>CM068369.1:390888759-392230009 GCA_034769895.1 Magicicada septendecula
TCTGTGTTGCTCTCTTGTTAACATTTATTATAATACAACGTTTGTTTTTTCAACATCGAACTAACAATTATGTTTCGTTAATTTCAAATAGAATTAAAAAGTTTTCAATACAATTACAAACGTTCTTTACAGTTTATAATTTTAAAAATTGTAAATTATCACTCTAATAAATTTTAAGCTGTACTTTAGTCTATAAATTTTTCCCTGTAGAGATTCTATCACATTCTTCTAATTAAGTTATTTTATTAGTCTCAGAGTTTTAGGAGGTAAATAAACTATTGAAGTTTATCAGTATTATTATTGAATAATCACTTCGATAAATTAATCCGTATCTCCTAACACATAATTCAACGGGATCAATGTAAGTATCAGTTGTTGTAGACTCTAACACGTACAGTAGTTGATAACACTACATGTTGTTTTACGCTACAAATTTCAGTAGTGATATGATTGATTGCTATGTCAGAGCAATCATTTTCCCTTAGCGTCCGTAAACAACAGTTTCATTTTAATTCAATTTAGCGTTTTTAAAAACCAGCATTGAAAAGTATTTGTAAAACGTTTTCTAAAAAACTCAGTTTACGTTTATTACACTCAGCTCTTTCTTACACCTATTCTACCCCTATTTTGGTAGGCTAAGCTTACATTAATAACACTAATGACTCCGTCGGTATTGCCGTTGTACGTTGCCAGTGTGAAATCTACAACATACGAAAGATAGTGTGGCCAGCACTACGCTTTATATTTCCTTTATTACGAAGGAATAAAGGATTTTATGGTGTTTCCTGGGAATTGAATCAGAGACTTAGTAGCCAGAAATCATAACCACTTATAACCTGTTACATCTCTCAACAGTATATGGCTTACAATGGAATGACGTATAGAAAACATTACTATACATTTAAACTCTAATTTTAATTCAATAACTTGTTTATCCTTATCTTCTGTACGTTTTATTAGTATTGTTCTTTCTTACTGACTCCGTCTCTAACCAGTTATGTATTTCCGCAACCGTCTATTTTACGTACTCGAATTTTTCACAATATTCTGTCATAGCTGGAGCCTTAGTATGACACCTGACTACTAACCTATAGTTTCAGTGTTCACTTCCCAGACGCACCGTAAAATTATGATGCGTTTTTCAGTCCTCAGGTGGACTGATCCGTCCACCTTGGATAATATCCTGGGGGTATAACAGACGTCTAAAACGTAATGTTGGCTGCACTGCATTTCTTTTATGCCTAGGCTGTCTCTCTCAACCCGCCGTCGAGTGATGTAGTGGTTCAGAAATGAACCATTATCATTATCTGAAGAAATTTAATCCAGTTTCTTTCGTATTATCTCACTGACTATGCTAAAAATAAGCAGAGAATTTCACACTTCATTATTTCACTTTTTCGCAAACGATTCTTAAGAATGGGAATTTTAAAAATATTTACGAAAGAAATGACAGGGAGATTACGTGATACTCTCAAATGAAATAGCTGTTAAAATGCTTCCAAACTGGTCAGAGATTGTAAACATAATGCAATCATCCTAAAGACATAAATATTTAAAGAATACGTTCATTATTAGATGTTGTTAAAAAGAAGTTATCTTGTCAAGAGGTTTTGCCTACTCTCTATTAGACATATTTTGGAAAAACGTCTTCTTCTTCTTCTTCTTCTTTGAAAGTATAAGGCTCAAAGCCTATTACGTCATCCATCCTTACAACCGATCTCTCCATCTTTTCATCGGCCGTCCCAAACTACTCCTACCTTTAAGCATACATTTACACTTAACATGGAAAAACCTGTTAAAATTGAAATTAAAAAAAAAACGAAAGAGGACCATCTCAAATTATTATTATGTAAAAATAATAATAATAAAATAAGTTATGTATAAAAAAAACAGTAAAAAGTAATATTTAACACTGCTTAAAGAGTCGGTTCAAAGTGTATACAGCATACATAGTGTGAAAAGTTTCGTGTTACAGTAGCCTAGGTTGATTGATTACCCTGACTGCATCCTACACTGAATGCTTTGAACAACTTTGCTCCCCAACATATAGAAATTCAATAAAGCTCGTTTAAAATTCGACCTTGGACCTTGTAAACGAGTGAGGTATTAGCTAGCCGGCTTCTTTGGGTCACACTGGCTGCTACACTTCGACTCCCTGTCGGTACATTTAGCCTTATACGCACGAGTATTTATAGGCTTCCGGTGGACAAACTTGATGGATATGGTATGAGAGATGACACGCTATTTTTATGATTTTTATAAGATCCGTCAGAAAGTGACAAGACACTTATACTACATTAATATCAACAAGAGCGGTACGAAAATATGATAAGAATTTTAGTTAATAAAAAATTAAGGGAAATTAAAAATTTTCAAATAAATGTCAACGTAGGAAAACAGTTTTGAATTTAAGCACTTTACTCTCTATAATTAACTGTTTTTATGTGCGTAGAGAACAGTAACGTATTACTATGATTTAGTCTATGCTGGCTAATTTAAATAAAAATAACCTTATGGAAAATGTGAGCAAAAATTTTCGGTGAAGGCTCAAGTATTGATTTATTCAAAAAATTTAAATTTTAAGTATGGTGTATTGAAAGTTAATCAACATTTTAATTGTCCTAAAATGAATTGCTTACCTTCCACAATACAGATTACACAACTATTGTTACAATTATTTTCAATATAAATATATTTTTTCAATATGTAACAATATTTCTAGATAAAAATAATTAGAATTACTTACTGATTAATTACTAAATATTATTATATAGCTGCTGAATTAATTAAACATACAAATACTAATACTGCAAATATTAAATTATATAAGCCTACACATGCTTCATTTGTAACATAACCTCAGCTCAACTGAAAGGTTGATAATTGATAGTGATTTGCTTCATATCGGATTTACGATTCGCTTTGTATTTGTGTAGCACACACACACACACACACACACACACACACACACACACACACACACACACACACACACACACACACACACACACACACACCTTTTCTCTCCCTCCCCCACCCTCTCTCTCTCTCTCTTTCTCTCTCTCTCTCTCTCTCTCTCTCTCTCTCTCTCTCTCTCTCTCTCTCTCTCTCTCTCTCTTATTTATTTATTTTTTAATACAATGTAGTGTTTGGCTCTTGTGCTGTTGAATTATAATATTTACTTACATTTACAAGTTTTATTCTTATATTTTTATATAATTTTTGGTTTTTTGGTTTGACTTTTAAGTGCTAATTTCACTACGGATATGGTAAGTACTTTAGATTAAGTAGAAGTTAGATTTACATTATTCTGTCCATAACCATTTTGTGACTATAACTGAGTACTGACTCAGAATAAAAACTAATCAAATTCCGACCAAATGACACAGTTTTAACTCAGATTTGAGGATTACGTTTAAAATTTGCGTTTAAGATCGTTGTAAAGATTTGTTAAAAGACTGGAGATTGAATGGTGGCCTCATTTCACCTGGCAATGTTTTACTTATTCCATATATTCTCTTTGTCCTGGTATGCAAGTCTCCTTGTGAGCATAATTGTGCTCACATGCAAGAAAAAATTGGTTACAAATATTATGTAAGTCGACGGACAAAAGTAAGAGCTAGTATTACGCCTGTTGTAAGGGCGTAATATATAATTGTGTGTGTAATTTTGGTTGTTTGCCTCCATTGTAAAATTTATTAACCATAAATATTATTTCTACAGAATGCAGGCAGGAGTAATTGTGTAAATTATGCACTCTTCAATATAAGAATCCCTTTTATATGGAAAACAAGTGTTGGTGTGGACAACACACCGTTAGTGTAAATATTGACTTCAAGGAACTTATCAAACTTCCAAGGTTACTACGGCGATCGAGTT
Organism: Magicicada septendecula; assembly: GCA_034769895.1. Classification (NCBI taxonomy): domain Eukaryota; kingdom Metazoa; phylum Arthropoda; class Insecta; order Hemiptera; family Cicadidae; genus Magicicada; species Magicicada septendecula. The sequence continues at coordinate 390,892,639 of CM068369.1, forward strand.
CTACGAATTCTGTTACCATTGTATTTTTAAGCGACATGCACATCACGAATAATAATCTAAATTACCTAGTTTAATTATACACAGTGAAGTGCCAGAATATTATTCATAAACTGAACCCTCGCCTGTGAGTATCCGTTATTTAAGCAATACATAAAAATAGAAAAAATGATGTATTCAAATGAAAGTTTTAAATATGAACTTCTTAATATTTTGTTTACGTTTATGATCATCTTTCTAGACTTGGGAATACGTTTTCTACTTACTAAAAAATCAAATTTTCTGACCTCGTTAACATGTGTGTCCAGACAGACGATTCATGAAGAGCGTTAAATGTACAAATCGCACAGAACCTAAGTAGCGGATATTTTCTGACACATATAAAACACATCGGGAGAACACGAGTGGTATCGCTGAGTCGCTGTGTATTATATATAACATACCCTTTGTATATTCATTATTTATTCACAGTTATTTGATAGATAATGATCTTATTTAATTTAGATCTCTTTCCTTACATACACTAGTACAAATGCCTAATAATGTGTTAAAATAATGAGCAACAAAAGTAAGTGTCTCCCTTTTTACGTAATAACATTTTATTACTTCTCCAGTCAAGATTGCTAGTAAACACTTCCACGTAATCCCATTATGTAAGCAGATTTTACTTGAAAAATGCTGATAAAAATTCCAGCGTTTTATTACAGCGTTCATGGCATGTGAATTCCATTCGAGATTTACATGCAGCTTCACGCTGCACTGGTTTTAATGTTATTAGTCGTGCCAGTACAGTACCGTAAGCTCCAGTCTTGCAAGGCATTACAGCCAATGACAAAAATCTTAACGTTAGTGGCAAGTTGTGTGTGTGTGTGTGTGTGTGTGTGTGTGTGTGTGTGTGTGTGTGTGTGTGTGTGTGTTTTATATTGCGCGTGTGAACCATTTCAATGTGAAGGCATCCGTTTTATAAGCTGAGTTTGTGTCAGCAGCAAATAGTAAATGTCCAAATACCAGAAGAAAAGGCTGTAACATAGACAATACACGAAACTGAACAAAAAATCTTAAGGAAAATAAAAAGAACCAGTAACACATAACACAGTTTAAAAATAGTGTTTCTAATACCTGTACAGTATATACGAGTTTAACGTACACCTGAAAGCCAAACAAATATTACAAATACAAGTATAACAAAAACAGCATACAAACAAACAAACAAATATATTATGACAAATCACAAAACAGAGCATCCATATAGAAGCGGTATACACAAAACAGAATTTCGAAAATACAATTAAATATACGTGGGCCAGACAGGAAAGTCAATTATTTATCCACACATTAAACACATAGAAGCAGTCCTTAAGCCAGGAATATGTACAAGCATCCTAGTATCAAATGTCACTGACAAAAAAACATCCGCCTCCCGATACAGAAAATGTGAAACTCATAAAATCAATAGCAAAAGGTGAAATAATGGACATGTTATAAAAATTTATGCCTGCTTAAAACAAAATCACAACAACAAAACACTAATTCCTGTTAAATACAAATATACACAAAATCAGCACTACATTTCATTAAGTAATATAAGATTGATAAGATCACACGCACACGCACACAATACATCAGAGTAGATAACGTTTTGTTTTACAAACAACGTACCATCTCATAGAACCATGTGTACTCGCCCAGTTAACTCCCTTGTATAATAAATCAAGTAACATTTCTTTTATGTGGGCTGCGTTAGTATTATTATGTGTTATTATTATATGCTCAAGCCGCTATGTCCATCATTTCAAACACCTTGTAGAACATAACAATGATTAAAGGTGGAGCTTTGACCTATCTTGCACAGTAGCATTTATTTTGAGGCTGTCTCGTGCCATTTCTATATTACCTTGGATTCGACTATCAATAAAGTGTAGTCTATAGTAGTAGTATATTCCTTGCCGACTAAATACGATTGTAAGACCAAAATCTTTTATAATTATTTTCTAAAAGCTACGAATCTTTCTCATGTGTAAGTAATAAATAGACGTGGAAGTGCACGGATAGTTAATGTGCATGATAATTTTTAGATAATATTATTAGTACGAGGATTGTTCAATAGAAGCACGTTTAGAGGTTGTAAAGCAATTTCTATTCAACGATTTTAAAAGAAGTCTCCATTAAAGTTAAGGCATGAGTCCCACTGTTGCACTAATCTGTAGGTTCTCTGCTGGTAAAATTCCTGTGGCTGTTTGCGCAACTATTCGCTAACAGCAAACTCTACCTCAGCGTCCGATTTGAACCGACGTTCTTTTAGCGATTTCTTTAATGGGGCAAAAACATGATAATCGCAGGGGGACAAGTCGGGACTGTAAGGTGGATGTTTTAAGACTTCCCACTTCATACGACCAAGCAGATCTTGAATCGTCTGGGCTACATGGCGTCGAGAATTATCATGCAGAAGAATGGCACCATTTGTGAGCTTCCCAGGAGGTTTATTCTTGATGCTGACCCGTAAGCGTTTTAAGCTGTCTGCATATCGCTCAGCGTTCGTGTTGACACCAGGTTCTTTAAAATCTAAGAGTAGCACAACCTGATAATAAAAAAAAATACGGTCAACATTACTTTTCCTGCAGAAGGTTGGAAACGACATTTTTTCGCCTTCGGAGATTGTGCATGCTTCCACTGCATACTCTGACGTTTGGATTCTGGTTCGTAGTGATAATACCAAGACTCATCACCGGCAACAATTTGGTGTAGAAAGGCATTACTTTATTGTTGATAGCGCATCAAATGCTGTAATGATAAGGCCTAACGCAACTTTTTCTGCTCATCAGTAAACAGTCGCGGAATCCACTGAACAGTAACTTTGTAATAGACAAGGCTATGAATGATGGAATAAACAGGTCCCACGCTGATGCTCAACATTAGAGGAAGTTCTCTAACTTTGATGCGTCTATTTGTGCGTAAAGCAGTTTCCAGCTCTCACATTTTCATCTGATGCTGCAACACGTACAGGTTCGGGACGGGCCAAATATTTAGTGGATTGTTCTTCCTTGTCGAAATTTATTGCACCATTCAATCACTGCCATAGTCACCATAGTCACCAAATACAGCTTTCATTCTCGTATAAATTTCCTCCTCAGCGGCCAAAAACTGAATAAGAGATTATATTTAGACGGATTTTCTATCATATAGGCCATTTTAAACCCAGTCGCAACGCTCAGAAAAGAGTAAATTGCAAATATTTTTGACATTCGCGTCACTTGTACTTAAACAGACAATATAAACACATCAATTCCTTTGCATGGCGACGAAGTCAAGGCTGCGCAGATCAAACGTGTTTCTATTGAACAGTCCTCGTAACTTCGTTCAAGTGAATCATTAAAAATTTACATTGAAAAGGAGATATTTAGTAAGAAGTAGAAAAACTAAAACTTGAAAATATGAGTTTTGTTTCTGCAAAATATTTGGTAGGTTAAAATAGGTAGCAATTATCGCAAAATTTATAGTTCTGTATTGCTGTAGCATATGATTTCCTGAGAAAGCAAAAATTGTTTTTAAGGCATATTATTCCAAAATTAAATTACGATAGAACATATTAAAATATATTAAAATACATATTAATATTAAAAGGTACGAATAGAAATTTCTAATTTATAAAAAGGGTTCTCTTGCTTTTTTGCCTTTCTCGTGATAATGAAGTTAACGGAATAGTACTAGCAGTACATGAGAAACCATCATGTACAAAAGCTGACCACACCATTATTTTCACAATTGTGTTACCTAGTCTAAGTATTTTAAAAATACGAAACCACATTCTTTTTTTAACTTTCAGACTAACCAATTTTTTCAAGTTGATGAAAATATATTTTTAACTGGATTCAAAGGCGCAAATATTTAAACAAGTTAAGCGTCCTTACTGGATCTGTCTACCATAGTAGCTTAAACATTTGTTCATGTTTCTAAGATGATTTTTTGACAATAATTTTATTTATATCCACAAAATATTTAAGGAAATGGATAAAGCTTTAGAATATTTGGTTCACGCTGATAAGGAAAATTTGTTGGTGTAACTACTTGTGTAACAGGCAACCGTTTGACAAGAAAAACCATATCTTCGGGTAGTTAAAGCGCTTCTGCTCTCACTTTACACACATATATAATTTTTCTAATCAAAACCATTACCAACCATTACAAAAAAACACAACTAACCTTACACGCACATTGTACTTCAAAAATGAAAAAAATAATGCGTTCACTTTGTAGGCCTATACTGGCGTTATTGTTTAGTTAAACTATTGTGACGTACATTAACAACTACTTACGGAATCAGTGATGGGAAGTGGATATAAGTTGATTATTTTTTTCTCTAATTACGGCAATGTAAATTCTTCCAGAAGTCAAAACTGCAGAATATTGCAAAATATATATTTTGTAAAATGAAGGCAAATGTATAATTCTAGTTACTTAACTACCGTTTTATGGTCATTTTGGAAAAAATTTTAAGTGTAAAAGTAATCAGTGTAGCCTTATTTACATTATCCAAAGAAACCTTAATATTAATGATTATTTTGGGGCATTTGCTTTCTAATTTTGTGGTGCCATGTATATTTTCCGTGCGTGCGTGCGCGCGCGCGCGCGCGCGTGTGTGTGTGTGTGTAAGGAGAGAAGATGGGAAAACAGAAAGGGAAGAGAAGAGATTGGGGCGAGGGATAGGGAGTGAAACAGGGAGAGGTAGTCTGAAGCGACGGAGCGGGTGAGACAGAAACTGTACGAGACGACTATAGTTTACGCGACATTATTTAATTAATATTAGTAAATACAATTTTGCCATTATCACCAAGAGAATATACCTAAATAACATTAATTACCTCATCCACGTATTTAACATAAATATATGGTAGGCCTATCGTAAATGCAAATCCTGTTTTTGGTACCGAATATAATTATGCTAAACGAATAATTAGATTTCATTACACAATAAATCCAGTAATTACGGATTACTCCTACACACGGATATTACTGTAATATTAGATGGGGAATTATTTTTACAAACGTGAGTGTAGACTGTAGGTACGTGTTCAGCGCTGTGTTTCGGTAGGGAGAATTCGACTAGACGTAGCATGCATCGGGAGATGATTTGGTTGTTTGGTGTGCAAGTTAACAAACACCAACGGCCTACCAGATAAAAACGAGACGTCCATTTGGTTGTGCACACTGTTGTCAATCAGTTATACAAATGGTCACAACGTTTTTCGTGACTACCTTTTGAATAAACATGAGACACAAACGGTCAGCAAATAAACGCCACTTCATCACTACCTGAAAATTATTTCGGCTGCCTCTTCACTTTCCTCTCGCACGTACGATAAAAATATGTTTCCCGTGTTACAAAATATTCAAATACAGTAGAACTCCATGTATCCGAACTAATGATTCCCAGACGTAATTCGGATATGCAGAAATTCGGATAATTGGAACAAACATAAGAAAAAGATTATGTTATGAAAGAAAACGCTAATATTGCTGAAAAATCACTTTTATTTATTTTTATTACGTGAGTACAGTACTTAATAAAAACCAGGTCACACGTGTTTTGCAAAAAAGTTCACTTTTACTACAAAAAATTTAAAATAATACACATAATTATGATTTTCCAGTTGAACATGTTAAACAAAGTTAATTATTTTGACGTAGAAACTCATTTGCGTGCAGCCAGGTCCCGCAAACGCTAGACGGAAAGAAGCTGCACATGGTCGCATTCAGGCTGCCGTTCTATCCATTTTAAAGCAGTGTCAAAACAAATGAATGCCTCACTCGCCGCATGTTCCTTTTCCGGTTCAACTGAAGTAACGTTGTCATCGTCTTCGTCCACCTGCTGAGATTTATCGTTACACTTTGGATAATTTCATCATTGTTTAAAATTCGATATGCAGAGTCGCACTGCAATCACTCGCTTATGTCGTCCACGTCACACTCGGAACAGCCAGGAATGTGTACAGTGGTTGTCTTGATTTCTTCAGTTGATACAGCTACATTTTCTTCGACACTTTCTTTTACGCTTTTTTACTCTTCCTTCTTGTTCTTGACCTCTTATTTTTCTTCCTGGATTCGATTGTTTTGTTGAAATTCCATTAATTTTATTCCATGGCATTTCCTGATACCGATTCGGATAATTGGCGATTCGGATAACTGGAGTTCGGATAAATGAAGTTATACTGTAGCTTTATTACTTTTATTTTCTGCATGTCTTCACTATGTGCGTGTCCAGATATCACGTAATAATTCACATAATTTATCAACAATTACAACACCATCTTTCATATTAGTGTTTTTAAATCGCTTAGCCTATCAGAAGTTGATTCTTTTATTCAGCTATGTACTACTTCTTGATTTTTAACATTACTTATTATGATGAATTCCAGCTAATTTTTTTAATATGCTTTTAGTTATCCTTCGATATTCGTTACGCATAGAGGGGTTTGTCCTCTACAACTCTCTTGAACTCAAGGTAAATGTTATGGGTATAAACATTGTATTTTAACAGTACTTGAGGTAAAAGCTAGTATTTATAACATCGAAACTAATTCCATTTTTACTTAACTGTAAATTTTTATATAGATTTTTATTTGTGTTTTGTGATATTTAGAAAAATTCGTGGGGTATCAATTTTGTTAAGCTACTACGAAAAACGTATGTGCGAGAAATCCTATTAAAAGATTATTTGTACATGTCTGCATCACACGCAGTAACACGTTTTGTTGCTCCTCTAATCTTTCATAAAAGCGTATATCAGTTACAAATTAAAAAACAGTTTTATTTGAAATTGGCAAACAATGTGTAAATGTTTTCGAAAGATAAAAATTTTGTATGCCTACTCCTTAAAATAACTGTTCGCTTGTTTAATTAATGACTAAAGTGAAAAAAACACTAGACACTTTGAAAGAGAGGAAAAGGGGCCTTAAAGGTGTAGCTGTGCAGAATAATGTAGTGGATTATCTCCTAGCATACGCTAAGCAGTGATGAAGTATGTTTGGAAACACGAAGAAAGGAACTTATGGGAAGTGTTGTGAATAGGTAGATAAAACGTTGCAAACTAAATAAAGACGTAATCTAAATATGTTGCAAACTGAACGTTGTAGTAAAGATTACAAAATATTTTTTATACCATAATTGCGAAAAAATAACAAAATTTGTATTATGACCTTGTTAAAATATTTTAGCTTACTTCGTGTGAAATATCCTGATTATTCATTATCCTTCATACCCAATTTTATATTTCATCAAATGCCAAATACCATGTACCAACATCTTAACTTTATATTTACAAACGTTGGTAAATAACTTACAGTTATACTACATTTATTAAGTTTTAGTTATGCTCCTCCCTAAGCTTCCTTTCAACTGTGTTATTTACTATTTTTACAATTTCGTAGTCTTCCAAGTTTGTTAATCCTTTGGAAGACTACGAAATTGTAAAAATAGTAAATAACACAGTTGAAAGGAAGCTTAGGGAGGAGTTAGAAATATTGAAAGAAACAGAAAAAGGGTTAGAAAATTTAATTAATATTAAAATTAAATTTGATAATGAAGAAATATTTTATAACATAATTAAGAAGTAAATGATAGAGGACAGATAGATAAGATTAAGAATTAAAATGCTTAGGACTAATTAGGTGTTTTTAAAATAAGGGTGTGTGACTGGCACACATGTGTGGATGAGAAAGACGAGGTTTAAAAGGGATGCACACACACACACACACACACAACACTGAAACAAAAGGAATTTGCTAGAAAAATATGTAACTGTCCAGATGGTGGAACAGGGCTGAGGGTGGGGGGAAGGGACATTAAATTATAGCTTGTTGTGTGTGAGTAGGGAGGGTTGAGATGTGACTGAAGGGTTTTTTCAGAATTTTTGGTTTAATTCCGATCTGACGATGAGCTGTGAAGCTTGAAAGCGCTAATCGGGATAATTTTACATAGTGGTGTGCAACAGTGATCATTCTGCTTGTGATTTCAACCACTAACACAACTTTCTTTATTAAATTTACATATTAATTTAGTCTTTACAAGTGTGGGTTCCAATGTATACCACGTAAATGCAACTTTTAATTAATTCAAATATTAATTAAAATATTAATAGATAATCTTCTTTACGTTAATTGATTCAAATTTTACTGTCTCAATTAATTAAGAATTACGTAAATCTCATATTTAAAAAATTACTCATTTAATTAATTACAACATATAATACACTATGGTTCTTTCTTGACCATTCAATTATGAGATTATTATTATGATATTCTCTATTCTCATTTATATATTTAAACAATTATTTATTCATTCTTTAAGTTAAAAAAATATATTAATGTTCTGTAAACTTGGATATGGAAACTAGCTTTTGGTGATAGACTTCAGGGTTATTTATAATGTTAAATAAATGTTCGAGTTCACCTGCATTTTTCCTGCACCCATTTAAATTGTTGTTACCGTCCTCCAGACTCTCGAGTTCGTTGATCCTCTTCGGTATCAGCTCCTCTTGTCTCTACGTCGTTGAATTCCTCGCTCCGTCTCCTGGATGCTGAGTTCTGACGTGGACCTCTAGTCTTGATGATAAACGGCTGGATGTAGCTGCATAGGCTGTCCCTGCGTCCTCTCGTAGATGTCTAGTTCCCCGTCCTCTTCTTTCTTGTTTCTCGTAGCTGTCTAGAAGTTCTACGTAGTTATGACTCTTGTAGCTTCATTAATACAGTCTTTTATTTAAATAACTCACTCTTTAATAACTGCACCGACGTAATGCCGGTTCCATCGCACTTCAGTTTATTTAAATACTGTTCAAAACATTACTACACTTTGTAAAGTTTACGTTGTCGAGATGCGTGGATTCCTCTTACTAAATGAATTTGATCTGCGCAAAAGTGTGTCGCGCGCTGGGGTTTTATACTGCTGCCCGTTGCAATTCCTGTTGGAAAATCTTTCTGCCAACTTTGGACTGGCCGGCGCGTCGGTTTCATCATCACTTACAACCTACGCTCTTTTTATGAAGCGTACACATTTTTATAAATATTATTACACCAATAGTTAGGTATAATATTAAACCTTGTCTCTGCAAATTGTGGTTGTTATCCTGTGCAAATTACGGCAGCTATGGCAAAATTTCACACGGTGTCTGAACCGTTACCACATTAATTAATGACCACTTAACTCCAAATTGAAGCGCCAGGCGTCAGCTATGTATTCACATATGTCGCTGGTTCGTGTGACTTTTGGTTCACGTACAATCCTTAAAAAACTGTGTGAAATCTTCCACCCTCTTTTGCATAATTGAACCCGTCTGTTATTTACACATGTACACATACACACACAAGCAGACTGATACACAAGTAGCGGCCTCCCCTTCGTTACGTTTTAAAAACCAACAAAGCCATGCGTTTCCATATGCATGCTTACGTACAATATTTGATTTATTTAAATTTAAATATTGCTTATATTTATTACATTCTTTCTTATCTATAACGTACATTATATTATTTTTATTATGTACATCTTACATATGTTATACTTATATACGAAAACACGTTATCATACCTGAGTCAGTGGTTGATACATATACTTATGCTAAACGTATCGTTGCATAAATTCCCCTGCTGGGTAAAATAAAATTTGAATTTTATTCAAATTTTATTTCCTTACTCAGAAATTCTTTATTTTAATTATTTTTTACAACTCACAATTAGTGGTTATAAGGGTACTTAAAGTTTTCCATTTTCCCTGGGTGGATTACGACCCTCCCATGGACTTATAAATTGACTATTTATTAATTCCTTTATGCATAGAATTTACGGAATGCTGATGCATGTTACTTTCCAATGATCTTGTTTCTTGTTGGATCGTAGACGATAAATGTGTGTCGTCCTTTCCTCCTTTGTAATAAGTAGGGTCCGTCGTACATTCCGAAGAGTTTCTTTGTTGTATTGTCGATTTGTTTTCCCACTGGATTACTTTTTAGTACCACGCTCTCTCCTTCATGGAATGTGATGAGTTTGTGCGTTCTGTTGAACCTCTCGATCCTCTTTTCTCCAAGTTTTTCCATCCTCTTCTTCGCATTGTCGTACTTGTGACTTAATGGAATCTGTAGATTTTGGTTTGGAGGTTTGTCAATGTTTTTCGACCAGAATCTATTGTGTTTCTTATTTGTTTCCAGTTCCACCGGTGTATATCCCGTAGCTTCACTGTATGTAGCATTTATAGCTTTTCAAAAAATGATAAGTACTCTGCCCATCGATTATGTTGTTCATTACAGTAGATGCGTAAATATTTTCCTAACTCTTTATTTACCCTCTCAGCAAGGTTTCCTTGTGGATGTCGTATTGACGTTAACACTGGTTGAATGCCGTGGTGAGTTAGCGTTTCCGTCCATGCTTTATTTTGAAATTGTTTACCTTGGTCACTCAATATCTTTTTGATTTGACCATACTTCGGTACATATTTACGTAGTATGACATTCAGTACACTTTTTGTGGTAGGTCTTCGAATAGCGTAGAGTCGAACTGCCTCGGTGAACACATCTATACATACAAGTATGTGCTTCGTACCCCCGTGAATAGCTCTCGGAACTGGGCCCATGAAGTCTACTGCTACTAATTCTCCCTTTTCCTGTGTCTTTATATTTTGCATATCTCCGTATGTGTGAAGATTCGGATGTCGTGCTGTTTGACATTCGTAGCATCCTTTTAAGATTGCTTTAATTCTTCTAAACATATTATTCAAAATGAAGTCTTGCTTCAAAGCTAAATGACGTTTTAAAGCAGACGCATGTGCTAAACTTTGATGACATGGTATAGTTAGTGTTTTATAACATCTCTGGTGATAGGACTATTTTCCAATCATAATTTACGAGTTTATACAATATACTATTTTTTATCGTATACCTACTAGATAGTGTTGATAATTTCAAGTGACTGATCTGCGGATCTTTATTTTGTTCACTTTCTAGATTATTTAGCAAACATTTAACGCTATCATCTGTTTGATAAGTAATGGTTGATATGTTAACCACATTACGTTTCTTTATATCGCTTATTGTTCCCCCTTGTGTAGGACAATAGGCGTGAGACAACATTCTTTCCTGTTGCGGATTGTTTGTATCGTTTAGGGTGGCGCGCAACTCATGTGTGTGCAGGTCATTTAACAAGCCTGTCCTTTCCGGTATTTTGTCGGAATATGTGTCGCTTTTAAAACCTGTTTGAGCTGGCTGGCGACTTCTCCTTCGCCGTCATTCATTGTGCTTCTCCCTTGTCGTGTGATCACCCCCTTCCTCCTTGGATTTTGACGGTGGTGTCAGCTGTTGAACACTTATATTTTCATAATTATTCTTATTATTATTTGCATTTATATTCTGTACATTCGCATTGTACGGTTTTAATGGCTTTTTAGCCGTCCCTGGATGCGAGTACGCTCCTTTATGTGGAGTTGTATTACCTTTCTCAAAGGGTTGTTTATACTCTTTCCAATTCTCTTCTCTCTTCGCAAACTGCGTCGATTTTTGTTCTATTGGATTATGCGAAGAGTACTGCTGCTGCTGCGGCTGGTTCTCTCTTCTCTCGTATTGTTTATTAACAAACTGCGATGACTGTGTTACAAGAATAAGAAGTTCCTCTATGGTTTTAACTCCTTGGGTATAAACAGCAAGTCTAATGTGTCTGTCAAAGTGGTAGCTTAATTTTAACACTAATTCGTGCTCCGTGAAATTTGGTCTAAGATGCTTACACCGTTCGACGAGTTGTATTATGTAGTCTTCCATGGAACGTTTGCTGTTGACGTAATACCGTCCATACTCCACCTGGTCTCGTACCTCTCTCTGGGTATGTATATTCCAGTATCGATTTTCGAAGGATGCCTTGAACTGTTCATAAGTTTCTGTTTGGTCCCGAACAATCGTATACCATTTGGATGCTGTTTCCTTGAAATGTCGAATTACAAATTCTATACGGTCTCGGTCATTTAGGTTGCTTCCTATTGTTGCCATTTCTCGTTCACACTTTTGTAAAAATTCTGTGAGGTTCTCCCATTTATTACCTTTGAAACTGATCTTCTCTCGATCGTCTACCTTTGCAGCACACATCAACATAGCACTGGGTCGTCTCTTGATTTCTTCTCGTAGTTTTTCTACCTACTCTTGTAGTCCATCTTTCATGTTATTAATTTCCATGGAGTGGCGTGTAGTTTTCCTCGTGGCATCCTCCACAGCTATTTCTACAGTTTCGGTCCTCATAGTGAGTTCCTTTGTTTTATTAGTGTTGTCCAGGATGCGCTCATTTACATCTTTGTGTCTGAGATCTTGCTCCTGTTTTGCAATTTTAAATTTTTCATTCCACTGTTCAGCCAGTTGTCGAATGTGTTCTTTCGTTTCACGTGTAGTATATTCACGCTGTTCTTTAAATTTACTGTCGATCATTACAGCTTGTTCATTAAGTGATTGTTGAACTCGCTGTTCGACTGCTTCAACGCGTGCAGTAAGCTCTGTTTTTAAAGTATTACTGACGAGTTCTATTTTCTCTTCTAACCTAGTATTATTACAGATAGTATATTATATTACTCTCTAATTGAGTTTTCACTTCTTCAATAGTAATTTCTAATCGATTACGACTATCTTCTATTTGAGTTTCTAATCTCGTATTACTATCTTCTAATCTTCCTAATTTATTTTTTAACTCTCCATTACTACTATCTAATTTACTTTCCAATTTTTCATTGCTACTTTCTAACTGAGTTTTTAGTTCTGCACTATTCGTCTTCTACTCTTCTTTAAGTCGTTTAAACATTGTTTTGAAGTCCATTGTCGGTTGCTTACCCATTTTTATAGTATGTAGCCTACGGTGTCCTAACTAATTTCTTATATGAATTATAATTTTATTATTGGTCAACCGTGACTCTATATTTCTTTATTTAAATTATTGTATTTATCAGTATTAATTTCACAACTCTTTTTCTTCTCTGTACTTTATTATAACAATTTGTAATATTATTCATTACACAAACAGACTATTAATTCTTTCTTATAATATTTTGCTAATTATTTATTAGGCTTTTTTTATTACCAGGGTGCCATTTACTTGTAATGATATTTAACATTTATTGCACAACACGTTGTTTTTTCTACGTGTCGGGCCACACCTTTGGGAACGCCAATTACTATACAACGTTACTTTAATACGTGACCAACGGTACTTAACATATACCGGCACACGTTGGTAGCGACAATTACTATACAACGTTATTTTTGAATACGATGCCAACATGGCCAATGGTATCTAACATATACCGTGCCCCACGCACTTTGGGAGCCAATTAAGTTACAACGTTCCCAAAGAGCGTTACTTTATACACATATCAAGCCATTTATTATGACACAACAATAATTAACATACTTAAGTTATTTATGTTTGTCGAGCCTCACGATTTTGGAGCGCCAATTATTATACAACGTTATTTTGCGACACTTACTTTTACACATACGCTCTTACTCGTATGCGCGTACTTACCCACGTATCGGAGGTGATACTCTTCTTCAGCAGTATTTACCTTGATGTTCCCCGGCTGGGTAGCAGGCTTTGGTCGTTGGTTGAGTGTGGATAAGCGCGTGAATAACGTTATAAGTTTTAATTTTCAAGTAAAGAGTACAGAGGATTTTGAGCAGTGGTTGTGAAATTAGTAAGAAAAGCATATTCATTTGATTTATTCAAAAATAGCAAATTGTCATTTTATTTAAATTGTTCAATGTGGGTTTCTTGTTATATGAACCCTTATATTCAATCCGAATATAATATACTGTACTCATAAAATGTGTAACTCTGATTTCTTATACTTCTAAGACATAATATATACACACATAAATTATATATGACCTGAAATAGTACACAGACATATACATACAACACATATAAATATAATAGGAGACATAACTCATACATATAACATTTAAATATTAATTTAGTCTTTACAAGTGTGTGTTCCAATGTATACCACGTAAATGCAACTTTTAATTAATTCAAATATTAATTAAAATATTAATAGATAATCTTCTTTACGTTAATTGATTCAAATTTTACTGTCTCAATTAATTAAGAATTACGTAAATCTCATATTTAAAAAATTACTCATTTAATTAATTGCAACATATAATAAACTATGGTTCTTTCTTGACCATTCAATTATGAGATTATTATTACGATATTCTCTATTCTCATTTATATATTTAAACAATTATTTATTCATTCTTTAAGTTAAAAAAATATATTAATGTTCTGTAAACTTGGATATGGAAACTAGCTTTTGGTGATAGACTTCAGGGTTATTTATAATGTTAAATAAATGTTCGAGTTCACCTGCATTTTTCCTGCACCCATTTAAATTGTTGTTACCGTCCTCCAGACTCTCGAGTTCGTTGATCCTCTTCGGTATCAGCTCCTCTTGTCTCTACGTCGTTGAATTCCTCGCTCCGTCTCCTGGATGCTGAGTTCTGACGTGGACCTCTAGTCTTGATGATAAACGGCTGGATGTAGCTGCATAGGCTGTCCCTGCGTCCTCTCGTAGATGTCTAGTTCCCCGTCCTCTTCTTTCTTGTTTCTCGTAGCTGTCTAGAAGTTCTACGTAGTTATGACTCTTGTAGCTTCATTAATACAGTCTTTTATTTAAATAACTCGCTCTTTAATAACTGCACCGACGTAATGCCGGTTCCATCGCACTTCAGTTTATTTAAATACTGTTCAAAACATTACTACACTTTGTAAAGTTTACGTTGTCGAGATGCGTGGATTCCTCTTACTAAATGAATTTGATCTGCGCAAAAGTGTGTCGCGCGCTGGGGTTTTATACTGCTGCCCGTTGCAATTCCTGTTGGAAACTGTATCTGACAACTTTGGACTGGCCGGCGCGTCGGTTTCATCATCACTTTCAACCTACGCGTCTTTTTATGAAGTGTACACATTTTTATAAATATTATTACACCAATAGTTAGGTATAATATTAAACCTTGTCTCTGCAAATTGTGGTTGTTATCCTGTGCAAACTACGGCAGCTATGGCAAAATTTCACACGGTGTCTGAACCGTTACCACATTAATTAATGACCACTTAACTCCAAATTGAAGCGCCAGGCGTCAGCTATGTATTCACATATGTCGCTGGTTCGTGTGACATTTGGTTCACGTACAATCCTTAAAAAACTGTGTGAAATCTTCCACCCTCTTTTGCATAATTGAACCCGTCTGTTATTTACACATGTACACATACACACACAAGCAGACTGATACACAAGTAGCGGCAGGCCGCTCTGACGTCACCTCTGCCGGTCTTAGCGTGTTAATAGCTCCCCTTCGTTACGTTTTAAAAACCAACAAAGTCATGCGTTTCCATATGCATGCTTACGTACATTATTTGATTTATTTAAATTTAAATATTGCTTATATTTATTACATTCTTTCTTATCTCTAACGTACATTATATTATTTTTATTATGTACATCTCACATATTTTATACTTATATACTGAAACACGTTATCATACCTCAGATAGGGGCTGATACATATACTTATGCTAAACGTATCGTTGCATAATATATATATATATATATATATATATATACATCTATTTTTAAATTAAAACTAAGTAATATTACTCCCACGATATTTACAGGTAGTGTGACAATTTAAAAATGTTTCAGTCTGCGTTATATTATTACAGAATCAGAGACAAAAATAACATACAAGTATGTACCTAATAGATGTCTTTCCTCACCTTGATTCAATTTAGGTTAACTACATCTACTTGCAGAAGAAACAAATTGAAAACATCACAAATTATATATACATATATATATATATATATATTAGATTTATTGAAGCATTTTAAATGCCCTTCTCTGTGCATTGCATTTGTGCAATGCCTGTACATTTTTTTATTTGCCTCAATTTTATCTTCTTAATCTTTTTTTTACTGGACTTGTTTTATCCATACTTTCTAAGCCTCTAGACCAACTCAATTGTCTTCCTTCTGTAAATAGTGTAGATTGTAACCCTAAGTCTTTTCTAATATCAAATTTCTCTTTCTGCCTTGTAGTAAAAATAATGTCTTGAAACAAGCACTGAAACATACATGGTGTAACTAAATAGAAACGACAGCTTTATCTCCTTAGAATTTCGTTGCCCGTTAGAATTTAAATTATAATTTGCAATGAGTTACAAATAAATGAAACAAATACCAAAGTTAGTAGCACTTTCTGATACACGGGAATAAATATTAACTCTAGCAATGGATCAACAACAAAAGTGTATTGTTGTTTTACAAATATGAGTACAGTAAATGTGCATTCAAGCGTGGAAAATGCATTATTATTCAATTTCTCATGAAAGAAAAGTAAAGACATCAGATTATTGTAAAAAACTTAAAAGACATATTGGCGAGGAGACTTTGTCGGACATAAGCTTCTACAAATGGAGTAAAGCTTTTAAAAGTGGTCGACAATGTGTCGAGAATGAACCGCACGCACAATGCCCAAAAACATCGACTACTGAAGGGATGTCTGACAGGATCAGCTCACTCATTTAAAATGATCGTCAATTTGCGGTTTAATACATTGCTTCTACAGTAAATATTATTGTTGGTAGTGCAGATAGCTTTTGGTATTATATATTATCTTTATTATCGGAAAGTATGCTCATGATAGATTCCAAGAATGTTTATGGTCGACCACAAGCAGACCCTCCTGCAGGTGGCTTATGCGCTGCTATCACAATATGAATTAAAGGGAAATGGCTTTTTACAGCCTATTGTCACTACTTTATACCAGTTCACACCAGAAACTAAAATAGCATTGATGCAGCAGCATGCAGCATTCTTTATCTCCAAAACCAAAAAAATGAAAAACAATTTTTCAGCAGGAAAAATTATGGCTTCGTTCTTTTGGGATATGAAAGGCATTAGTGATTTCCTAACAGAACAGCGAACTACAAACGTCGGGTATTAATCCAATTTACTGAAGGGCCCAATAAAATTGCCGACCGGAATAAATATAATAAAGCCAGCATTCTCATTATTTCTTATAGGATAATGCGTGTCCTTATGTCGGTTTTCATGTATGACTGCAATTAAAAAACTAAAGTAAACCGTTCTCACACATCCGCCCTATAATCCAGACCTCGCCCCCTCTGACTTCAATTTGTTTGGATCCTCATTGGAGCTATTAGGGGGGGAGGAATTTTAATTTAAATTTGAACCCTTCTCCTAGTTCCCTTGAGAAACCATACACTCGTGGCGACGTTGATCATACTAGTGGAAACAATACTGCTAGTCTAAAACTGACAATGCGTTTACTTGGTCTGCAACAATCTGTTGGGTGTTATCCACACTTCTAAAAATGACTTCTGATTTTGTGAGAAAAAAATCATATTCACTAAATTCAGGTGAGTAGGGGAGCCGGATTATCAAAAAATGTCCTTTTTGATGAACTAAACAGTTCACATAAAATGTGATGTGCTATTGACACTCATCGTGATGAAGCTTTCAAGAGTCAACAATGTTTACCCGAACTCAAATTATGCACAACAATTTCTCTAACTTTGATGATTTAAGTTTAATTACAATCAAACGACAGTCAGGCTTGATGTGATTTCTCACTCTTGACACATCTAAACATCTAAATTAATTTGTGTTCTTATTGGTTGTTCAGGACAGGGTTTATCCTCTACACACTCGAGTATTCATAAATACTTTTGCCACCGAAAAGTAAAACTTCATCTCTGAAAGCGTGTTTTGACTTTTAACTTATTAAATGTGTCAAATCACAATATTTGCCACTTGACTTTTTTTTTTTTGTCGTATACAGCGGCTTAGTGTTATTGAACTTTGGTTTTGTGACGTTGGACAAAACAAACATATTCAAAGAATGGAATAGTTCAATCTGATAAGTTTAAGAAGAAAAATATTTTTATGATTGTAAACAAATGCTATGGCTATCAACTGTAAAATTGTTGACCTCACTATGTTGCTACATAACGTTATACTGCATTATGTATCGTCCGCTATTGTTAATTAATTAACACATGAACGTAATTCTGTTTGAATCTAAAGACCCTACGTCGTTACCACACTAAATTTCACAAAACTCTGTACTCACTTGACAATATGTGTTATAAATAAATTATATTTACAGTATCACAAACAACTATATCTGCGGTTTTGTAACAATGTAACACAGGCAAAAGTTGCAAGCGTCAGATAAATGTTATGAAGCATGGACACGATGGATAGAAGCATAAGCAACATTAGGGATTAGTGAATTGGTTGACCTTAACGATACGATGTTTTATACTAAACGTTTTATACAGAAAGAATTTCTCAATTCCATTCTAAAAATTCTTTAATTTTTTCTGTAAAAATTTATTAAGACAAAAATATTTCACCTAATTTAATATAAACATCAGTAATATAATTAAATAAATTTTTAGCGGTATGGTATTTTTAATTGTGTATTATTTTATTAAGATGTATTTTAAAATTTATGAGATCATTGTAGCTTGTATAGTTTCTCATTGTGACGCATTCTCCATATCCCATTGTCTTTATTAAACGCAACAGTTTAATTTTTAGGCTTTCAGTGGTCTATACGTTTTGCATATATTACTGTATATAAATATTATTTTAATTTATTTCGTAAGCTAATTACTTGAATGTATAAAACCATTACAAAGTTAATGCAAAAATTAAATATGCAGACATTTTAAATATAGGTTTGCTACAAAGAAAATATTTTCGCTATTAATAAGCACTTAACAGTCAGGCAGGAAAAACAAATATTTCTATTCTCAGTATAATAATGTAGTACTTAGATATTACATTCCCATCATTGGAATGCGTCATGGAATCCTATTGCTCTATAAATTATAATTTCTGTAGTTGTATTATAGACGAGAAATAAAAAAATCAGAATACTAATAAATAAATACATTTTTAATTTTAAACTATTAAACAGTTTTATAACGCCTTTTCAAAGCAAAACATAAACATACGTTAAGAGTTGAAACTAACATAATACTAATAAAACAATATACTTTTTATAGACTAATATCTAGATTCCGTCAACAATACAATGAAACCAAATTTATATGTATTGCGGCGTGGCATCCTCAGTGTCTCACAAGATGTCTGAATGTGGTAGTGAAAACAAACCATCTCGGCATTGTCGTTCATATTGAATTTCAATTTTATTTTAACGTAGTGTGTGTTGTAACGAAACCCCACGGAGGCATATGAATGAAATTAAATCGTCAAAGAGATGAGTGAACACTAAACAGAGGATATAATGGTGGTCTACATCTGTTTAGGGCGTGTATCGGAACATGTGTGTGTTGTAGGAGCTAAGGGAAGGTCAAGTATCTATAAAAACTAAATATAATCTGAGTGCAAAATTTAAATTAACTAAACCAAAAAACAGCTTTTAATAAAGGGGATACACAGAATTCAGTTTGTTCATTTGTTAAATTTTTGTTATTTTTTATTGCTTTTTAATTTCTAGGATTTCTATCAAATTCATTTTGGTTAAAATTGCCTTCTTATGTTCAGAAATGCGATGTTTCATAGCACGGCCCCATTGTCCGATATAAATAGCATCGCATACTGCACAGTGTATTTCATAAAGTATATTTTATAAGAACGCGACTTTAACCAATAGAACCAATACAGATTTTGCAGATCACTGTCATATTTATTATAGACACTTAACCTTCCCTTAGCTTTTGTAAACCCCCCTCTCCATTTCACACTTCACACATGTTCTGATACACGTCCTAAACAGATGTCGACCACCTTTACATCCTCTGTTTAGTGTTCACTTGTCTCTTTGACAATGGCTTAAGAAGTCGAAACAGCTGTCAGAGTTTAATACAAACTGTGAAACGTACCAAGTGTTTATATATTTTTAAAAACCTCTGTAATATCGTGTTAATTTTAAAATAATCTGGTATTTTAATTAGAAGAATTATAAGTCGTTTATTTAAAAAAAATTAAAGAACCAGTGAGTGATAAAAGTGACACATTTTTTTAGAAGAGTGCGGGGTTAATTAGTAGGACTGAAATAATAAAAACAAGTACAAATAAATCAATCATAAAGTGGGTAATAATTGAACATGGGTTGTGTGAAACAAAGGTTTCAAGCAAGATAAAAGTTGGCAAAAACTTTACAACAGTAGCAGCAGTAAAGAAGTAGTAGGTTTTAATAGTAGCTGAAAGTAGAATGAAAGGAGTGGAGAGACATGTGTGAAGAGGCAGTATGAATCGGCGGTTATATGACTGTCTGTGAGTCTATATAAAGCCGCAAATGAAGTAATAAACCTTTCACGCCAAGTGAACTAAACAGACTATATTGTGTTATAAGAGGGTTTGCAAGCCCTCTTGCTCTAACTGTAACTTACAATAAACGTGTTCAAACAACTGAGTCCTTGCTTAATTGTATTACTTAAGGAAAATGTCACGTGAACTTCACTTTGCTACCTGTTGTACACTTGATTATATTTTGCCTAAATCGTAACCTAACTTACGATGCAGTAATTAATTTGCGGGTTTATGTATATTTAATTATAATACATATAGGAAAACATACTTTTCTATATTGTACCAACAGACTGCAAAGAGTTCATGAATTTCTTAGAAATAAATATTTGTCCACCAACAATGTATTCAATGTACTTACTTTTAAAGTATACATAATTTTGTTAACTTATTTGTTAGCACAGAATAAAAAAGACTGAAATCGTGTTATAAAGGCCGTTGAAATAATGGAATGTCTACTGCAAGTTTTGGAAAATTTCGAACTTAGTGAAACACCTTCAATGAGAGTAGAACGTAGCACCACTAGGATGTTAAAAATACTTACTTTATTTGTCAATCGTATGATTTACATTAAGGACTAATGGCGTAGTACCAGCATGCTACCTTATAGTGCTAAAGTTTCTTATCCAATTTTGTTCAAACGTATGATATTATGATTTATATTAAGAACTAATGGCGTAGTACCATCTTTTCTAAGGTTGCCATGTTTGTAGTACCATCTTAATTAAGATTCTGGACTTTAAGATTCTGGTCTTTTATCATGTCGGTATCTCACGTTTTTTGCCACCTAAGACGTCATTTAAGAGTGTGCAGAAAGCCTCTGAAGACTTTAGGTCAGAAACCCGGGCATGGGAGATATCCTAGCTTGGAAGTTTAGTTTATATTCGTAACGTGTTTGTATGGTTGTTGTAGGTATGAAATGTAAGGTATCCTAAGAATGTAAGTATAACAGTCTCGTGACTGATCCTGAAGGTTTAATACTGTGGTGGGGTTGTTTCTTATACATAACGAGTCACTTTTGGGCAAGCACAATATCTTGAAGGCCGGTAGAGAACATCTAAGCCGCAAGAGGTAAATTCATCTTCTGTCCCATTCAAGTGATATAGACAATCTTCTGCGTCAGCCACGGATTTAGAGAATGTTGGGGAAATAGGTAATCAAAGGGGTCGGAAAGCCTTCCTAATACACGTTTATATACTTTACATTTGTGTCCTTGATGTTTACATTTTTGGGCAAACGAGTAACTAGAAGATATTCAGAGAGCATGCGCACATTCAGTATTCACGTTAAATATCATACAGAGCTTTGGTTTTATTTTTAATAGACAATTTAGTTTAAAATTGTTAGTAGAACTTCACGTTCTAGTTACATACATCATATTGTATTAAAATATATTTATCACTTTCTGTATGATGTGTTTATAATATTGCTAACAAGATTAAAATATAACATATTTTAAAATATAGACATAGATTGTGCTGAACGTCTTGAGTTTATAGCCAAGTTATCGGTAATTTAAAATGAGTAAAGAAAATTACTTCAAGTCAACTTACACTTCAAGTATACTTAAATTTGCTTGAACAGTATAATATTCTACACCTCACACACATAGCCAACCCCAGTGTGTGTGTGCGTGTGCCAATCATCGACTAATGACAGATTATACGAAACGTATTGTTCATAACAGATTTATATTATACTTGAAAGGAGATATATTCTGTATTTCAAATGTACTTGAAAGGAGCACAGCATTTCCATGCATTTCCAGGGCACCATACGTTCAATGCAGTTTAATAGGAACTTTCCAAACTGTGAAATTTTAACTAATTAGAATTAATATTAGACATTACCTGCATTAACTTCCCGTCTTGTGACTTATCTGTTTTAATTTCTAAAACGACGCGTTTCGAGGATAAATCCTCATCTTCAGGTTTTTAATATTATAAAAACATCAAATTCACCCGAACGGGGTCGTCAATTACTTAAAACACACAAAAAGCCACACATAATTTTACACTGATACAGTCTCGGCACAGTCCGATGCGCATCGTCTCGTTGCCAACGATCAACTGTTGTACTTTATCCTGTATGACCGTTATCATTTCCCGTGGACACATCGATATCGATGGCTGTGTTGTACAGTAGATTAGATCGAAACGAAACTTTATCTTTTTTAGATCCATGTTTTTCGGTATCCAGGCCACTTATAGTATATAATTAAGTATATAATGAAACTTCATCATTAAGTAGTTGGTCCGCTTGTAACTTAGAAGCCTTGTATATCTCATATTCCTCCACAGCGTTCATGTATGCACCTTTTATGCAATTATGAAGCAGTTTAAAGTTTGTGTGGAAGTCTGAGTACTTATGATTATACAGCGTTAAATATTGAGCGTAACTAGATCTTGTTTTCGAGAAATCACTTTTGGGTAGGTGTTCCTTAAAACGTTCGGCTGATTGTCTCCCCATTTTTCCTATATAAAATTTATCGCAGTCATCGCATTCAAGCTTGTATACTCCAGTTTTCTCTTCATCCGGGATGTGAGTTCTATGTCCCAAACGTTTTTGATGTAATTTGTGGTTTTGAAAGCCACTATTATTTTACGTTTCTTTAACTCATTCTTTACAATGACTGGTAGTACATTCGTGTACTCAGTTACTATAAACTTAGTATCTTTTTTTTTAGCTGGGCCGGTTAATCTGCTTTTAATATTGATTTTTACTGAGCGTTTCCTTACTACCTTGTCTAGGAAACAATATTATTATTATTATATTATATAATTATAGTTATTATATTAAATAAAAATATAACCAAATTTCTAAATATGTATTTCGTATACGGGAATAGTGCCACAGTTTCAATTGTTAATTTACACTCTTCACTGTTTGGTCATAGAATCCACATACATCGTCTAAGGCTTAACAACCCTATAGAGAAAGTAAAATCTACATGTAGACCAACTACACTGTTTTGGCTTGTATACTTCCTAGATTAAGCTGTATTTTAATGCAGAAGTAAAGAGAGGGCATGCAGTGGAAATCGTCTACAAAGCCGATGCGCTACACAGGTGTATCGGCATCCCTCAGACAACAGACACTTTACCTCAATGACTACTAAGGTAACGCAGTTACGTAAGGGAAAGCTGTGTAATAAGCTTATGTGTGTAGTGCAGAGGTAATGTCCTTTTGTGTTGTTAAATAACTTATGACCCAAAGTACGTTGGTGCCCAGTACTATCGTACATTGGTGTGTAAGGAAATTAAAGCATGCAAGTGCGCGGACGCAGTGTCTGTGTGTGCTTGTGCCCGTGGGCTTGTGGGGAACGTTCTCCTTACCCCCCCCCCAACATTTTAGCACGAGGTTACGGCTTTTTGTAACTGGTTTTGTAGAGATCGGGATTAAACTCCATAAATAGAGATTACAGACACAAAATTTTCTCAAGCAAACTCGTACGTTTTTGTGTTCTACACTTTTTTAATCGTCCATGTTTGTGGGCGCTTAATATATGGGGTAGATATCTAATTATATTTGTATGCCTCTATATGTGGTTATAACTTTTAATTTTATATGTCGTGTAACTTTAACATTTACGGATAAAATGGCAACTTTACAATACATTTTGTTGTGTTCGTCAATACCGTTTAATGAATTGGTTTGACATTAATAATGCTTGTCATACATTAGTGACATCCAAAGTCATTCTATCATTCCTATGGAGAGTAATTGGTAAATATTTCCTGTGATAATAGCATTTAGTATTGTTGTACAATAAGTATGTAATTTCGTAATATACTGGCTGCAAATTGTACTTCAATGATACTCACAACCTAAAATTTATTAGTTCAAAGCATATTAATTAATAAATTATACTTTTCCTGAAACACGCAAATGAATTGTAATTGATGAGTACACATAACCCATTTTACATTTTGTGTTAATTTAAAAGATAAATGTAATTCTTTATTTAGATAATTTATATTGTACATTTTGTACACATATTAATTCAAATTACTTTAAATTTAATTAAAATCTTACAATAATTAAAATTTTTGTGAAAAATGTGTTTTCTTTTAGTTTCATTGGGTTTTCTTTAATGGGAATTTCAGCAGACTACGTATTTACTTAAATGAATGCTATTCGTTTTGAAAAGGATATTTGTATTAATAAAGTGACATGCGTAAAAGGTCATATCCACTACTATGTGCTGGGTCATAGTCTCTATATAATATGTAGGGTAAAGTAAGTAAATTGGTGATAAATTTTAATAAAATAAAAAAAATGTTTTTTCATCAGACACATAATGTAACTATGCAGAGCTAACAACAGTTATGTAAGTGACTGTTTTGTGATACTAAATTAAAATTTTACCAAGCCACGTGACTAATATTATAATTTTTATCAACCTCTTTGTGGGTCTAGTTAATTGGTGATAGTGGTAAGGTTATTTGGTGAATATCGAAAAGTATAAAAACATTAATTTTTGCGTAAATAAAATTGTTTAATGTTGTTAAATATTTTAAGTACCATACATTGTTGACACAATTACAATGAATATTAGACACAACGTACAAAATGTGCTGAAAATTTGAAATTTACAAAATTAACTTCTAAAAGTCACACGAATTATAAAATAATTTTGTTATAACATCTTGCCGTTACTTATAAAATGTTTTTTAATGACACTAAAATTAAGAATTAAAATCAATACGATAAAATAATTTTGATAGGACTTCACAAGAAAATAACTCTAGACATAATGTTTTTTTACGGTTTTGGCAATTTTAACTTTTCCTATTTCTCACTACAATTATCAATAACAAGAATACTTCTTTCACCACGAACAACTTCAAACTGGATTTTCTCATGGTATGTTAAAAGACAGAAAGAATACCGTATCCATTCAGCTCCGTCCTTTTTTTTCAACATCTGCAGAATAAAGTCCACCACAAGAAGAAAAAACCCAAATCGTCTTGTATACTTTTCTCTTTTTGTTTCTAGTCAGTTTTCTTCTTTTTAGCTCTATCTAAAGACGTGCTGTATGCTTGAATAATATTTGAGAAAAGAGTATTTCTTGAGTGTCTGTTTTGTTTTTCTGAAAACTGTTATTTCCTATTAACATTACTTGAGGTGGAGGCAGGCATTTTGGTTTTGGATCTGATGATCGCTTACTTTTTGGTGGTTGTTTTGGAGCACTGGGTATAGTTAACAAGTTATGAAGTTACGTTTCCTGACATGTAATTGTATTTTAATGTACGAGTAGAGTAATATTGTTTGAACGTTTCTCAGTCAACAGAGTTAGACCAGTAGTTTCAGCTGGCACAGCATTTCAATTTAAATAAAGGATGCCTAAACGAATTCACAGTGTTAGAATAAAACATGCATTTTAGGAAAGCTGGATTAAAAGTCTCGAAGAAGATAAACTGTATTGGTTTATCGTACGATACTCAATCATACATGAATTTAACTGACTTGTCTATTAAACTTTTAGTGATTTATAGACTCCAACATCAAGAGGCTACAGCAAGTGTGTTGTATGAGAAGGGAAAGTCAAAAGAAAAACTCTATTTTCTAAATCCAATTGAATAATTTGAGAACTGATATGTGCCCCATGTAACTCCATGAATAAAATCTGTACTCCTGGCCATTTACTTTCTCCCAGAGTTTACAAAATATCGGAACCATTCAAAAAAAATGTCTGAGTGTATTCATCCCCGTTGTGATAATTTTTCTTTGATATTTGGTAAAGAATTCTTTGTTAACAAAACATTCAAACGAACCCCTTTGAAAATAATTTTTAAGGCCAAAAATGAGCCATCAGCGCAAATACAACAAAGAAGTGTTTGAGTTTCACACTTCTTGCAGCAACAACGTTTATAAATACACTTTTTGCGAATTTCAGTAACAATGTTTGAAGACTTAACAACGTACTGAAGTCCAGTTTCATCTCGATTCCATATATGGGAAGACAGCTTATTTGGGTCAGTTTTTAAATTAGATATTAGCTGTTTTAAGTTTGTTATTAAAGGCTTTAATAAGAACTGGATAAGCACAAGAGGTAGTTTAAATAGATGAATTTTCTGCAGCTCGCAGTCTTAAATTATATCTTGACTGGAAGTGAGACCAATACCATTTGCTAGCTACCTGTTTATTGCAATTGAACAAATGTGCACGTCCAGATGCAGCAGCTAACTTTTAGGTCAGGGTCGTAATTTGCACAACAACGATTCCAAAGCTGTTTTAATGATTTGATGGAATAATTTCTGCTCTAAATCTGCGGTAAGAGCAAAAGGTCTGCCTATTTTTGGATCAGTGTATTCTGATTATTAAGATTTGGATTTTTTTTACAAAGCGTTTTAAAGTAGACCAGGGAATGCCAAATTTTTTTGACGTTTCATAGACTGTTTTATCTTCTATCACTAATCTAGCAGCTTCTAGAAGCATATAATTATTGTATTGTAGGCATGTTTTGTCAACATTACTGTTTACAGTTGTTGATTTTGAACCCATAATTAAATCCATCAGGCAAGGTTATTTGGTGATAAAGTTGAGCAAAGTAGGTAGGCTATTTGGTAATATATTGTATCAGCTTAAATTTTTATATTTTAAAAATTTAAACTTTGTTCTGAAACAGAGTCTTAAAAAACTTGTCGAACAGTGAAGTCGAATTGAATTTTCTGAAGTCACAATTCGGTGTTGTAGTTGTGAGGTTAAAAACTTAGAAAAAGTGTTTTTTCTTGTCCAAACGTAAGAAAATAACAATCAACACAAAACAAAACTAGCAACACCACAGTATATAGTTAATTCTATAGTGTTTTTTAAACAGTTTAAGCAAAAATATCTTAATAAAACACACAATGAAGCACAGAAAACCAAATTTCAATAGAGGTTGCGCAATCCTGTCTAAAGGCAACTCAGAAAATATCAACTGGCCTAGGTTATTTGACTACAGCGAAGCAAAAACTTATCACCAAATTACTTATACTTCCAAATAACGTTACTTTACCTTATACAGTCTATATATTTTACTATACTATGTGTAGGCAGGTTCATAACTCCAACTATCATAAACGTATTGCATTCAATAGCAAGAATGTTTAATATCATAAATTGAAATTTTTCGCACAGTGTCGATACTTGTAATGAAAAATAAATTATTAATCTTTATTGTCTACAGTGACGACGAAAACTTATCACTTCCTGTTTTAATATGAATCCATTATAAATGTTTTACCACGGAATATTAATTGGTCCTTTTAAACATTTATTTACTGTCCAGCTAGAAGTTTACTATGCATTGTTCTTGTTAATATCTGGCAACAGCCAATCAGAATTGATAAACTATGAGGATGGCTTATATACATCAATCATATCGGACTATTGTTTTTGTTTCATCAAATAATTGATAAATTTTTTAGGCGACGAAGTGAATAAGCTGTGAAACCGTTTGCAGATTGGTCTTATCGTTACTAATACATCAGAATGTGTTTCCGATTTAGAATACACCGTCCACCCCACCAGCCACCTGCGGGACGCCGTTTTATAAGGGAAACATCAAGTGATTTCAATAAGCATTTTATTACACAGCTGACCGTCACGAAAACAACAATATATGAATTAACTTATTAAATATAGTTGTTATTGTTGAAAGAATAAGTATATTTTATAAAACAGCGGTATCTTCACATGCAGTAGGGGTACAGTAACATTATTCGATGTGAACCGAATTGGTTTTACGATTTTCATGTTTCGTGACACATTGTGAACGGGGATTTTCACAATTGTTTATTTCTTTGAGATTACTTGTGAATTATAGGGTATAGTTAGCAAATGGCCATTGCACCATGTAGGCCTAACTGTAGAAACGTGAATTTTCTCATATCATCGAAAGCACCCATATTCTTTCATGTGGTTCAAACATGATTAACTCCGTGGGAACTTAAGGAAACACAAATAGGTCTACATTAGACACTTGGAATAATAATGGGGTTATGATGGATTTTTGTTTTTAATATTTGAAGAAGTCTGAAAACATTTTATTATTACATGACATTACACTAAATTACACGAGACTTTCTGTATTTACTTAAAACCATTTTTCTACTTTTCTGCATATTTTATTAACTTTTACCACGGTACTTAGTTTACGTAAATTCAAAACAGATAATTCATTGCTAGTCCTATCTAATAGTTTATAAAACAACCATGCTAATGTTTCTGACTCATGTAACATCTCTTTCAAGTTACGCGTTGACTCAACTACAGTAGTTGAAGACATAATTTTACCAACTCTTATAAATTACCAAACAGTATAAAACATTTTCAAAACTAGCTTAGCCACTATGTTCAACAATTAAACTTTGAATACTTTACCTCCAATTCCTTATTAAAATTGTTTAAAATTGTGTGTATAAAAAATCTTAATTTATCGTGACGTGACATCTTGAATTTATATTGGGAAACAAAGGAAAAACGATTCAGCTTACAACTGCAAATTAACTTAAAATATATATTATAATTATTTTACATTTCCTGTAGCTAAAAATAAGGTAAACGTATTTAGTTAAGGAATCCATATATAAGTATCTGTTTATTAATAAAACACGCCTAACGTGGATTGATAAAGTTGTATTGTTGTGAGCAGGTTTATGATTGGTTTACTTCATCGTCTTCAAGTCTGTGTAACTGACAGTCATACTAGCACACTAATGAGACAGTCCCACCCCACAAAACCCATCTCCCCCCTTGTTTCTAATTAAGTCTAAAACTTTGCGTCACCCTCTGTATTCTCAGCCCGCTTCACCGTCACCTCAATTATAAATGTCATACTTTATTAGAAATTAATTGCTTCACAAATTTTACCTCTTATAATATTGTGTGTTTGTGTCGTGAAAACGTGTGTGCGTGTGCGTGTGCGTGTATGGGTTTGTGTACGTGTGTTTGACGGGTGCGTGCGAGGGGGCGTGACTGAGACACAGTTTGCAAGTAAAAGTAATACTTCGGTTACTAAGTTGATCTACCTTTCCTTGAATACACACCTAACAAAGAGTTGAGTTTCTCGGAGACATCTAATCCTTAATCAATACCACACCTTGCATTATAAATACTGCTTGTTTGCATAGACATTCTTATATTATACTACCTGTTTCGGTTTGAAATCGCAATTCTTCTTGTTAGTATCCCCAATCATTGGCCAGTCATTTGTTTACATTTTGTTTATAGTTTCATGTTCACGTATTATTCTCGTTTTTTGCGATTATTTAATCCTATTTACATGAAAAAAGTATACGGGTGTACATATTTTAATTAAAAAGTTTAGATCTATGATGTCAATGTAATGAGGGGAAATGAAGGGGGTGTTGGAACCATTTTACCCACCAACAAGAAACTAACATTCGTGACTTGCAGGGCTTCTGACGAAGCTGATGGGAGTTCACAATTACCTGTATTGCAGACACTCGGACGGAGGAATGCTCCGTCTACAGAATACTTTCTGTATTGCCCGAGAAGAGGCGCCGTCATCCCCTCCCGGCCATCAACGGGCATGAGGGGCATCCCCTTGCCAAGTCAGAGGAGAAATCTGAATTCGTGGCCGAGCGGTTGGAGCAATAGTTTGATCAGACCTCGTCCGGCGATCCCAACTCCGATGAGGAGATTGAAGACGAATTTGAGGAGTACGTCGGCAACACTATCACCGCCAAACCAGAACCACTTCAGAGGCAGAAGTTTCAAAACGGCTTTTACAACTTTAATTCCGGGAGAGCCCTGAATCAGACGGTATCACGAATACCACCCTACAAAAACTTCCGAGAGGAGAGTTCCTGGTCGGCTTGTTCAATGCCTCTTTCCGGTTCCCCAACTTCCCTCTGAAGTAGCCCCAAGCGATTATCACAATGATTCCAAAGCCGGATAAAGAACCCAAGTTCGTCGTTAACCTTCGGTATGTCAGCTTGCTGTCGTCGTTTTCGAACGACTGGTTAGTGACGCCTTCGAGATCACCTAAAACATTTCGACACTCTGGTGCCGAGCAATTCGAATTTCGAGCTAGGCAGTCCTTGATACATCAGCTGATGCGTTTCATGGAGACAATTATTACCAAGGCCGTTTGCTCGCGAGACCAGAACGTCGCCGTTTTCCTTGATGCCGAGAAAGCTTTTGATCCTGTCTTTACAAACTCCCGGATATTCTGATTTCGGATTGCTATATTCATTTGATTGCTAACTTTCTTCGGAACAGAATCTTCCGCGTGAGAGTAGGTAACACTTTCTTCGGAATGGGCAATTATGGCTGGTGTACCTCAGGGAAGAATCTAAGGCCCCCTGGTTTTCTCTGTGTACGTCAACAACGTGCCCAAGTTGCCTGAAATCATGTTGGCCGTGTTCACCGACAATACAATGGTATATGCCGTCAATCGTCGAGCTGAAATGGCCGTCATTTGGTTCAATGAACAGCTTGACTCCTACGTTGAATGGCCAGAGAAATGGAGGGTCGCTATTAACGCGGTCAAGAGCACAGATGTAGTCTTCTGTATACACAAAAGGCTCTCCGTCAGACTCTACGTAGGCCACACCATACTACGTACACAGAGAAACCATATTTCCCTGCCCTAGTCTCCCGGTTTCAAGTAGCTCGGGCTTCACCGGGATCGTCGTCTCACCTGGCGAACAGACTACGGGAAAGCAGCCCGTAAAACTCCTAAACGTCTATTCAGCTCGACCACTACTTTGCAGCAATACTATGACCTGCAGCCTAGGGAAAGTTATCGTATGTGGCGCCGATGGTTACCTACGCGATCCCTGTATGTCGGCTAAAACCCATAAGCATAACCTTCAAGCCTTATCCCATAAGAATTCTGGTTTGTCCTGAACCAAGAACTCCGCTGGGCATGTAAAGCCCACAACTTAACTTTTAACAAGACCATCCGAGAATCCCTTCGTGTCTATTCCCTGGACGCCACCATACGGACACTTTCCAGAATGTTTTACCATCGCTGTTCCCGCTTCCAGGACGATCACTTAATTAGTCTTTTTGTTCAAAACCCATCTCTTTCAGGAGAATCTTGGATCCGTCCTCGGCGAAACCTCAACCTTAATTAGGTCCTAATTGAACACCCACGGCCGGTAGCAAGCGACATCTAAAATTTATATGTCTTTTGGTCTCCGCGGCGGAAGTTCTATAAGAAGTCGGAACGCGGCACAACAGCGGACGACTAGCAAGCCCGTCGCCTCGCACAACCTTTGGCATCTATCGATAACTACAGTAATAGGGTAGCCTACGTAAACACTAAGAAGGGTGGGATACATGGAGGGATTTAAATTTTTTATCTCATACTCACAAAGAAAAGATCAACCACAAAGTTAAGCACAAGCAACAAAGTCAGCTCCTTCAACATCACACATAGCTAATGATTTGATACAACGCAGCAGTAACCCTAATTATTGTAGAATATTTGAAAAGAACGAGAAGTAAACAATATAACAGTCTGCAATCAGACAAAGACACACTAGCTTCGTAGCTTATGGATGACTGTTTCTCATCACTCCTCCTTCTCAGATACAAAAGGCAAGTTTTTCTAAAGCAGAAACCGAGAGACACAACACCCTCCCAGTGCTCCAGAACGAGCTCCGGATCAGATGGATGCGGGAAATTAGTAGTTCATTTGTGCATAAACCTTTGACAGCCTTTGAATAAGACTACCGACTACAGTGCATAGAAGCTGAAATTGTGGAATTTTCGCATACGAACTATGCCTCAGTAAGTATTTCTAATGGCTATGGTGAAGATTTCCCCAAAGAAAAGATAACGCAAAGCAATAGGCTCAAGGCTTTTGAAGAGCTCTAAACAGTTCGTACAATAACTTATTTATGATGAGGCAATTAAAAGTCGCTTAAACGCTGCTTGCGGTATGGTGCTGGGCCAGTTACAGCTCGTGTTATATACCGATGGGTCAAAGAAAACTGTTAGGTAGTGCGTTTGTTGTTGAAGGTACCTCCTTCTTACTCATACTTATTGCCAAGGACAGGGAGAGTGTACCAAGGACCGCTGAGTTATATACCATTTGGCAGGTTGAGTTATACACCATTCGGTTTTCAACACTGTGAACACCGAGGTCTGAGATGTTTTGCTGTCCGCACAGACTCAACGAGCTTTCATAACCGTCTAGGCCCGAACGACCCCTTACTACCACAGATGGAGTGGTACCATGTGTAAACAGATCAGGGGTTACGATTTATTTTTATAAAGGTCAAACCATACCCGTAGCAAACTGTGAGAATACAATACATAGTAAAACAAGAGTGTCGCTAGTCGGCAATATGCAGGAGAACGTGAGTGGAACTTGTGAAGATGTTTATTTTTGAGTAAATGGTGTACAAACCCGACATCGTAATATTTCCTACAGTGTGTAAAAAAAGGTCAGTGTGTACAAGTGGCAGAGTACTCACAGTCAAACACAGTCTGTACAGAGATAGAGGATAATACGTGATCTGAAAACGGACCTCACAGACGGTACACAAGACATGAAGAGAACTTTGTCGTTGTTAAAGGCAACTGACATAATATACCGGCTATAAAACAGCTATATCGGGGGATGCCTAATCAATAAAGTAAATTAAGACCATTATTTTCTTTAAGCAATGACTTTCTAAGCAAAAGAACTTAAAAGTTTAGCTGAACTGAGTTCATAAATTAAAAACAGTAGCAATGAAGACTGGCCAACTAGCCAGAGGACGAATCATTTAGAAAGCAGCTTTATTGACCACTGTGAACAATGACATGAAAATTTTAAGCATTGAAAAGACACCATCACTGAAGAAGAATTCAATTGTCCGTATCGTTATAAATCAACATAAAGTTACTCCGTTGGTTCGATAACGTTAGTATATTATTTTTTCTACTTGGGTTAATTTAAAAACATAATCGAAAACAACTATGAAACTACAATATAAAAAGAAGACAGTATAACAACAACAATAATAATAATGATAATAACTTTTTTTACGAAGGAGACTGTAAAACTAATGCCCGCCGCAGAAGGGTCCGCACTCCTACGCACCCACCAAAAACACAAACCCTGTTGTCCGCGGCATGGATCCACCTCGGCACTCAGCTTTCGCAATACTAATAATAATAAGAATAATAACAACAACAACAACAACAACAACAACAATAATAATTGACGGAATGATTTGTGGGATTTATTATACGGAAGTACGTAAACGTCAGTGAACTTAATGTTTATTCACGGAATACTCCGTGATA
The DNA here is from genome assembly GCA_034769895.1 of Magicicada septendecula. Classification (NCBI taxonomy): domain Eukaryota; kingdom Metazoa; phylum Arthropoda; class Insecta; order Hemiptera; family Cicadidae; genus Magicicada; species Magicicada septendecula. The sequence continues at coordinate 390,926,268 of CM068369.1, forward strand.
TATATATTTACACACAGTATTTAGTCTGTCACGATAACTTTCGAATGTATCAACCGATTTTGTAAAACTTGGGATGCGTGTTTGTACAGTTTTACCACAAACTCTATTGTTTTTAGATTTATCCTCACCAAAATAGAAGGGTATTTAAAGGGTCAACATTTTTAAAAAAATTGCATAAAGTTATGTGGTGGTATCAAATTAAAGAGAATTTAAACCAAAATCTGAGTGTAGTTTTGGGTTTGAAAATTTTCAAAAATAGTGGGATAACAAGATCAAAACTTGGTAAACATTGGTAAAACATTCTTTAGTCACCTAATGACTATTATTGCGAGTGTGAACGTTGTAATAAACTATTTACACTAAGTAATCTTTTGTTAAACATTTACATGAAAACACTGAACAATTTAAGAGTAATGTGACTTTTTGACGTCATTATGGAAAGACTTGAGTCAAAGATTTGATATTTTGTCTGTCTGTCTACCTATTTGTCTATCTATCTGTCTATGTTTCTATCCGTTTATGTATCTGTGTGATTGGGGCATGTCTCACGATAACCTCTGAAAGCATCAACCGATTTTAGTAAACCTTTGCATGTATATCCATAATTTTGCTCTACAAAACTTTTTTTTTAGATAGATCCCTCAAAAAATAAGGGGGGAGGCACTAATGTGGATAAGTGAAAATTGTAAAAAGTCGGAATCCTATGTGAAGTATTAAATTAAATTAAGATTAAACTAAGATCTGAATATAGTGTTCCTTTTTGAAAATTCTAAAATTTCTGGACCCCAGGGCTCAAAATTCGTTCAAATTTGTGCAAATCCAGCAGGGTGTCACACTAAAAGCAATTGTAACCCCAATCTGAATGTCTCGATTTATTAGTCTTTATTGTATGATTGCGCGCTCTACAAATGTTATGTTACTAAGAAATAGTAGAAAATTCGGGATGTTTGTAATATTTCCCATAATCAAAAAATTATGTTATATCGAAATTTATGTAATAATAAATGTACTTCATTCAATAGGGAGAGATTTTTGCAGGTCAGGGAGGTTACTACTTTAAAAATGTTTAACGTGTTTTTTCTGTAACTTTTCGTGTGTGAGGAGGATTCACCTATAACATAAAAGTCGCAGTTAGTATTCCTCATTATTTCTATGTAAAAGTGAACAATTTAATCTACATCCTCAGTGAGTGAGATCACAGTTTATTAAAAGAGCTTACATTTTAAATGGTTCGCGTTTTAGTTTTGCTAATTTTCCACTTCTATAACCGACCAATATAACAGATTCGGTTTCACAGCCCTTGCATACAGTTAAATAGAAATGTCCTTGCTATGTTATTTTGTACTCACTGGATTTTTCCTACACGTTACTCAAGATTATCATAACTGCCGTCACTTTCTGAATCACTTTGTTAAAACGCTTATTTTTCTGAAAGTCTTATGATGTCTGAATAAGTGATACGAATTCATTTATCTTAACCGCGCGCTAATATGTTCGTGGAATTATGGCTTGTGAAACATCAAAACAAATCGCTCATGTTTAATTTGTATACGTAGGGATACAGTAACGCATTGCACTGCTGTCACGTCATTCGTTTCCCTTCTTTTTAGTAGGGAAGAAATCCGACAATGATCAGCCAAGTCAAAGTCATATCTAAGTTGCCGAGTTCGTTTGCCCTATAATTGCATGTATCCAGTATTTAAATCTTTATATATGTATGCAATTTTGCCGCGACTGCCCGAACAGCTTGGACGGATTTGCCAGTCAATTTCAGTTTACCTAATAATAAGCGTGTTTTTATTATAATAGTGAGCGGCTTCTCCAGCCCAGGGAGCTTAATATATTCTTTTGTTTCTTCTTCTCCACGTCAAGATGTAAGCTTACAGCACGTTCCGGCTTCACTGAAACTATCTCTTCATTGGTCTACTTACATCTCGTCTTCCTTGAGGTCTGTGTCTTATTATTTGTTTAGGTAGTCTCATATCTTCCGTTCTCTCGATATGCTGCCTTCATTTTATTTGACTTTCCCTTATTCTGCTGGCCCATAGAATATACATTTTACTTTTTCTTATATCTTCATTTCGTATTTGATCTCTAAGGGAGCAACCTTTGGTTTTCTCAAGAACTTCATTTCACTTATTTGTATTCTTCGTTCATTATTTCTCGTCATCGTCCAGCTTACTACATAAAGGTATACCGTTAATATTGTTCACGAAGTATTATAATTATATATGGTTAATATAGCAACTAGGTGAGTGGCACAAATTAGAATACTCTTGCCCACTGGTTTGTACATCCATAGTAGCTCGTCTCAGGTAGGCCCTCTTGATGCCGGCCGTAGCGGACAACCAAATATGTGATCTTAGGTTTGTCATACTCTTTTCCGGATGGCAAGCGTGCTGTTTAGTTCCCGTCCCTAATTCTGGCCTTGAAAGTTACATTGTCAAAGTTTAACTACGTTGTAAGCAATGAACTTGGTTAAAAACCATGTTTTAAATACACTTATATGAGCATTAATCGATTGTAAATAAAACACGTTAGGAAATCGTAAATTTCATGTACTATCAAATATCTTTCATTTTTTTCAGCAGTCCATCATGAGCTAACAGCTCAAAAGGGTTACGTGTATTCTTGTATAATCTCTGAAGGTTATTTGACTGATCAAAGCAACTGTCAGACTCGCATAAGTAAAACGTATTGTACGTAATACAGTCACCATAAGTTTTATTCTTGACAATAATTATAACGTTTACTCAAATGGCGTACAAGACAACCATATGTAAAAATTTTCTTTTTACTACAAAAATAGTGAAACAAGCATTACTTAAGTCTCATGTATTATGTAACATCTAATACTGAAACATCCATCCCTCTCTACTTACTATCGTGACAATTGAAATAATGATATTCATGCTCTTAGAGGACAATAATTTGTCAAGTAAAAATAAATGTTTCAGTTAATGATCAATTTTAGCCGATTATTTCACAAAATCTATGAAAAGTGTATTATATTTTTACACTGAATTGTAGCATGTATATGACGTTGAATTCGTTGCGAGAAACTTGGAAAGAAAAAAAGTGTTGAAAACTGCAAATATAAACTACATGACAGGCTGTTGTTTAGTACATGCTGCTAACTAAACGCAAATGAATTACTGTATGTGTGTACAACGGTGGCAGGGTGGTTTTACCGTGGCTGCCTATCACGTTGATGAACGAGGTTATTAAGTAAAGGAAACTATGTGCACACAAGGCAAATCGTAATGTACAATTAACTCTTAAAACCTGGAGCGTGCCGATAAGAAACTTAACTTTCTAAGCACGAATTTCGTTTACACCACGATACGACCCGTACATGGAAATTGGTAATTATAACGAACTATATGTAGACTTAATTTCCTAGAAACATTCATTGATAGCAAAGTCCCGCATCTCGTGTTTAAATTTATACATTTTCAGTTCTAATTGCTATTGGGAAATATTAAAGGGAAGTATGATTCGTTCACCAAACCTTGTGTCTCCGACTGCCGGCAGCCCACCTAAATTATCTCAACCGTTGAGCGCCAGCGCTCACATTTCGATCTTATTTAAGTTTTAACATTTATATTTTCAGTTCCATGATTACATAAAATCATGAGATATTCAATCCTTTGAGATTTAAAGTTAATTTTTCTATGTTATTTCCTATTTCCTCGTTTAAATGTTTAAACAAAGAGACATATAAATTTAAATATGTATTAAATATGTAAGACTGATATCATGAATGTGTTTGCGCGCACGCGTGAGTTGCGTATTATTCCTAACAGTGCGTTAGATGTCTATTCATCCTGAACAGTTATCTGATTCAGTTTTTCTTTTGTTAGTTAGCACTCCTTATGTTTGTCTTCTCCAATTGACTTCAAAAAGGGTTTTACATTTTTACAATCTTCACCGTTTCTTCTGCGTATCGCACTGTGTCATCTCCAAGTTTCATATTAAAAAGATACATTCCATTTATTTTATTTATTAATTTTTCTGTTTCAATTACCATATTCCCAGACGTCATGGTATTATTATTGTGCGAAGTTTTATTGCATCTGTTGAGTTTTCACGTTTCAAATTCTCTCTCTTTCCGTTTATCTCTCTCTCTCTCTCTCTCTCTCTCTCTCTCTCTCTCTCTTTCACACACACGCACGCACACGTGCACACAAAACACAAACCACTAACAAGATCAGCTACAATCAAGGAACTATTTTTATGATTGTAATATGATTTTAGTATTAAATACAATAGAATCTCCTTTATCTCCATTAACACCTATATATACTCATAAGTAGGCCTATCTATTTTTCTTTATCTCCATTAATTTGAGAAAACTGACAGTAGGCAGTGAAGTTTTAAATATTAATAGTTTTAAATAGGCCTACCGTAAACTGGGCACTTAGGTGTACCACTATAATTTCTTACACAGTGTAACGGTAAAGCCTAACCGCACATGCTGAATTCAAGAAATGTATCCGAAATACGGAAACGAAAATATTTGCTAGTTTTAAATGTTTCTAGAATTCTAAAATAGATGTCATAACGTGTGCTAAAAAATTATCGGCACGCAACATGCATGCTTGCATAATGTTCACGTGGCCAAAGCTAAATTGCTTTCAGGAAGGAATGGTTGATGAAAAAACATTTGTTCAACAATATTTCGACATGTGGTGGTTACCTAAAAATATCTGTTACTTAATGTTAGATCTGTATATCCTACATAGGCCAATAAACAAAACTCTCGTAACTGTCTGCCATAATTTTGTTACCGTAAGCATTCAGTATATTTTAAATTGGAAGTGTTTATATCTCTTCAATGCATGCCATACAAGATTGTATTGTGTATGGCAGAGCATTTACCCATCAGCAGGTACTTTTCTAGGACAAAGCGACCTATCTGCTGTTTGCTGACGACCACCACTGCTTATTGATACTACTGAAACTGGTTTGCAAAGAGCACTACATAATTTACAACGGTGGTCGATGCAGTATAATTTATGAATTTTCACAAGCAAAACGAAGGTGATAGCTTTACTGGGAAGCATCCCTGTAAGAGCAAAAATAATGATTAATTGAACAAGTCTCTCACTTTAGCTACCTCGGGTATGATATATCGTATGAGAACAAAAGAGGCATAGATAATGAACATTTTAAGTTTCAAATGATGTGCGGCATCATAAGAGGAACACCAAAAATCAAGACGTGGGAAGATACTCAGCTTACGTTTTACAAGCTGTCCCTATGCTTCTGTATGGAAGTGAGTCATAGATAATGAGAAAGAGACATAAAAGCCGCATACAAGCAGCGGAGATGAAATTTCTAAGACCAGTCAAAGGTTGTTCAAAATAACATCGATTTAGAAATGAAGAGATTAGAGTTAGAAATATACAACTTAAATGAAAAAATAGAGTTGTACAGAAGAAATTGTAAGGACAATCTGGAGCGTCTTGATGTTCGAAGACTACCAAAAGCGGCAGGTAGATACAAACTAGCTGGAGGAAGAAGCCTAGGAAGACTAAAGAAAAGATGGGAATAAATCCTATAAAGCCGGAACAGGTCACCAAGGCTTAATCCTTGTTGGGGAAAAAGAAGACGAAGTATTATATCTGAATACTTGTAACATATATTTCATGCCATTTCAACGCATTTCGTGAGGTAAAAATTTGTATTTTCTTAATTTGCTTAATTCAGTACATGATATTAGGTGAATTCTTATTGTTTCAGAACTAACTACAATACCGATGCGTATTTTTACCATCACACCATATTTGTTTTTTATTGGTTATTACTGTATAAATTAAAATATTTAGTTTGGGGTCCAGTATATAATGAACTTATAAGAATGTGGTAAAAGACTTTTGTACAAGTTGTGTCTTAACACAGTTTTACTTCTTATGTTTGTGAGAAACTCCAAAAAGAGCTTTACAGTTACTACTAATGAATGGTTTTGTGTCAATTAATCTGCCGATTGCCGAGTAGACGATAATCTGCTATAGTGTATAGGTTTTCCTCATTCACCTCTTATGGTGAAGGTTGCTGTTTCAACGAACTTGTAACATAGACCTACTTTTCTTCAACATAATATGTGGCACCATCTACGCCTATGGTAGCCGTGTTGACCAGTTGTCGTGTGAACGAGATGCTAGTAATATTATTAATCTGAGGCGGTCTTCAAATGATTTAGGTGTCCCTCAAATTCAAAAATTACAAATTTATTGTAATTGAGATTGTTTACTTATGAAGGTGTAACGTTTGTGTGCATATGACAAGGTATTTTTTAACGCCTACCATGTGTGACTGTCGCTAGTGATTTACAGACTTATGATTGTCGACTGTATGGGAAAGAGGGATAATTGCACCCCTCCAAGTTTTGTTTGGTGTATTTCGGCTTATACAACATATATAATGTTGAATTTTCGCGACGTATGCTACACTTAATTTAGTTTAATACACCCGAGCTTCAGTGTATTGTATTCAGTGACTGTCTTGATTTTATAAAAATAACAAAAACATTCACTGCGTATTATTACCCATCCATGTCGGGTAATTAGACGCAGTCACTCTACAATGCTATACACATTGGAAAGTGGGTTATTATAAATAAATGCATTAATTTAATCAGAAGATCGTAAGAAATTGTATTATTCTGAATGTTTTAGTACATACTGTTATTACTTTGACATGAATACTGAACAAATATACGATTATATTTTACAATTCATTATTTCTTTAGAAAACAAAATATGAATTTAGTTGAATAACTGCTTGAATATTTACATAATTATATGACTATTAAAATTGTTAAAAATAAACATATTATAAGAATACAAAGAAACGATGGTTATAAAATTAAACGTTTTTATAGACATATTTAACCCACTGTTTACCAAACAAGTTAATATAAAATTAAAACCAAGTCATTAAAAAATTAATGAAAAAAATAAAAGTATATAAAAATAATTATATAAACGTACTTCCACTAGTAAGGAACAGTCGGCTAACACTAACAACAGGCCAGTGTTTACGTATTGAAAACTAAAATAAAATAATTTAACCTTGTTGTTGACAGTAATCGTATCCAAGATTGTGAGGAGCTTCTGCAGTAATACAGTATGAATGGACCCACCCAGAACACTAGACACAACGATATCTTAGTTCTTTGTCTTTCCCAAACTCACCGCAAAACAACAAGTAGTATTGATGTTATTCTTTTCCACTAGAGTTAGCCCTACATCACTGAAGACTAGTATTCACAGAGTTCTTCAATGTTTCTTTCGTCTTCAGTTGATGAATTGTCGCTGAAAAGGGCTTCAGCTAGCTTCTGTTTCTATTTATACTTACATTTTAACTAAATGTTTTAGTGGATGGTTAGTGAGGATCGGTCAATGACCGATTTGACCGATCCTCACTAACCATCCACTAAAACATTCATTGATTGACGGTCACTAAAAATTAAGGATTTTAACTAAAGTTTTGCTTTTTTATTATTTTGATTAGCTTTTTTTTTAATATTTTCTTCCTCATTCCTTCTAATTCTTTTAAATTCTTTTTCTCGGCGTGCTTAACGTGTTTCGTTTTTCTTCCTTTGATGTCGATGACGTTGGAATTGGGGAATTTATGAAATGGAAACATAAGGTTGATTAGCTACACCAACCGTCTCGTTACTTTGTATCAGAACATAACTTGCTATATTACACTACGTTGTTTTACATACGTAGAATTTACAATTATTAAAGTTGAAACTCCACTGATTTTCCTGAAGCAGTGGAGCATTTGCATATACATGATATTCTCTGCTTTATATTTTCTGGTTGCATAAAGCGTATTTAAATATACAGTTAAAAGAATACATAAATATTCATCTGCCATCTGCAACATGTATAATGTTTCCTCAGCAGTCGATTAGGCACTGACAATTTGAAAACAACAAGGTAAATTTTACCGAAACGTTGCAACAGCCTTGTCTTGAGAGACACGGGAAGCAATCCCAGAAAGCAAATAAGGACGTTCTCACTTGTATGCGTGTGCTTTTGTGCAAACGTGTGCGAATTGCGAAAGCATTAAACGCTAAATAGAATGTAAACATTTAATTTTGTGTCTACGTGCTATGCCGAATATCTACGTCGACAATAACGAGTTTCGCGTGCGTGTGCGTATGTGTGTATGCACGGGTTGACACAAATACATTTAGCAGCTGACGGAGAGTGGGGGCAGACGAAGCACGCTTTCCTTCTGAATCTGACATGCAAAACGCTAATGAGATTCCACCACATCCTCCCGTTACACAGAATGACGTAATCATCCCTCCGCCTTGAGTAGAGTAAGCACTAATTTACTATAAACCATTTTCCACCCACTGACTAACCACACTCCGTTACTTATTAGATATTCCATAACTTAATGATAATTAATAAGAAAATTAGGAACAACCCCGCAAAAAAAACATCTGCAGGGGATATCTTAGTAAGAAATTGGACCGATATTTTAATTTTTAATGTTTTTTTTATAATTTACTAACTCAAAGCTTCTACTACTACTACTACTACTACTACTACTACTACTAGTAGTTATTGCCAGAGTTATTTCTGTCCTCTCCTCGCTAGGGAATTTCAGGCAACAGGCAACACGCAGAAGGAAAAGAGTCGTCGGCCAGAAAACTGTAATATAGGAAGAGAGAAGCCGTATTCTTGAAACATAGCAGATGGCCTGGGAGCAGGAGCCTCTAGGCTTATCCCCAGAAATTAATAAAGAGAATACCTTACGCAATCACGGATGTTTCCGCGCCTATTTCCATTGGTCGGGTAAGCCACTGAAGGCTCAGTATGCGTACTGCCCTGTGACGATGCGCACAATCCTTTTCTCTTCTGCGGTAGGTGGAATCAAAGGCGGATAGAAATGGAATCAATGTTGGGTCATCTAACACGGAGACCACAGTTAATGCCATACTCAGGCAGGAAAGCTCTTGTGTTAAATTACATCCAGGCAATTCTATGAGTGAAGAAGGCATAAGGCAGCGCAATCTAGTCACATAAAAAAAAATTAAATCAGAAGGAACTGTAGAAGCGAAAGGCAAGGTCTAGCCTGAAATAATGTGATAGACGGTTCCGGTCTAGTGCTCAAGAAGTATGAGGAGGTGTTTTTAGTCGCTTGTTCAGGGTTGGGAGTCCTACACGATGGGCCGTTTGGCCCATGTGCGTAAATAGCATTTTCACCTCCTCTTCCACCCCCAAAAAAGTAAATACTTCTATTATTACTGATAACCCATCAATTATCATCACCACCACTAGTATTATTACTAAAATATCGTGCCTGTAAATTGAAATTAGTTTACATTTCTTTTAAATTGTGGAAACGAAAAAGATATCAACTGGTCTCTGAGAGTAACTGAAAGTCGAAAATTCTTGATCGGTTACGTCAAAAACATAACAGACAGCTAAATCATAGTAAGAGTATATAGTGAGATGACATTTTGGAAGACTACAACCGAAATCTTAGATTAATTATTCTAAGATTTGCGATAAGGTCTTTGAAATAATATTATTTAATATTTAACGCGGCGTGGGATCAAAATAAAATACTGCTTATTTCAAATGCAAGTCAGTTCCTGAATACTACTTCATTTATTGTCTTGTTATTGTTCTTATTTGTCTATTTGTCACGGCGTAGACTGTTTAGTCTGTTGCGGCCCCAAACTGGTCGGACCATCTCTTCTTGAGTCTTACCAGGCTTCTCCTCCCTTTCGGCTGATACAATAATGATACTTTGGGGAATCTGTCACTGTCCATTCTGCTAATGTGTTGTTTTCAGCTTTCTACATACTTATTGATGATAACAGGTTTCAGACGAATTTTGCTCTGGGGTTCATTTAGTGTTTGGTTCGTTAAATAACTCGAGATCCTTATTCTAAAATATAGGGTTACTGGAAGTCTTCATAGTTTCTCTTCATTTCATTGGTCACATTTTTTTCTAGCACTGAATATTTTTTTCAGTTTTACTTACATTTAAATTTGGCCGTATAAAATAATTGTCATGAATAAAACGAAGCTATTTTTCAATAAAAATCATTATATTACACAAAAATTTACACTTTAGTTCGTAATTTATAGTGTAATATTTTTTTACAGTGTATAATAAAATATTATAAAACTGTGGGTGTCCCCACATTCCTGTATGCTAGTGAGACATGGAGTCTTAGTAAAAGGGACGTGCAGAGGATTCAGGCAGCCAAAATGAAATTTCTAAGACGCAAGGTTGTTCTCTCTTAGATAGGGGAAGGAACGAGGATATTAGACGCGATTTAAACATTGCATCATTGCACCAGATGGTTGAAGACCACAGAAGGAGATGGTGTGAACTCTTGAATCGCATGCCTGATATCCGTCTACCTGTGGCTTCTTTGGGTTATAACCCTACTGGGAAGAGAGATGTCGGTAGACCGAGGAGGAGATGGGTTGCGGAACAGGTCTAAGGCCTAGTCCTTGGAGTGGTGGTGGTGATGATGATGATGATGAACATTTTTAACAGAAACCTTATAACGTGTTAGTTACGAGTTTTTTGTATTTAGAAAGTATCCGGTATCATACCTACCCCTATTGAAATGAGGAAAGCAACAACCGAGTCATTCTGTAGGCCTGCCGCTAAATATAAATAACGTAAATATTGAAATATATTTAAATACACAATTTGTAGGAAAGCTTCCATCACGTGCGCGGGTTTGTGGCAAAGTTCTCGAACTTTTTACAGTTTTATACGTTTCTATAGTAGACCAATGTCAGATTGATGTGTTTCCAGATTTAACATATAGACAGTTTTCCTTTTAACATATGATTAACTTAAATGGTAGAGTTACTTCGTTGAAATTACTCACGCGTTGATTTCAAACCGCATAATTCTGATCGAGCATGTTTTAGTGTTTAAAATTAGCATTTGTGCTAACTTATTAATTTCCGCTAATTTACTTAGCCTACATTTGTTATTATATTCCTCAAACGGTGTTATTTGCGGTTTTTGGTCTTCCATGCACTTATTTCTACCTGTATACGATACAATTTACAGTTCTTACCACAGGTTATATTTTATACATAATCATTACATTTTCTAATAACTCTTTTAAAATTCTAATATTCTCTTCTACCTGATGTTTTCATATGGTTATCATTTACGTAAATGCTACCTTGTTCTCTGATGTTTTTTTAATTGACGAAGTTAACTAGCGGTTTCGTTTATTTTGTGTTTACTTAACTGTTAAAATATTAATTAGGTAACTAATTAGTATACACCATTATACATTTTTTCTTGTAGTTGATATTACTGGAAGTGTATGCTGGAACCAATTCATATTCTTTCAGTGTAGTTGATAAAGACTTTGTTTATGTTATTCTAATTTCCAAGTATTAAATTTGTTATCCTTTCATCCTTCATTATGCTTTAATCTTTCATACGGGCTTATGGAATATTAAAAAAATAATTTTGGATATAAAAGATAGTGTATTATTATTGTCTTCGTGTATAATGAGATTTTCCTAGATATTAATCGATAGATTACATAAACATCGGAAAGCGTTTTTAAAGCCTAATATATAAAAATTAATTTAACCACACTTTATAAATAACAATCATCAAATTCTAGACACACAGCATATTAAATTAATAAAAAGTATGCAAAAATGTTACAAAGTGAATGTCTGGAAAAACTGAATACACACAAACACAACAACAACGACAACAACGACAACCACAACAACCACAACAATGACAACAACGACAACAACAACAACAACAACAACAACAACAACAACAACAACAACAACAACAACAACAACAACAACAACAACAACAACAACAACAACAACAACAACAACAACAACAACAACAACAGTAACAACGATAATAATAATAATAATTATTTTTTATTTATTCCGGCTGTACAATGTTTACACATTTTCCGGAACAAAAGATTACAAAAGTGATTGAATACTCATCTTCCACTGCTGCTTATCCATCCTATTGAATTTCTTCTATCGAGGTGATATATGGTCTTCCTGTTTCCCTTCTTCCTGGTGGGGTCCATTCCATAACTCTCCTTCGTATTCTTTCCTGTGCCATTCATTTTGTGTGTCCATGCCATTGTAATTTGTTTTGTAATAATAATACTTTTTTATTTTTAATAAATTTTTTGTAATTTTTTAATAATAATAATAATAATAATATTGTCGTCGTCATCATTATCATAATCGTAATCATACACAAATTAAAGGACAAATTTGAATAAAAACTGTTGAGGTATGGGTAATAATAATGAATAATTTAAGTACAGGAGCAAACACACGCCTTATTGAAGGAACAGTTTAGTAGCAAGTATACATAAAACGGACACACGAAATACACATTACAAGAGCACATTTAAAACTGAACTTCTACTTGTCGAGTGCATCTCTATTTACATAGGAAAACAGCTTCCAGATCTTTCCTTTTATTTAAAACTTCCAGAACATTACTTTTCTAGACTCTCACAGTAAAAGCGCATGTGTGCGGGTTGAGGCCCCGCCCAGGCAGCCCGACCTCCCACCGCACAATACAAACTTTCACTTCTACAATGGCAGGTACACTTACTTAAAAATGAATGTAGAGTTTTCTAGTATATTCTCAATAACCTCCCTAAAACTCTACATTCTCACAATCACATTAATTTTTAAAAAATTCATTTTTACTCTTAAGTCCAAGTTTAGATCTTAAATAAACAAATTTTGGTTTTGACAAAGCTTTCGTAAGTATATCAGCGACATAATTATATTTCACATCAATATGTTTTGTCCTTTGATGGAATTCAGAATTACTTATAAGTTTTAATGCACTCATATTATCTATATATAAATCATATTTATCAATCTTACAATCGCATTCATTAAATAGCTTCTTTAACCACATTATTTCAGTTGTTGCTAATGCTGCACTTACAAATTCTGACTCGGTTGTTGATAATATTACAGATTGTTGCTTCTTACTTCGGCAAATAATTGCAGCATTTGCATACATACAAGCTACGACAGAAGTTGATTTACGTGTAACTGTATCGCTAGCATAATCAGCATCACTATAAGCTTAAAAGTTGCCATCCTTACAATATAAGTAATCCAAAATCAATCGTACCTTTTAGATAACGTAAAATTCGTTTACCAATTGACCAATAAGCTACACTTGGTTTGTCTAAAACTCTAGATACAACATTTACAGCAAAACGTATGTCCGGACGATTTACAATTTGCAAAAACATCAAATTGCCGACAGCTTCACGATAAGGTACATTACTTACAATAGTTTTTGATAAATATTCATCATGATTACAATCAATTGGCGTGGATACAATATTAGCTTTTGACATATTAAACTTTTCTAAAATTTTGTTAATATAAGTACTTTGATGAATGAAAACAGACCCATCATTCGATCTTCAAATTTCCATTCGAAGATAATTAGTAACTTCTTTAGTACTAGTAATTTTAAATTTTTTACTCAAATCATTCAACAATTTATCAATCAAACTTTCATTTGAAGCTGCAATAAGTCCATCATCAACATAAATTGCTAACAAGATCTTATTATTATTTTTGTTATATATGTATAAACATGGGTCACCCGTACTTTGACAAAAATCTAAATTTACAAGAAAATTAGTGAAGTGCTCAGTCCAGCATCTCGGTGCTTGTTTTAAGCCGTATAAACTTGTCATTAATTTACATACGCGTGAGCTTCCATCATCAAAACCTTTAGGTTGTTTCATATATATATATCTTCCTTTAAGTCACCGAATAAAAAAGCCGTTTTTATATCAAATTTACCGATATGTAAATTTTCACGAGCAGAAATAGTAAGTATCAGTCTTATTGTATCAAAGCGAACAACCGGACTAAAAGTTTCTTTATAATCTGTATCTGTCTGTTGCGAATAGCATTTAATAACCAACCGCGCTTTATAACGTTCTGTACCATCTGGATTGAGCTTCTTCACAAAAACCCAACGATTGTTAATCACCTTTTTATCTTTTGGCTTTTCCACTAATACCCATGTCTTATTTTCTTACAAAGAGTTGATTTCGTTCTGCATTGCAGCTTGCCAACTCTCTTTTTCTTTACTTGTAATTGCTTCGTTATAATTAGATGGTAACTTTTCAGCAATAAACGTGATCGGACGTCCATAATATTCTGTAGGTTTTAATTTTGTTCTATCGCGCAATTGTCGTCCAGTTTGATTGTTATCGCTAGTTGAAGATTGTAAAGGTTCTCTTTCTTCAAACTCATTTGATTCATTTTTAAGTAAAAGTTCTTTATTTTTAGGAGTTATAATTTCATTTTCTTCAGTTTCTTTATTATTATTGTTCAAAGAATTCAAAATAATTGAATCAGCTAATACTCTTTCAGGTTTAAAAAGTACATCTCTACTTATAATGACATCTCGCACTTCCGGAACATATACACGATAACCTTTACAATCCTCATGATATCCGACCAGATAACCCCTCATCGATTTTTTATCTAGTTTCTTACGCTTTTCTTTTGATATATGTACATAACATATGGTTCTAAATATTTTAAATCTATCAACAGTAGCTGTTTTTCCATTCCATAACTCATAAGGTGTTTTATTCTTTTGTTTTGTTGGGCCTGTTCTATTAATTACATGTACAGCAGTATTCACTGCTCCTGCCCATAAGAATAGAGGTAAGTTTGAATTTGAATATAACATTGATCGAGCAGCCTCTACAATGATTCGGTTATCGTGCTCTGCAATTGAATTTTGTTCGGGCGTATATGGAACATTAATCGAATATTTTATACCTTTACTATTTAAAAAAGAGATCACAGCTTTAGTATCGTATTCTTTACCACCATCAAAATGAATTTCTTTAATATTTGTTGCAAATTGATTCTCAACCACGATACAAAATGATTTTTGTTTTTCTATTACTTCAGATTTTTCTCGAATAAAATGAATTTCTCTATAACTTGAAAAATCGTCTTTAAAAGAAATGAACTATAACTTTCTACCGAGAGACTCTACTTCCATAGGACCACAAACGTCAGTATAAATTATTTCGCGAGTTTTAGTGGCACGATCGATCTTTTTGTGAAAAGGCAATCTATGATTTTTGCCATAAGCGCAACCTTCACAAAAGAAATTTTCATCCGTAAATTTTATATTTAGATTTTTCAAAATATTCTTCACATGTTTTACGTTTTGATGGCAAAGTCTTTCGTGCCATAATTGTAAAACATTACCGTTGGCAATGCTCGATCTACTCTTTTGTTCTACCACGTTACATTCTTTTGGAATTAAAGTTTGAATGTCTAATTTTATCAAATTACCAGGCTCATATTCGGAACCAGTTACAAGAATTTCATTACCATGCTTTAAAGTACATCTCGTAGCATTATGTGTTATTTCATAATCTATACCCCTTTTACCCGCATATTTAACAGAAAACAGATTATACATTGAATCAGGAACATATAATACATTATAGATAGTACCTTCTACTCGTTCAATATTTTTATAAGTTTCAAAGTCAATATTACCTTTACCATATGCAGACATTGTCATACCGTTGCCCATTCTTACACTGACTGGTGTTGTATATTCTTCGAACGTTGAAAACCATTCTCGATGCTTCGACATATGATCCGTCGCACCCGAATCCACAATCCAGAGATCATCCCGATTGCCACAGCTGCCTTTGTCACCCATTAGTGCTATCCTCGATGTTGATTTCTTCTGTCCAGAAGACGAGTTACTTCTTTCTTGATTATTCAAATCTTCGCTGTCCATTATTCTTATTCATGAAGCAATTGTCACTTTTATGACCTTTTCTTTTGCACGTATAACACCTGAAGCAGTCCCTTTTTAAATGACCTTATCTTCCACAATTATAACACTGCACTTGTTTCAAATGATTCTTCTCATATTTATAAGAGTCATTCTTCTGTTCCTTATGACCGATTTTCAGATTAGCTAGCAACGCTGTCGTCTCTTCGTGTACTTCCTTTTGCTCTTGTAATCTAAATTCTTCTGCCATCAAACGTTCAGTCAAAATTTCGAGCCGAATCCCAAGCACTCTGAAAATGATTAAACTTTTGTGGTAAAGATGTTAAAACACGAGTCATCACCATAGCCTTTTCAATTTTTTCCCCGTGATTTTTCATTTTTCTAGCCAACTGTTCCATTTTTGAAATATTATACGTAACACTTTCACCCTCTGTCCACTTAAACTCAAAAAATTGTTTTTGAATCGTCGACAGATTTCCATCAGATTTTAGATCATATGCTGTACTCAATTTGTCCCACATCTCCTTGGCAGTAGAACAACCCATTATAAGTTCGAGAGGCCTTCTCTCCACTGTTGTAACAATTAACTTTCTGGCTATTTTGTCCGCGTTCTTGAACTTTTCCAACAACGCGTCGTGACCGACGACAACAACGATCTTCTGCACCTGCAGCTGGCTCGGCTAATCTTCCTTCGCAAACATCCAGCACATCATCATCCTCTTCCATCAATGTGCGTACTACGAAGCGCCATTGATGCCAATTATCTTTGTCTCGAAGTTTTTCAATTTTTATATTCGGTTCAATTTTTGCACAAATATTTTATACTTGCACTCCAATTACACACTGAACTCCGATTTTAAAATGCCACTGGGCCCATAACCTGTTGAGGTATGGGTAATAATAATGAATAATTTAAGTACAGGAGCAAACACACGCTTTATTGAAGGAACAGTTTAGTAGCAAGTATACATAAAACGGACACACGAAATACACATTACAAGAGTACATTTAAAACTGAACTTCTACTTGTCGAGTGCATCTCTATTTATATAGAAAAACAGCTTCCAGATCTTTCCTTTTATTTAAAACTTCGAGAACATTACTTTTCTAGACTCTCACAGTAAAAGCGCATGTGTGCGGGTTGAGGCCCCGCCCAGGCAGCCCGACCTCCCACCGCACAATACAAACTTTCACTTCTACAATGGCAGGTACACTTACTTAAAAATGAATGTAGAGTTTTCTAGTATATTCTCAACAAAAACAAAACAAGAATCAGTGAACTTTAAATATTATTAATATAACCGTCGAGACAGCTGATTACATAAACAAACGTTACAATAATAGAAAAATTTAACCCGAAATAAATTCAATTATTCGGTAATTTACATTAAATCTTCTGACGAAACAGGTTATCTTTTTAAACGTGCGTCAGGTTTACATATATACAGTACTGATAAAAATTAAGTTAGATATGAATAAGTAAACTAATGTTGAGTACTGTAATTTACACACACACACACACACACACACACACACACTTAATTAAAATTCTTTTCATAATTATTCAAAATTATTCATGTTTACTAATTCCGTTAATAATAAATAATAGTTTTGTACCAAAAATCTTTAAATTTATTTGTTTTTTATAGAAGAGTATTCCGAAAGATTTTCTATACTCTCATCCTGAGATATTATAAAATACAATAAAGACGTAATTAAATAGGCCTAAACATTTTTATATTAATAATTAATATTAGTGAATAATAAATTACCAATAAAAGAATAATTCAAAATAGCGAGTTTAATGTGGGCAACCTAATAATATTTTATCCTTAAAAAAATTCAAAGGGATTCATAGAGAGTGGCTGGATTCTGAAGGTTCCTTTTTTAAGTCTAACGGCACTCCACTAATAGTCAAACGTAATACATTATGTCGACTTCCTTAATTGTGCGTTTATTTTGTCACCATACCTAAGTTAACCGTGTTTTGGCTATCCTGTCAACGTCTTAGACTAAAATTTTAGGTCTGTTGTTTACAAACACTCCTTTAAAGTTGATCATTAAAGACACCTTACATAAATAGCTTGAATTATTTTGATTAACAAACAAAAACTTTGTTTTACATCTAGAGGATTTACTAATTAGTAACTACACATATCACCAGTTGCACTTGAGCAGTCAGAATGAATAAATGAATCGATGAATCGGTGATTGAATAACAACATTAACTGCTCGAAGCGGTATCACAAGAGACCACGGAACGTCGTTAATCATTTAACACGTACTCTCCCGTAGGCCTATTGGTTATTATGATCGAAGACTCTACATCATATTGTGTGACAATATAAAGCATTTCGGCATAGGACGACGGACTCACCAAAAAATACCGGCAAAGAACGTGTTAATGTGATTTTGCTTGTAACAAGAATGGATTTCTATACTAATATTCTGCTACAACTACTTAACTATTCAACAAGTAAAGTTGTGTTAATTTATCATACTACTTGTCGGACGTGAGACTTACATTTAACTGTAGGAAAACTAAAACAAAATATAAATTAATTTTGTTTTGACATTTCTCTTGAGATTTGTCTACAACAATAAACTGCGATGAGTCACATAGAAAATCTCTTCATCCCCTATCTATTTCAATAGCCTATAATTTATTTGTGAGGGTGAGTGATTTCCTAATACTGTCGTTCAAAAGTAGTGCTGACGAGAGGGGGTTTACAGACATATATTCACACTCACGCACACACACACACACACACACACACACACACACACGTACACAGAAAATCTTGCACCATAAAATTACTTTAGTAGACCCACTGCACAGGACGTTTCTTACAGAACCCTTGTATACAGCACTCACCCCACGTACAGATATTTTGATAATGGAATGTGGGTTGGTTATAATAACCATTTCCAAGCCAGGACACGTCATCTGTAAAGATAATCCCCTCTCCCGGTTCTAATGTTTCCCTTGCTACTTATATAAAGAAACAACCCCTTAACATCTTTGTGTGTTTCGTCGGTTCTACTTACTTATAGTAACGATATCATTAGAAGAAACGTCCTATCCTCTTAACGACAACTCATTATTTTAATAATGTGCTGTTTCAAGTTGTTTTAAGAACTCAGTTGCATTTTCTTTGTGGAAGACGCGGTAATTACTTACTTTAGAGCGGTTACTTTATTTACTCACCACTTGTTTGACCTAAAACTTCCCTAAAATCTGTGGACTGGGTAATACAAATGTTTCCTCTTTTCATTCATTACCGACAAAGTAAATACTGTATTCGCTGACGTAGGTACACGAAATTTCGAACGCACACATTCACGGTCTGTCTTATTGTACCTCTCTATCAGTACTGTATTTCTCCTCTCTCTCTCTCTCTCTCTCTCTCTCTCTCTCTCTCTCTCTCTCTCTCTCTCTCTCTCTCTCTCTCTCTCTCCCTCTTTCTAACTCACTCTTTCTCATTCAGTCCCTCTCTTTATCAATTTTACTCAGCACTCACACTCAAGTTGAACGGAAATACTATGGAAAGGATAATAATATTGGGAGGAAGCGAGACAAGTAGAAATACCTATTTTACCGACTTCCAAACAATTTTGTTTCTAATGAGTGGTGAGGCATTGTTTTACCAATCTTTGTTTTAATTTCAAATTTTCTTGGATGGGTTCAGTGAAGTAGAGAATGTGACTGTAGAGAGGGATAAAGGTTTTCTGCAATAATCTTAACCAATAAAATTCTTTATTGCCTTCAGCATCATTTTAGGGTGGTTCTCCGTTTAAATACTTGCATAAAGGTTGCGGCCAAACATGTAGGTCTATAGGACAGATTCCCGTGACACTAAATTTTGTTTAGTGTAGAATGACGTTTTCAGAATTGTCGTTACACCTACTTCTGGAATAAAAATTCGTTTATGTATCTCTATGGATATTAGCTAGAGTACACTTGTATTGGATTTCCAGTGATGTGAAATCTATATTCTGCTGCAAAACAATTAGATCAATGTTTACATGATCTGATACGGGTACAGTGACACTAAAATAACACTTCTTACTATCTTTTAGCACGAAATCGGTGGAATTGTCTATAGGAAAGCAAACACAGACATGTATTCCGTACAGTATAAACTTGCATACAATACACTATTAATGATTTTAATCCATTATAAATTCAGTGCCAACAACCGATGGCGTAGATTATCTCGTCGGCACATAAGTTATCCTTCTATTCTTGACATTCTGTAAACAAATTGATTCCAAAAATATCATATTATTAATTCAAGTTGTACTGGCTTCATTGAAAGTACTACACAGGTTGTAACCATCATTAGATATAGTTTTTTTATTTAAGAATGGCATACGAATTTTAAATTATCTTCCGGCCCCAAGTGCAATCTAATTTCTGAAGCTACACATTTTCGTAAGTGAACTGTATTTTTTTTTCTGAACAGTCATAATACTAATATTATTCACAAGAAGACGCCTAGAACAGCCTCTTTAAAGACCTTAACACTTAATTGGGATTTCCTTTTTTTAATTGTACTTTTAATATCTTTTAGTATCTTTCCTAACGTTACCTAATGTGAGACAACATTAGATAACATTGGGTAACATTAAGTAACATCGAGGTAACATTAGGTATTCCACTACCTGATTTAAACTTACTTCATGTAATAGAGTAAGTTGCATTAGATCAGATTATACTATCTGTTATTTGAAGTTATAATGTCAAGTCATTAAGTCTGTATATAATTAACAATAAATAGTATGAAGATTATGCCATAGTGCAATAGTATGGAGATTTTCATGTAAATCATCTGAGTATATGCTATTTAACATATGAAAAATCGAGTGACTTGTTAAATTAATTCATTTTTGTGTTAAATGTAATATATCTATTTTAATTGTAAAACATAGCTTTTGGCGAAATTTGACATTTTCCACAAAATACATATTTGCGAAACGCGTGTGGACATATATATACCCAAGTTCGCATGATTATAAATCTTAATTCCTTCAATAATAATAATAATAATACGAATAATAATCATTACCACCATCATCATTATCAACATCATTGCCATCAACATCATCATTAACTTCAAGAATTATGCCGTTAGACCTATTCGGCTCAGTATTCGTCTATTTTTTTACCCTTCTGGAATTTGCTTTTCTTTAGAGTTACAACGAAATGTGAAATTCCAAACTGTTTTATTGCTCAAATATAATTAAAAATTCATTAAAAATATTCAGTTTAATATTAATACAGTTAGTATATACTACTTTTGTAAACTTTGACAGACTTCCTAGCAAATTGTATGGTTTAGGTTTTTGATAATTAAGATGACGATGTACAAGTCGACGTAAGATTTAATAATGATTGGGCTTACTGGGTTTATTCATTGGGCTCAAAATTTCATTGGCTAAGTCTATGTACTCGTACTTACAGAGATATCCAATGTCTTAGGGGAGAATCTACAGCTGAATCTAGACCTAATGTTGGGCAGTATGTACTTTATGAACTAAGTGAATAAGTAATCCTAGCGTTTAGCACATAATAGGTTAAACGTTTATATCTAAATAAACAATAACTAACGTTAAGGAGCCGTTATCAAAGTTGGTGTAGTGTAGAGCGAGGGGCTGAAATAAGTGAGTAAATGAGAGAATGAGAAAGTGCAGTGGGGGAAAAGAACGTGGAAGTAGTGTGAGATTGAGGTGGGACGCGACAAACTGGGCCCTTAATGCCCGCAATTACCGCAGTTAATGTCCCGTAAAACTCTCTCACTCACTCGCTCTTCGCTTCTACTTCGTTTTTTTTTAACATTTTATGTAACCCTTCTCCTCAGTTTACTTTTGGAATTAAAAAAAAGAAAACAAAAAATGTTGTAATGAATGTCAGAGAGAACACTTGTAATTTGTGAAAAGGATTCCCAGGCTGGTATTTCAGACTGAAACATTTTCTGTACTTTACTGAATTTTAAGACGCTCATTAATTTTCTTAAAGCTTTTCTTTCTTTGTGCGTTATGTTTATGTTTAAGAAAAACCTCTGGGTTATTTGCACAGAATGAAGTAACTTCCTTGTGAAAACAATTTTGTCTTAATAACATCCGTAGTGATAAGAAACAACATTCATTCACTGTTTAGTCTTTAATACAATTAATTAGCGAAGAATATTCTTTAACTTACTATATAAGTCCCATCGGCTACATAAAACTAACAGAATACAGTAACAAGCGTATATCAGAGTTAACATATCAAATGCCACAATTAAATGTTGCACATATGCATTTTGTTTTTGTTACAATTTGTACAAGTGCAACTTTAGAAGCAGTAGTACGAATTCTGTGGGATGAACGTGAAAGAAATTCGCACTGCCATTGACGTCAAAGTTCTCTTAAGTACGCAAATAATGCTTTATAAAACGATACGAAACCAATCTGTAAAGAAAATAACATTAACATTACTGAGGTACTTTCGTGAAATGTGTGCAGGTTTACGTTGCATCGTACTATGGTATACTAAACGTACCGGTAACGTAACATTTAATCTTACAAAATAGAAACTGTTGCAATGCCATTATATTTGAAAATAATTTCCAAGCTTTGAATTTACGATCGTATTTTTTCTTAATTCTGCAAAGTTTATTAAGACGGGTGACAAGGTTTAGTAAAAATGCGTTCTCACTCGTTACCCATAAGTTACACTGCGATTAAACTAGGGACCAGATAGCTTCGTGTCAATATGTCTGCCAGACCTGATGCGTTGTACATGTCTAATTTTTTAAAATACATTTTAGGTTGCAATATTGTTGAAGATTTTTAATAAACGAAAATTTATGTCAAACATTTTTCAATATTGATTTGGAAACCACTACAATATGTGTCAGTTAAAACTTTTCTTTATGTTATAGTTGTGACAACTATTGGTATACAGATATTAAGCATTAATTTGCTAATCACTAAAACATTAAGCGTAAAAAAAGGAAGGAACTTCAATTTCTACAGACACTGGCTACCGTCCAGACTAACTGTTTTGTAACACGTTATTCAAGTCAGCCGCCTTCAATAACGACATTATTCTCTCAATCGCTCTTGTCTCTTAGGCGAGGTCGGTTTTTAGACCACCTCGGCATCCTTGTCTTAAGACTCGAAGAACATAGCACTTATCTATGCGTTTTAGTGTGAGTACTCTGCTACATTTACATACTGACCTTTGTTGCTCAGTTTGTAGCAGCTACGGCGACGTCAGGTTGCTCGTATGCAATGTACGTAGTCTTGTGAGACAAACCTGTTCTCGTCGACTACGTTCCCCTGCATCTTGGTATCTTCCAGTACTCACATTTACCACTCGCAGATTGGTGCGTAAGGTTTGCCGTGTATGCTGCCACAAGATGTGGCAACACCCTTCAAATAGGCTGGTCGTATATCAAAGACTGTCAGCAGCAATTTATACGGCAGAATCGGCGACTTTGTTGCCGTTATTGCCTGCATAACTTGGCACCCATATGAAAGTAAACTCCATTTTCGGCTGTACGCATATAGGTACTAATATTGTAGCGATACAAACATGTTATTATGGTTTCAAGTTTAAAATCGGTCTCCTGAAAAATTATGCTGTAGAATCTGGCATACCCCTCCTACGTCCTCCTATAACATTTATATATCTCTAAAAGTGGAGTGTGTCTAATTATATGTCTATCATTTCAAAATAAAATATAAAATGGAGGTAGAATTTTATCATGTAATAGAACGAGCCGACGTACGTACGTACGTGTGTGTGTGTGTGACGTAATGAGTTATATAACAATACGTAATCGACATTTTGACATATTTTCACACACAGTCAATATTAGAACTGTGTTTTCATCACCCAACTTAACAATTTTTTTTTAACAACGAAAGTACGAAAGTATTATTATATTATAGGCTATATCTCAAATATCGTTGCAGTCACGAGCACACAAAACACACTGCTTCGTACATTAAGTCGTGATTCTGAACTAAGAGTGTCTGAACAAAAAAGTTTTTATTCGCTTTGCTTTTTTTATAACACAAGCTAATTTTTCAAATGCAGTGTGGCTTCCCGACACAACATGGGGTGGAGACTGAACGACCCTCTGCAATTCACCACCTGTTTCGGCTTTCATCACCCAGCCCTCATATAATTCCTGCCTTCATGAACTAAGCGAATTTTAGTGACTGCACTTGAAGTTACATTACAAAAGTGTGCGATTGTTTTCTTTCCCTGAAGATATGTTTCATTCTGAAGCCTACTATTGATTGCAAAGTTTAGAGTAGAAAGACTCTATTCCACGTCATTGCTACCTTGAGTTTTTAAGATTACGATTCCAAATTCTTAAACGTAGTTGGAACGCTAAACAGTCTTGTTATGACTTACGTTGTTTAGAGTCTGTATAGACCATTTAACAGCCAGACATCTATGCAGTCTTCTAGATTTCTAGGTTCCAGACTACTTTAGTTGTTGCTAGATCATTTTAAGTGTTATGCTAATAGGTTCCGTTCTGTGTATACACCATAGCTAGGAGAAAAAGTTTAAATTACGGTCTCTAGTAATTAACTGTTTGCTTATATATGTCACTGTGGGCAGTACGAAATTATGTACGAAGCCTATTATTAAACCCAGTATTACTCCAAACAGTTCAGTAAAGGAAGTTTATTAAATAAAATGTCTGTAAGAGCGATTTTGTAAAACAGTATGCTAAGTATGATGACTGTGGTAAAATTAAATTTTATAGGTACTGAACGAACGAATCTATACTGAATAGTAGAATCTCTACGAATTCTTATCAATGATATTCTTCTTGAATGACGTTCAGTGTTAATAAGCTCAGCATTTGAGACTGTATACATTAGTAAATATATGTATTGAGATTATATAAATATTAGTAAATACGTATATGGTTAAGGACTTTATAATTCCGTCTTTGATCTTAAATAAAGTACGTATTCTTCAATGGTTTATTAGTGAGCTATTATATAAGCATTAAATATTAAGTTTACTTTTCATTAATTTCATGATTCTTTGAGTGTGTTGTAATTACATTTCAATACTGAAATAATGTGTAGTTTACATGATGTTTTTTGAAAAATTAAATTCTCCTTCACATGTTGTAAATAATATTTTAAGGTTTAAAATACATTAGTGCCACAAAAAATGAAATCATATAAATGTTTGTACATTTAATCTACTTGTGCATATTATTATGTTCATGAATAGTTCTATGTTATGTTCACTAACATGAGTACTGAAACAAATACTCATCTGTATTTAAGTCTAATAATAAAAATAAAAATAAAATAATAATATATAATTGTTTAACTTCATGTAATTTTTATCGCACGTTACTTGGTGACTGACAAAAAGTACTTACGACAAGTCGTTAAATGCTAAGTTCGTTAAAATATTTAAAGTGCCGTTCAGTAATATGGCTAAACAAACTGTTAATTAACTCGTACATAAATTACGTATGATGGATGTTAAATGTGATAAAGAATTCGTAGAGGATTGAAAGAAGTTATAAAATTGTCTCTCAGTTTTATAAATTTGTCTTATTGTTTATTTTGTCTTACTATTTTGTAATTTGAGGTACATTATTACGTTTTTTATAAATTGTTACTCATTAGATAAAAATATCTTATTTCAAAGTTATAAAGCGAGTGACCAGATAGTTCTTGTTATGCCTTAGTTATCAATCCCTAAGATTACAATAAATAAATTTACAAAGTTTCAAAATATTGTCATTAAGGAAGACATAGACGTTCTTGCATGTTTGTATTTTATGTCTGTTACAAGCTCGTGCAAATATATATATATCTTTCCTCGTGCAAACAAAACTAGCGTTCACTAATTGATTGCAAAGAATTGAAATTCTGAAGATTGATTTGATCTTGTTGAAGTAGATAAAAGTAAACTCTCTCAATACTCTCTCCATTTAATGTAGGCCTACCCTTCCAATAAAGCCTGAAGGATACTTCTTTTCAAAACAGTCTGTAGTTTTTACCGAAAATTATTATCACTATATATTTTATTCAAACACAATAAAAAACGACCGCAGCCTTTCCTACGAAGTAACTTAAATTATATAAATTGTGAAAAATATATTTTAATTAAATTAATATTAATATACATGTAATAAATTATATAAATAAATATAATAAATTTTCTATAAATTATTTTTATAATTATATAAAATAATATAATACAACAGAATACAGAGAGAGAGAGAGAGAGAGAGAGAGAGAGAGAGAGAGAGAGAGAGAGAGAGAGAGAGAGAGAGAGAGGGAGAGAGACAGAGAGAGAGAGACAGAGAGAGAGAGAGAGAGAGACAGAGAGAGAGAGAGAGAGAGAGAGAGGGAGACACAGACACACAGAGAGATAGAGGGAGCTGTGTGTGAAACTACGGATATTATATTTCATATTTTACAACAATTTAGCAAGTGTTATGCATCCATTTGAATGACATAAATTACAAAGGCGAATTTCTTAAAAACAAAATTCTATCTAGGATACGTATGCCTAATTGCTGAACTCATGACAAGTTTATGTGAAATATTTGGTCAACACTATTTAATAATCAACGGAAATCTGATCGCCTGTTCGACCATCATCGCAGATCAATCATATCCTGACTCATAATCTACTCAGCCGATGATAGGCCTACTGTGGTCCTACTGTAAAGTAACGGTTTCAGAATTATTCCTACACTGACAAACTAATAAAGCGCGACCTAGACCAAGCATTAAAAACTACCCAGTAATTTCAATAAATTTTATTGTAGACAGCCATATTTTAAAGGGAAGTCAAAATGCAAGATATCGTAGGCAGAAAGTACCAGAAATAAAAAAAAAAACTTTTCGTAGCAACACGGACATTCGTAAAGAAACACCGGCAGAGGTGGAGCAAGGCAGGACTGGAGTGCAAGTGTTTAACTGTGTCTCTCGGTACGAAATATTTTACAAGCCATTTAAAAGTTTCATATTAGACAGAATTATTTATGGAGTAAACTACACGGACACAAACACACACACAGCGGTATTTGCATGGTAACGTGGAAAGTTTAAAACTGTTTTACGCTTTCAAGTTAGCCAACATGCACCTGATGCACGCTACCTTTTACGCCTTTCCAGAAAGGAGCTAACATCAAGAAAGTATATTAAGAAAAGTAGTCTCTACGGGTTACCTCGTTTTCTTGAGCCAAACGTATTAAATTATAATGGAAATGTCGTTGAGACTATAAACTACTTTCCCATAATACCTACTGGACTACTCGTTGTACAATTACGTCGAAACCTTGGAAGCGTAGCACAGTTTCAGTAATTGTTTTATACACATATATGACTGGCTCTACAAAACTGTTAGACGTCTTTACCAGTTAATTAGTGGTTTTAATTATTTTGTGGTAAGTAAAGTCAAAGTGATTAATATCTAGTTTAGGGACTTATTACGATAGCCATTGTTTAATTGTACATTATACAATATATAATATCCAATACAATATACAATATACAATATATTGTATATACAATATACATTACATAATATCCAACTAACATTTATAAGAAGGTTGAATAGTTGAATACCTATGGAACGTATATACATATATACATATATATTTTGTGATGTTTTTAAATTTGTTTCTTCTGCAGGTAGTAGAATTTGTATATTCTTTTTAACACCTGACGCACGTCACACTGAAAAATATCAGTATCATCAGAGGTTTCTAAGTGAATTAATAACAATGGAAATAATTCTATTAATATAAAATTAACGAATAATCGAATTTGTATCGATTTTAATGTAAAATAAAATAACTGATAATCGATTTAGGTCGATTAGTTAACGATTGTTTTAAAGTTTATTTTCTTCAGCAGCTGTTTTCTCGGTTATATTTGAAATTTTGTTGTTTATATTTTATTCATTTTTATTTTTTAGTAAATTTATAATTTTAAATAGATCGTCTTGTTTTGTTTTTATTTGGGTTTGTTCTTTAATTAATAAATTATTGTTATTGTGTTTGTAAATGTTAAGATTTTCCCAAATATTCATTTTTTGACATTTTTGTATGTTTTTAATTAATTTTATATTTTCAATGTTTGGAAACTGGTGGTTATTATTTAGAAAATATGTGGCTAAATTAGATTTATAAATATATGGTTTTAAATATGCATTGCGGTGTTGAACGAATCTATCTCGTAGTTTTTTCTTCGTCTGGCCCACGTAAAATTTATTGCAATCTGGACATTCTCTTTTATATATTCCATTTTCATTGTGAGTATTGGATTTAGTTTTAGGTTTTATTTTATTAAAAATTATATTATCTGTATTATAAGATATTTTTAAATTAGTATCTTTAAATATTTTATTTAGTTTTTGAGTTATATTTCCGTAAAAAGTGAAGGTTGTATATTTTATATTATTATTAATAGGTGAATTTTTAAATGTAGTGTTTTTAGGAATTTTATTAGTGATTTTATGTTTAATTTTATTTTCTAATTTATTGATAGTTTCTATTTTGTATCCATTTTTAACTGCTATTTGTTGGATAATTTTTCTTTCTTTGTTTCTTTCTGTGTTATTTAATGGGATCCTAAGCATTCGGTAAATCATGGAATTAAATACTGCCATTTTGTGTTGGGGAGGATGATTAGAAGTATTTGGTATTACTAAGTCAGTTTGAGAAGGTTTCCTGTATATTGAGTATTCAAAATTTGTTTCATTTTTCTTTATTGTTAAGTCTAAATAATTTAATTTTTTATTAGATTCTTCTTCTAACGTGAATTTAATTTTGGAATGTAAAATATTTATGGAGTTGAATATTTTATTTATATTTATACCATTGTTTTGGGAAATGTACAGAGTGTCATCAACGTATCTAACATAACATCCTAATAGGTCGTTTAATTTTATTATATTTATTATTTGTTCGTCGAATTTTTGTAGGAAGATTTCTGATATGATAGCGGAGGTTGGGGCTCCCATAGCAAGGCCATCTGTTTGATAGTACAATTTGTTGTTGTATTGAAAATAATTTTGATTCAAAATTATTTTTAAAGTATTAGTTAACTGTTTAACGTATGTGTTACTTTCGTTATTTGTTTTCATATTGTTTATTATAATGTTTATAGTTTCTTCAATGGGAATGTTTGTATACATGTTTGATATGTCGAATGAATATAATTTTGTATTTGTGTTTACTTCTACGTTTATTAGTTGTTCTGTGAGTTCGATACTATTTTTTATATTGTGTTTTGCTGGAAGTTCAATTTTATGTTTTAAGATTTGAGTTAGTAATTTCGATATTTTATAATTTGGTGCGGTCCTAGCGTTTATTAAAGGTCTGATGGGTTTATTGATTTAGTGTAATTTTATTAAAGAATTTAATTTTGGTGCACAAGGATTATCCATTTTATATTTAAAGGAGTCTTTAGGATTTATGATTTGGTTACTATTTTTTAGTATATTTGTTATTTGTGTTTGATATTTATTTGTGGGATCTTTATTTAATGTTATGCAATTATTATTAACTATAAATTCTTCTGTTTTATCGTCTAAATCTTTCTGAGAAATTATTATTGTACTATTACTCTTATCAGCTTTGGTTAAAGTGAGGTTATTAGTCGTTAGTTTCTGTTTTATGTTATTAATGGTTTTATTTTGTTTATTTTTATTTTTAATATGATGATTTTGGTTATTATATTTTTTGATATATTTTATTATTTCCATTGAGGCTTCTGTTCTTATTTTATCTTGTTTTTCTTGTTCTACATTATTAATTGCGTTTTCAGTTTCGACTATGATATTATCTATTACATATTTGTTTACATTTTTAAGATTTGCTTTGTTTGAAATTTCTAGGGTAGCTATTCCGTTTTCCGTGAATTTAATATTAGATAAATTTACGAATTTTGGGTAAAAAGTGTGGTTATTATTTAATGTGTGTAAATTTTGGTTATCTTCTTTAGGTGTACTATATATTAGTAGATTTTTAAGTTTTTTATTGATTGTGTTAAATTTAATTGTTTTGTGTTTATTTAGTATTTTAAGCATATTAATATATTTATTATTCCATGTATGATAATCAAGTGTGTTGGCTAAAAGAAGATGTAAATTAATTAATTGTTTATTAATGTAGTCGATTTTTCTGTAATTATTTGATATTTCGTCTTTAAACCATTTATATTGGGCTTGAGTAATATATTTGTTTAATTTATTGTTATTGTTGTTTTTTACTATTATTTTTGTGTATTTAGGAAAAATATTAAGGTGTAGGTATTTTTTGTTAAAATATATGTTTCCAAAACAATTAATTAATTGTTTTTTACGTTTAATAAATTGGTTAGAGGAATGAGTTACATCACCTTGTATGGTGTTTTCATCCATCATTTTCTATATAAGTAACTCTTTTTTCTTTCAGTAATTATATAATTTCTGATTTTTACAATTTGTTTCTTCTGCAAGTAGTAGAATTTGTATATTCTTTTTAACATCTGACGCACGTTTCACTGAAAAATATCAGTATCATCAGAGGTTTCTAAGTGAATTAATAACAATCGAAATAATTCTATTAATATAAAATTAACGAATAATCGTTTTGTATCGATTTTAATGTAA
Source organism: Magicicada septendecula (assembly GCA_034769895.1). Taxonomy (NCBI): domain Eukaryota; kingdom Metazoa; phylum Arthropoda; class Insecta; order Hemiptera; family Cicadidae; genus Magicicada; species Magicicada septendecula. The sequence goes on from CM068369.1 coordinate 390,956,755, forward strand.
AATAAAATAACTGATAATCGATTTAGGTCGATTAGTTAACGATTGTTTTAATGTTTATTTTCTTCAGCAGCTGTTTTCTCGGTTATATTTGAAATTATGTTGTTTATATTTTATTCATTTTTATTTTTTAGTAAATTTATAATTTTTAATAGATCGTCTTATTTTGTTTTTATTTGGGTTTGTTCTTTAATTAATAAATTATTGTTATTGTGTTTGTAAATGTTACGATTTTCCCAAATATTCATTTTTTGACATTTTTGTATGTTTTTAATTAATTTATATTTTCAATGTTTGGAATATATATAATATAAATAAATATAAATAAAATATTCAACTCCATAAATATTTTACATCCAAAATTAAATTCACGTTAGAAGAAGTATCTAATAACAAATTAAATTATTTAGACTTAACAATAAAGAAAAATGAAACAAATTTTGAATACTTAATATACAGGAAACCTTCTCAAACTGACTTAGTAATACCAAATACTTCTAATCATCCTCCCCAACACAAAATGGCAGTATTTAATTCCATGATTTACCGAATGCTTAGGATCCCATTAAATAACACAGAAAGAAACAAAGAAAGAAAAATTATCCAACAAATAGCAGTTAAAAATGGATACAAAATAGAATCTATCAATAAATTAGAAAATAAAATTAAACATAATATCACTAATAAAATTCCTAAAAACACTACATTTAAAAATTCACCTACTAATAATAATATAAAATATACAACCTTCACTTATTACGGAAATATAACTCAAAAACTAAATAAAATATTTAAAGGTACTAATTTAAAAATATCTCAATCAGAATGATCAATATTGCACACCACTATATAAAAATTATTCCGATTAGCGCTTTCAAGCTTCACAGCTCATCTTCAGATCAGGAATAGACAGAAAATATGTAATACCCAACCCTTCACCCCTCTCCCTCACCCTGCTCACCCACAACAAACTAAAAATTAATGACCCTTCCCCACCCCCTAAACTCTGTCTCACCATCTGTACAGTTACATATTTTTCTAGTAAATTCCTTGTGTTTCAGTGTGTGTGTCTGTGTGTGTGTGTGTGTGTGTGTGTGTGTGTGTGTGTGCATCCTTTTAAACTACCCTCTTCCTCTCCACACACGTGGTCAGTCACATACCCTTATTTTAAAACAACCAATTAGTACTATGAAATATAATTCTTAATCTTATCTATCTGCCCTCTCTCATTTACTTCTTAATCATGTTATAAAATATTTCTTCGTTATCAAATTTAATTTTAATACTAATTAAATTGTCTAACCCTTTTTCTCTTTCTTTCAGTATTTTTAACTCCTCTCTAAGCTTCCTCTCAACTCTGTTATTTACTACTTTTACAATTTCGTATTCTTCCAAAGGATTAACAAACTTGTGGTTGTCTTCTATGAAATGTCTTGCATATAACGAATTGGTTGTTCTATTACCTTCTCCACGTTTGTGGTCAGACAACCTGCATGCGAATTTTCGTCCTGTCTCCCCTAGGTACACTTTGTTGCAGTCTTTACATTTTAATTTATAAATTCCGCTTTTCTGTAATACTGGAATTTTTTCTATATTCTTATTCCTTATCTTATCAAATACCGTTTCACATTTTTTAATAGCTATATCTACTCCATATTTATTAAAACATTTTATAATTTTTCTAGTATGTGAACCTATGTATGTCAATGACCCTGCATAATTCTTTTGTTCTGGTTCTATTTTAGCTTTTTGTATGTTGACCCTTTTCATAACTTTATCCACTATGTTGGTGCTATAATTATTATTCCTTACAATTCCCTTTATCGTTTTTAACTCCCTATCTTTTGATTCGGTCTCTTTTAAACACTTCTGAACTCTGTAACAAAAGGAATTGATTGCTGCCATTTTATATCTGTATGGGTGGTACGACTCTCTTGGTATAATTATATCAGAATACGACTCTTTCCTAAATATCCCAAACTGTAGTTTCTCATTATCTTTAATTTCTATGTTTAAATCTAAGTAATTTCTTTGCTTACCTCCTATCTCTTCCTTAAATTGTAAGTTTTTATCCTTATTATTTACCTCCTTTATAAACTCATGCACTTCTTCTATGCTTCCTTCCCAAACTACTAATACATCATCAACGTATCTAGACCATAATTTTATATTGTCTTTATACTTAGTGGAAGTTATTAATTGCTTTTCAAAATCATTCATGTATTTTCAGCAAGAATAGGGGATAATGAAGACCCCATAGGTAAACCTTTTTTCTGTATATAAAACTTGTTATTAAACCTAAAATAGTTCTGATTTACACATTCTTTAATTACTTTCATCAGCTGCTTTTTATACCTGTATTCTCCCATATTATTACCGTTTATTAACTTAATAACTTTATTTACTGTGATATTAGTAAACATGTCCTTAACATCCAGTGATATCAATTTTGTATTTACATTAATGCTAATATTTTCTAATTTTTCTATCAATTTTATATTATTCTCTATGTTGTATTTTGTCCCAAATTCATATTTCTCTTTCAGTACTCTGCTAACTTCCTTTGATAATTTATAAATAGGTGCATTAATAAAAGAAACAATCGGTCTAATTGGTTTTCCTTCTTTATGTATCTTAACCTAACTTTTAAAAGTTGGTGCTGTTGGATTACTTTCCAATAAATACTTTTTCTTTTTTTCTTCTATAAATGTTATCTGTTTCATCATTTGTTTTATCCTTGACTGGTACTTACTTGTATAATCATACTTTATTTCCTCGTATGGTCCTTGCCTTATAAATTCTTCCGTTTTCTTTATGTATTCTTTCTTTCTCATTAGTACCATTGTATTTCCTTTATCCGCCTTCGTAACTATAATATCATTTTTCTTTATTTTATTCTTTAGTTTAGTTCCAGTTGCTTTGATTTTTTGTTCATTCTTTGAATTATACAAACTTTTCTTAAATATTTTATCTACTACATTCCCTACTTCCCACCTTATTCTTTTTTTATCATTTTCGTTTCCTAGTTTTTGTATTATGCTTTCGCATTCAATAATCGTTTTTTCTTGATTTAATTCTGGTGGTGGTGCGTATTTTAAGCCTTTCGCTAACATTTCTTTTTCTTCCGTATTGAAATTTACCTCTGTAAGGTTTATTACTCTTTTTTCATATTTATTCTTAGACAGGTGTTCCTTTTTTACTTCATTCTTTCTTATTAATTTATTTAACTTATCTACCATTTTTTTATTTTTATTTTCCAATTTTTTTCTATGTACCCCAAACCAAAATTATATAATATTTCTTCTAACTCTACATACGAGTATATTCTTAATAATTCTATGTGTCTGTCATATAATTCCCTATTATATCTATTGATTAAGCCGTAGAGTGACTTTATTTCCAGTTTTATCCACAACTTCTCGCTTTGTTCTTTTACTTTTCTGGCTACACTGTTCTTATTTTTAATTTTAACTTGAGCGTACTTTGGGATGACATTATTATCCAGACATTGTTTATTAAACCATATTTTACTTAAAACCCTCTACAATTTAACTTTTAACTTAAGATATTTAAAAACTTTACTTACCTTATTGTTGTCGTTTATTACCTCATTGTTGTTGTCCATTACCTGTAGTCGATTGCACATCTTAACAGACGTTTAATGAAGAAATTTGTGTTAGTGGTTGAAATCACAATCAGAATGATCAATATTGCACACCACTATATAAAAATTATTCCGATTAGCGCTTTCAAGCTTCACAGCTCATCGTCAGATCAGGAATAGACAGAAAATATGTAATACCCAACCCTTCACACCTCTCCCCCACCCTGCTCACCCACAACAAACTAAAAATTAATGACCCTTCCCCACCCCCTAAACTCTGTCTCACCATCTGTACAGTTACATATTTTTCTAGTAAATTCCTTGTGTTTCAGTGTGTGTGTCTGTGTGTGTGTGTGTGTGTGTGTGTGTGTGTGTGCATCCTTTTAAACTACCCTCTTCCTCTCCACACACGTGGTCAGTCACACACCCTTATTTTAAAACAACCAATTAGTATTATGAAATATAATTCTTAATCTTATCTATCTGCCCTCTCTCATTTACTTCTTAATCATGTTATAAAATATTTCTTCATTATCAAATTTAATTTTAATATTAATTAAATTGTCTAACCCTTTTTCTCTTTCTTTCAATATTTCTAACTCCTCTCTAAGCTTCCTCTCAACTGTGTTATTTGCTACTTTTACAATTTCGTATTCTTCCAAAGGATTAACAAACTTGTGGTTGTCTTCTATGAAATGTCTTGCATATAACGAATTGGTTGTTCTATTACCTTCTCCACGTTTGTGGTCAGACAACCTGCATGCGAATTTTCGTCCTGTCTCCCCTAGGTACACTTTGTTGCAGTCTTTACATTTTAATTTATAAATTCCGCTTTTCTGTAATACTGGAATTTTTTCTATATTCTTATTCCTTATCTTATCAAATACCGTTTCACATTTTTTAATAGCTATATCTACTCCATATTTATTAAAACGTTTTATAATTTTTCTAGTTATAAGCTTGAAAGCGCTAATCGGAATAATTTTTATATAGTGGTGTGCAATATTGATCATTCTGATTGTGATTTCAACCACTAACACAAATTTCTTCATTAAAAATATCTTATAATACAGATAATATAATTTTTAATAAAATAAAACCTAAAACTAAATCCAATACTCACAATAAAAATGGAATATATAAAAGAGAATGTCCAGATTGCAATAAATTTTACGTGGGCCAGACGAAGAAAAAACTACGAGATAGATTCGTTCAACACCGCAATGCATATTTAAAACCAAATATTTATAAATCTAATTTAGCCACACATTGTGTAAAAAGAATATACAAATTCTACTACTTGCAGAAGAAACAAATTGAAAACCTCACAAATTATATAGTTACTGCAAGAAACATCGAGTTACTTATATAGAAAATGATACATATATATATATATATATATATATATAGTTTTAAATATTACTTTCAATACATGGAATCTACGTGGATATATATGTATGTATCTATATATTAGAAATTCATTTTAATTTGAAATTTTTATATTTCAATTAACAATTAAAATTGTTATCAAAATTAGTTTTAATTAATAATGTAGCACAAGCACAGAATTTAAACATGCGATACCGTCTATCTAAAGGAATGAATTTTTCATAATCGTGTGTAATATTTAAAATACTGTATTTTTCAGCACTGCAAACAGTGTTGCTAGCCGTGGGTCTCATCTCTCAAGTGATGAGAAAGTAGAGGAGGAGGGATAAATTCATGGTTCCTCCTGAGGATATTACTCTGATAGGGTCCCTTACCATGGTTACGTTGAAAACTTGGTCTACGGCATTTCAAGCTGAAAGGGAGACCATCGGTTTGGCGCAGATGACGTGAATAATTATATTCCCTCCTGGGTTAAGGAGGAATTGATAGTTCAAAAATGTTAGATACGAAAAATGAATTCCGGAGTTTAAAAGAACTGCAAGACTACATTAATATACAGTGGGACATAAAAACAAACACACTGGAACTTCGAAATAACAATTCGATAAAGATGATTATAATTAATGATGAAATATTCAACGTGGAACATGAGGTGATGTACCGATTAAAAACTTTACAGTTTCAGTATCCATGAGTTACTATAAGCAGATGTTTTAAAAATTTTAGGAATGACAGGTGCTGGATTTTTGTAAGATTATCCCGAATCTATTATACCACATTACAGTTGTAAGAACTGAACTATTACAAGGTAACATCAAATAAAAGTAGGAAGTGAGGGTATAACATTTTTAGGACAGTAGCACTAAATCTTATTAAAGTCGTAGAAATATCGGGACTTGTTAAAGAGACAAAGTTTAACGTAGGACGAACTACGAAGCTCCTAAATAATAAAACTAAGTTTGACAGGTGGTGTGGAAAGTTCTTAGTATAAATTAACCGATCATCTGATGTGAAGGGGGAACAAGTGATTAGTTTTTATCCTACATTCGATGTCTGTGAAAAACATTTTTTAATTAATACGTACTATAACTTGTATGATCACCACAAAGCGGTTGATGGTCAGGAACCAATATGTTTTGGTTAGGCGTACCCTAATAACGATGTGAGATGCTAACTCAATTTTCAGTGTTCATAAAATATTCAAGTTAGAAATCTTAACATTCTCAAGATTAGTTGCTCAATTATCATATGTTTTTTGATAAATTTATTTGTGTAACGTTATGCCAGTGTTTTGCTATTTTTAACTAATCTGTTTCGGAAGTAAGCAAGGAATGACAAAATTTTATTTTAAGTAATTTTTCTTGTAAATTTTTTAGTATTACTATAAGATATTTTCTTATTGAGTAAATAAGTAATTTCAATGCCTTTAAAATTCTATCTAAGAGACTTAAATTCTTTTAAGATTGTTATTATCTTAGGATATATTGTTGCAGTGCTATTAGCACATTGTACAATAAGTTCAATCATTCATAATGTTAAATGTTTGCCTTTTATGTATACAATATTACTTGCGAATCTCCAGTTTACACTATTATAAAATTAATTTATGTATTTTGATCGTTGCAAGATGTAGAGTAGTTGGCAATGGAGTTAACGCTGACCAACCTAATAAATATTTAACTATTCAATTTAATGTGAAATCTACAAAATGCTTCTTGCACAGCTCTTGTCGCTTAGCCTACAAATCTTAGGGCACCAATGTAATCTTGTTTCTCAAAGAGGGTAATTTATTTAGCTTTTATAATACTTAAATACGTATACACATAAAACAAAGTAAACATCATATACAAAGAAAGTGTCTCTTATTTACAGACTAACACAAATACATACTAATATTGCTACAATGTAATAAATAGATAACAGTCAGAAGATCTTGTAATATTATTTAATAATTTTCAATAACTAATTAAATCGACTTTACTTTATGTGAATGTAATGGGTCTGTTAATTCAAATTTGTATAAAAATAAAAAGATAAGAAAATATGATGTTTATGTAGAGGGAAACAAGGAGAGCGAGAGAAGAGGGTGTTAGTGTATGTAATTATACCAGTAATTGGCACCTACGGTGAGAGAAAGCTGAAAGAAAAAGAAGTCTGGGCGGATAAGTGTCAATAAAGGGTTAGTCGGACCCACAAATGAGCACGTCTGCATAGTTTCTACGGCACGCGTGGCCATAAATACTTGCATGTAACGTAAATACAGTGTCAGTAAACGCGCTTTAATAATAAATAGAGATGTATTTTTAACACATATTTGACTTGGCTCTCATGAACGCAAGAAATGCAAACAAGCAGCGAATAATTTATGACGTGTGAGTACGTGTGCGTGCGCGCGTGCCGGGTTTGCTGCAGACAACGGTAGCAGCGGCCCTATAATATTTTCATAAGGAACGACTTGTTTACTGGCGTGATTTTCTCCGTCGTCTGCTTCAAGTGGAATTATTCATTTTCCTTCCTGGCAACCAGCGACTTAGGGTGCGTGCGCGGTCGTGTGTGCATATGTTGGCGTGATTCTAACTAATATTTCAGGAAACACGTTAACTGCCCAATTTATTATGTATTCTACGTTGTGAAATGTTTGCTTCTCGTCTGCTTTCAACCTCTCAACAACACAAAATTCTACTGTTAATGGCTCCTTGGCATGATTAATGTACCTTAAATATGAATATATTATCAGCACCGCGAACCATGTAATTTGTTTTTAAACGTATTTTTACATTTTTATCTAGAACCATTATAGTCGCATTGATATGAATTTTTATTAAAAAGCATGTGATATAATACTCTGAAAATGAAGCAGGCTTTTAGTAGAACCGAGTGTACACCTACAAGTGAAGAAGTATAGGCCTACTTTCGTAGTCCTGCCTTACGCGCCTGTAGTAAGTGACTGTCAGTTTAAATATAAATAAAAAGTGACACTATGTTTTTCAATTTAGACCAAACGAATAGGCAATATATTCTTAAAAATTAAACCGATACCAAGCTACTTATATAATGAAACAATCTTAAACAAACTTTAAACATAAAATACATTGTAAAAATAAATACATAAAGATTGTATAATACATAAAGATTTAAAAAGCTGGTTTTACGTAAAAGAGTTTAATTAACATTGCAATTAACATTTAACAGTGTTTACCACTGTTACAACATCTTTCCTAATTTAGGTAGGCCTGTATTGTTAATAGGATCTGTAAAATATGTTGTCGATTTCTTACAATTTTGCATAGTTTTTCAAAGGTTTTAATTCCACCCTCCCTCGAACTGATTATTGCGTTGTATTGCAGATACCTCAATCTTCCTCATCATCTTCTATCTTCTTCTTCTTCTTCTTCTTCTTCTTCTTCTTCTTCTTCTTCTTCTTCTTCTTCTTCTTCTTCTTCTTCTTCTTCTTCTTCTGCTTCTTTTCCTTTTCCTTCATGTTCTTCTTCTAATTTTCCATCACTAGAGACTGATACTTTTTGTTCCGGTTTTACGATCGTATGTTCAGTGTCCCAATACTTTGCCTTCCCAGAGGCCTATACTTCATAGCCTTTCACGATATCATGTGTGAGGACATAGGTTTAACACGTTTCCTTTACTTGTGTTTGTACGGTGATTATATTTCCGTTATCCATCATATTCCTAATTCCTTCTTATATCTTCGATTCTTATGAGTCCGAAACAGATTTTTGAAGATAGTATTTAAAAAGAAGTTATCAAGGGCCATTTTTATAAAAATAAAAAGTTGAAAATGGTCACACTGCCTTCCTTGTATGCCGTACGGCTCACATAAGGCAGCCTACCCCGCCTACTCCTAAGCTACTTCGGTGGTATAGGCCTACATGAGAGTCATTATTTTTATTATTTTTATGAAGAAAAATAAAAATATAAATAAAAGTTTTTTACATTTCAAAAAGTATAGATTTTTTAGAGTATTGTCGCGGGTATAGATTTTATTGTTGTGTTGTATTTTTTTTTATTTTTATACATCGATTTACTTTCTCAGCACTAGAAACGTAAAAATATTATAATAGAAGCAAGGGTATATCATCTTCAAGTTATGTGTGTGTGTGTGTGTTAATAATAGATAATACTTCATATTTTAGAACAAAATTACATTTTATATAATTTTTTAGAATCTTTCGACAGTTTAAAGTTATTATCATCAAAAGTATAATGTATAATATACAAAAACAATATAAAATATATTATTGTTTAAAATACCAAGTGTTACTTAACTTATTAACAATTTAAATAACAAGAATAATGGGAATAAAAATGAACACATATATAAACAGACACATACACGCGGGCGCGCACGCGCGCGTGTATCTTATACAGTAACTAATCTTGTTTAGTCAGAAGAGTTTCTGTACACTATTAAACAGGTTACCCCCTTCTAAGTGTTCTATCTCTTTCGTTTCGGGAGAACTGTACATTCACATTGCCCGCGAATGTAGTAAAGTTCTCTTTGAATTTGTTTATAAATGGATTTATCGCTATTCTCTTGAGGCGATAGTTTAGCTAAATTGGGTTACAGACCAGACTATAAAGTTTTATTGCACACAGAATTGACGTAATACAGTTTATCCAACTGCACGCCGTCAAATAAAAGGCAATGTCCACTCTTCATTGTCACAGTGCTTGAGGTATATCAATACAAGAACTTTAACATACGAGACATTATTTAAGGACAGAAAATGAAGAAGCATTATTTAGAGATCTGATAAAGCTAATAAGAGAGCCTAGATAATTGAATTCTGATAATTTTAGGAGGAACATTATGTGGCCTTCCTACCCAATAAGCTAAAAATATGCTGACCTTTGGTACAGAAAGCTTTCACATGCGAAGAAAATGTTCCCTCGATTTATTCTTATGTACATCATTTTTTTTTACAACGGGATATCTTAAGCTCGCTGCGCAAGTTCTCGTCGCTAAGCAAAAGGGCGAGCATCCTTTGACTATTCTTGAAAACTTCATTTCTGCCGCTGTGATTCTACTTACATCCACTTTTCGCAGTGCTCTGCACCATACAGCAGAGTACGTCCCCACAAACCTTATAAAATTTAATTTTAGTTTCTGGTATATCTTCTCTGAATCGACCAGTAGATGGAAGTAAATTTACTCAACTTGTTCTCCACATTTCTGTTTAGACCCCACGAAATGTTACATCCTAAATACTGGCAATCCCGTACATGCTCCAAACAGTAGCCGTGTAACACTGTTTTCGTCTGGACTGGTTAACAGCCACGGTATGCCATCTTTTTGGTTTTTGGCAGGAACATTTTTATGCTATACTTCTGGCTCACCTCGGTGCAGTTGAAATTGAACCCGTTTAATTCACCTTCTGTTTGTTGCGGAATAACTTGATCATTTGGTAAAAGCTTAGTATCCCCAAAAGCATCTTCATTTATCATTATTAGCTCATGAACAATATCTCTCGATTTTTGAATCAAATCAATCAATTTTTTAGTTGCATTTATTAGATGTTATGCGTAAACGTATTTCCTTATTAGTTCCCACAACTCTATTAACTTAATTTAACTTAATATTAACTTTAAATTCTCACTCTATTAACTTTAATCGAAGAAGGCTAGGTGCGTCTCTATGATACATTCTATTTTTTTTCTATTACCTGTTTTAACGAAAAACATTGTTAGAGTAGGATTTGCCTTTTCTAAAATTAGCCTGAACGTCTTGACAATAAAACATCTGAGATGCATTGTGACCGCTTATTTATTATTTTGGTATAGACGTTGTAGCCAGAGGCTAATAGGCTTATAGTTTTCTAATTAGAACTACAACTTGTATCTACTTTTTCAAGCACCAACATTTCCTTTCTATTCACCTTTGAATTCTCTCAAACATCATAATCAATCATAATTTCCAACGTATTTCAACAAATTCAATATTCTAAGCTTTAAAAACAAACCCCGGTATTTGAGTAACTCGGAATTCATTTCATCTGGCCCAGCAGCTTTCTAATTTTTCAACTTTGCCAAGGCATAATTTAGTTCCTTCAGTATAATTTCATCATCACCATCTAGAGCATCTAACACGTCCTCTCTACATCACTGTTATACCTTAACATTTATATTGGCAATAACGTCAACGAATAACGTTTATGTTGGCAATATCGCTTTTCGATTTATTAACATGTCTCATACTTATAAACTATTGTGTGCTAAACATGTTTGTCATTTTCAATTGTGCTAATAAATCATTTCTCTTCTTCACATACATTCTTCTATCCTCACTTCTGTTTGACCCTCAAAACGTAAAACAGGCTCTTTGTTTTTAACCAGTGGCTTGTACTATTTTATCTCTTCATCCAAACTTTTCAGATCACATTAATCTCTAGATTTATATTTCTTCGCTATTACTTCACCTGCTGCTTTAAAATCGCACTTCTGCGCTAAACATCATCACTGATTCCTAAGAGTTGTAAATAATTATTTAAACGCTATGGATATGAAAGTCTATTGCTGTCCTCCTACAAAACGTAAACTTTAAAAGTTTCTTCTGTTACATTATTCCTAATCTTTCCTGGGTTCCTCCACCTTGCCAGAAGGTTTATTCTAGAGACCACCATATAGTGATCAGAACTCAGGTCACATTCTTTATACCCTCTGGTGCCTTTAACTTTGTCTGCTAAACTTTCTGTTTACAACAAAGTTGTCGATAATAGAACTAAAACCCCTAGGTGCCCATGTACGAGGGATATCCAGAAAGTAAGTTCCGTTCCTAAATATTGCCGCGGTGAAGATAGCGGCACGCTGTTGCGCATGCGTGGAGGGTTTGTTGAGTCGTTGGCAGATGGTTGGACAGAAGCCCCACAGAACCCACTACCGCCCCTCGGGTTTCCAAGTCACGTCGACTTATTACCCAAGGCTTCTGTCTCCGGGTTATTCCCTAATCAAGTCTAATCCTGCAAAGATCATCAGTGTCGAGCCGCCAACTGTATTATCTGTTCCGCGTCCCTTGACTTTGGGGAAACGAAACTAATCCTGTCGCTCTTGAAAGTCTACTAATCCCCTGTCCTCTGTTGCTCTTCCTACTTTACGGGCAACTCTCACAAAACTCTTAAAGTTATTCGCATTGCATCAGACGATCTCCGGTCTGCTTTCGTCGGGATGTGATTTCCAAAGGCCCTCCAGTCCGACCTTCAGCCGCAAACGCGGGGCACTCCGCCGACACATGCCACGCAGTCTCCTCCATTCCACCTATACAAGCGGTGCACCACGAGTCTGCAGCCAACCTAAAGGCTGCTAGATTCGCTCTAAAGTTTCCGTGTCCAGAAATTAACTTCGTGACATAATGACAGGTGTATAAAAATAGGTCCATCCTTTCCCAGATATTCGGGATAAACTCGTGCGTTATCCTGCCTTTAGTGCTATCGTCCCTTCTCAATTGCCAAGAATACAGAGTCTCTCGTCTTCTTGCGCTTTTACTCACTGACCTTCTTATACCTCTTGCAATACCGTATCTGATATTCGGGCGCTCTCTTATCAATAAGTCATTGGGTATTACCCCTGATTCGTTGGCAAGACAACAACACCATTTGTAAACAACTGTGTGCTGAGTAAGCTTTGTTGGACGTGTTTATAATGTTTAAGAAAATCGAGACGCCCGCCGCGTGTGAAAGCAGGTGTGCGATTCGTTTCTTGAATGCAAAAGGCGTTGCACCAACTGAAGTTCACCGTCTAGTTTGTGATATTTATGGAGAAGAAGCAACAGATGATTCGGTGATACGGAGAGGAGTGTCGCTTTTTAACAAAGGGCTCGAAAATATTCATGATGATGAACAGAGCGGAATGCCGTTTTTAGCGAATGCTAAAGTTGAAGAGAATATTACGGAGAATAGACGATTCACTGTGACGTCGCTCTCCCTGCATTTTCCAAAACTTCACGTTCAGGTCTTTATGAAATTGTGTCTGAAAAACTTACACTACCGAAAATTGTATGCACTATAGGTTGCGACAGTGCACAGTCTTTGGGGACACAAAAGGATTTGCTTATGGAGTTCTTGGCTCAAAGCTCGACAATAAATGCGGATGTCTACTGCAAAACGCTTGTAAAATTAGACGAAGGACGTAAGATGAGCATTCAACCATATAGCATAACATAATTTTATAAATCTCTTGTTCATTTCAATTTCTTCTTTGTTTCTGTGACATTTATATTTGTATATTATAAATAAGTATAATCTTCACAACAAGGCATAGGCAAGGTACTGCCTGTTAGACCTTAAAAGATCCTCCAGCTATCTCTTCCTGGATCTCCCCAGGAAACCTTGACAGATGTCGAACAGCTGCTAATGGCTGAACATCAGAGATTAAGCTGTCACATCCTCTAATGCTGCTTTGCTCTGCCGGTTTTAGGTGTCTCCTAGGTCTACATGCAGATTTGTGTGTGACTTGTCAGTAGGAACTTGAGTTAACGTAATGAGAGACACATCCGGTCTACAATTTTCTCTTTGAAATGGGCTTTTGCTTAAGATGTAATAAATGCGGTGGTAATGACTATCACACGTTTTTCACCTACGAAAGGGGAAAAGAGCAATATCTGAAATAATTGAACGATCAGTCGACCCGAACAGTACAACGTTTACATGTCTAAGTCTCTGTATGATGCACACTACGATTCACGTATTGGCATCGCTAAAAATAAATTCGATTGTCTTGAGGTTAATAAATACTTTTTGGAAGTAGGCCTATACTTTACGGTATGGAATATACCGCGGTACGAATGAAGGGTTCACATGAATTATGAACCAGGAAGAGAGCGCCTACACGAGGGATTAAGACTGACGGATGAACGTCATTGGACAGTACAAGATGACGTACAGAAGCATCAACAACAAGAACTTTATAACAGAAGGGCCGTATAAAATGAACTCATAATAGAGAACAGTAAAGAAGTTTAAACGCCTAAGGGAAATAAAGTACAATTTAGACTTGTATAAATGAACACTTGTATAGCGACGGTTTTAAATAAAGTTTTTATATTGTTTTGTATTATTCATTCACGTATTGTTATTACTGTGCCATGAAATACAACTTCCTAAGCAGAGGAAGTACACGACATCCTAGAACTGTAAAATCGACTCGTTTGGGAAGAATGAAAATTTTGCAAATTGTCCCTAAACGGTATAAATACAGAAACAAATGGTATATAAATAGCGTTTTTTTATAAACGGTATGTTGTGATCCATATATAAATAAATAAATGAATAAACGAAGTTTGATAAAAAGTACATGCATGTTTTGTTTACTTGAAAAATTGTACCATGTTCGTATAATGTTGTATAAGCTCCTTCCAAATAATCTCAATTATATGTAACGCCACCCAAAGTTTTTTCAGCCTTCAGTACATTTTGAAATGCGCTTTTTGGTGTAGCCTTGAGTTTTATTTACATCTTCAAAAGTCGCGAATGTTGTCCTTTCGTGGTACTTTACAGGGAAGATGAAAAATAGCATTGAAACATATCAGGTGTACACGGGATCTGCGGCGTCATTACGAAGGTCCTTATTGGTTAAAACTCTTGAACAAGCATTGACGCGCATCCTGGTACATTATCAGGGCGCAATTTCTAAAAATTATCCTTCCTCAAATATGGCAGTTTTCTGCGAGCAGTTTCGAATATGTGGCATATAGTTCCGGAGTAATAGCCTATTCCTTATTTACGGTTGTACCTAGTGACAAAAATTCGTAAAACACAATCATCAACTAATTTCCGACTGCCTTTTAAAATTTTGCACCATTTATAAACTGCTCGTTTATGCAAACCAGACTCGCCACAATTAATTCGCAACACCTTCACAACATAGAGTAGATTGCCTTATTTTTAACACAAACTTTAATACAAGTTCTTAAATCTTTCACAGTTGAAAATTAAAAAATCGTCGAATACACTACAATTCAAATTAGGCGTACTCAATTAGACGTCAGAGCTAACTACGCATCCAAAAAGACTAAAATTTAAACGATTGCACTAAAGACTGAACCAACACCACTTAAAAACTGTTTTCAACAAGCGCAATTATAGCGCTGAAATTGTATGAACCTTTATGATCAAACCTCGTGTGTATGTGTTTATGTATATAAATAACAACAACAACAATAATAATAATAATAATAATATATCTAACTTCTGTCTGAGTAGTCTACGACATGGTGTAATATAATAATCTCTATAATACTAAAATTTAACGAAAATATTACGTTTAACATAATTTTGCAAATGAAAGTTAAAAATATAAATTACAAAAAGAATAACCTTATACACATACAAACATGCTAAACGCTGGTTTAAAACGAAAAACAAATTCGTTACTGCTATACATTCACGAAGAAGGTAACTCAGATCCTCAAAAGTGCTATGCAGAATTAAAACAAGTAAGTTCTAAAAAGAGTGGTTTATTTTATCAGCATTAGCAACAGTGGAAAAACTTAGAAGCAATGTATAAAACAAAATATTTATAAATTTGTTTATACGTACTTATAAATCTACAAATTATAACGCGTTTCTAACTTATTAGTTTTTTAGCTTTCTATTCTATTAGTAAAATAAAAAAATACCTATTAATATAGAAGTAAGTAGGACTATACACAGTTTTTTTAAATATTGAGTTATTAATACTGTATTGACGTTTATTGGTTACATTAATAACCTGACTTTCGTCAGTCATTCGTTGCAATATAATCACATTTTTTCATATCCAGTCGCCTATTTGTAGAAACATGGAACCATATTCTTCAAGTTGTATGTTGTACTTTTTATCGATAAAATAATTTAAATTTGTATAACTACATTTATACTACATATAATAGCAAGCAAGTAATGAGAAAATAATGCATCCTCAAGCAAACTGGAAAGCAAAAGTATCAATTTTTTATGTCAAAGTCAATTTCCTCGTAAAAATCTGTAAGATTATATAATTTAGAATTTTTAGCTTAAATAAATTTAAGATAAAACCTGAATACTGAAACTACAAAAAGAATGGACAATTCAATATTTGTCCTTGTGACAACGTCAAACTAGAATGTGAAAGTGTCAACAGCAATAGGCCTATACTTAACCTACATAAAGCAAGCTACAATAACTCATTACTTGCTTCAGACAAAAATACTTCAAGTAGGGACTTTCTTAAACCTACTGTATACACTCAACAAAAAAGCTAACACATAAAAACTTCGGTGAGTAAACTCTCTAAATGACATAGCATATTGTAAAGTCTTAGTTGTTTCTGTCTAGATAAAAGTGAAGCTCTCATCATGCCAATTCAACAGTAATGAAATGAATAGTGACGGTTATTAATAGTAGACGTCAAACAATTATAGATTTCTTTTTACGTATAATGTCAGCATGTGGCAATTTGACATTTAACTTATTTGTATCAATTTGCTACTTATTTGATTTGCGACGCTTCGTTTGTTACTACAAATACGTAACATTTTTATGGATTGGTACTTACTCGCCCTACTCTGCTCAACCTTTCAACCTGTATGCTGGCAGGACAGGTTTTTCTGTTGGGGTTTACTGCCTTAGCCGGAAATTTAGAGGGCACCGTAAAATTAAACTGTGCTTGCTTTCGACAGGTACGTAACGCACATCAAATGTATGAAGATTAATAGGTTTGGAAGAATATGTGGAATATTTGGTAAAGTAAAACTCTTAGAAACAAACCAACAAGATGGACACAACTAAAGTTCTATAAAAGTGTCGTATATGGAAACGAAGGGCAACAACCAAAAAAGAACAACAAAGAATACAAACACAAGAAACAAAATCCTCGGTGGGTAAAAGGATACACACGATGTACCAGGTACAGAAACGGGCATACAAGAAATTAGCCAAATATATTTAACTTTAATGATCTAATTATGGAAACAGAAAAAAGTGCAAAAGCACTATAATAGAATGATAAAGACTTGATTGGTTCTTAGGACTTTAACCCTTAATTATAAATGTGAACGGAAGAAGGACTGTTGTTAGGCCGAGGAGATACCGTAGAGCTACCGTAACAGGCACGTGCCTGAAGCAAAGAATAATACATATTCCCTAATCCAGTCCCCAATCCCTAATCCTCTAAGTTTACTACGTACAATAATTTACATTATTTACATTTATTTTTAAGACTGATTTATAAAAATATCACTTCCCACCTCTTCTAGGAGTCAAAACTTTGTAAATCAGACATTTTAAATGTAGGTTGAAAACGTCTCTATCGAAGCGCGTAAATCTCTATTAATATCTTCCAACCACTAACTAATAAAACAAAATACTGAATATAACATTGTTCGCACTTTACAAATTAAACTTTAATTAACTTTACGTTTACTTATACTTTTTGTAAGAAAGGACGCCTTAATTATTCAGCAAATTCAGAAACTTTACTCAGACCAGTTCTGAAAATTCAAAACAAAGTGAAGTGTCATATGTGGTAACTTTCACGCTTCCTTTATAAACGATAAGGGAAACTATACAAACGCATTCATCCTTAGAATATCGTATAACTTATGTGCTGGAAAAAAAGAAATGTGAGCCCGATAACTTAGCCATGGCAATGATGCCAAATGACAAGCAGAGGAGGAGAATGATTGATTGATTATCACTGGCATAATGGTTTCACACGCAAACGGCGATATTCAAATGATTCCTGCCTTTCGCTTCTTCATATTTCATGAGCGAGATGTACATAAACTGAAAACTCATATCCTTTAACCTTCCTTAAAAAAGGGATTCTACGTAACTGTGTGTACGTCGTAACCAAAATAAAAAAAAGGAAAACATTACTAATAAATTTTGGGTGTGGGCTAACAATGGCGCACAAATGCATAATATGTGAGAAGCGCTGTAGCTACAATTATATGTAGCTACCCTCTTTGACTGTGGTATTGACTATTTACTTACATATTTACTAATTGCTTATAATCTTTTAACCTTTCGAGTGTAAGGTGGGTGGAGGTCTGAAGGTCAGTGCATTGTTCTCTTGTTCTCCTCTTCCACTCTTGTTCCCAACTTTTTCCTCTGAGAGCTCTTTCGCCTCTTCACCTTGTATATAGTACGTTCTTCCCTTCCAAGCTTGCTCCTAACTTTTCATTCTGTGTGAGCTGTTTCACCTTTTCACTTAATATATAAATTTTGTCTCATTTCCGTGTGTTTCTCGGCAGAGTTTCTTTAAATTTAGTACACGCCGAATGCTGTCTTTCCTGTAAACATAAAAACATAATTTTATTATTGCATTTCTGCATTTTTAGTGGGGAAAGATTAGTATCACACTTGTGTTGTGTTGTGGATGTAACTATTTGTTGTAAGAAATAAGTGTGCCACATTATTTCTATATAGTTTTCCATAGTTTAATTGTGTACGTTTATTACTTCACTATGAAACAACGGGTTTTGTAGTTAACTCTTTGTCGTCAAAATTAGTAGGTTTAATTACACAATAATGACCCAAGTTGAAGCAGATCACAAACCTTGTAATGGAAATTTTTGTGGTCCATTGAAGCACACCAATTAATAAATAATATAGTAAAAAAGTGTAATGGTGAAGAAAACAAATAATATTTCTTTGCAGTGTACTGTAAACAGACTACAAATCCAGTACCACAGTACGCTAAAAAATTGGAAAATCTTTTAAATTTGGAAAAGTGCCTTCGATTTAAAGTACAATTTGCAAATAGTAGTGTTTATTCCAGGTGAAAGAAAAAGGAAACTATACAGGGCGATAAAAAGTTTTTGTTGACGGTTTTGATAAACATGTTATACGCAGTACTGTCCACGATTTTTGCAGATGTCACAAAGTCGTGTCCAGAGCAAAGAATCTCTTTGCAGTATTGAAAGAAAGAATACATATTCCGTAAGCTCAGAGGTTACTTATTCATGTTATGCACAGTATATTTTTAGACGATAAAACGTGCAGAAGCAGAAGAAAATTTATTTGAAAAGAAGAAAATAAGTTTATTTGCAAAATGAACGAGTTTGGAGAGTGTGGAAGAGATATACTTTGACAGAATATGACGGGACACTAACATGCAGTAAAAAGTTAAGAAAATAAAAAAAAGTCATCGCGTTTTCGAGAACAACTGTGCCGAAACAAATTGCAACACTTACACACGGAAAACAAAAGCTTCTATACGGAGGTATCGTTTGAAGCACGCTGTCTCAGCGCCCACTATCGTGTCCAAGTGACTTACGGAAACTTTGTAAAATGATGATATAAAAGCAGCATGAAACAGTGACAATAGTAGGGCTAATAATATGTAAACGATTTGGCGTAGCTTCCACAATAGTAAACGAATAATTACAAAAGGTTCGTAACTAGGCTAGTATATGTTTTCTGTAAACAGCTAGCTCTTAAGCCGCGTCCACACCGGCCGCGTTGCGCTTCGCCAAACCAAAGTGGCGCAGCGCGGCCTGTTCTGACGGCAGACCAACTTCGAGCACCAATGAACGCGATCCAAATAGTGTCGCTACAGCAAAGGAAACTGTTCGTTCGTGCGCGTTCTATTTGGACAGTGTTTCTCATTTACTGAAAATGAGCTGTTTTTTTTTTTTTTTAGATGACTGATTTTAGTATAGTATAGGGGCGAGCAGGGTAACGTGGGTAAAGTAAATATAAAATTATTTTTTACTCTTAGTGTATAACATGGAAAAATCATTTAAATATTTTTAATTAAACTATATTCAAATCTAAAACTTGTAAAAATATTATTTTTGCACCTGCTCATCTTAATACTTTGTAATAAATTTTTACAAAATGCCATACATAACGTCCACTTTAACCTACCTAACACAGGTAAACGGTCAACAAATTACAAAGACAAATTTAAATAATGCCCTGCGGATTTAGTTTTCATAAATGTGTTTCAGATATCACCAAATTATAACTTTTACTTTCACTATATCTCAGAAAATAATAGGTAAATGCAAAAAAAAAAAATTGGTATAGTTTTTCACAAGGAATTACAAAAACCAGATTATTGACGACAGTGTTACCACAAAAAATCATCTCTTTCGTCGCAGCCAGCACTCTTCGTATGCCACTTAAGGCATCCAGAGAAATTTTTTCCTCCATCGATCGACTTTCATTTTGAATATAGTCCACTACAAAGCACTCTGAGTCATTATCTTTCTCAGAGTCCGCCACAGAAAGCTTCTGCTTTGAACTGACAGGAGTTTCTTTGTTACTGATACGAATTCTCTCTTCTTGCTTTTAGATTTTATTCTTGTTGATTTCATACTTCGCCATCCTTCAACTTCTATTATTCTTTTTATTTCGTTTTCGGTCTCCTTTTTTATTTCAAAAGTTCTACCTTGAAAGGTCTGGATTTGTAACTGCCACTTTGCTTTCCTGGCGATTATCTTGACGTTTCGTTATACATCTATGTAATTTTGGCAAAGGGATAATTTCTCACACCGTCATCCACACCGACCGCGAAACTTTGCGCCACGCAACAATGCTCGGCTCAGCTCGGCGCAGAATCGCGCAAAACCGCGCAGAACCGTGCAGAACGGAGCTAGGTGTTTGTGGAAGACAAGCAGATTCCACTGTGAGCTCGTGCACGGTTGAATATGGAGAGTGAAAATTTCAAATTTCCAAGAGCTACTTTCATAGTTATTCATCATCGATTGAAGGAAAAACAAAGAAAAATTTCTAGAATACGTTAGGTCACATTGGGTGACAATTACTGAAAAGTCGGGAATTATATGGAGAAAATAATTTTTTCAGTGAATTGTTTATTGGCAATAATGGAGAGTTTGAACATTTTTGTCGTATGTCGTCGGAAGACTTTGAACATCCGCTTTCATGGTTTTTATGAACTTGTTTTTTATTTTTTATATCATAATTATTGTCTTTTGGATTCCGCAATTCCGGTTTCTCTCGGTACAGATCAATCACATTTCCGATCTCTTGATGGTCTCACTCGAAACTCATTTTCAACTTAAATCAAGATGAATATACTAAAATCACAGTCAACTAAAATCAGTCAGTACCGCTCAGATTCAGTAAACGAGAAACATTGTCCAAACAGAACGCGCACGAACGAACAGTTTCCTTTGATGTACCGGCAATGTCTGGATCACGTTCGTTGGTGCTCGAAGTTGCACAGTATGACACGGTTTTTTCCGTCAAAACAGGCCGCGTTGTGCCGCGCCGCGCCTGTTTGGTTTGGCGCAGTGCAGCGCGGCGCGGCCGGTGTGGACGCGGCTTTTACTTTGCCTCTACATACTTCTCTCGGCTAAACCTCTACACCCCTATTCTAGTCTGCTGCTCTTACTTCCACAGGTGTTAAGAAGCTATTTCTTAACTCCCCTGACCTTCCTTTTTCCCTAACCTTGATATATATATATATATATATATATATATATATATATTTTTTTTAAACGCGAATAAAAATTTCTCATGACTGAATAATTTTGTGAGAAGATGTCTTTGTAGCATAATAATACAAAACTTTAAAAGTTACTCATACGTTAGGCCTATGCTGTATTCTATGAAACTCCAAGCAATTAGCTATGTTGTTTTTTTGAGGACTTTAGACTTTCAAAGTTCTGTACAATTGATATATTTGAGACATGTCTTGAAAACACGATAAAGACTATAAAGCGTAGACCAATGCGTCTTACTTAACGTCTAAATGTTTACTCTTATTGACACAAATACTGGAACCTGAAGTATTAATACTCCAATATTATACAACCATATTATTTCTCCATTCTACAATAGTTAAAATCGTCGTCCTTTTCTCACATACTCACTTTAAAACCTCCAATTAGGTACCCTTTTTATCCACGGTATCCTTAAGGCTCCCCTCCAGCATCACATATCAGAACCTTCAAGGTAGCTCTCGAGTTGCCCCCACCCGGAATTGTATCTTTTATGCGTAAATATAAAATGTAGTGTATCTAAAATATTGTTCGTTATCACTTTTCACACATACACACGTTCTCAAATGCACGCTTGTGCACATACACATATATTCATCTTTCAAAACATCTGACCTGTTATATACGACCTGACAACCTTACCTACCATTATACTAGCTTCTTCTCAAGCCTCTTCAACTCATTGCCTTACTTATTCTTTTTTTCCGGGTCCTTTTAGGTCTCCTGGCGGTTTGGAAAGATCTGCTTCACAAGACCTTTTTCCATTGTCAGATATCCTCCGTGGCGTGTACCAGCTCATTATCTTTAATATAGAATTATTAGAAAACCGTTCACTTTCATCTGTTGTCTTACACCTACATTATGTAGGCCTACTTTGCTTCTCTCTAATTTAAAACTGAACACATCCATGTTTAACTGAACACATTACTGCCGTAAGTTTCCTTCTATTACTTTCTGAGATGCTCCATGTCTCCGATCAATATACCGTTTTCGACTAGAGTTGCTCCAATGAGTTTTTCCTGTAGATTGCGTTATCCGATTTTTAATCTCTCTGTCACCTTTTCCTCTTGTTTCAGCGACTACTTCTAAGTTTGCGTAGTCACTGTAGGCTCCATTTTCATCTTAGTTTTTTGGATGTTTGATTCTCTGTTCTTATTGTTGACCAAGAATACTTCAACGCCTCTGCTCCGACTACTCATTATATTTACTACGGTTTCATAATTTGGACGATGAGTATATTTTACTGTTCTGCTGGAACTAAAAGTGGTCCATAATTTTAACACAATTTTCTCGTATTGCAAATCGATGACCTGTAACTGCATACGTCATTGTTAGTACGTTTCTCATTTTTTAACGTTTACACACTCGCATGAGTGACGAGGAAAGAGACAGGTTATTCGAGAGAAGTGAAGACAGAGAAATAGAAAGAGAAAAAGTAGATGAATAGCGAGATGGAATGTGTATGTGTGTGAGATTGTTGGGAAACGAAGAGTATGGGAATGTGTGTATGTGTGAATGCTGTACCGACTTACATTACAACTCATGCAAAGCTTTTAAAAGTTTGACGTTGTCTGGTGTAGCGAAAATACGTATTACGTCCATTAAACAGTACAAAATCCTCTTAGGAAGACACGGTTTGTGTCAGTTTAACGAAGGATAGAACCTGACATGACTCGCGTAGTTCCGCGTTGTTAGGTGTATATTTGCGGGGACACAGCGGCAATGGTAACTTCTTTCTTGTGTTTATGGATACACAAGAATGCACTTAACGCCACGCCACCCTCCCTTAACAACGTTTGACATGGTACCACATTAACTTGGTCGTTAAGTGTTAAAGTTACTTCACAAACATTAAAAATTTTACATTTTTCTATATTTTAATGAATTCTTCTTAAATCCTGTTACCACATATTTTTTCATCATGTAATTAAAGTAGAAGGATCCACCTGCTGTGAACTAAGTTTATTGATATTTTGTTAAAAAATTTAATATTGGATAATTGAGCGCTAATAGTAAATAGAAGCTATATCTACTATCATTCGACATACGTAATTAATTTTGGATAGTCTTATTTTTTCGTATTTTAAACATAGCTTTAAGAAAAATTACTTAAAAGACTTCACTAACATAGCTTTACTAACATAGCTTCACTGTTATTTTTTCGCAGAATTAATACTTGTGTTGTTGAATATAATGTTCTTAAATGAATATTGCTAACTATTCACCTTCAACTAACCACCTTCCTCATTTAATATTTAAATTAAGGCAATTTAAGAATTTGTTTACTGTAAATTTTTGGTTACATCTAATCTGAGCTGAAGGTGAAGTATTAACCAAAAGACATTTTAAGTAACAAGTTACAACGTTTCTTGGATAATCTGTTAATTGGAAAATGTAATGAAGGAACTTTGTATAACTTCGCTTAAACCAGGTCATATGTTAATTGTTTTGTATATGTGGTACCTAGAAACGTGCATATATTTATTGTTCATTCATATATGCCCAGTATTTTCTTGTATATATATTTTATATTATTATTATTATTAATAACAAACATTTTGTACAAGAATAAACTTGGTATGTCTGATGATGATAGTTGAATACTACTGAAACATTGTAATTCATAAAATAACAAGAGTATATTATTTGCAAAAAGTATTTTATTATTCATAATAATATATAAAAAATGTATTGTACAATATGTAGAATAACGTAAAGCATCGTAGTATAATCAGATGTAGCCTACACGCTATTTAGTATGTTGTGTGTGTGTGTATTTCTACGTAAAAATGATAAGCCTTAGCCCAATATTTCTCTGGATACAAAGGGTGTTGCGTCCCGTTTTCAGGTTAAGTTAGTCGTTGAATTTGTTTGTTATCAGATTGGTATGTTTTCTTTGCTTTCAACTTTACACTGGAAGGTAAAGACTTTTCCCTTGAAGTCTCCACAGGAAAAGAAATATGTGGTTACATGTACCCTCCACTAAAAAACACCTCTCAGTGTACAGCTATTTGTACCTTCCCCCACAATATCGTCGTTATGCATTATTGTGCAGAGAGATATATGCTGCTGATCTTCCATATATATGGTGCCATCCTACAGGAGTAAAGACTAAAATTGGGTAGGTTCATGTTTGTCACTTTCTACCCTTCGAAGCTGCTGTAGTACTTGAGTTGCTGGCAGTATTCCAGCGATCATATGATTCTCTGTATAAACGTATGTATTCTCTAGTGCGTGCGCATGTATTTACAGTTTCTGCTGGTTTAATAAATATATATGTCCTCTGGTTATATTCGACACAATTTGTTATAAACTGTAGTTAACGATTACTTACGTAAGTTTAACCAAAAATATTTGTAGATTAACATTTAAATAAATCAGTGCTGTAACAAGAGCTTGTAAATTTATATTTCTACGAAATGTGGAACCCTATAATATGGAACGATATTTTTAAAGGAAATAGGAAAAGAAGAACAAAACATGACCTCAGAAAGGATAAGCGGTAGGTTGGCACATTCATAAATATCTATGCTTGTGTTTATTTGAAATTAGGTTTAAAATTACTTGCTTTGAGAAGCTGTTAATACGCATCAAGAAATTATCAGTATATCTTACAGTTAACTTTTGAATGGTGCCGGTATGTGAACGTATTCAAAATTCTTCCTCCGGCTAACGATGTTGCAATAACCAGCATTTCATCTATGTGATTATGGTGAATATTTTTTTAATCTAGTAGGCCTAATAAAAGTAGTGGGACGAACAAAACATGCATTTATATGTTTATTTAAATCTGTGAATTACAAACAATGAACGGAAATCTGTAAATAGCTGCACCTTGAATCCTTAAAACCAGAAGAAACCTGCGATAAAAAAAAGAAATACATTGATTCTTTAAAAATTACGCGGGGTATGTACGTGATCGGATTAATTAAAGCCACATCGCACTGTCCACCTTTACCAAAGTTAAATTTATGTATCAATAACAACGTGTTAGTGATTAATAATAATGTTGTGTTAATTGTATTTTCAAATAAATATTTTTCCATTTTGTGAACAACCCTACCGTGTAAGATTATAGTACTGAGTTGGTATAATCTGGAGTTACTAAATTATTAAGTGGTTTTTACAGTTTCATTCTTAATAACATTATTTCGAATTTGATTAAATTCGGAAACTTTAATTCTCTTTTGTTAATTTTCTCGCCATACTTCAGAAGCTCATTCATTGAAGCATCCTTTTGTTCTTATATTCTTGTTTATAAGTTCAAGGTCTGCTTTAATTACTTTGAATATAAAAAGTGGATTGAATGCCCTAATGTAAAGCCGATTTTCTAGAAACTTTTAAACACATAACTTTTTCGTTTTGTTCGCCCTTTCAGCTACGTCATTTGATTAATCTAACAATATAGCTTTGATTTTATTTCTAAATGTGTATGGAGTGGTATCCAGTCGTTAATCTGAAATACAAAATTTAACCAAACTCAAACTATATATGCTTGAGGTTTATTTTAAAAAAGTCTGTTCGCATATGCGGGTTTGCTTTGTTATTTAATGTGCATTAAAACATTTCTTTTAATTTGTAAATTGTATATGGTAATCTACAAAACATAATATTGCAAAAGTTACACATCTTTTCGAATTCCTTAAAAACATATTTGTGTGTGTGTTTTTTTAATTGCACTTTTTAATGATTTGTAAATTAATGTTAATTTTTAATAGGCTCGGGTGGAAAATTATAAAAACCTTTAAAAAACGCATTATATTAACTGGGACAAAATGATAAATGTGTTTAAATTTTTCGTTAAAACTTTTTTGGTCGAGCTTTGTTAATTTTGGTTGCCATCAATGAGTTTACACTGTTTCATGATCTATTTAGAAATAATAATGTAACGATCAAGGCACAACTGTGTGTAATGTCAAAATTACACTCACTATAGTTCTTGTTGCGTATTAGACAATGTTCAGCAACACAGTCCTGTAATATCCAGATCTTATTGGTTTGTCATATTCTATCAGAAGACTGGTTAATATAAATAACGGCAGTAGTCTGATAGCGGCTATTTCACGTTTCCCCAACTATTCTGAGAGTAGTGAATAGCCAAATTCTTAAGTAAATAAATATTTATGTTAATAATAAATTAGAGGTGTAATAACAGGATATCTTTTAAATAACTGTTTTTGTCAAAGATTTTTGAAGATTTAATATACACATTTTACACATTTGCTCACGCTAATGTTGCACCAAGGCATTTATTTCCATGGATTCTTCCACATCTGCAATTATCATTTAATCCCCTTTTTAGAAGTCGTTGTAGCAAAATATGTTCGTATTCCGTTGTTAAACTATATCCTTAGAAGTAACTGTATCCGGAAGCGATCAATATAAATACTGCTGCAAGTACAATATGGTAGGAGGATTAAATTGTTCGTGATCTTAAGATAGTGAAATAAAATATTTAAAGGTCATGATACTCAAAAGCTTTATTGACAATTATCTGAAACAATCACAACCATATTACACAAATTATCCTAGTTGTATGAAATCTTGAATAACTGATGTATTTATAATTGTATTACTTTAATGATAGACCTGTTTGTTTAAATCAAATATAATAGGACGTATTTATATCGGGTGTATGTTTGACGAAGTTTTAATTAGTTATTCTAAATTTCCTGAAGGCACTTCAGTAATCTGTTCCGTTCAATGAAGGACACTAAATATATATATATTGAATTTCTAAATCCAAGACCAGTTTGCTTCAGTATACAATGTAACTTTGTAAACAACGAAGTAGTATTACTTTTTTGTGTTCTTCATAACCGTAAACGATTTTTTCCGCAAGTAGGCTACCATTTTGCTTCTATTGCTAATATTTTATGTTTGTAATTTAGTATTACAAAATCTGAATCATCAGAGGGTATGATATATTGAACGAATAATCGGTTTGAAATATTTGATTATAATTGGATATTGTTACAGTGATCTCACTAGTCGCCATATGGCTCAATGGAAACAAAGAACAGATACCAATTAAATCACTAATTACCAGCTTTAAAGAGCCACAAATAACAATTTGAAATCAACGAGATACTCGCGTACATAATTCAAGTACATTTGTCCACACACAATAATAATCTCAACTATATAGAGCTCCGCAATAATTACAACACAGTAATCACTTTCAACAGCAACCCAACTGTAACTCACTGAATAAATCACCCAACTTTAACTCACGTATAACGGCAGCTTTTGTTTATAAGGAGCCTGCAGACGTTCCCGAATAATGTTCCATAATTTGCGTCAATAAGCACTCGAAAAGACTAGAAGGTACTTAAATGCGGCCTTGACAGTGACATGCGCCTGTTCCGCTAGCCGAGAAAAGTGTAAAACAACACTCTTCACTCTCTCGTCGTTACAATGTTAATCGAACGCTGTCCAATAACACAATTACTCAGAGCGTGTATCATGTAACTGCAGTAAAAATGTCTCGCAATGTCTTTCTCCAACAACAATGTCGAGCAGCAAACACTATTTTACTGACTTGGCTGCTCCCTGTACTCAATTTTCCACTAACTGTTAATATGTACTAACGGATGACCCTTATAGTAAACTTACAAAACCAAACATATGTATCATATGAATGAAATATATATTAGATTTCAATAATTATGTCTTCAAACGAACAGACAAGTTCTCCACCGTGGTCCTCATCACTGGAAGTGGTTAAATGCATGCTGATGTCTCTCAGACATGGTTGTAGCAGTACCACAGCTAGTGAGCGAAAGAGGGCATGGGTATAATTATTGAAGGAAGAAGATCAACAGTTAGTTCCCAATGAACGGGTAGAATAAAAAATTCTCCCATTAAAAAATGTTTAATTTTACACATATTGTGTAATAATATGATCTTTAACGCCTACGGTAAGGAGAAAGTAAAGAATTTTTCTTCAACTCTACTAAAGCTTACGAAAGAAATTAAATTTTCTGATCGAGTGCACCGCGCAAGTTGGCAAGCAGCACGCTTGGGTAGAACCGAAAGATTTATGTAAGCTATACAACAACTATTAAAGGCACGCTGGACCAAAGTGTTTACTATTTAGGCTACTGAACACACTACGACCACTATAAACAACAGCAGAAATACGTGACACTACTTTTGGAACAGCAATAACACAGACTGAAACTATCACTACACTAACACTTGTACCGCTGCTGTCGATGTTTGTAATTTTGATGATGCTCCTTGGCATTTGTTCGTATTCTTGGCAGTATAGCTTGGTTTGTTAGAAACAAGTATTGATTGTTTTCAGTTTACATAATAGTTTTGTTTTCCTGAGGGGTCTATCAGAATAAAAATAATTGCATCGGATATGTCGTGCAATAGTTACTTACAAATATTTATGAAAATCGATCAAAGTTAAGTCATAGAATTTACGTTTTTATTGTTCACTGTACGTTAAATTTGAATCGCAAATCAACAATTGTTCGGCACTGTATTGACTACAGGTTTTGGTACATAGGCTATGTTACTTTAATTCTTGAAATTTAATTTTCGATTTTGGCATTTTATTTACAATTTTATTCAAAAATATTTCACGGTGACCTCAGTGATCACTTGATTGAAATGGACAAACGTAACCAGGTTATTTATATTTACTCGCACACTGGACTGTCTCTTCAATTATCCATAAGGTTTCTACAAGACGTCGTAACCTTGTACTTTCTATGGGCTCTAATCTGTTTAACAGTCGATTACCCATTTCCTAAGTACAAACTGGGTCGCTGCAACGTAACACAGTTACTCTTTGTGTAACGACAGACAACAGTTTACAATAGTGAGACGTTATATTAACCATTTCAGTTGATGTTGTTAAATGGCTTGGTTCACTTGGTTGCCCAAAAACGGAGGCGTCAAGAGATATTGGATTGCTTTTATTGAGCTTCTCATGTGGAACACTTTAGATACAATAGAAAATTGTACGTTAACATAGCAATTTACAACAGTATGTGGATATCTTGTAGGCCTGAGTATGATGGAGAAAGAAGATTTTGGACATCACTAAACAGCGATGGAAAGATCAAGCTGTGAATTCATTGTTGAGTACCAACACTATATAACAGGGTAACATATCAAGGTCTAATACATTCATTGAAAAGAGATGGAACAGCTAAATTATTTGTAATAAGCAATAAATTTAAAGTAAATTGTCTGAAGCCACGTTACCTGAACGTATACTGCTCTTCTATGCGAGGAAAATAAAATCACCAGGATCTATCTATGCTAACTACTCACTGACACAGAGAAAAATTACGACAACCAAAATTATTTATTAGCATTCATTTTTAAATAGGAAATAACATGATGTGTTTCACATAGTAAATGAAAGTACCGTGAAACGGAGGTTACATTACTTTTCTAGGGCGGTCAACCACACGGCTATGCACCAATGGTTTAATTAGTAATTAATGTTTCTCAGTCACTTGCCTCAAAATTTTACATCATTGTCATATATACTAACTAGACAATCTCCCATAGTTTAAGAACGTTTACTACTATTGTAAATAAATGTATTGTTTTCTAATAAGTACACGACATTCCTTAAATTTCCAGATCTTATAGTTCCATTATTGTATACATTAAATCAGATTTTAGTTTAGCAGAAATAATAATTATCAAATATCTAATCTAATAGCAACATTACTATTGGAACGTATCTGTACACTGCCGAACGGAAGCTCCTGCAGTGTTCTCAGAGATTTCTCTCTGCATCAAATCTTGTCCACATCACAGAACGAAAATGTCAAACCAGAAATATAAAATCTAACGTTACTTCCCAAGATGACTTCCGTTAGCCACATGACCAGGAAGTCTATCACAGTCCTTATGGCTGACACACACACACACACACACACACACACACACACACACACACACACACAAATTTATTATTTGACTTATACTTTCATTTAGGTTATGTCTTTTTATTTTATTGCAAATAAGATTTCTATGTAATATTGGCGATGTAAGTATTTGTTGAATTGTAATACCTAATGTACACTTAGTGTTTACCACCGGTGGATAAGCTTCTTTGTAAAGTAAGTATGCAAGTGTTTGCTTGTCTGTTTATTCGGTTTCGATTTTTACTTTTAATTAGCTTTTTTATAATTTGTTTTATACACATAATTTTAATTATTTTTTAGATGTATTGTGTTATTATGGTAAATGCTTTAATAGTAAATGGATAGTTTGAATTATTGGACATTTTATCTAAAAGTGTAAAGAATGTATCGTATAGTGATTTAATTTTCATTTGTATCTTAATAAAATATTGTTTTGAATTTAAAATATACATGTATTTAAAAATGTTTTTTATTTTACCGTTTCGACTCTTTTTATTTAATTTTTCATTATTTAAATCTGCAAATATTCATGAAATATATCTAATAACCAAAAAAATGTAGTGTATATTGTAATAATACGATAAATATTAAATATAAAAATAAATAAAAGGTTGATGTATGTAGATTGTGCTCTCCTGTAAGTCCCACTGGTTGTGCTAGCTGATTTTGTAATAAAACGATATTGCAAAATATAGCTTAATTTATAATATGTGTAGTACGTAGCTAATATCTTCTTGTCTTCTAAGCTCCCACTGTTGACCTTCGCTTTTGTAATACAACCCTACTATAATTGTAATTGTATAGTGTTCTGGTATAATATTATCCAGGATAATTTTTATGGTGTGTATGTTCAGTAGTGACGTTCCGCTCTGGGAATCGTCGATTTGGTAAAGTTCCTGGTCTTTGTTATTGGTAATTGGGATGTTATTACCATCAATTAAATAAAGTGTATTTTGCTGTGTAGCAAATTGAAATAAAATATAAATTTAAAATTTATATTTATAAAAAAAAAATAATTTCGGAACAAATATTTTCGAGGTATTTATGTGCTTAATAATAGGAATAAATTGAGGTTGTGGATCGTAATTATAATTATAATAGTAAGGTGTTTAATTTGGTAATAAATTTCTGTTCGGTAAATTTGTTAAAAAGATAATCCAATTAACTTCAAGTTAGGCGAAAACGGCTCTCTTCTTCTTACTCTTGAAATGTTGTAGTTTCGCATATACTGCCTTTAAAGATTATCTATTTTTCTTGGTTAATTAATGATTATGTCCTTTTATAAGAGAAATCAACTCCAATTTACCAAAAAACAGACAAATACGTTTATTAAATACAATAATAAGGTTGGTCGATTAATTAATCGAAGTTACAAGCCATATCGAGTTCTTGCTCAGGTCGGTCGATATTAGAAGTTTTACAATTGTATTATTTAAACAGGTTCTTTGAACGGTTATTTATATAAAAAGCCAGAGAAGGTCAGGGACATGAAAGTATAACACTTACAATTCAAAAAAAAAAGGTCTTAAATTTAAACAATATACTGGTAATTATTAATAATAAAAGTTTATATATAATTTTGTTCAAACCAGAAAGCAGCATAGTCGTCTCTAATGGAGGTGACGAAATGGGATCAGAATGGCCGCCTGACGCATGCGCGTTGAAAGCTTCTAATGTAAACAACGTACTTGTTGAGATAATATGTCCCTTCTTTGGTTAAATGTTCTTCACTACGGTATATGATCTTCTGGGGTATAGTTTATTGTCACTGTTGTTAGATGGAAACGTTCACTTGGTGTAAAAATGTTGTTAAATAAGTATATCAACTGGTGTTTATGTGTCAGTTAACCTCGAATTTTCACTTGGTGTTTGATGCGATTTCAGTGTTATTTCAATGTAATTGGTTATATGTGATTTCGTTTATAGGTGTTATGTAGTTCGTGGGTCAACTTCACCACTTCACTTTCATTAAAATAGTTAAAAATTTAATTTACATAAAATGATTCAGAACTCCGTTGTAGCATAACGTCCATTAAAGGTTGGTTCAAACAAATATTCACGAGAAGTGCTCTCTTCGAGGTATAATAATGAACTGTCTGTATTTTCTTCATCTCATGAAAATCTTAGCCTATATAATATAGTTCAGACATTGTTAAAAATTGCCATAACTTCCGACACGTTTTAAAATAGTACACTATGTTCATAAAGTAAATTCGTTATTACTTAACTGTTTGCAATATAAAATACATATTCGTTTTCACTATTCTATTCTACTTATTTTGATAGTAATTAAGTTAGTATTACAAAGTTTTATCTGAAAATTATTTCTTATAATTTTCTGGGAGGTAGGCCTAAAATTATACTTCCCTGTCTTCTATGTAAATAATAGCCATTTTAACTAATATAATTATTATTCTATGAAATCTGAAATTTGTATAATTATCAATTCTCACTTATTTTATGGCAATTTAGTATACTAATGATGGTTTTTTAATATAATTCAGTTGTATATGACTCCCCTTCTGATAAAGTTAGTGAACCTATTTCAGTTTCAAATGGTATTTCATTATACAAATAAATAATTTTACTCATAGAATGACCATATCTTTAGAAAGCCTTATTTACATAGTATTTAATATGTTGGGTGTATCTTGCCTAAATATTGTCAGTTTGACTGGTTTATAAGATTAGGTTTATTAATTATTCTGCATTTTAACTTTATTATATTGCCTAGATTTGAATTGTGGCTATTTGCAGAATGTTTTACTAATGTAATTATTTTATTTCCTTCTCTGACTTCTGACTCTGATATATTTGATTAAAAATTAGTTCTCTGATCTGGCATAACAGTAATTATAGATTATACAATTAAAATATAACACCCAGATATATAAAACTGGTGTTCTTAATAACATTGTTTTGGTATATCACCTAATAACATAATAAAAAGTATTTCTACAACATTGGAATGTTATCTAATTTTAGATAATGCATTCCTAAATTAACATGAACAATAAAATAACAATTATAATACTAATATTTCTTATGACTAACCCTTATTTATCTAAATGTTATATGTAATAGGAACCTAACATCCTGGTTCCATATATAATTGTTAACACCTTCTATAAACTTCTTCATAAACAGTTTGTTCTGTAGTTCCCCATTTATAAAATTTATACCCCCTCTTAAAGTATACCCCTAGCTATCTAAGTTATATTCCATTCTATGGAATGTTCATATCGCTTTAGTAGCTTTTATTTAGTAATATTACTACTTCATTATCAAAGTAGGCACTGTTCACAAAACTTAAAGTTTTTTACTATGTACTGCAACTCATGTACCCTTTTAAAGTTTATTATTTATAATTTGATCACTTGCACCTTTCCATGGTAAATTATTACTATATTTACTAGTCTTTTTCTAGTTTTTAATATGAAATATTCAACCATGGGGGAACTGTGAAGATTTGTTTATGCACATTACACAATAACTTTTTGAATGCACTAATATTTACTACAGCTAACACTTTTAGTTTTTTGTCAGTTTTACAGTGATATGGTTTTTTATTGTGTTATACTTTCTTTTTTGGGCATTCATTGATTTTGGGGTTTTTTGGGGGTTCTTTCCCTATGGGGTTTTTGTTTTATATGGGTCGTCTTAATTATTCTTCTTTCTTCTTGAGTTTGGTTCTTCTTTATTCTTCCTTCTTCTGTAGATTAGTTTTGATTATTCTTCTTTCTTCTTTGAGTTTTAATTGTTCTTCCTTCTTCTTTAGCTTTGATTGTTCTTCCTTCTTCAGTAATAGTAGTTTTAATTATTCTTCTTTCTTCTGTCTTCTGTATCTTTGATTGTTCTTCTTTCTTCATTCTTCAGTAGTAGTAGTTTTAACTAGTTCTTCTTTCTTCATTAGATTTAGTTTGTTCTTCTTTCTTCTTTGAGTTTTGATTGTTCTTCCTTCTTCAATAATAGTAGTTTTAATTAGTTCTTCTTTCTTCAGTAATAGTAGTTTTAATTATTCTTCTTTCTTCTGTCTTCTGTATCTTTGATTGTTCTTCTTTCTTCAGTAATAGTAGTTTTAATTATTCTTCTTTCTTCTGTCTTCTGTATCTTTGATTGTTCTTCTTTCTTCATTCTTCAGTAGTAGTAGTTTTAACTAGTTCTTCTTTCTTCATTAGATTTAGTTTGTTCTTCTTTCTTCTTTGAGTTTTAATTGTTCTTCTTTCTTCTTTGAGTTTTAATTGTTCTTCCTTCTTCTTTAGCTTTGATTGTTCTTCCTTCTTCAGTAATAGTAGTTTTAATTATTCTTCTTTCTTCTGTCTTCTGTATCTTTGATTGTTCTTCTTTCTTCATTCTTCAGTAGTAGTAGTTTTAACTAGTTCTTCTTTCTTCATTAGATTTAGTTTGTTCTTCTTTCTTCTTTGAGTTTTGATTGTTCTTCCTTCTTCAATAATAGTAGTTTTAATTAGTTCTTCTTTCTTCAGTAATAGTAGTTTTAATTATTCTTCTTTCTTCTGTCTTCTGTATCTTTGATTGTTCTTCTTTCTTCAGTAATAGTAGTTTTAATTATTCTTCTTTCTTCTGTCTTCTGTATCTTTGATTGTTCTTCTTTCTTCAGTAATAGTAGTTTTAATTATTCTTCTTTCTTCTGTCTTCTGTATCTTTGATTGTTCTTCTTTCTTCAGTAATAGTAGTTTTAATTATTCTTCTTTCTTCTGTCTTCTGTATCTTTGATTGTTCTTCTTTCTTCAGTAATAGTAGTTTTAATTATTCTTCTTTCTTCTGTCTTCTGTATCTTTGATTGTTCTTCTTTCTTCATTCTTCAGTAGTAGTAGTTTTAACTAGTTCTTCTTTCTTTATTAGATTTAGTTTGTTCTTCTTTCTTCTTTGAGTTTTGATTGTTCTTCCTTCTTCAATAATAGTAGTTTTAATTAGTTCTTCTTTCTTCAGTAATAGTAGTTTTAATTATTCTTCTTTCTTCTGTCTTCTGTATCTTTGATTGTTCTTCTTCCTTCATTCTTCAGTAGTAGTAGTTTTAACTAGTTCTTCTTTCTTCATTAGATTTAGTTTGTTCTTCTTTCTTCTTTGAGTTTTAATTGTTCTTCTTTCTTCTTTGAGTTTTAATTGTTCTTCCTTCTTCTTTAGCTTTGATTGTTCTTCCTTCTTCAGTAATAGTAGTTTTAATTATTCTTCTTTCTTCTGTCTTCTGTATCTTTGATCGTTCTTCTGTCTTCATTCTTCAGTAGTAGTAGTTTTAATTAGTCTTCTTTCTTCTGTCTTCTGTAGTGGTAGTTTTGACTATTCTTCCTTCTTCTGTAGTTTTTCGCCGTGTATGGCTTCGTTTCTTCTGGTCTGGTTTCTTTGACGGGGTATATTAATTGCCGGCTTCTATCTTACCTGGGTAATTTTGTTATTATCATTTTTAGTCTTCTGGGTTTTTAAATTTGTATTATATTATATTGTTTGCAGAAATTTTCTTTATTCAACCTTTCTTGTGAATATATTATTAAACAGTGCATTTTAATTAATTCTCATCTGGATATTCCATATCTTAGAGCTTTATTAATGATCATTGAGTAATGTATTTGTGTGGATTATCTGTCATGCTACAGATTGCTCTCTTCCAGAAGTGATTAGTTCAGATCATACTTAGTTTGTCTGAAATAATTGCTTATGACATTATATTATAAATTATATTTCTTTTACTTCCTTCACATTTCTAAAAATTTTTTCTCCTATATTTTTGAGCTTATCTATATTTCATTATTAACTGGATTCTTACTGATAGTAATAGTCATCTGAGGTTCGTTATTTTTTATTTTTCCATTTTCTTCTTAACCCGTTTCTTTATCCTTGGGATATTTATTCCCTAAAATTCCCTAACACGTTAGCTGGGGCAGTGTCCAGAGGGGCTCTGTAGGCATCTCACTCTGCTGGCCATACTACGTCATTTATTGATTACAGAGGTAAATCATCTCTGACCAATACATAATAATACTGCTGGACTTATCTCAGACAGTCATTAATAAAATTATATAAGAATAGTCCACCTTATGACTATAAAAAAAAAAAATTAAATATCTTTGGATATTTCACTTCGTATACGAACAGATCTATTTATATATCTATCTTAGTGAATCTCTATCTCAGTTATTTTTCTCAATGGTTAGCTCTGCTGGCATTTTATTTCTCCTTGTGATTGGAAGCTGGTATAATATAATCATCACTTATTATTCAGTGTAAAGTTTTTAATTCTCTGTCATTTTTTGACTGTTATCACAATCTCCTTCTGGTCATTGGTAGCATATATTTTGTATTATATTTTTGTTCCTTTATTAATTCTTGTGAATCGTTCCACTAGTATTATGTTTTTTCAATTACTCTTTTAATTGTCTTTCTTATAACTGACATTTATATATGATCATCTTTTTCTTATGGACTTATTTATATATGGTTTTTTCTTTCTTTTTTAAAATTTTATTCTGCTCTTGCTTTTTATCCAAATGCACTCTTTATTATTAATGTCATATGTTTAATATCTCTGTTTATTTGACATAAAATTCTCATTAATTTCACTTCACAATAAGTTTATTCATTTAAATGGTATCAGTGGTTTGTATTGCCATTTCTTTATTCTGGAAAGTTTTTCAGAATTGGTCCCATATATAATTGTTTGTAATGTGTTATCCAAATTCTTTTTCTCCTTGTTCATTTCTAAAAGTTGTTTTTAAAATAAGGTAGTAAATTGTTTTTACTTGGGTTTTTGAATTTTGATGATTTAATTCAAAATTCATTTTCTCTTTGATTCATAAATTGTTTCCTAAATGGTAGGCAGTAAGTAGGCATTACTTCATTTTTGAATTTAGTGGTTTAATTCAAAATTCATTTTCTCTTGTCCATAAATTGTTTTCTAAATAATAGGTAGTAAGTAGTCATTACTTCATTTTTGAATTTTTACTTTTTCTTACTTCTTCTATACCTTCCCTTACTCATAATATTTTTTCATGGAAGCCTGGTTATATACTCCCTTTATCCTGTCTGAATCGATCTCCTTTATTTCATAGGTATTGTTATTTTTCACATTGGATATTATATATGGTCCGGTGTATAATAGTAATAACTTTTTCTTTATTCCTTCCAGTGTGCTGGGAAGTTCACGATTTCTTAGTAAAATTTTTTCTCCCTTCTCATATATTATTACTTTGCCACTGGCCTTTTGATATTTATTCTGCCGTTTTAACTGGTCTTCTGCCACCTTGTTGAAGAATTTAGCTTTATCAAATCTGTACACATGGCTACTGGGGAATTCGAGGATATCTGTGATCTCTCGTGGGGGTGGTTTCTCGTACATAGCAGAATATGGGGTTATCCCCATAGCTGGATGGTAAGCTAAGTTGAGGAATTCCTCCGTGGCTTCTAAATAGTCTTGCCACCTTTTTTGTTGATGGTGACAATAAGTCCTGAGGATCCTCCCCACTTCTCGCAACACCCGCTCTGCCGGATTACTGCTCGGATGGTAGACCGAGGTTTTGTATGTACGAATGCCCATTGACAATAACGTATCCCTCCAAATTACCCCTTTAAACTGAGTTCCATGATCAGTAATGATCGAAGATGGTTTCCCCAGGTGTGGGATATATTGTTCAGTTAGTATCCCCAGAATTTTCCTGGTAGTCGCTCGGTTAGTAGGGTATAGCTTAATGTATTTGGTGAAGTGGTCCATTATGATGGTTAGGTACCGATACCGGTCTCGACCTCCACTACGGGGAAATGGTCCGCAGATATCGAGGAACACCTTCTCCAATTTCGCTTTGGAAGTGATTGGGATCATCACACCTTCCTTCTTCTCATTATTAGTTTTTACCAGCTGGCAGATCTTACAATTCTTTATATACATTCGGACCTTTCTATTGATGTTTTTTATATAGCAGCTCTCCTCCAGAGCTTTTATTACCTTGAGGGCGCCCATATGCCCGTAACGTATATGGTAATTCACTATCAATTCCTTTTCGATCTGTGTCGGGACCACTACCTTCCAGATCTCTTCCTTCAAAGATGTTTTAATGAACAGTATTTGTTTATTCATCTGGTAATATATAGTAACGGTTTCATCTCCCTCTTCTAGCCGAAGTCTGAGGTTTCTCAATTTTGGGTCCGCTTGTTGGTGGGTACTCATGTTGGTTAATATTGTTGTTAAATCGGCTCTGGTGCTAAGAAGATGATATATTTTCAGCACGCTTTCTTTCTCCCCTTCGAAAGTTTGTTCCTCCACATTGACCCGGGATAATACGTCCGCTACTATATTTTTCTTACCAGGGATGTACTCCCATTGTAGATGGTATTCTTGAAGGGCAAGTATCCACCTCGTTAGTCTGCCATGGTTCAGTTTGCAGCTTTTTAAGAATGAAATAGATTTATGGTCAGTGCGGACAGTCACAGGGTATCCCAAAATGTAAGTGCGGAACTTACCGCAAGCGAATACCACACTCAGTAATTCTTTTTCCGTTACCGTGTAATTCCTTTCGCAGTGGTTCAAGGATCTGCTTGCGAAGCTAATTACTTGAGGTTGACCCTTCTCGTCCTCCTGATACAGTGTTGTTCCCAGGCTGATGTTGCTGGCATCGCAGTTCATGAAGAACGGTAACTTAAAGTTTGGGTGGCGAAGTATTATCGTATCCAGAAATTTGTCCTTAATTTGTTGGAAAATCCCCTCTTGTTCCTTACACCATACCCATTTGTTTTTAGATGATAATTGAGGTTGGAACCTCGCGGTCAACTCAGAATATTGTTCCTGGAACTTTCTATAATAATTGCAGAGTCCCAGGAATGACTGCAATTGCTTCCTGTTTTTGGGTGCCGGGAATTTCTGGATGGCTTCTACCTTTTCTGCCGACGGTGAGATTCCTTGATCGTTTAAGTTAAATCCAAGGAATTGCACTTCTCGGGCGATAAATTTGGATTTTTCCAACTTCAGTGTGACGTTACTGGCAGATAACTTCTCAAGCACATGCTCCACACGGTAACAGTGTTCCTCCCACGTTTCAGATGTTATAAGGAGGTCGTCAACGTACACTGTTGTAAACTGAAGGGCTTCTTGTCCCAATATCTGGTCCATGCAGGTCACAAAGATGGCAACTGAGTTTACCAATCCGAAGGGCAATCTTTTGAATTGGTAATTGCGCCCTTCGAATATGAAAGCCAGATATTGGCGACTCCGTGGGTGCAACTCTAC
Organism: Magicicada septendecula; assembly: GCA_034769895.1. Lineage (NCBI taxonomy): Eukaryota > Metazoa > Arthropoda > Insecta > Hemiptera > Cicadidae > Magicicada > Magicicada septendecula. The sequence goes on from CM068369.1 coordinate 390,996,315, forward strand.
CTGCCAGTATCCGCACACCGTATCCCAAGTGCTGAAGTATTGGGTACCATGGAAGCGTTTCAAGATCTCCTCAATCTCACCGGGCGAGGTTCTATCGTTAACGATTTTCTTGTTAATTTCCCGTGCATCCAAACAAAGCCGGACTTCGCCGTTTTTCTTGGGAATTGCGACAATAGGGCTGGTGTATGGGGATTGGCTATGTTCTATTATATCATTATTAATCATACGATTGATTTCCGCTCTTACTGCCTCTTTTCGAGAATGTGCAATAGGGTAGGACTTCCTATTAAATTCTACTGTATCCCGGAATTGAAGGGTACATTGATAGTTTCTAACCTTGCCTGGCTCATCGGAAAATACTGAGCGGTACTTCTCATAAATTTGTATCAATTGATTCGCTTGAGTATTGGGTAATTTTTCTCTATTAATTCCGCTTCGGAAATCTCTTATCTCCTGTATTTTCTGATACCATAAATCTTCGTCGGTAGTTTCATATACTATATTATTGGAAATAGTGTTAGTATTTGTATGATTTATACTACGTATTTGCTGGTGGATACTGCTGGGAAGTGTTATTTCACTACCGACTAAATCGGCTGTCCAGGTTATATCTCCGGTAAAGAGTGATACCTTCTCCATTCGTAAATCAATAATAGCCGAGTTCCTTCTCAGTACATCACATCCCACTAATATGTTGAAAGGTAATCCTGCTGCAATTAAGAAGACCATGTTCATAGCTATACCCTTACTAACGACATTCAACGATACTTGTTTTCTAATTGTCTTGTTTTGGCGACCAGTGGCACCGATTAATGCAATGTTATTTATAGGTAAGGTTGGCAATAACTTACCACAATTTCCTTGGATTCTCTCCAATTCTGTTGTATTAATTATGGATACATTCGCACCGGTATCAATCATTAGTTGTGCGAATGTTCCTTCGACTTCTGCATTAATGTATATTATTTCATTATTTATTATAGGGAGGCGGGCGTTGTCCTCCTCCAGTAATTCATTTCTAATATTTTTCAAGTAATTACATCGAATGATTGTAATTTTATTGGGATTATTTACTATCGGCAATTCATTTACATACCCAGGCGATAGAAGCAGCAAAAGGTCCTTATTGTTTATTACTGCCTCCTCCCGTTTAAATTCTCCTCATCTTGGTTATTGGAAGGACCAATAGAGGCATCAGTAGGGAAACCTTGAGTTGGTTCCAGCCTTTCCGTTCTCGGTTCGTAGGTTTGTTCTCTATTTGTACGCCGCTCCGGGTCATCCAGGCTAGTACTTCGCCTCGGCAGATTATAACTAGAGTGGTCCCGTTCTCGGCTGCGGTTTAGATCTTCGTACTCGCGTACTCTGCTCCACCGTTGCTGGTTATACCGGCGGTGGTTGTTTCCTTCCGCCCGTATAAAATTTACCCGGGGTCGGGAGAACCTATTGTTGTTGTTATTCTGATTAGGGTAACCCCTATTGTTATTGTCAAATCGCTCGGTGTGATTTGCAGGATTGTTGTTTCTTGGTCTATTCATATAATTATTCGGGTAATAATTACCTCGATTTCCGGAGAACCCGTTATTATTTCTGTTATTATTTGGGTTTATATTTCCATGGTTATTATTGTTGTTGTTACCATTCGTGGGATGTTGATTATGGTAGTTCGGGTTATATCTATTTCCTTGGTACCCACTGTTGACCGGTTGAGTATTATTGTTTGATGACGGATTATTTCGAACTTCCGGCCGCTCGTTCCTTCTTCGGCTCTGCCTGTAGTATTCTTCATTCTCATAGTTCTCCAATAGCTCCGTCATCGCCTGTATGGTCTTTATCTGACTACCTCTTCGAGCTCTTATGACCTCCTCGTCGTAATGATAAGAGAGCTTGTTCACCAGGCATTCCTCTGGTATGGCTGGTTCCAGGTGCTTGGCCAGGCACACCTTCCCAAGAAAGTACGCAGTCATGGTACTGCCAAACTGAGTTCTATATCGGCCATTGCAGATGTTGTCCCTTATCAAATTCTGGGTGGTCTCTGACCAATACTTAGACTTAAACAAACTTTTGAACTGTGGATAATCGGTTATTTCGCTCCTGTTCGCCATCCACCAATTATCTGTCATATCACGGAACGATTCGTCTAATAGTTCACGATTATTGGACCATCGATTACTTTTATGTTTGGCCATATATTCTTCGATACGGGCCAAGAACTCCATTGGCTTCCTTTTATACTGGCGAAAGTTAAGCCATTCTCTGTTCTCGTTTATTGGGATATTAGTAAAGCTGGTTGGTCGGCTCCGAATTGCTTCCATGTCCTCCTGGTTCTGTCTCACTTGACCAGTGATGTTAGTCATTGCTTCCTCCATTCCGTCGCATCTTTCGGTAATTCGAGTTCGTACCTTGCTGAGTTCTTCCTGGCTTTCCCTTCGGTTTTCTTCCGCCTTCTTGCGAGTAGACTCTTCAAGATTTGTGACCTTTGTGTTCACCACTTCCTTGAACTCTTGTACCTCCACTTCCGTCATTCGACATCTTCCATCAACTTCTCTTATCTGTTGATTTATAGTTATGGTTTCGTCTTCCAGCCTTTTGGTCATAGATTTCTTGTTTTCCATGAGTTCCTTGTTCATTTCTTTTCTTAATAGCTCCATTCGTTCGTCTAATTTGTCGAGATTCTCCTGGTTCACTTCCCGTAATTCTTCCCGTAACAGTTGGTTATCTTCTCTTAACTCTTCCCTTAATTGTTGATGATCACTTTCGATTTTCTTATTGGTTTCTTCCATCTTTTCTTCCAAATTCTTCTTATTTTCTTCCATTTTCTTTTCCACCTTTTTACTGGTTTCCTCAATTCTCTTATTGGTCCTTTCAATTTTACGGCCCAATTCTTCCTTTGTTTCTTGGTTGTCCTTCTTCAATTCTTCCCTTAAAGATTGGTTATCATTCTTCAAATCTTCTAATCTTTTATTATTTTCTTCTGTAGTAGAATCCATTTTCTTACTTAATTCTTCCTTGGTTGCTTGGTTGTCCTTCTTCAATTCTTCTTTTGTTGCTTGGTTGTCCTTCTTCAAGTTTTCTTCCATCTTCTTGCTACTGGATTTGATTTCTTCCATCATCACTCTGAACATCTCTTGGATTGTCGTGTTTTCCACTTGTGAAGGTCTTTCCAACTGTTCCTCCCGGATATGGACTTCCCCTGTTTGAGTGGGTACTTCAAGTTGTTTCTCTGGTGGTGCTGGTTGTTTATGTTCCACCCGTTCTAATATTTTCTCCACGTCCTCCACTGGGGTCGCCTCCTTATCCTCCATATCGAGTTCTTTCTCGGCCTCCGCCGCTCTCTTCTTTGATGTGGCACGACGCATCTTCTTCCCTGATTCCCTGGCTGACTAACCGCTGCCAAGCTGAATTAGGAATTGGGTAAGTAATTACAGTAATTTCAACCCCTAATTACAGCCCTTTAGTTGGACGCCAATTTTGTAATAATACGATAAATATTAAATATAAAAATAAATAAAAGGTTGATGTATGTAGATTGTGCTCTCCTGTAAGTCCCACTGGTTGTGCTAGCTGATTTTGTAATAAAACGATATTGCAAAATATAGCTTAATTTATAATATGTGTAGTACGTAGCTAATATCTTCTTGTCTTCTAAGCTCCCACTGTTGACCTTCGCTTTTGTAATACAACCCTACTATAATTGTAATTGTATAGTGTTCTGGTATAATATTATCCAGGATAATTTTTATGGTGTGTATGTTCAGTAGTGACGTTCCGCTCTGGGAATCGTCGATTTGGTAAAGTTCCTGGTCTTTGTTATTGGTAATTGGGATGTTATTACCATCAATTAAATAAAGTGTATTTTGCTGTGTAGCAAATTGAAATAAAATATAAATTTAAAATTTATATTTATAAAAAAAAAATAATTTCGGAACAAATATTTTCGAGGTATTTATGTGCTTAATAATAGGAATAAATTGAGGTTGTGGATCGTAATTATAATTATAATAGTAAGGTGTTTAATTTGGTAATAAATTTCTGTTCGGTAAATTTGTTAAAAAGATAATCCAATTAACTTCAAGTTAGGCGAAAACGGCTCTCTTCTTCTTACTCTTGAAATGTTGTAGTTTCGCATATACTGCCTTTAAAGATTATCTATTTTTCTTGGTTAATTAATGATTATGTCCTTTTATAAGAGAAATCAACTCCAATTTACCAAAAAACAGACAAATACGTTTATTAAATACAATAATAAGGTTGGTCGATTAATTAATCGAAGTTACAAGCCATATCGAGTTCTTGCTCAGGTCGGTCGATATTAGAAGTTTTACAATTGTATTATTTAAACAGGTTCTTTGAACGGTTATTTATATAAAAAGCCAGAGAAGGTCAGGGACATGAAAGTATAACACTTACAATTCAAAAAAAAAAGGTCTTAAATTTAAACAATATACTGGTAATTATTAATAATAAAAGTTTATATATAATTTTGTTCAAACCAGAAAGCAGCATAGTCGTCTCTAATGGAGGTGACGAAATGGGATCAGAATGGCCGCCTGACGCATGCGCGTTGAAAGCTTCTAATGTAAACAACGTACTTGTTGAGATAATATGTCCCTTCTTTGGTTAAATGTTCTTCACTACGGTATATGATCTTCTGGGGTATAGTTTATTGTCACTGTTGTTAGATGGAAACGTTCACTTGGTGTAAAAATGTTGTTAAATAAGTATATCAACTGGTGTTTATGTGTCAGTTAACCTCGAATTTTCACTTGGTGTTTGATGCGATTTCAGTGTTATTTCAATGTAATTGGTTATATGTGATTTCGTTTATAGGTGTTATGTAGTTCGTGGGTCAACTTCACCACTTCACTTTCATTAAAATAGTTAAAAATTTAATTTACATAAAATGATTCAGAACTCCGTTGTAGCATAACGTCCATTAAAGGTTGGTTCAAACAAATATTCACGAGAAGTGCTCTCTTCGAGGTATAATAATGAACTGTCTGTATTTTCTTCATCTCATGAAAATCTTAGCCTATATAATATAGTTCAGACATTGTTAAAAATTGCCATAACTTCCGACACGTTTTAAAATAGTACACTATGTTCATAAAGTAAATTCGTTATTACTTAACTGTTTGCAATATAAAATACATATTCGTTTTCACTATTCTATTCTACTTATTTTGATAGTAATTAAGTTAGTATTACAAAGTTTTATCTGAAAATTATTTCTTATAATTTTCTGGGAGGTAGGCCTAAAATTATACTTCCCTGTCTTCTATGTAAATAATAGCCATTTTAACTAATATAATTATTATTCTATGAAATCTGAAATTTGTATAATTATCAATTCTCACTTATTTTATGGCAATTTAGTATACTAATGATGGTTTTTTAATATAATTCAGTTGTATATGACTCCCCTTCTGATAAAGTTAGTGAACCTATTTCAGTTTCAAATGGTATTTCATTATACAAATAAATAATTTTACTCATAGAATGACCATATCTTTAGAAAGCCTTATTTACATAGTATTTAATATGTTGGGTGTATCTTGCCTAAATATTGTCAGTTTGACTGGTTTATAAGATTAGGTTTATTAATTATTCTGCATTTTAACTTTATTATATTGCCTAGATTTGAATTGTGGCTATTTGCAGAATGTTTTACTAATGTAATTATTTTATTTCCTTCTCTGACTTCTGACTCTGATATATTTGATTAAAAATTAGTTCTCTGATCTGGCATAACAGTAATTATAGATTATACAATTAAAATATAACACCCAGATATATAAAACTGGTGTTCTTAATAACATTGTTTTGGTATATCACCTAATAACATAATAAAAAGTATTTCTACAACATTGGAATGTTATCTAATTTTAGATAATGCATTCCTAAATTAACATGAACAATAAAATAACAATTATAATACTAATATTTCTTATGACTAACCCTTATTTATCTAAATGTTATATGTAATAGGAACCTAACATCCTGGTTCCATATATAATTGTTAACACCTTCTATAAACTTCTTCATAAACAGTTTGTTCTGTAGTTCCCCATTTATAAAATTTATACCCCCTCTTAAAGTATACCCCTAGCTATCTAAGTTATATTCCATTCTATGGAATGTTCATATCGCTTTAGTAGCTTTTATTTAGTAATATTACTACTTCATTATCAAAGTAGGCACTGTTCACAAAACTTAAAGTTTTTTACTATGTACTGCAACTCATGTACCCTTTTAAAGTTTATTATTTATAATTTGATCACTTGCACCTTTCCATGGTAAATTATTACTATATTTACTAGTCTTTTTCTAGTTTTTAATATGAAATATTCAACCATGGGGGAACTGTGAAGATTTGTTTATGCACATTACACAATAACTTTTTGAATGCACTAATATTTACTACAGCTAACACTTTTAGTTTTTTGTCAGTTTTACAGTGACATGGTTTTTTATTGTGTTATACTTTCTTTTTTGGGCATTCATTGATTTTGGGGTTTTTTGGGGGTTCTTTCCCTATGGGGTTTTTGTTTTATATGGGTCGTCTTAATTATTCTTCTTTCTTCTTGAGTTTGGTTCTTCTTTATTCTTCCTTCTTCTGTAGATTAGTTTTGATTATTCTTCTTTCTTCTTTGAGTTTTAATTGTTCTTCCTTCTTCTTTAGCTTTGATTGTTCTTCCTTCTTCAGTAATAGTAGTTTTAATTATTCTTCTTTCTTCTGTCTTCTGTATCTTTGATTGTTCTTCTTTCTTCATTCTTCAGTAGTAGTAGTTTTAACTAGTTCTTCTTTCTTCATTAGATTTAGTTTGTTCTTCTTTCTTCTTTGAGTTTTGATTGTTCTTCCTTCTTCAATAATAGTAGTTTTAATTAGTTCTTCTTTCTTCAGTAATAGTAGTTTTAATTATTCTTCTTTCTTCTGTCTTCTGTATCTTTGATTGTTCTTCTTTCTTCAGTAATAGTAGTTTTAATTATTCTTCTTTCTTCTGTCTTCTGTATCTTTGATTGTTCTTCTTTCTTCATTCTTCAGTAGTAGTAGTTTTAACTAGTTCTTCTTTCTTCATTAGATTTAGTTTGTTCTTCTTTCTTCTTTGAGTTTTAATTGTTCTTCTTTCTTCTTTGAGTTTTAATTGTTCTTCCTTCTTCTTTAGCTTTGATTGTTCTTCCTTCTTCAGTAATAGTAGTTTTAATTATTCTTCTTTCTTCTGTCTTCTGTATCTTTGATTGTTCTTCTTTCTTCATTCTTCAGTAGTAGTAGTTTTAACTAGTTCTTCTTTCTTCATTAGATTTAGTTTGTTCTTCTTTCTTCTTTGAGTTTTGATTGTTCTTCCTTCTTCAATAATAGTAGTTTTAATTAGTTCTTCTTTCTTCAGTAATAGTAGTTTTAATTATTCTTCTTTCTTCTGTCTTCTGTATCTTTGATTGTTCTTCTTTCTTCAGTAATAGTAGTTTTAATTATTCTTCTTTCTTCTGTCTTCTGTATCTTTGATTGTTCTTCTTTCTTCAGTAATAGTAGTTTTAATTATTCTTCTTTCTTCTGTCTTCTGTATCTTTGATTGTTCTTCTTTCTTCAGTAATAGTAGTTTTAATTATTCTTCTTTCTTCTGTCTTCTGTATCTTTGATTGTTCTTCTTTCTTCAGTAATAGTAGTTTTAATTATTCTTCTTTCTTCTGTCTTCTGTATCTTTGATTGTTCTTCTTTCTTCATTCTTCAGTAGTAGTAGTTTTAACTAGTTCTTCTTTCTTCATTAGATTTAGTTTGTTCTTCTTTCTTCTTTGAGTTTTGATTGTTCTTCCTTCTTCAATAATAGTAGTTTTAATTAGTTCTTCTTTCTTCAGTAATAGTAGTTTTAATTATTCTTCTTTCTTCTGTCTTCTGTATCTTTGATTGTTCTTCTTTCTTCATTCTTCAGTAGTAGTAGTTTTAACTAGTTCTTCTTTCTTCATTAGATTTAGTTTGTTCTTCTTTCTTCTTTGAGTTTTAATTGTTCTTCTTTCTTCTTTGAGTTTTAATTGTTCTTCCTTCTTCTTTAGCTTTGATTGTTCTTCCTTCTTCAGTAATAGTAGTTTTAATTATTCTTCTTTCTTCTGTCTTCTGTATCTTTGATCGTTCTTCTGTCTTCATTCTTCAGTAGTAGTAGTTTTAATTAGTCTTCTTTCTTCTGTCTTCTGTAGTGGTAGTTTTGACTATTCTTCCTTCTTCTGTAGTTTTTCGCCGTGTATGGCTTCGTTTCTTCTGGTCTGGTTTCTTTGACGGGGTATATTAATTGCCTGCTTCTATCTTACCTGGGTAATTTTGTTATTATCATTTTTAGTCTTCTGGGTTTTTAAATTTGTATTATATTATATTGTTTGCAGAAATTTTCTTTATTCAACCTTTCTTGTGAATATATTATTAAACAGTGCATTTTAATTAATTCTCATCTGGATATTCCATATCTTAGAGCTTTATTAATGATCATTGAGTAATGTATTTGTGTGGATTATCTGTCATGCTACAATATATATGAGATTTGACGCAGGCACTTTTGTGTTTAGACACCTATCTTTTGTACGAACTATAATTATAATATTTAAAATAATAAGGATATTGAATTTTGACACAATACACCATTAAGGTTAATGTTATGTTTGTGTTTAGGTTTCTTAAAAAATTTAAGCCTAGTCGTATATGTTTTTGTTTTTATTATTATTTTAATTGTATTTTGAAATTATTCATTTACCGAATATCCATCGATTTTTGTTACACTGTAAGTTGTTTCTTTAATAAACAAATGTGTTACGTTTCATTTTTATGTTTCTATTGTAGATTTTTGTAAATATGTTGTAAATTCCATACCGTGTTTGAAATATATTTTGTTTAATAATTTTTAAATTAACAAATCTTTAACTTAGTAATGACCCTCCATCAATAAATTTTAACGATACACTTTTTGACCTTCCATCGTTAAAGTAATATTAATAATTTTATTTAATAAGTTTAATATTGTTTAACTATTTTTATTCAACAAAACACTGCGGTGATTCACCTTGTTGATGTGCAAGGTTTCGATTGCATTGTGCTTGTGTTTTGTGAGTGTTCTGTGTTTTTCCTAGTAAGTATTTATTTGTATTATGTAGTTTTTGATAATGTAATGTGTAAAGTTTTGTTATCCTTATATTGTTGATTCTATCTCTCGTTAATATATTATTATTTATTAATCTCACGTTTAAGTTTATAATTAGTCAGAACACGACTGCCGATTGTTTAGGTGCCGAAATTTCGCACATATAGTTTTTCTGTGCTATTTTTTTATACGAAGTTATGTATATATATATATATATATATATATATATATATACATATATATATATATATTTAGTATTTATAAAGACGTTACCTCAAGATGTTTTCTCCTTATTTGGAACATGTTTCGGGAAGCCTTGTGTTCCTATCTTCAGCCTTCCTGATTTTGAGCCTTGTGAGGTACTTGTGTGTTGGTTGGCTGTTGCTGTGGTTTCCTGTTGGCCTCTGATGCTTTAAATTCGTATTAATGTGTGTGATTGCGGTGTATATATTAGTATTTTGTGTAATTTCTATGTTGAGTGCTTTGAAAATTGTGTCGTGTTTTGTGTTGATTTCTTGTATTATGTTTTCAATAATAAAAAATATTCAAAACACACAATATTCAAAAATAAAACGTACAAACGTAAGTTAGATAACGAGAACCATTTCAATTTGTTCCATAAAAAGTGTTTGAAATCACATGATAGTTGGTTTACCATAATTTTGTGTTTGTAAAGTTTGTAAATCTGTTCGTTTGTATATAAATCTGTAATTTTTGGACAAATGTGTACCAGTAGTGGGTGAAAAATAATAATAACTTTTATTAATACAAATATTAGAACATCCCTATAATCTATATTTAGGTATAACATATTGTTAGATATGTATTGCTATCTGTACCAACTCCAGTACGCCTATATATTAGATGATTACTGTAACTATATTTTCTTTTTCAAAATAATTAATGGATTATATATTATTAATATCAATGAAGTAATTTTAAATATTCCACTAATTACGGTTTTGGAATAATATAATCATGTTTAACTACTTATGGAAAATAATATATACAGCTAAAATAATTAATTAGACATGAAACGGGTGTCTGGTTGCGCTGTATCAAAAGATCTCACTGCACATGCGTTACTTTGACGCGTTGTTTTCGGTGCAACTATTTTGTGTTCAGAACAGCTGCATGACTGGTGTATCACATAGTTCCGTGTCATGGTTGGTCACCTTACACCCCACTCACTGCAATGCCTTCCATGCCACCATTACGATCTTCGGGAACCTTTCTATCTTAATATTTCATCTGTAAGATCCGTACTTATTTTGCTGATGTAAAACAAAGTGTCTCCCCCCCCACACACACATATATATATATAATATATATTGACTCAGTTAATTGATCTGAATATGTGATTGATTTTGTCTATTGACCGTACGTAGGTATTGATGGTAACAATAAATATTGTCGAAACGTCCACACAAGTGATGTAATATTTGTGTAGTACGTATTGACCGATCGTCCCTCAGCTTTCCATCATTAAACATTTATTGATCGACGGTCGCTACCAATTTAAGATTTGAAAACACTGTAAGGAAAATGAAATTACAAAACAATATAATCGTAAATCGTAATTTATTCTGAACCAACTATGCGGAGAAAACGTTCTAATGAAAGTGTATTGGATAAATATATTTGTATAAATATAGAATTGTTATAATTTGAATAATTACATTCCTACGGGCATTATTAACATTACAAAAACATTTTCTAATGTGATAAGACAATTTATATATATATATATTATTATAATACTTATAACTAATTTACCTCAAGATATATTTTTTCCTTTAGGAACATGTTTCGGGAGATCCTGTTCTCCCATCTTCAGCCTTCGCCATCTTGCTTCTGGTGCAGTATTTGTGTGTTGGCTTCTGGATGTTATTAAGGTGGTTTGTTGGTCTTTGGTCCTACAGGATCTCCCGAAACATGTTCCTAAAGGAAAAAATATATCTTGAGGTAAATTAGTTAAAGTATTATAATATTATATACATCAAGAAACGGACTGTAACAGAAAGTGACTGAAATATATATATATATATTATAACACTACTTTTTATTTAACACTCTTATCTAATATTTTGAATGATAGATAAAACGTTATTTACCCGTGAGATTACTTTACCTGGGCGCCAGAACAAATCCCAGATACTAATGACACGGTTCCAGCTTAGCTCAGAGCATAGAGACACAAATTTCTCAGGATTCGTTCAGTGATTGTGGATTCAAGGGGAATCGTTACAAATAACACTTTAAAATTTTCTTGAGTATGTTTAATTAACGTTTTAATTATTTTTAAACTTCTTGAAAATGTTAATTGTAGGACTTATTGCTACCCTAACTCTTATGATTAACGAGTGTGTGTGAAAAGTAAAGATTAAGACGTTCAAACGACCTATTGCTCTTATCTGGTTTAATGAAGAGCTTGATATCTCCCAAACCAGTGCAAAAGAACAGGTCTACAATAATTTGCACGTCCAATACTACACCTCACTTTCCATTCTACACTCCTATACTGTGTTATGACTAATCTTACACATTAAATACAAAGTGCGCGATTCTTAGTGTCTTTTAAAAATTGTTTATTGCTTTTTATTGTTTGTTTATTACTTATTTCATTGATCAATGGATCTATTTCTTACTGTTTGATGTGTCGACCGAAGATAGGAATCCGTAGAGGTCCTCCTTTTGATGGTTTAGCACAGAAGAAATGATGTTGATCAATCCTGTAGAACGATGCTCTGGCAATTACAGATGCTGTAGCTCTGTTGCTCAGGTCACTTCTCGGCTGATTATTAATTAATTAATTAAGAATTTAATTAATTAATGTTGTTTTACACAGCGAGAGTTGTTGAACGGTACTAGTTCATCTTCACTGCGGACTACTTCTCGAATTTTATACTTAAATACCGCTTTGCGTGATTGTAAAATTTCTGCACGTAATTTACACACGACTAGCGCATTGAAGATCCGATCGAAGAGTAACGCTACCCCTCGGTTTGAGTTGGCGTCTGTTTTAAATACGGACTTCTGATTGGTTGTTCAAATAAATCATACGTTTTTCCAGTCTCGACAATCTCGAACAGGTCGAGCAAACACCCCATGACAGGTTTGAAATGACAGAGAATTTCTAGTCAAAATCGTACTTCCTGTGTTTGCAAATTGATTGATTACAGGTATTTGCAAATGTATTTTCAAAGATCTGACCACAGAATATTGTTGCTTAGGTCTTTATCTGTGTGTGTGAAAACACCTAATTCCTACGTAGGATAATTCCCTTGTTATTCCTTTTGGCGTTCGTCTTCCGTATAACTTCTTAAATTGTTAATTATATTAACTGAGATTGCGGCTACTTATAAAGCTTTATTTGCTGAACACAATGCTGTTTTTAGAATTGCCGTATACTTATTAGTTTTGAAGTTATTGCAGGTTGAACTGATAATTTGGATTGAGTAAAGTTTCATGTTCGTACCGGTAGCGGACGTCGCTGTGACGAGGTTAGAGTGAGATGGCTGCGATTGTACGCTCTCTCTCTTGGTTACGCTGCTATACCGTACAGTCTAACACTTTCATATAACGCTCACATAGGACGCTAATATGAATCGTTATAATATATATTCAATCACTTTCTGCTACAGTCCGTTTCTTGATGTATATAATACATTTATTATTTATAACTAAATTTACCTCAAGATATACCTTTCTTTTCCTTATTAGGAAATATTGTAGGCTATATATATATATATATATATATTGTAGGTTATATAGATAAATAAAACATTCTTAAAATTTATTAAGAAAAAATAGACTAAATTTATTTTGCAATAGTCCTATTTAATAAAAACCGTATTTTAATAAAATAACAGATCCGTTTATTCAGAGTTTATCGATAATAATTAGATAAACTTAAACCTCATATGTTTACAAAAATATCAATTTGTCATTTGTATGAGGAGACAAAGGTTTTTCTATTTTATCTGTCTTTAGTCAATGTTGAAATTGTCACTATGTAATAAAATGAACCCGTAAATAATTGTGAACAATATCATGGATTGTTGTTATCAATAAAAAATGAAATGGTTTTAAACATAAATAGTGGCCTCATAACAAACAGAAGGTAATGGATGTAAATGAAATGAAAATAATGCAAGAAAGGAAGTAAAAATAAATTAAAATAGAAGAAGAGGGTCGTGCTCTGAACTTGCAATCATAAGAAAAGATTAAGTTCACAGCAAGAAAAAAAGTGTTTTTGTTGCGTTCATAATGTATTTGCACAATTTGAATTGTGAAAAAAGTAAACAAGTATAGGCCTATACATACTACTATTAGGCCTACTAAATATAAATTAAATAAATATGTACAAAAGACACACGTGGTTGTAACAAAACATGTGAACTCTTGTTAACTTTCACGTCGGCGGTTACAATAATCGGTGTTAATGCGACGCTATCGTATTTACGAAAAAGTGTTTACCCTATGTAGGGTGTGTAAGGGATCAGTTGTACAGCATATTCTCTGACACCGCGTGTTACAGACTGTAACTGTTACCGAAGCCCTATTAAACACGACCCTTAAAGACTTCAGTTAGCATTCTCAAATTATGAACAATCATTTGAAACCACTCGTGTAAGGCTTCGGCTTTTTAAGTACCGAGTTACGAACACGATCGGCTTCTTTGAAGAGGATAAACATTACATCACGTGTGTTGGCAGTATTGTATTCAATTCTGTATCTCTGTGTCCTGACTATCTGCGCAAACACACCTATCAAAGTGAAGTATGTGTCTACATGCGTGTAATATTTTAATACGTAACGTACAAAAACGCAGACACATAATGAACAAACAAAATGTTCCTTACAATGAGTCAGAAAACAAAATAGAGATACTTAGTATTATACACTTCCCATAAACCTAAAACCTGGTCTATGATTTCAAAAATCTTAGATATTCCTGGATTCTGTTTAGCAAAAGTTTTGAAAATTTCCTGTTAGGGTTGTTATGTTCACATGGAAATATTTTACTTCGAGCACAACCCCTCCCCTGCGCGCGAGCACACACGCACACACATTTATTTCTCGCAGTTTTTGTGTTTAAACGCATGTAATATTTGATCTGTAAACGTTATACATTATGCTTCATAAGACGTAACAGTGTTATTTTGGGAGTAATGCTGTACTACTTAAAATTTTTAAAATATCGGTATGTTCCAAGTAAGGTGGATAAGGGAGAAATGCGTTTAGCAAATAGTATTTTTAGAAGGCTTTAAATTAAATTGAAAAACTATCATTCAATATTACAGATTAAAATGGTGTACTCAATCTGCTCATAAATGGGGCCTCTTCGCTCATAAAGGCAAAAGTAAGAGTAAAAGATTCAATAATTACAAGTTTTGGGTTATTTGTAACACAAATGTCAATGCGTGTTTGATGAAATGCGTTTACAGTTAAATTAGAATAGTGAAATGATAGTGTTGTAATTTTTAACAGTCAGTAGGCCTACTCTAAACTGACAAACATAAATAAATAAAACCTTCTCCATCCTCATTAATATCTTTCATTATTTGATGACAAATAAATTTGGCCTTTATAATTACCTAATATCATCGTTGGATCACACTATTTGCTGATTTCATTACAATCGTGTAACGTATAGCAGTATAAACATCTCAGTGTTATCAGTCTTGGCTTTATGTATGAGCAGTTTAGAGATTAAATATATTAGAACACTCAAAAACTAATATAATGAGGTTAAGAAAAAGCGAGTTTCACAAAGATATATTATTTAACATTGGTAAATACTGAAGGGAATAATAATTGTAAATATAATTCTGGTAAATATTAATTTTTGAGTATATTTGTATGTATGCGTGCTATGAGTATGCTTGCAAGTGAGCGCGCAGTGTGTTCGTTTTAGTGTTTTGTTTTACACTTCCATTGCTGTTCTTTTCAGATTGCTGAAACCTAACGTTTTCAGTATCAAGAGTTAAAATATATGTTGTAAGTTGATAAAAGACGTTGAAAAATCTCTACTAACTGTCGCTTGTTAATCTTCGCTTTGCGTTTGCGTTTGAAAGTCAGCAAAAATGTTTGTAGGATTTACACAGAAGTGAGCGGTTTCCTCGTAGGGTCAGATCAGCAGAAAATAAAAGGAAAGAGATAACCGGAAAAAAGATTAGACTGCGTTTCTGAAATTTAATTTGCCTACATAATAAAGTATTAAGAAAAAGTATAGATTGATGTTTGCCGGAGGGTTGTGCGGGCATTGTCTTTGAAAGACAATCGAGCGTATAAGATTTACTGCACGGCTTGTCTCTGAAAGAAAGACTGCAGCATTGTACACACTCCCCCTTCTCATCCATAATTTAAGCTGTTCCTACAGCCATCGGTTTCTTTCCTTTGCTATCACTTTTTGTAGAAGCTTCACTTGATTAATGTACTATTTTTAAGACATCTGAAGATATATTTTGTTTACTGTTATAATTATTAAAACTTTAACTTCATATAAGTTTGGAAAATATCAACCACGTGTGATCGCCTACTTCCCTTAGCAATATGTCGCGTTCCATAATGACGAAAAATGTATATACAAAAATTATATTTAAAATATTCATACACATACACGGCTATTAATTGTACCACTCCCCCAATATTAGAAACATGTATACGTAAGAACGCACACGCGCGCGCGCGCACGGGCGTTTGTGAATATACACACTAATCAGTAACAATGCACATACATTATCACATTCCATAGAAGCGGCTGTAGTGTTTGTATAATTTATAAAGCTCTACCGTATCGTTGTGGAAATGTATATTCCTTAACACACATAGGCACATAAAAAAAACGTGACGCGCATCAGAACACGTATATAATAGTGACCAGAAAGGAATACACGAAAAATCTAAACTTTATTTTATCGTGACATACAGAATAAAACATACTTGAGAAAATTACGGACTTAAACATAAACATGCTTATCAGTGTGTGAGTATTATTATAAAAGTACTGCTCCTATTCCTTAAGAGTTTCTCAAAACCTTACTGGGAACGGGATGTAACGCTTACACTTTTCTAAACTGAATTAACACGATTTTAAAATGTATGACAAGTATTTCAGTTTTAGACTGCGAAAGTAGTTCGTAATACAAATTTTAAATATTTACATGAATTGATTTTTATTTTACTGACGTATTAACAATCCGACGTATTTAAAAATATATACCGATAGCATATTTTTCGACTGCATCTCAGACCTACAAAGAATAAATCTTTTACCTTTTTAAGACTAATTTTAAAAAGTTATAGGTGTAAGAGATACAACAACGAAACAGAAGCATTAAAACTAACAGATTATTAGTTATCAACATTATGACTAGTATTAGAAAACTCGGAGGATGGCACAGTCGCTCTCTGTTATAACACAGATATGTCTACGATTGCATAAATGTGCGCGTATGTTAATCTGAATGTGTGTTGCGTGTGAGGGAAACTGGCCGCATCTAAATATTTGGTTTTGTGCAAAGTTTAATGTTTTCTACTTTCAGAGAACACTTGAATTTCTGAACCCATAAAAGTTGTAAACTGGCTTTAAAATTTGTAAAAATGGTAGAAAACGGTGTGGTACTTATTCATCTATATCTTCTAAATAGACAGAGATGTGTTCCAATGTAAAAAAAGTTTTGTTGAAGTGATCAACTTAATTCTTGAAAAATTGTTATACACATTTTTTATCTTTACACACAGGTTTCTGTTTTTATGTGCCATAGTCTTATCGCAAGGTTACATAATTTAACATCATATACAAAACACACACACAAATGCAAAAGTAGCCGATGTGTGCACATTTCAGATTGATTACTGATAAGTATCGTGAAAAACGATAGTGACCAAAATTCAAAAGAAACGATTTCTAATTTTCCAGACTGTTATGTCTCATGCGTATTGGTGTAACGATATTCTGATTCCCTTTTAGACATACGTAATGCAGAACCATGCCGTCATTGTGTAGGGCACTTGCAAACAAATAGAATAAGCGAACGAATGTGCGTGTATAATTTAAGTTGGGAAATTTTCTGTAACCTATAATATGACTTTACATGTGCGTTGTAGCTCATTTCGACGACAGTTTTGTCTGACTTTGTACCGCATAAGCGTTAGCAACTCAGTTTTAAAAAGTCCACTTAACAAAATTTAACTCCTTCCTGAGCGAAGTGCTAGAATGTGTATAGGCGACCCTGCGACATACGCCTGACGTGTGTGCTCGCAGGATCTCTCACATGGCTATGGGACATACAGTTTAACGCTGGCTCTGAAAAGACAAATAAAGAGAGATTTACTAGACAGGAATACTACTAGCTGGTTTGGCATCGCCTTATAAGGCGAACGTTACTTTAAATCTATTTTTTATGGTATTTTACTAACGTCGTGTATAGTCTTCGGTTCGACAATTAGCATCGCTGAATTTAAGTTGTATAGTTTTGGTCCATAGTAGTTCATTTTGTACTACAAAATACAGGATACTAGGAAACATTTTAACTTAGTTTCTATAAATTCTTCTATTTGAGACCACTAACACCCCAATATAACAATAAATTCTATAAATTCATACGTATGAGATATTTAACAAATAGCAATGCAAATCGACAAGTAAATGTCTATTTGCATTAAGCATCAATCTAAAAACCCATAATTTACATACATAAAAAGGGAAAAAATAAAAAATGAAACGACACAAATTAACGTGAAACTTTCCACTTACCTCTGACAGTCTGATAAGCAAAACAGCTAGCGACACACATTGCACTTTTACATTAATACGCAAAAATTACCCGAAATTAACATTCTGAAGTACTTGAAGACATAACGTTCTCATGTATTGAATGTGTTTGAAATGATGATGTTTTGAAATATATTGATGCAATTCTGCGCCGAAGTTCTTTATATATTGCATAAAAGGCAGTTTATTTGTTCCTATCTGCGGAGTCGAATCCAGACTGTGCGGAACAGAGAACCAACATATATCCCTATAAGTATAAATGAAAGGTTTTAAGTAAGTCATTTCAATGTTACGAAAACTATGCATGTTGATCGAAGTATTTCCTCATCGGTCAGTTAAAGAAATACTAGAAGTATTAGTGAAGGACAAATAGAGATTGTGGTTATAATAGTTAAGAAAGAAAGTTTGGTATAAAAAGTTCATGTTACGAGAAACTCACAAAGCAGACATACCCTTGTTGTCGTTGTGATATGTTACTTAGTTAAACTAGTGAGCAACATGATTTTAATATTTCTGTGTAGGCCTACTAACATCGTAGCGTCATTCTGAAGCGCATAACTGACCTGAATCCGCGTCTGCGTATTAGCACATTAGAACTAGGCCTACAATATTTACTCAATATCTGTATTTATCTCAGATACACGTGGTATAATAAACAGATGATAAATGAAACACATTTCTGTGTTCAACACAATTGGAATAATCCGACAGTTAAGCTAGCCATTTTCATGAACATAAAAATAGTAACATGCGTTTTTCTAAAAGATTTATGCGACAAACGGTGCTGTAAATGCACAGGTGAAATACGTACAATGCAACAGGGAACGGTAAGTGAAAAAATATTGTTGAAAAACTTCAATATCGTCACCGCTGCAGCGGGGTTTGCTACAGTATTGAATATCGTTGTTTTGTTAATGGATGTCAGGCAGTAAATGTGTGTTCGGGGGAATCTCCCCGTGGGGATTGTGAGAACAAAAAACAGATTGAGTTACAAGCTGTCACACGGAACTCACCATGTTTCATTTATTTTCCGTTCATTTGTTAGCACGTTGCTATGGTTACTTATGGTTAGAAAAACCTGAGCGCCTTTTGTACTCCGAACAACAAAGATTTAATTATTTTAACTCGTCTAATAGAAGGTATTGTTTTAACAATATCTGCAAAATGTTCCCGACCTACTATTATGTTTATGTTAAATTCTTCTAATGGTTTCCGACTGTAATCTCAGATTTCAGGACTAAAAAACTATAGCAATAACCAGCTTGTCAGTTTTTTTTACTTATATTTAAGAAATGTACGTGATAAAATGTGTACCTTAAAATGTATTATACTTTGTTATACTACGCTAATATATACTTGTAGGCATATCTACAATTTATTTAGTGTAATTAAGCAACCGCCTTATTGTTACGTAGTATAAAGTCAGAATTTCTCTTACAATTTAACAAAAAGCTGAAATTGTTGTACGTCAGTTGTTTTTAAGTATCTGACCGTCTTCAATCAGATATGTATTGCAACGGTTCAATTTTTATTATAACTAATAAGGATATTGTGAGTGTGTAAAAATTACAAACACGTCTATTATGGAGGAGATGAAAAATTATTTATTATACACAAGAATTTAGTGTTTTAAGATGTATATTGTATTACAAATTGTCATGCATTTATATTTGGAATAATAGTTTATATTCTTCGATAATATATCGATTTTACTTGGTTGATGATACGTACGGAGGACGTACGTGCGATCCTCTTCTTCCTATCGTCGCTCCCGTCCTGCCGTCCTCTTCTTCAGCGTCACACTTCTTCCTGGCGTCCTCTCTGTCTGGTCGTCCTCTTCTACGGCGGGTTGCTCCAGCGGCGATATTTTGATCAGTCTCGATGACGATTATGTCTAACTGTTAATACTATAAATTTTACTTAAATAATTTTACCCACTCGGTTTTTTACGCTGAACTTCGTAAAGAATACCAAGGTTTATTTTAAGTTAGATTTTTCTATGTTCGCACGAAAAAACTCTCGAATGCCGAGCACAACTTCACCTTGCAGATGCTACAGAAGAACTGTGTCGATCCTTACTCTACAGCGTATGAATGTTACTGAATTTAATGTCTTCCTATTGGTTAATTCGAGGTCATTGGATGATTTCAAAAGATACAGAGTTTTCCTGAAACAGTTTGTATAAATTCGCACTAACTTGCATTGAATCTACCTACACTTTTTATAATAAAAATTAATGATAAGCGTTTCAATTTGAGTTTTTCCCTACTTAGAAAACCATATTTCTAAAATAGTTATGCACCTAAGTGTATACACAAATTGAAGCTATTTACATAAATAATCCATTGTCAAAATTTCACGTCGATCGGTTAATTACCGCGTAAGATATAGCGATCTTAAGTTATCACACCCGCACACGCGCACAAATTCACTCAAAAATACATGACAATAAAGAACACCTTTTTATGAAGAATTTGGTATACCCTACATGTTTATCCATTTCTAAATACAAAACTTACGGCTAAAAGACAAAATATTACATAAAAACAATTGAAACATGAGAATGTTCGTCATCCATGTGCTTGGATAAAAATAACATAGCTTCTCATCCTGTGTTCCGTTGCAGTATGTACTGAAATACTGCACATAAAAAGTTAACATTATTCAAAGCTTCTAACATATTTAAATGTCTTGTAAGCAAACCTACGGCAAAGCCTAAGGGAAATGTATGGTACTGATTTTTAAAACATAAAAGATTTGCAAGATTTTAAAATGATTGCTTTCCTTCCAAAAAAAGTTTCGACGCTTGTTTCGATATCAAATCTTCAACGCATGTGCTATGCCATTATAAGGGAAAAATGCACGCTGAAAGGCTATCGTAAATACAATAGAGGAAAACATTAATAAGTTGTTGCCCTCCCCCAGGGATAGAAGTTATCTAATTTCATATCTAGAATTCAAAAAGGCAATGTCAAGTTAGAAGTAAATGATACATGAAGTAACGATGAGTCACTGCCTAACAAGTGCAAAATAAGCAGAGGATCTTGTTAAATTCTATATGGGAAACGTCGAATCCTGTCAACCAGTGTTTCTCAATATTTTACCGACCGCGGCCCCCTTAGAACTTTATTTTTTCCTGTGGTCCCTCGGTGACCTACAAGGGGAAAAGTAGCTACTTGGTATATTTTATTTGTATAAACATGTTTTACATATGATTTGTCTAATTTAAAAAAATTAAAAAAAATTATACTTTAAAATTTCTTAATCACTATGATCATAGATTTTTGACAAGAAACAAGATTTTTTATATCGTGTTATATTACTGTGAAGAGTAACCAAAGATGCCATTCTGTTAAGGCAATCCGCGTTCGGCTGAGTAAATTGTTCACCGAACTAAAATCTTATTCTACTAAGAAAAAGGTTTAAAATATCATAAAAAGGCTATTTCGTTTATCCAAAGCTATTGACAGTTTCTAGGAGCTGTCGTCAAAATTACATAACTGACGTATACATTTTACTTTTCATTCAAAAATGAAAAGTTTTCTTCCTGATGTTTTCTTGTCTGGAAGTTACTTTGCTTCTTACTTCCCTCTGTAGCTACGTGAGCGTTACTTGCAAAGAATCGTCTATGCAAGTGGATCACTAAGTGGATCAATTTTCCAGGCTGGAATATTAATGTTTAGCAGATCAGGAATATAAACTTCCGTGTCATAATAAAGCTGATTTAAAAATTCTGCATATATAATTTTTTTATCATCTTTTAAATTATTCCTAACTTTTCTAAAGATGAAATAGACTTGATAAAGTCTCGACGTTCAAAGTGCAGGGTCACCATTATGTTATCCGCGTTTGTTAAGTACATTATTCATGTGACTTAAATCTTGTTATGCCAAGTAAAAAGTGGGAATATTATTAAAACCAATTTTTAACAGCGTAACCCGTATATTACAGCTCGTCGCTTTAAATAAACGCTGTAATAATCTCCTTCCTTCAAAATAAATAATTCCTTTCATATTTGTCCTGTTAACAAATGTAGCTTTACGATGAAATTACAATGGTAAAATATATCACATACAGCCGACGTTACCTTCTCTTTCATCTCCCTACCTCTGAAGAATGTCAGAACTAAGTTGTACAAATTGACAAAACGAGGGAATTCATTATCTTTGGTCAGCCAATGGATTTTCAAAAACAATAGCGTAAGAATTGTTCACAAAGCTACCGAAACCACCTGACTTTAAAGTGCATTTTATTTAATATAATTTACTGCTTTTGGTAAAAATTTGTAGTTACTTTTATAAGCGCTCTGCTATTGATTTGGATACCAAGATCTGTTGAAAAAGTATACGGTGAATACACAATATATCTGGCACAGCACGTTTCATAAATGAAACAAATCCTGCCACACATTTACAAAAGCACAGGCGACAATACCTCCAGATATACGTATGTCGTTCTCTCTGAAATGCCTTTAATTCTACATTTACTGTTATATTTATTAATATTTATTGTCCAAAAATTGTTTTACAGACAACTCGATGCTCGCAGCGGCAGAAGTCGAAGCGGGAAAAGATGGGAAACAAAAGTTGTCTCAGAGAGCTCGTAGTGATCCATCCACTGGGAAGCACTGCGCGTTTCTCTTAGGGGATGAAGTAATTCCTTCAATGAAAAACGAATAATCTTACAACAACTGTACAGCATCTCAATTCTATTTACTTTCCTATATAGCCCCCTGGCGGCCCCCACTAGGGATTTCCTCTGCAGCTCTGTAGTATCAGTAGCCCCCCTCTTGAGCGATTTTCACCTACGAACCCTATGATTTAAAGGGCCCTCAGTTTGTAAACCAATATCGTAAGACTCACTAAACGAAAACATAAATAGATTTCCACCTTGTGTGATTTTCTTATTCACTGTGTTCTGGAATTAATGATGGAATAAGATTTTTGTGATCAATCCGAAGAGTTGTGACAACAGTTCAGTTGGTAGCAGCTCTACATTCTTCACGGTTTTCCGCCTTCCTTTCCTTTCATTCGAAAATTTTGCATCTCACATCTTTCATAATTTAGACCATATATCGTAGTCGTAGTTTTCTTCTAGATCTTTTCCCAATCACATGTCTCTTTACTGTTGTTTTTTGGAGTTCGTCATTTCTCATTAACTGCCTGTTAGACTACAGTCTTCTGATTACAATATATTACGCAGGATTCCCTTCTCGCCCTTTTTCTAAAGCTTTCTTCTAAAAACATTTTAATTTGTATTCGATCCACAAGACTAAGAGCTACAGTGATCGGTTATCGATCTACAGTAAGATAGAGTAAAAACTAATTCTTCTAGGAAGACAACAACATATATTGCACGGATAGTCTGTAGAATTTTCTTGCTACGATACGCAACATGTTTTTATTTTACCAGGCATCTGTTTCTACAGTGTACGTCACATAAGGGGATTAAAATGTGTATAATACGCAAGTCTATTCGCTGTGGAGAAAATTACACTTGTTGTACTAAATCAGATCTGCTCTTAAATAATGCAGTGTTACGAATATATATGAGTTAGCGGGAAAAGTCTGTCAAGGTTTTTATATGGTGTTATTCTGGATGCTGCGAATATGAGTGGAAAGGAAATAATTTAGACATGATTTACTGCAAGGATAGGTTACATCCCTCTTGGTTATGCGTTAAATATTAATAAATGCATTTCGCTCGACTAGGAAATAAGATTAAATGCTACTTGAATATTCTGTAATTAATTCTTATTTCACCTCTGTTCGTAAATTACAGTTTTATATATACTGTAAAGCGTTACTAAAAATATGTATTTTTATGTATGTAAATATGAAACCAGTCTTTAAATTTTGATCGATCAATAGACTTTTAGAGATAATTAAAATTTATACCAAAATATAAAATATACCAATAAACATGATTTTAGTATATACAATTTCGTTGAGCTTAACGTGACAGAATGTAGTGAAAAATATGTTAAAATTTTAGTTCTTTAATATAATAGTAACCAACTGGAGGTATCTTGCCTAGTATAAACCCTCCCCAACTATGCCGTTTGGATCCGGCGTTAAACTGTAGGTCCCATATAGCTGTGAGAATGAGTCTGCTGCGAATACAGATAATTAAGGAGAGGCGTCTGGTAGGGTACGCTACGATATGGCTGCACTCCGTTGACCTGCCACAGCTCTAGATAAATAGTCATACAGAACGTCAGCAGTAGGATGGCGGAGCACGGACTGTCATTGACATTGAACAAGACTGGGGTCGTATTCCTGACCAAGAAGAGGATTCCAACCAAGAGGAAACTGCTTAATCAATTTTCGATAGGAGCAAATTGCTAGGCCTATATTAGTTTTATAAAAACACAGATATAAAAATAGCATACAAAACTAATAAATTACAGTTTTGGTAAATTATTTTTATTAGTTTTGTATGCTATTTTTATATCTGTGATACAGTAAAAATACTGTAAAGAAAATGGAAAATAAAATCAAATATAAAATATAAACTGAACAATTAAGAATTAATCAAAATGAGCAACACATAAATAATAACAACAACAAAAAATGGGCCACATTCACATACATAAATAATAAAATGACAAAGCTGACAAAACTATTTAAAAACACAGATATAAAAATAGCATACAAAACTAATAAAAGTAATTTACAAAAACTAAATAGCCCACACAACAAAGGTAATACAACAACTAACGGTATATACAAAATTGAATGCCAAGATTGCAATAAATGTTATATAGGACAAAGAAAACAACAGCTGAAAAAACGTTATTTTGAACACCTAAACGCATACAAAAAACCAGAAATATATAAATCCAATTTAGCCACACATGCAATAAACACAAGACATGAATTCCCAGACATAACCAATGTGACACTAATAAAACATATACCACACAAAGGCACCATAATGAACATTTGGGAAAATTTACAAATATACAAACATAAAACACAAAACAAACTAATGCCTGAACAAATACAAATCAATACAAAACATGACACAATATTCAAAGCACTCAAAATTGGAAATACACAAAAAACTAACACATACACCACAATCACACACAATAAGACCAATCTGAAGTACCAGAAGCCAACAGGAAGCCACAATAATAATAGTCAACCAACACATATGTACTTCACCAGACACAAAAACCGGAAGGCTGAGGATGGGTACAAGATGGTACCCGAAACATGTTCCTAATAAGGAAAAAAAATATCTTGAGGTAAATTCATTATAAATATTAAATTTAATATAGTATATATATATATATATACTATATTAAATTTAATATTATATATATTTAAATTTTAATTATATATATATTATTATATATATTATATAATATATTATATAATATATTATTTTAAATTATTATAAATTTAAAATATTTATATATATTTTAATTTATATATATTTAAATCTGGTAAATCTTTTTTGACATCTGATCGTCACTGTGAACTTCGTGTGTTTCGCGTGTGTTGTCGAGATGTCTGATGAGACAGGACCAGACACGCGCGCACGTACGCAACCTTTAAGAGAACCTCCGTGGACACACACACTAGGATAGAGGTATCGAGAGCATCAGGTGTCAATGAACTGAATTATTTAAATATAAAAAAAATACTAAAAGGCAGTGACCATAAGGGTAGGATAAAGAATCTTTTTTTTCGTATTGTTTAAATTAGCAGCAATCTTTACTATTTCTTTTATGAATTTGCTAACTGCTATAATTTTTATTGTTCGACTAAGCTTTTCGTCATCACTGACATCTTCAGGTCTTAAACAACCTGATTGTTTAAGACCTGAAGATGTCAGTGATGACGAAAAGCTTAGTCGAACAATAAAAATTATAGCAGTTAGCAAATTCATAAAAGAAATAGTAAAGATGGCTGCTAATTTAAACAATACGAAGAATAAAATAAAGAATCTGTAAGAAAAAGTATAAATCTGTAAATAGATTGTATAAATTTTAAATAGTATAATTGATATAATATTTCTTTGTACGTGCTGGGCTCGACTACTAGGGTCTTAAGACCTTATTTCTAAATCTGCAGTCGGTACTCACAGAAAGAAGAATAGACTCCTCTTATTGTTGATCCAGTACTTCCCAGAATAAGTACTGTATAACCGGTTGATCAAGGCAGCTGCCTTTAATATTTGGGGATTAGCCGCCAGTTAATACACCTAGACATAACGCTCTCTGGCCTCGGAACACAAACACCGCAATCACTTTCACAATCTTTTATTAACACCTTATTCACTCTAACTAATTCAATATTGCTTATTTTCATTACATTATAGTAATTAATTTCAATTAGCTTTATCAGAATAAGTGTTAACGAGCAACAATTGTTTCCACACAGGAAGTAACGAGTAGATTAAATTTTACAAGGCATAAGTTTTACAAAAAAAATAAGTTTTACATAAGTGTGGGCCACACACACACTCACACCATCATAACACACATAATCCATAATTAAATAAACATAGAATAATATAATTAGGTCCACACAAACCTGAACGTCTTAACGAGATTACAGCCGCATATTAAGAAGATCTACACACATCCGGGCCGTCAGACCAGTGGAACGTTCAGATTGAAGAATGGCAGAGAAATGAGGACGACACAATAGTTAGTTGGTCCCACATCCTGCATAAAACAAACCTGTCCCAATTTGCAAAAGTAAGCCTACGGTTAACCTAATTGCCAACAACGCACAGCCATCAGCTGACACAGCGACGGCTCACTCAATCGCGTCACCGCTCCTTTGACAAATGGCATTGGCAGGCCCTGAACAAATCTAACTGCGCCGAAAAATTCAAACCCCGGCACAGCGTTATGCACTCCGTCTAATAGTTTGAGATTAGGACTTCTGGCTGAAGAGTAGGCTGCAGCTGCATATTCCATTTTTGAAAGGATCAGGGCTGTATGTAAGCGCAGCAGCACTTCTCTAACCACATCCCAGTTGATATGAGAGATGAATCTAAGAGAGCTGACTGTAAAGACCCTTAGAGCTTATATCTAGCAGCCAAATCTTCAATACCCCATTTACATGTTAACTGCTTGTCGATGAGTAGGCCCAGAAAAAGAACTTTACTTTGATATTAGATTCATCTTCATTTGGATTCAGGAACCTCACTCGTTTTCGACAGAAATGAACCAGGTTGTCTTCGCTACTCAGAAACAAAAGCGACATTTTCGGTATTGTCTATAATCTTATTTATGGGTAGATGCAGCTTGTATTTTATTTTCCCTGTGGATGATGCCCAGTAAAACAAACAATGGCATCAACGTAATAACGTATAGGTATTATCCTATACATGGCTCATTGCCTTTAAAAATGTAGTTTCTGGCGATAATAAACAGCGTATCGCTCAGAGCCATGAAGTACGCCATTTTCTAGTCCGTGGAATGTGACTCTCAGCCGCTTACGTGATGGCGGCTGTAAAGCTACAGATATCCAGCTCAACGTCTCCACCAACATCAACAGGATTAAAATCTAGGGCAAAACTACTGCAGTTTGTACGGTTCTTACAACACCTCCTTGGCATACTCATTTTTCTTTCTGGACGCTATTCACGATGAGCAAAGGAAAGAAAGTGTTCGCTTCCATGGACATCAGGAAAAACTCTCCACCAGGGGCAAGAAGCAAGAGTCGGGCTGCATAGATAAATCAATGGCAGAGAATATACCACTGCAGCTGCTGAAATACGTTACCGGTATTCAAAAAGACCAATGAATTTATAACTAGTAATTCTTCAAGTCTAGAGCCTGCTCTGGTCGTAGTTGTACTGTCCCAACTAGGATTATGAACACTTAAATCTCTCAGTAAGAATGTGGGAGTTGGCAGCTGCTTTACTAGATGTTGCAGGTCTGCTAACTACCTTCCGGACGCAGTAAACTGTCATCTTCAGCGGTCGAAATACGTTTATGGCTACTGCCTGCAGAGGCGTTACGAAGGGCACGATAGGTGTTGCTAAGGAAGATAGGGCCACCCCTTCTAGCTATACTATCGGGCTCATCAGCAGAGCGGAAGCTATCGTACCCTATGATGCTGAAGTGCAGTGGAGCGCAGTGAAGTGGTTTAAAATAAATTTCCTGTATGCACACACACGTGGGCGTGTGTCTAGTCAGTAGCATCTCAAGTTCACTGTAACATAATTAACCAGCTCACCACGAACCACAACCATTCATATTCCACTGAAGAATATTGTTACGACATTACAGAACAGTCTACGAGTTTGTCGAATGTTCCAGAAGAATCTCGGTCTAATGTGTGTGGCATACGTGACTCTTGACGCATTCGCGAAACTTTTCTGGAGACCGCCAGCCGCGCGGACTGTGTCAAGGCCGCAATTAATTACTACGTACACAGTGGCGCTAAGACGCAGTTTGGAACCTTCTGGTCTGTGCGCGGATTTATATGTACGAGGCGGCAGCGGCCTTAGATTCAGTTGTAGTCGCGATATATGCTGTGTGCGTTCAAGTGGTTATTAGTGAAGAGTTTAATAATCGGGTGGGATAATTTGATACAATTGTGTTTAATATTAGTGGACAATTTATTGCGTGTGAACAATTTCTATTTGATTTGTTATAAGGGACTGTGTTGTTAATTACGAACTGTTTAACTGTGAAAATTAAAGTTTGTGACTAGTGACTTAATTGGTGTGTTGTATTTTGTTTCCACTGTACCTACGACGATCAACTAGACCGTCGTAACAGTGGTGTCAGAACTGGGATAGAACGGTTAACAGTGAAAACACAGGACACTTTGTACCAGACGAGTGTAGTTCGTAATTAATAGGAAAACAATGGATGCCATTCAAATAATGGAAAATTTACAGGCGCTACTGTTACAGACGGAGAAACGACAGGATGAGAAACGCGGGCAGCAAAGAGAAGAGGCTGAGGAACATAAAAAGCACTAATGCTAGAAACAGAAGAAAGACAAAAAGAAGAACGAAGAGAAGAAAGGGAAGAAACAGAGGAACGACGTAAGCAGGATGCAGAGGTACGTAAACGAAACAGAATACATCAAGGAGTTAATACAGGAGCAAAAGCAGACACAAGAACAAACCGCTGCAGAGTTGGGTCTCCTACAAGGTGAGCTTAATAAGCAAGTTACTAAAATATCGGACGTATAAGAATCAATGACATTATAAATAGCTGAAGTAGAAAAATCTGTCTCGATTTTTGAATAACCTATGTCTACAAAAATATCTGTCATAGAAGAATCTGTGCAAAATAAAATATCTGCAGTAGAAAACTCAATAGCAAAAATAAGAGAACAAATTAAAAGTGAAGTTGAGCAGTTCTTGAAAATACAACCAAAACAAATTTCTGAACAGACTGTACCAATGATAAAGGAGAAAGACACAGAAAATATGTCAACAGAGAAGGTCACCTCGCCTGCGGTTGGGACAGTTCATGTCAAGGCCCCAAACTTTGATGGAAGCACGCACTAGGCGAAGTATTTACGCCAATTCGACGCTGCTGCATGCGCAAATAATTGGACAGAGGAAGACAAGGCTGTTTCACTCGTTCTTGCATTAAAAGGACCTGTGACAGAATTACTACAAAAAGTGCCATCTGACAGCCAAAACACCTATGCCAAATTGATAAAAGCTCTGGAATTACGGTATGGTGATAAATATTTGCGAGATGTGTACTAAGCTCAGTTGAGAACAAGATGAAAACGTTCCGGGGAGAGTCTTCAAGAGTTTCAAGCAAGTATCGACAGATTGATTAGATTGGCCCTGAAGCACCAGAAGATTTTCGAATAAGGTTTGCGTTGCAGACATTTATTGATGGCATC
This sequence comes from Magicicada septendecula, assembly GCA_034769895.1. Classification (NCBI taxonomy): domain Eukaryota; kingdom Metazoa; phylum Arthropoda; class Insecta; order Hemiptera; family Cicadidae; genus Magicicada; species Magicicada septendecula. The sequence goes on from CM068369.1 coordinate 391,026,062, forward strand.
GGAGATTGTGAACTTCAGCAAGTGTTACGAATGGCCAGGCATCGAAATTGCTCAGAAGCTCTTGTTCACGCCCTAGAGTTTGTAGCTGCCAAGTCAGCGTCCCGCTACATTAATGGGTTTGTGCCATCACATTGCAGTCAGAAAATCCCTGTATCACATCGCCGTTACGATGGGTGCTGAATAACATTGTTGTCGGACAAACAATTCAAAAGTTGAAGAAAGTCGCAACTATTTGACAAAGACAGAAGGCGGAAATGTTATAACTACGTCTACAGAATGTTAAAACTACTGTTCTAATGTTACAGAACAGTCTACGTGTTTGTCGAATGTTCCAGAAGACTCTCGGTCTAATGTGTGTGGCATACGTGACTCTTGACGCATTCGCGAGATTTTTCTGGAGACCGCCAGCCGCGCGGACTGTGTCAAGGCCGCAATTAATTACATCGTACAGTGTGGCGCTAAGACGCAATTTGGAACCTTCTGGTCTGTGCGCGGATGTATAAATACGAGGCGGCAGCGTCCTTAGATTCAGTTACAGTCGCGATATATTACTGCGTGCGTTCAAGTGGTTATTAGTGAAGTGTTTAATAATCGGGCGGGATAATTGTAATATAATTGTGTTTAATATTGGTGGACATTTTATTGCGTGTGAACAATTTCTATTTGATTTGTTATAAGAGACTGTGTTGTTAATTACAATTGTTTAACTGTGAAAATTAAAGCTGGTGATTAGTGACTTAATTGGTGTCTTGTATTTTGTTTCCACTGTACCTACGACGATCAAGTAGACCGTCGTAACAATATTTTCTAAGCTAAGTGTTAAGAATTTCTAGTACCAAGGTCTAATTTCTGGGCTTGCACATATTTTCTATGCTAAGTGTTAAGAATTTCTAGTACGTAGGCCTAATTTCTGGGCTTGCACTTCGGTCATCCTTTTTTATTTCTGGGAATCTCCCGCAGATCTGCCAGGACCCCAAAATCAATGAGGTCACTGGTGCTGTGCAGGGAGCTGAGCTCTGATCCAGAGATTGGTCTCAGGAGCATCGGGAGCTTTCTAGTCCCACGGTCTCTATTTAAAAAGTCATCCCTCCTGATTCGGGGGGGGGGAAGTGGTGATAGGAAGCGATCATGTCCGGCTTCCAACCACGGCTGGAAGTGGCTACTATCGGAGCCGTAGGTAAAGATTGAGTTATTCCAGCTGGAGCCTGTCGTTTTCTGGTTGCAAGGTGTTCGTTTGTTATTCTAGGCTGTTTAACTTGGTCGCCATCTTGTACCTTACTGTGAAACTCCTTCGAATATTTCTCCGTAAATGCGGCTACGTCTGGAATCACACCCTTAGTCATCTGGGATGTCGAAGGTGTTGCTTTTGTTACTTGTGCGGTAGCCCTTCTCTTTGTATCTCTAGAATGATATAGTCCCCTTGCCACCATGTACGTAGCTTATTTTATTATGCGTTTTTACCTCTTATGTAGTTATACAAGTAATAAAGAGGTAAAAGTACTTATACTTTTATCTCTTCTGTTTTCTACGTTGGGCAGTTTTGGACCTAGATGAATGCTGTCAACCACAATTTACGCACTTCCCTGCATCACAGCAAGGGCCATCACAGTCCGTTGGTTTTCCATATAAGCAAGTCTTGTCCATTTCACGTCTAGTGGCTGTGTGTCCAACTGGAAACATTGGTAGCGTGACGCATGTGAACCCTCATGCTTAGCTTACGGATACCAGCTTTGATCATCTCTGGTAATGTTGTTCGGTTGAATGTTTGTCCATCCCTTCTCACTGTCAACCTTGGATAAGCTATGACGCCCTGGGAGGACAGTTCTGTGACTATTTCGTCCTCAGAACAATTGAGCAAATCTCTGCAGACCACACCGCCTTCTGTGCTGTTTAACGTTGCAAGAGGAATCACTTCAATATCAAAGTCACCAATCCGTTTCAGTGTTAACAGTCGCTTTGTTTGGTCATCTGATACCTTTTTAACCATAAGGCCGACCGCAGTCTTCTTTGTCTCTGTCACTTGGGAACTACGACATGATGTTATAGATTTAACGATAAGAAAGGGGCCTACCTTAGCCCTTCTGTTCTCTTTACAACTAGATACTTAGCCATTTGAATGGTTTCGGACGGTTGCAAAAGCAATTCTCTATTAAATAATAGAGTAACGCCTTCGTTTTTTAATTCTCTGAGAAGGAGAATTTTGAGAAGGTTTTTTAGAGAGATCCCAGGATTATGATTAAACGAGACTGACATTGTAGTCCCACGATTACCGGGGAAAGAAACAGACCATCTCGGTAGAGCCCCCTAGTACCTCGGCTAGGACTAAATACAATAGGGTGCGTCCTGGTACCCTGAAACCATCGTTCGCAACTGACTAACGTAGAACTATCCACCCATTGGCACAATCCACCTTGTGTTACGGTGTGTTTTCAAGCAGTAGACACAACCTTGTCGAATTCACCTACCCTGTTAGCCAGCTAAATAGTAACAACTGTTGCCCGCTCCCCCCTAGGCCAACATGTACGCTCGGACATAGGGTTGGATTACTGGGAGGCTATAACATTGTTATAAAATAATAATCAGAAATTTGATATGAAGTTTTAATGAGCACGTTAAGAATTTATACAAGCATTTAATTACGGTGTACATTGTTGCTATTAGAGTGAATTTACATTGAAGAATGCTTAATATCAGAACTTTAAATTGTCAAAAAAAATGTTAAATATAGTTGGCTGTGAATCATTTCTTAATGTCTATCAGTTAGCGAGATAAATTAAATTTTAATTTTATTAGATATCATATTTGTTAGCGAGGTAAATTAAAATTTAATTTAATTTGAAATATTTGTTTCAATTAAAACACAATTCTAATTACTTTAAGTAATGTCATCGTAATTACTTTATTTCACGATACTCTCTCATCTAGAAAATTAGATTTTTGTATGTGTCATAGTGTTTAGACGTAACGTAAATAAGCTCAAATCCCACGGCCCGTGTAAATCTATTAAAGTTACGTTCAACAGACAAACAAGCACGAACCACAACGTTAAGTTATAATACATATACGTTATTTTATGTACATAAAATACCATTAATTACATTAATATCATTATAATTATGTAGTTATTAAATTATTAATTTATTAAGTTTATTAATATATCAATAACATTTATAGAATATTATGATAATACTTTATTATTATAATAATCTTTATTATGATAATGTGTGTCAGATTTATTATTATAATTTATGGATTACAACCATATTCACACACCTTAATGCTATGTGTGTGTGTGTGTGTGTGTGTGCGCGCGCGCGCGTGCGGCAGTGCACGCGCGTGTGAATTAATTACGTCAGTACACAGGTCCTAAACTGACAATACAATTTTTTGAAACGTCAACACAAAATTTGTGTAACATTTAATGTTAAAACTATGTCTACTTACTGACCGTACATCTTAAATTATTTCATCATTATTATTATTGTTGTGGAGCATTTTCACTTAATACTACACTACTTTTCCTTATATGGTTTTACTTCGCGCACACGTCACCGTACGTTTTCTCCGATTATAAGTTTTCATCACTCCTCGTTGTATTAGTCATCTAATTCCTCCATCTGTCTCTCGTCATTTTATCTCCTTAACATTTTATCTCCAGCTTTACTGAATCCGCCTTTACCTGGTCCTCGCATTTTCAATAACGAGGTAAAAGAAATTTAAATATAGAGAGGACATACAAATGATTATACCGTTTATAATTGCATTCTTCTTCGTCTTAAATTCAATACTTATTTTAGAATGTACCCTAAACTCTTAATTCTAAAACCTGGTTAATAAACTCCCCTTTTTAGACATTCATTTCTGTTTGGTATTCTTTGACGATGGATTTAATGTGATACAAAGTTCATTTTCAAAAATATGAGTACATCGACATATAAAGTGAATACACCTATGAAAAATGTGTTTTCTGTTATGTACAGTAATTATCTTTAAGTCAGTGACAGAGTGGCCTCTTTAATCAAATTGCTTTGAGTTGAATGTATAATTTATGAAAAGACTGTCGGGTTTTAATCTGTCCGATTAGTTTTATTAGATAAATAAATATTCTTTTGATTTTCAGCGTACCTGTAACTTTTTTAATTAGAATGTCACATAATTCTGCGTTCGAAAATTTTATCAAATACTCTTTGAGTACAGCACTTAAAAAATCCCTTTGAAAAACTTTGTGTTTGCCTCTGCTCGCGTATTATATACGCAAATCTGAAAAAAAGCTTATGCTCTAACAGCAACACTGAATAAGAGATAAATGTAGCCCACAAAAACGCACAAACGCTCACACCCTTAAAACACACACACACACACACACACACACACACACACACACACACACACACACACACACACACACACACACACACACACACAGAGTTGTAACTGCTATAGAGCATGTCAGTTTATTTCCACAGAAAATGTTCTTTTTAATACAACTTTCTTCTCACCAGACATAATATACTACACTATAAATGGTTTTCATTTCTCTCCTTAAAATATGTTTTCATAAGAACATAATCCTAACCTTGTCGAGGCTGTCAGACATATAATTTTTGATTCGCTTTTCGTAGTCTATAATAAAAATCCAAAATGCATCAGGTTCCTTAAAGTATAGACTTCTCCATGCAACTTAGTATACATCTCGCAGTGGTATTCCCTGGCAACGCATCGTGACCGAGCCATTCTTAACGAATGCGCAGCACTATAGTAAACAATGTTTATCATTGTCATGTAATATTTATTAAAAGCTATGTTTTTCGATTTACCTTCAGGCTATATTAACTACATCAATTCAGAAGGCACGGTTATGGAAGCGATAAACCAGAAAAGATTATAATAGGACAGTTATGCTAAAGGAATGGAGAAAGGTAGAATAGTATCAGAGTGGAAACCAAGTAAGCGAATACAAAGAGAAAAAACCAAAAAGAAGTGAATTAATTTTGTACAAAAGCTGCGAAGAAGTATTGCACTCAAACGTTTGATGTTTCAGGAACTCCGTCAGTAATAATAAATTTAACGTGTTTAACATTGTAAATAAGATTAAATATGTAACTGAAGTACGTAATTATGTATTATGGTAAGAAAGCCTCACCACTAGGGAAAACTAAAAACTACAAAGTTAATACATTAGCACAATTTATATACGATGAAATCAAGAGGTTTAATTTCCTTTTGCAAAATCCATTAAAAAGCCGTAATAGGAGAAATTGTCATTTTAAAGTAAAGTACAATAACTGAAAATAAAATAATTGTGTAGTAAGACATTTCTGCAGCTCGATGACAGTTTATAAACATCAAAATTACATTTACTAACTACCGAGCTACCCATCGTACACTTCGATATAATTACTTTTTCTCATACAGATCGCAACGTAAAGAAAAATGTAGTTTCTAAATCTATCTTTACTGATGTTAGTTTTTGTAACGTTAAAATGTTTTAAATACCTGAGGACAGCGGCTTATTATTTTAAGTAGCCTATGTAGGCTTGAGTTATGTTTCCACTTTCATTAAAACGTTTCTTCCCACATATCAGGATGGATCATAGGTTAAAATCCGTTCTCCACATCTTATCGTAGAGAATAGTGAGTTAGTATAGCCTTGACGGCCGATCCGATTTAGAAGGCGGTACTAAACAACACGTATAGGATTATGAATGCGGCATAGTTCGCTCTCTGCATAATGCTCCTGCTGAGAACGGAAATAGTTAATTCAAAACTGTATTGTTTTGACATTTGTAATAGGAATTATTGGTTTCTTGTCTAAAAAATCTTTTTAGATGTTAAAGTATTGAATGATTAATCTGAACGTTGAAGAGTGTCATCAGATATATTTGTAGATTTCCTGACGATGGGATCTAAGAAATCTATAAAAAATCGACACTCTGCGATGGAGACATTACATCCCGTTATGACAATATAAAGAAGTCGTTTTTGGTATTTACGGGTATATGTTAGCATTGTATACAAATTGATCGGCTAACTCTTACACGATTTATTTCTAAACTATGTCCAATATTGCGCTTATATTTCAGTTTCAAGGAAAATTTAATTCAAAATTATAATTCCTGTTTAACTAGATTTTTAAATTTTGATGCTTTATACTTTAGCATAAAACACAATCCGTATGCATGAGTATCCGTATACATTTGAACATCCACCTACGTCTATATCATACACATGCACATCCATATACGTTATTTAAAACTTGTAAGGTTCTCTATTTCTGTTTTTTTTAGATATGAGCAGTTATGTAAATACGTAAACTGTAGAATATAAGTATACACAATTTACATACTTATTTGTAGAAATAAGTAATACATCGGATGTTAGAACTACTTTTGTTCTTAATTTCTGAAACATAACTCAAATTTGTTATTAGTTGTATCCAATGTTAAAGGATTTTAGGTTTTAAAAATATATGCAATGGTATATTATTAAAATGCATGTAAATATTAAATCTTTAGTAATTCCAATTAATGTTCTGAAGTTGAAATATTCACTGCAGCAAGAGGAAAACGGATCATGTCGCTGCGAGCAACACATCAATTATAACAAATATTACAAAATTAATATGACTTTTTATTAGAGCAGTACAAATTCGTTTTAGAGACAAACACAGGACCTCCCGCGCACCCACATAGGTCTAGAACGTTTTCCGACGTTTTTCCGTTTTACATTATCTATCTTTGATATAAATTTCATAGTTTATCCTTGAGCCCCTTTTCCTCAATTCCGCACTACTAAGGGTGTCTCCACTTATTTCTTGGCCTGCTTGTCTATTTTTTCCCTTAGGTTACCATTTTAGGGTTTGCTTTGGATATCTGTGAGCTGCCATTTGTTGTAGGTATCTGAAACAGATTATTTTTTGACAAATATTACAAATGTATCACACTGTCACAGTCGCATTCATCTTTAATTCGAAAAGCGATTACAGCTTTGCTTTATGAATTGATACCACGAAACGGCATAGCCTAGGTTAATTATTAAAACCTCTTGTTAACATGAATTTCACAGCAACCTAATTTATGTCTTTTGAATAGTTTAAGCAACAAATTGCTAAATAATTACTGAACGTTCACCTATGGACAATATATTAAAATAGTGTAAGTAAAATTGTATTAAGATGTGTAAATAATTTATGGAAAGGAATTATGGAGTGGGCAAACAATAATGATGAGAACGCGGAAAAGTAGGGTGAGAGTAACAGAAGCGGCAGTAGCAACTTGATCTGCAGCATGTCACATTGATCCAGGCTATTTGTCATTGTGTAAACGCAGAATGAAAACAGATCCTAAACACTAAATTATTCAGGCGTCCCGTCACCACGTACTCAACCTCCAACAGTTGTTACTTATTCATAGGATAGGCCCAGAGTGACTGCGATTAGCTACATACGCCGCCTTCAGACGGTATTTAATACACTTAAGACTACTCTGTGCTAAACCCATAGACCTATAAAACAAAATTTATAGGAACAGTAGTGCTCTATGTGTATATAATTATTTAAACAGAATATTAATACAGGACCACTACAGCTTGCGATTTCATGAAAACATATCAATACGTAACTGCATGACGACAGGATTCTAACGAATTCAAATCATAAATTCAAGACTTGATTTTTAGTAGATATATACACATATATACTGTAACATCACAAAATGTTCCATAACAATAACGAACACCAGAAGGGTGAATAATGCCAAAAGAACTATAAATGAGTAAACAGAAAGAATGTAACAGTGAAAATAATAAACCAGCAAAGAAGAAAAGAAGAGAAGGAAGCCTAATAAGCAGTGATGAATACACAACATGTACTAAATGACACTAAAACTATAATAAACTAAATGACAAGGACAAAATGACAAGACAAGTTTCCCAAATAAACTGTCAAGTGAGCCCAATAACATTTGATAAATAAAGTAAAACAGTATAAATAAAATACCCACTGACTTAATAATATTGTACTATATATTAAGAATAAATAACAGCATATTAGCTAATATAAGTAGAACAATGATATGGAAAAGACAAATACAATGTTCTATGCTAGAGGTAGCCACAAACCTGTAAAAGATAGTATGAAAACCAAATATGTGTTATTACAGATTAAACATGACTGTAAATGTAAGCACTAAATGTGTTTAGTTAACTTCATAAGTGAGAAAAATGTGTACAAAAGATAACAATAGTCAGGGAACAAACATTATAATATAATGATAACAGATCCTGAATGACCAATTTAAATCAATAAAGTGAGAGTTAAATAGAAACCCTACTACACATTATATAGTAGAGTCATGACTATAATGAATAGAATGTAAGTTACCACCACATGGGTGATACTATACGAATAAGAAATGAGAAGGACATACTAAAATATAAATAGTAAATTATGAAAGTTGATGTTAGTAAATCAACATAATTAGACAAATAATTAATATTGTTCAGCTGAATGCAGCAATTATGTATAATAAGGTACTCTTTATAATCATTTTATCATGTTCAAAGTAGAAAGTAAGAGTAATTAATCAAATATTAGGAAAATGTTAATAGTCGGATTTGCATTGTTAGCAGACGACGCTTGTAAACAATGTTATAGTAAGTTTAAATCAATGAATTATTAATGAAAACTATGTTTAAACTGACATCAAGCCATATCAAATTAAAGATAAATAAATAAGCTGTAAAATGATAAGTAGTAGAAACCGAAATGGAGTTGTAATAGTCGAGAAAGTAACGTTAGCATCATAAATTTGGTGAATTACTAGGGAATACGAAGAATACTAACAAAAACGACAACAGACGCCAAAATACCACGATGTAATGTCTATTAACAGAATTACGTCAGCATGACATAATTTCGAACCAATCACGGACGAGTTTAGTAAGACATACGACGCCCTAAGCGGAATGATGAAAAACTATATAAGTACAGATCGTCGAAAACACGAGGCATTTTGTCAAATTTCACTCCACCAGCAACAACAAATCCAGAACAAATAATCATAAAAATTAACTAATTCGACAATAAAGAAGAAGTATATTTTAATCTGTGCATCGAAACCAGTAGTGAACCTTAACTAGCAGTGCGTGTGATTGAACGAGGTTAAGAATCAACATAACCAAAAAGCAGTAGCTTATTTATTAAGAAGTAAATTACCTCGTTCCAGTGCGAATAATGTGAAGTGAAAAAACGATTATATAATTAGATCGTTAAAGTGATAATAATTTAATCATTACGATTAATCAACAGGTAGTACAATGATCATAATTACTAGTTTACATTTTAGTAAAAAACAGTATAACATAATACACGATTGTACTGACGCAAAAACACTAAGACTATAAGTAGATAACACTGTATCAAAGTTATTTAGAGGAATTAACATATTCCGACTTCAGATTATATATGTTACCTTTTTGATAACTGAACTCAATGTTAGTCAGAACAAACGAACTTTTCGTTCATTAACTTTCTATTATTAAAGGTGTCTAACCTAACCATATGATATCTATATAGGCCTAGTATTTTGAAATAAAGTGGCGTTTATTCTGTAGCTTAAACGAAGCCACCCTTGAGGTAAACAAATATAATAAATTATTATCAATAGTAATTAGAGTTTTCATTGTTAACTAAACTTAGCTAGGCAAAGTAAGGAAACCGGACGATTTGTGATCCGTTGATTGTTATTTAATGCATGTACTTAATTGAAAGTATTCAATAACGAATAATAAATACCACTATTGTACAGCAACAACTTTTGTCAATAATTATTTCAACTAATAATTGGTAATAAGTATTATTAATCACTGAAGTGCATTTGATAGTAAACAACCAAATAGAAGTTTAATGCATGATCTCAATCTAGCTATCTGATCATTTATTGAGTAACTAACAATCAGAATTCAATATCAATTCATTCAGAAGAATTCTTTTTATGGGACATTTCTGTCGAAAACCCATATGGCACCCATATTAAGTAAATATTAAAAGTGTTACAAAAGCTTTTACAGCAATAAAATACTGCTCAGTCAAAAGCTTGACAGTTTATTAACCAACTGTGAACAACTAAACGTCCAGTACATCATCACAGGTAAGTGAGAGTTTAATTTAATATGTATAATAATCTTGTCGAGACAAATACATTGACATACACAGACGACCCTTTTAACAGAAGAGATCTACGCAACAGTTACATTCATCAACGGATCTACTATTAAATATTTACTCATAAAAAATCTTAACCTATTACTAAACGACGACAAGAGTAAGTGAACAGATTTATTTATATTGGATTCAATAATAGATTGAATTGGTTTGAATAAATCAATAAACCGAAATAACTAATAATAACTAACCTAACTAATAATTAATAATTACTACAATCGAGACATTATTAAACAATAAACCCGGCTCTAGTAACGTCGTAGAATTGACGCCAGCAATGTGTGGCTTTTAATACCGGCTAAACAAAACTAACGTCGTAGAATTGGCGACCAACGATAGAGGCTAGAATTAGGTGAAATGTAATTCAAAATAAACAAAAAAACAATAATTTTTAAACATCCTAAATTCTAGTGGCAGCTACAATACGGACAAACGGTAAATGCACCGTTCAAGAGGCACATCGAAGATACGCGCGGAGGAAGCCGAAAAAGAATTAGATATGGACGACTAGGAGGCGACACCAGTCGAAGATGTCGAAGCGATATTAACTCCCGCGTAACCTACCAAAACCGCACGACCAGAGAAACAACCCGAGCGACCCAAACAACCTGAGAGACCCACACAAACAGGGGACTCAAACTTCCAGGAATGGATAAAGAAGATGTTTGAACAATCCAGAGACGATAATAAAAAAAACATCGAATCATTAAAGAAAGATTTTAAGGGGGAATTGAATAAAAAAACGGAAGAGACAAGTAAAAACATCGAAGCGTTAAAGGAGGATTTTCAGAAAAACATGAGAAACAATTAAATAAGAATATGGAATTAATGAACAAGAAGATGGAAGAAAATACGGAAATGATCAGCAAGAAGATGGAGGAAAATAACGAGAGAATAAACACGAAAATAGACGGAGAAATAACAGTAGTTAGAAGAGACATTGCGGAAGTACACGAGAGGTGTGATCAATACAGCCAAGAATTTTAGCAAACTAAAGAAGAGGTCGATGGAGGGATAAACAGTCTCGAAGAAATTAACGAAGTCAGAATAGAATCTTTGAAGAGGACGAATCAGGACGAAATAAAACGGGTACGGACGGACGTAGGGGAGAGATGCGAGGAAATAGACGCATCAGTAAACAACATACGAAGCCTGACCATCAATAACAAAGAAAAGATTGAAGAGTTACGACAACGAGAGATCCTGCAGATACGAGAGGAACTCGAAACAATTCGTAACCGACCAGCACCGGGTCCAATACCTGCAAAACGCGGACAATCGCGACATTATAAATTTTAAAAACTATAAAAAGAATCCAATCGAATTTCTGGAAAGAGTAGAAGACAACTTGGCCAGAATTCCAGAGAATAGGACCGTGATACGCAGTTTAATAGACGAGTATTTTAAAGAAATACACGACAACTGGTGGACGGCAACCCGACAAGAGATTCAAAGTTATGAGGAGTTCAAGACACTCTTCAGGACTAAGTTTTGGTCAGAGTCCACTCAAAATATTGTACGAGACGACATATGTCACGGCAAATACGACGCCAGTCGAGGGACGACACCAACTTCTTACTTCCTTGGTAAAGTGTGCTTGGCAAGAAACCTCGAACCGAAAATACCGGAGTAATGCCTGGTTACGAAATTAGCGTATCACTACGAGGAGGGAGTAGCGCGAGCGCGACAATGGGGACAGATTAAAACCATCCAATCCATGGCGGCGATACTCGAAGACAATGAACATGAGGGTTACTATAGAAGGAGTCGTAAGCGGAACGATTATTACCTAGATAGGAGTAACAACCAAAGTGGTAATAACAACCCCACTTACCGGAACAACCGGAATAACTACAACAACAATGTAAACAACAGCGAAACTAATTACCGACCGAACAATCCGGGTAACAATTACTCTGGCAAAAATAATAATAACATGAGACGGCCTCCATATAATAATTATAACCAAAACCGGGCGTACAACCAAGGCGGGAATAATCAACCCCAACCATACAGAAGGGTTAATTATGTCTATGCCAATAATGATCATGGGAGGAGGCGATATTACCCGAGACGCCGAAGCTTTAATTGAAATGATGATAGGGAGTACCAGCACAACGACAGGGGAAATCCAAGGAGCGAACCACGAAGGAGCCGAAGTAATGAAGGCGACAGCAGAGATAACAATTATCGACCCCGAGTACACTTCATACAAACCAGTAATCAAACCAACCAGAGGAGCCGTATCCAGAACCACGAACAAACAACACGGATAATAATGGGCAACCACAACGAAATAATAGTATCGAAGAACCTAGATCCGGAAGCGGGAACCAAAGAAGGGACGCACCCTCCGGAAATAATCAAAGTGATGAGACTCTAAGAATTAGACAGGATGAGAATGGTCACGTAACTGAGGACTATGATTGGATACCATTCAGTGATGACCCTGTGGAAAATTTCCGAATTGCTTACAATCGACGGAACCCACCAGAAAACTGGCTTCCCTCAACAAGGAATGGTAAACAGGCCAACACCCAATCAGGAGGGAGGCAAGATGAACAGGAAGTCGATGAAGATGAAACCTGGCCAGACAGGTGGAACGCATGAGTCAACAAGAACCATCCAGAATAAATGTTAAGCATACAACATTTGAAGGAGTAGAGAAGAAAACCACCAAAGAGAGCAAAATATAAGAGAAGGATATGAGAAAAGAAAGGATAAAGAAGAATTATGTGAACCTAATTTAAAGACATTAAACGAACTGTGGAGTGATGAGGGCCATTAATGAGGTAATATTGCATAATATCCGACAATAACTAAGCATACAATGCTACATACAACTATAATGACAATGACTTAGACGAAATGTAATTGACCAACATTTAACCCAATAGATTTGGTGAAAAGTAAAAACCAAAGACAATTAAAGGAAACTAAACAACATAAAAATGTGACAAACTATTATATAATGTGACATTGTTTATTATATAAACAATGTTAAAAATGAATTATGGTAAAATGAAAAAGTATAGAAGACTATAACAGAAGGTGATGGTGGATTTAAGAATTAACTGCATAACTATATGGTGATGAAGATAAGTGTAAAAAAAAAAAAATGAACAACCACAGAACCAACGTGCAAAATAGTATTGATGAATAACAGCAAAGCTTATGATAATATAACAAATATGTCAAGCTATAAACAATAATGACCTGTAAAGAGAAATATGTTAAATGAACTGATAAAGCGTCACAAGTGATAAAGTAATGGAATTTAGGTGTATAGAACCTCTAATCCCATGGGTATTCTAATGAATATAATGTCTTATAATGAAATATAAATAATATATTATGTCTTATGTGTTGTGATAGTGCAACTGTTGTTATGTGCAACTTTTTATTGTCCCAGACAGAGATGAAGATTCCTCTGATCTGTGAGTGTATAGTGAAGGAACAGCGGAGAATGGATGCCAATGAGAGCCCCTCTGACTCCGAAACTGCTATAAATGTTAGGGAAAAATGTTAGGGAATTATGATACTCCAAGGATTAAATCAACAACTTCGAGGTAAATGAAGAACAAAGGAGAATTGTCACAAGAATCAAGATATTTATAATGTGAAGAAAAAATGTATTACTACAGGAGAACAGGGAAATTATCAAAATAAGAACAAATGTATAATATAACCAAACCACCAAGAGAAGAAAAAATTGACCAATACTTGTAAGCCGAAGATTGGACTAACGACGAACATAGTCTAGACCAACACACCAAAAGCCCATTAAGTCAAATAAAGAAGAAAGCAGTAGTCTTATAATTAAAACAAGTTAAGGTGATAATTTCATCAAACCACAGAACTAGATTTTCTCAAATTATCAATTTTGAGAGGAGAGCATATGTAACATCACAAAATGTTCCATAACACTAATGAACACCAGAAGGGTGAATAATGCCAAAAGAACTATAAATGAGTAAACAGAAAGAATGTAACAGTGAAAATAATAAACCAGCAAAGAAGAAAAGAAGAGAAGGAAGCCTAATAAGCAGTGATGAATACACAACATGTACTAAATGACACTACAACTATAATAAACTAAATGACAAGGACAAAATGACAAGACAAGTTTCCCAAATAAACTGTCAAGTGAGCCCAATAACATTTGATAAATAAAGTAAAACAGTGTAAATATAATACCCACTGACTTAATAATATTGTACTATATATTAAGAATAAATAACAGCATATTAGCTAATATAAGTAGAACAATGATATGGAAAAGACAAATAAAAAGTACTATGCTAGGGGTAGCCACAAACCTGTAAAAGATAGTATGAAAACCAAATATGTGTTATTACAGATTAAACATGACTGTAAATGTAAGCACTAAATGTGTTTAGTTAACTTCATAAGTGAGAAAAATGTGTACAAAAGATAAAAATAGTCAGGGAACAAACATTATAATATAATGATAACAGATCCTGAATGACCAATTTAAATCAATAAAGTGAGAGTTAAATAGAAACCCTACTACACATTATATAGTAGAGTCATGACTATAATGAATAGAATGTAAGTTACCACCACATGGGTGATACTATACGAATAAGAAATGAGAAGGACATACTAAAATATAAATAGTAAATTATGAAAGTTGATGTTAGTAAATCAACATAATTAGACAAATAATTAATATTGTTCAGCTGAATGCAGCAATTATGTATAATAAGGTACACTTTTTAATCATTTTATCATGTTCAAAGTAGAAAGTAAGAGTAATTAATCAAATATTAGGAAAATGTTAATAGTCGGATTTGCATTGTTAGCAGACGACGCTTGTAAACAATGTTATAGTAAGTTTAAATCAATGAATTATTAATGAAAACTATGTTTAAACTGACATCAAGCCATATCAAATTAAAGACAAATAAATAAGCTGTAAAATGATAGTAACAGAAACCGAAATGGAGTTGTAATAGTCGAGAAATTAACGTTAGCATCATAAATTTGATGAATTAATAGGGAATACAAAGAATACTAACAAAAACGACAACAGACGCCAAAATATTAAGATGTAATGTCTATTAATAGAATTACGTCATCATGACATAATTTCGAACCGATCACGGACGAGTTTAGTAAGACATACGACGCCCTAAGCGGAATGATGAAAAACTATATAAGTAAAGATCGTCGTAAACACGAGGCATTTTGTCAAATTTCACTCCACCAGCAACAACAAATCCAGAACAAATATTCATCAAAATTAACTAATTCGACAATAAAGAAGAAGTATATTTTAATCTGTGCATCGAAACCAGTAGTGAACCTTAACTAGCAGTGCGTGTGATTGAACGAGGTTAAGAATCAACATAATCAAAAAGCAGTAGCTTATTTATTAAGAAGTAAATTACCTCGTTCCTGCGAATAATGTGAAGTGAAAAAACGATTATATTATCAGATCGTTAAAGTGATAATAATTTAATCATTACGATTAATCAACAGGTAGTACAGTGATCATAATTACTTGTTTTCATTTTAGTAAATAGCAGTATAACATAATACACGATTTTACTGACGCAAAAACAATAAGACTATAAGTAGATAACACTGTATCAAAGTTATTTAGAGGAATTAACATATTCCGACTTCAGATTATATATGTTAACTTTTTGATAACTGAACTCAATGTTAGTAAGAACAAACGAACTTTTCGTTCATTAACTTTCGATTATTAAAAGTGTCTAACCTAACCATATGATATCTATATAGGCCTAGTATTTTGAAATAAAGTGGCGTTTATTCTGTAGCTTAAACGAAGCCACCCTTGAGGTAAACAAATATAATAAATTATTATCAAATGTAATTAGAGTTTTCATTGTTAACTAAACTTAGCTAGGCAAAGTAAGGAAACCGGACGATTTGTGATCCGTTGATTGTTATTTAATGCATGTACTTAATTGAAAGTATTCAATAACGAATAATAAATACCACTATTGTACAGCAACAACTTTTGTCAATAATTATTTCAACTAATAATTGGTAATAAGTATTATTAATCACTGAGGTGCATTTGATAGTAAACAACCAAGTAGAAGTTAATGCATGATCTCAATCTAGCTATCTGATCATTTATTGAGTAACTAACAATCAGAATTCAATATCAATTCATTCAGGAGAATTCTTTTTGTGGGACATTTCTGTCGAAAACTTATATGGTGCCCAAGTAAATATTAAAAGTGTTACAAAAGCTTTTACAGCAATAAAATACTGCTCAGTCAAAAGCTTGACAGTTTATTAACCAACTGTGAACAACTGAACGTCCAGTACATCATCACAGGTAAGTGAGAGTTTAATTTAGTATGTATAATAATCTTGTCAAGACAATACATCGACATACACAGACGACCCTTTTAACAGAAGAGATCTACGCAACAGGTACATTCATCAACGGATCTACTATTAAATATTTACTCATAAAAAATCTAAACCTATTACTAAACGGAGACAAGAGTAAGTAAACCAATTTATTTATATAGGATTCAATAGTAGATTGAATTGGTTTGAATAAATCAATAAACCGAAATAACTAATAATAACAAACATAACTAATATTTAATAATTACTACAATCGAGACATTATTAAACAATAAACGAGGATAGAGTCTCGTCGTAATATGTATATAATATATACATACAAAACTTAGCAGACATGATTTCAGTCATATATATTCAATTACTTACTTTCAATAATGCAACTTACTCGTCTAATTAATTAACGGTGGAAGATTAATGAGTTAATACTGAACGTATTTCATAGTGTCACGTTTCGACTTTCACTACATTCGAAGTCTTATACGTTTAGGACTATAAACGACATTGATTTTCTGTTGGTAACGAAACAATGGAACAAGTGGTTAGCAGTTTCAAAAATTAAACATGCACTTTATTACAATATTCCAAGAATAACTTATATTGACGCAACCTGTATTATTTATGAATAAAAAAATATGTTTTTGCTTCAATTTGACGTGTTAGCCAGATGTAGTAAATTAAAGCTGTTAATATGATTCTGTCTCTGCCTAAATAAAAGTAAAAAATACAAATAGCAAAATGTACTTAAAAATATGAAATTTAAACATTTAAATCTTTGTCTTTTTGGGAATAAAAAACATTATATATTGTGGAAAGAAAGATAAGAATATATAAATATATACAAGGAAAATGAAGAAGTAGATCAACGGAAAAAAATTATTACGATATGTTAATTTTTTACTTTTAATTCCTCTTTTCCTTAAAGAGGAAAATTCTTATTAAAAAAAGGTGGTATAAAAAGTACGTTTAATTTTTAAATATAATACTGAAACATTTGTAAACAATAATAATACAGGCTTAAACATTATGTAATATTTGAATGCCCTGCATTATTGTCAGCAAACACATTTTATTAGGATAATAAACATATCGATAATTTATACCTGTCAGTTCATTATGTGTGTGTGTGTGTGTGTGTGTGTGTGTGTGTGTGTGTGTGTGTGTGTGTGTGTGTGTGTGCGCGCGCGGGCACGGAGGTGCAAGCCACAACTCTTTTTATTTTGCTTTGTATAGTATACAAGTCACTATTTCAAAATAATTTAATTACCTTGTATCCGTCAGTGACTTCCTTTTAGCGTTTTTCATATAACTTTTTGTTCTATGAATATAATATAATATATGAATATAACTTTTTGTCATTATAACGCAACTCTTTGTTGAACGACGTCGAACTGAGTGTGATAGCAACAAAAGCCCACAAAATTAGGCAATAACACAAGTTTACAAACGAATAGGAAAATTGCGTAAAATATCAAAGGAGTCTAGAATGCACACACAGAATTATGTAGAAACAGCTGGATATGCCAACACGTACTGCTCACAGAACAAAATTTACAGGAACTTTTTTAACTCCCATGAGTTTTCTCTCCAAGGTAACATGATTAAAAAAATAACAATAACTTGTGTGTTGTAGTTTCTCAATAACTTAGGTATAATTCACTTTCTGTTCGTAATGCACCAGTAAGTAGAATTGTTTTAGTTATAGTCGTTTTTGTGGGATTTTCCCGCTTCTACAGTTGTATCGTTGCTGAGAATTAATTATTCATTCTGATGCATTTTACGAACTGGCTGCAACACCCTATCTCTTTATTCGTTTCTTTCAATCTCTCTACTATATCCCTTTATACTCAGCTAACGTTTGCATTTTGCCAGAAAGCGTTTCTCACTGCCTCTGTTCTCTAACCAAACGTAAGGTTCTCTAGTGCGGGTGTGAAACGCTACTTTCTTTTTTCGTTAATAACATTTGCAATTGAATGTATTTATACCAATGTAGAAAAAGAAAGAGCTTCTTGTACATTGGGATTCTTTATACTATTCTTACTATTTAGTTTTTGTATACATTGCAAATATAAAAATTGTACACAAAGAACGCAAAGGAAATATGATAAAATTTGAGAAGCTAATATAAAATAAAAGCTACAGAAAACGAAATCGAAAAGCAGCTGTTAAACTTTTATAAAATTCAATTTTTATGGAGTGGCGTACTTAGATGAAAGTAATGCATGCTTGGAGCTTAATGCACTTAATTAAACAGATAACGTTTTAAAGTTAATTTTTTTACGTCGATAAAATATAATATTCGTTGTACCCTACACGATGCCTGTCACCTATCACGTGATCAATAGGGAGACGAGATGGTTTCAGACACTTCTGTCAGAGGGAACATGATGCTCCTTATACGGCGTTGCTCAGCTGAAGTAAACATTGGTACATCACACTTGTAGATTTGTAGACATGGAAGATGTTAGGATTTTAGATGACTAATAAATACGGTGGTGACAGCTACACGTATGGATTCCAGGCCATCAGGAAAGTTTTTGTACACTGGATGTTTACGTAATCAGTACAGACGTGACTGACAGAAAAGAGAGATGTTAGTAAAATTGTCAAGTCTTTAGTATTGTTATTTGCATTGCAGACTGGTATAATTTTATACGATTTTAAACGTTTTATTATTGGTAATGCATACAACCAATTAACCAATTATGAAAATTATATAATAATACTTCTTTCAGAAGTGAAACTGAACTTGATTTCCGTTTTTAATTGACATAAATGGATCGTTTTTACTTTAAATTGTAGGTTAGCATGTTCGTAAGGGAACGTAATACTTAATAATTTTTATCTGTGTCTTTCTTAGTTGTAAGAGAATGTATATGAAACTTTTGCTTAAGGTTTTTGCGAATTATGAAATGAAAAGTGGCCTTTCAGAAACATTTTTCTGTTGTAAGACGTAAGTTACTATTTAATAAGTACTACATGTTTATAATAGTTATGTTTTAATTTAGAACGTGTAATACCTGATGTAAATAATTCCGTATTGTGATAAATAATTATATTCTAATTCCTGTACTACTCAAAGAATAGTGTGTTTAGGTAGTACGTTTGTTTGTTCATTTG
The DNA here is from genome assembly GCA_034769895.1 of Magicicada septendecula. NCBI lineage: Eukaryota > Metazoa > Arthropoda > Insecta > Hemiptera > Cicadidae > Magicicada > Magicicada septendecula. The sequence goes on from CM068369.1 coordinate 391,045,779, forward strand.
AGCCCTTTTGACTCGAACACGACCTGACCAGTTTTGATAGACAAGTTACCAAATTATTTTTTAGAAACAGGAAAATGGCGGATATTACATACAGTAGCCTATTGTGTAAAATGTGTACAATTTTGTAGAGTTGGATATCATTTTAATCAATTAGGAGCAGCGCGTAAAAGGAAGATTACAACAACAAAACGTGAAACATTAAAAGAAATGACACTACTCAAAATGACGGTATTACGGTGAAGTGATGATAATGTTTGTTTTGTTATACTGCCTACAAATTTCGTTCTTATAGTTATCATGGCATCACAATTATTGCTTAGTATGTTTTATTTTTCCTTTTTTAAAATTTGTACACTCTGTCGGATATTGTTTTAGATAATATATAAAAGCAGTTATGACTGTGCATGACTTGTCACTTTTAATATTTTATAATAATTTTGATAAACGGGTAACACAGGTTTATTTTACAGAACCGACAAAGCTGTCTGTATTACAGTAATTATTTTAATTCTATTCTTTGTTTAAAGAAATTGGATGCCTTCACATAAGTAATGATTTTAGGAAAGAGAAAGGAATACAAGCGTACTTTACCTCGATGATACCTGAGTAAACGTCTATTGAAGTCTTTCAGACTTAAAGAATAACGTATGGAGGAGCTTCCCTAGCAAAGAGACTTCAAGGAATTCATTCAAGTCTATACTTATGATGCAATCTAAAGAACCAAATTTAAGAGAGTCTCGATTTTTTAATGAAAATGAGCTACACGGGTTTATGCCTAATAGAAAACTTTATCACCTAAGAGATATTCTGTAAACTAGCATAGTGAATGGATAGTCCAAAATTAAAATAATGATTTACAGATAACAAATCATATAAATAATTCTATATTTGGTGTAGACCAGACACCATAACCTGTAAAATTAAACATTGGTTTCAATCAAGAGGACAGCCTGCAGGGCTGTTTATTACATCTGTGGGGGCTAAAGCATGCTACGTTTTACGGAAATGGGTTGATGCGTTCAAACATTATCGTAAGACATAGCGGTAGACAGATATACAGTTAGACAGACACTAAGGTTGAGTTAGCACTGAGAACTCGAGTCGATCCTTAAATAAATAACATTATTCACACACTTAAAATAACTAAATGGGAATATTCAGAACATTTATTCTTCTTTATCAGTGTGACAAATACGCCCTCCCACACACGCCAACACCTTCTCATTGCCTTGTGGGCAATTAGAGAAACAAAACATCAGCACTGACTATAGCCACACTACGTACACCTGAGGAACTGCGGACTGAATAAGCCGAATATTATGAAAATAATATCAAAATTGAGTGCTTGTAGTGTGGTAGCGGGAGTGTATGACTGCTGCATTACACGGTTTGGGTTTGATTATGTCTATGATTATTTGTTTGATTATTTTCGATCTGATGATGAGATCGAAAGCGCTTTTCGGGAATTTCCTGAATATACTGTCTTTGGTGTGCATCAGTTTTATATTCTGTTAGTGTATACAACAAATAAAAAAAGTTTATTATTTAAATATTTCTATAGGCAAAATATAAATATTTCTTTGACAATAAATCTTCATCGTTGGGCGCTGACAAAGCAGCAGCTCTGCCTAGTAATTGTTTCTGAACCTACACATCCAAGCCTTTGTAAATCGTATGTTACAAATAAGATTTTTTAATAAGATTGGTTTTTTTTATAAGATTTTTTCAAACAGGCTGATTAAATTAAATATTAAGGATTATTATCTATATTGCTTTTAGCTTGATTATGGTTTTTCTTTCAAATAATTTTAGTTTTGTCCATTTTAATAACTTCAATGATTAGTACATGCTAATTTCTAAAGTAGGTTGTTTGTTTCAATTTACTAAAACAGGATCAGCGGGAAGAGTAACTCAACAGAGTAGGCCTAAGCGCTAACGACGCGACGGCTCTGGAAGTTTGTTGTCATAAGATTCAGTTAGTACGAACGACGACCCAGTTACTTTGTCGACGCAGGAACTGTACAAATATACAGAGTGAGCTTATAATTAATTATTCAATCAGTAGTTGCATCTACGAACCGACAAACTACCTCTGTTTCTCAGTGGCTGCCTGTTTCCTCCGCTGTAAACATCAGATTTTATTTGCTTTCCGTGTAGTTTTCGTTACATATACTGCTTTAATATTAATACACATTTTACACTGCTCCTCGAAATACAATGTAAAAGTCATTTAAACACATCATTGTCAAATAAGTTATTAAAATATTAAATGTTCCTAAAAATATTAAAAATTATAATAATATTTAGGCTTATTTTTAATTCCGTAAATTAATAATTGGATAACGAAAGTTAATGAGAGCATGTCAGCGCATGTGACCTTTGCACTGAGGCATGCATCGTGCCCTCCAGGTTGATTAAATCAACAGTTGATCAAAATGGAAGACATTACATGCTTGGGTGTATCTAGTTCGTCCAATTATCTGGCGTAAGCATATTTTTACCAAAAAGAAGCAGCCGGTAACTAATTATAGACAGTACTACTATATATAGGAACGAAAGTCATAAATGTCGATTGGCACGAAAATGCTGGTTTATAAGAGCATTTTCAAGCTAGTGTGGATATACTATATACAGCTGTGGAAAAGGCCAGCCAATCGAATGTGGAAATATTGCTAAACATTAAACCTGGTAATAAGAGCTATCACCAATTCTACGTGGTATGTATTTGAGATATATATTCTACTACATTGAGATCTGCAAGTAAACCAGATCGGGTAGGGATATATTACCACATCACAGGGCCAATACTGAAGAGCGCCAAAAATGTTTGTGCAAGAGCTCTTCAGCCCGGATATTGAACCCAAGCGCTTAAAAGTTACAGACAAAGTGAAACATAGACAATTACTTAACTATCATAACAGCCTAAATCATTATGGACTGTGATTTCTGAATCAATATTCATGCCTTTTACTCTCATCATCATAGCATCTGCTTTTTGTACGCTTGTTAAGTATATTTTGTAGAAAAAAATACATAAAATTAAGGGTAATCTTACTTCCGTAACCAATTAGCTTATACATAAAACTACAAACATCAAATTGAACTTCCTCTTTTTTGGTTGATATTGTAGTGTAAATTTTACTCTATCTGGATAATATTTTCCATAAATCTTACACTGCTTCCATTTCTAGTAGATTACTAAAAACATTGTGTGGTAATATATCCTGACTAACATTTGTTTATTGGTTAGTCGCGTGAAAATTATTATTTTTATCACAACGTAGAGCACAGTTCTCTCTTCAAATAATTTTTAGTTTTTTTTTTTTAATGCATAAAGTTTCATATGCATCCTACATGTTTACGTTACCGAATAATTATTTATGCTGATTTTATAAATTTTACGAAGATGTACTTTATAATAAATAGAAACAGACTACTTACAAATTCAGTAATGTACTAAATCAGTCAACAGAACGTTACAATGCATTCTTAAAGTAATCCAGCAAGGTATGTTTACTATAAGCAACATAAGAATAATGTCGTAAAATCCAAGCTACTTGACACCAAATATCAGAATGTTTAATTTAATATTATACTTTAATTGGTATGGCAAGAAATAATTTCATGATGAATATGAAAAAAATTTTATCGAACATATTTAGTAAACCTTTTTACTACAATATTTTAACTAATGCCCTGCAAATACACATCGAAGGAAGCCATTTAAGTGAGACATGATATGAGTATGCCAGTATTAAAAATGTTTTATAAACGAACAGTTTTAGTACTTTATTTTTCGAATAACAATGTTATAACTTTCAATAAGACTTCGTTCGTAACTACTGGTTCAAACGTGTTTCCTAATAGTATTTGGTAGATAGATCGCAATGGTTGTGAACGTATAGTGTACACAATAAACAGACGTTTACAGTAAACTAACTTTGACTTTATCTAGATATTTTTGTAAACAATTACCACTCTCGTGGTTGTAACAAATGTTCTTACATTATTTTAATATTTTTAACATACAAATTTTTTATAATAGTCGGTTTAGCAAACATCAAAGTGGGGCAACAGTGACAGAGCAACAATAAATAACAGGCTTACACTATTCTTGTATTTTAAAAAGAGTTTGCTAAGTATAACGAATTTTTTGAACTTCGGTTGAGCCTAACGTGTTTTACTTATCTTTATTAAAATAATTATATAAATGCACTGTTAGGAATTTGCACGCCTACTTAACCACAGTATATACATGGAGGGTAATATGGAATAAATCATTTTTTAGTTCTCTGTGATCCATTTTATATAAATAAGTACAACCTAATTTAAACGATAAACTTGCGACGAAAGAATTAACATTGCTTCTTTCATACGATGTTTCATTCCAATGTCTTTCCGTACACATACAGAGAATTGGAAATTCCTTTGTACAGTTTTTTGCAAAAATATATACCAATTTTTGAAGAAAATTTTGTGTTACCCAATAGTTCACTAGTTCTTAAAGACTTCATTACGAGTATGTTACTGGTACGGCAGTCAAGTTGACTCACGTTCTCACTTTAGCCGATGTAGCCTGAAGACTAATGTACATAGCGGGATGGGTCACATGGCAGCTTATTATGATTATACTATCAGAATCAATATCAGTAGTAGCATAAATTGCTGTCGCTAGGATTACTAAAAAGCCTCAGAGAGCTCTACTTACTGATTAACAAGTTACCTAAAATTTCGGTCTTTTACTACACGTTTCGTATGTTTTTCATACTCGTTGATCATAGTCCTGCGTAGTTACTACAAAATTCTCTCAGGCTCAGCGTATCTTTTACAAGGGCAACTCGAATATTAAACTCCGAATGGCTGATACACACAAACGTATTCCCATAGCACCACAGTACGTGCACAACAGCTACCAGTATCCTTTTATGTTGTTACACGCAAATTCGTAGCCTATTTTGTTCATTTCATTTCCTATCAAACGTGGGGCCTGTTGTCATTGCATCTTGCACCAGCTGTAACGTATGTGTTGGTATTCTTTGAATCGTCCCATCGTCTGCTGAGTTCGTTTGGCAATGTGTCCTGAATTGCTGAACGGTGTCGGCTGTCGAGATTTTCGACAGATGGAAACGCGAGCTGGAAACTATGTTTCGAATGGTTAGGTGTGGACGGGACAGAAACACCTAGTACATATTGAAAAAAACATGTATAGCTGACTTTCTTGTTTTAATAAAACTAGTTCTAGAGTGCATAGTAAATATGGTAAAATTGTTTTTGGAAAACGGTAACATGCGTTTTAATTTTATTTGTTATGAAGTGTAAAAACAATTATCTTAGAGTCGGTTTTAATTTGTTTTATTTTTAATAAAGTGGAAACAGCAACAGAACCAGTTAGTTGGCTATGGAAAACTAACATATATTTGACGAAAAGTTTTAAAGTTTTATTTTTTCCTGTGTGATTACATAAATTTGTTTTCCCAACACCACCGTTCTGTTCAGTGTAACTAAACAAAAAAAATTAAAATGTGTTTCCTAGGAGATTGCATTCACGGGTAGAGAGTATTACACATTTGCATTAAATCAGCGTACTTCTTAAATAATGCAGTGTTACACTAGAAGGATGAGTTAACGGGAATAACCCTGCCCAGGTTTGTATACGCTATTATTCGGGACGTTGTGAGGATATTAGGGGAGAAGGAGTTAAATCAGACTCGATTTACGGCAAGCAGACGCTACATATCTTTTCTTTTGTTTTTCCTCAAATATTAATCAATGTGTATTTCTTTAGAAGAAATATGTAAATACATGATGAAATGTTACATAGTGGATTAAGTATTTTAGTGCTTTGTGTGGCGTCACACCATGTTTGGCACCGTTGACCTAAAGCATTTGATTATATTTGTTTATCTTTTATTTTACTTATTTGTTTTAAATAAATGGCAGGATCGATTCTTTGGTTACTGTTTATTCAGAGATTTATTTGACTACTTTTTGTAATTTTAAAGTTGTCGTGTGTTAATAATGTCAGGTTTATTGAGATTTTCTGATTGCCAAATGTTATTGTAGTGATAATATGACTGTGATGCGGATTTTCGTTAATTGTTTAAATAATTATTTTTCTTACAATTACTTTCGTACTTCATGAATTTTGTTAACACGTTTCATATCCATTTCTATTTCTTTACTTTGCTAGCCACTCTGTCCATCTTGTTTATTTGTAATTGAGTATTGACACTATCTACTCAAAATCTACTTTACTTTTAACAGGTTCCATTTACCATAAATGTAAGCAAACATTATTCAATTTCTTTTTTCTTAATTTCAACAGACACAAACGTTTTAATATTATCAGTCTGGTACAGTTTAAATAAAATTTATAAGAACACTTTGATACCAAATGTTCTTTTTTATTACTCGAGTACGTAGAATTTATAATCACATCAACCCCGATGAGCAATTTTTGGCGTCTGTTCCAAGAAACTTAGCAAACTTCACTTATTAATTAGTGTTTTAATTATTAAATTTCTGTCTGTCTGTCTCTCTCTCTCTCTCACACACACACACACACATGAATGACCACAATCCTTATGCTCCAGTGAGTAGTTATAAAACTTAAATTTGAAACAAGAAAATAGAGGAACATGGAGAAATCAATCATAGATTTACTGTACTAAAATTACCATCCTGAAAACATTTTGAGGTTTTATCACATGGTCAAGAACTTTCCATGTGGCAGCTGTTCCAACATGGTTGGAAAGGGAAGTAAGTTTGATCACTTGAATGACTTATTGAAAACGAACTACAGTGAATTGTCTGGTGAATCACAAACTTACCAACTTTGTGAGCGAAGCTGGAGAACGTTGTAGGCTGCATGTTGATAATTGTAGGATGTATTTTAATTGACCAGTGAAATCTGCTAATCTTATAGAGGAAGAATCAAAATGTTCATTGAAATTCACGAATTAACAATTTAAGTCTTAATTTGTTCTATGTCAGATGATTGAAAACCTGAAACTAAATAATTCTCTCACACATGCTAGATCGGATGTCACAATTAAGTCACATTTGTTTCTAATTTTATTTTTTTGTTTAAAAAACTAATCCAATATATTCACTAATCTTATAAAATTAGAAGTGAAATGGCTGAAGCTTTTCAAGTAGTATTGGTGCGTATTATTGTAAAACAGCTTATGTATTAATTTACAGACATTTTTGAATATAAGTAATTTGAGTTTTAAAGTTATGCTTTATTTCGTTAAGTATAATCATTGCACACTACAGATGTAACTGATAAATCGTGTACATCAAAAAGCTGAATCTGGTTAATTTCTCATTTTCTCCTTTTGCTCCATCCCTCCCTCCCTCCCTCCTTCCCACCAACTCCAACTCCAACCTCCAACTTCCTTTCCTCTCTCTCTCTCTCTCTCTCTCTCTCTCTCTCTCTGTCTCTCTCTCTCTCTCTCTCTCTCTCTGTTAGTAACACCATCCGGTCCAGGGTTCTTCCGGGGCCGAAGCGCTAAAAGCCTGTCCGTTACCTCTTCCACCGAAGTGAGTTCGGTTTCGGAAGTGATCGGGCTGCCAAGATAAGCCTCAACTTTGTCTTCTATCTCGTCATCGGAGTCTGGGTCCCCGGACGGGTTAGGAGTAAATTGAAGCTCCAGGCGCCCGGCCAGGAACTAAGATTTCTCGTCCGGCTTGGCAAGGGGATGCCCCCCAGGTCCGTTGATGGCCGGGAGTGGAGGACGGCGCCTCCTCCCGGTTAACACGGAAGGAATCCTGTAAACGGAGCATTCCTCCGGTGCATCGTCAGCCATTTTGGTGACCGCAAATTCCTAGCAGCTTCGTCGGGAGGCCTGCCTGCAAGTCACGATGTAACTTGCCGGCCTTGTCGGCCGGATCTCGCGTCCGGTGCCACCGTCTCCGTAGTCTAAAGCTAGAAGACCGACTTCGTCAGGGATCCGGTGATAATCGGAGGTTAGATTAGGCTTCATCCGTGAGCACACGCCGACGGAAGAGACCACGGCTTCATCGAACAAGGCGACCACTTCGTCGATGTGCTAAGTGGTATCGAGCGGAAACTCCTCGGGAAGTCTGGGACAGAAGGCAGGCTCGAATCGGCCCCACTCGACCACCCGTCGCGCTGCTCTCCCAATCGTGTGACGGGTAGGTACGTGCACCTCAATGGGACAATGGTCAGAGGACAGCTTCGTTAACACGGAAACCTCAATCTGGGTGACAACGCCCTTGACAACTGCAATGTCAAATATGTCAGGTCGGGCTCCAAGTCGGCGGGGATAATTCGTCGGTAGTCTGGGTCCGTAGGCTCGAAGGTGGTGGTCGTGAAGGTACCTGCTAAGCGACCTCCCAGATGGTGTAGTCAGACAACTACCCCACTCGGGATGTTTGCAGTTCAGGTCACCTGCAAGAACAACTTTCCTATGCGCCCCGAAAAGAGCAGACAGGTCGGCGTCTAGAACTGGAGCGGTCGGCGGTTTGTAAGCCGAAACCAGGAGAACGCCTCCGAGAACTTCGGGGAGTGCAACGGCGGTGGCCTCGATACTTTGGCGAGGAGGCAGCGCCACGCGGTAATGCGCAATGCTAAATTTCACCGCTATGGCCGTGCCTCCCCCCGCGTTCCGCCCAGGTCTATCGTCCCTGTTAAGCGAATAGTTGGGCAATCTCACTGTGTCATGGGCCCTAACCCAGGTCTTAGAGAGGAGAAGCACATCGGGCCTGCGACTGGCTAGGAACTCTCTAAGTTCCTCGATTTTGGGTCGAAGTCTGTCGGCGTTCCACGCTATGATGGTTAGGTTGCTTTGGATGGAGGTAGTTCTGTTACCTTGGAGCATTATAGAAGACCTATAGCGGCTGCAGCTTCCGCGAGCATCAAGAATTTCTCTGTCGGGTTCGCCGTGCAAAGACGAACCCGGATGGAACGATATAATCGATCCACTTCGACGAGGTCATATTCCACGAGGAAGGATTTTACCTCGGCAAGAGCTGAGGGGGATGTGGACGACAAAGCAGATGGGGCAGGGTTGCTGCGGGCGGCGGCAGCATAGCTGCGGACTGAATTCACCCGAGATAAGGTGTTTTTGGATGGGAGTTCGGTCTTTTCAGTTGCAGGACGGGGCTCTACTGTGGACTGCCGAGCAACCCCAGCGCCGGAGCGCTGTGTTGGCTTGTTCTTTGGTTTCTGGGCAGGGGCAGCGGGAGCAGCGTTTTCCTGTTTCTTCTGTTTCTGCTTCCTACTTTTAAGGGTGTAGCGAGCCTTGGGAGGGGGGATTCTGACCTCTCTGGGACTGGCTCCACTACCTCCGGGGCAGGATCCTCGTCCATAGGAACGGGCTGGGTTTCCAGGGACGATGCTGGTGTAGCATGCTCTTTCCAAGCAGGCGGGGCCGATGCACGTGGCTGAACACGTGGGCGAGGTCGGGCGAGAGTTTGCGGTTCAGATGAGCTGACCTTCTCCCGGAGACGGGGTAAGGCAGCACGATCCGGGACGACAGGAAGTTGCTGGCGGACAGGAAGGTAAGTCCTGTCCGCGGCCTGCCTCAGCAGCTGCTGGAAAACCGAGCATCTACGGTAATTTGCCGAGTGAGTTTCGCCGCAATTAATACAAAAGCGGGGTCCCTTAGCCGGCACCTTACAATCTTTGGTCGGATGCGGTTTATCGCACCTGACGCAGGCCACTGAGTTATGACAACTGTCCGAGCCGTGCCCGAACGTTGGCAACGATGGCACTGAGGGACGTGGCCAGCCTCATGGCTCCTTTCTACTTTGATCTTCAGACCGCAAAGACTGGTCAGTCCCAGCAGACTGTCTGCATGTTCCCCCTTCAGGATGATCACCCGGAGGAGTGGTAACTTGCGCCTGGGTCCGCTGACGGTGAATAACCTAATACACTCCTTCACAGGGATGCCGAGTTGGCGGAGCTCGTCCGCTACCTCGTCGGGGTCCGTGTCTTCGTCCAGGCCGCGGATGATTAGCCGGACGTGGGCCGCGTTCTCATTTGTAAAGGTATGAAAATTGTAGTCCATTGGCCTGCAGGAATAAGTAGACGGGTCTGTACTCCTCGTCCGTCGCGCAGCAGACGCGAAGAGTGTCTCACCCGCGAAGAGACATCTGCACGTCCGCCGAGAGGCGAACTCCGAGCCGGAGGCGTCGGGCGAAGTCAACGACGTTCTTGACGCCGTTGACGAACAAGGGCGGAGGGCGGCTTCGACGGGATGGAGCATCCAGTGGCTCCGAGTCTTCGGGGAGCGGAGTTTCCTCCGCTTCTCGCTTTTTCTTTTTAGATGCCACAACGGTAAATTCGGACCTAGGCGTGGGCTGGGACGCAGTAAACGTCGGGGCGGGAGTAACCCCAGTAACAACGTTTGGACTCGGTCGAAACCGATTGGCGGCCCTGAGAAGGACCGCTGCACGATCTGACCGAGTCAGGGACAAGGTCGGGGCTTACAGAAGAAGCAGTGGATTGGTCCTTATCAGGACCATTCCGCCGCCCGGGCGCAACGCGACGGTCGCCCATCGCTTTTTGACAGAGATACTCGGGCCGAAGCCCTTCTACGGGAATTGTAAACCCGCTCAGCGCCGGTATTGAAGGCCGCACCACACTAGGTGAAGCGACCGACCGCTACCGGCAGGGACTAAATACTTAGCCTACGAAGCTAAGCGGACGATGCCACCAAAAGCCGCGGAAAAACAGTAAAAAGGCTTACCTCGAAGTGGTCCCCCGACGTAATCCCAATTAAAGGTCCACCGGTCCGGAGTGTCGAGAAAACCGTACCACCACACAGCACTATACACTGGTTCACTGCACTTGCCGCCTTTTGGCTTCGGGAGGGACACTACACTGGTCGCACACCAACCGACACCAGACCGTGAACGGCTACTGCCGTCAAGAGACTAGCACAAGTGCACACGAACACTACCGCGCACACAAGTCGAAGCAACCGATCCACCCGGACTAGTGTTGTCGTCTGCTGCCACGCGGCCCTTACAAGGAGCGTCGATGGCGGTCGCACAACCCACTAGATACGTGGCCGCAGCTAGCTTGGCTTCGCTCTTCACTTGTTACTGGACCGGCGCTGCAGGTGATCCAGTAGTTTTCAACACCTTCAGTTGATGACCTTACTCCCGGCGCAAGCTAGGGCGGGAGTTCCTACCGCCAACACGTTCCTCGAAAGAGTCCGCTACGTACGTCAATCTTAGCCTTGGAAGAGCTCCTGAGCCTCGATGTGTAGCAGTCCACAGTCAGAGGAAGAATTTCATGTCACCGTGCGTATCGTGTGTAGTTTTGCAATATTTTGACAATGTATTGCTTTATCAAAAAGGTAAAATTTAATGAAGAAAGTTGTACTAGTGGTTAAAATTACAAACGGGGTATTTTGCACATTCTATTGAAGAGTGAATAGAAAGCTGCCATTTTATGTTGTGGTGGGTGATTAAAGCGGTTAGGTATAATGATGTTAGTGGAGGTTGGTTTTCTGTATATTGCATAATGAAGTTGGTTATTGTTTTTTGTGATGGTTATGTATAAATAGAAATAGTTGATTTTCGTTATGTCTTCTTTCTTCTGTGAATAGTATTTTTGGGTGTAGTGTTATTGATTTGTTTTAATATTTTATCTGCATTTGTGTTTTTGTTGTAAGATACTTACAGTACATCATCTACGTACCTTATCCATATGCCTTTTGGATCAAATAAATTTAAAATTGGCCACACATGCAAATAACAGGACATGTGTGATGGTGTGTCTACGTGACGTAAGTTTATTCTTGCTGTTCCTTCTCGATTTTCAATGTTAGGTGCTAAGTCCTTATTGTAGAATAGAATTATGTAATTAAGTAATGAATGCCATAATGTACATCTTTTTATATATTTACTTTTAATTAATAGAACGGTCTGAAAACATGTGCTCTGAAATGCTCGCTCACAGATTTATACGTATGTTTATCTACGTGTACATAAGTTGGCTGTGATACTACCTTTGTGGGTTCCTCTGACTGTAGCAGAATTTTATTTCAGGCAAAGCTGACTGATTACTTAACTTTCGTTTGTAATAGCAGTTTGTAGCACTTGCAGCCTGTCCACAGACGGAACCTAGCAAGCTCGAATAAATTATTCATTGAGTTTACATTTTATGATCCAGCAGCATACCCTTCTCCATTTAATGTTCAGTATTATCTACTTTCGGTGCGTTATATAGCATTTTCTATTCTTCTATTAGATATATTGAGCTGTCACACGTACTTTCTTTCTCTCTCTCTCTCTCGCTTGCGCGCGTTCTTGTGTATGTCTATCTGTCTTTAATTCGCACGTTTTATTTCTATATTTAACACTTACTAACATAACCCATATAATTGTTTTCACATTTTGATATTTATTAACTGATAATAACATTAATTAATAACGATGCGAATCATATTTTCAAATACTAATATATAGTAGAACAACTAAATTATTAATAAAATAAATAAATCATTTGGATTATGGTTATTAACTTTATTAATAAATATTAACATAATCAAAAAATGTTTAACATTAAAATTTCCATAAGAAAGTATATTGCAATCCTTAAAATTCACTGTGATATGCCCATGTACAAATTTTATAATATGTTGTATGCAAAGACGCACAGTAGAAATTAAAGAATCAGGAAAAGACACTAACATATAACCATTAAAAGATAATATTTCAATTAGTCATGTACACAGAGGAATAAATATTCTTTTAGCTAAATGTAAATAACACGAGATAAAATATAATAACTACATTACCAATTGACAATGACCCAAACTTTAATGACTAAGACCTGACTATACCAAGAGGAAGATCATGTGATATTAAAATGTAAATATAAGAACATGTAAATAGATAAATGTAGAGTATAAATGTTATTACATTAAGAATTATATTATAAAATAATTGATAGTGTTTTAATGTAAGAGAAGTATACTAATGTGTACAAATGTAGAACAAACTTTGTAAATGTTAGGAAATTATTATTGTCATAGAAATAGTTAACATAATATTAATATAATAAGCATATATAATGTGAGAGAGGAAAAGCTAATGGTGTTATAAAGAATATATAACAATAAATATAGAACATAACACATTAAGATTGTTAAATAATGAATTAGGCAAACAAGCCTGGCTAAAGGAAAATGAAATATTTCATATGATTTGTCAGTGCTAGATTTGTTAATCAGAATATAGTAGAGAAGAGATATAATGTTAAATAATAAAATAGAATAAACTAGTGTTTGGATTATGAAGTGAAATAGACTATATATAACGTGAGAACTCTAAATCGTAATTAGACCTAATGGTGGGTTATTTAAGAAACTTAAGAACAAATCAATATGAGCTTAGATAGAATTTATATTATTTGAACAAGAAATGTAAATAAATAGCTTGGAATACTTTTGGTAGTATGAAATAATTAATAGGCTGCTTAATTGTAAATTATATTACAAATATTTGGGATTTATAATGAATAATCAAATAATTCAACAAAAGGGCCATGGGCCCTATAGCAATTAATAAATATCTGATCGGGTATTGAAATATAAAAGATAATTGTGAATAATTTTAAGAACAATAGAGAATTAAAACAGTGTTTATGTATAGATTTATAAAGAAAAAGACCATTTATCGGGCACAAAGTGAATAGCATAAAAGTATATAAAATTATAATTTAACCAATCTAACAGACTTAAGCAGTGCTTATGATATACTGAATTAATGGGCACAGTCCCTAGCACTCTGTAATGTAAATAGTTAATAAGGAAATTTAGAATTTTAGAAAATTGTATTAAATATAAGTTTGTGGAACAACTTCGTGACCTATTAAGCTACTTTTTGGTGTCAAGAGTTTAGTTATTTTGGATCTGTATAACAAAATATAAAGAAGAAGGGGAGTCTTACACAAGCAATATTGCAGAAGTCTGGCTAAAATTATTGAAATTAATGTTGAAAACCATAGTGTGATAATCAAGAAAAATATTAACATTGAACATTATACTTATACTGAAGTATTTATAAAAGGAAGATAATAAATAATTTTCAATACCTAAGTGGACCGTTGGTAAGACTTCGTTATGTTACTAAAACTAGGTTAAGCGTATACTGACACTTGGTAGATTACAAGCGATAGAAAGACTAACAGTGAAACAACTCTACACAGACACAATAGTGTAATAATTGTTGATAAACATAAACTTATATAATGAGATAGAGTGAAAAAACTGTATTTTTATTGAAAATATTTGATAGACAATTTGTGGGACAAACCAAGATGGCGACCGTTCTCGATTACTACATGCATTTAACCAATGAGCGTGAGAGAGAACTTATGGACACTGAATGAGTGCGAGAGATAGTAAGCTCGACGCAGCGCAATTGGAGACGAATTTGTAAACTTATCATAATTTTAACTTATTTATCAATATTTTGGTATTCCTAAGTTAAATTAAGTCTTTCAATTTTTTATATGGTGTAATTAATCTAATGTTTTATTTAATTAATGTTAACTTGTTTCTCTTGTATAATTACAAGAACCCATATACCATATACACAACTACAACCTAACATATACCAACATAATTAATTTATGTGTATCAACTATTATGTTATAACTTATCTTGACAAGTGACTTTAAATGTATGTTAAATATTTTATACTTCCAGGAGAGAAAGATTTCATATGCTGAAAGATCAACCGGAGAAAGTAAACTGCAAGTGAATGTAAATAGAATTTCATAATTGTTCAAGAATTTCATTAATTAGTAAAAAAATAAAACCATTATAAAACATAAGTATTGAGTCATTCTTTATTAATTTTTAAATTTTGTAATATTATATTACAAAATTGGGGCAATAATGTGAGGAAGAAATAATTAAATTTATTATTGATAAAAAAAAATTATATTACAAAATTGGCGCTACAACGTGAGGAAAAGAGGAAGTAAACATTAGGGTTAGGCCTATTCACATTATTATAGAAGATATTAAAATAGTAAAAGATATAGAGATCGCTGAGTTAAATATTCTTAAGAACATATTCATAAGGACATAAAAATTACTACAAGACTTAACTAGATAACAGACTTTTGTTGTCAAACAAAACTTTTGTTGTCTACATACTGTCTTTCTTTATTCGTAAGTAGTATGAACGTAAAATTAGTACCTAATCGAAAAGCACTCTGTGTATATATCATCTAAAACAAAGCAAGGGTAATTATTCGTGTTAAATGTTACGCCAAGTTACACACCAAGTATAAAAAGATAACATAGCTTAGAGTGTTTAAAGAAATTTGTTACCTACTTTGTAAAGGACATTACGTAAATAAATCATATATGATCTACTGCAAATGCAAGCAGCTTACATCTTTGCCTTTCTTAAATATTAATGTACGCTGTCCAGACTGGAACACACTAATTCATTTTTGGTTCTCGACTGTAGTAATAATTCACATGTACATAGACATTTCACATTATTATCGGCAATTTTCAGCACGCTAGACCACAAGTCGTAGCTTATATAATTACGGGCTTGCTTGAAGTTTCGTAGAAACGAATGTAATTGGTGTGCCTATGTATTATTCTCACATCTTTATGAAAGTTGTTTACTGTGTTTTAGGAAGTGCAGTGAGTTGTATTAGGTCATTCTTTATTGAGTTTACTGATGTCTTTATGGTATAGGCTACGTTTTTGTTTGTGTTCTTGTTTACTAATAAATCTTATTATCAAAAAAGTATATTTTTAAGGTGAAATTTTAAAACCTTTAGAATCCATTTAAGAATGTAATGTTATGTTTTATAGGTTTACTCCTTTGGTCTGTAAGTACTAATTACATCAGAAAGTGCCATCTTTACATTTGGTTGCTAAGATCATTTGTACTGACCCCTTAATGAGAAACGTCTAGGCTTGTTGCAAGTGCTTTATTTCGTTTGAGTTTAAACTTCATGCTTACGCCTACGTCTGAGTATGAATAACATTTATTTATTAGCATAAATAATTGAAAAATGTTAATTGAAACAGTTAACAAAACACGTCATACAATTTATAGACAGCTTGTTGTGTCCTTTAAACGAACTTCCAGCTTTAAACGTCTTGCGTTGAGCTTATTGGTTTGTAAATATAGGTAGTTTTATTTTTTAATTGGAAAGTTGACAATTATAATAATAGTATTTTCTGATGATAAATTTTTAGGCTTTTTTAATTATAAATGATATTTGCGCATTAAATGATTTAAAAAACGAAAACTATTTTTTACTAACAACTATTGTCTAACCATGTTATGTTATATAGTAGTAATTTCTGTTGATTTCAAATTTATGTAGTTGGCTGCCATAAAAGTATGTAGAAGCAATATAATGTATATAGGTATATTGACTGTAAATTTAAACACTGTATACTTGACTTCTGTAAATGTCGTTGTAAGTATAACCTATAAACTGTTAACAATATACTGTATCAAAAAATTATAAAAATGTATCCCTATTAATTTTAAAATAGATAAATATAAAGGAAGTTTTGTCCATACAAGTTTATTCATATGACGACAAGGAATTTTCGACACATCCTCACCCTACATAATTTGCATTCTGAGTTGCAAATTAAATTTAGCTTGTACGTTACTGGTAAGGAAATTTAAACACAAACGATATAATTTTGTACGTTTTCTACAATACAACGTTTCTGAATAGACAGTAAGTATTGTAAATGGGAAAAGTAGAGTGAAATTTATTTTAAAAGCGTTCAAATTGAATAACACAAATTAAAAATAAAGACCACATTAATCAGCTACGTATGTACGATTTATTTACAGTTTATAGTAATATTATTATATCGTTGCTCTGGTTGCACGGATCGTCGAGTTGTGCAGTAGAAACAGAATAAGTGACATCAGTTGAAGTCATTAGTTACAGTTTTAATTACAGTTAAGAATAAACAAAGACACTCTTGTACTATTCTTCAAGTTAAAATTTCTCCAACGTACAGCAAACTCCACCTTATACTCCTCAAAGATTAAGAAAGTATCTTCCATTTTACGGGCGACACGTCGAAAATAAATTGCATAGTTACAGGCTTTGAATCGCTCTGGGAACTATGTAAATGTCCGGACGTGGTAATATCAATAGTACAATATGTTTATTCTACACATAATAATTATATAAATAATAATAATAATAATAAATAATATAATAATTATTTTTATTATGGTAATAATATTATCGACAGTACCGATTACAAATAGATACTAACACGGTGTATTCGATTAAACAGTATCCCATTTAAATATCAATTATTAAATGGCTGTTTAAAAATTTTTAAAAATCTCTTTCAGTATTTACAAAGCGTAAGTGTACGTTTTGAATTTATGTCTATTTAAAATGTTATATTAGTTAAACAAAACAATAAATTGAATCAATATCTTAAACAAGAATAGATTAGTTAAACAAGTATGAGAATAAAAGAATGAAAGAAAGAAAGGAGAGAATGGAAATGAGATATACAAGAATTGTCATGTTAATTCAAATGAAATACACTAAACAATAACATTAATAAATAATAAGCTATAACAACGATGTATGATACTATAACACCGTCACAAATAAATAACTGTAAACCTTTAACATGAAAAAAACAAACTTTGTTTTTGAGTAGGTACGTAGATGAAAGAATGAAAATTACTTATCATCTTTGTAATCCCTGTGAATCAAACCTGGATAAACTGTGCAGACACTGAATGTTCGGTTACGTAATGACACAGGACTTGTTACCGGGAGATAACTAATTAACCCTCGACTCAGTTTCATCTCCATATTCATTGAGTGTTTACCCAGTTGGTGAAATCGGAAAACGCTTCGACAACTGAGCGTGTACAATCGTAGCCAATGTGCAAACCACATAGAAAATGTGCAGTTCTGGTGTCTATGGGGTTTATGCGTATTTCTGGTGTCTTTTTGTCAACTGAGCAAGAAAATTGTGGCCAATGTACAACCACATAAATGAAGTCTGTTTATAGCGTCTACGAATTTTCAGAAAATACAAATTTTTAGAATGAATAGTTCTTTCAAATTAGCTTTATTTAAGAGAACATACATGCTTAAGTTGTCATACTTTTCTACGATATGGACAATCCCCTTAGACTTCAACTATGTTATGAAAAAGACCTGGTTAATTTTTTTTTCTTATACTACTTCAGTTTATTTGTATGGAAACTGTTCATTAAATTTTACACAACTTTAATATAACTGAAAACGGTACACAAATTTTATCACTTACATTAAAGCTAGGCAAGACATGAAGGATCATGTAAGTGATTACAATGGGCCTATCATCACTTTATTTTTAAAATGAAATGAAGCCCTGACCCATAAGGGAAAAGGGATGTCATACGTTTAACGTCATTTTGGTGCTTTGTAAATATCTTAGAGTTTTCACACATTAGGCCTACTTGACATTATAAAATAGCCCTAAGCATTTTGTTTTATAATTTGTGTTATTGTTTATTATTCAAAAAAAAAAAATTAATAATGCATCACGAGAAATTAGCTTGCACTAAAGATTATAGATTGTAACAAATAATGTTGGTGAATACTTTTTAACAGCACAATTGCTTTGGAGCTGATGCGCTCAACATGTAGATTGCCACAGATCAGTCGATCGACCTAATATCCAATCCCAATCTTCCTTAATTACAATAAAATTTTAACATCTTAAAACCTGACAACATTCTCGTCAAATCGGAATTCATATTCAAGTGAATTTTGATGTTTATTTTTTGCGGGCGATAATTTTAAATAAATAGTTTTATGGAAATGAAAACTGTTAGTTGGTTTTGACGTTATTAGGAATACGGAAGGTATAAGTAGTAATGTAACATTACAGAGACCTGAAGTAAAATAAGAAGTCAATCTTGAGGGAAAATATATTGTATTTTTCACGCTTTAAACGACTGAGAACACCTATTTTAGAATATACAATTTCTAGTTGAATATAAAAAATGAATATTTAGTTGACACGGGGAGAAAAATAGGAGGGAAATCAAGAGTCATTTCATTAGGAAAAAAATCGTATAGAAATTTTGATCACATTAATTACTTAAATAATGAATGTTGCCAACATATTTTGGCGTCAGCAGTTACAGATGGAATTAAAGAGGCTTTCCTTTTGCGCTACGTTAAAAAAATTTACAGTAGGCCAACTAAAATCAAGAGTAATTTGACTAAATAAATACTCGTCAAAAAATTAAAAATTACAGTAAATCAATTTACATTGACCAAACAACATTCGTTGTATTTGCGTTATTCAATACCATAGAGTATAAAAATTAAAATTTTATTAATTTAAAATAGAACTCGCTGTAAACTGACAATAACGGAAGTAAAATAGATTTACTGAATGTGAAATTGTGATGAAGTTTACAAAATGACGTTCTACAATTGAAGTCATCGTAAATGGGTGAAGACAAACAGTAAACTGGAAAACTGGAAGTCCATGTTGCAATAATGATGTGAATTATTATTTACTCAGAAACATTTCTGTTGTATTGTTTTAACTAGAATACTAACCCAAATAACATCCGTTCTGAGATATAGATAAATGAACAATAATTATCTGTCTGGATCTAGGATGGTATATTATAACTAAAATACATATAATACGACCTTGATTAACCGATGTCACTTAATTTCTGTCTTGCTGAACAAAGCCGAGTTCGTTTAAGAACGGTAGTACATACTACATTTTACATTACTAAATTCAATTATAACTCTAAGCCATTATAATAAAATTGTGTGAATGAAAAATATCTCATGATGAAAGGAATAAAATACTGCCAAGTTACTTTAGTACCTAAAAACAAAACAAAATATGATTTGGGCCTACCTCTCTTTAATTTACTAGTGATACAATAATTCTGGGATGTACCATGTTAACTCATTAACACACTAACGTCTACAAAAAGAATATAAATTAAAATAAGCCAAAAATTTAAATGAACAATGACTGAATTTACTTGTTCATTTAGTAATGAAGTACTGCAAAGTGAAGAGTTGTGCTCTCGAATCCATACCAGGACAGACCGTTTAACTCTAAAGGGAACCTGACCTCGTCATCTGGGTTGGTTGAAGGCAGTTCTAGTTAAACCTATTCGGAGTTCGTACGTCGAGTGTCTGACATACATTCACTATAAACTTTGTCAAGTGCAAAATAACACAACTCTGTACCAAATTATAATCTACAATCTTTAACTTCCGTTATTCAAAACACTTCGTATTTTCTGATCACGACACTAGCTACATTAAGAGAGTTTGTGTTGTATTAACAATAAAATTTGGATGAGTTTTCTTTTGTTTCGATTATTCCGATCCAACAGCCCCTCTCCTAATTAGCCAACCTCGGATAAGTGGAGCTCTGTTGTTGTCGTTCCAGACTGGAATAGAAATGTCCGGAGTGTTTTCCGGTGCCGAACCAAAACTGTTAACATCTGGGTAACAGCATGTAACGAAACGGAAAATTTCTGCATTGCTGTGGATAGAGATTATATTCCATAAATAAAAAAGAAACTTGTTTAGAAACGATTAGGAACTTTCATTTTAAAAATTATAGTTACTCTTAATGTTTATCTTATAGCGCTGAATCCTAAAAATTTGTTTTCGTAAAGTATTAAAGAACATGTACACCATCAGTTTTAATTGATTACGAGCGTAATGTTCGTTTCCTGAACCTGTTTGCTGTGACCTTGTCCTGTCCCACAACAACGATTCTCGGTCAAAATACATAACCGAGTACTATTAATGTGTAATATTTTTATCGTTGATAATCATAATGATATTGACAGTGAAGTCAAAATTTACCGAAACGGCATAGCGATGTGTGGTTAAATTATTGCTTATGACTAGTAAAATTTGTTCCAACAAAGGTATTTTACATTTCTCTATTAGTATTTGCATGGGATTGGTTTATAAATGTATTGGATTATATTTATAATAAATTCTTATTAGAGGGACCGTACAATCTATCTCAAAGTTTTAAATTAATTACAGGCATTGACGATTTAGAAACAATTATTATTACTGCATTGCTGATTGTTGATATTTTCTGATACTTAAAGAAGTAAAATCAGTATTAACCTAAATAAATGTTCATGAATATTAATACATATATAAGTTTCTGAACACAAATTCAAAAATGCACATGTATTTCTGTTATACGTATTTAATACAAACTTTACACATTTAATATATTATACACTTAATATAAATTTTTACTTATAAAAATTTTCGATAGTGTGAACTGATCAATCGTGTGGACAAACATTTATCTTGCGTTTACGCATCAAAGGATACATTATTAACAATGACGTAATGTCGCTAGCGTTGCACAGTAGGCGTGTCGATTATTAATGGATGTTGTCTAGTCTATATTAATTTGAGCTAAATTGTATTTAATATAATTACCTGTATACTGTGTGCACTTATTATATAAAGTATTTATTTAGTTTTCATTTAGTCTAGTACTTTTGTTGAAATATTAATTAACTAATATTACTTTAGGGCAAACTTTTGGGACGTTATTTTTATGTCTTATGCTAAACCAACAGAAAAATCTGAACAGTACTTTTAAATAATTTTAATTAAGCCGACACACATATATGTGTTTAACTATTTTTCTTCAGCTGTTGATGCTGTCTCTCGTATCCTAGACTCAAATGTTTGCGAACCACTTTCTCATTATCCTCAAAATCAGTTTGTTTTAAGCAGGCAGTATTTTTTGTTATTTATTCCTGAAATCAGTTTACCGTTTGGAATCATGAGCATCTACGCAAATAATTTACTTTCAAAATTAAATCAACTTGAACACAGTATGCATTTGTAGATACCTTCTTTAATTATCCGTCTTAATAGGTGTCATGTACTCTGCAATTGTTCTGAAGGACCTCATTTGGTGTTTGTGGTGTTTGTGAGATATTTCTGCCCCGTAGTGTGCCATTTAACTAGGCCTAATGTAGGCCTTACACCAGTAATTACCCAGTTCATTCTACCTATGATTTGTTCTACTCTACGGAGCCGAGGCTAACATTTGGAGCAAAACCATTATATATTTCTTATAAGGAATACCACAGTTTCATTCATTATTGTTACTACTATTATTATTTTTAATATTAATACTCTTTCGGTTGTTTACATCTACATGTAATTGAACGTAACCATTTTAGTTGATGTATTTGACAGATTCGTGAGGTTTTTTTTGTGTATATTTTACTGCATTAAATAAATTATAACGAACACTAACAGTACTAGCTTTTCAATAGCAATTTATAATTTAATGAAAAAAAAACATTTATCATAGTTATTACTTAAACTTTCGGGCTAATGGCCATGGCGTATTGTTAAAATTTCTTGTCCCTGACGTAAAGTCGAAAATATATGCCATAGGAATATGCTATAACTGTGATAATCACATATGCTGTTCTTATTCCTTGGCGAATCTCTACGGTTGGGCTTTCCACCTTACTTTTCACATTTCCGTATAATGTATTTGAAAATTACTTAATGCTTGACGAAAATCTACGTATTCATTTTTAGACGGACAGTTTAGAATATCTTTTCTGTAAATGGAATATCCACGCTGACACTGGAATTCAGAATTGACCTCGCTGTGACGTAGCAAGGCATTACATTAATCGAAAATAATTTGTTTATTATTTCACAAAACAATGTCGAAAACTCTACAGTGAAAAATGAAGTAGACTCTCCAATTCACTGAATATTTGGAAAGTAGGCATCCTATTTATGTATTACAATATAGATCTCATTGTCATTAATTTTTTTTAGCTTATACATTATGTTTGAAAGTTCTAAACGAGGTGAATCTGTAACGATTACTACTGCTGCCACCGTTGTGCCGTTTTCCTTCCCAACAGAATGAGAGTTTATCTGATTTGTCACTAGAGCGCAGCACTACAGTGAATTTCACTTCAAGTACGAGTTTAGTTTTTGAAACTCAATACGTGTAGGCCTACATTTTGTAATCGTTTATAGTAGGCCTGTAATAGCATTAGAGTTTATTTAATTTCTAAAAGCAACTACCAAAATATAACGCCCATTTTTTTAAAGAATTAAAGTGACAAAATTATCAAAAAGGCTTCAAAGTTTGACAATGAAACAAGTCTGTACCACTTGTCTGAAACATAACATTTTTATATATTATAGAAAGGTTTATTATATTTATTTGTATATAATATTGTTACACATTATTCTAAATCAGTATTCATCTGTATTCAAAAGGTCAAAACAGGTCTAGGAAGTCGCAAGTCGAGAGTCCTGGGCTTTGTATGACAGGAATAATTATTTTTATTATAATTTATTTTTAATTAATTAATAACTTCTTCAATTTAAAT
This sequence comes from Magicicada septendecula, assembly GCA_034769895.1. Taxonomy (NCBI): domain Eukaryota; kingdom Metazoa; phylum Arthropoda; class Insecta; order Hemiptera; family Cicadidae; genus Magicicada; species Magicicada septendecula. The sequence goes on from CM068369.1 coordinate 391,069,197, forward strand.
AAGGAATATTAAGGAAATCGTTCCTAATACTCACTATTCCGATGTGTCAGGCGACGTTACAAAGAATAGATATGTAATAAAAATGATATAGCAGTGTCATTAAACATTTTTAGTATATTATATTATTTAGGTGTAAACAAGCTGCTAGACTGTATGTATTGGTCAATGATAACATCCTACCATAAAAGAGAAATATGGTTACATTCAAAATAACGCTTTCACAATAATTTCTTATTTAAGCTTGTTTTGTAGAGCAAGTCTAACACAACATATTACATTAAATAGTATAAGCATGTTTAGTGGTTTATCTACAATGTAAACTACAGCTTTTGTAATTTTGCAGGAACTGTGCTAGGTCTTTCGTTAACTGCAGTCAGAATAGAAGGGCACACGGTTCGGGGTAATAGCTCAGTGCTGGAATGCAAATTCGATCTTCAGGGAGAAACCCTGTACTCAGTAAAGTGGTACAAAGATGGTAACGAATTCTTCAGGTACCTTCCCAGAGACACGCCTCCCGTACAGATTTTTCCTCTCCCTGGTGTAAATGTTGATGTAAGTAAATGTACTCACATATACTACTTTGAGGGTTTTATTAGTTTATACTGTTTAATGTGTCAAAAGTTTCTTAAATCATGCTATAAATAATATGCTATTCCTTCTATCTTCATGTGTCATAGAATACACGATTAGTTACATGATTCAAAGCAGGACAATACACAGAGTGCCTTGACGAATATGTGTATTATTAAAACTTCTAGAGACGAACGGTTGCATGTGGTTCGGTCGTTAACTACACACAAATTTGAAACATCTGAGTTTAGGTTTTGACAAAATTGTCATCACCAAAACCTGTATTCGGGCAATCAAATTAATTAATACAAATTCTGTCTATAGCATATACATACACTTTTACAAAAAAAAATCATTACACGTTTAAGATCTAATTTTTTTTTGTATTACCTGCATACGGATTCGGATAATGACAACACATTTACGGAACCTCAATACAAATATTTTGATACTGTGGTTTCGTTAATGACCATCCATCGTATATTAATAAAAAATCTCTACAAAGCTAAGTATCCAACGACTAACGGCGCACTCTGTACTTTAGTGCATGTATTGTATATCAATTGTAGCATTCATAACATTCGTTAGTACGTCCTCATACAAGTCCATTGTTAGTATTGGTATTTCATTTTTTTCTGTTTGGGGTTTTTTATTTTTTAAAAGTTTCTCCACCCGTATCCAAAACCTTTCTGCCTCAACTTAATTATTGTACTGAAACTGCTTCTTTTATATGTTTCTTTGTAGACTATCAACAAGTAATAATGTTCCAATCTTTTACGTTTTCCCCTCGTTTCGCTCGTCTTAACACTGCATTGTTATCGAAAGTTTCTTTGGCTCTCTTCATTTTTGGATGTAACATATCTCCATCCATAGTTGTTATATTTGTTTAATCATGTGTGTGTGTGTGTGTGTGTGTGTGTGTGTGTGTGTGTGTGTACCCCAGTGCCTACCACGGTTTATGCAAATAATAGGACAAGGAGTAATGAGTAAATAAAATGTTAAGAAGGCTGTCTGTAAGTCAAAGTTTCAAACTTCTTCTTCTTCTTCTTCTTCTTGTTGTTGTTGTTTTTCTTTTTCTTCTTCTTCTTCTTCTTCTTCTTCTTCTTCTTCTTCTTCTTCTTCTTCTTCTTCTTCTTCTTCTTCTGCTTCTTGTTCTTGTTCTTCTTCTTCTTCTGCTTCTTTGGCTTCATGACTTGGGCTATAGCCCGTTCCGACTTCACAGTGTGACCATTTTTTCCTGAGTCTTCAACGATCTCTCGTCCCCACTGGCCTATATTCAAACTCTTGTTTAGGAATACGCGTGTCTACCATGCGTTACACATCGGACTTCCAATTCTGCCTGTATTCCTGTATTCTCTCCAGAAGTGACTGTAACTTCAAGCAGCTTCAAACTTATATATCACATATCCAGAAAAATTATACACGCCACTATGTTACTGTGAAATAATTGTTAAAAAGAAGATAAATGACTCACAAATATATTAATAAATTAAACATATGTACCTGTTTATATTCTTTTGTGTTTGTATATGTACTCAGATAGTTGGTTAGTCTATTTAAAAAATTGTGTTAAATACGTGTTACCTAGATACCTTGTCGCATAGTAGCAACAGGTAAGAAAGAATGCCTTTTTACATAGTCTACTGACAGAGTAGATGTATGTTGTAACGCGACGAAATGAAGGACTTTTTAAACAATGAACTCTAACATAAAATGCCTTTAGTAAGATAATTCACCTAGGTAAAAATAAATAAAAGAGATAATGACCACAATGTATAATAAGGAAGTACAATGCAATGTAGAATAAAATAAACTGTATGTTAAATTAGTAAGGTATAACTATTTATATTATTAATGATTATAAGTGATCAGGACAATCAGTTATGAAGTGCAAAGATAATTGTGAGATAATAGTCATTAAATATAAAGATAGGACTGTGAGTATTAGTGGCAGTGTATAGTGAACAGAATACAATCACAAAAAATCAAAAACAATGTGCGATTACATAAAAAGCAAATGTAGAGTGTGAAGGGACTGCTATTCAAAATACCTTAGGAGTAACCATTCATTTAAAGGTTTCAATACGTAAAGTACTAAAAGGTAACATTAGTAGTAGTTTAAGTCAATTGTTTAATGTTCATAGAATACTCTTAGGTTTTAATATTTGTTACTAACGATTCCCTATTTTGTTATTAATGTTAATTAAAGGGAAAATGCTATCCTTTGCTTCATTACAAATAATATGTCAAAACTTGTTTATAGTAATAAGAAGTTATTAAACAAAATAGTTCTATTGTTCAATGTTGATTAGAATTTGAGCATGATGGCTTAACATTATGTTAACATGTTTGTTCTATGGTAATTATTTTATCAGAAGCAATTCAAAAAATAAGTATGCAATGGACAATTTAATTTAATGTAATAAGAATACTAATATACCAAGCCACCATTCCATATAACATTTGTAAATTGAAACATTGTACTATGAAGAAGTATTAAGTAATAGGCCAATGTCTACATAAAAATTATTGTAAATCTAAAGTAAACCACCACATTATTGTAAATTAATAAGAAGAGATATAAATACTAAAATAGGCCTTAATTAAATGTTAACCACAAAATTTTAATAGTTTAATATAATTGTAATATAATTTGGGAAGGATCAGAACTTACATATAATGATCTATAAGATAGAATTTTGTAAATTTCTAAATTAACTATTAGGGCATTCACATGTGTCATGTGAATGTCAAAATGTTTGTATTTTTATTACGAATATCATGCTGTTAACTAATTCAAGGTTTATTAAATATTAAATAGGGAGTAATTCCAATTATAAAATGTAAAACGAGGTATATTAAATAATCAGGTCACATGACCCTTGAACCCAACGGTATTGACCAACAGGAATTTAGTTAATTTTGGTCAAGCCAGTTGAAGGAAAAAGAAAAATAGATTATTCTATTGTTAGACACGAAAGTACCCAGAACACACCTCCGTGCAACTATGAGCCACAAAGTATAACGAAGAATCAAATTCAAGTGGAAGCAAGGGTATAAAATTTTATAAAACTGGAATGTGAATTAAAGGAGGAAGAAATGAAGATAATATAAAATAATGAATAAAAGAAGAACAAGAAAAAATAATATTTTAAAGAAAAGTGAATAATTAATTTCAACCAAAGAACTGGGTAAGACTTAACCTTTATAATACTTGTACCACATTTACAACTACACGACACCAAGATTAACTTAACTAACACTTTTCTTCAATAGAACACCAGTGAAAAGAAAACAAAATCTAATTCAAACACAGTGAACATTTTGTGTAATTTATTTTATTTGTAAAAACTGGTAGTGAATACATTCCACACTAATTTTGTTTAACAACAAGCCGCCGTCTTGAGATATTTCTTTGAATGCTGGGTAGACCCATGATGCATTGCGTTGGCAACCTGAACTGAACAAATATTTTGTTATACATTATTAAAATTAATTTTTATTTATATTAGTAAATAAGAATTAAATAATTGTAATGTATAGTACTTCTTTGTGGACATTTCGAACTTTAATAACAGTCTAAAGAACCCCGAACTGAGATATTATATGAAAATAATTTAGAATCAAACCGAAAGCAAGAATCGATACAGTCAATTAATAACTTCGAACTTAGAGTCGTTTATCTGAATTAATGAAAAATAAAAATGTTAATAATTATTCTTAATTAATGGTGAATGAGTTTTGTTTATAGGATAAGATAAAGTTAAAGGTTATTTGTTCGAGAAAAGAAGAGTGAACCAGTATTGGCGATTCGAACATCATCGTAAATAAAGGATCACGAAGATAACCTCTAATAAGCAACTCGATACTACAATCGAACGCAAAATTTGACAAGCATAGTCCCGCCATACAAACGAAATAATTATTATTTTTAAACCATTAGACAAATAAATAATTATTTTGTTTTTACAAAATAAATAAAAGAAGAGGGATTAAGTGATAGTATTACATTAAGCTACGGCAAATAAGATGGTTGATCGACGTGAGGTCTAACGCACTAACCCCTAACTACTTAATAATTTGTTTTCTTTACGATTTCAACTTGTAAAGAATTTAATTCTGAGAAAAATGGTTTAAATAAAGTGAATAAATATCAACAAAATATTCCAATTTTGGTTAAAAACAATACAGAACAAAATTTTTTATTTAAACAACACAATAAATATTTTTGGTAATGAAAGAAACAACTGTCTGAGCAAGAATACTCTCTGTGGTTTATGGAGTGCTATTCATGAGAAAATACAGTAGAATAATTGTCTTCCAGCCACTGAAATACTGTACTTATTTACAATAAAGGTTCGAAAATTCCACCGTTGACATCGATGCACTTCTCCACTCGTGTTCTTAAATTTTCTGTAGCCGCCATAATGATATCTTGGCGTTCCTTGATGATGGCAGCAGTATTGTGAATGCGAACGATCAGTTCATCACGTGTCCTCTACCTTTTGCTTGTATACATCGCTTTTCATCCATCCCCATAAACAGTAATCCAATGGAGTAAGGTCCGGGGATCTAGGTGGCCATTCTACCGGCCCTCCACGTCCAATCCATTTATCAGGAAATTTTTACAAGTTTTGTTTTTAACTTTTATGCATTTATTAGTCATTTAACAAAGTTATTGTACTTCTAACCTAAAAAAACGTGTTTTTAGGCAAAGATTTTTCTGTTTTACGTCGGATATCATGAAACGTATGGGAGATACAGTTCTGCGACCTGTTTTATTCGATTTCTCAGGTCAAAAACCATAAGAAACAACAGAATTCGACCCTTAATTTACCTTCCCAGAATTTCAGAAAGTCTTCATTTACCCGGGGGAACCGAAACCCGGGCGAAATCTTTCGCTAGCCGTAACTCGCTTACAAAGCGATTCCGGACATATGTTTATATGAACTTTTTTTCTTCTTTTACACTATAGAACTGTTTCTCAAATTATTTCCCTCTCCTCCCGGGACTCTCTGTATTTGAATATCCTGTAATAATCTGTTACGTGAGGAATTTTCTGCCGATTTTGAGTTAGTGTCCATGGATCCTTCTGATTTTTTTTGCAAAATTTTCGTAAAGGGTTATAAAATAAAATTAAGGAAATTGTTTTGCCCGCTCTCAAATTTAGGGGTTGTTTTCACCCCTTTTTCGGGGGTAAAAAAACAAAATTTAATTAACCCTGTGACCCGATAGAGAATTAAATTCTAAGCAAAAAGGAGGTATACACTTTTTCGACAAAATGCGTTGTTTGCGAGTTACAAGGGTTCAAAGTTTAAAAGAAAAACGCGTTTTTTAAAAGTAATCAGCAAATAACTCAAAAACGACGCCATTTTGAGAAACATTGTATAACTCGAACTTAAAGTTTATTACTAGGCGAACATTTTCCATATTGTTTGGTTTTCTTATGTCGAATGGTTCTCGAGACACAGCCAAAACAAATGGCGATTCACAGGCTTTTGATCAAATTACGTGCTTAAAACTGATATATCTCAGTGAAAAAAAAAGTATGTGTGTGTACCAGAGTACACAGGTAAGAAGTGAAACTTCTTTATGACATATCATTTTTCTACTATTTACAACTTCACAGAAATTGGGTAGATAAAGCTTAAGAAAAAAAATTTTTTCCGTATTAAATTAAAGCTATTTTATTATTATAGACATGCATACAAATAATATGAGTAATTCATTTTATCATTGCTCTTATTATAATTATTGTATTTCATCAATTATGATCGCATCATTATTACCATTGTTGTCATTATTAAATATTTTTGTAATTAATGGCTTATGGTAGCTAAAATATGAAATATATGTTTTACATTCTACGGATTCTAGTAGCCTTGTAAAAACTGCGTCAATTGTAGTACCAGATCTTGTTGTTGATGTTTGTGGACTGTTTTGTAGACATAAATTTAAATTGTCTCTTAAAAATTCAACTAGCTTCAAAGATTTATCTAATGCGAAATTGACATTAAAATCTCCACTTAAAATCATAGGTATTTTATCATTACTGTTACGGAGTAAGGTGGCACCTCCTTTGGTGTATGGCAACGAAATATAATATAATGGTTTATCAAACGAAATATATAATCACTCTCACTTTTACTATAAATTCACTTGAATTTGAATTACTTTGCTTTCAATAACCAATTTTTCATTGAGGATGATGGATTGGCCATGGGTTCACCTCTCTCTCGTCTATTGGCCGACGTTTACTTGAATTTTTATGAAAACTCTCATTTGCTCTCACATAACAAATAATAAGTCTTTTTATTTTATCACTTTCAAACTAATATATTATTCTTTACGTCACTATACTGAACTTTGATAAAAAAAAACAACATGGCGCGTAACCGAAATCGTGACGATTTTTTTTTACATTGCTATAAAATTTCTCTCATACGTCGATAAAGAAGTTCACTTCAATTGTTCGAGCGTAACCAAATTAGTATCAAATGGAAGTTCTGTTAATTTCCTAAAAATTCTGTGTAATTACTGGTGTAGCTTAAAACATTACGAAGTTATGTAGGAAAATATCATAATTTCTCCAAATTTTTTCTAAGAAAATTAAAAATGCACGTCCGCCATTTTGTCAAATATGCATATTAAGCTGAGATACTGTAGTTTCGGTTGTCTATTATATTAGCGATATCTTCAATTTTTTGAACTATATATGTATTGCTGTACAGTAACACGTAAGGTTTTAAGAAAATTCAAGTTTTTGGATTTTCGCCAAAATTCGGCTTTTGTATTAAATATCTCAGTAACGATGAGTTTTATCAAAAAATTTTTATAATTTAAAAATAAAGCTTATAGTAAAACGAAACTTTTAAATTTTGTTTAATTCCTTTGTAACTGAAATTTGATGAGTTAAAGCAGATTAAATGTGTATTTTTCCGACATCGTGTAAAACATTTTTCAATTCAAGGCGAAATATCTAGTGTACAGTAGACTTTTTCCTATAGTGCATAGGACAATTGTTGTAGCTCCTTAAATTTTCTACAAAATGCATTTTGATTGAATTTTGTTTCTTAAATATTGACCGTGTTATGATCAAAAATGTAAACGCGCTCCAACAGTTAGATTTTGCTATCGTACGTTATATGTTCGGGTGCGGTTCTGAGAGCCTATTAATTTATACTAAACTAAACTTTTTTCAAATTTACAATAGAATTAAGTATTATTTTTATTTTTTAACGTCTATTGTAAATAAAACAATATCTGTTTCAATGTGTCACTGTCTGTACTGCTGGTTCGTTATATCAATCGAATATTTAATTTAATAAAATAATATAATGTTTATGGTCAACTTTTCTTTGATTAAATTTTATAAGTACGGATGAAATATATATTTTTTCGACTGAATTTTGAATTTTAAATGTACCTAATTTCAGGACTTTAAAGTATATCCTCGCGTTGTTTTACGTTTTCAACCCTTTTGGGGTGGTTTTCAACCCTGTCAAGTCTAACCCTTGCGTCGGATGTATTCCTTGACGTCAAAATCGTAACCAGCACCCCCCAAAACCTACAGGTACTCACTTTCGAGGATTTGACCGGCAGTCTCGCGAAGTTTAATACCTACACCTCCTGATTATAGTCTGCTTCAACCCTTTAAAAACTACGCTTTGCGTCGAATATAATTTTGGACGTCAGAATCGTAATCAGCAACCCCCCAAAACCTAGAAGTACTTAATTTCAGGGCTTAAAAATGCATCCTCGCTTAGTTTCATGTTTTCAGCTTTTAGGGGTAGTTTTCAACTTTTTAGGGGTGATAGCGGGCCAAAATTTTCCTTAATTTTGTTCTAGAATCTTTTAGGAAGCGATAGCAAAAGGAATCATAAAATTACATAGACACTAACTCAAAATCAGCAGATTGGCCCTTTGTCATGCCTCACGTAATAGACTATAAAACTACCTGTTAAAGCTCATTGAGACGAAGGGTTTAAATAAGACGTCATACTTAGAAAAATGTGGAAACACAATCGTATTCAAATCTTAACACACGCTTTTAAATGTGCTCAAGTTTTAATCTCCAAAAACCATATCGCATAATGAAATCAGTGAAAATATATTTTACTCATAAATATGTTTTTAAATCCATTAAATAAACATTTTTTAATACTATTTAACACTATTTGCTGCTTTGTTGAATAATCTGTATGTTAAATAAATATTCTGTTTTTATTGTAGGTTGAAAAGTCTAATGAAACGGAAGTCACTCTAAGATCATTAACGCTTGAAAGTACCGGGCGCTACAGATGTGAGGTCTCAGCTGAAGCACCTTCATTTCAAACTGTATCGGATCATGGTGACATGCTTACTGTTGGTATGAGATTGACTGTAATTTCTTAATAGCAGTCATTTGAATTTAGCCATTGCTCATACTATATATAATCTTAAAATTTCTAATATTTTAAGGTGTGTTAAATGTTAACATAATTATTTCAGTCGTATTACCCTATACGCATGGTACTAGAATGCATAATACAACTATATGTACTACAACCGAAACAATACATAATCCGTAATACATGTTTAATGCATTTCGATTAAACAAAAGATGCCAAAGAAAATTCTAACGAATGCAAGAAATACGCATTTAACGAGATTTTCTAAAAGGCTACTTGTATATTTTTCTTCGTTTATTGATTTTGGTGAGAAGCTGTAATTCGCATTCACATGCTTTCTTAACATTAAAAGAAATACTGTACTGAGGTACCAGTAGAGTGGTTAAAAAGAGCATACACAACGTACAGTTAATAATAAAATATTACTTTCTTAAACCGATTTGTTTTTTTAGTTGAAATATAGTTCCAATATATTTGTTTCCTTTTCAGTTTAATAAGAATAATAGTAAACGTGTATACCAAAATCCAATGTTTTCCCAAACTGTCCCCTTCCTGATAGGCGATGAAGTATAATTTTTACGTTTTCTTTCAAAGAATCCTATGGCTGTTCAAAATGTGTACAATTCTTCATCATTTGTTAGCCTACATTCAACATGTGTATTAAATTTTCATAGCGTTTTTGTTTTGATTTGTACACTATAATTTACTCATTATTGAATGCATTTTCATAGTTTTCTCCAATGATTTTTACATTTATGATTTAGTTTAGGAGTTATGAATTTAAATCCTTATTTTTCATCTGTTTACTCTGAATTTCTCTTTGTGATACAGCTTAAACTTTTATGTCTATATTTTTAATAGTTCTACTTGATGAAAAAATCATATTACTACAACTACAACAACAACAACAACTACCACCACCACTACTACTACTACTACTACTACTACTACTACTACTACTACTACTACACTGTAATTTAAGAAACATAAAGAAGCTACTAGATTAACAAATGTGTATTTAGAGTTCAAATTATTTTTCTTCTTTTTCTTCTTCTTCCCTTGCAGAATTAAGAAATTCTACCTGATCCGTCTTCATTATGTAACCCTTGATTTTCTCACACTTTTTTATTATCGAGTGAAAACTCAAGGCATGCTTTAGAATTCTTTCTTCCTGAATTTTGGATATACGTTCTTTCCATCTGTCTTTATACATTTATGCATGGAGTGAACTTGATTGAATGTTTAACTCCTATCTAACAAGTATTGATAATAGTTTATAAACAGAGGACAAAGAACACTTGCCAAATATTTGTCGAGTTATTCCTACATAGGCATATAAGAGCATAATTTTACGACCTGGAATAGAAGTGACAAATAATGTTCAGATAAAAAATATAGGTACCGTTCATAATCTACACGAGGTAAAAAGAATTTCTAACAAATGTTTTCAGCTCTTCCTGCAGAGGGCCCACGCATTAGAGGCGGAAGACCTCGGTACCAGCTTGGTGATACTGTTAGGGTAAACTGTACATCAGGACGGTCGAAACCAGCGGCACAACTCACGTGGTTCATAAATGGCGAACAGGTGAATACAGTATAGTGTAGATATTGTAATGCAGCTTCTGTCATTTGTGTCTTCTAGTTTATATATACCTTGGATGTTTCGGTAGTGATACAACCTTTTTAAAATATATTGATATTGTATTATCTGTTGGCAAACAAGTAAATTTAATACGTAAACAAGGGAATTAGGAGATACGTTAAGAAAGTCAGAACAAACTGTGTTTGAGTGTATTTGGTATACTAACTGACTAGAGTTAAGTTTATTTTATGTAGTTAAATTTGTTGACAATATTCGTCTTGTCACCACTTCTAATACTATTTAACTTACTAAATACATGCTGCTGCTAAATCAGTAACTTTTTTCTCATATTTTTATGAATGCTTAAATTATTATTTGAAACTGTTACACGTAAAGTCTATTACGCGTAGAATTGTAGAATATTAATTTTTATTTTTCTGGAGCTATAATTGTATTCTTGTTTAAAACGCTATACATAAATGCAATAAAGAAAACTAAACTAATATATCTGGTCTAGTAATAACGAATTTTACATTTATAATTAAAACAATTTAATTTAATGTAACATTTGACACCAAACTTAAACTTCTATCTATAAACACACAAGGAGCATAAGCCATTATTTTTGTGAAGTATAGTTAATTATTGTGCTAAATGTTTGTAAATGAATTCCATTTTTTGTGCTGGAATTTGAAAGAAAGAAGTAAATTTAAAGTACATTTAACCTGTTCTACTTGACCGTCGATGATGGATATTCAAAAACAATGTGCACTTTGGAACATAAGTTACGTTTATATGAGTAATATAATGGCATCATAATTAATTAAATATTTGATAAAATTATAAACAAAACATTTTGACTAGGTAAAGTATTGATTACAATGCAATATAATTTCAACAAAATAATTTTTTAGTAACATTACACACCAAAGTTGAATAACAAAGCCTATTTTTTGAATAAAAGAACTGTAATCCGTGTTGTCAACGCAATAGTTGAATTACATTACCTTATCGGTTAATATAAAAGGCAATAATAATAATACTCGTTTGTATAATGATAACAAATAGGAGAATTCATTTACTTATTTTAAATTTAATTTCTGGCAAATTTAAAAATCCAACTAAGGGGAAAAATGTTTGTGGCAATGTTGGTAAAACAGTCAGAAGAAAAAATGTTGGAGTCAAGAGGACAATAGAAAGAGTGACAAGTGATTCTTCCATGTTTTCCAAGCACGTAGACTATCTTAGTAAAAAAGAAAGCATAAAAAGTAAAATTATATTATTATATTTTTGTACATATTACGTGTGACTTTGATTATATTATTTTTCGTGTTTACACTTTACCCTGAATACTCTCGTTTTAATACGGTTTTAATACAATACCGTTTACCAGAAATAGTTCCAGTTTAATTTTTATTATGTTTGTGTTTTCAAACTGTCCGTTCGAGTTTTCAACTGGGTGTGTTTACTGAATATCAGTCGAATGCCTTGAGCAGACTGTGTTCATCTAGATTTGTTTGTTCCTTGTCGATGTTATAAAGAAATTTGTATCCTAATATATTTATGATTTTGCGTAAATTCATTTTGTGTCCCCTCTTCGTCTTTGTAATTTCCAAAGTATTGTTTATGTTGCCATATTCTTGGTTGTACTCTATCGTATGTTGTGCATAGTTCAAAATGTATGTTCTGTGTACGCCTTTTGTGTGTTTTTATTATACACACAGCATGCTAAGAAAAAGTCAAAAAATTTTAATTGAAAATTACAATAATTATTAAAACAGTGTATTTTAAAACTTAAATAAATATAAAACGTTGCAACAAAACGTATGTGGGACAGACAGGCTAAACAAAACCATAAAAGCTGTACACAGTACGAAACATTAATCTACGCTTTGAACCGCACAAATGGTAGAGTCGTACCAAATTAAAAAAAAAGAATACTTTTACGTTAAACGTTATTGAAACTTTACTGAATTTGTTTATACAGGCAAACCGGTCTTACTTACGAGGACCGAAAACAGAAACGTACGGAAGAGAAGGATTAGAAACAACCACATTGGGTTTGGAATTTAAAGTTGAACCACGTCACTTCAGAAGAGGTGATTTGAAGCTTAAATGTCTTGCAACAATTGCTACAGTCTACTGGAATTCAAACGAGGAAAGCGTTGAAGGGGAGAAACCACAGAAATCACCTGCGCTGGAAGTGAAAGATACTAATAAATCAAGAGCAGACCGAGTTCAAGGTAACATGAAAGTACTACAATCTTAAAACATATTAGTTGTTAAATAGTTGTTTGCAATTTCATTTTATAATTTAGTTTGTTAGAATTGTTTTAACTAGACAGAGGTTTCTAAATTTGTATCGGTTTGGATGCTACCGTATGTAAATATTTATGTATCTACGTAGTTTAATCCACTGTTTTACGTATAAAACACATACCCGTACGGATGCGCAAGCACACACGCGTATACTGTGTCGTTGAATTCTCAAATATCACTAGAACGTTTTACTACTGCAGTTAAGTCTTAAAAGGCTCTTACGTGTTTATTAAAAATTTATATGTAATGTATGCTTGACTGCACAAAATCATTTCTGTTACAGCGGCTACTGGAAACGCGGCGCTTCTAATTCCAGGTCAACTCTGCGCTCTGTTAGTTGTGAATATCGTACTTACACTGACGTCAGCAAACAGATAACAATCTGGCTCGACAGTGTAACTGCAGCGTCGCCGTACAGTGATCAACCAACATTTACTGGGTTCAGTGAAACTGACTATATTAAGCATCTACTTGCTTAAGTACGCATTTACGGATACAAATATCTGTGCAAATGCATACACAAGAAATCAACTTAAATATCTTTCTATGGATACGCATATACATATGTATATATCGATACTTGTGAATGTGAGTGTGTAACGTATAAGAGCACCTTTTCTCAGAATATGGAAAATTGTTTGTTACATTAAAATGACGGGATTCCTGTCCTGTTAGTGTGTTTGTATACTAAGTATGTAATCGTTAATTTCGAAAGTTTTAAAGCCACTTATAAGAAATTGGTATTCTTTATTACAATGTGGGAAAGAAAAGTGCATGTACATGTGTGTTTTGAACATTTAAAAAATTTTAAATACATTTCCCTTAAAATTTCGAGACAACATTGTCATCGTCAGACAAAATTACTTTTGACGGTACAATACTTTACATATACACGTGTCATACGTATGTCATTTTGAATTATAGATTTGTGTAACAAGAACTTGAAAAATTCAAACGTTTACATTTATTTCTTCTTATTCTCAGTACCATGTTAAGAGTGATTTTTTTAAATAATATATTTCTCTATTATGTTAAGACATAATACTTGTAAACTTTGATAAACGTGATAACTTTGTATTCACATTCACAGCATTTCTTCCTCCTAAAGGAGAAAAGGAAGAAAAGGACAAAAATTGACAGCATGAGTAACAATGCAACAGTTATTTTGTTTATGTAAATGATAATGAAATTCATACGTGCTATTTCAAAATCTAACGTACATTAATTTATTTGTGTTAATCCTCAGTTAAGATTTAATATTGGTACAGACGTATTTTAAACTAAACATTTTCTTGCTTACTAGTATATAGTAAGAAAATTGCGAACTTATAGTAGTTTTGCAGATACATGACAAACTTTATAGAACAAAATTATGGAATTAATAATACCTCAGTCTGATATCAATGCAGCACTCAGCAATGAGTGCATCTGAGATTTCAACAGAATTGTATAATAGCACACAGTGCAAATCTTTTTCCAATTTCTGAGAAAATTTAAATTTATAACAAATGTCAACGGCTAACTGTTTAATGCAGGTTTGTATAATTCAGCGTTGTTTTACTGTACCTATACTGCAGCAGATTCCATTTAACAAAAATATGTAAATTATTAAAGATGTGAGCATAATTTATAATATTAAATAAACAAACCTACTTGAGGTACTCGTAGGCAAGTAGAAAAATACTGAAACGGGAAGCTGTATTGCAGTAAAGAACTACAGTTAGCAGTTTGCTAAGTACAAAAAACATAAATCATAAATATAATGAGATATTTTTATTAATTTAATTTTATCAGTTAAAACCATTTTCTTCCTCTATAAATAATTGGCCAAGTTTTAGGTGACACTATAAATTAATATATTGAAATCATGAAGAAATAGGACACTGAAAACAAATTTTACAAATTTAAACAGCAAAAACGAATATAGAATCTTATGGATTCGATGAAAAGTATTTATAAAGATTGTTTATAATTATCTTGTTGGTACATCCTCTTCATTCACTTTTTTAAATATTATATATATATAAAACTTTCACTGTGAACACTTACTTTTTGGTTTCGTTTCCCAGACGCCTCGACGTGGTGTTCGTCTTCCTCAGTGGGATTTAAAATACTGAAACCACCCGCTGTTTCAGTATTTTAAATCCCACTGAGGAAGACGAACACCACGTCGAGGCGTCTAGGAAACGAAACCAAAAAGTGATTGTTTATAGTATAACAGAACAAATTACTATGCCACAAATTTGATTTTAAAAGTTTTAAACAATTAACTGTAAACATTTCTTATAGCTGGCTTTGAAATAGTAATCCGCTTGTGTTTATTAAAGCCTTGACTATCTGTATGAATACTAAATTACGTAATACAAACAAAATTACAAATATATGTCATGTTATTACTTACGATGAACGACAGATGAAGTCACATTAACAATGTAACATATTGCATTATACATTTTGTTTTAATTAACAGATTAATGCTCACTTACCCGTAGCGTTAGGAAAGTATATTTTCATAGAGACATATCATTTTTGTAACTCCCTAACTGTACTATATGTCATTATACCTATGTATAAACATTACTGCATTCCCTTTTGAATCTGTATGTACAAGTTTAATGTACGATTTCTGTGCGAACGCCAGTGTCAGGCAGAAAGTGTGTATAATATTTGTGTGTGCTATATAAATACGAGTGTGTGCATTTCATAAAAACGTTTTTTATTTTGTAATTTTAATTGTAACTAATAACAAAATACATTTGGATTTAATTTTCATAAACAAGTTTACCACAATAATTCTTTCTCAAGTGTTGCGATTTTGAATATGGAAGAACCTATGCTTATTCATATACACCTGCACGCGAAATTAGTTGTAAGATGTAGATATTAAGAATTTGGATACACGCTTGACCATTAACATTCTCTCTCACCAAAGAGAAAAGGAGAACTAGAGGAAAATATATTAATTAATTCCTTTACTGTATTTTATTTAAAAATATTTTTTAAGATTTGATTTGTAGTAGGCTACTTATAGGGTTTTCCTGTATCGTGTCAAATTAAACATAACATTTTAATAAATTCATTGCTACTTTACAAATCAAATTAACATAAAAAGTTAAAATATTTTCTATAATATTAAATAAGATTTTTAAGATCTCGGTTAAATTGGCAGAAAACATGTTAGAAATATTATGGGACAACAGTTGGGTGTTATATGTTATTCAATTAAAATTTGTTGGTACAAAACATGAGAGGAAAATTTGTTGTCCTACACACTATTTAAAGTGACTAATTCATATTTTATTTAAAATATTGTCCCATGCAACGAAAAAGTTTCAATAAATAAAGGTAATTGTCTCTAAACATGTTGAAAATGTAGTAAGAGTGTCAAAAATAAACAAATATATATTATTTTTATTATTACAATAAATGATATGTAAGGTATTGGAAATTTTTTACACATGATGATTAACTGTCATCATTAAATGTCATTAAATTATGATTAACCGTCATTCATGATTAAATAACTCAATAACAAAACATGTAGGCCTACTGAATTTGTAATTATAAAAAACATAATACATTCGTAAATATACATGTTGATGTAATGTGTAACATACACGGTAATTCTAAATTGCACGCCAATCTATTGGAACCTGATTCTATACCTAAAAATAAGAAAAAAAGTTCATATAAACATAGGTCCGAAAACGGTTCGTTAGCGTGTTACGGCTCGCGAACCAGATCGCCCTGATTTCTGCTCCCACGGTAAAATGACGCCATACTGAAATTCGTGGGGTATAAAGTGAAGGGTAAATTTGGTAATTTCTTATATTTTTTGATCTTGAAAATTGAATAAAAGAGGTCTCAAACTATTTACTGGTCCGTTTCGACCAATCCATCGCTTACCGAATGTATTATTTAAATAGTTCATCAAATCATGACAGGTGAACAGATGCACCGTCATTCAAAAATCACATCTGCACTCTATCTGCAACTGGAATATCTTCCAAGAGTTCTATCAGATGCGTTTGTAAAAATGTAAGTATTGTCTTCCATTAAGCCTTGGTCGTAAGAAAAAAGGACCTAAGAGATTATCACCAAGAAGACCGCACCACACATTAAAGGAAAAAGTATGTTGGTCATGTCTTGGGGTCAGTCTCGTGCGTTTTCGTCTGCCCAAGTGTAGGTGTTTCGAAAGTTTACAATGCCTTTTCTTGTAAGTTGTAACACTTTTCTGGCTCATTTTGGTCTGTTTTGTTTTTAATTAAAGTCAAATTTCTCAAATTTTCACTTACTTCTAATCGACATTATACACATCAGTGTTCTCATAATTAAATTCTCTACAAAGTTAGCTAGAGCTTTTTATTTGTTTATTAGCAAATTAACGAAGTTATTTGATCTAAAATCTAAAAATGAGTGTTTTTCGACTCCAATGTTTTGTTTTTGCCCAGATTTTCTTAAAAACTAATTAAGAAAGAGGTCTGGGGCCTCTTTTATTCAATTTTCCAGATCAAAAACTATAAGAAAGTTTTTGTAGTTTACCCTTCAATTTATACCCCACGAATTTCAGTATGGCGTCATTTTACCGTGAAACCAGAAATCAGGGCGAACTGGTTCGCGAGCCGTAACTCGCTAACGAACCGTTTTCGGACCTATGTTTATATGTATTTTTTCTTATTTTTCGTATAAAATACATTCGTAAATTAATAATGACAATTTTAATGACAATAGTAATGCTTTACTAGGATTGTGTTAACAATTTCTTACTTAGTATTCCAAAGAAAATAATGTAATATACAAATAAGTCTTAAACTTGTTTAATAAAATTTAATTCTGAGCAAGCAAACATTTGAGCATTTTAACTATGAACATCATAACTATGAAATAAGTGTTTACAGCACCTTTTCTTTATTTAATACATGCTGAATACAAAACTAGTGATGCGGACTATTATTAAACTTGTAGGCACCGTGTCTTTAAATGATCTATTCATTCACGTACATGTAGTTTGCACTGACACGTATATAGCTCATCCATTCTCAAATGTTAGTCTTACGCAGTGGTGACTGTTTCTATTCCGGCAAACTTCAAGGCACTTACGGAAATGTTTACTTCAACATCTGTAATTTTCATTTAACTGTTTTTGATTAATTTAATGTACAAAATGGTTGAACACGTTTGCGTGAAAGCGTACTTAACCATGCAAACTATTTCAACAGTAAGTAAGGAAATAATAATCCTAGTTAAAATCAAGTACAAAAGGATTTTTTAAGCTTAAAAATCTATAAAAATCTAAATACTGATACTGCTTAGGCAATTGTGTTACACTAAACCGTCTTATTTTTTTTAACTCCAAACTATCATATAATTAATATACCATCATGACACAGACAATTAGTTATGCGTATTCGGTTTCACAATTTAAATTGTACTCTGTTACTTCACTGTATTAAACACACCGTACTGCTGTGCAATACTGTACTTAGTATATGCTATTACATATCGCTTTTTAAGTTAAACAAAAATAGCTTTAACATGTAAATATATTCATTAATCTTTCAACATTTGTATTACACTGTATCCCTAATAAAGGCGCAAATTGATAAATCACGCTGATTTTGCGTATAGATTGAATAAGCAAATTTAAACAAAGAAGGTGTAAAAATAAATCTGTTTTGTTACACAATGAAGGCTCTAACCATAACTGAATATAGGTTCAGTTATCTTAAAGTTTTAGTAAGTTATTTAAGTTGGATCGATTTTATTAATTTTCATAGTTTTTAAGGATTCACAATTAGTGAAATGCCAAATTTTTAGTTTTTTACCCTAAAGAAACTGACAAATGTTTCCAGCTATAATTTTCCTCGTTTACCTTCACAAACAAGGGCGCAAAAGAAATGACGTAGCTAGCGCCTAAACAATGGCCGTGTTAGATTTATTATTGAATATAAAATATAATATGTTTATTATATTTTTATATATAGTAACGATATATTAAAGTAATTATGTAAATAATAAAAATTATTTAAACTTATTTTTATAAAGTTTTTTTAGAGTATTTGAAGAATTACCGACAAACATCCTAGAAAGCAGTAAGCGAACTATATTCATTAAATTGTCACCGATAAGTAAAACCATTGCTATGAGCCAAAATATTTGTTTAAGTTGTTAACACAGTGTCGTGTAATCCAGTAAGCATTTTTTGATATGTAATTCAAAAATTATGGAGACAAAAATTACCTGGTTTTCCACAGTAGATTGTTCTATAAAGTAGATTACAATCAACATCTGCGTATGCTTTGTTATTAAATTAAAGATAATATTATTGAAAAGAAAAATACGTATCTAATTAAAAGACGATGTAATAAACCATTTGCATTTTTAATTACTTATTACCAGGTCAGTTAGATAACATTCGTTTAGGTACATTAAAAAATACAATAAAATTTAACTAAAAATGTAATTCTTTTTTTAATGAAAGAAAGATATTCTGTCAGTATATTTGAAGGAATAATTAGCTTTCCAATAACCGTGTTTTCAGTCAGTGTTTAGCTGCAATTTAAATTACGTTACACAGTACAAGGCGTCTCATATAACGGTGCGAAACATGAAGTTTGCACCAATTTGTATGTAATGTTAAGTTCTGTGTAGTTATAGACATAGTTGTATGCTATAACTACATATGTACATATTATATTTTATGCTTTATTATTTTATATTAATACAAAATATCTTTCCGTATTGGTGGTATTACTATCCTACTGGCTGATATCAGTAGTATTAATTATTTACTAATTTAAGGTACTGGTTTTACAATATTAAATTAGTTTCAAACTAAAATTAATCTAAAAACCGCCTTACATCAGTCAAATTAGATACAACGGTGCTGATTACAACTTTATATATTGTAATTACAGTTACGTTCCTTTTATTTTCATTGTTTGTGAATTAAAATATTTTTGCGCTGATGTCATAGAAGTGTTAACAAATCAGAATTTCGAAATCCATGAAGTTCGAGTTGATATTTAATGAGATTCGTTGTTAACAGTTTAAATACTTTGAATGATATATATTAAATAATTTTTACCGTATATATGTATATTTTTTAATTTAATTTTTTATTCATTGTCATCTTTGTTGTATGATGTTGTATGATTTATAACTAAACGATTACTGTGAAAATTTATACGTGATTGAAGTGCGCATGAGTAAAGAAACTGAATATACTCATTATAAAGATTCTAGTCATATGAAAATTAAATTTGTACATACGTAAATATCTCAACATTGACTTGTGCATGCGTGTGTGTATGTGTGTGTGTGTGTGTGTGTGCGCGCGCGCGCGTGTTTATGTAAGTATTGCGGAGATGAATGAGTACCTGCGACCTATGTATGTACATGTAACTGTAAGTGTGAATTCGTTACCAGTTTGAGTACGTGAGCACACACAATGGTTATAATCATTATGATATTAAATATAATATAAAATTATTAAATATAAATTAATTATATTATTAAAGTTAGTTTTGTTATTTACCTACCTGAACTAGACATGAATGTGTATCATTATACAATTGGTATAGTTAAGGTTTATTGAACAGAAAAGCAGGAAGAAGCACTGTGAAAAAATGTGAATGCGGTAAGAATTGTTTTGGAGTTTTTTGAGCTCCTCGTAACCACTTATAATCTACCCAACATTTTACTGCATGACCAGACACGTGTCTTGAGTCGTAAAATCTCGACTGCGTTATATACAATACAGTACCTCTTCATCGAAGTCACCTACCTTTCTTGCAAACACATTTGTCGAGGAGTAGAGTGAAACTGGTTTGTCCCTGTCTCACAGTGGCACTGAACCGCCCTACACGTGAGTATACTAGTACTACTACAGTTGCTATTATTAATTATTAATCTTCTTCTTCTTCTTCTTCTTCTTCTTCTTCTTCTTCTTCTTCTTCTTCTTCTTCTTCTTCTTCTTCTTCTTCTTCTAATTATTATTATTATTATTATTATTATTATTATTATTAGTAGTAGTAGTAGTAGTAGTAGTAGTAGTAGTAGCAGCAGCAGCAGCAGCAGCAGCAGCAGCAACAGCAGCAGCAGCAGTAGTAGTAGTATTAGTAGTAGTAGTAGTAGTAGTAGTAGTAGTAGTAGCCAATAGTAGTAGTAGTAGTAGTAGTAGTAGTAGTAGTAGTAGTAGTAGTAGTAGTAGTAGTAGTAGTAGTAGTAGTAGTAGGGAAATATAGCCATAAAAAATATGTATTAGACATTATAATGTACTGCATATTTTTTTATTGATGTGTAACAGGAAATATGTATGTAAATATTGTATTCAGGAAACTAAATGTTTAGTATTTTAAATGTTGTATTATTTCTACTTTGAGGATTATAGCTTTAGTTTTAATCAACTATATACAGCAATTATTTTTGGAATACGCAAAATTGTTTTTACTTTTTAATTAAATTGTAAGCGAAACATTCAATTACAATTCAAAGAAACCTCTGATGATACAGAATAATTTCTGTGAAACGTTCGTCAGATGAAAATAAACCTACTTATAGTGTATTTATTTGAAGATATTACATATTATGGATAATTACTAATTATTATTCGCCTCGTGTTGAAACTCTCATTGAAATAGGAATCCATAAAGAGGAATACAAATTTTTGGAAGGTAACAGCCTAAGTTCGGTTGTTAATAGCTTGACTTGTCGAATCGACACAGATGAAGTCGACAAGGGAAATTTTCGTGCTCGGAGAAAAACCAGTACAGCTAACATCTACATTATTACAAACCTGTATTGAGTTATTTCTGTTTTCTTTGACTTCAGAATAATTGATTTTTTGCACCTTCTGGTCAGATTCACTAAAATAAGTTTGTGCTTCCTAAAGCGAATAAATTTATTTCGCTCTTAGAGTACACGTCCTTCCAAAGTAAACGCTATGGATCGCTATTTTCACCCTTTGAAGACAGTGGAATGAACTTACGTTCATGTTGAAGATTAGTTCCGTAAACACACAAATATTTTCTACACTTAGGACGCTACCTTTCAAAAAATAAATTCAAAAAAGTATTAGTATTCTTTCTGAAATCCTTTTAAAATGAATCATTGCTCTTTACGTGCCATGTTTAAGGAAGTCTTAAGTAATGTACACATAAATTATTATCCTACATTAGAGGTAAAACAGATTCGTGTTTAGAATACCAATAAAGGGATCAACACATCACACCACATTATGAAGGGGACGCAGTAGTTCTATTTACGCTGAAGAAATTACGACTGAGTGTTTTTATTACTTATTTATAAGCAGCAATAAAATTTGCTTCAATTATATTATTAAATTTACTTTTTAAAAATTCTTTTAAAGTAATTTCTTGTTTAGAATTTTTAAAATAATTTCTCACTTTGCAAAAAAACTGTCTATAGGTTTTAAAAATTAGCGTCACAAATTCGCAAACCTTTCATACATTCACATCAACTTTTATTTCGTTCTTAAATGTCACTCATTTAACCGTTTTATGTTCCGCTGTAAAATGTACATTAACAGTAACCTTATAAATTTTAACTATTATTAAATAATCAACTCACATAATCTCTTTTCATAAGCCCTGTTTCGCCCACTGTTGAGCATAGCCCTCCCCGACGCCTTGCCTATTTCTTATATCCTGTTCAGTAGTCATCCGTCTAAAACCTGCTACTCTTCTAATATCATCACACAACCGTGGGGTCGGTCTTATACGTCCTCTTACTTCTCCCGTATACCAGTGACTCTATTACTCCATCGGATATCTTGAATTCTGACAACATAGTCCCAGTTCATTACTAGAATAGACCCATTTTAAATGTACTTGATTTGATTTGATCAGCATCTAATCCATTCATTTTCTCTTAAAAAGACACCTAATACTATTCTTACTTTTGCTATTTTGCCTTTTTCTATTTGTATATTGTTTGTTTCGTGAGGGCTATATTTCTGCTCATACGTTTTAACGATAAAGACTGTCGTCTTTAGGAAATGAAATATCTTTTTGGTCTTCAGTACGTGAGCAAGTTCAATGAGCTCATCCGAATCCAATCGTCTCTTTTTGGATTTCTATGTTCTTATTTCGTTTGTCTGTGGCTATCAGTTACTCAAGTTTATGTACTCTTGTGACATCATATTCGCTAAAAGCCAGAGGACTGTCAAAGGAAGCTCATGGAGACCCTTGGGAGAGATTTATGGGATACGTTGAGCATGATTTGTATGAAAGGCACTCATTGCCAAAAAAATAATTTAAAACATTTAATAGAATGAGAGATAAACTGCAATTAAATGTGGTTGGCAAGCAAACATGAATAGAACAATTATAAGAAGTTATGGTAAAAGGAGGAAGTACAAGAGGATGTAGGGTTGTACTGAAGTAGACAGTCTAACTATGGAGGAATTGCTAGGGGCATTAAGAAAATTAAAAAACCGGAAAGCACCGGGCATAAATAAACTAAACACGGAATTATTAAAATATGCGGGTATAATGTTTCACTCACGCTTCCTACATTTTATAATATGTGCTGGAAGAGAAAAATGATTCCAAAAGAATGGCACCAAGCAAAGGTAATTTCTCTTTCTAAGAAGGGTAATAAACCGAACTTAAGTAAGATAAAGGGATATTATAGAGGGATAAGTCTGTTACCCACAGCATACAACGTATACACAAGGAGACTAAATGAGAGGTTAAAAGTGACAGCACATTATTTACTATTGATTTTAGGAAGGTAAGGTCGTGTGGATGCCATTTTCACATTAAAAAGAATAACAAAGAGAGACGGAAGTTTAATTGTGAAACACACTTGGCCTTTGTAGATTTGACAAAAGCCTTTGACAATGTTAAAAGGACATTATTATGGCGAATCCTTGACAGAAGAGGTTATAGAAACTATATAGAGCCTTTATGTAGAAACCAGTGTTCGACAGGTTATAGGAATAAGAATAACTGAGGAAATTCCCACTAATAAGGTGGTAAGACAAGGCTGCTGTATATCGCCGACGCTTTTCAACATATGTATAGACGACATGTTCAAAATATAGAAATCTTATGTTGATCCAGGGATTTTTTTGAAAGCATGTTTTGGAATTCCATTTTGTATGCAGATGATATGGTAATAATTCAGGACAGCGAGGATAAACTACAAAAATTAAATTCCATACTAAATTGAATAGTAGGTGAGTATGGCTTTCAAATATCAGCGGACAAGACTAAAACAATGATATTCAGAGCGAAGCAACCAGTAAGAACTAAGATAGTTATAAATAGAAATATTATGGAACAAGTCTAGAATTTCAATTACTTGGAATGTTACGTTACATATGTGACAGAAGTTGATCTGGGTGAAAATTAAACAAATTTAGGAATACCTGTGGAACAACTTACGGATATCTAACAAATAAGACAAAGAAGGAAACAAGTATAAGGATTTTAACACTGTAGCGGTACCAGTTTTAGTGCATGGAGATGAAGCCAGAGTTATGACCGAAAGAGACAAAGCAAATATTCAGGCAGCAGAGATGAAATTTATGAGGAATACTCTGGACTGTACCATTCTCAATAGAAAGAAGAATGTGGATATAAGGACGGAACTGAGATTCGACCCATTGTTGGAACTGCTAAGGATCAACAAACGAAGGTGGTGTGAATATTTATGAATAATGACGGGTGACTGAATTTAAGTGCTAGCAATAGAATATAGACCGGTGGGGAAGAGAGATATAGGACCTCTGAGAGCGAAGTGGTTCCCGGAACAGGTTCAGGTTAGATCCTAATCCTTGAGGTTGACGATAATGATACTATTATTAATTCCTTTTATAATGAGTAGTATATGTCTGTATGCGCCAGGACACAAAAAACAGGCATGTATGCGCTGGGACACAATACCCACTATGTATGTATGCGCCAGGACAAAAAAACAGGCATGTATGCGCTGGGACACAAAAAACAGGCATGTATGCGCTGGGACACAATACCCCACTATGTATGTATGCGCTAGGACAAAAAAAAACAGGCATGTATGCGCTAGGACACTCGTGTCCGCTGACCTAGTAAAAAATGTAAATATAAACAGACGGCCGGCGTTTGTTGACACGCCGCGTCGTACACATAAACATTCCGAGTTCGTTGACGTGTTTTTTTTTCCTTTTTACAGTGTAGATAGCGTCGTCTTTACCTAAATATATTACATTTTATTTGTAATCGTGATCGTGTCTTTAACGATTGTTATTCTATAGTAAACCGTGACCTTGAAACACCCCGCTGACCTAGTAAAAAATGTAAATATAAACAGACGGCGTTTGTTGACACGCCGAAAACTTTGATGTACACATAAACATTCCGAGTTCGTTGACGTGGACGTGTAAACTGTTTTTTTTTTCTTTTTACAGTGTAGATAGCGTCGTCTATACCCTAAATATATATAAATTTATATGTAACGATTGTCTTGGTATACAGATAAGATATGAATTAGCTTAGTCGGTAACGTGCAACTGTGTTATTCTAATAATAGATTATATGTAAGGTAAGTATCAATTGTTCAATCCCTAGTTAATTCATACTTTTTTTTTTAAAATATATTTATTCATTATTTTTATACTTTTTTATTTTCACGTTTTAACATGAATTTGTTTTTAGATATGTTAACCGATAATAACGTTTATATAATACACGGTGATGATGATGTTTTAGCCATTCAAAATTTATATGGTAAGGCAGATAACACTTCTATAATATCTTTCATACCGGAGTCACCATCTTCTTCGGTACCAAAAATACAAAACGAGCATCCTATAGATACAAATAAAATCGATCTTTGTAATTTTAAAAATATTAATTTATTTTTAATTGCTGATAAACGATTATATATATTATATAAAAAATGGTTGTGGATAATAAATCCGGCAGAAATGATATATACCAAACCGCTCATAATAGAACATTGGTTAACGTTTCTTCCAAAGAACTTCACAAAAATTTTAGCTGTATATCAACGACCATCTGGTGAGATAGTTATGTTTATAGATTCTTTGGTATTCATGTTCGATTTAATGAGTCTTAAATTAAGTCATGGTTATCCGAAGCATATCCAATCTTTATTTAACATTCAACCGGATAATTTACATGCGGTATTCAACAGTTATACAGGTAAAACTTATATATTTCATGATGATAATTATTATAGAGAAGTCAATGAGTGTACGTTTACTACTAAATCATGGGGTTATATATCTGAAATATTTCCTGGAATACCGCCTAAAATCGATTCATCATTTAGATTTTCTGATGGTAATTTATACTTTTTTAAGAACAATACTGTGTATGTCTTTAATGAATTTACGGGTGAGTTAGTTAGAACAGAAAAAAATAATCTATCGATATTCGGATTGAAATGTGTAAATGATGATGTACTATACAAATTAAAAGAATTAATATTACAATTGATAATTCAAAAGAAAGACCAATCGATATCAAATAATAATCGATAGTAATGTTGATGAACAAGAATAAAAGTTCAGTTTCCAAGAGCATAATGATTTGAACGTATAGTTGTGAAGAATACGTGAAGCGGTTAACATGGAGAAAGGAAATATTCATGCTTTCAATTGGTGTATATATTGCATAGAATCTACTGATTCAACGTTTAATGAAATATGTTATTTTGTAAATAATGAATTTTCTGAAGCAAATGTTACTATAATTGAAAATGAACAAATTATCAAGATACAATCCCCAACGATTTGCTTCTATGACGATATATTACAAAGGTTAGAAAAATATCGAAACCAATTAATAATCGATATTGATTTTGAAGAAGAATACAAAACTCTCCGTTGGAAGTAGTTAGTTAGTAGAGGCTCAACAAGTTGGACGCAATGTCAAAAATGGCGAAGTTGTGCGAAAAATTGAACCCCTGTAAGTTATTACAAGATTTTTTTGAAGAAGCAGGATTTATTTTTAATGGTGATTTAGACAGTATTGTGTGTCGTGAGTGTGGATTTGAAACAAGAGGATCTTTATCTATTTCGCATATTCAATTTATGCACAAACTTTTTAATTCAGAATGTAAAATGGTATGTTATATATATGATAAATATAATAATTATGCACTATACAGTATATTATTACATATTGATGATATAATGAATGCGAAAAAATGTATATCAGAAACTGAAGAAATTATGAAGTTAACATTTTGCTGTTGGCCTAAACGTTTACCACGAGTTGATAATTTAGTATCGGCAGGTTTTTTGTATACTGGAGTGGACGATGATGTAATGTGCATAGACTGTAAAATTATACTTCACGATTGGCAAGATACAGACGATCCATGGTTTGAACACGCTAAGGCATCTCCAAATTGTTTACTTGTTAAATTACACGGAGTCATAAAAGATGGTTTCATTAAGTGACAAAAGTGGAAAATGTATTGAAGACTTTTTAAAAAATCAAAGATTTGTTGATGATTCAGATAATATTGTTTGTTCTAAATGCGGTTTTAAAACTATATGTTTTAATACTATTACGCATATTCAATTTATGCACAAACTTTTGTATCCGACATGTAAAACTGTGCGTTATATATCTTATAAATATGAAGACTATATCAGATCAAAAAAGTGTGTTGCTAATTTTATTAATATATTAAAGTGAAAATAAAATTTATAAAAAACAGAGTTGATGTGTTTTTGTTAGATATTTGTTTAACCTTATTACATTTTATATGTAACGATTGTCATTCTATAGTAAACAATTATACGTAAGGTAAGTATCAATTGTTCAATCCCTAGTTAATTCATACTTTTTTATTTTTTTAAATAAAATAATTACATTTATTTATTCATTATTTATACTTTTTTATTTTCACGTTTTAACGTGAATTTGTTTTTAGATATGTTAGCCGATAATAACGTTTATATAATACACGTTAGGAGTTGGTTTATTAGTGTTCCAACGTGAATTCTGAAAGTAACATCCTAGTTAAATATGTCGGTAGTTAAAAAATTTACTAACGAAACCGTCATTGATAAAGAGTACAGCAGATAATTCCATTGAACCTTTTTAATCAATGTAAACATGACCTCAAGATTAACACTGACCTATTAAAAACATATAAACATATACAGACGGCGTTTTTTTGTTGACACGTATACGTTCTTGTGATAACGTTGTAATCAACGTGAACATGACCCTCGAATACACTGACCTATAGCGTCGTCTTAAAAAATACTCCATTTTTGATAGTTCAGTCAAAATGAAGAATTTAACACTGCAAGATGTCTTATTTCATCCTATGTTTGATAGATTCGTCATGAATAAAACAAAAGTAGAGATTGAATTTATGCGAGATATATTGTTGGTACTTCTAAAGTGTCGTAAAGTGTTGGAATTTTATAATTCAGACGGACTGAAAGAGATTACATCGGAACGTAGAGGACAAAGCGGTGAGGCGTTTATACATTTTCTTGAATGTCCATGGGCACATGAATCTACTGTGGATGGGCCGGACACATGTGTTTGTTGTTATGTATCTACACATTGTGGTGATATCATTAAGCTTCTCGATGAACGATTCAAGTGACCTTTATATAACGGTAAGTACTCCAAGACACTATTGTATATTAGAATTTTTGTGTAATTAAATATATAGAATATATAAAAAATAAAAATGAGAATGTTACGGATCTTAAAAATGACAATAAATCATTTTTTTGTTCAGGTATTAAAAACATACACATACATAAAAATATGTTACAGATCATTTTTATTTTTCGGATACTTAACAAAACAGTTTACAATATAATACATGTACATAAAAAGATTCTAAAAAAAAAAATATGTTACATATCAATTAACATGTGATAGCAAGAGATTGATTTTTGCTAGATAGGTAAACTCACTTTATTTACAAAATAAAATGTTATTGTGTTTTTAAAAATTTGTTTTATCATTACGCTAATGAATATTTTATTATTCAGGTACTTGACAAACAGTTTTACAATATAATAAATGTTAATTCAGGTATTAAAAATACATGTACATAAAAAGATTCTAAAAAAATATAACAAAACAGTTTACAATATAATACATGTACATAAAAAGATTCTAAAAAAAAATATGTTACATATCAATGTGATAGCAAGAGTTTGATTTTTACTAGATAGGTAAAACTCACTTTTTAAAAAAAATTAAATGTTATTGTGTTTTAAAAACTTGTTTCATCATTACGCTAATTCGGGTACTTGACAAAACAGTTTTACAATATAATAAAACGTTAATTCAGGTATTAAAAATACATGTACATAAAAAGATTCTAAAAAAATATGTTACATACATATTAATTAACATGTGATAGCAAAAAGATTGATTTTTACCAGATAGGTAAAATTCACTTTTATTTACAAAATAAAAAACGTTATTTTGTTTTAAAAAACTTGTTTTATCATTACGCTAATGAATAATGACCGTACGGTAGTGTATCTATTTTATTATCACAAAGGATTCTTTTATTGTCTAAATTACTTAAAGCTAATTTGTTACATGTAATTGTTTCAAGTGAAAACTCAGTTTTGTTTACAGTAACATTTGATATTAGTAATATAAAGTTTGCCGCAAGGGCAAAAAAAAAACACGCTTCGGAAACAAATATAGAACAACGGAGACACGTAATACAAAAGATACGAGACAAAGCAAAATGTAAATAAATTTATATTTGAACACAAGCAAATGTAAGAGACGTCATATCCATTAAAATTGTTACGACTATTAATACTCTTGCATGTAATTTTTAAATAAGATAGATAAATAACATCGAAAAGCAGTAACCTTCAGTGTTTATGGTTGGGTCCGATGTGGTAATTGATAACCACTGGAAAGCTAATGGCACTAAGCCAAGTAGAAATTAGACTGAGTAATTTAAAAATGATGTTTCATTGCTGCTCCCGTCAACCTGTCGATTGACATCTGTGGTTGGCGGAGCAGAGGATAGCATCAAATGTTTGGATTAAAATGTTGCACCGCAACGAGTCCCAATCTGAGGCGACTTCTCTGCAGCTTCCCTCAGTTTATCCAAGGAAGTGAACAGGCGTCCTAGAATAACCAATAAGGGTTCATATGATTTTCATAACTTGCCAGTCACAATCGCTGGCAGTAATTATCGGGCATCGGCTAGAAGCCGACGTATAACCTTACAGAAGCCCTTTAACGGAATCTTAATTTTGATAGTTGCTGTTCGATGCTGGATCTGTGCAATTTTCTCAAGAAGGCCTAGCAAAAACCTTGCAAAATTCTGGACGTCTTTACAGCCGAAAACGCTTAGCAGCATCTGGTGCCAGTATTCGGTAGAGTATGACTGTCGTGCGTGATGAGAATCCCTTACGATACCTAACACAAACAAAGCTATAAAACTAAACAACAAATTATGCTTTTTAAAATAAAGTTAACTTTGATATTTACTAGTATTAACGTTTACGCTTTACAGAACTAGAATACGTTTATACGAACAAAGAAATCATATATTAATTTAATGTTTCTACTAGTAATTTTGTACAAACCACTATGTTGTTTTTGATTTTCAAAGTAGTTCATGTAAATTTCTGCCATTATCTGTGACATTCATTGGAAGTCCCTTCTTCTGAATACTGTATAAAACTTATTATTATACCTAAAGTAATTTTGCTTCAAACACTCTTGTATTATTTTTATTAATTCTTCTTTCTTTTCGTATCCTTTCAATTTGTTCTTTTCAATTAGTTTTAACGTTTTTTTCAACCGGGATTTTTGTAAACATATCTACTACATCAAGCGATATTAACCTTGAACTTTCCTTTACTTGTACTGCTTCTTTCAGTGCTTCTATCAACTTTTTGTTATTTTCAATACTGTTTCTTCTCGAAATCATAATATACTTTTAGTATCTTACTACATTCTCTTGATAACTTATATACTGGTGCTCCAATAAACGATATTATTGATCTAACTGGGAGGTTTTCTTTGTGCACTTTTATCTGACATTTAAATTTAGGCGCTTCCGGATTTGATTCTGTTAGTTTTATTTTATTCTTAAACATAGTGGAATTTTTTATTAATTTCTTCACTCTACTTTGAAATTTATTGGTATAATCATATTTAATCTCTTCATAATAATTACTTTTTATAAATTCATTCCCTTCCTTTATATACTTTTCTTTATCTATTAGCACTACGGAGTTGCCTTCAAAAAAGAGTAGAAGATGAGTTAACGTGAATAGTAACGGCTACAAAATTGGTAATGTAAGACAACCCACTATGGGTGGAGCTAAGTAAGACGTTACTTGGTCAGGGGGTGGGGCTAGATAGGTCCGGTAGGACGGTATGTAAGAAGTGAACAGTTTCATATTTCTCTGTCGGTAAATGACCTGAAGATGGCTTCAATATAGATGACTGCCGAAACCGCTCTTCAATACCAAAGACAACACAGTGGTTTGTACAAAATTACTAGTAGAAATATTTGAGACCACTAACACTCCAATACAACAATAAATTAATTTAATGGTATGCGTTTGGAACAAATGTTATGAATTTGTTAAATGTAGAATGTGTTACGAAGGTTGCCACAGGAGTTGACACAGTACTAAAGGAAGGGATCAATTTAACGGCGTCTGACTAGTAGCAGACACGCTAATTGCTTAAATCTGTCTCAGTAGTGTACTGGATTTTAGGTGACTACATAAGCCTATGTGACCCTTCTATCCCGTGATGTCAGTGCCATTTAAACCCACTCATTATTCTCAGATTACCAATTGTCAGGTACACAATTTGCTAAGCGGTGTGGTGTATTATAAACTGTCGGAGTCGCTGTTCACACGATACACTACACACTGAGAAACACATTCCTCTGCTTTATGCCTGCTTTTCTATACAAATTGTTTGCTTGTTGTTTTTAACATTGTAATGTTTCAAGAAAATTGACAAAGGCATTGAAAAACTGTACGAAAAATTAAATAGTAGACCCGAATAAAACATTTTGTCTCTATAGGATACTTTAGCAAGTCGATTATTTCGATTATTCTATTTTATCCGTCTTTCTTGTATATTGTGTCACTATTGTTAAAAAATACCTTAAGGAGTTAAGATAAGTTAAGTTTACCTACTATGATGATAGTTCTTGGATTATTGAAGATTATTTAATTCTGTATGACAGTCTTGAGAAAAAATAAAAATTAAGTCAGGAATATTAATAATTTTTCTTAAACACCTAACTACCAAAGGTTTCCTGTAGCAAAGTTAAACAGATGTTTTTATTAATTTCTAAAAGCCTTCACCGATTATTAATATGATGATATGAATTCTTAATATAGTGATAGTAGATTTTTAATATGGTGATAAGTACAACTATTAAAACCATATTAATTTTATAGTTTAAAGTAGGCATTTTATACGTGCAATAAAATCAATCTGCGCGTATAAATCAATTGCTGTAATGAGATTAATTACATTTAGGAGAGATTTAATAAACTTAAAAACAATAATTTTAAAAATTAAAAAACTTAATTTAATAAACAATAAAAACATAAAGACAACGGAAAACTCTACCATTGTCTCCTCCATACACGTAAACTGTAATATCTTGATCACGTTTATACGACTGGCACATTTCATGGCAAGTGTAGCAACAAAATGAAAACTGAAATCATTTTTTTAAATTTTCCATTTACACATCACTATTAAAAGTTGTGTTGCGAATCCTGCAGGGCCAATAATCGTCTTCATTACAACTATTTTTAGGTTGATGGTCTGTAAATTTTAGTCGTCCTTAAGAAGTTTTGCACCTGGGTTCGGTGCCAATAACGTGCAGGCACTTTGCAGATGAATCAATTTTATGTTTCCTTAGTCTACTAATGTAAAGTCTACCTACAAAAGATATTCTTAAGACTTTTTTCAGAGTGGTCAATGGAACGACAAAGTGGTGTGCCCCCCCATGTAAGGTCAATATCTCAACTTTTCACTTTAAATACTGCACTTTTAATGCCAGACGAACAACATTGTCTACAACATTTTTAGTTTGCTCATTACTCACCTGTTTGTCCTTGTGTTCTGTGAAGGTGATGTCTTAACTTTTAGCATTGCGTAACAAAATTCTTAATGTTTCATTCTTATAACTCAAGGTATTACACTACATAACAAAACAATATAAAACTTATCTTATGGTCACGGAAAACTACAATCAAAGTAGAATAATTTAACTATGTGATGTAAGTATAATTCATTTTTAGTAATACAGAATAAAATAAAATACAAAGCACTGCACAGCAAAGACACCATAAACTCAAACCTTATAACTCGACAAAGTTCGGCAGCCACTGAAATGTGTACAAGCGCACATGGTCGGTAAAAATGTCAGTAATGGTAGACAGATGCATACTCTATTTGTTGACAGAAGAAGAAACTAATTCAAATGTATACTTTATATGGAAATAGTGTAAATTTAAACTGTCACACTATTCAGTATATCACCATATTAGGTAATTTTACCAACGACGTTTGCTTTATTATTTTCAAATATCACACACCAGAATAATATAAACTACAAATTATAAACCCACCTTCTTTAATTAGTAATGCCTACTGAAAGTAATAATTCAACGTCTATTGAGGTCATACGATTATGATGAAACCAAATGCTTTATCCATTTATGACTTTCGCAGACTTCAGAATTTAGTTATCAAACATGTGTAGTATTTTGTGTACATTTGATAAATCACTACGATTTGACTCTCTTATCCATGCTATTTAAAAAGTTACATCATTAAGTCTTATGTGATATACAAACATCTGACTGTAGTGTTGAACGAGTAACATGTATAAAAACTAGCTACTGGTGGAGATGTAATGCAAGGTGTTTGAAGTAGCCTTAATAATTTTCTGCATCTGTGCGACAACCACGTGCCTTTATGGTAAGTATAACTAGCCAATACATACAGCCAAGTAGCTGTACGCTTAAAGTATGTTTTGTATCAAATAGTCGTTACTGATTTATTCAAACTTTTTACACATAACTTAAAAATGTTATATCATAAAAGATGCAAATTATAAAAATCTATTGCTATTATTATTATTATTGAAATAAATGTAAATTGTAAATTATTAAAAGCGTAGGTAGACAATTGATAAACTTTTAGAAGTTGTGATCTTGAACTCTGAAGCAGGTATGTTTGAGTGCAATAAACAGCTTTATGTTTTAGAACTCAGTACTAGTCAGTTATTACAATAAAAATATTTACAAATATTCTTTTCATATCACTCAATAACAGAACACCAAAAGTCCTGAATACTTATCACTTTATGTTTACGTTAATAGCTATTTACAAAAAACAATTTGTTTTTTTCTCATGTTACTTTTCATAGAGAATCAGTATTTAAAAATAACACTACGCAGAACTTTGAATTACCGTTAATAATATCTCGATTTCAACAATTAACCTATTTGCTAGTCTATTCTATGTAAAAAATGTGTTTTACTTTATAATGATTTATGTATATATTTAGACTTACTGCAACACATGTTGCTTATCAAAGAGTAAAACGTTTTTTAGATGCTAAATATGAATTTCTTGATTGTCTACTTTCACAATTAGAAACGTAAAGTTGACTCAGTAATATATCAGTAATGTAAGTTCATTCCATAATTTTCAGTCATATGTCAAATAAAATCGAATCCTATATTACTTTAGTCATTGTATGGTTTTCTATTTTCAGTTAAACTTTTGGTACATATTCAGTTATTTCCCATGTATTATCTAAACAGTTGTAACAAGCAGTATAGTCAAAATGAACTTTGAAATATTTAAAGGTTTTAAATGCACCAGTTATAAGACTATTGGGTACTCGAGAAGGACCTGTGAAACCAACACAATAAATTTAATAAACGAAGTTAAGCTTGCATACCCGCGGTCACATAAATTCTACGGGCATACATTAGCTGCGGATGACTTACCAGACAGCCTTAGTGCTCAAAAGTGCTTTCTTGAACAATTCACAAATATTTTATTTATATGGTTTTAATTTTTCGTTATCGGTTTACAATAAAATATGTAATAGTTTATTGATATTTACTTGTTACAATATTACATTACAATTTTAAGAGTAGTTATTTATTTTGAAATGTTGCAACCACCGGGGGATTATATTTTTCATCTCCTTCTTTGGCAAAGAGATTGTTTGGCGGTAGTACTCCGTCAGCTTTGCTCTTCGTTTCAATATAATTTGCACAATTAACATATTACATTATGTGTTTTATACATTTGGAGGAAGAATTCCATGGTATTACCTCCCTTCCGTCAATGAATTAATAATTTCACAGCCAACCAATCATGACTTACGATATTTTTATGATCCGGGATATATTTTTGTATATTAGAGACACTGTTAATCTCTACACTTTTCTCACAGACCATTCCATTAATTAATTTGTTTTCCATTAGTAATGTTTTTCTACAACACCATTGTTTAAATGATATTAACTGCTTCTTTTCCTTATTCATTACTGTCCATACGAGGCTACACTACAAACAGATGCTTTCAAAAATCTTTTCCGAGTTTGCAACTGATATTGTTTTGCAGTTAAAAGCTGTCTCATTTTATTAATTTTTTCTGCTGAAGTGAGCGCCTTCCTGATGTCTTTCACTATTCTCCTTACCTTTGTGATTTTGTTTCCTAAATATGTAAATTCTTCAACACAGTGCCGTCGTTCTTCATTAATTATGCTTTTTACCTTCAAATTCATTTATATTTATTTTTCAACTTGTACCTGCACTTCAATATCCACGCTAACGGTACTTTCATGTATTTCCTTTAAGACCCCATGGCACAGGTTTAAAACATTATGAGAATAAACAATCCTATCTTACTACTTCCCTTACAATTGATTTTCCTTATTGTTTTTATGATTCGGCAACAAAGAAGTCTAATTATTTTAATTTAATTTACTTTCTTAAGTGCTACAAAATCCAAAAAGATATAGGCCTAACATTTCAATTTTGAGGACGTTAGGCGTTAAACTGTAACTTTAATTCTTCGTATTGTTTAAATTACCAGCCATCCTTATTATTTCTTTTATGAATTTGCTAACTGCTACAATTTTTTATTGTTCGACTAAGCTTTTCGTCATTACTGACA
The DNA here is from genome assembly GCA_034769895.1 of Magicicada septendecula. Lineage (NCBI taxonomy): Eukaryota > Metazoa > Arthropoda > Insecta > Hemiptera > Cicadidae > Magicicada > Magicicada septendecula. The sequence continues at coordinate 391,105,239 of CM068369.1, forward strand.
TCTTCAGGTCTTAAACAACGCTTAATTTTTTTTAAAGTTGTTTTGTAAACAACGCTTAACTTGGTTGTTTAAGACCTGAAGATGTAAGTAATGACGAAAAGCTTAGTCGAACAATAAAAAATTATAGCAGTTAGCAAATTCATAAAAGAAATAGTAAGGATGGCTGCTAATTTAAACAATACGAAAAATAAAACATGCGAATTGCAAGCAGATAAATATAAAAATGTAAGGGAATTTTTTAAGTATTTAAAAATTAAAGCAAAATTGAAAAAAACGCTAGGGAAAATTTGGTTTAATAAACAGTGTTTAATTAATAAAATAACTCTAAAATACGCAAAAATTAAAATTAATAACAAAAGCAAAGTAGCAAACCAAGTGAAAACATGGCGGAAAAAATATGGATAAAACTTGAAATTAAGAACTTATACAGTAAAATAAATAAATATAACAAAGAAATGTATCAATTACATAAAAAATTATATACAAGTTACAATTATATAGAAATAGAAGAAATGAGAAAAGAGTTTGGTGAAAAATACATAGAAAAGAAAATAAGAAAAATGGAAGAGAGATTAAATAAGAAACTCAAGGAATTAATAGAAGGAACAAGAAATAAAAATAAGGAAAAAGATAAAGAAATAAAATTTGCTGAAAAAGTATTAAATTTAACAGAAACAAAGTTTACAGAAAATTAACATAAATTATTAGGGAAAAGTTTAAAATATGCAACAAAAACAAACATAGATAAAGAAAATACAATAATAGAATGTGAAGAAATAATCGATAAAATAAAAAATGAAGAAACTAAAAAACAATTAAGAAGTGAAGTAAAAGAAATAGTAGAAAAAATATGTAATAAAAACAAAAATGTAAGAAATAAAAACGAAACACAAATAAAAAGAAATATAAGAGAATTAAAAAAGAAAATCACGGAGAACAATCTGATAGTTATAAAAGCCGATAAAGGTAACACAGCAGTGGTAATGAACAAAAGAGATTATATCGGAAAAGCAGAACAATTTATACAAAAAGGACCATATAAAGAAATAAAATATGATTACACAAGTAAATTTCAAGCACAAACAAAGAAATTGATAAAAAAGACAACATATTTAACAGAATGGCAAAAGAAACAAAAAACAGAACATAATCCTGAAGCTCCAAAATTTAGATGTCAAATTAAGTTACATAAAAAAGAAATTCCATTAAGACCTATAGTATCATTTATAAATTCGCCAACATATAAAATATCAAAAGAAATAAGTAAAAGAATCAAAATGGCATATGAAAAAGAAGAAGTCCACAGCATAGAAAATAGTAAAAAGGTAATAGAAAGATTAAAAGAAATTACCATAACAAATAAGACAAAATTAATGTCATTAGATATAAAAGATATGTACACCAACATACCAATAGCAAAAAGAGTAGAAATAGTAAAGAAAAACAAATTAAGTAATTTAGAATGGAAAAACGAAATAATAGAAGGATTAGAATTATGCCTAAGCCAGAACTACTTCAGATTTAATAACAAATTTTACATACAAGAAAATGGATTACCAATGGGATCACCGCTTTCACCATTAAAAAAAAAAAAAAAAAAAAAAAAAAAGGTTGTTTAAGACCTGAAGATATCAGTAATGACGAAGCGCTTAGTCGAACAATTTAAAATTATAGCAGTTAGCAAATTCATAAAAGAAATTGTAACTTTAATGTTTGTGAAATGCTATCTACGCACATACCACAGATTATACTACGAATGCACAGCAGAAAAAACTAGAACTGCATCGTTCCATAACAAAAGGAGGAAAAAATATTAAATATTATTTACATCAGTTCTTGTATACGTAGTTCAGCTTATTTGTTTGCTATGTTGGAAATTTCTTACAATGTGAATTAATTTTTATTGAAATTTATTTAAACAAAGTCAGTTTGTTGTAAGGTTATTTTACGTCCCGACTACTCTTTTTACCTAATTGCCTTTTTAGCTATTTGTCTTTCTAAAAATAAACTTGAGTAAAATTTACGTTACTTTAAAATTAAGAATTCACCCAGTAACGGCACTCCGCTTATTTATGGACAATATAATTACTTTTCTTTCGAAACCAGTCATATCATTAAATCAGATATTCTCTTGCGCCATTGTAGCTCAGATTGCTCAGAATCTAGAGATCTTCGATGTTCACAGGGTCACACAGGCGTTGACAATCTCACTATTAATTAAATTAGTTGAGAATATAAGTAAATTAATATTAACTTAACATTAGTATCCACATACACACTTCTGTGTGTGTATATATGTGCATAATAGCGTTGATATTTTATATAATTGTGACATAAATTACAGGAAATTTTAATAATAAGTCTCTCACGGCTTCTTAGCTATAAAAGTTGAACATGTTGTAACAGAATTTACAACGACGTTAAAATTATTATTTTATTATTATTAATAAAATTGAATGAGTGTTCACGTTTAATGGTTTGATGTTTAAAAGGAGTATTTATCACTTCACTGTGTCAACCTCCCCACTTACCATATGTGGATGTCTTCAATATTCTCGTTGGTGACTTCTCCTACTGAAAAAACACTGGATATACATACATAGATATTCTTTTTGAATATCACACAGAATGCACATACACAATAAAAATAAATTAAAAGTTCAACTGCAATTCAAATGATATTGGTCATTCAAATACTACCGCCACCTTATGAGAGAACTGTTCATGAAAAATTAAACTACTTTATCTATAATATAGAAATCAAATTTCTGGTTCCACTGGTAAATAAATTGGGGATTTATTCACAATAATAAAATTCAATAAACTCTTTTAAAAACAATGAATAATATCTTTTGACAAACAATAAATTTAAACAATTCCTGAGATCTCTGTACCTCAAGGCTGGTAACACTGCTGTAAGGTACAATGTTTTTGGTGAACGAGGTTAGGTTCACTTTATTCAATTATGGTACCAAATTAGTGAGTTCTTTGAAGATACATGATACCAGATTACAAGATGTTACTTTAACTAACAATATTTAATTATATATTTCTATAAAAAACAAACAAAATTTAACATTATAAAACTCGGTACCATAACCGATATATCGTACTATCGTACGCTAAGCAAACGTATATAGCAGTTGTGGTCAAACACATGCTCTGGGATTTGCACAGTTAAAAATATTATTATTATTTATTCATTAACTATTAAAATCATGTGCTGGCAAGAGAAAAAATCTAGAGAAAAAAACTCTTGTTATAGCTTTCATTTGAGCAAAATTATTTAAGAACAGAATTATTTCTTGGTGACAAAATTATATTCATCAGTTCTAGGTTAGTTACCTAGTGTACGTAAGTCATTAGTTAGAATAAGTATGTTACTTATTAAATTCTTACTGATATTATCACAAACATTCTATTTATAGATCAATTTACGTACAATTATCAGTTATTTAAAATATTGGCACAATAAAATAATTATTTGTTAAATCAAAAAGTTTAGTCAAGTAAGCGACTATATACTATATGCTGATGAGCGGTGTCTAAGTTAATTCCGCTTTTCTCAATTATTCTTTAATTGTAAAATAATTAATTTTAAATTAATTTTTGTGCTACAATTTATTTATTCAGTCCTGATAATTTTTCATCGTAATTTAAGCACTTGGCGTTTTGACTAGTGCAGTCCAAAACAATATCTTTCGTTTATTAACGAAAATTATTATTTCTCATTAATTTCGTTAAAGTAATTAAAATATAGTACTCCCTGATTTAAAACACAAAACACGACATTTATTATACACTGGTCGAGTTATTTTCACTGTTCACTTAATGCACTGGACACTCGGTAGTATATTGTTGTGTATAGGTTAGCGTATGTGTACTTATTACGGTATGTGACGCGCACATTTTGAAATAATCTTGCCGACTTCTTGCGTGGACCTTCCGTCTTGAGTGATGCAGAACGAAAGACTCCATCACCGAAGCGTCTCTTTCTCGTCTGGTCATTTTAAGCTATTTGATTGGTTCAAAAGATCAAACTCTCAACCCCAAAACACTTTGGTCAAATAAAACTTTTAATTTTTTACAATTCTTAGCGTGGGTTCGAGGCTATGAGTGACGTATGCATGGATACTCAAAATGATTGAAAAGTTTATAATTGTCATAACTTTCTTATCTTTTGTCGTATCGTCGATTGGGTAGTGGCATTAAATCGCGGACACTTGTGGCTTTATTTTAAGTCTAAACAAGCACTAAATCCGTTCATTATTAATTCACTTAGCCATCTCAAAACCTCATATGGTGATTCTTAATATAAATAAGTTTGTTTCACCATATTTTGTTACAATTACACTATAACACTTATTACTAAATATTTCGAGTCCATTTCTCTTTCATTTTAGTACATAAAATAGTTGTAATTACAATTTAAACAATATCTGGTAATGGCGTCCATAGCGACCATGTTCGATTGTTTATAATTACATGTAACGCTATTATTCCTTACCTTATTACATATGTATGACATTCTAACACTAATATGTACATTTATTTACATTTGTTCACATTTTATTTTGCTAAAATGTTATTTTTTATATACTTATAGTATTATCAAATATACCTTCTGTTCTCATTTCTCTAATTTGTCATTTTTTAAATATTTTATCACACAAGGTATATAATGTTAGTAACTAAAATAGTGTACAATTGTTGTACCTTGTTGGTTCAATATATTTATCAACCTTTCGTTATCTGAAAGCTCTTCAATTCATAGTATAGTGTTTATTTACATCTGGTTTTACAATTGTAGTTGGTTAGTTTCTAATATTTCAATTACTAAACTACTACTATTACATTTGTGAGGTGTTCTCATAGCAGTATTAGACATTTCTCTAACTACTGATAACATTTGTCACAATGTTTTGATAAGTTTTGATAATGCATTTTGACTAACTATCTTGTCACATTGGGGTTCTGTCCATTTGGCTTTATGATATCATATTCAATCTGATTCATTTGCTGTGTATTTCAGTACATATGGTATTTATTGGTTTGCATTATTATTCATAACTAGACTTTGTTTGAAACAATTGTGGATATTTGCTTGGTTTAACTAATATACATGATTTTATGTTATAGGTTCACTTTCTGTGAGGTTATATGTCAGTTGTCTGACAACAATGTGCAACATATTTTTATGCAGTGTTTGACTCAACTATTTCCATCTCATTATGGCATTCTACTACAATGGTTTACTTATTAAGTTATACACATTTTTACACTATTTGTTGAAACAATAACACAGGTATTCTTAGTCTAATAAGATTACATTTGTTGGTGGGTTGCACCTAGTTTTTGGTACATTGATTGTTTTATATCTAACAAACTAGCTTATTTGCTACTATTTGTTCTGGAATTTATTTATATTTTGTCCTGTCTTGCTGTGGCATTCAGGCACATTTCATTTTAAGGCTTACAAAGCTTTTATTATTAGTCCCTATGAACAATTATTTTATTGTTCTGTCTCATATTTCTTTTGGTGGTCTTAATGATTATCTATGTTGTGTTACAATCTTGATTAAACTGGTCACACTAATTGTCTGTGCATTTTAACTAGTTAATCTTGGATTCTTTCACTTATAATGGTTAATCATTTTCCTCTGTTATAAACATCTTCACTTGTATTGTTTGTGGTGTTTATTTGGGGTAAAATGGTTATCATATCACAGGTTGTTACACTCATATTAAGTTTCACTGTTATTGTTCGTGATCACTCAATGATGCTAAACACTGGTTTCTTTGCCATTAACCTTTGAATAATCATTACACTTCTTCCGGTCACTGTATTAATTTTAGTTCCTTGTATATCTTGTGAATGTTGATGTCTTGTTCATACATTATCTTCATTCTTCATGGTATGTTTCCTTTCCTCTTCTTCTTCCTCTCTTCTTCTGGTTAGTTGTTGCTCACTATCGGTGTTCTCCTGAGTTATACTTTATTTGTGATAATCAAAGGTTCCTTAGTCTTGTCATACTCTCCCATATTTTCATTCGTGGTAGTCATTGTTCCATATTATTTTATACTAATAAATAAATTTGTTTGTTTTGTCATCATTGTGGTTGTACTTGATTCGTATCCTTCTCATTTTAGTAATTGTTTTCTTCGTATCCTCTCACTATTTTGGATCTATTGTCTCCTCTTCATTTTAATAATTATATTCGTCGTTTCCCCTCACTATTTTGGACCTATTGGGCCTGGATTCTAACATATTATATTGGCTCGTTGTCATTTTCTCTCTCTTCTATACTCGATGATATCCTTATTACTCTTCCTTCTTCTTTGTTGGGTTGTTTCAATAATATACGTTCGTAGATATACACTTTGTTTATATCCTCCTGTTCCTTCTTTTATGCACGCTGAAATATTTTCATGATATCTTTTTATTTGACGCATTGTATAGTTATCTTATGTAACTGCCAATTTGGTACGTTACAATGTTGATTGGGTAATGGGAAAGGTATCCCATCAAATAATAATGTTTTCCATAATAAGATACTAATAAAACATAACATTCTATAGTGACAATATTGTTTTGCGGTGTAACACACGTGGTTTGCTTTGCGTGAAACTAAGTGTTTAGCCCATATTAGGAAGAGACGTCCTGGGTAATGAACAAATTCCAAATTTATCTGGTCACGAACACAAAATTAACTAAATTTGTCTTTGTACAGTTTTAGTTTTTAAAAGTTCTTTAGAAGATATGGTTTGAATGTTATTGATACTGTAAAATAATTTGAACTCCCCTGATGCTGGAAAAACGATGTCCGTATCTAGAGCCTGGTGACTTGGTATCTCCAGCTGACAAATCCGACAGCCGTGTTGTTTGCCTGTGTCGCTTTTGGATTGTAAGCGCTTTAATACCCGATACGAATTAGTGTACGGGTACGAGATACGAATTACTCCTGTGGTGTATTCAATTTACACAGCATATGAGAATAATCTTCTACTTAGAAGAAAAGTGGTATTTAGACTGCAGACAAACTATACATGTTAGCGTTGTTAATTATCGTTCAGAGATGATCTCTCCGGGTTTGATAGTGTTCAACTGTAGTAGATTTGCGGACTTCTCTAAACTAATCGTTTGCACACACGTCCTGATGTGTTATGATTGTACAACCGACACGGAATGGTGCTACGCAAAGCATAACTAAACCTTGACTGAAAGTCTAAAACTCTGATTGTTCAACTGCTTATGTATTGTCTAAAAAATTATAACTTAACTAAAGGAATCACAATCTGCATCCTAAAAATTTACCTTACTCTGATCATTAATTGGTTTAGAAAATCATAGAGTGCTTTGATCTGGAAATTATCTATGGTTTTATGACATTTTATGGTTTTTCAAAGATATGTCAAACATATAAATATTTAAAAAAACGCTGTTTACGCCCTGTGAATAAAACATTTAGTAACAGCTTATTGTCTGTTATAACACGACCTACACTCTCGTCAATTGTCAGCACAAAATCGTAATTAATAAGGCCGCTATAATGTTTTCCAATTACTGTCTACATCACAGTGGCACATGCAAAATCAATTATCATAACCCAATCTCAACAATAATTAAGCCCAGTATTATGTATCACACTACACTTATCGTACTAGTGACTTACAGTCTAAAATATGAATTTCGTTACAAGCTATAAATGAGAGATCTGCATGTAACATTACTATTTTGTATATTATCTTATTATCATTTTACGGCTTATTGTGAGCAGATTCGAGTATACAATATACATGGTAGGATTTCCTTCAGCAATTTTATATATATGTGTATTTGTTTGTGTGAGTGTGTGTGTTCGCGCGTACATATAACAACATAACAAACATATATTGAGACAATTCTGTGATTATACTGAACGCAACTGTAATATACAAACCAAAGGCTACGTCGTAGGATTTGTATTCGTTGCGCTAATTATAATTAGCAATAAATTTTCTTTTTTAATATAGAGGAGCAAGACTCTGATGGCATGAAATAACTAATAAAATATGTAAAATTAAAATTATCAATTTATCAACTGTTATTTACGAAAAAGAATTATATATTAGAAATCAATATATAAAAATAATTATTTCATATAAAAAGTCTTTTACTGACATCTTCATAGAATATAATAGTATAAAAACAAACAAGTATGTATATAATAAATAATATAAAGATTATTTAGCACATTTTCTGAAGGTGACAGTAAAGATATCGTGTCCAAAAGTGTAAAAAATACAAATACATAACATTGTGGTAAAAAAAAAATAAAAATATTGGTTTATATTATTTATAATTTATATTATTGTTTTTATTATATATGTATATATTATATAATGGTTATATATATATATATGTACGTATCTATGTAAATACTAAATTAGCTCTCAGGTACAGATGTTCCGCTGATAAATTACAGGGGCTACAACATTGCAATCCGATACTACCAATTTTTATCTTGCGGATGTTGAATAAAAATAATGGAGATATATGTACAACAAAAAGGTGAGGCTGATAGAGAGGCATACATATACGTCTATTGACAGAAATAAATATTACTATACGTTACGGTGTCGCATATGATTCATAACCACTGGTAGTATCTCCGAAATTGAGATTAATATATAACATCATCTACGTGGGAATATATTCCCATTCGTACACCACTGCATGGAGTCTGTACTAACAGTAATTGCAATGATCGCTTATATTGCAAGCACACGTGTCACATAATAGGCGTGCATTGCTTTCGTTAAATTTTCCCAAGTCATATAAAATTCTGTTTCTTGATCTTTACATAATATGTAGGCTTAAACCTCGATGTAATGTTAAAAAGAACCATTAAAAACTAAATAACATAATCTATGAATTATAAAAATTATAATTATTTGTGTATTGGACTTTTTAAATTAGTATTAACAAAATATTAAGAAAAACCTAATATAATGTATTTATTTTCTGATACAGTTTTTGATCATTAGATGCTCATCGTCTAGCAAATTGACCTGTTTTCTGGTTGCATATAGCTGAAAGTGTGTCGTAGAAAATAAAAGTGACAGTTCTATTAAATTATATTAATTTATTTTATTTTTTGACATTATTTATTTTATTACGCTCTGTATACAGTAAAACAATTATTTTTATTTATTGAAACTGAAAGTTATGGCTTTTTCTGGGGCACATCATATTAGAACAAAGATTGTCATACAGGACCAGGTGCCAGGTTTCCAGTATCTAGAGAGCAGCATTACATATCAAGATGATAAGGAGGTTGAAAGCAACATTAGTCTCTTCCAATCGTATTGTGGATGTACCATCAGACACTTAAAAAAGAAAACGAGGAAAGAGATGCAATTTGAAATATTATAATGTAATGGTCACACTTCAACTACTGTATGGTAGTGAGACTTGGATTTGAAAGGCCAAAGATTTCACTAGAATACAATGACCGGAAATGAGGTTCTTGATAGCTGTAAAGGGTTGTACCAGGAGATATCTTATCAGAAATTATCATATTATAATGGAGCTAGGCATAGCTGAAAACTTAAATGAGAAAATCCTTAAATGAGAAAATCTCCAGGTACAAAACGGAGTGGCGGTTACACGTAGAGAGAGTGGATCCAACTAGATTTACAAGATGAACCGTTCACTATCATCCCAGCTGAAAGAGAATTGTGGAGATATCCCGTAAACGATGATTGGATGAAATCCATTGAGACTGGAAAAGACTACTAGCCTAAGCCCTAAAGGATGACGACGACGACGACGACGATCTGGAAACACTTTTTTATTATATTTCACATTTACAAATCGTTATTTTTCAATATTATAATAAAACTCTATTTCAATGCAGATTACCTATAACATTCTAACACATATGTTACTGTGTTTATAAATGTAAAAATAGTGTAATTTTATGTCTTCTTAAAATTAGATATAATAAAATTTACTTATGAGTGAGGTATAAAAGAAAATACGTACTAGCGGACATAAACGGAATGCAGCCGGTAAAAAAAACTGCTTGCTTATGAAATAAAATGCTCTTTCAGTGATAAAATAAAATATTTCAATTAGTACGAAACGACGCAATTATGTGTTCTTAATGAGTACAAGTAGTCAAGGTGAAAGAAAATGTATGGGCTAAATGGATTAAAAAATATGTTAGCAGGAAATAATTATTTGTTACCATGTTAACATGGTAAACGAAATTCTTTACATTAGAATTTTAAACGAACATCAGGTACATTTAATGTTATTCAAAGTTCTAACAAGATGGAAAAGCAATTCAAGGAGAGAAAAAGCATAACAAATTTTATGGTACTGTTTCCATAGGAGACTAACGATGAAGCATGCATAACCTATTCTCTCGTCTACTTATGGGATCTGATTTAGTCTGTACTATAAATAATGTTTAATTAATCGTTACCAAGGCATGGCAATATATTATGGCTACTGTAAAATTAATAGGGTATTTGTAAGTTGTAAATTAACGCTTTGGAATATAAAGTCTTTTTATAAAATTCTTACAATAAGGCCAATGTGTTACTTTTAATGTGTATATTTAGAATTGATTATAATGTTTACTCTCATAAAAGATTCATCAAATAAGTCATAAAATTTTTTATAAAATAAATAATTTATTCAATACAATAAATAATTCTTTACATTACAGTAGGCCTATGTGTAAATAAATTATAGGTGACTAAAGCTCGTTGGCTAATATATCGGAAACAATATATGGCAAGGTAATAGGTTTTGAAGCTGAGTGAACTTGCAGAAATAAATTTTGATTAGGTGAATTAATACATTTATTGGTTATTCTTATTTTATATAACACATATAATCCTACAGATTATATGTGAAAATTATGAGTTTAAAAAATACAAATTTTGATATATTTGTCAGTTGTCAAATAAAAAGGAGAGGCTTCACCTGTTTTATTCTTTATAGGAAGTTTTCTTTCTTTCTTTATATATATATATATATATATATATATATATATATATATATATATATATATTGCAACTCTACTTATATGCGTTGTTGTTGTGTTGTGTTGTGTTGTGTATGAGTACCTACCTGCTGTCCGATCTTGCGGTTTCTTCCGACTAGGGCGTGTGGATTTTGGATTTGAATTTCGCAAGTTAGTAATCTCAAATTTATGGCAACAACACACAAAATAAGTTACTTTAAAGGGGGAGAGTTTTGTGAGACTGGTAGGCTTTATCGTACAACTATAAAACAATGCAATATGGGGTAACAAAGCGTTGTTTATTACTCCAATAACACACAAGAATAAAATGGTTATTATATTATCAATTATCTTACAGTCTAAACAATGAACCTATGTTGACTAATGTTTTTCAATTGGTTGATAATTGAAAAGAAACTAAACTCGTTATTTGACGAGTTAATTGCAATTGAAAATTTACTTAATTAATTTATTAAATTTAATTAAGTTGTTTTAAATAAATTGCATTTAAATATTAATAAAATAAAAATATAAAAACTCTGAAGTTAATTAGAATAATTTTCAAAATAAATTAGGCGTGACAGTCTAGTTCACGTCATTTCATTTCTAGTGATTTGACTTCTGTTATACTGCAGTATGAGCTAATAATTAGATTGTTTGTTAAGATTTGTATAGCGCTTTTATATTATTTCTATTTTCTTAACTACAGCTTACTAATGACTTAGACTGCTTTACAGATTATCACAATGAATTTATTCTTATTTACTAGAGTCTTTGATTTTTGTATGGTACCTGAGTTGTTTAAATTACAATGCTTTTAATTGAAAAATCAAGAAAATTTGATGTTGAAAAAATAAATAAGTTGATTTTGCTTTCCTGTTATTGAAGTGGATAGTAGAGTTGATCCAAATATCCCTCGCTGGTCGATTCGGTCGTTGAGTTCAGAATTCGGCAACACTCTGCTTTCCTGCTGTTTGTTGAATATTTTAACGTCTACGGCTCTCTGCTGGAACTGGTTTACGTCCCTCGTTGATTCGCACGTCGCACGTCAGCGTGTGTGTGTGTGTGTTTCGTTCGAGTGGTAGCTCTGCTCGTCAGCTGTTCACCAATGATTTAGACGGCCTCTCTGTCGTATTCTTGAAGTCTGGTCTTGTAGTATGGTGGATCTCTTGCGTGCTTATGACCACAGCTTACAGTACACAATAAGCTTGGTTGTTGTAATGAAGAGTATCTCGCCTTTACGCAATAATTACGAGTTGTACTGTTGATCTATATTTACTGTGTTCGTAATTGCGTGTGTTGACCACGTAGAGTCTTCTGATGAATCTTCACAACTATGGTTACGAGACGATCGAAGAATTACGTCTTTACTTCGCAAGTACTGGCAGAAGAGTGATGGTTCAGCCCGAAAACACCCCGTTGGTCGGGAATTCGTCAAATGATTTGATTGGCTGACACGCTCTCCCTACTACACTAAATTTGAATTCCCTTGGTCCGTGAGAATGAAGTTAGATTCCCACAGACGGAGAATTAATATTATTACTAATATTATTATTTCGACGGAACCAAATTGTCGGTCCGGATTTCCTGTGATAGTTTATTTTTGCAATATCTTGGTTGCAAACCAAGTTGTGCTAAATCTAAAATATACAATGTTGGAAATTATTATCTTTATAACATGTTAAAATCTCATTAATGTAGCTCTATTTTTACAGAAGTTATTCAATTAAATTAATTAACTCTTTTATTTGTTAATTATATTGCGTAAACTTTGCACACGTCATTATTAATATTTCGGCAAACATTTTGGCTATCTTGGATTTCGCCTTAATTTATTAGTTTCCGAGATATTAATAATTAACAGTTTGGGTGTGGCCCTTCCTTGTACAGCGAGCTGATTACATAACGGCCACGTGTGCGTCTCTTTATAAAGCATTATTTTCATCGCTCCACATACAAATGGAGTTCTGACTATTACAATTTATTTAAACATGATTCTAATATACAGTTGCCATGTAACCCCAAATAATTAATATTTGGTGCTGTTATATACACCCCTACCTATTTTTAAAAAAATGAATGTAATAATTACAGTTATTTATTTTTTTTTCATTTATTATACACGTATTTTGTAATCATTATACTTACTACTTATACATTGGATTACTTATTCAAAAGAAACGTACATGTGTGTTAATGTTCTTCCACATATATACAACTTAATCCTAGATATATCCTATTAATAATATTATATTTGCAAATTATTGCGTATCAATGTTTTTAGAACGGGTAGTATCTAACTGCAGCATTCCAGAGGGTTTGTTTGTCAACAACTGGCACGCGCTCGAAAGAATGTGCTGACCGTTTGTTTACATTGTTATCGCCCACGCGTGGCTAATTGCTTGACCTACATTCAATCCGTCGGTCGGTAGTTACCGTGTGACGTAACTATTTCCTGCCTGTGCGTTTGTTTAGTTGTACACGCCCGTTTTTACCGCGTTATAAATGCATTATTATTTTATACACAATCTATCTACAATTATTATTAATAATATAAACACAGTTAATTTATTTTAATTCTATTTATAATATAATTAAATTATTATTAATTCTAAATATTATTTATTTTTAAAGTCTTATTATTTCGTCCCGACGCGCCTTGGAATTTCATGCTACTCGTAGTATTTTCTCAAAGAGCTCGCATGATATTTACTTAACGTTTTTGTTCGGTCGAGCGTCGTAACGATAAATGTGTGAGGCGCGAGTTGCTGAGCCAAAAGATACGGACCGTTATATAAACGAAAAAACTTTGCGGCTACATTTATGTCTCTCCGGCCTACAGGGTTCGCCTTGAGCAGCACTTTCTCACCTACTACAAAGTTAGTTAGTTTATGAGTGGCATTGAATTTGTCCGCCCTTCTTCGCCCTTTTTCAACTATTCTGTCCCTCACAAGTTGATTTTTACACTGCACCGGCAGAGGTAGATTATAAGTCTTTGGCCTGCTTAAATAATTATTCCAAAATCTCTCTGGCTTTGTTCCAGAGTCTAACTCTGCTGGTGTGTATTCAGTGGTATCGTGATAATTTTCGTTTATTGCCGTTTCAAAGAATGATAGGCACTCGGGCCATTTACTTTGCTCCTTATAGCAATATATACGGAACATTTTACCTATATCCCGATTCACCCTTTCGGCGAGGTTGCCCTGTGGTCGACGTATCGAGGTGAGGATTGCTTTAATACCATTACGTTCCAGGGTTGCTGCCCAGTGTTTATTTTGGAATTCCTTTCCCTGGTCGCTAAGCACGCTCGTTATCGGTCCATGTTGTGGAATATACTTGTTAAGTATAATATTTAAAACGGATTTTGTGGTGGGCCTAGGGATCGCGTAAAGGCTAACTTTTTTAGTGAATACATCAACACAAACTACCATGTGTTTTAGGTTTCTGGTAGCCTTGGGTAGTGGTCCCAGAAAGTCGATGGCGATCATCTGTCCCTTACCTTCCGTTATCACATTTGCCATGGGAACGTAAGTGTGCAAGTTTGGTGCTTTCGCAGTTTGACACGGATGACATGTTTTTAACAATTTCCTTACATTACGATACATGTTTGTAATTGTAAAATCCTCTTGTAATATTTTTACACACTTTACTGGAGATGCGTGTGCCATTTTTACATGTAATGAATGTGTTACACACACAAGCATCGCTGGAGACAATACCACCTTCCATTCCCCCTGTAAAAATTTATACAATATATTGTCTTGTATGAGGTAATACGGATTCGGTGAGCTGCTAACATTAGCTTTTTAGCACGGAGTGCGAGGTCATTGTCCTGCTCGCGTCCTATGTTTTGTAGCATATTGGTAGCTTCAGGCGCGACAGTGTATTGCATATTCAATACCTTTAACTCGTCGTCAGCTGCTTCGTATACCTCCTCCTTTTCTACGGGCGGATATCTACTTAAGGTGTCTGCTGTGGTATTCTCTGATCCTTTGCAATATTTAATAGTAAAAGAATACTCTTGAATAGCTAACACCCATCGTGTTAGTCGGGAATTTGCTAGTCGGCATTTCAATATAAAAGATAACGCCTGATTATCAGTGTGGATCTCGAAATGGGTACCATATAGGTAGTGTCTGAATTTTCTGAGAGCGTTTATTATGGCGAGTATTTCTTTCTCAGAAGTACAATAGTACAACTCAGCGCCTTTGAGCGTTCTATTGGCGTATGCGACAACATGAAGACTACCTTGTTCGTCTTCCTGGTGCAACACGGCGCCGATAGCATACTCGCTAGCGTCAGTGTACATTACGTACTTCCTGCCCTGTTGTGGATGGAACAATTGTAAATTAGTTTGGAACAGGCCCTTAACGCTCTCAAACGCATCGTTCTGTTCAGAACCCCATTTCCACTTTATATTTTTGCGTACCAGCTGTAGCAAGGGGACTGTATATTCGGCGTATTCGCTGGTGAATTTCCTGTAGTATCCCGTGAGTCCAAGGAAGGCTCGTAGTGCTTTGAGGTTCTTGGGCACCGGGAACTCCACAATACTCCTGAGCTTCTCTGGGTCCGTACTGACACCTGTAGCTGAGATTATATGTCCCAGGAACTTCATTTGAGACTTCATGAACTCGCACTTGTGTAGTTTGAGCTTGATGTTGGCTAACCTCAGCTTCTGGAAGACGCTCCTCAGATGCTCGAAGTGTTTTTCCAACGTGCGGGATATCACGAGGATGTCATCGACGAATATTACAGTGTAAGTGTCTACCTCAGGTCCTAGAGCTCTCTCGAGGCATCTTACAATCGCAGCGAGACTCGTGCTAAGGCCAAAAGGTACCACCTTGTGCTGATAGCATTTGTTATTAAATATAAATGCTATATACTTACGATCCTGCTCACACAGCGGGACCTGCCAGAAGCTTGCTGTTAGATCTAGCTTCGTGAGGTACCTGGCTCCTTCACATTTAATGAAGAGGTTCTCCGCTGTTGGTGCGCAGTCAAACTCTTTCTCTACTAGGTTATTGAAATTCCTCATATCCAGGCAGAGTCGGATTTCTCCAGTCTTCTTGCGGACGACTAGCAGTGGGTTGAGGAAGCTGCTATTAGATCTTTCTATAATATCTTCCTCCAACATCCGCTGTATCCCCTGCTGGACCTCGGCCTGGTATTTTGTAGGTACCTGGTAGATTCTCCTTATGAACTTCTCCGCCTCTATGAGGTGGATCCTATGTTCATAAACCGACGAGATTGAGTGCTCTTCACTGAAGATATCGCTGAACTTTTCTTGCAGCGACGACAATCTCCGTTCCGTTTGGGAATCTAAGGTTGTTTCCCCCTGTTCACCGTCTTTATAATGAATTACTTGTTTTGGTGGCCGTGTAATTTTAATTGGGTCACCATAGTTGTGTGTGTGTGTGTGTGTTCAATTTAAAGGTGTAACTAACATTGTCAATAGTACATTTTAATAAGTGTTCACTGGTGTTAATTTCCGCACGTATTTGTTCTAATACATCTACCCCCAATAACACATCACATATTAAATTGTTTATACCCACTACACACACTTCAAATTGCACTTTTTCTAGCATAATAGTTAGATAGTATTGAGTGTCAATTTTTTCTTTTGTATCGGTAGCGGTTCGTATGTAAAATTGATTTATTGGAAGTGATGGGGCCGTACGAAAATACTTTTTGTTCGCACGCAGGAATCTTTCACTGACGCCGGAAACAACGCTGCCGGTGTCCAACAAAATTTGTGTGGGAACGCCGTTGACAAAGGCGTGTAATATCGGACACGCCGCGCTCACTGGCCTTTGTTGCGCGGGACCGGATTCTAGCAACGGATCCCTGACGTCCGGTGGGAAAACATAATTAACGGGCACACAAGTTACATAATTAAAAGTACACTTTTCACACAATATATAATTCTTATAATTAGCATGCTTACATTTACATAATTTTGCCGAATTTATAGCGCGTCCTTGCTGGATGCGCCTTTTGGCACGTTTTTTGTAGATTGGTAATTTTTTGATTTATTGTTAGAGTCCTTATTGCTTTGGTTGTCGCTGTCTTTCGCAGTCGTATCAGCTTGCGCAATTTCGACAGTTTGAATCGCTCTAATCGGGGCCCCGTCGTTGCCCTTAGCTTGCCCCTTTGGTCTACCGACATTTTGTTTACCCTTGTACTCAAAGGTTTTATTTGGCGGTTTTGACGGTGTCTGGGGTGGTGTGGAACTGGTACTCGGTCTTTGATCAGGTTGCTGATGATACTGTACCCGCGTACTCTGCCCTTCGTTATTTCGACGAGAATCAGTGTTATAACGTCACCCACCAAAATCAAAAACTGTCTCGCTTTGGGATACTAGAATGAGCAGTTCATCGACCGTGCGTATACCCTGCGTAAACACAGCTACTCTAATGTTGTGATTAAAATGATAGGCAAGTTTCGTGACTATGTCAATCTCAAAAAATGCTGGGGTTAAATGCTTCGCGCGCTCGACCTGCTGGATAATATAATTTTCCGCGGTAATACCCATTTTCCTATCAAATCTCCCATACTCGAGTTCATTGCGTAGAAGTCTTTGAGTATGCGAATTCCAGTACCGGCTTTCAAATTTTTGTTTGAACTCCGCGTATGTGGACACTCTATCGCGTACAATGTTATACCACTTACGCGCCGAATCACGCATCGCGTTAACTACCCACTGTATTTTATCATGATCTTCAAGTCTCGACCCTACCCTAGCCATTCCACTTTCACAGGCTAACAAAAATTCAATAGGGTTTTCGTTATTTTCCCCTGTAAAATACACACGATTTTTCTCGTCGACAGGACCTTGTACTAAAATATTAGGAGCGGATCTCCTCCGTACCTCCTGTCGTACTTTCAAAATTTCGTCGTTTAACGCTTGTAAGACACTCTATTTATTAGAGTCTATGTTAGATCGCGTCTCTACAATTGAAGCGTCTAGTCTATTTACTTGTCGTTGCGTTTCTGTCGCGTCAGCTTGAATCTTTATCTCGAGAGAGTCGACATTTTTCGCGACGTCTAGCGTTTGTTTTTCACAGCGGCTAATATGCTCCTTGAACCGGCCCTCCATACGCGTGACTTGTTCAATAAACGATTTTTGCATAGTGGTCTCAAAAACCTTAAACCGTTCATTTATTTTGGTATCAACCGTATGTACTTTTTCACCGATTTCAGCGACTTTAGCGGTTAACTCTTTATTGCTTTCTTCGATTTTTTTATTGCTTTCCGCGATTTCGGTGACTCTGGGTCTAAATTTTTCGCGCTTTCGTCTATTTTCGCGGTCGTTTGTTTATTACATTGTTTAATTTCCGTATTTATGTCGGCGTTGCTGTGTTCTAATGCTTCGGTTAGACTAACTCTTTGCGCCTCGATTTTGGAATTTAATTCTGCGTTATTCATTTCAGCATTGGCTGTTATTTGTTCAAATTTCGCGTCTATTTTAGCGGTAAAATCCGCATTAGCTTCTTTCATTTCCGCGTTCATTTGCTGCATTTGTTTAAGTATTTTGTCCATATCCATTTTAAATACACAACAATTTCAAATATAGAACACTTACAAATACACAAAATAATTTCAAAGACACAAAATAATTTCACTGCTTTACGACTACCAATCACAAACTCTTTGGGGATTGTTCCGTTGGACGCCAGCTGTTTTAAGAGCTAAAACAGCAAACTATGTTTTGAAGTGAAAATTAAATTTAAATTGAATTTAATTTCTGGCCCCACGTGCAGGGCGACATATGAAACTCTACTTATATGCGTTGTTGTTGTGTTGTGTTGTGTTGTGTATGAGTACCTACCTGCTGTCCGATCTTGCGGTTTCTTCCGACTAGGGCGTGTGGATTTTGGATTTGAATTTCGCAAGTTAGTAATCTCAAATTTATGGCAACAACACACAAAATAAGTTACTTTAAAGGGGGAGAGTTTCGTGAGACTGGTAGGCTTTATCGTACAACAATAAAACAATGCAATATGGGGTAATAAAGCGTTGTTTATTACTCCAATAACAATGGTTATTATATTACCAATTATCTTACAGTCTAAACAATGAACCTATGTTGACTAATGTTTTTCAATTGGTTGATAATTGAAAAGAAACTAAACTCGTTATTGGACGAGTTAATTGCAATTGAAAATTTAATTAATTAATTTATTAAATTTAATTAAGTTGTTTTAAATAAATTGCATTTAAATATTAATAAAACAAAAATATAAAAACTCTGAAATTAATTAGAATAATTTTCAAAATAAATTAGGCGTGACAGTCTAGTTCACGTCATTTCATTTCTAGTGATTTGACTTCTGTTATACTGCAGTATGAGCTAATAATTAGATTGTTTTTTAAGATTTGTATAGCGCTTTTATATTATTTCTATTTTCTTAACTACAGCTTACTAATGACATAGACTGCTATACAGGTTATCACAATGAATTTATTCTTATTTACTAGAGTCTTTGATTTTTGTATGGCACCTGAGTTGTTTAAATTACAATGCTTTTAATTGAAAAATCAAGAAAATTTGATGTTGAAAAATAAATAAGTTGATTTTGCTTTTCTGTTATTGAAGTGGATAGTAGAGTTGCTCCAAATATCCCTCGCTGGTCCCGATCCGATCTGCTAGAGAAAGTAATCTGCTTAGAGCTCCTGGATTCGGTCGTTGAGTTCAGAATTCGGCAACGCTCTGCTTTCCTGCTGTTTGTTGAATATTTTAACGTCTACGGCTCTCTGCTGGAACTGGTTTACGTCCCTCGTCGATTCGCACGTCGCACGTCAGCGTGTGTGTGTGTGTGTGTGTGTGTGTGTGTGTGTGTGTGTGTGTGTGTGTGTGTGTGTGTGTTTCGTTCGAGTGGTAGCTCTGCTCGTCAGCTGTTCACCAATGATTTAGACGGCCTCTCTGTCGTATTCTTGAAGTCTGGTCTTGAAGTCTGGTGGATCTCTTGCGTGCTTATGACCACAGCTTGCAGTACACAATAAGCTTGGTTGTTGTAATGAAGAGTATCTCGCCTTTACGCAATAATTACGAGTTGTACAGTTGATCTGTATTTACTGTGTTCGTAATTGCGTGTGTTGACCACGTAGAGTCTTCTGATGAATCTTCACAACTATGGTTACGAGACGATCGAAGAATTACGTCTTTACTTCGCAAGTACTGGCAGAAGAGTGATGGTTCAGCCCGAAAACACCGCGTTGGTCGGGAATTCGTCAAATGATTTGATTGGCTGACACGCTCTCCCTACTACACTAAATTTGAATTCCCTTGGTCCGTGAGAATGAAGTTAGATTCCCACAGACGGAGAATTAATATTATTACTAATATTATTATTTCGGCGGAACCAAATTGTCGGTCCGGATTTCCTGTGATAGTTTATTTTTGCAATATCTTGGTTGCAAACCAAGTTGTGCTAAATCTAAAATATACAATCTGTTGCAAATTATTGTCTTTATAACATGTTAAAATCTCATTAATGTAGCTCTATTTTTACAGAAGTTATTCAATTAAATTAATTAACTCTTTTATTTGTTAATTATATTGCGTAAAATTTGCACACATCATTATTAATATTTCGGCAAACATTCTGGCTATCTTGGATTTCGTCTTGATTTATTAGTTTCCGAGATATTAATAATTAACCGTTTGGGTGTGGCCCTTCCTTGTACAGCGAGCTGATTACAGAACGGCCACGTGTGCGTCGCTTTATAAAGCATTATTTTCATCGCTCCACATACAAATAGAGTTCTGACTATTACAATTTATTTAAACATGATTCTATTATACAGTTGACATATAACCCCAAATAATTAATATTTGGTGCTGTTATAATATATATATATATATATATATATAATCACGTTTATCCATCATTAGCTAAACATGCAAGTTCTGACCAGAGAAGTTGATCTTTTTGAGACCCCATATATAAAAGTTACGAGTAAGCTTAGACATTTTATTCTTACATATTCGTAATCAGCACAAAAAACCGTAAAAATATATATCCGTTTCAAGATAGTTTGTTGAAAAAAGTTGAATAATAATTACCCTGTTAACTTAATCGTTACAAACGACTCACACGTGTAAAAAAATGCATTAATATTTTATCACGGATATCGGTTTAGCTTTTAGTGATGAAAAATATGCACAGTGTTGCCACAAAATGTATATAAAGTCACGAAGGTCACAACGTTGCCAAGTCTACTGAACGTAAGCAATTCCTGCAATATTAGCAGGTGGTGTGTCTCGGCTGTTTATACAATTACTGCTTCCAGTCGCCTACGTTTAATTCCTGTATACGATCTTAGTTATTTTTAATTTCAGTACCGTAGTAAAAATAATCTTTCAAAGACGTAATCAACTATTTTAAACGCTGTTATTAAAAAGTGGGTTAATCATTCAATGACAGAAAACATATAATGTATAAAATGTTATGATCACTTTATTCACACGTTCTTTTCTTGACACGTAAATAACTATATACTAAATAAAGATATAATAAGTATATCTTCATTGTACATTAGTATAATATGTAGCTAAAAAGTACAGTACAACCTGTCACATCCGGACCTGTGATATCCGGAACCTCCCATATCCTGACGTATCTCCAAACTAATTTTTGCAATTTTGGTTAGCGAAATGGTTAGGGATGTAAAGATACTACTCAAAAAACACGTTCTTCTTCTGTGTATCTTCTGTAATTTTTAATTATATTAATTGAGATTTTGGCTACTTATAGAGATTTAATTACTGAACACAATGCAGTTTTCAGAATTGCTGTATATTTATTGGTTTTGAGTTATCACAGGTTGAACTGCAAAAATGAATTGAATAAAATTCACTCATCCGCCCGCGAGCTTCACTGACGAAGTTAGAGTGAGATAGTTGCTTATTATACGCTCTCTGTCTAGCGTACGGCGCAGCGCACAGTGTGTCCCTTTCAATACAGTATATTTAATGTATCTTTTAAATGTCAATAAATTTCAAATGAAATTTGGGTATATCTGAAATCCTTGAATAATTTACGCACCCGAAATTTTCGCCGGTATTTTTCGTCAAAAAAGTGCGTTAATTATGCGAGAAAATACGGCATTTATAAATGACCTTGTGATATCCGGATTTTTTCATATCCGGATCGGCCGGTCGCCATATTAGTCCGGATATGACAGGTTGTACCTGTACTGGTAAAAGTATGAATACGGTGCAGATAGACTTTTATTACAAATATTTTTTGCTACGGTTTTCTATAAATAGTAACTATTCTCGGTAAAATAAAAGATTAAATACAAATATCTAATATTTTCTGAATAAAATATATGTATATTTTAACAAATAATAATTATGTAACTCTGAAAAAATTTAAGACAAATCTTCATTAACTCTTGTAGGGAATTAATTAAATCTTCATTAATCTTTAAAACTCTTGAAGGGAATTGGTTTTACACACTTAGGCCTATATGTATTGAACATAATTATTATAAAACCATTTATTATTAAAAGGGATTGTTTAAATTACATATTTATTCCTACCATTCGCCCACTCTGATTATTTCTTTTGTTAAATAAATCTTATGACATGTCTTTTATATGTTTTGTACACCTCAGATTTTGTGTACACTGTATATATTTCGTATTTTTAATGTTTTTAGCTAAGTTTTCATTGGCCTAGGACACCGGTCCTTCTCAAAATTTGCATATAATTTTACCCTGATTAACGAAACAGCTCCTCTCTGTCTGTGTACCTCTGTCTCAATTTCTTGCTCTCTCTCTCTCTCACACCCTCTTCTCACTCTCTCTCACTCTCTCTCTCTCTCTCTCTCTCTCTCTCTCTCTCTCTCTCTCTCTCTCTCTCTCTCTCTCTCTCTCTCTCTCTCCTCTCTCTCTCTCTCTCTCTCTCTCTCTCTCTCTCTCTCTCTCTCATTATTCGTTCTATTTCTTTCCCTTATTTTTCTTAAAGAATGAGCCAAGGAGGTTATGTACATTTACACCTGCCGGACACCTCTAAGGTTGCCTCTGTAAGAAACAATAAAATTTCTCAAGTGTCTATGAAATAAGGAGGACACTGGAACATGGTAAACGCATAGTAATGTTTATTTGGCTGAGATAAGATAAACGAGAAACGTGATTACATTTCTGGCGGGAACGATTATGCATTTTGCAAACTGGCGTCTACGTCACACACGTCCGTATTTTCTACAAACATTGTGCACAGTTTAATCTGAGTTGTGGTATCTCGAACTCAGAAATGGTTAATATACGTCAGCCACTGCTATGTACAGTGATATGTGTTGTGTCTATTCAGCGCTAACACCACAGGTCTCCAGCACAGAGACAAGATTTCTCATTCCCGTCAACATGAGTGCCTACTCAAGGTCAAATACATTCTTAATGTTGTAATGTCAGACGTGTACGTTTACAAAACACTGTTTTGGCTGACACATATATACACATCTACGTCTGAACTCGCAACCTCTTATTTATCAGCTGGCCGTTTTACGTTTCCACCAAACGTGTTCCAGAAAATCATATTAAAATAATATGAATATTTTATAGTAAAAACATAATAAAAATAATAATAATATACAATTTAAAAAGTTAATACACTACCTCTTGCTTATCCTAAGTTTTGTGCGGAGAAATACCTGACCCAGTCAGTTTTCCAAGGATTCATAAAATTGTTATCTCGAATGATACATGGATCTTGTAGAGCTCGTAATCCTAATGTTCCTTGCATGATTGATGGAATATGTACACATAATAACCGAGCAACATTTTACGTTAAACTATTGAAAATAACAGTGGTTTTCCAAAGTACCGGAGACGAGATGACGGAATTGTTGAACTAAAAGGAATACCGTATATCATTTGATAATCGTGATTCGTTCAATACAATCGCTTCCTAATTCTACAGTACAATGCTCACATCAATATTGAAAACCGATAAATACATGTATAAATAGGCTTACCATACGTCCCGGTTTGACCGGGATTGTCCCGGTTTGACGACCTGATCCCGGGGTCCCGGCCAGTTTGTCAATTGTCCCGGTTTGAAAATTGACGAGAGTAGTTTCCGTTCGGGCGAAGACGTTGTGCAAGCTAAGCTCCCGATTTTTGGTTAAATCAATAGAAAAGAGAGTTTGAAAGATTAAAAGTAATTTTTTATGAATGGAAAATTCAAAAGCTGCAGTAGTCACTTTGCACGAGTATACACATTCAAATGACTTAGGGAGCACAAAAATCCTAATGTGTGCTATACTTGCTTTCCTTCGAAAAGATCTAGAATGTGGCTGGCAGTATATCCATGGTCAAGTTCCAGAGGAAGAGAAACTCGATTAATTCTTTAATTGTTTCGTAGAACAATAGCTAGACAATGATTAGTGCGACAGGAGTTACGGAACTGCTACTTCCGACGTCATACAATGAATAATACCGTACAAGCACGCATCAGAAACTAAACAGCCACGTTGGAAGACCACATCCAAGAATATTATCAAATGTTTATAATCTGAGGCAGAGAAATCTATTCAGAACACGATGTAACGATGGAGTGAAATTTTTAAGCTATGAAAAGGACGAAAAAGTATACTGAATTGGATAAACTAAAAGATATGAAAAAAGATTCTGAAGTTGGGATGTTTCTCAAGATCACGTCGTCCGTTCTACAAGTTGACTAATAAAAATAAATAAAAAATAACCTTCCTTTTTAATTTAGAGAGAGAGAGAGAGAGAGAGAGAGTGAGGGAGCGGCTATGCAAGTGTGTGTGTGTGTGTGTGTGTGTGTGTGTGTGTGTGTGTGTGTGTGTGCGTTTTATAAAAATTGTAACTTGGTAAACGTAGTTGGTAACAAAAAATACATTTAACGAATTATAAAAACATAAACACAATACAGGGTGGATGTACATACATCGTTGTTTGTGTGTTCGCAAGTGGGAGGTACTCTCACGTATCAAAAATTAATTACGTGTCTTATCTACTTGAGTGTTCGCAAGTGAAACGAGTTGCAAGTGCCACTGTTCGTAAGTGGGAGCACACCATCGTCGGCCGGATACGAAAAGCAGATTAATTTACCTGGTTTCTTCGAGACAAAAGCATCAACATGAATCAAAAAATTTAACTTGCTACCATTATTTTAGTAAAACGTAGATGATTGTGGGTACCATAGCTTAGGCTTTTAGAGCATAGGCTTGTACTTTTATCTAGGATTTACATTATGTAGCTGATGATAGAAGTTCAAATGCGAGTTCCTGGTCCCTAAAAACATGGGTATCTCAGCTGGGAGAGTGAACTCCAAGACAAAATACTGATCCTTCAAATGTGTGTGTGTCGGGTAGGTATAGGCCTACTAGTAGGCATACTCTGGGCTCCTTAAAAAAGCTACTGCTAAAATAACAGTGATTTGTTCTAATTTTGTTTGCTACATAATAAGGTGACGCCGTATAACATTAAAATTTGGGTTTGGCAAAGATTATCAGAATTGGCACATTCAACAATTAAAAGTTTGTACGAATGAGCAGAAAATAATGGTATTTAAAAGGAAATATAAAGACATATCTTATGGTCATAAACAAACCGTAGAAGAAATTACTATTTTAATCAGTATAGTCATATTTGGACAGGTGTAGAAAAATATGGAGAAGCCTGTACAGGTGTGTCGGTGCTGATGGGAACACACATAAAAAGGTTTGTATGAGATTAAACGTACGTATCCAAGATAAATACCGTTTTATCTACAACAGGTGGCTTCGAAATATGAATTTGGGGATTTCCCTTTTATTTAGGGGGAATTGTTATAAGGTAAATACAGTACAACCTGTCACATCCGGACCTGTGATATCCGGAACCTCCCATATCCGGACGTATCTCCAAACTAATTTTTGCAATTTTGGTTAGCGAATGGGTAGGGATGTAAAGATACTACTCTTGATGTTTTGGCTGATCACCACTTTTTCTTCACTACACTTACGTCATTCTGCGATATGGTTCACTATTTTTGAATATTTAAGTTTTTACAATTGAAATACTTTATTTGGGGCAACTGAGTCTGGGGCAGCGGCGTTAGGTCGACTCACTTTGGCTTCATGGATTCCAAAAAACGTGTGCATTGTATGAAGCAGCCGAAACACACACTTTTTCAAAAACTGACGCAGGCGTACTGTAAGTAAAACTTTTTAACCAATTTTACTTTTTGTATTTTAAAGAGTACAGTGTACAAATGCAAATGCTAAACCAATAGAAACGTCTAAAAAAACACGTTCTTCTTCTGTGTATCTTCTGTAATTGTTAATTATATTAATTGAGATTTTGGCTACTTATAGAGATTTAATTACTGAACACAATGCAGTTTTCAGAATTACTGTATATTTATTGGTTTTGAAGTTATCGCAGGTTGAACTGCAAAAATGAATTGAATAAAATTCGTCTAAAATCATCCGCCCGCGAGTTTCACTGTGAGGAAGTTAGAGTGAGATAGTTGCTTATTATACCCTCTCTGTCTAGCTTGCGGCGCAGCGTCTGTCCCTTTAATTAACGCTCAGATATGACGACATATTATGAATCGTTATATAAGTAAGATAATCAATTTTTGTGAAACCTATAATATACCCATTAAATAGTGTAGACTAGACAAGTATGATAGTAGCTTAATACAGTCTTTTTTCCGGGATGAAAGGGAAATTATAATATTGTGCGCTTAAGAATGAAACTTTTTTTGTTACTAGACCAACGTTTATGAAAATCTATTTGTCTTCATTTCTCAGATTGTAATAAAATTGGAATCAATTATAGCCTATATCAAATTAAAAATTTTTGCCAAAATTATTTGTTACTAACCAAGTTTACTTTATTTTCTTAACCGATGGATTTTTGCATATCAAATTCCGTTTATTAAACATCGATTTTTCAATATAAAATTGGTCTCTAGATTACTGATTTGCGTTAATGCGTCCAAGAAAAATAGTAGTTTGATAAACCTTATTACTAAGTTTTAATGTTTGTTTACATACGGCGTTTTCAAGAAACTGTAACAGTGTTAGAATAAATAGGCCTACTTAAAAATCTGATTACATACCTGCACCTAGTTTCGTATACAGAAGCAGTGTAAAAAGTATTTTGTAAAGCTTTCTTACAAAATTATAACATAACAGAAGCGCAAATGATGTTTAAGATTTTGCACGTTAAGTCATATGAAGTTTACTTAAGAACCTGTTACGTTCAGACTTCCGGAGATACAGTTATTGAGAAGAACAAGAGTAACAGAAAGAAAGAAAGAGAGAGAGAGAGAGAGAGAGAGAGAGAGAGAGAGAGAGAGAGAGAGAGAGAGAGTGAGAGAGAGGTCAAAGTACATGATGTTTACTACAGTTGGCTACTTATAAGGAACTTGAAAATAATTAAACTTATTGTAATGTAGAAAGTTAACGAAACATGAACCAAAAGCGAGGATTATGTGCAGCAGACTCAAGAGTTTTATTAACAGGATCCAAACAGCCTTTGGTGAA
This sequence comes from Magicicada septendecula, assembly GCA_034769895.1. Taxonomy (NCBI): domain Eukaryota; kingdom Metazoa; phylum Arthropoda; class Insecta; order Hemiptera; family Cicadidae; genus Magicicada; species Magicicada septendecula. The sequence goes on from CM068369.1 coordinate 391,132,772, forward strand.
ACGATTATTACGTTAAATAATTTATTCGCAATTAAGAAGTGGTACATTTTGAAGAAAGGAAAAAACCGAGGATGAGGAACTTATAAGTTGCTATTAAAATATGTAACTTACCTTTTGGATACCTAATTATTTTACAAGCAAGTTACGGAAACTATAAAAAAAAAATTAATTCTTAATATATAAGCCTTCACGTATTATTTCAAAAAAATTAGATTACTGCTCACTGTGATATACGAAAAGCAAAAATATAATTAATGTAACATTACAACTCTTCAACTCTGTAAGATATAAACTCTTCTGCTTCTGCAGGTTGTTATTTATATTATTGGTACTTGTAGAAATTTTTATTAATCAGAATGGTGAATAAATTTCCAACGGATGGGAGTCAACTTGAAACATGTTGCTTCGGTACTACTGTATACCAATAACTGCATAACTATATTCTTACAAATGATTTTCGGTATGAATGAGAATAATTAAAAATTCGTAATTCTCTCTCCCCCGTCTCTCTTCTCCCCCTCACTCTTTCTCTGTCAATTTTCCCCATCTACCTCACTAATAGGGACAAACCTCACTACTACCTTTAATTAAACATGACTACCTCACTATTAATTTCCTTTTATTTTCATTAAGTTAGCACGGCAGGTCCTTCTGCGACTGCACCCAAAGCGCGCCTCTTTAAGTGTTTGTTGAAATGTTACACTGCTACAAACAGATTACTCAAGTTTGAATGTGTAGTCTATACGAACAGAATTAATGATTAAACAAACACGCACACCACACTACCTTGGACAGGCACATGTACATATGACTGTCATCTCACGTTTCTTATTTAATTTTTATTTTAACTTTTTAATACTTTTATATGTTTAATTATTATGTAATCGTTAAGGATAAATAGGAGAAATAACTCTTTTTAATTGGCTTCATTATATCAAAAATTAATTCCTTGCTGGATTCGTGAAATATTTACAATTCATCTTTATTTACGTAGGACTTGAATGTTGTGACACCGATCCTTTGAAGTATTCTCCGATCTTTATATGTACGGTATTATTTTCCGGATGTCTCTCTTTGACTATGATCCCAGGCATTCAAAATTTTGTGTTTGGACTCCTATGATTTTCTGGCCTACTATTATTATACATTTTTATGTGCAAGAAAGTGGCTGAAGTTTCCATTTATAAACTACCTGATCCCTCTCGAACAGTCAGTGATTACTATAGACCGGGGTGACACGAGTTCTGGAAAGACACTCTAGAGAGTATCGCTGTATCTCTTCTGTACCGTTTTGCTTTTTCCATTCACTTTATGCCCACTCTATTTTTGTTAGTCTACGACAAACAATCTTTGGTATTAGATTTCTAACGACCAAAAATACTTCCAAAGAATTTGATCTTCTTGCCTGTCCTTTCAAACGGAGCACTGTTTCTATTTTAACAGGACGCACAATACCCTACAGTTTAAGAATATATAGACGAAGAAGTGTATGTAGCTGCAGTGAGGCGAACGAACCCGACAGTATCATACCGAGGTTATCTAAACGAATACCGGAGAGATGCGGACACGGAGATTTGCGAACACAAGCTATTTCCGGAGATTTGCGGACACTAGGCCTTTTGCTACCTGAGAGAGGGATGACAAAATTCCAAAAGTATTTCTATACCGGAGGCTTGCGGGCAGGCCGTATCTGAGGTGCGCCCGCTTGAATAGCAACAAACTTTCGTCAATTACTAAATTTTCAAATGGATTTAAGGCCTCTCTAAATTTTTTTCTTGTGTGTTCGACAATAAGCCGTATTTTTACAAGGCTATCTTGAGTAGGGGTAGAATTGTCACAAAAATATAAAAGTCGCAGAATTAGTTTGAATCGGTCCCTAGACATAATTTGGGGAAATATCGGCGTCAGTAATAGCAAATCCTTTGCCCAATATTCGTCTATTTCTAATTTGTTTACTCTTGGCATCAGCAGTGAACACGCCAAGAAGAAATTAAATTCTGCATGCTCTATATCTTTCCATCGGGACAATCGGGATATTAATGTCAATTTTGCGGTAACAAATTTGTAATAATTATTTAATTCTGTGCAAATGACAGAAATAAATTCTAAGGGGAAAAATATTTAAAACAATCTAAGTGAGTTGCCGTGTCTTCGAAACTAATTCGTAATCCGCTAACTGCTTTATCAAAAGAGTGACGTTTTGTCGCAGGACTGTTGGCCGACCAATCGTAAATTCTTTTTCGCTTCTGAAGATTTCTTACTTCTTCTTCTTCTTCTTCTTCTTCTTCTTCTTCTTCTTCTTCTTCTTCTTCTTCTTCTTCTTCTTCATCATCAACTTCTCCTGCTGATGTTTCATTTTCTGATGAAGCTGCACGTGGTGTTGAACGATTATGAGAAGGCCCGGGAGCATCCATATCTTTGCCTGAGAAAATGTTGTCTTCCTCGTCACTACTCTTCATCAATAATTCCATAACTTCCTTCTCGGATTCTGTGCCATTGTAAACACAATATTCACACCTACTGTTTGCTAAAGAGAATCACAAACAAGACTGAATAGATGTTCTACAGACAGAAAGTAATTATACCTTGCACCCAATGTTGAGAACAATAGCCGTGGTAAGGAATTTGAACAAAGAAAATGATTTTTCTTCATGTTTTGAGGGTAGTACAATCAGAATCTTCCCTTATCTCGAACACGATGTTTTTCGCGATAACCATACTTCCATTCCTTACGAAACATGGAAGTAAAAAAGTTGCTAGCTGAAAAAATAATAGAAGAAGAGAGAGTGAGTGAGTGAGTGAGTGAGAGGACTGAAAGAGAGAAACATGGGCAGAGATAAAAAAATCTGTCGCATTAAATTCACGCCAACAACATTCTTAATGTCGTAATGACACAACAGTCTATGTTTACAAAAATTACTACCGTTTTGACGAGACAAATATACAGATCTAATGTGTGTTGGCAGGCTGACGCGTTCGTACTACTAATTCATTCGAAGGCTGTATTCACTCCTGTCTGTATTAAAATAATACAAATGTTGTTTTATAGTAATAATATAATAATAATAACAACTATCACGATTTGTAGGCTTAAGCATTCATAACATAAACAGTTTTCTAACGTTCCCTCCTCTCAAGACTTCTACGAACTTTTTTAACCTATTGATTTTACTCCATTTTTAATAATTCACCAATCCCTTCAGTTTATAACTTACTGCTTACATGTCGGAGTCATGTGATAGTATGAAACTTTTATTGAGCAGAATTCAGTATGACGGATATTCGTGGCATACCTACGGAGATGTGAAAGTAACGTAGTTTTACTTCGATTGCAGCTTGGATTCACTAAATTCTGTTGCCTTCTGTACGAGCGGGTAAATTCTATGCAGGAATGGGAAAATTATTATGCAAAAAAAAGCAGTGATCATTAAAGACAGAGGCACTGAGTGTAGGAGATCAGACCGTTGTAGGTCAAGTACTAGTAAAACCTGGAAAAGCTTATCGTCCACTACTACATATTAAGTAGGTTTAATGAAAATTATGGAAATGGAACGGATGTAATTTCGAAACTGTTAATTTCCTTAAGTGTGTACTAAAGTAAAGAATGTTACAATTTATAAGTTGGTAATTACACCAGGTAGGCTTAAACAGGTAATGCTAACAACCAGTAGCCTACTGATTCGAATGTGTGTGTGAAGAGGGCTTTTGAGTCGATAATAACGCTATTACCTACTTGACACAGAAATTCCCGTGTCACCTGCATTTTGTATTATGTAAACGTTCGGAGGATGTAAATTTTTCAACAACATTGTTGGAGTGCCAACCTTTAGAATGAACCGTTGTGGCGGAATGCAAGATTGATTTAAAGAACTCAAAAATTCTTGGAGATAGTACACCATATTTTCAATATTAAATACGGTGTTAATAGATTCTTCGGACTTTTTATTATCCCCAGAAAATTTTTCCAAACTTGTATCATTATTTTCCTTCACAGATTCGATTCTTTGGGAATAACCACTTGTAATTTTTATCAAGTAAACACTTGACGTTTTTCACAGAATTTAGCAATTAATACAGTGTTGTACTATTTACTATGTCCCAGTTTTTCGTCAATTTCTGTGAAGCTATCGTCATTAGGAACACTACCGTCACCGAGATGCAGTAAGTTTGTAGAAAAATCACCATCTCCTCCTCCTCCTAAATGGGCTCTCATATTGCTTTGCAAATTTAGTCTGAATAGCATTCCACATCGCCGAGGACTTTAAACACACTGAGACAATATCAGCGCGGGTTCCTCTTGCAGTTACCGGTAATCTCTAGCGAGAATCCTCTGAAATAACAAATGTTACGCTACCCACTAATTTGTTACAATTTCTTAAGTCTTGGAGAGTTTGATTGACCGTTTCTATACAGTCCACAAATCGCCTTCGTTTTACCGTTCATGATTAGTTTCCGTTTTGATCCCTCTTTCTTTTGTCATGCCTCTTCTTCAATACGAATTGCTTTTTTAATAGGAGTCAGTGAGAATACTTGACTTTTTCTTCTTGGCGCATTTTTATTTTATTTTTGCAGTCGCTTTCGGATAAGGGCGAATTTATTCTGGTGTCAATTGTGATAAGGTATTAGCAGATGTCTCGTTTATTCCCGACGTGGGAGGTCCGGCTACTGTGGTCTCTTGACAATCTTTTGTTGGTGTTAATCTTCCTTCATAATTACTTTTGTCTCCTATCTCTCTGTCAATTACAGGTGAACACAGAAACTCTTCGATACTGAATATATTTTCATTTAATGGCCAAATTCCAGTTGAACTAAAACCTGCTGTCAGTTAGATGGTGTAGCTGCCTTTGAAAGAGTATCTTTTGCTAGCCCAGGTATGTCATGGTTTTACCTGGGTTTATTGTCATCCAGCTCTCAGCGGCTGCACCGAAACAGGCCATATAAACACTTGTCTAATGGCTGAAGTCAGATTGTAACGGGTATGAGGTATAAACTGTTTCATAAATAGTAAAAAAAGAGAGGCTGTAATTTATCTTGATGGATGTGCTACTCCAATACAACCTGCTGGTCCATAAATAATCAAAGTGATATCTACATAACACTCTGTGGATATAACGATAAGTGGTGGTTTCCAGCTGCCATCTATGAAAATACCACTGGTTTCACCCTTTTCCAAAGGGGTAACCCTGCTGACTTGTTTATTTCCCTTCAAACTGACAACTTTGTTAGGACAGTGCACTGTTGTTATGCTGCCTGGTTTCCTTCACATTCCAAATATTGTGACAATAAAAATGAAGGCGACTTATCACAGAATTCCAATATTGAAGAAAGTGTTATGTTATGTTTATTAAAACTAAATGCTATTGCAAAACTTCTTGCTTCAGCCTCTCTAAAAGACAACCTTGAATGTCGCTGCATGAAGCCAGTAAAACAATCTTTTACCGGCCCAGTTCACCAGAAAATCGACATTATTTGCAAACACGTATTCGGAGGCTAACATACGAATATTCTTAGGGTACAAACCATAATAACTAACAGAATAGTGCAGATCATAACACAGAAATCTGATTTTTCTTTTTGTTCTTTCCTAAATACAAGTTGTGGAAAACGCTGAGTCTTTGTAGGGTTTGTGAGCTACATCGCCCCAGAAAGTTTTTCACTTGTACGTTTGAACCAAATATGAAAAAAAGAAAACAGAACAAAATGTTTTACTTACATTGTACCAACATACCACTTTCCTTCTGGTGAAATTGAAGGTACACCTTTAATTTTAAAATTAGTGGCTGAAGTGTAGTGCTGCTGGCCACTCTACCTTTAGTGCGTGTGTCGAACACTCACTTTAGGCAACCTATTCTACCTCCTAAATTTCCTAGGCGGCATAAAAAGGAGCCATTATTACTATTATCATTTTAAAAATTTTAGTTTTTTAGGATTTAATAAACACGTAATCTTCATTATAGGATCACAAGTAACTGACACATAATTAATTCTGAGATCTGTTAGGTTATGAATTAATTTTCTTTTAAAAGTTATAGAGAAACATAACTTGCCCTCATGTTGCCACATTGCTTTTGTATTAGTATGATTCAATTGTACACTTACCATGGATCCAACAAAGTACGTAGCTGTAAACACCCATAGCAAATTAGTGACAAAAAGGTTGCTTTACACGTTCTAAAATACAAAAGGGAACAAAGACCCATTTTACTGTACACTGCTATAATCAGACTGGAGGAGCATGTACTACAAGCTATAACAAAAACGTTATACAGTGGCAGAGGTGCTGCGACTAAGGGACACTTGAAGAAGTACAAAGTATCAACTTATGTCTCTCTGCTCTCCCCTATATGGTAATACTATCTTACAACGACTGTTAAACAAATCAAATGTATTGTATACCTTTATATGTGTATTTATACACAATATATCAAAAACGTTTTTTGTGGCAAAAATACCTTTATATGTGTATTTATACACAATATATCATAAAAGTTTTTTGCGACAAAAATATCTGTCAAATTTTTGTATGTTGTAATGGTACATATAACACTACCAACACCAGGTACCACAAATAAGTTGAAAGCCACTACAATTAAGAATACCTACAAGGTCAAGCATACGATCATGGATAAAAAAGGAAGTATCATAAGCCAAAACCAAGTGAATTAAAATGAAGAAGGAATTGCCAGTAAATGTGCAACTAAAGAAGATAAAGCAAGACTAACGACGAGACGACATACATAATTACCCAATAGATCAAACAGTGAGAAGGAAACCCATTAAAGACAAAATCAAGAAGAAACCTATTAACCGTGAGAAGGAAACCAGTGAAAACAACGCCATGAAGAAACTTATTAAGAGGGAGGAAGGAATCGGTGAAGAGAAGAAGAAAATATACAGATCAAACACAAAAAAGGGAGATAACATGAATTATAATGAACTAACATTTGGCAATAAAAGAATTATTATAAAAGAAGAAAGAATAAATGGAATAAACAACATGATTTAAACCCCTAAGCTGCAAAACAAATTAACACTGACCAAAACTTATTAAGTGAATACCTTCCTTGACAATGTAATACAAACAATAATCAATAAGAATGAATTATTGAACATAAAAAGGAGCAAAGAGAATGAATAGTAATAAGTTCTTAGCTAAATTATGTGTAGACATGAAAAGAGGGCTATGTCCAAAATACCAATGACGAATTGTAAAGTGGAATTGATATTAGAAATAACCACTAATTACCAATAGTAAAGACTGTAAAAGATAAACAAAATGTAATCTAATAATAACCAATAGATATACCAGTACTACATAAAGTCAAATAAATCAAATGTAATACAGAAACACAAAACCGACAATAATCCATTGTTGTATATTATAACTATATGCTTGCCATAGAATGGATGCATGATGAACAAAATTATCTTGTAAACTTATCATAAAAGAGTAGGAACTAAACCAACAACATTGAATGAGGCAGAATACTATTCGAATAAGTAAATTCAAGGATTATAGCCACCCAGATACTAATAATAACAATAATAATAAATAAACCATGTTGACAGCTAGATGCAAGTAATCTTGGTTACTTTAAACCAAAGCAATTTTCAGTATAAATGCAGAATGAACTACTGCACAATAATAACAGTGCTATCAAAACAATGATAAGAGATACTCAAGCAATAATGAGAATAATTTGATAGGATTACAACCCATATAAAAAGGTAACTTCCTAGAGTATAGTAAACTCACTTAACAAACTATAGTTAAGGTAATAAAACCACAAAATGAAGAAAAAGGACACTATCAGAAGTGACAATGACCAATGCAGTATGCATAGGCCATAATAAAATGTTATTAACTATTAATGTTAGTATAATAGTAAGTATCATGTACATGTTGTGTTTATATTAGTGTCTATACAGGAAAGTACAGAGCAACTCACCGCAGCTAATAATAGAAGAGTCAACGCAACTTCTTCAGAATCGAACTCATGAAATGGAACAAAAAACATTCTAAACTATTTAAACAAAATTAATAAACGATGTCAAAGAGTAAGTAAACCGATTTATTCATATCGTATTCAATAATAGATTGAATTGGGTAGAATAAATCAATAAACCAAAAATTAATAATAAAAACCAAAACGTTAAGAATAATAATAAAACAGACAATCTCGTCGTGCTAAAATGTTCATACACACTTTTTAAGAGAAAATTACTTAAAACTTCCAATCTAACAAGAAAAATATTGTGTCGAGTATTCATAATACAAACCCTTAGATATCAAATATGAAATGAAAATATAAGAACCAAGTAAAATGTATATTCTATAGCCGGCAGAATAAGGGAAGGACAAATAAAATAGAGGCAGGATATCAAGAGAATGGAAAACATGGGACTACCTAAACAAGTAATAAGATACAGACCTCAGGGAAGACGAGATATAGGTAGGGCAAGGAAAAGAGATGCCTTCAGTGAAGGCAAAACAGGCTGTAATCCTATACCTTGACATGGAGAAGATTCCTAATACTTAATAGCACACTTAAGAACAAAATATTGGTATGGAGAATCATACACGACTTCCATGTTCTAAGATTTATATTTAAAATCATTTTCGAAATGAAATATTTCCATTAAAACTACTTCTTTCTACTTACTGCTTCAGCCACTTACTGTGGGCACTAACGTATACCACCTCACGTCGTCGCACTTGATTTTCACTGATGATGGAAGTCGATGGCACTGGCGAAACGTCTGGTTTTGCAGAAAACATTGGTCTACGGCCAAACAGGCCGGTAAGGAATTTTAAAAACAAACTGCTTCTTTGTTGTCAATAACGTAGTACATATATACAAAAAATTATCAGGTAAACTATTACGTTACAACAAAAAAATGTTTCAGGTAAACTACTCTTTCCCCGTAATCGATCTTCACCAAAATCAATAGGCCTTGAGTCCTCTATAACTCGGGCACATATGTAAAAAAATAATCTGATTCTGTTTGAATTTACGGCAGTTATCGTTCGTCATGAAAAAATTTCTCTTGTTACAACATAAAATATAGCAGGTAAACTACCCCTTTATCTTAACCGATCTTCACAAAAAACAATAGGTCTTGAATACTCTACAATTCGGGGCTGTATGCAAAAAATTATTTGATTCTGTTTGAATTTGCGGCTCTTATCGTTTGCCATAAAAAATCTAGACAGACACACAGACACTTTTCGATAAATTACTTTTTTTCATGTTTTGAGGGTAATATAATCAGAATCTGCAAAAATCTCTAACACGATTTTTTTTGCCATCACCATACTTCCATTTCCTTATGGAACATGAAAGTAAAATCAAAGTAAAATTCTGATGGCAACAAAAATCAAATATTCTATCAAAAATTGGGGATATACATTTTTGGTAGGTATTTGGTAGGCCTACTTGCATTGCACAAGGAATGTGTTATTTTCAATAGGTTATTGATAAAAAATGACTTACAAGTACATTGATTTTTATTACAAAATTTATACAAAACAGTTTCAATTCTAAGGTATCAATAATTAATAAATATTAAGGATAATGAACAAATTATTTCTCAGAGAAGATACATAAAAACATTGCAAAAATAATACATATCAGACAAATATTATTACAACAAAAATACCACACAGACATTTGGGCTTTGTTACTTTATCAGTAACTATAAGATTACATTAGTACATAGAATATTTATTTACAAGAACATAATTACAAAAAGTGAAAACACCTTTGATGAAATAAACATTTTATTTATTACATCAAACATAACTAAACTCAGATGACAATATAAATGAACTAAATATAGGTTTTTCTGCGAGGGAGTGTAGGATTGATTAGGGGTTCAATTAGTTGAAATTATTAAAAAAAAAATAGCATAAACTATAAATAGAAAAACTAGACTGGTATGTTTACAACAAAATGAAAACTTCAAGTTACATTTAAGAGATATTCCGTGTCAAATCAACAAGTGCTACAACCTGACCCTCTTAGATTTATTTGAAATTAAGTATGCATGTAGTATTCATAAATAGTAACACAAATCAATTATTTAACATTTTTCTGACGAAAGGTTACTGACTAATGGGTGCTCAAAAATGAAAAAAAAAAATAAAATTTTTGACTTGCGCAACAATATTGATTTGTTCACAACTTGTGTTCTAATTAAGCTAGAACAATGACATCGAGTTCATTTGAAAGCTCTTTTAAAGGGCTTTCATATGATATGAAACATAATTAGTTGAAAATATATGTATTTTTTATAAACACATCATTATTGCATTTACTGAATTTTGAAAAACTGTATTTTTAAAATTCTCAAAAAAATATATGTGAAAGATATTGTTTTCCTCTACATATTCTGAAAGTTTCAACTTGGGATGAGCATGAGGTCACTATCAAAAGTAATTTTATATTTATCACGATTCTGTAAAACGTCATTCAGATCGGTGAATTATTATTATTTTTATTTTCCTACCTGTGACAATTTTTCAGAATCATAGTTGTATTTATTACTTGGCCTACAAAATTGTACTTTTCTTTCATACAAATAACTGTGTTTTAAAGCTTAGCACTAGCTAAATTAATAGCTCAAAATTAATAAATTGACCTACATATCTAAAATATATATCTTAATACAGTGATCCAGGTTTTCCGTGTACAAGCAAAAAAATCTCATTTTAAAGACTATATACAAAATGGTTGGTTGGTGTGACTATCTCCCATCTGTTTAGTATTTTGTCATCGGATAATATTCAGTCAGCTGTTGTCAACTGTTGTTGAAAGTGACCTGTACATTTTCTTTCGGTGTGACATAGCCTATAAAGTGAAAAAAATGTGATTAATTCTGAAATGTTGTGTTTTGAAATTACCTTAAAGGTACTTTTCAACAGTGTATAAGTTTATATGCCTACAACCAGAGTTTATATGCCTACAACCAGTTAATATTGTAACGAGACATATGAGCCCAAATATTTCAGTAACCCAAAATATTAACACATGTCAATAATTGAGTGAAAGAGACAAACCAAGTGTTTCTTCTAAAAGGCCAAGCATGAAACTACATGAGCTACTCATCACCAAGGATAAACTCACAACAATAAGAGTTAATAAAACTAATGGTAACTAACAAGTGAAATAACATTATAAGAAAAAGAAGATGCACCGAACAATGATTGTACCACAGGAACCAACAACCCAATAGTTTTCGGTCAGTAAGGAACCAATGAAGACAAGGAAGAAACATACTACGAGAAAGACACCTAACAACCATGGCATAAATTATAGATTCCAAGAGCCAGTCAACTATAGAACATCTTACCCGTATAGGGTAATGACTGAACAACTTACAGATTGAAGAGATGGACAAGAACTGACTAACTGAGATGACCAATATACAAATGATAATATTATAAATGTATAGGACAAGATATGTTATAAAAGAATGAAAGTAACTATACTGTTAACTGAATAGAAGCTGTGAATAAAAGCATAGTAACATGTTATGCATAGCACCCATGTAACATAAAGAAGTATTAAAATTGTCTCATAATAATAACAAATATTACTCAAATAGTCAAACAATCATGTAAGATAAGAAAAGGCAATAACTAAAGAGTTATTAGTTATCATTAATAAAACCAAACTTGAGAAAATAAGGTTAAAAGAATGTAAATTTGTATCAACCTAACATACACATTGTTGGTACAAATTTCACCTAAATTTACATCTATCAGTAGGAAAAGCCTACCTAAACCAAAATGTTTTGTGCCTTAAACCAAGAAGAACTGATAAGCTTTCTACAGGTACCAATATAAGATACCCAAAATGGATTTTAAATAAGAATTTAAGTAAATAAAGTGAACCAAAACCGACCAAAAGGGGATTCACTAAGTAAAACGTGAACAAAACCACTTTATAATACCAAATAGAAGTAAAAGGTTAATGTCTATACCACAAGTAAGGTGTAATGCCACTATTGTAATAGTATAAGAATATTATAAGAAAGGACATAATGTATTATAATCGTAATTAAGAACACCTGTCATGTGACACCACATGTAAGTAATGTTAGTCAATGATATACACTAAGGGACAGACCAGTGTACATAAAACACTAAACCAATTATAAAGAGACTACTATGATTAAACTATTGTAACTAAATAATAGTAGAAAGAGATAAAAGAATACCAAATAAGAATGGAAATAAGTGTACACCTCATAGTGCAAAATAGAGGTCAGAGAGAGATAACTATATAAGAATACAGCAGTTCTATAAGGAGAAATTTACCTCCAAACTTATAAATTTTGCACAATCATCTAGCGATATAAGAGCTTCTACAACAATGGACTCTGTAACAAAGAAAGAATTTTAGCTAACAGAGAAAAATAATTATCATTGCCAGTATCAACAAAAGTGCAAATTACTAAATGAAATAATTGCAATTTTATGGGAAATAATGTTATTAAACTAATTATGTACTTTATTAAGAACTTTTGTTTTCCAGCAGCTTCCAAAACTCTTTATATAAAAAATAATATAAACAAACTTATTTAGAGCTTCTAACAATACTTATCTTAAAATTATCATATGATTATACTTTCCGAAGGAAGCCCCTGATTTGAAAGCATTGACACCCTATAATACTACTAATTAAAAATGATTCCAACTACTATGTTACTAAATTTTCTCATTTAAAATGTAAATGGGACTGTTAATAACTTTATATTGTTGTCATTAACAAGACAAAACAATCATTAATGGCTATTTTATCACAAACTTCAAAATCTCCTATAAAGCTTGCTCAATGAAATAGGACATTCCTGATGCAGAAAATTAACTTTGCCATAACACAAATTAAATAGGCTAACACCCAAACAAAAAAATGCCTTGAAAACAAAACATTAATGAAATATTGTATGAATTAATTGTGCTACATTCAAAGCTGATTTTCTTAATTGATTTAGAGTACCTATACAAGTCTAGTTTGTCAAGTAAAGATAATTTAGGTAAACCTAACACTACATATGAAACAAACATTAAATCAAATATGCTAATGTTACAAAATTCACAAACAGAAAAAAAAATTTTAAATTATCTATAGGCTAAATTGCTTTGATTATATTACCTTCTCCACTTCATATGTTTTCCACATCAATATCGTCTGATGTCGATACTACTGATGGTGCAATAATAGTCATTTTTTCCCAGTCAATTCTGGAAAGTTAAGGAGAAACGTGAAAAATCATTACAAAACTCATACATAATTTTTCACTAAGTTAATAATTATAATAATATTAAGCTAATAATTAAGAGAATAATTTGTTTTCTTAACCTAGCACAATATTTGTAGGTTAGCACTATGAATTTACAAAAAGTTAATGGATTTTGTGTAAATTTCTAAAAAAAATTAAATTTACAGCATAATCTAGTAGTTATTTTATAGTAATCTATTTTAATTTAAATGAACTCAAGTCACTATTGCTTGGTTACATCCCTGCACTGAAGATTCCTGAAAAAGATTTCTAATATAATCATACAAACTCGAAAAACAAAAACTGCTCAAATGATTAACATTGAATAATATAATCCTGATTATAACGGTATTATAACTAGCAAATACATTACGGATAATTCATCCATACTCTGTATCATTTGAATCTACTATTAAGTATAACACACCCCATAAAATATTTTAGAATATTAAGATACTAATTTTTTAAAATTTCATGTGATATTAGTTGAGTATCATTTAGGAGGTTAAACAATATAAATACAATTCTACACATTAAGTTACAGATTATAAATACAGATAATAAGAAATTAAATAAAAATAACACTATAGGCCTACATCAATTATCGGGTTTAAGAATCTGCTGCTGTAAGCAGTGATAATTTTAGTTTAGTGAGCTTTAATCAGACTTGCATGCAATAATAAATTTTACATAAGATAAAAGAACGATGCTTTCTTTAGTCACCAGCAAAACCTTTTCTGTCTGCAAGTTAATATTATAAAATTTAAAAACAGCACAATTTTATTAAAAAATTTAATCGAGATTAAAATGCATGTTTAAGTCAAAAATTAAAGAAGTCACAGGTCAAATCCTCTTTTCAATTTTTCTTTTACCTGACAAATGTTAGCCCTTAATTTTTAAAGCAGAGCTGTGTTAAAACAAAATTTTTATGACAAATATATTACAATTTAATGGACTCAATGGTATGAAAGTAACTATGTGTACAAACAATTACAACAGTTTGCTTCAGTGAGGATATAGTACACATAGGCCTATATTAGAAATTTTGTTATATTAGGTCTTAAAATTAACCTTAACTTTCTACCGTTAAGTCATATCTTATCAAGTAATTACGTTTCTCTGAAAAATGCTGAATTTGAAAGTATATTTAGAGTAATATAGCTGGACTGAAGAATTAAATAAAATATGTAACTAGTTAAATACGAGCAGAGTTCAAATTAAATATATTATGGTAAGGCCTATCATCTTGTGTTAGGTAGGACGACATTTTACGAATAAAATGACTTACAAATTGGATACATTACACAAATATAGGTAGGCTAGAGTAGTAATTGTCAGACTTACAGGAGTATCTATAATAAAGAAAAAATTATTTAATGAAATTGCAGTCAGTGCCTTACAGGGACTTTTTTTTTAAATGAGTTAATTACCCCTTGGGTAATTATGAAGATTTTCATCAATGCTGATATGGCGCTGATATATTTTTATTATATTCTTCTATGTTATATAAACACGAGAAAAATAATTTTAAACGGCGGTCGAACCTATTTACGGAGACAAAAAATTAAATTTTTACTCCCATAAGAACGCATGGTGTTAGCCTAGGTATATTGTATTAATTAAATTAGAATGCTAATTTGCTCCATTCTTAAATTTTGGACAGAACACAGTGATATTATGTATAGTTGGGTCTATAACAGGTAATTGGGCCTAGTGTTACAGACCCAAAGTAATCGAGACACTCATACATAACCTAACACAGCTAATTTCCTACAAACAACGGACAACATACACTAAATAAATGATCATCTTACCATTCATTATTATTCCTAGCGCCTCCAACATATTTTTACTTCGACTTGGAATCACAAACACTTCATACGAATAACAAAATTCTATCCCACACACGTTAACAAACGAAAACGAATTACCGCACAGCGACGACTAAACAGAATAAATATGGCAGGTCGCAATATTTCGTTATACCAACTAAACAGAATAAAAACACACTTCCCTCTGTAGTGTCTGTCTTTTTTACACATGTTATAAATTTTATAGAATAATTATTACGAATGCCAATATGGCCGACTAACTACCCATATTTCATTATATACATTTGTATGTATCGAACAGGTTGTCTGGCTTCAGCGTACAGCAAAAATACGATGTATAAAAATTTGTATAAGTTTTTCGTACGCTGACACACCATAACTTGGGCAAAATAACTTCATCACCTAAAAATGTACTTATACAAGTTCGTCAATTTTGTTTTAGATACCCTGGGTAAAAATTGGGGTGTGATGAAGAAATTATGCGGCGCTAAGTCTATATATATATATATATATATATATATATAAAACTTTAATTTTCTGGATTGCTGGATTAAGTTGCATCAGTCCGGTTAATCTCGCGGGTCTAATCCTACGCCTTTACATCGGCCGTTGTCCTCCTAAAATGGGATTTCTCCCTCTAACGATTCACTCCGGCTTCCCAAGGACTGGCTGGAACTCGAATTTTCCTCCGCGACTTCTGAGTAAATTTGAGAGACTGCCTAACTCACGGCTCAACAGTGTTTTTTACAGGTCTACACACATGATGTCATTTTTACATGAAATACATTCTAGATCGTTCGAGTAAATCGACCACGTGCTGGTGGACGTGTATATCCAGTTCCTAGACCTTTCCAACCCACGTGTTTTGAGCTGCATGTGCTTGCATCGTTAATTACTTTGTCAGTTGAATAAATACTATTAAAATTTATTTAATACTAAAATCATTAATTATTAATAGTTATTCCAATTTACATATTAATGTAAATGTCTTATTATGTGTCTGTTAATTGGCTTATTGCTAATCTTCACACAATTCGTTACGCGCACAACATCTATTCACTTTCAGGCTACAGTGAACTGATATTTTTGATTGTTTATAATCGTCTTACACAACGTTACCGTGCAGTACTTATCCTATTAACAATAACATCTTAACACACACACACACACCCCTTTGCTCATGACCCCAAGGCCCACATATTCACACATAGTGTGAATATTTGTCTCATTGCAATATACATCTCCCTGTCCCCCTATCGCTCGCCCTCTGTCTGTCTGTCTGTCTGTCTGTCTCTCTCTCTCTCTCTCTCTCTCTCTCTCTCTCTCTCTCACTCTCTCTCTCTCTCTCTCTCTCCCTCCCTCTCTCTATCTCTCTATCTCAACGTTTACTGTATTTATTATACAAGCAGGTGCAAATTGCTAAGGGAACTGGTAGTTATGAGTGTGAACTTACGTGAAGTAATAACAAACAATGAAGACGATATACTAGAAAAATTGGTTGTGGGCAAAATTTGACAGTTACAGTTCTCAAATTTAATTTGTGCATAAAATATGAAATGGTAGAATCGTGATGTGACAGATTTTACAAGGGTTTTAGCTCTCATGAATTTCTTTATCTTACAGTAAGCTAAATTTTAAGTAAGTCATATCTATGCCTTTAAGACTTTTTAAGTTTATGAGTTCATCTACGGATTATACAAAAGAATTAACAACTTTTCGGTCTATAAATGACTTAATGTACGCATGTTATTGTACTATTATAACAGTCACACCTTTGTGTGTATAGGGGAAACAGAATAATTGACACTAATGAAGTCACTAATTAGACACAAATCACAGTTATAAATCAACATAGTACTCTTACGCAATAGTCAAGGTAAATTTTGTCCAACAATAATGTTACTTTGTTACACTTTACACTAATTAACACAATAATAACTTCTCAATAACCCGTAACAGTCACTGTGATCCGCATTTGAATATCGCCAGGTATAAGGAACGCTTTAGCCCGCCGCTGACGCTTACGTATACCTCACAGAGGTTCCAGAATAATCTTACGTTCTTCTGAAAGGCAAGGCGAGTACATTTTGCGTAGTTACAGGCGCTAAAAGAATCCAGAGGTTAGATCATAGCCCGACCTTGAAAGCAAGGAACCGCCTGCAGGCGCTGGGCTAGGCGAGAAAAGTGTAGACCGACAATTCCGTATTTTCAAGAGCATCACGTAATTCTCTTTCACCTCAACGAACGTAGCAGTACTAATATTAAAAAGTGAGTTTTATTTGTACTGTCAAAGACTAAATAAATTTATGGCGGCATGATTAGAATCGCTTTTTCAGCTTATTTTAATGCAATGCTATTGTCAGTCATCAGATGTAAATCACGCCTGCCTAACAGAGGCTAACGATTTTTTAACATGATTCAGGCTCATTATAAACGGTGTGGATCAAACAAAATCATTTTGGTAAGTACATTTCGTATGCACGGTATTTTTATTTTTCAGTCTGTTAATGCTCACAGCATTGGTAGGTAAACTTTATTATTTTGGTTACAAATTGTTTCTTAAGCTTTGGATTCGACACTAAAGTTCTTACGCTCTTGTTTCCTCAACATCCATACAATAACCGGAAAAAGGAATAGACTTAATTGCTATGTATATTAACTATAGGATAATTGTTTTGTAACCGATTAACCAAGTTAGCTGCCTTGAAGATCGACAGAGTTCTCTCGATCGCTGTCGTCTCATCGGCGAAGTCTGTTTTCAGATCACTTCTTATGCTTCTTAATGCGAGGTCCCAGCGAAACTCTCTTAATGTTCAAAGAGCGCACGCCTTTATGTGACTACTGTCCCACTCACTCTCTCCCTCCCTCCCTCTGTCTGTCTGTCTGTCTGTCCCCCCCTCTCTCTCTCGCTCTCTCTCTCTCTCTCTCTCTCTCTCTCTCTCTCTCTCTCTCTCTCTCTCTCTCTCTCTCTCTCTCTCTCTCTCTCTCTCTCTCTCTCACTCACTTGTCTCGTTCCACAAATGGCACTCTAAAATACTGACCATTTGTATTAACACTATCGTCCTCACATAAATTAGAGAATTATGTACAAGATACACACAACACCTTCTTACACTCACATTACAAACTCGGGCGCTCTCTCTGTCACCCTCAATCTAACACGCAGACGTGTACGCACACACACGCTCGCACAAAACACACAAACACACACACAAGCGCAACTACACACTCGAACATCAGTACTTAAGTATAACATAATTATATTCTCTTCTTTTTGTCACCTAAGTGTAAATTATGCAAAACGCAGATGACCATTGTAATGAACTTAAAACTAATCAGAATATGTGTCTATAAGCATTGCTATATGTTTACCTAGCTAATACTAAATAATATGATCAGTGAGCCACTTACAATTATTGCTGACGCTAAGCAAAGAACTGTAAATTTGCCCAGACCAACCGCCCTATTTATAAAACAGAAAGAGATGACGCTTGTACATTATTTGACTTTTGAAGGAAATGAAAGTAACACGTGTTTGGAAGGCAGTTAAGAAAAGCTTTACAACTGCAAGTGGGAGATATACCAATCTGACTCTTATAATTAATTTAAAATATCATTACTTACAGCAATTTAAATTGTAATAGTGTATAAATTAATTTATGTGATAATATAATTTTCTCGTTTTCTTAAAGAAAACATTTGAAGATGTAAACAAATTAATAATGTCAACTCCTTCACATATACAATGATACATACATACGAACGCGCGCGCACGCACACACGCACGCACGCACACGCACACACACACACTCACATACACGAACACGTTCACCCAAATAATTGTTCCGGTGTGTTTGACATTTCTTTTGTATTCATACACAGGTCCTGATGATGACAATAAACATTGTCGAAACGTCGACACGAATAAGTTAAAAATTGTGTTATTTTTTTACCGATCCTCACTAACCAATCACTGAGAAAAGCCTAACAACGTTGGCCTCAAGTTGGTGAACATCACATTAAGTAAAGGGGTGACAAATTATTTATTCCAAACCGCTCGAATGAGTATCAGGTGGGTAAATTGCAAAGTTAGAAGAAGGGCAGTGTTCCCGTAATGCTTCTTAAGAGACGACTGATGAACTCCATCACCATTAGGATAAGACGCTTAGAAAATGTACTAAACATCATAAAAAATTATTTTGCCTTTACGAATCACAAGATATGTCAACGTATCATTTAAAAAGCCGAATAAACCTTTAATGCACTGAAGGAAGGATGTCAGAAAGCTGAAATGACGTATAAAACGGAGAATCATCTAGACGAGGTGGGAAAATTAAGTAAGAAATGAGATTCTCCACAAAATCTGCTATGAGGATATTCGTCAGGAAATAGCAGAACACCATTTCAATACGTTTATTAATCTCTGGCATATCGTGTGGACGCAATGTAGTGCACATTATGAAGTATGGTTTATTATACGTAAACATCTACTATTGAAATTATTTAGGAAAATTACTTGTAGAAGTTTAATTTCCAATCGCAAAATGAAATCATTCTTCACTAAAGAAAGTAATTTTTTGTAAAATAAATTACATTAGAGTATTTGTAAAATTATATGTATATATATAATTTTTTTAAATTGTTTATATTAGTTTTTATCTTATGTATCTTAAGTTTTTATTAAATATACATTATATCCTCTGCAGCACAGTAAGCTGCACCCTACCAGTAAGGCTGCGTTGGCATGTTCTTACCAATAAGACATTGTAGTATTCTGAGACATCGCGACAAGTCTGCTGGCAAACATACCGAAGAGTTTATCCTTACTTTTCGTTGTCGCAGAGGAGAGAAGTGACATTTTATCTCTTATAAATTACCAAAATTTAGATTTTTACTTGTTATGTATATGTGTATACATTTGTTTTATAGACTGATCGAAATATACTCATACATTAAAGTATTACTGATTATGTTAGCAAGTGATAGTAACCGTAACGGCACGTATATGTCTTTAAGTACAAACTGATGGCTAATATCTAACTTTTCAAACCGCCGTTATAGCACGAACCCCATAAATTGGAGAAGACAAGATTTGGGTAAATATCATCGTCTACTTTAACAACTAAAAGAAATCCAGAGAGAATATGGAAATGGGGTCTTATACATAAATATACAAAAATATCAAAATAAAAATTGGAAAATGCAAGGACAACTCCAAACGACTTCAGTTTTGGCAGTAGAAAGACTGGTCTTGACCATTTGATAAAAAACATAAGCCTTAAAAATATATATATAACTTTACAAATACGGTACAGTAACTTATTTCACAAACATGTGTACAAAACGTTTCAAAACTTTTTGCTTTAAAAATTCTGTTCCGATCAAATTTTATACAATAAAATAAAAATGTCTATTATAAAGTGTTAAATAAAATTTGTATTTATAAACATTTTCACATACTAGAGTTACTAGATTAACGGTTATGGGACAATACTGAATAAGGTTTTTCAACCGAAGTAGGTTTGAACACCTAGTTGACAGTGGTGAGTGTTTCGTAATTGAAATACTCAATATTGTTTTGATATACAGATGTTTTCAGTGAGGCAGTGTAGGAGCCAGGGAAGTCGTGTGATTTGAGTGAACCAATCAGGTACCACGTTGCCTTACTACATTGCTGTTTTCAGTGAAGCAAAAACAAAATAATTTGTTCTTGTCTCACTCTAACTGTAAGCTGCACAGTAATGTAGTACAGTGAGCATCTTGTAGTATATGTTTGCTCCTATTTAAAGCTACACATTTGTTATGACATCACTCCCTCACAGGACAGTAATGCCTTAAAATAACCTGCAGTCTACCAGTAATGCTGCTTTGGCATGTTCTTTCCCTAAGGGAGATATCTGAGTACGCATGTATTTTATTGTGTGTTAGTAAACGCTGGCTCAGACATGAATGTATGATAATAATTAAAGATGCTTATTTATTAAAAATTATTTAATTTAAAATTTATTAAAATTTTGCAGTTCAGACTATGCCATCAAAAGAATTGACCGAGACGCGTGTGTGGATATAATATTATTGCAATAAGTTAAATAATAACGGAGTTATATAAACTAAAGTTAATTACAACTCTAATTAATAAACAATAAACAATTGAGTTATATGTAGATAACGTGTGGAAAATTACGCTTTTAATGCCACTGCTGGTTCAAACACCAGTTCTACCGGTATTGCAAAAACATACAAAAATTTATGTGTTAAAAAGGTGACGCTATAGAGGCGTAGACCAAATCGAACATGTTAGGGACAGCATATTTTGTCGAATTTCTTCAGACTATGAATATCTGCGACAATCTTGAATGAGGGACAGACGCTAATAACTTAATCACGGGGACACTTAGCCTATCGGTTTGATTAGCGACAGAGAATCGGCATCATCAACATCATCATCATCATCATCAAGCTGTAAACAAAACATACCATGATTGACGAAGAAGCACCAGGATAACCATCATCATCATTATCGTCATTGTCATCGTCAACATCCAGGAGCCACGTACACCCTACACACACGCAATAATACCTTCGCTACGGTAACTCAACAAATACATAGGTGACAAATGGACAATTATTTTTTTTAAACGAAGAAAGAACTCATAAAGTACTGAAGTATGAGCTAACGAAGTAATACCAATGCATAAATGTAATTAGTGCAAATAGTCAAAGTACAGTAAGTAGTATGGAATTTTTCATTTTATTTTTTAAATAATTTTTCTAGCAAATTTAAAATAGGTGCTATGTTGTAAATAATAATTATTTTTACTCAGAGTAAATATTATTTTATTAAATTATTAATAATATATTTTCATTTTATTTAATGAATTTAATACCATATTTGTAAATGACTTCCTATGAATTAAAATAAAAACAATGATTCAGAGTTGATACTCTGGTCAGTGAATAGTAAATTAACTTCGACTATAGTATAGCCTCTTTGAAATAGACTATGGTGCTACGTTGTTTAATTTCCTGTTTAACCAGTGTGTTGTTTTTGTAGCAGTTGGGCGCTCCCAGTTTTCAGTTTCAGTTACTGTACTCAAACGCTCACGGAGTGTTAGTAATTCTATATGGATTTCTACAATCCTATTAGTTTTTGATAAAATAAAAATATTTGTTATTGCACTTAATTTTTTTAAATTTGAACTTGCTGAAGCAGAATGTAAGCTCGTCTTTGACATTAGCTTGATTAATTTTTGCTTTATCTTTCTTTGTGAGTGAGTTTGTATACCTCATATGTTGCTGTAGGTTGAAGTGATAGGTAGGCCTAGATACGGAAAAGTAAAATATTAACAAGTTACCAGTGGTTACTGACTGCCTACCTTATACAGGAATATAGAGGTTTTCCAAAACATGGTGCTAGAATTAAGAAATTATTATACTAATTAAACTGAAGGAAAAATTATGTCCAATAAACGTCTGCCAACAAGTTCTTTGTTTTTCGTCTGTGTGTCTATGTGTTTTTTATTAATTAATTACTTATAACAAAACATTGTCCTGTTTACTTTATAGTAATTTTTTTTACTTTTTTGTTATAATTATTCTGTAATATCTCTACTAATTTGTATCCGAATTCCATAAATGAGATACTAGTAGATTACAAACACAAAGGCTATTTTTTTATTTAATACGGCATTTTATGGTTATAATACTCAATTTTAAGAAACTGAGAATTAATATTCAATCTACCGCTACTTTGAATTTTTTTAGATAATACTTTGGTTTATTGTGTACTTGTAAGGAATGGTAAACGTACTGTGTATACCAAATGTAAACTGCACGTTTCATTGTGTTCGGCTGTAATTAATTCAGTAATTCATTGTTTAAGACATGCAGACAACAGACAGATAACTAATATATTTCGGCATATGTGTGTTGGATTTTTCTCCTTCAGTTTAATAAATAGAATCATTTTCCAAAAGTTGGCACCATATTACGAAAACATACTGTATACTAACACGACAAACAACATTACCGTCGGAATACAGTAATATAAAAATACAAACAAAGACACATTTATTACATACGTTTCTGGCTGGAAGACAAGAATTGTCAGACAATCCGATCATCACTGAGGCAGAAAAGTCTACGGCAAATTTAATTGAACACTTTCTTTTTGACTGGACTGGGCTCCCTTAGGAAAAAAATATAAATCAATATTTTAAATTAATACTCTACTAATTTACAAAGACTTTGTCTCCCGCCCCCCTAATTGTGGAGATCACTCTAAAAACAACAAAAGGGTTCTGTAAGAGAAAAGTATGGACTCGCACGCCATGATCTAGGAATGTCAGTTGATGCATTCAAAATTATCGTAACACATATTCCAAAGACAAGCTAGGCAGATATATAGACAGACAGACAAATATCAAATGGCCAAGTTGAAACTAAGAACGCCCTTCCCTCGTTCTAATAAATTCGTATTACTAAATGTAGCCTGTTTAACTGGATTTTGGGCCTTCCAACATATCATAAACAAAATAACAATTTATGTGAATGCAAAATTATTTTCCATCATCAATCGGATCTACCCTGTACTGAATCAGTAATTTTTTAATTTCAAATCGCACATTCTAAGTACAGTATATGCGGTGGTAGTAAATACGTTAACTAAATAAGTTATCGACAACACAGCATAACATAGCTTATCAAAAATCGTTAATTGAAGGTAAAATATGTCCGTGCCAATTTTGTAATTGCTTAAGCGTGCACGGTTTTTAAAAATTAATGTCAAGGACATCACAGTTTAGTCAAATGAGAGTTTCCTTACTTCCATATTAGATAATTTTAAGAGACATAACAAATTATACTATTAGAGATGAGTTCTCATAATTTTAGAATTATAAAACCTGCAGAGGACTAATATTTATTTTTAATTATTACAATTATTAATGTCTTTTACATCTTATGACACTCAAATAAAACGGGATATAAAAAAATGAAAAATTTTCAGAGGGGAATAAAATTTTATTAGAAAGATTAGAGATGAGTATGCTTTTAAGTCTGATTATATAGACTAATGTTTTATTTAATATTAGAGGATGTATGTATGCGTATATATGCGAGCATTCCCAGGAAGCAATCAAGTAGCGCACAATGTTGATGGTGGTAATGACAATATGCTTGTCTTTGAGAAAGTACCACTTATGTTGTGTCACCTAGAAAAGGTGTATCAACGTGATATATAGAAATTTCCAGTACTTTTGTATACATTTGCGTAAAGATCGATCTAAGCTCAAGAATAAATAAAAACTGTCCTTCAGTCTCTTTTTAAAGGTAATGTCTTTTAAAAGTATTATCTATTATAAATTATTGTTGACCTTACATACTAAAACATGTGCAAACATGTTGAGGCCGATTCAAAAGCGAGTATCAGACATAATAATGGGTGACTGAAGCGTAGCACTTGCCATATTATCATTCGTGTATACCGAACGGTGCAAACACGATAGCCTACCCTGCTTTATTCTTAGACTTTATAGGCAGTAAAAAAAGGTTTTTTATTATTACTACTAATATTATTATAAGTTGATTTGTATCTACAGCTAATTGCTATTATATTCAGTAGCGAACTAACTAATTATATTCAGTAGTTAACTAAAATAAAAATTATTTTCTTAAGATTACTGACACTGCTCGTTTAAATTTCCTTTTTTAGCGGTACAGAGTTTTTGTAACATTGTCTTATCATTCCTCAACACACTTCTCACGTGGCAGTAAGTTTGTTACGAACGTAGTGAGTACGTAGAAAAAGGCCACATTATTGCGCTTGTTGTGGAATACCCAGTATAATTTTCTATTGAAGCTAGACTTTAACAAGAGAATGAAAGCAGTATAACATTTACCGAGGCCTTACTTTGTACGTGAGTGGGGAAACATGTAGCAAAGGTAAAATTTTCATAAACATGGATTGGTCTGTGCCAAAAGTAGCGTCATGGGCCAGACATAAGAAAATGTGCTTCAACGAAGAACAATCAAATTCCCAGGGTGCTCGAACAAGTATGCAGAACGAAATATCTAGGCGTCACCATTAACAATAAATTTAAATTGAATGAACACATAAAGTATGTAGCAGAGAGACTTATCATATTAATCCATACGCTATCTAAATCAGCTAAACTTAATTGGGAACTTAACTCCAAAGAACTTGAGACAATTTACAAGTATACAATTTTATCTCTCATGCTGTATAAAGCTCCTGTATGGATTTAAAATAAATCCATATATTTCAAAACTCTATTTGAAATAAAAATCCAATAGAATAAAGTACACCAAGATTTAAAGGCTGATAAACAGTAAAATTGCAAAAGCTTACCCCACAACTTTAAGCGAAGTCCTCTTACTGGTTTGACTTCCATATTAAAGGCAGAGGAACCAAAAAGCTGTACCAAATAGCAAAAGAAAAGAAAAAAACACAGTTTGATTTTAAAATTGAGCCCAAGAATTGACCACATACGTCCAACATATAAATAATAAAGTATACCAGAGAAGACAACGATGATAAACTTCAAATATTCACTGACGGTAGTAAAAATAAACACGGAGTAGGTGCAGGTATTACCATATACAATGAAAATGACTAATATGAAAAACAAGCTTATTTGCTCAAATTTGATAACAGATGCTCAGGTAATCAAGCTGGACAATTTGCAATTCTGAAAGCACTAGGAGAAATTCACAGAGACTCAGAACATATAAAAAAAGTAAACCCAAAGGAACCGACAATATATGCCGACAGCAGAATGACAATAGACTAAATTTATATTCCTAGCAACAATAACTACCTTATGGAAGAAATAAGGAATGTCTCAACAGTGGTAAAATATCAACAAGTGGAGAATAAACTGCAAATGAATCAAGGCTCATGTAGGAATTTATAGCAACATACTTGCAGGCCGACTAACAAAAAAAGCATCACGGAATGATGAATTGACAATCTCTTTTGAGAAAATACCAAAAGCGTCGTCGTTGAAGAATTAACCGAAGAAACTACACGTAAGTGGGAAAACGAATGTAAGGAAACAACAAAAGGTACAGTAACTAAAACGTTCTTTCGTAATAACAAAGACAGTTTAAAAAGGGAACTGAAGTCGACTCCGAACTTTACGGCAATAGTGCCTGGATATCGGAACTCGAGAGCTTACCTCCCCCGCTTCAAAATAATAAACAACCCAATGTGCCAGCGCAGTGCAGGAAAACAAACGATGGGTCACATTATATATGTGTATGTGACGTTACAAAATCAGAGACCAACTCTAATCAATAATGTAATAAAACTTGTTCATCTATAAAAGCAGATGTTATAAAGAAACATCTGAAAGAATTCAAAACCTATATCAATTGAATAGAAATCTTGGTTTCATTTATTGTAAATAATAAAATAGTGACATATATTACTTGATGTCAGTGCATATAAACACACTGCAATTGGAATAAGGAGAAACTTAAAATCTATTACAAAATTGTTCTGGAGCGTGTTTTAAAATACAAAATAAAAAGTGTATTATATTTTGCTAATAATAATAATTTTCTTAAAGTGATAAAAAATTATAAGAGTATTATAAGTTGAGTGTAAGAAGCAGCAGTCTAACTCATTTCAAACTTTAATTATTGAAATTACTTAATTATAAAAAATAATGTGTAAAGGCACGTCGTAATTAATATTGTTACGACAGTCTACTGATCGTCGTATAGTCAGTGGAAAACTAAATACAAGACACAAATTAAGTCACTAATCACCAGCTTTAATTATCACAGTTGAACAGTTCGTAATTAACAAGACAGTCTCTTACAAAAAATGAAATAAAAATTATTTACAGGCAATAAAATGTCAACTAATATAAAACACAATTGTCCCGCCCGATTATAAAACACAACACTTCACTAATAACCACTTGAACGCACACAGTATCGCCCGACAAATAACTGAACTGAGAGTCCCTGCGTACTTGTATGTATACCCCGCTGAGGTTCCAGAATATTCGCTAATAGGCGTCTAGTAGAAAACACTAGAACGTAATTCATTGCGGCCTTGACACAGTGCGTGCGGTTGCGCGAATTCTGGCACAGTCTAGTAAATGCGCTGAGAATCACGTACGCCACAACATTCAGCCTCTCTAACATTCGATAAACACGTAGATTGTTCTGTAATGTAGTAATAATATGTAACGTGAACCGGTGTAAGGTATAGGTTTATTAAAGCATTATATAAAAGAGATTTTTATTTTCTTCGTGAAGTTATTTTATTTTTAAGTATGAAATTATTTCTCTATTTAACCACATATGTATTTCTAAGCGGCTTCAAATATAGGCCTATTCTCGACATATTACACTATAGTTTAAACGATCCCTAATCTTTATAAAAAACATATATAATATTGTAAAATTAATAGAATAATTTAAAAAACATAACATAACACCAAATTTTTCATATAACTTTTGCGATACACATTTCGCGCAAATTTTTAAAATGGAATGTTTTAAATTGAGTAAAAATTATTCAAATCTCAAGCAGGAGAGAATAGAATGCGATATTGTAATATAAAGTTATCAGAAATTTGACATAATAATTTTTATGTGACAAAAGCCACTCAAAAGAACTTACGAATACATAATTTTTAGAAAGAATGTTGTCGTTTGATTCTTCTCTTAAAGTGCAATCAAACTAATCAGTCTTGTAAAAATGGCCAATAAAGAGAAAACCGTTAAACAAGTCTTAAAATTATGTTTGCTTTGCGGTATTTATTTAAATTCCGACTACGTGAGAATTTAAACTTTACATTGCACACTAAAATTTTTCAGTTTTCACATCAGGATTCAGTTTAAATTTGTTGTCAAGTCATTCGCATACAATGTAATGTTACTCAGTTATCTTGAGTTAGTTCAGTCGCCATTGTTTTCATTTTTATTGTTAATATTATATATGTTTAATAGATATTTCGTTAAGTACTCAATACCAAAGTTATGCATCTAATTATGGAGCCTAAAATATACCTTATGTTTTTTTTATTATAAGGTGGCCACAAGAATAAAATATTTCGTACTACCACAACTTTACTATTATTCATTAAACTTTTTGTTTCATAAGAAATATATTTTAGGATTAGTCAGTTATAACAAAAAAAATTACATTTGTAGACACAAACACATTACATTATTTTGTTACTTACTGTTCAAGTGACTGTGGTTTCAATTAAGTTCTTTTTCACTTACCATAACCGATATTTAAGTTTTTAATTATATTTTGTTATACGAGAGGATCTGAAATTTTCTATTAACCACTGTGTCACTTTTACGAGTATTTCCAATCTTTAACGTTTTGAAAATGTTTTAAACATTCTACTAACTTATATTTGTTCCCTTACTATTTGTTCGTACTTTATGTCTGTAAATACGAATAAATGTAGTTTTCAAAATGTTTACAAAGTGTCACTGCACGGTATTTATGTAATTAATGTTACGTGGGTTTCGTCTGGACTACCATGTTCAGTATTTAGGGAATTCTGCTATATCTGAAACATGTAATTTCATTTACATTTATATATGTAAGTTCTCCTCACTTCTGCATGTTATAATTGTTTTCGAATTATCATCTGCGTTTTGTTCTGGACGAGTAGTTCTTTTTCTATTTTCGACTGTGCATATGTCTCATAATTTCTATAAAGCTGTCGCCTTCCTTTAGTGTAAGAAACAGAAATGCGAATGTTAAATTATCACAACTCTAAGTAAAGGATTTACGATGTCCTTACGAAATTCTCGATTAGAGGCTCACACACACACACTGTTATACTGAAGGTAAGGACGTTTCCTTTCCCATAACAAAGAGCTCTAATATTTCCCAGAGCACACAGATTTTGGTAGTTTTGTTCGTGGCCAGTGTCATCCCGATAGACCTTTCGTGGCACCTACTGGCACAGGACACAGGAGCACAAATTTATCTACGCACGCAGTAGATATCTTGACAGAGTAGAGGCTGCTGTCTAGGCTTGTGCTTATATTATGGCCTTATGGCAGCAGAGGGGCGACAATGACAGGACTCATTACAAATTAAGACCATGGATGCAGCCACGGCGAGGTAAACATTTTTCTCACGCAGTTCCTTACAGACCATGGACATTTTTGTGAGCATCACAACTGGACGGGAAGGATAGCATTCCGGCAATGGAGCTGCTGCAAATTGTAGAGAGGCAGGGTTTTTCACACGTTTTTTGATTTATGACGTATTGAGGATGACTGTCTGAACCTCAGCTCAAATATTCGAATTTTCAGTCCCGATAGCATTGTTTGATCGATGGTGTAGACTCAGTGTGAAGGCAACTGAAAGCAATCGCAGTTCCCATAGAGAGCATCCTGCCTCTTAAGAAAGAGGAATGGTGTTTGACCGACCCGTGATAATAAGAAAGAAGCGACCCAATCATAGATACGAAGCGACCCCGTTGAGCTAAGCAAACACGCCCAAGGCCGAAGTAATGCTAAAGCGGTCGTGGCTTGGGGGATTGTGGAGGAAGTTGGGTTTTTTAGTGGGTAATCTTACACTGCCAGACAGCTTGCCACCTGCAAGTGCCTTTTGAAGGTTTTTCCCATCTGTAACAAAATAATTACATTAGACTACATTATCTTTACATTGCAAAATTTAAATATTTATGGGCTTTATTAATAAGTTTATGAACTTGTATTTGAGTATATTACAGAATTAGTAAATAGAATATTACGTGTGTGAGCGAAGATTACAAGCAATTTACAGTTCAATTTAATTCACTTTTGCAACTGATGGTAAGCTTTGTTCTACAGCTAGTACCAAGAAATTACTTACACGCATACTGTGTAAATCGAGTGGTAATTGTCAGTCATCAGATGCAAATCATGTCGGGTTAACAGACAGACGTTAACCATTGTTTTACGTGATACAGATTCATTAAGAGTGGCGTGAATCTGACAGTTAATCAAAATGACAAATGTCGTATTTGTGCACGCCGTTCTCTCGTCTGCCACTTTGTTATTGTCCACAGTATTGATTACAAATAATGTACTAACTTATTCCATGCTCCATCTTCAATTTATTGGCACAGAAATATTTATTAACCAATAAGTATTATATACAGTAACATTGCTTACAGTATTGTTTACGGTAATATAATGAATATTACGTGTACATTATTATTACAAGCACAAAATACAGAGAAAATGACACTTCTAATTTTTGTACTTATAGAATAGTTAATACATTATCTATACTAGGCTCTTAAATTTATGTGTGACTACTACATATAACCTTTATAGATGAGCTTGTTATTAAATCACAATTAAATTAAAATTTGTTGTTTTTTTTTTGGAAGTAGTCTAATTTTTATTATTGCTCGAGTTCCTTTTCATGTACATTATTTAAACTTAAGTAATTACTGAAAGCTTCATATTTTTATTAACACATGATTCAGTCTGCAATGAAACGAATAGCAGTACACGATTAGATTGACTTTTCATAACGACCTTTAAATACAATAGGCCTACTTATTAGTTATAGCGTCGTAGAACTCTGAATGAATTCTGAATATTTATATGTTATTCAAATTATTTATTTAGAAGGACGTAAGGTACACTTGGTTCTTCACTAAACGAATCAAATTTTTGACCGGTAGTGTGCAACAGTAGCGATGTGTTTGGAGAAATAATACTGGCTGTGCAGATTTATTACGAGTTATTTCAGATAATAAAATAATTGTTTTATTCTTTAATGGCATTTTATTCTTGACATTTATTTCCTTGTTTGTTTAATAGCGTTCCGATCATAACGACACTACCCTTTCCAGTGAAAAAGCATTCTGACCAAGTCCATCACATTACATTAAGAGCTGGCTGTACAGTACATACATTCCACCACCGGAATTGGTAGTACATTTGTCCTTGAAGGCGTCTTTCATTCACAGACACTACCCAAAGCGGCAAGTGTATAGAATACAGACCTCTATGCAGTATGGCAAGCTCTCGATTCTGTGAACACCGAGGTGACAGAAACTTTATTACCTGTATGGATTCACTTGGTTTTCTAACTACCTTAGACAAACCGGAACAGTGAATCCACTATTACAGCAGATAGTGGCACTATGCCGTTCGCTAGACACTCTAGCATCATCTTTTCCTTTTATTGGGTTGTAGGGTCACTTAGGTACTGAAGAAATTAAGAAGGTGACGCTACAGAGAGAAACGTTTCAGACAGCCCAGAAATCGATGCAATCGCCATACGATCTAAGGACGCAGAGGTAGATTCCACAACCATAATTGTTAATATGTGGCCGAAGACGTGAAACTCGCGGCACAGCAAACTTTCTGCAGTGAAGCGGAGCGTCCGTAGTTGGCAAATGCCAGGACATAGCTGTAGTCGTGAACAGATTTGAATCACCAGACTGCGAATTGGGCACATGAACCTGATTTCTTCTTACCTCCTACTACAATAAGAACAATTCGTGTGCACTTGTGAAATAGTACTTAGGGTGAAACATGTATTTGAAGACTAGAGCTTTTGTCGAACTCAGACCGAAATTCGGAGTAAAAGGTTACTGAAAGGCTGAAACGGCCCCCGGGGGCCGTTACTTAATTTTTAAAACTCGACGCGTGGCCTAGATGGAGATAAAATGCGCTGAGCCCATAGTAACAGGTCTTGCAAAGAAACACTTGTTTAACAGCAACAACATTTTTATTAGTGCATTAGTTAATTTCAGACATATTCGTTTTACAAACTGCAATTATTTTCGTCTTAGTTTTTAAGGCTAAATTTCAATCAATTTCATTTTATATACACCGGTGTGGTTGGCTTGCACTAGTAACATCCCATAATATATCTCACAAATAAACTACTACAAATGTATAACAACCAGACACAAAATATTTTCATGTTTCAATTAGCAGAAGATTTTTATTTACGTTAACAATGGTTGAGAATTTACCCAGCAATGAAATTACTAGAAGTACATAATAATGAGTGCAAGCTGTCTCTTGGATAACGGTTAAAAAAATTTTGAATATAATTTACTAATTGTTTTTCAAATTATTTCCATCTATATGTCCCCAGCACTTGCAGTTAATAATACGAATAACAAGTAACGATAAGACCACTGCTATTCAGACATTAAATTTTTGTAAATTATTTTCAATTTATAAATACGAGAAAGATTCGATTTAGACTAATTCGATCTGATAAAATGGTTAACCCGTGAAATCACAAGTCATATGACAGGTAGATGCAAGTTGTTCATTGTCTGGATACTGTAATTTTTTAAGTTTAATTTTTTAAGTAAATTTCAAATTGGTTTCCTTTTGCAGAAATTTAAAAAATTTTGCATTGTAATAATCGTAACCTTCAACACCATTAATAATTAATATACTAAATACCTTATAAAATATTCATAATAACAGTCATCACAATAAGTACAGTTTACAGCATGTCTGCACAGAACATTTTCCAGGCAATCTTAACTCTTAGATAAGAGTCTATTTTGTTTAACCGAGTTTTTTTTTTGGTTACGTTATAACTGGCAGAGTACTGTGTGTGTGGTGAATAAACGAAACGTCCCACCTGATCTCTGAGGACACATAGAATAGAGATTCCTGCTATGAAAGCCTGGGTGTGGGTGATGGTGATGATTACCAGGACGAGCCTCTTCGAATAGTAAAATGCTTTACGATTATTTTCTAAAACTTCCGGGCTGAAAGGCCGTAGTCGATTGCTTAAAATGCTGCTAAACGTTTCGGCCGCACCACCGGTGGCCATCTTCAGTAGCAAAAGAAAGAAATGTGTTCGAATAGATGATACGCCGAACACGTCTCCCAATGGACTGGGAACAAGCAACAGTGAGTTACTGCTACGATGCCTCTATTTATAACATTTTGTCCGCTTCAGGTGTATCGCACGGACCAATGAGAAGCTAGCTCGCCATACTCAATTCTGATTGGCCATGGAAAATAGACCATGCCAGACACTATTTAAGGAGATGCTTTCTCCTCGCATTCTTATGAATATGGATGGACTCCAGATGCAGGCGAGTGAAGTAACCCCGGACAGAAGACAACACACGGGCTTCATCAAACATCACCCGGTGATCGTCGTGGGACCAAGCGTGTTCAGCAACTGCGGACTTTTCCGCCTGGCCCAGGCGGCAGTATCTCCGATGTTCAGAGAGGCGCGTCCGGACACTACGCTTCGTGGTGCCTATGTATTGTCATAGGCTTTGAAGCCCGTGTGTTGTCTTCTGTCCGGGGTTACTTCACTCGCCTGCATCTGGAGTCCATCCATATTCATAAGAATACGTCCGTCGCTATGAACCGCCGAGGAGAAAGCATCTCCTTAAATAGTGTCTGGCATGGTCTATTTTCCATGGCCAATCAGAATTGAGTATGACGAGCTGGCTTCTCATTGGTCCGTGCGATACACCTGAAGCGGACAAAATGTTATAAATAGAGGCATCGTAGCAGTAACTCACTGTTGCTTGTTCCCAGTCCATTGGGAGACGTGTTCGGCGTATCATCTATTCGAACACATTTCTTTCTTTTGCTACTGAAGATGGCCACCGGTGGTGCGGCCGAAACGTTTAGCAGCATTTTAAGCAATCGACCACGGCCTTTCAGCCCGGAAGTTTTAGAAAATAATCGTAATGACACCGGCCGTGAAAGCCTACGCACTAAGAGTAAAATGCTTTGTTTGCAGAGGTTCAGCTGGAGATTGATGGTCTAGCGTGGTGTGACGGCGTTGGGGATCCTTTCGCACAGCTCTGCGGATGGGGAAGGATGTAATGTCCTCATCTCGGCGACCCTTTTACCTCCCGACTATGCGGGGAACCCTGTAAAAATTTCATTTGTACATTGGAGCCAGACAAAAGAAAACATCCCACCCCAGATCTTTTTCGCCCCGTAACCCAGATCACACACACTAATATAATTTCAATTCAACAACTGCCTGTCATTAACAATAGTAAAAGTCATATTTCAAGTTATTAATTTAAGTATTAAACTTCCATTCCATTACAGTTAAATCATCACAATTCCTTCAATTCATCCAGCTTTTTAGTTTTAAATTCACATTACCAATAACTTACGGCCACGTAGTCTCGGGCATACCCGAAATAACTGTACATTTACAAACTATTCAAATTAACAATTAAATTTCATTGTAATCATAATTATTATTTATAACTCATTCAATCCATCTGCTTTAAATTTTAATTCCTTTTAAAATTAATTCTTTAAATTTACATTAAATCATTTGACCACGCCCCTCAGCCGTACCGGAACGAACATGGCCTGTGAGGGCCACACACACACACACTATTATCAATATTTTACACACACAAGCCCCAAATAAATTAACATTAAATTATTAAAGCATGAATACCGGCTTACCTGAAGCTCTTTATAAAATTAAAGACTCATTATAAGATGTTAACTACAGCACGCCGCCACGATCCGCTCTGTACCAGTGTTGGAAGTGAAAGAGAGGAGAATTAACGCAGCAACGGACCGAGTAAAATTACAAACAGCTGATGCACGGCTGACCTGATTACGTTGTCATAGAAGCTTGCAGCGCGGCCTACTGAATAACGTCGCTGATCAAGGTCACGGCGACTGACTAGATCTCGCTATCGCTAGCGGGCAGACTAACTTGTAACGATAACGCACCAAACGGACTGAATTACGTTTAAAAACTTGCCGTGGAATTTACACTTAATATTTCCACGGCACAAGGCGACATCGGAAATGAAGAGTTACAAAAATACAGCAGTTTGTCCTTATTAAAAGCGGCAAGTTTTTTGTATCGGCTGTGACAAGATTGTTTTGCGTCTGTGTGTTTTGCAATTTCCCTTTTCATACTTACGTTAGAATGTCGATAAGAACCAACTAGTATCGCCATCAATACTTGGGACGTTCTTGGGTTAACAAGCATAATTTCTATGCCTCCAGACTAAGAAAAAAATAATAATGTTTATATAAGTAATATTAATAATAATTTTATTGATAAAAACTGCAATAATAATAGGAATAATTGATTTTTTGTATCACCGAATAACTAGAATCAGGCTGCCTGTGTTATGGCTATATGGCATTAAAGTAAGATAGTGTACGAAACACTGGCTTCTAGCTTCAGCCAAATATTGTATTGTAGTTACACTGAATGCTTTATTTCCCTAAATATGTTTTATTAAAATTTTTAATAAAACTGTTACTAGTTTTTGTTTACTGAAGCAACACACACACACACATATAATACATGCAGTAAGAGTCGTTTTAAGTATGCGAAGATGCTATTACACATTTTATGAAGTTATAAACATGTTTTAAATTGATTTTGTTAAATGTTTTTGTAAATTAGCTGTAAGTTTTGAAATAAGAGATGGGTAATTATGTGTTATATGTCAATATGTCCATAAATTTATTCTGTGTCATGTCAAGTGCAAACTTAATGCGCGAGTGCGCGTGTTATTCGTGTTTTTCTTAATAACTCCTGTAAATATTAACGTAATAATATTAATGTGTATTGATTTCCTTGGACCGTTACCACATGCATCTCGGGGAATGAGGAATCTGGTTATATGCACTGACGCGTTCACCAAGCATGTAATGGAGAAATACATTCCTAAGTATGGACATCTCAAGACCAAGCTAAGCAGTTCCAAAATAAGAAATGGATAACTGAGTTGGAAAAGAGAAACATACAACCTGTTTTGACATCCATCAGAAGACTTCAAGGAAATCTTGCCGAGATAGTCAATAGCTAGTTATGTAGACTATTCAGGACGTATTGTAATAGAAACCAAAGTAAATGGTCTGAATATCTAGAGTTTTTTTAGCACTCCATAAATGGTAGTTACAATACCACTACTAGATATATATCCCCGTTAGAACCGCAATCTAATGTGCAGCCAAAGCGTGTATGGAATGATTGTGTTAAACGTATCGCCACTCAGAATTTGACTGTACCGAACGAGATTAAGCGTTTGAATGGGAAAGATTGGATAAAGAATCGTGCAGAACAGCGAACAAAAAAAATTCTGAATGTAAACTGCAGACATTTAAGGTTGGTGAATTACCTAATGTAGGTCGTAGTGCTGATAACACGGTAGCTAATTTCTTTAGATTATATAATGGTTCATTCCTATTATCTGAACAAGTAGAAAAACATACTTCCATTATTACAAATTATATAACAAAAAAAAGTATTAGAAAATTCTATGCGTCTCGTCATAACGTAAATATTATGTCAAAAATTAATGTGTTCACGTATTTCTGTGTATATGGCCGTATGGTATATTATGAGTGTAATAAGCAAACTGTCCAATTCAACAAAACTTGTTTAAAATCCATGATATTCGTATCCAAGTCACACTTTGAATAAATTAATATATTAATATTTTACCTTATTATCCGTCTTGTGACTTCTAAAACTTGTATTTAGAAATGTTTAGAATTTTTTGATATACAAGTTTAGTGATTGGAAGTAGGTGTTATAACTTCATGAACTGTTTAAATTTGCTTATTTTGTGGGTTCAAATAATAATTTAGATATCCCCACGTGTGTTTGTTTATGTTTATATTTGCCAATGAGAACTATCAGTTGCGGTTAATAAGAAGCATTTTTAGTTTGGAAGGTATTATTTATTTATATTAAGATTTATTATTTTGTTATTAAATAGAGGGGATATTGTTTTTATTTTATAAAAAAAATTGTGGATATCTAAACAAATTTGTTTATACGTGGAGGGGATATTCCTGCAATAAAACCTGCAGTAAGAGTCATTTTAAATATGCGAAGACGCTATTACACTATAACGTTATAGATATGTTTTAAATTGATTTTGTCAAATTTTTTGTAAAGTAGCTGTATGTTTTGAAATAAGAGATGTGTAATTATGTGTTATATGTCAAAATACCCATAAATGTATTTTCTGTCATGTCAAGTGCAAACTTAATGCTTGAATGGTCGTGTTATTCGTGTTTTTCTGAATAATTCTTTTAATGATTAATGAATCAGAATAAAACTTGGACAGCGTACGCATCATAAATAGCGCTACATATTTCCTATGTCATAAACTCAAAATATATAATTTTAGTAAGCATTTTTTAACCGAATTCACTTTTTTAAAGAAGCCTTATCGGCAGGAAAGTCATAACACTTTTAGATAAAATCAATACAAGGTTTAGCAGACTCTGGCATAGTCTTACATGATGTCTAGCTATCAAGGTAAAAATCTATTATGTGTTCTAGATTTGAACCAATCAGAAACTCCAATTTCCATTTGAGTTGTGCTCTAGTAAAGAAAACATCGTTCAGTCTCTTCTGTAACTCGTCCTTGTAAGACGTAGGCCTACTCCCTGTGCGAGTTTTTCGTGACAGTACACGTTTTTCTATAAGGGTGACGACAGACCAAGATCTTACCTACGAGATACCCGTATCCTAGATCAAGGGATTAATAGAACGCAGAACTAAGTTGATCTGTAGATCTAATAGTGCTCACCCATGTTAGTCAAGATTCCCGCTTAGGGACAGTTGTATTCATCGGGATACACCTGTATGAACGCGTGGACACATTAAGATTGCCGGAAAGTGTACGCTAAATACACCGCATCAAACAATAAATAATTAACCCCTTTTATCAAACCTGATACTTATAAGTAAAACCATATCGGTCAGATAAACGGCGAAGCTTACAACCATACGACAAGAAGAAATTCTTCAACCAAGTAAAATAAACATTGTTCAAATGTTATTACAAATACGCACACAAAAGGCGATTCCAAAATTAAGATTTCCCTTTGTCAAAACGACGTCACATTTTGAAACAATTTTAAAGACAACATATTTTTAATAAATAATTTGTTTAAAGAATTGACATACACGACTTAAGTTTGTTTTAGTTTAATAAATTCCTACCTCCAGATAAGAGACTATTATATACTACTAGTTCTAATACACCTCTATGCATTCTCAATTTGTTTCGTTGCAACACACACACACACACACACACACACACACATATAATATATATTTATTTATTTTACTTTTCATTTGCATAGTAATAATCTTTATTTATTTGAAATAGTAAAAATATTTCTCTGAAATTTCAAATATTCACAAGAAGTCAAATAAAAATACCCTGTGGTGTCCGGCTTTGATTAGTTTTATATAAATCCATATTGCTCTGAATTTAACATAACTCTAATTACATTGTATGTAAAACATTCCGGGCATTAACCATACTCGCCTAGGACAAACAACATGTATGATGACATGATAACATTAATAATAGTATTTGTTGTATGAATGTGTTTCTATATACGCATGAGTCCCTGTTTATATATATTTGTAATGTTATATAAATCGATACATTCATTTTTTTTACTATATAAACATAAAATCTTAGGCGTAATAAAAATTCAATTAAAAACTTTTGAAGCTGTAAAATTTTATTTACAAAAAATACTTCAATAACAAGTTAAGTTAATGCGTATGATCGTAGTTCCACAACTGATGTTAAGTTCTGTTCTACAGTTACTACAGAGCTATAGTCTAAGTGCATGGGATATAATTCGTGTGTTAATTGTCAGTCATCACATGCAAATCACACCGGCTTAACAGACAGACGTTAACCATTGTTTTACATGATACAGCCTCATTAAGAGCGTTGTGCATCTGACACTTAATCAAAATGATTATATCGTTTGTCTGCGCTTCTCCCAGTAACTTAATGTCCACAGTATTAGGTGCAAATTTATAATTATTGCACAATATCTTCCAATATAATTAAAAATTTACTTTTTATACATACACACACATACACATACACACAAAGAAATTTTAATTTTATATAATTATGCTTTATTATTTTGTACATTACTAAGTACTTTAAAATTACATTTAATTAGTTCAAATCTAAAATTACAATGTTATTCTGTATAAAATTTATTTTATTTTTGTAAGTATAACGGTTTAAAACGATTCGTAACAAACTGAGGAAAAAGATATCTATTGACATAATTTTTTTAATAAATTAGAGTTGTTAGTACTTTTTTATTATTAATTTATTAGCTGCTTTTATAATAAAAGCGTTTCGTTATTTAAAATTAAATTATCGCTATAAGCATATTTTTAACATTTGATAGAGATTTACTGTAGAAATTTTTATGATCTAAGAATAGCTCTTTCGAGTTTGGAGGAAGCTTTATGTTTTTAATTTCTAATTTTTACTATTTTAAAAAAGTATTTTTCAGGGCTGAGATAGTGTAAGTTTATATCCAAAAATATATTTCTCTATTACTACCATTTAACATTTACACAAGGTACATCAGCTTTACGAAAATGTTGGCGTTCCATTTGAAGTGTTTTTACGATGGCGTTAGATTTCTCAGATCCGTTTCTCTGATGGTATGTTACATTGAGTCCTCTCAGTTCTCAGTTTCATAGTCCATATCCTTCAACGTAATGAGTAGGCAATAATTGTTGAACATATATCTTGTGCATTAATTTTGGATCACGTTAGGCTTAAATAATTTCTAATTTCCTTGAAACGAGTTGGAAAATTTTATCAGGGAGCAACACGTGACACTGCAAAAGATAGAGAAACTATTTCAAATATAATTTTGCTATTGCTTCATGCAGTATGTTACAAGTAAG
Organism: Magicicada septendecula; assembly: GCA_034769895.1. Classification (NCBI taxonomy): domain Eukaryota; kingdom Metazoa; phylum Arthropoda; class Insecta; order Hemiptera; family Cicadidae; genus Magicicada; species Magicicada septendecula. Next base: position 391,172,600 of record CM068369.1, read on the forward strand.
AGGCATGAAGAGATGGATAAATTTTAAATACTGTTATTTACATACTAAATTGTGTGCAACATATATTTAATATAAAGTGAGATCGTGTAATATAGTGTAATTCAGGATTATGTCTAAATTATGTGGAGATCGGATTGGAATTTTTAATAACTAAGCCGACGACCTTTTACATATCATTCAGGTAAGTATTAGCAAATGTAAATTCTTCTAAGTTCTTTAAGTATTTTTGACACCTAGCTCATAAGCCTGTATAAAATACTTGGATTAACGTTAAATTCTGTTGATGACATGAAAGTAATTTAAAACAGTTTGATCTTCTTTCCATTCTGCTCGTTTCAAACATTAAGCCTGCATTTCGTTGCGCCCTCTGGACATGGTACAACTCACACTCCCAACACCGCAAGAGAGAAATCAGCCAGCTATTATCCACGTGCGGTGGCAGATTAGAATTTCCTGTTTTATTGAACCCTTTACACACACACACACACACACATACACACACAGGCTTTATAAATTGAGTTATTACAGTTTTTCTGTTATAACAATGTCGTGATACCATCAAACATGACAAACCACGACGTGCTTCACTAATTAATCTTACGTGGAAACCCCTTATTCATAGATTCTGTGACGTGGTATAGACATAAATATAAAATTATTTTCTAAAAATCTATTTTTACTGCCATTACTTGAGTAAAATTACTTAATATTTAAAAAATCGTAACTAAGAAATGAAAGTTAAAATAATTAAATTTAACTTGTTAATAATAAAGTATATGTATTACATATCCTTACAGTTCAAAGGTTGTTTCGGAAAGTCTTTTTTAGAATATTGGCAACAATAGGAAAAAAACATTTCTGCCCGGCCTGTATTCTTGAAGCGTGATGTGAATACACTATTCCTTGGTCTTAACCATAGATATGGTAATACAATGTGCATTCATTGTGAGCGTTACACAGGGTAAACGTATCGCCAACAAAAATAGAAACAGTCTTGTTTACTGAACAATGAAAAGGAAACTACGCAATTAGATGAAAACAATCTGTCGAATAAATACGCACACAAAAGGCGATTCCAAAATTAAGATTTCACTTTGTCAAAACGACGTTCCATTCTGAAAAATTTTAATATTAATACAAAATAATGTTTGCTTCTCTATATTTGTGTTTCAATTACAAATAGTCTGTAATCTGAATGAATTCCAGTGGCCTCTTTTAATTCCGTTCGACCTGGTTGAAATGACAGAAATCTTCGTAGACTTAATGTTTAACTAATAACTGAAATACTAGACTATTATGTTACTAAAGTATAAATGTTCTACTTTTACTGTACTACTGAGTTTAAGCTAAGCCTACCTATTGTCTCTCGTACAGCCTAATTTAGCTCCCACACGCATTAAAAGTGTATAGTATGAGCGTCCGAACCTGAGAAAAGAACGTTAGCGGTATTGACACGTGTACAGAGAATGATGCAAAAATATTTCGTTGCATACCGTACTAAGATGAAGGAAAGTAATGAATTGTCTTAATTAGGTGGGAGAATTTGTAATGTCTATGCACAGATCGGAAGACGTTAAGGCAATATCCGTTACAAATAATATTAAATAACATGAAAAATATAAAATAAATTCCATATTTTTAAAATTTAAGAAAACACTTTAGTAATATTTTACATACAGACCCTCGGGGGAACCTGTAACCCCTAGAGGGCGCGTCCCCAGGTGGCGGATAGGAGGATCCCCTAACCGGCTTAGGCCGGTGGGTAGGTGGGAAATAAAATACCACCCGCGGACCAACAGGGGTGGCAGAAGGGGCTCCTTAGCTGTAGAGAAAGCAACCCTTATAGGAGAAGGTACTCTGAAATAAAACCCTGGTCCTCCAGTTTGAGGGTTGAGGCATTGGGCTAACTCCCCAATACTCGGAAACCATTTATTGTTAGAAAGCCTAGTAAACAGCCTCGGAACGATTGGATAAAACGGACACGACTTAAGCTACGAAAAAAGTTGTTGGAGGCTACTGAGATGGATCATTGGCGAAGAGCGGCAGGGAGGTCAAAACTGGAAAAAGTAAGAAACGTCAGAATCCGGGAGATAATGGGGGTACAGTGCTCTATTGTTGACGACATAAAAACAAACAGCTAAGATGGTTTGGATATGTGCAAAGAATGCCGGATAATCGACTCCCCAAGCAAATTTTGGGATGGACACCATATGGTCGTAGGCGAAGAGGAAGACCTAGGTTGAGTTGGAGAGAAGGCATCAATCGGGCAATGAGAGACCGGGAATTGGAAGAAGAATCTTGGTTGGATCGAGACCAATGGAGACTAGGTATCGGAAGACGTAGGATAACGTTATGAACCGATTTATATATAAATATATATAGTAATGTGTACGTTTATCACACTGGAGGTTCTTCAAGAAATGTCTTTTACACAAAAATATGTGTCATTGAAATTGTAATAACTCATGTGATTTGATATACATATTTCTCTACGGATCATGTCGCGTTCGATCGTCATCTACTTACTGGAAACTTATCAATGAAAGCACTAGCGTTACGGATATTATCAGTGTTTATGGGTTTATATTAGAATTCAAACATCAGTGAAGTGAAAGTTGTTCTAGAGAAGACAATATAGTGAGCAACTGAGATCCCAGAAAGTAATCATTTTATTTTGAGTATTTTATTAAGAAAGTACTGGTTGCCAAAGAACTAGTAGTCAGGTGGCGTGCAGATAGATCTTATGCAGAGGATCAGTGACAGATGAAGAAAAAAGACAAAATGATAAAATCATTGATTGCTATGACGACAGAAACAGTCATTGAAAGCATTAAGATTTGTCACAAAAAGGTTTGTGAGTGAAGATGTAACTGTAGGAGGAAGTTGGTATAAAAAATATTTTGGATTGGTTAAAATTGGTTTCAATCAAACAAAACGTAGAGAGCATACAAGAGATTTTTTGTGATAAAATTGTTGCGTCCAAAGCAGAAGTCGGTGTTGATTTTACTAAAAGAGATACTGAAGTATAGTATAAAGACAGGTTGAAGTCAGTGAAGTGGTGATTTCAAGTGTTGGAAACAATTCCTTAAAATGAATAAAAAGGCAGCTAGATTTAACAGAAAATTGTGACTTGAAGTCTCTGAAACAAAGCTTAGGACCAAGAGACTTAAGAAGAGGCGGGTATTACTGTGACACAGAAAGACAAATAAGTCAGTAAAACACAGTAGAAAAAACACAATTTGTGGAATTGTCAAAGTCCTCTATTTCGATGCTCTCTCATCCTGATCAGTGAGATTTTTTCAAATGAGAAACTAAGTGTTGAATGTACTCATAACAAAGAACATTACATTATTTCATTTATTTGATTTTATATGCAGAGGGCATTTAATTTTATTTATTAGAAACACAGCGGATGCGTACGACCAATGACGCTGGTCGTGAAAACAATAGAATATGTTAATATAATATAATAATCTGTATATGTGAATACTATTATATACGTACGCAATAACCTGATACTGCTGAAGACACAGAGAGGGCAAATCAAGCGGCTATTATGAATGTACTTATATACTTGGATGTAAAGTTGCGTCAGTAAAAGCGTCATAGCTATTATTAAACATGGCCTAAGAATAATTTGTTATCGACAATATTGTGTAAGTATTAGTTTATTATTACAGAAGAATGAGTTCTGTGATTACTGAAAAACATATTATTTGCAAAGAAGAATCGTTGTGTAAAATGAAATAAATCTAAAAATGTATTCTTGTATATTAAAATGATTACTAACAATTGTGTTATTGTCATAGGTTATTATTTTTTCTATAAATAAAGTACGCTACACCTACAATCGTCAGAGTGGACGTTTTCCTTTTATGCAGCTTTAAGAGGAATCTTTTAAGTATAAGACAGTGTGCATGGCACATTAGCAGCGATTTCAGAACACTGTAAGTAATTACAGGTTTAAAAAATAAATCAAATAATGTCACTAATTTAATGTAGCAATAGAGAACACCAAAGAATAACTAAGGTGGAATTAAATGGAGAGAGAGAGAGAGAGAGAGAGAGAGAGAGAGAGAGAGAGAGAGAGAGAGAGAGAGAGAGAGAGTATATATACACTTAATAGGCTACAAATCTACATAAACAAGAGCATTCATAAATTTCTGTACAGTAGTACAGGTCTATCTTTTTAAAATTATAAATTAAATACAATAAACAATTATCATATTTTCTCGTTTACAATGCGTACTTTTCCCAGATTTTCTTCCCAAAAATGGGGGTGCGCCTTATACACGAATAATATATCTTACATGTTAAATTGTAGATCAAATTTACATGTATGGTCAGATTGCCCATGATAAGGTTAGCAGCATCGCTTAAAACTTGCAGGCTTGAGTCTAGTAATAGTAAAATGAATTTACCGGTTATGTGGTTCGCAGTTTTCACCGCTTCTCCATCAATTATTGGTTCACGTTGTAGACTTATAACAGTACTCTGTTATAGCGTTCTGTTCCTGTACTTGTTGGTCGACGTTAGTCTGTTGTTTGCACAGTCGTTCAATACCTGTATTGCGTATATTGTCAAGAAACATACCGTATAGTCATAATGGATGAAAGAACACATCTATCGTCCTATGCGGCTCAGTTTAAATTATCCATAATAAAATTCAGAAAAGAAAATAGTAATCTCGCTGCATCGCGTATATTTGATATAGCGGAATCTAATGTTCGGGAATGGGAAAACAAAAAGGAAAATTAAGTGTTACTACTTGTGATCAGCGTTCTTTCTTTAGTAGAACAGTTGAGTTTACAGAAGTAAGAAATCATGTAGTCAAGTTTTGATAAAAGTGGGGGTTTCGCCGTTACTACGGGAATGCTACAGGCTCAGCGTTTGCCTCGGAGTACAAAAATAAAATTATAGAGTTTCATAGATTTATTGTATAAATGAAGCATACTATATAGCCTATTTCGATTCGTCTCAAATTGGGAATGCAGACCAGTGTTTTGCCTTTTGCGATATGCCAATGGCCACGAGTATTGATGCAAAAGGTGCGAGATCTGTGCCCGTCATTTCAACAGGACACGACATACAAAGGTGCGTCAAAAGAATCAGAGGAGGAGAGTAATTCCATATTGCTTTCTTCAGAAACAGATGAAGCTGTTAACAAATGCAAATGTTATGTGCTAATGAAAAACTCAAAATATAACAAACTGCAAAAAACTACGACTTGTGTAAGTTTTAAGTTGTTTTAAATTTTATATGATTTTACTATTTCTGTTTTGTGTATACAAATAAATAGGCATGGTAAGTACATTTTTCTATTATGTTGTATAAAACACTTTTTTTTCATAGCCTAATACTCAAACAATGTATATTTTTCTGCGTCCTGATAAATTTGTTCAACTATTTCTCATCACAAATATGGATGCGCGTTATAAACGGATTAAATATTTTCTACGAAATGTTACAATAAAATGGGGGTGCGCATTATCACGAGCGCAGTGCCATTATACACCCAAAAGTTTGGTATTTAAACACTAACGTTTTAATTTTCTACATAATATACTTTAAACATTTGTTCTCTTAGTAACATTAGCGACTATTGAAAAATATCGTTTTCTTACACACGTCTAAATTTCTTAGTAATTTGTATTGTTAAAAGTAACTCACCTATCTGAATTGTGAAAAAATGTTGAATTTGGTTTTACTTAAATCCTTTGTAATCACAACATTACCGAAATAAAATCTTTGTATAAATCCGTTTCAGATAACCTACATTATGCGACCCTCATGCAACACTGTCGATCGCACACATTAACCTCCTGAACTTTCCCTCTTATCTGAGGTTAATTTAAGCTTCTACATCGCATTAGACTGAATGTGAGGATTAATGCACACAATATCGATCCTCTGTCTACAACGTAAGGATGTACTTAAGGGCTAGTCACAATCTTAATAGCACTCTTGTAATGTGCGCACAACAATTTGCGCCAAATTTGTATATTAATTAAATAAAGTTGTTAATTTACTATAAAATTTTAAAAATTTTCAAATGAAAAAACATTTTAGTGTCTGAAATGTTTATTTAATCTATGAAACTAAACGTAAATTATGAAGGCGTTATTCAAAATCGTCATATAGTAAAATGAAAGTGAGCAATGCAATCACTTTCATCTATCCAGATTGTGTTTTAATAAAGATCTATAGATATATTGATCTCTCCCTCTCTCTATCTGTCCCTACCTACATTTGTGCCCTGACGTCAAACAATTTTTAGTTGAACATTATATTTAGATTGTAGTTAAAATTCTCGTTATTTTGATACCCCAGACGGACGTTAGTTATTTGTTTCATAATTTTGACCCACCTCACATTTTTGCCTTTTGCCAACCCCCAAAAAGGGGTTTAATTTTTATGGATATAATCTCAAAAACAGTAGGGTTCTGTAGGGTAAAAGTATAGACACGCATTTAAAGTTTCACGAAAATTGGTTGATGCGTTAAAAAATTTTGAGACGTGCTGTGGGATAGACAGGTATACAGACAAATACCAGACGGTCGAGTCAAAACTGAAAATTCGCTTCGCTCGTTCAATTATCGATGTTTAGTTACATCGAGTGTGTTACACCCTATATCTTTCTACAATCTATTGAAAGAAGTAGGGTATAACTTGTAAATATTAATTTGTAATGTATAAAATTTACTCTCAGCTCGCCTAACGTGACTACGTTTCGAAGTTTTATGTAAATCAGTATTACTCATAATTATTCTCCTACATTGTATCAAAGTATATCACATTTGCTTTTTACATTGTCACAGAGGCACACACAAACAAACAGACATGCGCGCGCGAACACACACACCACAATGTTTCTTTTGTTCGGTTTCGTATATTTGGTTGCTCAACAATTTTTGGGACTTACTAATGACAAATCCATTTGAAAGTTCTCTGTTCTGAAGAGCACCGTATAGGATATAATTTGTAAAAAAGAAATTTACATCACCCACACTACACTACCACTACTACTACTACTACTACTACTACTACTACTACTACTACTACTACATAATCCCTACATTCAGCATTATCGTCTACTACCGTATATATGCTTATAAAATATAAATGGTGCTTCATGTACGAGTTTTGACAAATCGTAATCACTTTTATAGGTTTAATTTGCTTAATATTTCAATACTAGCTATTATGGTAATAAAAAGAGAGAATTAATTGATAATTAATAGGTTGTGGATTATAATTATATCAATTGATATAATTATATCATTTGAGTAGCAAACGTTCTTAAGTCAGTATAAAAATCTGACACTTTTTCATCTCTATTATCTTCCTAAAATACTTATATGTAGCCTACTGCATATGTGACTGCATAAATTCTTGCAAGTGTGTAGATATAATCTGATGTTCTACGTTATATATTGTAATACTCCTTGAGACAATATTAATTATTATTAATGTTTATTATTATACTAACAATGCATTCATAAAGTTTCACTGCTTTTATTAAATGATTTTAATAACTTGAACTTTCGTATCCGTTTAAATGCCTTTAAAGTTAGAAAAATCACATTACATTAAACATATGCAAAGCTAACTTATTAATTCAAAGCTTTATTAAATCCTTATGAAATTAAGATACGTTTTAACAATTGTATTACCACTGAAGAGGTAAATAAACTCTGCTGGGAATTTCATACATACCAAGATATATCTGTGGTTAGGTACGTAAGTTTAACTTAAGAAACAAAATTACTTATCTAATTTCACTTGACTTCACTGATTTTCAGTGAGCCCATGCCCAACTCCTACGTCTGCGTATTCTTTACTAAACTTTTATCTTCCCCAAGATAAAGTTCAGCACTGTTGAAACTCTTAATTTACACGCAACTCTTAATCGCACACTACAGCGTAGTATCAATAACGCAAGAAACTTTTAATTAAAACTTATGAATTTTCTCCAACTGATGATAACGGTTTATAGTTAGCAAAGATTGTAACAGACTCTCTACCAGAACACATACCTTCAGAATATATAAAGCTCGCAAATATTACAAAAGTAGCTACTTCTTTGTATCCCTTTGTACTGTCTAAACTGGTTTTAATGTGAATATTGTAGGTAATTTGCATTACAAATGTCTACAAGCACAGATACAGAAAAAATTAGGAGTAATATTTTTTTCTTTAATAATGTTATTGTATATATTTGTTTTGAAGTAGAATATTCAAAAATGTTCTAAACATGTTGCAAATATTAAACAAACTGTAAGTTGTAAAACTGGTATTTAAAAACATTGTAAATTAATAAATGTTTTTTGTAATATCGAGAATTGTGTTTCCGGTAACATTTTTCATGACTCTACATTTCACGAAACACCTCCCCACAAATCGCGTTTGGCTTTCAAACGATTGCATTAGTTTTTATACAATTTCTTCGTTTTGGATTACGTGACATTTTATACATTGTAACCTGATAGTATGTGTTTACCTGATGACCAGACACTACCCACACTAACACCATCTAGCCAAACGAATAGATGCCTACCAATGGCCATAATGGATTAAGTCTCTACGTTCCGTAAGTAAACTTCCATCACGGAGAGGACTTCCGTGAAATTTAGCGGAGTATCGTACTGCGTGAAGAGTAGGATAATAACTTCTATTTTCTTCTGTGATACCCTAATACATGGCTTATGCATTGAAGTTGACCATGGTCGCCACTGAACATGCAATCCCGTTGACCAAATTTTGCAGAAAGTACTGTCTTCTCAATTCGTCATTATAGAGATGAAAACCATCTGTCTTCGCCAGCAGAACTTTTCTTTAAACTTTTAGTCTTCTGAATATTATGCACAAGGCAAGACCAAATAGTGACCCAATCAACAGCATCGGTCTCCAAGTGCTGGTTTACAAAAATCCTACATACCTCAGTCAAAGCCGCATGCGTGTTAATTCTCATATTGACTCACTAGAAAATCCTGCTCAGCCTCACGAAAATCAAGTTGTTATAATCTTATTTCATACGAGATTATCTTCTTGAAGCGTATTTTTATATATCAAGCTTTTACTATAATATGTTCCTCGCTTGTTGTTTGCTTCATTCTTATTAGATCAAAGAACGAAACTTGATTATCTTTACTGACACCGGGGTGATTTTAATATTTCACAGCCATATCAATTGCATTGATCAATTTTATCTGCTGTACTACTACAACTACAGTACAACCTTATTAATTCGTTACCTGCGTGACTGAAGGGATGACAAACTATTGAAATAGCGAAATAGTAAGGGAGTTAGTGACTAAACGGTTAAAAATAATGTAATTTATTTATTACAAACTATTTAACACAAACTATGTGCTAACAACATGCTATATGTACTGCTGGAACTTTTCCAGCAGTACAATATAAATTTGAACAGTAATTGGCCATAAATTATTCCAGGCTAATTTTAGAATATATTCCGTAGTACTTTGTTTACCTGATAACCCGACACTATTTCACAGTTTGCACTGAGCCTCCCACTTTGACTTGTAGTTGTCTAGTACCATGCCCCGCCAGCTCTGATTTACCTTAAAATTTGGATCGAAATTAATTTTTGGATTGATTTGAACAGTTTATTCAACGATATTTGGCCTCTTAATGAATTTCATGAGAGGGCTGCTGAGTGAACCAAATGAATTACTTTATGAACCACCTTCATATTGCAACGTTTGTTGAGATGAAAGACTTAAAGCTCTTGAAAATATGAGATTGTCTTGCTACACATTCTCGGCTAGCGTAGCGCATGTAGCCGGACATGAGACGTTGAGTTCAAGCTCGGGCTTTGACCTAATCTCTAGTTTGTTCCAGCGCCTGTAACTACTCAAATTATGCTCTCCGTGCCGCCCGGAAAATGGAAAATAATTTTGGAACCTCTGCGGGGTATATATAAGCGTCAGTGGTCGTCTTAAAAGTTCAGTTTAGATATGAGGATATTAGAGTCAGTAGTGTTAGTTATGTTGGCGGTGTATTGGGAAGTGATCATTGTTTTAATTAGTGCAACACTGTAATAAGATAACATTTATTGTGCGTGTTGGACAAAATTACCGTGATTGTTGTATAAAAGTGCATTGGTAATTTGTTAATTGGTGTCCGTCACTAATTGGTAGACTTCATAGGTGTCAGTTATTCTGTTTCCACAGTACCCACGACGATCTGTGTGACGTCGTATCAATACAATTTTTCTAGAGCGGTTTGTCTTGTCTTCTGCAACTTCGGTTTTGCACATAATCTCTTCATATTAATATTCACTCTTTTTGACGTCATTTAGGCCTATTGTGTGTGGTACGTGGAACACCAAAAATTTCTGAGATTAGTCGCGCTTTCACTTTTTCAAAGACGCTGGAGAATTCCGTTTTATCTATTTTGATAAATTGAAACTTTTATAATGAGTAGTTTTAGTAGACATGAAATGACAGTCAGCAGCATTATGACAACTCATCAGAAGGTACACAATAAAGAAATTGTTAGACGTCAACTGTAGTCTTTGGTGAAAATGATATTTCGGAAACTCATTGTGCTCTGTACTCAAATCCGAAATACTCATATAAAAAACAATTGCCTATTATTCGATCTTCGGCCACAGTTACAGAGTAGGCTATATGTGTGATTGATGTGGTCAAAAAATTATTGTCTGAAAGGCTAAAATGTAACAGTGAGCCTTCAGAAGTGCAGCGCTGCTCTAATGTTTCAGTCAGGTTTGCTTAGAAACGTGACAAAAACACAGTAAGTCCTCGTGGGTTGTTTTGCAACACCGCTTTAGATAAATCGTATTAATTCTAAAACAGTTTTTATGTCTAAGTACTTTTATGTGTCCAGTCCTGAGTATATTTAAGCGACACAGATAGACATAGCGAAATGACAACTACAAGGATGGGATTTATTACTCATCTGAGAGTGGTAAGATTTGATTTGTATGCCGATGCCGGCGATAGCACTCTTTGGCGAAGTCAACGATACTCGGTTGTTAATAAAGGAAGGGACGAGGGAAACAGCTTGAGTGGATACTGTATTACTGATCTAATATCGGATACACCCGTTTCAAATATCTGTTCTAGTACTAAACTAATACTGCGCTATTACAAGTGCCCAGATGGCCTTCACCTAATGGTCTTGTGAACACCACTTGTTCGTGGATTTTGTATACCACCCAAACAACTCATATATTCCCGATTGAAATGATCTTTTTCACCACTTCATCTGGGAGACTACCGCAGTCTGTCCTATCGAATGCTTTCATGTCACGTTTATCTTCAAACAACTATGTCAGTGCATTAAAGATATCATCTTTAGTAGTCAACTCATACAAATCTTCGACTTTCATTACCAGAATCATTGTCAAGGAACTTTACGATGGACTTCGTGGTTTTTGCTCAACGAGAAATGACCAGTTCTAAAATAGGTTTTATTCAATAGTTCTACATATTCTGCTTACTTGATGTCCCTTAATCTTCAGGTTCAGGTAATATTTAACTTTACTTAAAACGAGAGGTCTCTTTTTTCTTAATTATTAATGCATACAGCCTTCCCTGATTCGATGTTTGTATGCCATATTAACTGGCATTCTGATGTAGCAGAACGTGTTGCTGAATCACAGAATGTTCTGCTTTGCTTGCTAGGCGAGTTCTTGTACTCACCCCATTTTTTGTCTTTTTGAAATACGAATTTCTCCAGAAGCTTATGTAGTCTACTTTTTCTTCAACATTAATAATAATATGTCATTATTGATCCTCCCACGTGCCTAGTAGCCTTGCGCAATATCCAGTCATAACTGTTTTATATTGTGTACAATACTGATAATTCCTTGGCGTTGATAGCATTGGCTTGTATGGTAGACTTGGCGTGTGGCAACCGCCAAGTCCTTACCCGTTTTGTATTGTTTTCCTATGTGTTTTTGTATTGTGTCGTTTTTGAAGAAAGGACTTAAAGCGTAAGAGAGAAGATGAGAAACTCCATGAAGTTTAACTGCAGTGGCACATTGGGCGGTAGGATTACATCACTTGAGTATGTGTAATCGCACGCCCAGGGTACTTGAGTAATATATTCTTAGTACCTGACCTCTACTTGATGAAGTACGCTGTATACTGATTACAGTACCATGCCAGTGACTGGTGGTTCAAGAAATATGTAAGCCTATATTTTTTCCAAAATAAAAATAAAATTCTTTTATACACTTTGTCAAGTGTATAAAAATTTTAGGCTTTTATATTAAAAATAAACATAACATGTATAAACTATATTTTTCAAATATTTACGGCTTTCTACAATTTATGTATTCTAATCTAATGTATTCACAAACTAATGTCAAAGACAATAAGTGACTAACGTCACTAATTAATAGGTAAATATATATTAATACATATGAATACAAAGTTCACTTACGTAGGTAGATTTGTTCACAAATAGTTGTTACTGCGGTAAACGGTGCAGCTGATTTATAACTGTTGTTAGTATCCAGTAATTGAGACAAACGTTCTCCAAAAACTGTGTGGGAGAGTTCATTACCTGAATAGCTATTCTTTGTTGGCTGTTGCGTTCGATCACAACAAATTCACTGCATTCACATATTTTGAGAAACAAATACTTGTAACTACAGTACAATGTGCATCAACAACTAGTCTAATTTTCTACTACAAGGAGACGATTGTTAAATTATTTACTATTTTATTGCTCATGTTTATCTTTACACACAGAGACACACACACACCGCTGTGTGTGTGTGCATGTATTGGGATGTATAGGTGTCGCATAGAATAAATAGTGAGATAAATGTTGTTGGAATGAAGCGGATTTATTAATGATGTAATTATCCTTGACAATTTACTGAGCTTTTAATACAGTTCATAAAAAATAATTAAGCTGTTTCTGCTTACCTTTGTAACACAACTAAAAATGTACATTCTATACGATGAAATAAATTATTAATTAAAAGTTCTTTTTGTCTTATTTACAATAACGTCTTTACTGATGTGACATGTTCTTTCATTATTTTTTTTTAAATTGTATAAAATAATACAAGTTCACTTTTGTTTAATGTCGACTGCAAATCCTTCAGACGACGGGTTGTTCCTAGGCAATCCTGGAATCGGGATGAGTATGAAGGTTGATATTCTCTGTCCGGCTTCAAGGCCTGTGGACATTTCTCACCGGCACGGTTACATACACTTTCCCCGCAAACCGATATTGTTTCTGCTAAATGGCGTGTCAGACTTATACCCTATTCCAGTCAGCTGTAAGTGTCTGTATTCCGTAATCGGATATCTTTCACTTTCGCGGAATATCACAATTATAATATTTTTCGCAGTAACTCTAGGAGTTTTGTAACGTGTGTTCGTCGCGATAGGTAGACCGATCATCATGTACCAAGCGGCGTTCACAATTTGTCGATTCCGAAGAGAGACTGATTCATCCGTTCAAATCGATTTCATCGATAGAATCTTCGTAAGCTGATTGGTGCTTCAATAACCCCTACTAATGATTTTCTACAGTAATAAATTTTCTTGTCCAAGAAGGCATCCAAACAAACAATTCATGTTTAGAAAATCTGAATATTTTTACTATCAAATTTATAACCATAAAACGTTTTTACTTTAAAATGTATTCCTTTAATGATTTTTTTAAATAACTATTGTCATCAGTTACGTCCTTTTATTACAAATATTCTGATAAGTCCCATCTCAAAAATTCCCATTTTACAAAAATTATTTAAAGTAACGTGTTTTTTATGAATGTCCCGTAAAATAATTATCTACCCTTGCACACACGCACTACACACTCAGCAAACCATCCTTACGGACAATTTGATAGCACTTAAAGTTGTTTTACAAACTTAAAAAAACTTAAAACTAATATTTTTTACAATATTCCTTATCAAAAAATTCACAATAGTCAGACGTAGTTATATTGGTCTTTATATTGTTATATGCTGTCAGTCTTAGGCCTATATATAAAGTACGGGGAATGTAATATGTATATGGCATTCACAGTGTTACCTCACAACATCAAGTAGTTTGTTTGATTTTTTAAATTTTTAGTATGGTTTTTAATTTTTATTCCCTTTAAAAGGCGACAGGAAACCAGCGAGTTGTTAATTTAAACCAAATTGGTAATAATAATTTTCTACACGTATTAACCCAAAAATTCTTTTTTCCGCCGCCAATCACATAGACGAGAGCTGGTCACTACACCGCTTCTTAGGACGTTCTGCACCTTTCCGTCCATTCGACTTATCATCATTCCATAGTTGTTTAGGGATGCGGCAGTCGTCCATTAAGTTAAAATGTTTCAACCATCTTAGCCGATATTAAGCAGTCCTGTGTAGTATAATATATTCAGTTCCTTAAATACTTTAAATTGTACCTTAATTCCAAGTCGCTTCCTCCTTTTATTCACAGATGTAGTCGCCACATCGTTGTCCGTCCGGTTATTCCTTACTTGAGACAGTTTAGTAAGTAATACGTCGTCTGGAAATGTTACTAGCATATCGTAGGGTAAGACGATACTAGCTGCCACGTTCTGGCCTAACGTCAATCACGAGAATCTGTCTCCCGTAAACTGGCTGTCTTACGGCAGTGAAGAGACCAGTTTTTCCTGTTCGAGATTCCATAAAATCGTTAATGTGCCTCTCACATCTTACTCCTCTGACCAACATAGGGTTATCCGCGTTTAGGAGCAACTGCTTACACCTAGGGAGCAAGATGGAATGGAATAATGGTGTATGGCGAAATGGTGTGATGGCAAAATGGTGTATTTGTAATAAAAAGACTTGTTGACAAGGCAGTTCAGTCCAGTACTTTAGGGGCCTAACTAAAATTCATTAATGTTAATAACTAAAATTCATTCGTTTTTGCATATAGAAAAAATGAAGAACGCACAGTCTAAAAAACAAAAAAAAATACTTTAAGTAAAACTCAGTGGTAGGAGATTACGTGAAGGACCAAGAGTTACCTTAAATAGTCAGGTACTGTGAAGGCTAACTATTGGCAACTGGAAGGTTAGATCAAAGAATAGGGATGAATGAAATCTATTCTTGAACAAGGCAAGATTATGGAATGATGTAGAGCCATAAACGATGATGATGTTATAGTGTGACAAATTATAACTCATTTTTGTAAAAACTAAACTTTCACTATTAACCTTAAATCACCACTTAATGTTATGCAGTAAATCATTCAGCATCCAATCATTTCCATTTGCAGGATGTTCGTGAAAAGGTTCAGTAGGCAAGAAATTAGATTAATTTTTTTTTAATTCTTGTATGCTATTAAATTAGCACAATAGAGTTTTACAGATCATGTTTTATTTATGTTGTTAATTCAAGTAAGACACCAAGGAGCGTAGGCGCCGATGAAAGTGGACGTTAGTTTTAGTATCAGTATCGTGTCTTAGTATTAGTACTAATATTAGGATTAGGTTTAATATCACAGTCTATCGTCACTAAACAATTCTTCAATATACATTTAATATAAAGCTACCAGTCACAATAAAAGTGATCCTACATTAGTGATGATCCAGTAGTATATATCTAAAAGAAAAATTTATTTTTTAATAGCAAAGTGAAAATATTAATTATTTGTTTCTGATTACTCAGAGACACACCGCGATAAAGACTACTCTTAGACAAACTAGTTTCCTCAACTCATTCCTAGCTTTTTGGGTTTAAGATATGCTATTCTGTCTTGTTCAACAATTTAGAAGTTACATAATTTTTCAACAAAAAATAGAAAAAATAGACGTATTTGAGAGAACAGTATAAAGAAGGTATATGAACTCTGATAAAATAAGACTTTTAACCCTTACCGTGTGGGGTTGAAACAGAGTAACAAGTTATTATACTATAGGCCTATGTACTGTGTGTGGTTACAAATTGTAATGAACTGTAACCTGATGTTATTAAACTGTTCATTCTATGTAATTAAAATTTCGTACGAAAATCTATGCCATATCTACTGTTAGGAAAAGCAGTGTCAAAATTAATAAAATTTCACCGTGTTGTGTATATTGACTTAGGCGCTGAAGCGTTCCTGATCCCCTTTACGAAAATGTGGCTTAAGTAAGTGTTTCTCTCTAATTCTGTTTTGTTGTTGAGTGAATAAATTACGAAACAACAAGAATTGTGGTTTGTAGGTTTACATTACATGCACCCATACAAGAGCTGTGGTACCTTTATGTTACAAATTCTCTTAACATCGCTAAGATCTTGAATAGCGCTTCTTAATTAAATTAGCATAGAGCTGCTGTACGGTTTAATCGAGATGTGTAAGCTGCGAGATACGTTGAGTTTATTTATTATTGCATATATTATTTACGACAGCAGTACAACATTGCTTTTGTGTCTTAAGTAAAATTACTTTTCTTGATCCATTGTATCTGAGAAGAAATTTTAGTTAAAAACGCTTTGTTAAGCTGATAAAATCACATAAATCTAATCTTGTTTGAATGGAGCTAGTTTATTTGTGCATATTAAACTAAACATAAGTGGTTGATGTTACGTTTTTTTTTGTTTACGTTTTTGTAACATAAACGTAAACATAAACATAAACATAATTGGATCACTTTTTGCATACTAAACCGCACATAAATAGACACTTCAACAGTTGTACACACTAAACCGTTTGATGCTTTGCTTCTATGATGATAACTTTTTCCGTACAGGGCAATCGTTCTTTACATACAACACTAGGTTTACGTTTCAGATGGCACTTAAAATACAGTGGCTGTCAAATCAAAATAGTAGGTTAAACAGTAGTCTACTGTTCGTGATAAAACAGTAGAAAGATGCTTTCTTTACAGTAAAACAGTAAAAACATTGACAGTACGAACACAGCAAAATATAGGCAAAATAAAAGTTTATAATAGATTTAAATCGACACTTTGTCAATAAAACAACCACAAGGTTTTTTACTTTGTAAACTTAATTTACAGTATTTAATAACATACATTAATATAACATGTTTATTTTACATTCTCTTTACAGATTTACATTGCCTTACATTACACTTCTGAATACTGTGTATCAATATTTACAAACCACAATCTATCATATTAGTAAACTAATCACTAAAATTCTAATGTTTCAGTCAATAACAAATAATCCCTTTAGGTCGTGTTACGCGATCTCAATAGTGCAGACTTGCAGGATACACGAGTTTGCGGCATCCCGCCTATTGAGTTGTAGCATTATAAAGTCTATTACGAAAGCCTATAATTTGAACTCAACACATCAAATCTTCACTGGAGTTTCTTAGAAACGCTCGTCTGCGTGGCATGTTTCTTTTGAAAAATTTCTTCCGGTCTCACTACCGAAAGGGAGGAAAGAGAGGGTTCCAGAAATTTTTTTTATTAATTCTTATTACATGACTTAGATTTCTGCGTAGGTGCAGAATATAGTTTGTTCTTCATAATCGGTGTCTCTCACTTGCATCATCATTTGCCTAACTGGTTCGATGTAATACTTTATCTTCTCCAATCGTGAGCTCATTCTTTTCATCTCCGAAGAGCACAACATCCCACAGCCACAATTATTTTCATCAGGCACTCCAGTCTGTGACTTCCTCTACAGTTATTTCCATTGACACCACCTTCCTTCACCATTGTCATGAAACATGGAATGTTGTAAGTACCCCACCAACCTGACTCATCTTATCGTTCAGAACTCTCATGTTTTGGCTCCCATTATTATCAGAACCCGTTTATTTGTTACTTTGTAAACTAATTTTTTTTCAACATTTTTTCATAGATGCACATTTCAGGTGCTTCTATTTTGTGTCTTTTACCTTCCCCATTTTTAACGTTTTGCATTGTAGTGCGGTACTGCAATTATATAACTTCACTAATATCCTGCTAGTTCGTAATACGTATTACACAGTAAAAAAATTTTTTGGGAAAACTTTTGAGCTACTTATTTCTTCTTTTAATATTCCTAATATTCCTTGTTCACTGCTCTAAGACTTTTAGAGTTTGTAAAACGTAGAAATACTGCAAATACTTATTTATAACACTTGCTATTCATTACATTTCCATTTTCTTGCATTGCACCGTTGAGTGCTTTACCTGAATTTAACCGTAGTTTCTAAGAATGAAATTTGAAAGGAGAACTGTCTCATAAAAATTATTTTGGCATTTGTATTAAATGCCTCAGTCAAGGCTGCACTCAAGTACGTTCCAGAGTGTAAAAGAACACTTGGTATATGCATTAGGCTGGCGTGCAGTAAAAATGGAAAGTTATTCCGTAACTCTACGCGACTTATATAAAAGCAAGAGCGTCTGAAGTCAGTTTACAGGAAGCGTCTTCCTTAGCGTGGATCGAGTGGTAGTCGAAGTATTATCGTCAATTTCTTTTGTATTGCGTATTTTGGCATCAACTAAATTGGTCTCTAAAATGGTTAGTGTCTCACGAACCGGGATATTAGTGTACAAATCGACAATGTCAAACGAAGAAATTTTATATTTGGGCTGTAACTCTAGGAAACCGTAAGGAAATCGCGGTACAGCGTGCATGCATGCGAGCGCTCCGAGCGATTCAGTTGTTACGTTTTGTATATTTTATTTAAAAGATTTTAAACATTTTAAATTAAATTGATATTGTGTATCTGAAGATGGGATTTCATCCCGAAACGCGTCATTGAACGAAAGAAGCTAGTGTCACTAAGGTGGACCGAATAAGGTAATTTAATTATATTAACCATAAAGTGACTCGGTACGTAAAACATGAATAACTTGTTTGGGCTTATGGATTTTTGGCAAACCGACGAATTGAGGAGTTACTGCCTTGATAGGCTTTAGCGCGCGACGTGTGTTTTCGTGGAATATACAAGCACTTCGATTTATTATATTATCCAAGATTTTTACAAACTGAGCTGTTTGGTCCACCTGTATCATTTCGATATTATTGTTATTTATAAAATCATTGACCTTTAGTGTGTATTGGTCCTTGTCCATTACAACAATACTGTTCCCTTTAACGCAATACAAAAGAAATTAACGAAATAATTAACCTATTAGAAGTGATACTTAGTCAGAACTATTTTACTTTTAATACCAAATATTATATCCAGCAAAGGGGTTTAGCAATGGGCTCACCACCACTATCCGGCTTACTGGCAGATGTATACTTAAATCATTATGAAAACACATATTTACTTAATAATAAAAATAAACTTTGTAGCAAGATAATTTCATATTCACGATACGTCGACGATACGTTCATAATATTCAATGGCACTTTACGTCAAATAGAAAACCTAAAAAACTACATGAATGAAATCAACGACACGATAAAGTTTACTCTTGAAACTGAAGTGAATAACAAGACTAATTTCCTTGACCTGACTGTCACAAGGCTGGATAACAAATTTAAATATAAAATTTATAGAAAGCCAACCACCACAGGTACTACAATACATGCTAATTCGCACCACCCGTTTATACAAAAAATTGGCACCCTTTAATAGTTTAACACAAATATTATTAACAATACCAATGGACGCCAGTGATTTCAATGGTGAACTAACGACAATTAGGCCTAAGCACATAGCTATAGCTAATGGATATAAGGCGTTAATGATAGATAACCTAATCAGGCAAAATCGAAAGAGAAAGGAAAAGAACGGTACGTCCCGTAAAAATCTAGATAATACAAGGTGTATATCATGTGAATATGGCAATACCTTACCCAAAATATTAAATAGTGT
This sequence comes from Magicicada septendecula, assembly GCA_034769895.1. Classification (NCBI taxonomy): domain Eukaryota; kingdom Metazoa; phylum Arthropoda; class Insecta; order Hemiptera; family Cicadidae; genus Magicicada; species Magicicada septendecula. The sequence continues at coordinate 391,192,345 of CM068369.1, forward strand.
GTTCAACAAGTCAAATAATAAAATGGCATTCCGCACTTCTATTACCATTGGCAAAATAGTTAATTCGAAACAATCCACACCACTAGAAGGTAAGACAGGGGTATTGTAAAGTAACACTGACTGTTACAGTTAGTTGTATAATAAAACACACTTATATCAATTACATATTTCGATGTAGACTATTAATATTAATTTTAGTAATGTTAACAAATGAACATACAGATAAGAATTATACCGAGTAGTCTTTATATAAGTGAGAGGTGTGTATTGGCGAGGCGACACATTGGCGCCGACCCAGTGTAAAATTGTATTGTAAGTACAACTTTCTAAGTCGTAAAGATATAAAACGCTTTGTTTGCTAAAAACAGCAAAAAATATGCAGTACCGTTAGACTTAGGGTGTTTTCGGCCTTCAAAATACAAAGAGTGATACGTCATAAACGAGGGTGATGGAGAAAGCAGATTTCTCTTTTTTTAACGAGAAAACGGTCTCGCGGCAAAAAGTGCGCGTCTATAATATTCACCAAACATAAAAAGCGTCACCTCTGCGCGCGAAGTTATTTCGAGTGGTTACTGGACAATTTCAAACTTACCGGCAACACGTTCGAATATCAGCCAATGATAGTAATTTTAAGAGTAGCGGCAGTAAGGGAAGTTTAGGTGAAACTATAAAAGTAACTGATGCAGGAACTTAAGGAGTCAGTCAGTGAAATCAAAAGAGACAGTCACAATCAGTCAGTCAGTGAAATCAAAAGAGACAGCCGCAATCAGTTAAAGTCAGTGAAATCAGTAAAGTCAGTCAAATCAGTTAATGCAGTCAGTCAAATCAATCAGTTAGTTAGTTAGTTACTCAGTCGTTCAGTAAATTAGGCAATCGTCAATCGACAGTCAGAATCAAGAGTCTGAGAATCATTCAGGCAAACAGTATTATTTATTCTGTGGGCGGCATCAAGTGCGAAGAAGTCTTATTTATTATGTGCGCGACCGTATGAAAAGTCAAAGTTTCAGAGGACGTGGAGACGAATGATTATCGCGAGTGTGGTGAATAAAATAAAAGAAGATTATTACAAATTGTGTTGTGATGTGTAAAATGTGGAACGAGCGAGACGGAGAAATGGATAATCGAATTCAAGTAACTGTATCACATTAAATGTTGTAATCAAATAATTGCGTGTAATATAATTGTCTACTCAGTTTAACCCGTTTCATTCTAAAAGAACATACGAATTGTTCAGATGCTGAAGAGTTTTATATCTTACGACCTAGAATAGGAGTACAAAGTATAAATATTAATATAAATTTTGAATGATAGTTTGATATTGCTGAAATGTTAGATATTAAGTCATGTCATTGATTAATGTTAAATTATGTTGAGAAAGAAGGAGATTTGCTAGTTTCAAGAGTAACCTGTTAATGATCGATTTTGTTCATTAATCTCTTATTAATGATAAATAATATTTTATGTGTTTATTAATCTCTTGTTGATGATAAATAATGTTTATATGTTCATTAATCTCTTATTAATGATAAATGATATTTCATGTGTTTATTAATCTTTGATAGATGATAAATAATATGTAATGTGTAATTAATCTCATAAATCTGAAAGCATAGTCAATGGACTAATTAAGCGTTTATAAATGGTAAATGATATTAACTGTATTCATGAAGTTCTTGTAATGATTAACCAGGGATAAGAAGTTAGTAGTAATTGAGAAGTAATTAACCTGTCAAATTGAAACGATGATAATATTCTATGTTATATATTAAATGTATTCAAATGGTAAATATAATATCTTTTAATTAGCATCTGATCATAAGAGTTGTTATTAACAACACCCTGAGATTCCTAATTATCTCTGGCGCCCAGCATTTTATACTTAGAATTTAAATAATAATTACAAGTGAAACCCAGAATTTAATATTTGTCGCCAAAAAACGAGGTGCAATCACAAGGAAAATTTATAGTATACAAGATTTCATGTAGCGACTGTAATAGCTATTATATCGGACACTGGTAGATCTTTTGGTAAACGTTTCAAAGAATATCTCCCTAAACAAAACATTAAAAAACTAAGTTCCAGTTTTGCACGCCATTTAGTTGATAACAATCATAATTACACGAAATTCAAGACCAACTTTAGACCCCTGCATATATGTAAGAAAAGCAGATACATGAAGGCTACTAAAGAATTTGAAATATATAAGGCACAAAAAATTCTCAGTAAAATTAAAGGTAGTGACACAAATAATAGTAAGAATATCCCTGGGTTCCTATTAAATGATCAACTGCAGTTTCAGTCAAACTAACTATATGACGTAGTAATTAGTATCCAAGATAAGATTGAAAACACACGGACTACAGAGTAAATAACGTACAGCAATAACAACAGTGCGGGCTCGACTTCAACGCGGTGCGCACCGGCCGTATATGTTCCGTTCACGTTTGTGTTTTTATGTGTTCGTTTATTTATTTTATTTTAATGTACTGACGACCTCTTCTATGGAGTGAAGCACCTGATGATGAGACATACGTCTTGAAACGCGTCAAGCGACAAAAAAAGTAAGTCACTGACGGAACTATTAACGTAAGTTTTTGAATATATTTCCATAATATTCATGATTATATTACTGCTTTACTGTTACCAATAATGATGGTAATTACGATTATATTGTTGATGATGACGATCAATACATTGATGATATTCTGGTGATGACTATAGTGTAGTGTACTAAGTGTTTTGTATCAAAGTTTGCAAGGAAGAAAAAAATATATTCATATTAAGTTTTAAAATTATAAAACAAAATTATGTCTTAATGATAATTGTAAATAGCCGATTATCATTTATACGCAGCCGATTATCATAAAATAGAATAACTTTGGATGACACAAAATTCATTTATAATTTAAATTACTGATTTTTAATTTATTCAGTTTATGAAAATTGCATTGTGGCTTTATAACACATATATTGAATGTTATTTTATTAAACGAAGCAAACGATTAATATTGCTAAATATCGTACAAAATGTTTTGCAGGGCTGTACTGTCAATAACCAATGTATTTTATTGTTTAGTACATTTACTTCTTAGCACACAAGCAGATAAGTACAACTGTGACAAGGTAACTGCGTCCCTGCAACTTTAAAATCGTATTTTATTTTCGAATGAGCTTAATGTTAAAAGTACTTTTCTATAACAAGAAAACGTTATTTTAAGGATATTATGTATTTAATAATAGTAAATGAAGTATAAAATGATCATACTTTTTTAAAGTAATTATATTCCGATATAGTAATTATCGAAACAATGTTTTGAAACAATATCGATCATCCAATCAGTTTTAACTAATTTGGAGAGCGACGGTAAGTCTGAAATCAAAGCAAGTGTAAACGCCTACAACTGCATTGCGGCAGTTGAGAATGGGATGAAATCAGAGCACGTACCACTTGAGAGGCACTCACCTTAGCACAACTGTAAATCAAAACATCCCCCTCCTACCCGACACATACTCGCGCGCGCGCGAGACACGTCTATGTCTGTTGTTTCTCACACGTTGGTGGCTTCTTCTAAAATATCCAGAATGTCATCATTCTTTATTAGTCCATCTGGAGGTTCAGTGTACGTGTCTGAAGTATCAAATTCCTTTGTCTTCACTTTTGCATATTATATTCAAATTGGTTTAAAATATTCTCCCCATCCTAATTTTCAATCTAAATTTTTCTAGGTCGTCTCAAAAGTAAGAATAATATGTTCCTCTTTCACGCCTGATCGATCCTTTCTACTCAGATTTTTCTTTAGCCTTCTTATTGCGTTTGGATGCACTTTTACACTTGTTTCGGTAAACTATGAGCGGCCATTCATTACACCTATCTATATTAAATTAAATGTTTATTAATGATGTTATCTGTATCTAAATGAGCAATACTTATAAATTCTTATATATGGATGATTTTTTTAAATCTACATTTCTGACGGTTATGTCTGCTCAGTCCAAAAAGCCACTTGGGCTGTTTCAGTGCTTTTTCAACGTCTGTCAACAGTGTTTTCTAGATTTAGGGTTCTTATCAGGAAATCTAAGTCACCTATAAGAGGCAGAGTATTTAGTTAAAGAAGAAGAAAAAGTAGCAGCATAGAGAATATTGTTAAAATTAGTTTTTAGACAAACCATAATAATACATTTCACTTATACTAAATCTGAAAACTACAGAAAAGGGTAATAATAAATTATTTTTATATTTTGTATAATTCCATGTTGCGTTTGGTCGATCTGTTCACATAATTTTTTATGTCAATTATCATAGAGAAAATTAAGTGCACTTCATAACTCGTATCTACAGAAAAAGTGTGTGTGTGTGTGTTTACGCGCGCGCGCCCTAATGCGTGGGTGTTTTTTAACAAAATGATAGGCTTTGAGACTGGCATAAAATATTTATCTTATTTTTCTCTCGCTATTCATCTAAAAAATTGAGTTAGCAAAGCAAATTTTATTTTTAAATTTGTTGTACAAGAAACGGAAATAAAAGATATCTTCATGTTTGTATGATATAGAAGCGTACTCAAGAACATGCCTTTCCAATCAAAATAGTATCAATATGACAAATGCAAAAATGGTAGAAGCAAATACTTACTCCATCTGTTTTGAAAACTGATATTAATAAAATTAAATAATGTAGGTTATCACGATGCAAAGTGGGATAATAATGAACACAGAATTCTGTAAGGAATGAGTGCACTATAGTTGTAATGTTCGCCACAGATGACCAATATTTGTATTATTACGGTAGAAGATAGTGCAGTTATTGAGAACGTATTCGTTTAGACATATTGTTCTATATGAGGAGAAAATCGCCATATTTTTTAGATGATGTTTCCTACGATTGTTTATTGTAAATTCACTATATCCTTGTGTTATAATGTCGGTGTAATATCTAGTCTACTTGTTGAGGTACCAATATTTAAATTCATTCTCTTCTGTGTACAATTACATAGTCTGAATGAAAAAAATAAATCTGATTTTATTATGTAAAATTTCCTTTGATTTTACATAATATTTATGGACTAAGGCACAACTTCATTATCAAAAATTATAGTAAGGTAAGGAGTAAATGTCTGAAACCTATTTTATGATTTTCCATTTTTTTCCTGGGTGAATCTATAAACGAAACCTCCCCCCCGCTATAACTCTTCTTGCTAACCAGGGTAGTCGTCTTCAGAGACGCCAGAAGAGGACGCTTGACCCAGCCAACAAGGACTTATTTAATAAGCCACTTGTATGTTACTTCAGACATACTGTCAGCCCATAAACATTACTGCAAGTTAGCTACGAGGACACACCCTTGAAGACCATATCGTTTCGCAGATTTTCAGATATCGCAGATTGTCGATCGCAGTACTGAACGCATCTCGTTGTTAAGCCCTTAGCTTAGCAAATGAGTCAATGTATTGCCTGAGCTATTAATACAATAATATCTTCTTTCTATGACCAGTTTTGCATTGAATTTAACTGATTTACGTCGCTTTGAATCACTACCGAGCACGACTGTGAAGACGAGGCTTGTAGAACTGAAAACGCCGTATGGCCGTATGGTATTTCCAACAGACCAGATTGTTTTTGGTAAAGGGAAAATCAAAATACTTGTGATAATTTCACCTCTTGTCTTTGGAAAATTTACGTTTTCTTAAAACAGGGGACAGCCAACGTCATTGTGATACATACGACCAAATTAATTGTCCTTACTCTGGCAACCTTCAATCAAATTTACTTCTGCCGCAACAAAAACATTCGATTGAAAGGATCACTGTCGTATACCTGAATACCCTCTCTGGGCATGCTGATTCCAACAATTAGACTGTACCGTGTAGTGCTCTACAACTTATGGACTGAAGGGTCTGCTGAAATATGTTATCTAAACTCATGACTGTCTGGGTAAGGAGACAACCATTTTCGTTTTTGATCGTATAGGCCTATAGCAAGAAAGCATTTTGTTCAAACTTGATGTTCATATCATAGATGGTTATTATTAGATTACAGTGATACGTGTACGGGAAATAACAGGCTAATCTGCTTCTAAAGGAAGTGAAAACTAGAGAGGCGTTCCCAGATTAAAAAATACACGTTTTCCTTTCAGGCGTTTTTCAACTGTTCAAGTCAATTGACCCAGTTGCGCCTGTAATCTTCAATTGCGGCTGATAACTAAAACGTTGCCTTTAGTGACTCTATGAACGCTGTGATATCACCGCGGAGATACCTCTAACAACCGGGAACCACAACAACATGTTACTTGAGTGAACTTGTGTCATTGTGTCAATGGAGTTGTGTTCGATCCAACGGGGTTACAGGATAAGTTGCGTTTATATATATATATATATATATATAATTTGTGATGTTTTCAATTTGTTTCTTCTGCAAGTAGATAATATTGATACAATATTATCTACTTGCAGAAGAAACAAATTGAAAACATCACAAATTATATAATTACTGCAAGAAACATCGAGTTACTTATATAGAAAATGATATATATATATATATGTAGTAACATCCAGTAATTAATCGTACTTATTAATCTGAATTGTACCTTGTTTAACTTGGTTATTTAATAAGGATGAGTATCTGTTCAGGGGAATGTTTGTTGAGCGCCAATTTGCAATCACCGATTGCAAATAAAATTTATTTGTAAAATATCAATTATAAATTTTTATAATAAAAATGTTATATGGTTTCTTTATCAGCTGTAATTAAATCTCTTTTAATCTTTTCTTTCAGCAATGAATGTGATAACTTATGCTCATCCAAACAAATTTGAAAAATCTGCCATGACTTTCAAATGAGGAGTGTTGCCAACTTAATCTAATTACTGAAGTCAATTCACAGTCCAGATATCTTGTTTAGTATATCATACCCATTTTGTATTCATCAAATAAAGAAACGAATAAACCTTTTATCTATTTTTTTTAAACTCAAATCCTTTATTTATTCTTTAACTTGTTTTAAAAGTCAAATATAATTCTTAACAAAGTTTGGCCAGCTGTATTTTAATATGCTCAGAGTGGCAGCAGTAGCAATAGTAACTCTTATACCTCAGGGCATAAACATTTCATATTTTACATTTAATGAATAAAATACAAATATAATGTGTTAAGTTAGGTCCTTTTGACTACGATATAAACAACAGTTCTTATAGGGAAAGTACCAAAATACATGTGATTAGAAATAGTTACAATGTGCCTTAACAGGATTATATAAATAGTGTAACAAAGTTCAGTGTTTAGGTTATGTTAGTAAAATGTTTTTTAGACTTAATTCGCTTTAGATTATAGTAACACTATACATCAATGGTTTTTTATGCTTATGGTAATACTATTCATTATTATTGTTCTTAGTGAAAGTTCCAAAATGGTTTTTATGAAAAGTGTAATCAATGTCTTTGAAACCTATAGTCTAGGCTTAACAGGGAATGGTTCAGATTAATTTTATATCAAAAATACTTCTCTTCCTGTGTCAATTGATTCGATTTCTTCAGAGATATACTGTTTTAATCCTTTATAGTCCTGTAGCACTTCCTTCTTCTATTTTAGTCTTGATGAGGATAATTATTTAATTGTTTTATTTAGATGCACTGATATAAAATGTCTCATAATTTAATTTTGTCACTATGTGGTGTTTTAAATCAACCTTTCTTCATTCAGCTCCAATAATACAATTCCCTCTCATTTATTATAACATATTAGTTGCTAAGGCCTATATCAGCTATCTTATTGGTTTCCAATGTAACATTTTTATGTCACCCTGGTGACATCATAGTAATAACATAAACAAACTTTTACTATTTTATATGTCATTTTCTTTTAAAATGATATACCTTTTTTATAAGAGCTCTGATCTTCACCTTATTTGTTTCTTTGATCATCTGATGAAACAATGATCATTTTGACACCACTTTTGACTATCTTCTGTTCTATATTTCTTGAGTTAGTAATTCACACTTTTTATTCTATTTGTTCCAAACTTATTTATTATTATTTCTTTTAGTACTTTTCACTTTCTTAAATTTATTTTACACATTTATTAATCCTTTAACATAACCTGACATTGTTTCATTATTATTTTAATAGAAATTCTTATTCATATAACTTAACTGTCTAAGCTCAATATGCCTAGTTTTACAAAAATCGATGACTATTATTTTGGTACTTTCTTGTTAAGAAAAACATTAGTGTTATTAACACTATCATATATAATATTAATTAATGTGACCCAAACTAATTACTAATAACTATTAGTAATATATTATAATGCCCCTTAACTGACTGTATTTATAAATTTACAGTCTGCACAAATAAAACAAAATTCCCTAAGTAAGTTCATTAACAGTGTCCTTCTTACTTATCATCATTGACATAATTTTAACTATGATAAACACAACTATCACAGTCTTCGTTAACATACATTAAACAATTAAAATAAACCATATTCAGTCAAGTCTTCCATGACTGATTTCTTAAAAATCTTATGTTTCTTGGTACTTTTTTATTCAGATAATCAAAGTATATTTATGTTACAAGGGCATGGTAAAAGTGTCATGTAACAATATATATCTCAAACGGTTCAAATTTGATTATACTAATAAGGATATGGTGAGTGTGTGAAATTTACAAACACGTCAATATGGAGCAGAGGAAAAATTATTTAATATACACTATAATAGATCTTTTATTTGGGATGGTCGTTTAAAATTTGTTTAATTTTAACTTAGAATGTTTTATTTACTAGTAGTGTTGTTGTTGTAGTTGTAGACTCTCACGTTGTCATATGGTTTGTTTAGTATTTAATATAGCTAATTAGTAAGGGGTAATTTGAAGTTAAAGTTCATGTTTAAAAGAGGATTAAAATCACTAATAATTCGCTGTATTCCCCTCCCCACTTACCATCCGTGAATGTCTTCAATCTTCTCGATGGGCGATTCTATCTCACTGTAAATACATTTATAACACACAGATATTTCGTTTGAATATCGATAAATGCACATTAAATAAAACAACACTGATATTCAATTGTAAATTGAATATTCCAATATCAATAATTCGAATATTGCCGCCACCTTGTGAAATAATTGTTTCTAAAAAATAAGCTATTTACTTCTATTTTATAGAAATGAAGACTCTATATCCACTGGTAATAAATTGAGGTTTTTATTGACATTAGTGAAATTTAGCAAAAATTCCCTTAAAACAATTAATATTGACTTTTTTGAAAACAACAACAAATTAAATAAATACTGAAACTTCTTCAGCTCAAGGCTGGTAACACTGTTACAATGTACGATAATATGGTGAATTAGGTTATGTTCACTTTGGTCATTAGTATTACCAATTTTCGTGAATCCTTTGAATATACATGATACAAGATATAAAGATGTGTTAATAAATAACAAGGTTTACTTATTTATTATGATTAAAAAAGAACAAAATTTAAAAATTAATAACCTCAATACGATAGTCCATACTATCGTAGTATCGTACGGTCGACTTATGCCTAGTGAAGCTAAGATTGTAAACACGTGCTTTTAACGTTGCACTATTAAAACAATATTACTGATTTATTAGTTATTATTATTATGAACTGGAAAGAGAAAAAAATTGGAAAAACTCTTATTAATGATTGCACTTATAAAATCATTTATGACAAGTGATTCTCTGTGACAACAAAATACCTTTTGATCATAGGTTAGTTTACCTAGATGAGAGTAAGTTATAAGATAGAATATTTAATATCATATAAAAATCTTAATATTATATTTTACAAACACTTTATTTATTAGTAATAGGATGTAGAATTATCAGTAGTGATAGTTCTCACATAATAAGTTATTATTTATCAAAACTGAATTCATAGTCAATTAAGCGACTATATTTACAAGTAATTGTGTGCGGTATATAATATTGATTCCGCTTTTATTCATTATTCTTTAAATATAAAAATATAACATCTTTTAATTAATTATCGTCATCAAGTTGGACGAGCACTTTATTCATTTCGTTCTGATAATTATTCATCGTTATCGGTGATGCACTCAAGCGTGTTTACTTCCTGTTTCCTGTTTCCTTTCACATGACATGACCTTTATTATACACTGGTCATGTCTTTTGTTTCACTATACACTTATTACACTGTCACACGATAAGAGGTGTTCAGTATAGGTTATAATTGACCACGCTACTGGGGGGACGCGCACATTTTAAAAATATGTCTTGACGACTGTCACACGCTCCTCTCGCTTCGGGTGTTGGAAGACAATTAATTCATCTCGCTAAAGCGTCTCTTTTCGTCTGGTGAAATTGAGTCAGTCTATTGGTTTAGAAAGCCATACTCTCTAACCCAAACGTCTTGGTTAAACAAGTATTTTAATTTTATAGCGTCTCTGCTTCGGGTTTGAGGCCATATATGACGTGTATTGACATTCGAAAATGATCGAAAATCTTATAATGGCTATAAGTTTCTTATTATTAGTCAGATCGTCATTTGGATAGTGGCATTAAATTGCGGACACTTGCGTCTTTATTTTAAGCCCAAACAAGTAATAATTCCGTCCATTAATAATTCACTTCACTTTCTTCAAAACTCATATAGTGGTTCTTAACACAAATAAGTCCTTTTCACTATATTTTGTTGTAATTACATCTTAATACTTATGACTAAACATTTTGAGTCCATTTCTCATTCATGCTAATACATAATATTGCTATATTTACAGTTTAAACCAAATTTACTAATGCCGTATAAGCCAACTATGTCCGATTGTTTATATTTACTTATATCACTATTATCCCTTATTCTACTACATGTTTTTTGTACTATAACATTATTAGCTATATCTATATACATTTGTTCATACTTTATTTTGGTAAAATGTTAATTTGTTTACATATATAGTATGGTTCAAAATACATTATGCTCTCATCTCGCCATTTTGTCACTCTTATTTAGTTATTTTACTACACCTTAGATATATGGTTAATAATTAAAATTGTGTACAATTGTTGTACATGATTAGTTTAGTGGATTCACTAACTTTTTGTTATCTGAAATCTCTCTAAGTTATTGTATGGTGATTATTTACACCTAGTCCTATGATTGCCGTTAGTTAGTTTATTAAATTTCAGTCATTAAATTATTAGTATAATGCTTGTGAGGTGTTCTCATAGTAGTATTGAACATTCCTCTAACTACTGGTAACACTTCTTACATTCTCTTTACAAGTTTTGTCGATCTTTTTTGACTAACTCTTTTGTCACATTGGGGTTCTGTCTATTTGGTTTATTATTATTATATTTAATCTGACTCATTTGTTGTGTCCTTCAGTTCATATGGTATTCATTGTTTTGTATTTTTATTCTTATTTAGTCTCTATTTGAAACAATTATGGATAATTACTTTGTTTAATTAATGTATACGATTTTATGTTGTAGGTCCAATTCATGTGAGGTTATGTGTCATTTGTTTGACAACAATGTGCTTCATAGTTTTTTACAGTATTCATCTCAACTACTGTCATCTCATTATGGCATGTTACTACAATGGTTTATTATTATGTTTTACACATTTTGTACACATTTTACACTATCTGTTGAAACAATAATACTGGGTTTCTTAGTCTAATTATGTTAGATATTTTGGTGGCTTGTATCTAGGCTTTGGTACATTGACTTGTTTATATTTAACAAATTAGTTTATTCACTACTATTTGTCTTGAAATTCATCTACATTTTGTCCTGTGTTGCTATGACATTCAGGCACATTTTATATCAAGGATTATAAAGCTTTTATTATTGATCTCCATGAACAATTAATTCACTTTTCTGTATTATATATTTGGTGGTCTTATTGATTATATCTGTGGTTTTACAATCTTGGATTAAACTTGGTACACTAACTGTTTGTGCATTTCACTTGTTAATCGTTGATTCTTTCACTTACAAATGGTTATTCACTTCCCTCAGTTATAAACACTTCACTAATATTGTCTGTGCTGTTTACTAGGGGTAAATGTTATTATATCATTTGTTATTACATTTATTCTAAGTATTCACTGTCATTGTTTGTGATCACTTATTGATGCTCAACACTTGGTTTTTTTATTATTGATAGTCCAATAATCATTAAACTTATTCTGGTCACTACATTGATTTTGATACTTTTCATATTTTGTGAATGTTGATGTCTTTTACTGGTCATACATAATCTTAATTCTTCATGGTACATTTCTTCCTCTTCTTCTTCTTCTTCTTCTTCTTCTGGTTAGTTGTTTGTCACTTTTGGTGCTTTTCTTGGTTACACATTATTTGTAATAATTCATGTTCACTGAATATAGTCATATTCTTCCACATTTTCATTCATTATTATGATAGTCACTGTCCTATATTTATTTCATTATTATAACAAATTAGTCTGTTTTTTCACTATGGTGATTGTATTTGACGTGTCTCCTTCTTATGATGATAATCACTTTCGGCATATCCCCTCACTATTTTGATCTATTGGGCCTGTATGCTAACGTATTATATTGACTCATGGTATTTTCTCTTTCTTCCTTATACTCGATGATATTCTTATTATTCTTCTTTCTTCTTCGTTGGGTTGTTTAAATATTATTTATTCGTAGATACATATTTTGATTTTCATTCTCCTGTTCCTTCTTCCATGCTTGATGAAATATTTTCTTGTTATTCTTCTATTTGACGTATTAGACCTTTTTTTTATGTAACTGCCATTTTGGTACGTTACAACACACAAAAAAAGTTTTAAAGATGTATATTGTATCAGATATTGTTATGTATTCATAATAGAAAAAATAATTTGTATTGTTCGATAATATAAATCGATTTTACTTGGTTGCTGCAACGTCCTCCTCTTCTCTCGTCGCTCCCGTCGTGGCGTCCTCTTCTTCAGCGTCACTCCTTCCAGGTGTCCTCTTCGTCCTGGCGTCCTCTTCGTCTTGTCGTCATCTTCTACGGCAGGCGTCTCCAGCGGCGATATTTCAATGAGTCTCGTTGTTATTATGTTTGACTGCTAACATTAATTATTTTCTTCATAAATTGTTCACTCACAATGATTATAAATTTCACTCGTACAGTTTATTATTAATTTATACTTTATATTTTCTTAACCTCAGGGTTAATATGGTTATAATTAATGCGGTGTATTAATTGTACACCTTCCACGATATGTTGAAGTGTCTTTAAATTCACTAAGCGGATATCTTAACTAACACGCAACAGCACTATATTATATTATAATTTTTTTCTAAATATTTTACCCACTCGGCTCTTAACGCAAAACTTCGTTAAGAATTACCAAGGTTTATTTTATATATGATATTTCTATGTTCATATAGAAATATGAACAACTCTCTTCACCGGGCAAAACTTCCCCTTGCAGATGCTAAAGCAGAACTGTGTCCATCCTAACTCTACAACAAATGAATCTTACTGAATTTAGTGTATTCTGATTGGCTAAGCCCAAGTCACATGATTGATGGAACAAATAGATATACGAATTTCCTGAAAAACATTGTATAATTTAGCAAAGGCCTGCATGGAAATTATCTACGAATTTTATAACCCTATCATTGACAAGAGTTACAATTGAGTTTTTCATCACTTAAAAAACCATATTTCTAAAATAGTTATGAACCATCGAGTATAAACAAATTGAAGCTATTTACCTAAATATTTTCTTGTCAAAGTTTCACGTCAATCGGTTTACTACCGCTGAAGATATCGCGATCAAACGTTATCACACCCGCACACGCGCACAAATTCACTCAAAAATACATGACCAAATAGAACACCTTTTTATGAAGAGTTTGGTATACCCTACATGCTTATCCATTTCTAAATACAAAACCTACGGCTAAAAGACAAAATATTACATAAAACAACGTAAAACAAATTTAAGCATGAAAATGCTCGTCATCCATGAGCTCTGATGCAACAGCATAGCTTATCATCCTGTGTTCCGTTGCAATATATAATATGTAAAATTTATAATAACTTTAACTCAAGATTTTTTTCCTTATTTGGAAAATGTTTCGGAACACATGGAAAACATCTTGAGAGAAAGTTATTATAAATTTAAAATATATTATATACATCAAGAAACAGACTGTAGCAAAAAGTGTTGGAATATATATATATATATATATATATATATATATATATAGTAATATAATTTCAAATATAAATATAAAAATAAAATATATATATATGTGTTATGTGTAGATTTGCCCTGACTGTAAGCCCCACTGTTTAGGCTAGTCAATTTGTAATATAATTTCAAATATAATAATAAATAAAATATAAAGATATTGATGATAAGAATTGTGTATGTTGTCTGGATCTCGGTATTGAACTCACCGATGATACAGCTCCACTTTGGATTCACCAAATACAAAGAATATATTTAATATAAATATGTTATAACTCGGTGTGATTGATTGATAAATAACAAATAAATCAAACTTTATAAATTGTGAAAATATTTTTTTTTGTGTATTGAGTTTTGATTTAATTATTTAATTTAATTAATTAATTAATTGAATGAGTAATTTCCTTAGATATCTATTCTCTCACTGTAAATTATTTTTTTTTGTTTAATAAAATAATAGTAACATTAATTATAGAAATAAAAACAATTCTGGTAACTGAGTAATGATTTGGGTTTATTAACATTCAAAATTATGCGCCAGTCAAACTGCGCATGACCAAGGCATTGGCTATTATTTGCTCCAGTCGGTAGCGAAAAAATCAACAAATATATTTTTACAAGGTTAAATTTGTGGTTCTTTTAACGAGTCGAAATGGTCAGAGGGCAAGGAACAAGATACATTCTTAACAGGTATTCTTAAACTAAATGGTAATAGCTGAAATAGAACAAAATTATTATTGAAATTGTCAATTAAAAAAAATTAATTGCGAACCAAGTCGAAGGAATGACGTCACTCCCTTCAAGCTGGCAGTGCACCGTGCTGGTGAGAAATCCAGTATGGCCGCCGTCTCCTCGATTTTAACTGCTACGTTGCTGGAATTGGCTGAGATTCTCCCGCAGAAATAAAATGATATTCCCTTCTCTGCGAAGTGGTGTTGGTCCAGGAATATAGTGTAGAATGTCCTCTCGTCTTCTGCGATGTCGTTTTCGTGATGGGTTTCTTGTGAAGTGTTCGGTGTTCAAATATGTGTATTGGTGTTCTGTGAATCTGGTCCAAAATTGTTCAAAATGGCTGTTGATTTCTTGTGTTGAGTTTTATGGTGTTATTACTGTGTTTTGGAAATTTGTGAAGTGTTAGAAATTGATAGTTAAGGTTATTTTCACTTTTTAGATCATCTCCGTTACACGCCGCATAACCACACTTGGTTTTATACAAATTATTCTGTTTTCAGTACTCTGCTAACACATTTCCAACTATTCGGCTTCACGATTAACAATAGACTAATAGACGCAACGTCGTCGTTTTAGGGTAATTTGTGCTATGTCTTTTTCCTCTTTATATTGTTTAACTATACAAATATCTGTCTAAGACTTGGTTCACCATCTAAATATACATAATAAGTTTTCTTATTTTTTACTGTATTTCAAATATTTCTTAATTTTACATAAATCTAACTACTCAGTAATATTGATTAGTTAATTTTACATCTTTTGATATATAGCTGGGTTTGTTTCAAGCTCATTTAAGCCCAATAATTACAATTTTATATAATGATTGTATGCCTCATATTTTGTACAAATTCGGTGTTTTAATGGTTTTTATTTGTTTTTTCTTATAATATTTCCATGGAATATACTTAATAACTCCGTGACTACTTTGTTGTTAATAATTTGGTTGTTAAAACATTTCAATATTGATTCATTTACTGTTTAGTCTGATTTGATTACTATTATAGGCCTATTATTATCTGTTTCCAAAAGAAGTTAATTTCCTTTCCTTTGTCATTCTATTTGCTATTAACTGTATCTGTATTAATTATATTTTCAATTTCTGTATTGTATATATTGAATTCTATTCCTATTACATAGATTGATTCTCTGATAGATAATTTTTTGGTTTATATGCCAGTCTGTGTTTACTAAAATGGTGTCTTAGCTGGTCTGTTTTTACATTATATATGGTTTACTGTTTTGAATAAAATTATTACATTTCTATGTCCTGCTTGCCTCTCTGACTTACACAATGGAAAATTAAATGACATGATCTTAAAATACAATGAAATATCTTGTATCTACTAAACTTTCTTTATAATAATAACATCATTGAACCATAACATAAACATCTTATGCCTAATTTTCTCTATACTTAGAATTATAATGAGAACATATTATTATCAGTCTTTGGCTGTCCTTTGTTTTTATGTTTCATTTTATCACAACCTTATTCTATTAAAATATCTTATTCCTAGTAACAATTTCAGTTATTCACTGTCTCTTTTTATTTACTATAACTATTTTGCTAAAATATTAACATAAAAACACCTTAGAACTACTGACACTTTCAGTGATTAACTGTCTCTTGTGTTACCTATACCTAAATTGTTCATACAATAAAATAAAAACATCTTATAACTACTGACACTTGCAGTTATTGACTGTCTTTTGTGTTCCCTATACTTAATTTGTTCATACAATAAAATAAAAACATCTTATACCTATCATATTGTTATTATGCCTAAACACTAAAACACTTTTATTATCTAAATTACACTCAGTCATTAGACTCTTTAGTTTTTATCCAGTATTTCCTACACTAATGGTAGTCTGTTTTAATATATTTTTTATATCACACTTTATTATAAGGTGTCCTTTATTTTGGCTACACTAATAGTAGTCTGTTTTAATAGTTTTTTGACATATTATTCTTACAACTAGTATACAATTTGGTTTTCTGGGATTGTATCTTGTAACTTGTTCTGGGTCTACATATATCAGTTTTAATTTTGTTCCATGGTATGTATTACATGACTATCATTTTTTGGAATATCTCTTCCTGGTTCTGGTCTCTTTGTGGGAATCTTGATATATTTTGTCCCTTTTTCAATATCACATTAGTAGTTTCTGGTCTTGTGGTTTCTCTGCATCTTGACCTTATTATTATTCCCTTATTAATATGGTTTCATCCTTTTATTTCCTTTTTTATGGTCCTTCCCTTTTTACTGCTTCCCCAATCTACTGGGTATACTGCTGGTTTAACTGGTTTTTACATAGTAAGTTATTTTAATCAATGGTTTTCTTTGTTATTTTTTCATTTTTATTAACATTTTATTGACTTAATATACAGTTTCTAGTGTAATCCTTAAAACAATTTATTCTTCTCACTCACTATGGAACTTTTTCCTTTACTTATGTTGCATTAAGTCAAATGTTTAACGTGATAATTTTGTTATGTTACATATGCTTTCCTGTAAAAGTGATTAGTTCAGATCATACTCTTAGTATGAATGAAATAATTACTACTAATTCTTTTGTATTTACATTTTCTTCGTGATTACATGTTTTCACTTTATATACCTTCTTTTTCCCACCGGTGCTTCCTCTCAGATGATGTGTATCTCCTTCATTAGTTTCTTTCTTCATTAATAAGTGATCTTCAATTTTGTGTATAACATTATCATTTTATATACTTTCTTATTTGGTGCTTCCTCACCAGTATGTTTACTCCCTAACATTCCCTAACAAATTAATTGGAACAGTTCAGAGTGGCACTTTTGGCTTCAATCCCTGCTGTCCAACACTTGAATTGAGTCCAGAGGTATTATCATCTCTGCTCAAAATATAAGACTGATGGCATTTTCTACATCCAGTCATAAGAATAAATAAACAGTAAAAGTAGTCATTTTTGACTAAAATAAACATCTTTAGATTCTTCACTTCATAATACGTTATATTAATTAATACTTTTATACACTTGACTCTTCTTCTCTCTTAAAGCTTATTCCACATTAGGTGGTTTAGGTATGTGGTATAATATACATTTCATCATGTTTACATAGAAAGTAGTATTTATATTTACTCTTTCTACCATCTGGTATCCATTGAGTTATTTTTATTGCTCATGGTGTAACGTGAATTAATTCTTTATCACTTTCACTATAACAGTGGTTATTGCAACAACATTATCATTATTAGTATCAGGGTTTTTTGGTTTCTGGTCTCACTATTTGGTCTTTACTGAGTTGGTCCTTCTTCATTGTTCCATTTTTATTAAACTATTTTCTTTGTGAGTTTGGTTAAGTTGTTTCGATTAAGTCATATGATATTCTGGTTTCCTTTCTCCTTTAGAATTTTGTATCCCTTTCTTACAAAATCTTTTTTCATATTTCAGAGTTATTTCTCATCATTTGTATGAGTAATGATATGAGCTTAATATTTTTTAATTTTAGATACTTTTATTCAACTACATTCTTTCTTATTCATAGTTGTTTTTCAAATATTTTGGTGTAAGTTGTACTTATTATTGTTTTGAATTTTGAAAATCTTTATTCATCAAAATTCTTTTCTCATTCATAATAGTCTTTGAATGTTTGGTGTAAGTGGTACTTACTAAGTTTTTGAATTTGGAAAATTATTATCTCCATCCAAATTCTTTTTTCGTTCATAATAGTCTTTGAATGTTTGGTGTAAGTTGTACTTACTAACTTTTGTAATTTTGTAATTTTTATTTCTCAAAATTCTTAATTTCTTCATAATAATCCTTCAAATATTTGGTGTAAGTTGTACTTACTGATTTTTGAATTTTGAAAATTTTCTATTTCTCAAAATTCATAATTTCTTCATAATAGTCTTTCAGATATTTGGTGTAAGTTGTACTTACTGATTTTTGAATTTTGAAATTTATGATGTTCAAAATTCTTTTTTTTTTAATTCATAATAATCTTTCAAATGTTTTGTTGTAAGTTGAACTTACTAATGTTTTTGAATTTTGAAGTTTTTATTCCTCCTCCAAATATTTTTTAATGGATAACTGATTATAAGTTCCTTTTACTTTATTTGAAATGATATCCTTTAGTACATACGTATTGTTATTATTGTTTTTAATAATCAGGTATGGGCCGGTATACAGCAGTAACAACTT
Source organism: Magicicada septendecula (assembly GCA_034769895.1). Classification (NCBI taxonomy): domain Eukaryota; kingdom Metazoa; phylum Arthropoda; class Insecta; order Hemiptera; family Cicadidae; genus Magicicada; species Magicicada septendecula. Next base: position 391,211,472 of record CM068369.1, read on the forward strand.
TTTGGTAATGCCTTCCAATGTACTGGGTAATTCCCTGTTTTTTAGCAGTACCTTTTCTCCGACTTCATAGCTTATTATTTTCTTAACAGCCTTTTGATATTTGTTCTTGCGCCTTTCCTGGTCTTCGGCCAATTTATTGTAGAATCTGATTCGATTGAATTTGTATTCTTGACTCCTGGGGAACTCTATTATTTCTTGTATTTCTCTCGGAGGCGGTTTTGCATACATTGCTGTGTATGGCGTGATACCTATAGCGGGGTGATATGACAAATTAAGGAATTCTTCAGTAGCTAATAAATATTCTTGCCACTTCTTTTTTTGGTTATAGCAATAAGTCCGTAATATTCTTCCGACTTCTCGCAGTACCCTCTCCGCTGGATTGCTGCTGGGGTGGTAGACAGATGTCTTGTATGTCTTAATGCCCAACGTATTCAGAGTGTTTCTCCACCTCCAACCCTTAAATTGCGTTCCATGGTCTGTGATTATGGATGTCGGGCTTCCTACCTCTGGAATGTAATGATTTGTTATTATTCCTAGAGTCTTCAGAGTGGTGGCTCTGTTCACAGGGTATAGTTTTGTGAATTTTGTAAAATGATCCATCATAATAATAATATACTTGTATCGATGGCGTCCGCCACTGCGGGGAAATGGACCACATATGTTCAGAAAGATCTTTTCCAGTTTGGCTTGTGAGGTAATTGGTGTCATCATACCCTCCTTTCTCTCATTGTTGGTTTTCACCAATTGACATATCAGACAGGTTTTGAGGTAGTTTCTCGTTTTTCTATTGAGACTTTTTATATGACAATTCTCTTCTATTGCTTTCATCACCTTCATGGCTCCCATGTGACCGTATCGTAGATGATAGTCCAGGATGATATCCTTTTCGATTGTAGTAGGGATCATGACCTTCCATATCTCTTCATCAAGGGATGTCTTGATGAATAAAATTCCATTATGTATACAATAAAATTTGTTTATCGTGTCATCTTGGTTGGAGAGACGAAGTTTAATATGGTTTAACTTCGGATCGGACTGCTGGTGTTTGCTGATGTCCTGCACTATCTTCTCTAAATCGGATTTGTCCTTAATAATATTATAGATTTTCAAGATGCTCTCCTTTTCGCCTTCGAACGTCTGTTCTTCCAGATTCACTCTCGACAATACGTCGGCTACTACATTTTTACTTCCAGGAACATACTCCCATTGTATATCGTATTCCTGCAGGGCGAGTACCCATCTGGTCAATCTACCATGGCTTAACTTGCATCTTCTCAGAAATGATATTGATTTGTGATCTGTTCGAACGGTCACTGGATATCCGAGGATATACGTCCGAAACTTCCCGCAGGCAAAGACTACACTTAGCAGTTCTTTTTCCGTCACATTATAGTTCTTTTCACACTGGTTAAGGGTTCTGCTAGCAAAGCTCACTACTAGATGGTTTCCACTTTCATCTTCTTGGTACAGTGTTGATCCCAAGCTAATGTTACTAGCGTCACAGTTTAGAAAGAAGGGTCGGTTAAAATCTGGATGGTTGAGCATTACTGCATCTAAGAACTTCTCCTTAATTGATTTGAAAGTCTCGTCTTGTTCTTGACCCCATCGCCATTTATTCTTGGACGATAACTGGTACTGAAACTGGGCCGTCAGTTCGGAATAATTATTCTGGAACTTCCTATAATAGTTACACAGGCCCAAAAATGATTGCAGTTGCCTTCTGTTTTTTGGTGTAGGGAATCGTTGTATGGCGTCTACCTTTTCTGTTGATGGTGTTATTCCTTGACTGTTTAGCTGGAAACCCAGGAATTGTACTTCTTTAGCTATAAGCTTGGACTTGTCTAGTTTAAGGGTGACATTATTTTCAGCGAGCTTCTTCAAGACATGCTCCACACGGTAACAGTGTTCTTCCAGTTGGTTGATGTTATTAGGAGATCATCAACATAGACAGTCGTGAATTGGAGCGCTTCTGGTCCTAGTATATGATCCATACAGGCGACAAAAACAGCTACTGAATTCACCAACCCGAAGGGCAACCTCTTAAACTGATAATTGCGCCCTTCGAAGATGAACGCCATGTATTGCCGGCTTGCTGGGTGCAACTCCACTTGCCAATAGCCGCATACGGTATCCCAAGTGGTAATGAATCGTGACCGTGGAACCTCTTCAAAATTTCATCAATTTCGCCAGGTGAGGTACGATCGTTAATTATCATTTTATTTATCTCACGTGCGTCAAGGCAAAGCCTTACCTTCCCATTTTTCTTTTGTATGGCCACAATTGGGCTAGTGTATGGCGATTGACTGCTCTCGATGATATCTCTACTGATCATATTCTGGATCTCTGTGCGCACGGCTTCCTTCAAAGATTGTGCTATTGGATACGACTTTCGGTTAAATTCTACCGGTTCTCTGAATCGTATGGAACATTGGTAGTTCCGGATCTTTCCAGGTTCGTCCGAAAATACAGCTCGATATTTTTCATATATTTCGACCAATTGATTCAGCTGGTTTTCCTTTAATTCCTCGTTAGTATTGTGGCACTGGAAGTTACGTATCTCTTGAATCTTTTGTTGCCATAGGTCATCCTCCGAATCCTGATGTACTGGCTTGTTGTTTGTTGAGTAGTTGGACAAGTAATTCACCTTATTTTGGTGGTCGAGAAGTTGTCTGGAGTCTAACGTCTTGTTATTAGTTAAATTGGCTACCCAGGTCGAACCTTCAGCAAAGAGTGATACCTTTCCTCGGCACAAGTCGATAACCGCTGAGTTTCTGCGCAATATGTCACATCCTGTCATCATGTTGAAAGGTAATCCGGCTGCAACAAGAAATATCATATCCACACTAATGCCCTGACTGTTGACACTTAGGGATACCTGCTTTCTTATGGTCTTTTTCTGTCGGCCGGTAGCTCCTACAAGTACAATATTATTAATAGGTAGTACCGGTAAGTTTTTGTGGCATTCCTGCTGTATCCGGTCCAACTCATTTCGATTTATTATGGAGACATTGGCTCCAGTGTCTATCATTATAGGAACAGAAATACCCTCAATTCTGCAATTATGTATATTATTTCATTATCATTATTATTAATATTAATCTCGCTTTCTTCTAGTAGGTCCTTACGGATATCTTTCAAATAATTGCTGTATATTATGGTAAAATTTTTTCTGTTTTTCTTCGAATTCATTCTTTCTTGGTTAAACCCAGCAGATTGGAGCAGTAAAGGGTTATTGGAGTTTATTACTGCCTCCGTTCGTTTAAATGTTCCGCTTCATTACGGATTAGGCCGTTGGAAGCATCAGCTTGGAGTCCTGAGACTGCTTCGTTTGGTTCTGCTCGATCGTCCTGTTGGGCTTCTGTTACAGGTAGTCTTCGCTGATTGTCTAGGCTGGAACTACGTCTGGGCTCGTACTCTCTGTACCTATTACTTCCCTGACTTCCTTGAAAGGTCTCGTACTCGTAGTATCGGCTCCTTCGTTGAGGCTGGTACCTCCTCTGTCCACTGCCTTCCGCTCTGATGTAGTTAATATTGGGTCGATATGTCCTGTAATTATTGTTATTACCTCCATTCGGGTAATTCCGGTTATAATTACCATTATAATTGTTATTAGAAAGGTTGGGGTTCCTCTGACCATTTGGAACATAGTTACGATTATTATTATAATAACCGTTGTTATTTTGTGGACGGTTATTATTATTATTGTTGTGGTTGTTGTCATTATTATTAATGCGAGGAATATTATTATTATTATTATTGTTGTTAAATCTCGGTAAATTATTGTTATTTCGGGTGTTATAATTGTATTCGGCATTATTCCGATTTGCGAAATTATAATTATTATTGTTACCCACATTCTGCCGATTATTATTATTCAAATTATTGTTGTTACTTCTTGGTTCCGGCTTTTCATATCTCCTGCGACTTTGACGGTAATAGTCTTCATGCTCATACATTTCTAAAAGCTCGGTCATGGCTTGCACAGTCTTTATTTGACTGTTTCTTCTGGCTCTTATAATATCCTCCTCATAATGGTATGAGAGTTTGCTGACCAGGCATTCTTCCGGTATTCGGGACTCTAGATGTTTGGCCACGCACACCTTTCCCAAAAAGTACGCCGTTAAAGTCTGGTTTCCATACGGGTTGTACTTTCCATGACAGATCCCGTCTCTGGCGATATTTTGTGTTGATTCAGACCAATATTTGGCTTTGAATAGCCTTCTGAATTGTTGATAGTCGGTCACTTCGTCTCTTATCGCCATCCACCAATTATCTGCTATCTCCTTGAACGATTCGTCAAGCACCTCTTTATTCTCCCTCCAGCGATTACCTCTGTGTTTGGTGAAGTACTCTTCGATTCTGGCTAGGAACTCCATTGGTTTGTTTTTATAAAACCTGAAGTTAATTCCTTCACGATTCTCACTGTTGGGACAACTGGTAATGCTTGTCGGTCGACTATGGAATAGGTCTATATCTGTCTGGTTCTGTCGCACCTGACTGTTGATACTGGTCACAGTAGCTTCAATGCCGTCACATTTTTCTGTGAATCGGTCCTGCACTCGCTCCCAGTCTTCACGTGTTTCCTTTAGTCTTTCCTCCAACGTCTTCCTAGTCGTTTCTTCAACGTTGTTAACTTTAGTGTTTACATCTGTCTTGATACTCTGTATTTCTCGTTCGGTTTGACTCCATCTATCGCCAGCTCTGGTAACCTTTTGTTCGATTACCGTTATTTCCTCTTCTACCTTCTTGCTGATTGTCTCATTATTTTCAGCTATCTTCTGGCTCAATTCTTCCTTCAATATTTCCATTCTTCCGTCTAACCGGTTCATGTTCTCTTGGTTCGTCTCCTTCAATTCTTCTCTCAATTGCTGACTATTATTCTCCATCTTTTTATTGGTTTCTTCCAGTTTCTGGCTTATCTGGGTCAATTCCTCCTTCGATTGTTTATTGTCAGTTTTTATTTCCTCCATTTTCTCCTCCATCTTCTGGTTATTTTCCTCCATCTTCTCCTCGATCTTCTTAATATTTTCCTCCATTAATAATTTATTTTCGTTTTTTATTTCGTCCACCTTCTCCTCCATCTTCTTACGGTTTTCTTCCATTTTCTCCTCCATCTTCTTACTATTCTCCTCCATCTTCTCCTCCACCTTCTTACTGCTTTCTCTTAATTCCTCCTTCAATCGTTGGTTATCGTTCATCATTTCCTTACTATTTTCTTCGATTTTATTACCCAACTCTTCCTTTGTCGTTTTAAATTCTCTGAGTAACATCTCCATCATTTTATCTAATTTTGTCTCTTCCTTTGTAGTGGATTTCTTTGACTGTTCCTCCGGTGGTGCAGGCTTGTTTGGTTCTGCTGGTGGTAACATCGACTCCACATCTTCCACTGGTGTCGCCTCTTTATCCTCCATGTCTACCTCTTGCTCGGCCTCCATAGCCCTTTTCCTTGATGTAGCTCTCCTGTGCATCTCGCTCCCTCTTCCGACCTATTGACCGCTGCCAAGCTAAAAATAGGAAATTGGACAATCGTCCTTATTTTACAACTCTATTACCTCCTATTTAAAGCCCCTTAAGTTGGACGCCAATTTGTAATATAATTTCAAATATAAATATAAAAATAAAATATATATATATGTGTTATGTGTAGATTTGCCCTGACTGTAAGCCCCACTGTTTAGGCTAGTCAATTTGTAATATAATTTCAAATATAATAATAAATAAAATATAAAGATATTGATGATAAGAATTGTGTATGTTGTCTGGATCTCGGTATTGAACTCACCGATGATACAGCTCCACTTTGGATTCACCAAATACAAAGAATAGATTTAATATAAATATGTTATAACTCGGTGTGATTGATTGATAAATAACAAATAAATCAAACTTTATAAATTGTGAAAATATTTTTTTTTTGTATTGAGTTTTGATTTAATTATTTAATTTAATTAATTAATAATTAATTAATTAATTGAGTGTGTAATTTCCTTAGATATCTATTCTCTCACTGTAAATTATTTTTTTTTGTTTAATAAAATAATAGTAACATTACTTATAGAATTAAAAACAATTCTGGTAACTGAGTAATGATTTGGGTTTATTAACATTCAAAATTATGCGCCAGTCAAACTGCGCATGACCAAGGCATTGGCTATTATTTGCTCCAGTCGGTAGCGAAAAAAATCAACAAATATATTTTTACAAGGTTAAATTTGTGGTTCTTTTAACGAGTCGAAATGGTCAGAGGGCAAGGAACAAGATACATTCTTAACAGGTATTCTTAAACTAAATGGTAATAGCTGAAATAGAACAAAATTATTATTGAAATTGTCAATTAAAAAAAATTAATTGCGAACCAAGTCGAAGGAATGACGTCACTCCCTTCAAGCTGGCAGTGCACCGTGCTGGTGAGAAATCCAGTATGGCCGCCGTCTCCTCGATTTTAACTGCTACGTTGCTGGAATTGGCTGAGATTCTCCCGCAGAAATAAAATGATATTCCCTTCTCTGCGAAGTGGTGTTGGTCCAGGAATATAGTGTAGAATGTCCTCTCGTCTTCTGCGATGTCGTTTTCGTGATGGGTTTCTTGTGAAGTGTTCGGTGTTCAAATATGTGTATTGGTGTTCTGTGAATCTGGTCCAAAATTGTTCAAAATGGCTGTTGATTTCTTGTGTTGAGTTTTATGGTGTTATTACTGTGTTTTGGAAATTTGTGAAGTGTTAGAAATTGATAGTTAAGGTTATTTTCACTTTTTAGATCATCTCCGTTACACGCCGCATAACCACACTTGGTTTTATACAAATTATTCTGTTTTCAGTACTCTGCTAACACATTTCCAACTATTCGGCTTCACGATTAACAATAGACTAATAGACGTAACGTCGTCGTTTTAGGGTAATTTGTGCTATGTCTTTTTCCTCTTTATATTGTTTAACTATACAAATATCTGTCTAAGACTTGGTTCACCATCTAAATATACATAATAAGTTTTCTTATTTTTTACTGTATTTCAAATATTTCTTAATTTTACATAAATCTAACTACTCAGTAATATTGATTAGTTAATTTTACATCTTTTGATATATAGCTGGGTTTGTTTCAAGCTCATTTAAGCCCAATAATTACAATTTTATATAATGATTGTATGCCTCATATTTTGTACAAATTCGGTGTTTTAATGGTTTTTATTTGTTTTTTCTTATAATATTTCCATGGAATATACTTAATAACTCCGTGACTACTTTGTTGTTAATAATTTGGTTGTTAAAACATTTCAATATTGATTCATTTACTGTTTAGTCTGATTTGATTACTATTATAGGCCTATTATTATCTGTTTCCAAAAGAAGTTAATTTCCTTTCCTTTGTCATTCTATTTGCTATTAACTGTATCTGTATTAATTATATTTTCAATTTCTGTATTGTATATATTGAATTCTATTCCTATTACATAGATTGATTCTCTGATAGATAATTTTTTGGTTTATATGCCAGTCTGTGTTTACTAAAATGGTGTCTTAGCTGGTCTGTTTTACATTATATATGGTTTACTGTTTTGAATAAAATTATTACATTTCTATGTCCTGCTTGCCTCTCTGACTTACACAATGGAAAATTAAATGACATGATCTTAAAATACAATGAAATATCTTGTATCTACTAAACTTTCTTTATAATAATAACATCATTGAACCATAACATAAACATCTTATGCCTAATTTTCTCTATACTTAGAATTATAATGAGAACATATTATTATCAGTCTTTGGCTGTCCTTTGTTTTTATGTTTCATTTTATCACAACCTTATTCTATTAAAATATCTTATTCCTAGTAACAATTTCAGTTATTCACTGTCTCTTTTTATTTACTATAACTATTTTGCTAAAATATTAACATAAAAACACCTTAGAACTACTGACACTTTCAGTGATTAACTGTCTCTTGTGTTACCTATACCTAAATTGTTCATACAATAAAATAAAAACATCTTATAACTACTGACACTTGCAGTTATTGACTGTCTTTTGTGTTCCCTATACTTAATTTGTTCATACAATAAAATAAAAACATCTTATACCTATCATATTGTTATTATGCCTAAACACTAAAACACTTTTATTATCTAAATTACACTCAGTCATTAGACTCTTTAGTTTTTATCCAGTATTTCCTACACTAATGGTAGTCTGTTTTAATATATTTTTTATATCACACTTTATTATAAGGTGTCCTTTATTTTGGCTACACTAATAGTAGTCTGTTTTAATAGTTTTTTGACATATTATTCTTACAACTAGTATACAATTTGGTTTTCTGGGATTGTATCTTGTAACTTGTTCTGGGTCTACATATATCAGTTTTAATTTTGTTCCATGGTATGTATTACATGACTATCATTTTTTGGAATATCTCTTCCTGGTTCTGGTCTCTTTGTGGGAATCTTGATATATTTTGTCCCTTTTTCAATATCACATTAGTAGTTTCTGGTCTTGTGGTTTCTCTGCATCTTGACCTTATTATTATTCCCTTATTAATATGGTTTCATCCTTTTATTTCCTTTTTTATGGTCCTTCCCTTTTTACTGCTTCCCCAATCTACTGGGTATACTGCTGGTTTAACTGGTTTTTACATAGTAAGTTATTTTAATCAATGGTTTTCTTTGTTATTTTTTCATTTTTATTAACATTTTATTGACTTAATATACAGTTTCTAGTGTAATCCTTAAAACAATTTATTCTTCTCACTCACTATGGAACTTTTTCCTTTACTTATGTTGCATTAAGTCAAATGTTTAGCGTGATAATTTTGTTATGTTACAATATATATTGCAGTAGGTAGAATTGGCATATTAATTAATAATTTAACTTTGAGCGTATGATAGCATGTTGCAATGAAAATTCCTCGTAAGTAAAGACTGCAGGTTTGGACATTGATACACATGTTTGGACATGATATACAATAAGATACATGTTAAATTTAAGTAAACTTTTGACAGTAAAAAAAATAAACAGTGTTGTGAAGTGGTACGAATTTATGCGTAGGCATATGGCGAGTGCACGTGTGCGAGAATATGTAACTATGTTACGGGATAATTATAAGAAACGTATTAAATTAAATAATTTTCGTGAAGATAAAAATTGAGACATAAGTCTGACACCACAATACGCATAAATAAAAGACATATTGAGTGGTAATATTTGTTCATAAATTAAAGAACAAAGTACGGTATATGAGTTTTTTTTATAAATAATGTTTCATGACCGTGAAGAAAAATAATAAATTTAAACTAGTTTTTGCATGCTAAATGTTGTCCGTAGATAATATTTTACAAGAAGAAGGTTATCTTATCTCATGGCGCAAGGAAAGGGAATATTGCAGGCAATGAACGCTTGAGAAATTGGCTAAAATCTTAGTTGATGCACTATTCCGTATCGGTCAGTCTCTCTCTGAACCTGATAAAGCGTGGTCGTTGCTGCTGGAGTTTGGACGTTTTGTCTACGAAAGCGTACGAACACAAGTCAAACATTTTGCGAGTTGATTATTTAGTAGTGCTAATTCGGCAAAGTAAAAGATTGTCAGCATAGGCACTAAAAATGACACTTGAAGTTTGTTGGATCAATGTGTGTATATTTAATATAAAAAATAAAAAAGTTGAAAAATTAATTACGATTTGTAGAAGTACCCAACCCGAGAACGACCCCCCGAATCCCGGACAGCAGGAGAAGATCGCAGCGGTTTCCTAAACTGGTAGCGAGAGTGAACAAGTGAAGCTGAATCATAGACATCTAAGTGAGATGCTGGATCATTCACTGTTCATGGAGGTGAATTAATTTGTTATAATCTTTATTTAAAAACACAACTTATAAAGTGAAAGATAAAAGAACTCATATAAATAAAATATTTATGTGTTAGAATATAAGATAAAATTATTTTAAAATTGTTAAAAAAGGTCAACAGCGACAGTTTAAGTAGTTTAATTTTGTTGTCATAAACAGTATTAAAGTGTTAGTGCAATTTGAAATAATTATTAATAAATCCGAAACGCATTCCAGTATACGATATAACCAATTACTTATTCTATGCAACCCCTGTATGTCAGATATAATTATATGTTAGTATTCAATTAATAAGTATTCAAGTTAAATTTATATGTATAGGTGAGGGCGAACACATATTTTTGTTAGTGGACGAAACGTTGTGTGAGTAATTTGAGCAAGGGTAATAGTCCGATCAAACCCTTCTGTTGGGTGGAAAATAGTAGCATTAGATAAACCACTCTTAAGTGGCAAAGCCAGCAGCTAAATTCTGTATGGGTTCTTCCTTTAACTTTTGATAAAGAGCGTGGTGTTCATGCATCTCTGGATACACTGAGATGATTGAATGTGTGTGTATGTGTTTGGTCGAAATACTATCAATCCTTTGCCTGCCGGAAGATGCAAACATCGTCTGAGACAAATATCGCATGGGAAAGGTTCAATTTGCTAGCTCCGATTTATTTTAAGTTATATCCAATCACCGATTTGTGATCACTAAAACTCAAACTTGCTAACTAAAATGTAATTTAATAAACATTAAGTAAACTATACTTGTGTTTACGATGTAATCCACATATGCCTTATAATCTGCTCCCGTCGAAGCCTGTTCAGCACGTATCCTTTTCCTTAGTTTCCACTACTTTCCGTATGATCCTGGTATTATTAACAGCCGTAAATATCGTCTATAAAGATTTGTGTCAAGCATGAGCTGTCTGTATTAAATGTTTTATTGTAAGCTAATAATTGGTGTTAGATATTTCTAACGGTATAAAGTGTTTGCGAATTCATTTTGTTTTCTTTCCAAAGTAAAAGCGGTTCTTTATAAGTGCTAATCCAGTGATACAGCGCGGTTTGTATAAATAATTGAAACAGAAGGCGGTTGCTCATGTAGAAGGAACATCTTGTTGCCAAGTTAACTGAGTAAATACGAATACATTTAATTAAGTCTTACCACTGCATAAGCTTCACGTTTCCTGTTTGCCGCTATTCGTGACGTTTCTCTTGTGTGTATGCAACAATATAAATTCCTCACCGAGTAACAAAACATTTTAATTTTGTATTGTAAATAACGAATGTTAAAATGGAGTGCATAAACAAACATATATAAAATAAATTAATGTTGAATATGATTTTTCTTTTAGAACAATTATGCGTAACTTAACAGCAACTGTCTTGGTTATCCTGTTTGGTGTAACAGTTTAAGTTCCCATAAACAATAATTTCCATAGTTAGATTTAAAAAAATAATTTTTTTAACATTATCACCAAAGACAAAAAATATATTTTTGTGGTCTTGCCAAGAAAAAGGTTAAAAATGTCTTAACATAAAACACTATTTATAATTATAGTACTTCGTTTTACTTCCATGTTCCTTAAGGAAATGGAAGTATGGTGATGGCAAAAAAAAATCGTGTTCGAGAATATTGCAGATTCTGATTGTAATACACTCAAAACATGAAAAAAAGTCATTGTTCGAAAATTGTGTGTGTGTGTGTGTGTGTCTGTCTGTCTATCTGTAGTTTTTTCTATGGCAAACGATAACAGCCGCAAATTCAAACAGAATCAAATAATTTTTGCATGCAGCCCTGATTTGTAGAGTGCACAAGACCTATTGTTTTTGGTGAAGATCGGTTAAGGGAACCTGCAACGGTTTTTTTTTTTAATCAAGGGTAATTTTTTTCTATGTCAAACGATAACAGCCGCAAATTTAAACAGAATCTACTACTCTTTTGCATACAGCCCTAAATTGTAGAGTTCTTAAAACCTATTGTTTTTGGTGAAGATCGGTTAAGGGAAAGGGGTAGTTTACCAGCTACGTTTTATGTTTTAACAAGGGTATTTTCTATGGCAAACGATAACAGCCGCAAATTCAAACAGAATCAAATCATTTTTTGCATACAGGCCTGAATTGTAGAGTACTCAAGACCTATTGTTTTCGGAGAAGATCGATTAAGGAGAAGGGCTAGCTTAGCTGCAGCGTTTTTTATCAAGGGTAATTTTTTTTTGGCAAACGATAACAGCTGCAAATTCAAACAGAATCAAATAATGTTTTGCATACAGCTCTCAATCGTAGAGTTCTCAAGACTTTTTGGTTTTGTTGAAGTTCGGTTAAGGGAATAGGGTAGTTTACCTGCAACATTTTATGTTTTAACAAGGGTAATTTTTTTTTGACGAACGGTAACTGCCGCATATTCAAAGAGAATCAAATAATTTTTTACATACATCCCTGAATTGTAGTGATCTCAAGGCCTTTTGATTTTGGTAAAGATCGGTTAAGGGCAAGGGGTAGTTTACCTGCAACCTTTTACGTTTTAACAACAGTAAGGTACTTGAAAATTCATTTAAACTTTTTCAAACAATGGTAATTGGTAAAAATAAAATAATTTTGTTGCCAGGCAATAAAATTATAATTTTTTCATTTTAATTTAAATAATGTATGAGAGAAAATATATCGTTCGTGGCAGGCAAGCATATCTCAATTATATAATGTTTACGTTTCCATTTTATTATTATGATTACTGCAATAAAAAGGCAGGGAACACACACACACACACACACACACACACACACACACACACACACAAAATTCGCGTTATTTCTGGCCTCACTCATGTTTATTTTCTTACATTTGCACGCTTTTTAAATGGAAAGGGCCGAAACCCACACCAACATAACGCGTGGAAGCCGAAAAATTGTCCAGCGTGGATAGCGATTTTCTTCCTGTGGATCGCTGGGCAGTGTAACTGCACGTGTTTACAGAGGAATGATTCATAGACAGAATTTTCGTCTTTAAGGAATGAACCCTCTGCAAGATGCTGAGGGTCCATGAGTGACTTCGGAGCGCTCCTTCTTTTCCGCGTGTTTGTTCTGTGAAACGTACACTGTAGATTCGCAGCTTTACTCTAAGCAACGCTCAATAGGAAATGTTGAAAATTCTTATCCACGGTGTACCCTCATACACACTAAACCTGCTCTGATGTTTTAATTACGGACATCATAATATTAAAACTTTGGAAACTTGAGCACTACTTAATGGATATCAAACATTAACTTATACAAGCCATTAATTTTATGCATATTTTTTATATATATGTGTACAACGTTATCGGCAGCAAAGAAGTAGTTTTTGTTAAAATTCCTTCCCGGGATGTTTGGCCGTAATCCAATGTTTTCTACAAAACCAGACGTTTCGGCAATGCCATCGACTTCCATCATCAGTGAAAATCGAGTGCGATAACGTGAGGTGGTATACGTTAGTGACCACAGTACTCTGGTTAAGGCTGAAGCAGTAAGTAGAAAGAAGTAGTTTCTATGGTAATATTTCATTTCGAAAATGATTTTAAATATAAGTCTTAGAACATGGAAGTTATGTATGGTTCTCCATACCAATTTTTTTTATTTATAATATTTGTACACCATTTTTTCTGGTGTTGTTTGTTTTTTCAGCTCATAAGTATGCATTTATTTACGCTGAAGATACATCCAGTATAAAACAACTTTTTGTTTCATAAATATAGCTTTTGTTCAGTAGTTTTAAGGTAATAATACATTAAGTTTGATATTACTGCACTATGTGAACCGTAATTCTCCTCGTCTAATGTCACAATTTATTTTATTTTACCGTCATTAAGTTTTTGTGTATACATTTTTGTCATTTACAGTTATAGATGTTGTTACAGTTGAAACGGTAAAATCAGATTTTAAACCTTTCAGCAAAAGGTGTTACGTCTGTGATAAGATCAAACTAGGTCAGAAGCATTGGCATGGGGAAATGTCTCTGAATGAAACAAAGGGAATTTTATAGTAAGATGCCTCTTACAGTAGTGTTTTCACTGCTTTGTTCCCGGATAATGTAATAACGGAAAACGTGTGGACTCAGCGTAACCTTTACTTGGGTTACATAACATTTTGTACGTAATGGAGAACTCAAAAACAAATAAAATGTTTCCGATCATCGTACGAAATTATTTAAATTTGTAATATAAACCTAATAAAACTTTTATTTTATTAAACAGTTTTATATTTTAAGACCTTAGAATAAGCATACAATGTAAAATAAAGAGAAGTTTTAGATTATAAATCCAATTTTAATGACAAGTCTTGAATTAATTTAGTTGAATAGTAATGCTTAATTCTTCTAGAGGAAAACTTATCTGGGAAGAATTTTATGAAAATTTCTACTAAGCAAATATTGTTATAGAAATATTTCAAATTCAGTTTGATGAATGTAAACTTTTTTAATCTGTGTTTGTAGATGAAACGAAAAAATATTAGAAAATAATAACTTTAAAAATCCTTAAGCTTACAATTATGAAACACTACATGTCATATAGGCCTAGATAAATTATTGGATTCTTTTATAGCTAACTGTTAAATATTTCGCTCACTTATTTCGTTTTGTTTTAAAATATGTTGTTTTGAATCAAGCTGAAGACATTTGTTATTATTTTGTATATTACGTGAATGTTCTACGTGCGTTTTTTCCCAACATATCCACTTACAGCGCAACATTAGCCAACAGTAACTGTGCAAACGTTACACACTAGCTTTATAGTTATTAATCATCCACCATGACATGGTAGCAAAAATACGTAAGCAAGAAGTCAACACGTAAATTTCTATTATTATAATGTACTTGTGCTTTATGGCATGTGAATTAACCTGAAGAAGATTATAAACTTGAAACGTGCGACAAAGTTATAAACCTGTAACATTAACTTGCGACAAAGTCAAGAATAACAATTTATTACTATAAACAATAAATTACTTACGTAAGCAATAAGGTAGGTTACATACACTAAGATGGAAGCGGCTAGTAGCAATCCAAACAATTCCTTTTGTTCTCACAATCCAAAATTACGCTTCAGCATGTTATACTGACTTACAAGAGTCATGTCTTAACAGCCCTCTGATTTCTTGTTAGACAATACGCTGACAAAAGGTCCTCTCAACTTGCCACTGACATTTTCTCTTAGTATGTGTAAAATACTAAATACTGCTGACATTTATAGTTTATTTAAAACGTTCTTCATTTTAACACATTAAGCAGAGAGTAACTTTTATTCGTAATAAATTTGTCAAGTTACAGAATTGAGACAATTTCACCGTACGTTATCAGGTTTGATCCGATTAGAGTAAAAAAATAAAGGCAAATTACATAACGTATTCGAATTTTATTATCCAATTTTGTTTAAATTTTTTTCGAAGGAATTTATATTTATTTGACTTACTAAATTGACTATTATTGAAACTAGAGTAAAGCCTACTCCAAGTAGAGTCGTACCAAGCCTACTCTTGTAGCATAAATTTTATCTAGTGTAAACTCTAGAATATGCTGTTGGTTTTGTCCTCAAACTTGATTTTTATTCCCAACTTTATGCTTATTAGATACTTGGACAAAACGTAACAGATGTTTGTGGTGATAACACGGCTAGGGTGACGCACGGTAGAGAACATGCATATTGTGCAGCCTGCCGTGTATGATTCTTCTCTGAGGATGTTATAGAAAACTCGATAAATCCTTGTCGATTTTAGACTCGATTTTAGATCCTTGTCGACAATTACTATCTTGTTTTTCTGACGGTGACTATGAAATCAAATGCCTGCAGTCATTTTTGACCATTGTTTTACAGTAATCCGCTTAGTGTATATTTCAAGTACACAAAATTGGAATTGCAATGGTGTCGTGACACAAAGGTATATTAAGTTTGCGCATCGCGCAGCGCGCATCGGTCCTGTGTGCGTGTTGAGCATCTTTGAGAACACAGGAAAATCAGTAAAATACAAGTGCGATTATTTTAAAGGCCATTGTTAATAAAATGTATAATTATCGGACTGTAGAAAAAACATACATACTTATTTTTCATGTCAGTAGGTTTTTCGTCGCTTTGCTTTTGGCTTCTACATGACACAATGTAAATTAATTGTTGCTTTTTAATCAGTCGTTTTAGTTATACTTACTGGATAAATCATTTCTAGCTGTTCTTCTTATGTGTCCAAAACATCAGTCTTTCCTCTTCATTGTAAACGAGCACATCTTTTCTATTCCTGTTTCATTATTTGTGATCCTATACATTCTTGAGAGTCTGCAGATCCGTGCAGATCCGTGTACAGTCCGCTTAGTTTTCTGTCTTTTGTATAGACATTATGTCATTATACCATTGCTGTCTGTAATGAATACCAGTGCTTTGGTATGTCTTTTACGGTATGTCTGTCTCAGAGTATGGAATCGAGTTGTGTAATGCACGTTCTTCATTGTTGCAATACGTTGTTTATCTTTGTTTCTGTTGTCTCATGCTGTGTTAACAGAAACGATAAATACTTAAATTTCCTTTTCCTTATCTTTATTAACAATTTGTCACTCTTAGATTGTTCACCTCCTCTCCTCTCGTTGCCATTAAATTTTATCAAAGTTTATTTCGAGCTCATTATTCATATACTCTTCTTGTAATTTCTTTAAGATAAAAACTGAGATTTTCCTTATCCTGCGTGATGACCATTTGACCATCCGCAATGCTCACAGTGTAAATATGAGTGGCTCTTATTGGTACACCCATTCTTTTCCAAATCCTTTTCCTAAGTCTCAATGTATCGTCTTGAAAAATGTTTAAACTAGTCGGTGATGTGGAACAGTACTGTAGGAGATTCTCTGTTGTTTGGAATGGCACAGTTACTTCATTCCCTATTTTAACAGCTTATTCTCAAGGTACAGACTTTGCACAGCTCTTGTCAATTCTTTCCGTTATATCCAAGTTTATATTGAATGTGTTTTCCAGATTTCCTTCCACTAGTTTCCCATATAAGCTTACAACCGAAGCTATTTCACCAGTCCTCCAGTAATTTTCTTATTTAGTTCTACCATATTTATTAAATATTGATATTATAACACTCGGTTCATGGCCTTTGTAACTCTTTATCATTAATTGTTTTTGTACAGATAATGAATCACACTAAATAATTTCTCTGAATCTTATTTGATACGTTCTATTGCTATAATTTTAGGTTGCTTATTGTTATTGCTTTTTAATAATTATTGTGTGGTCCTTGTGACATCATGCACTGATAGCTGAATTTGCTACCCTCCACCGTCTACATGGTTTTTCTATTTTCTATGAAGGGAAGCCTTCTCTGCTTTGAATTATCTTTATAATACCTCTCCATTTCTGTATGTTAATGTAGTAAACGTGTAACTGTTTACTTATTTTAAAACCTGCCAGTTTTTTGAATTTCTTGTGCCTTTATGATGTTGCTCCATGTTAATGTATGTTTCTTTAAATTCTTGTGCCTTTTTTGTGCCTTAGTTTTAATTCGCATATTTTTCATATTTCGTATTTCGTACTTAAATATTTTCATTAAAGACTTGTCTTGTCTTGAATATCTACACTGGTGTCTTAGGTTATTAGGTTCTTAAAATGCTTTAATTTTCTTATTCTCCTAATGCCCTAAGAGATGGGATATTAATGAGTGCTTTACATGCTGGTAAATGACCTCAACTGTGTCTCATTAAACTTTGTTTAATTTCTGACTATTTTTGTTAGTAATTAATATCTAACTTGCTATAACATACACAGTTGTTCTACAAAGAAAATTATTTTTAATCAACATCAGTATAAGGATCTTACCTGGTTGCTAATAAATATATCTGATTTCTTTCTCTGAAAACAAAATATTATTTTCTAAATTTACTCGCTTTAAAAAATGTTTCTTTACTAAATCATTCATTTCACCAATATTCCAGTGCATAATTATATACAACGCTGTGGTTTGGAGCACAAAAATATTATCAGACTGATTGTTTTAAATTGTAGCTGTTATTACAGTTTTATAATCGCATACAAACTCTATAAATAACTACATATATATATAATGTTACGACGTCACAGAACAAATCTATGTGTTTCTCGAACGATCCAGTGGAATACTGCTAAATGTTGTGGCGTACGTGATTTCAACATGCGCTCGCGAGACTTTTCGGGAAGCCTCCAGCCGCGCGGACTGTATCAAGGCAGCAATTAGTTACGTCATAGTGCAGAGCTAACGCGCAGTATGGAATAATCTAGTATTTTGGGAGGGGTTTATAAATACCAGTACTCAACGACGTTCAGTTTCAGTTATAGTTGCGATATATTACAGTGGCGTTCGAGTTTATTGTCAGTGATTACAAGTGATTATTGTGTGCGTTCAAGTGGTTATTAGTGAAGTGTCGTATTTTATAATCGGGCGGTATAATTGTAATGCAATTGTGTTTTATATTAGTTGACATTTTATTGCGTGTGAACAATTTTTATTTGATGTGTTGTAAGAGACAATGTTGTTAATTACGAACTGTTGAACTGTGGAAATTAAAGCTGGTGATCAGTGATTTAATTGGTGTCTTGTATTTTGTTTTCCACTCTATCTACGACGATCAAGTAGACCGTGGTAACAATAATATAAATATATATATATATTTATATTAATTAACCACTAAACTTGAAAGCTTACCTCCACCTTTCACAACAAAACTAATTGCAGGAAAACACTTAAATATAAGCAAACTCATTTTATAAATAAATTTCGTTTAGATCTATTGGTTATACAAATGTTCGTCTACCCACATTTATTAATATAAGTTGCTGTGATTGCAAGGGATCGTACGATCGCTTATTTTCAAAAAACATGATATGTTAAAGAGGTCACCTAAGGTTGCAAACATTTAAAAGCAGAAAAATCTCATGTTATGAATACAGAACTCACGTATAGCTAAACACGTATGAACTAGAATGTTTATGCAGCTTATCGAAGAGAATACGAAAGCATTATATAAAACAGGAAATAGTTTAATTGCGTATACATGCAAAGATATAACAAGTTTTGAAAAGTATGGAAATTCTGAAAACCTATTGTAAAAATTTTATACGTAATGTATCTATAACAGAAATTTAAACTTACTTAAATTATAATATTATGTTAATATTTACCAAATTACATAATATAATTTTGTAATTTTAGTTTCTATAATATGTAGACACTTTTAGGTATGGTTACTTTTAGAAAACGCGTATAAGAAGTATTTCGTCTACTTTAATGGCAAGTCATGAGTATTGGAATAAATACACTGAACGGTAGATGACGCGAGGGATGTATGTGACTAAGAGTCTCACCGTGTCCGGATGTTGAGACACTGGAGGAAGTGTTTACCTATGAGTATAAGGATCTGATACAACAAATTGTAAAATATACATTTTACAAGTTAATCGGGTAAAATTAGTGTAAGATTAATTCCATAATCACAAATATAATTGAATAAATTTAAGATATCATTTAATGGAGTTCACGATATCGTTTAAATGTGAAGATACATTAGATATTTATGTATAGTCTACATTTACAATATTATTACCCTGTTCTTGTCAGTAACTGAATCCAGACAGCTATGAAACAAGCAACGATTGTGCAGCATACAGGTAAGGAGGAATCATTATGACCGTTGTGACAGAAGAAACAGATCCGTAAAATATTAAATTAGAAGGTAACAATTCTACAATAGGCATACGATTTGACATGGATGCTAAGATTGGCGACGTTGGATTTCAGAGTACGAAAAGGGGGGCAACGATTGAGGAAGTAATAATTTCCTGCACACAGTTAGTTACTGAATTCACAGGTAAAAATGATACAAATACAACACACAGGCACGTATGCTAAGGTGACAAGTCGAGTCCTCGAAATCTCAAAAGATAATACATTTCTGTAAAGTGGAAATTGGTTTACGTTTCTATATATTTGTTTGAATTAATGTATACAATAATGATTAGCGGACAGTACATGTGATATGCGTATTTCATAACAACAAGATTAGTATAAAGTATATAATATATACTTTATATATCATATATAAAATGTTATATTATAACAGTCATACTTTATATAAGATTAATATAAATTATGTTAAGTATTGGCCTTAACATTTAAAATTCTTTACTTATGTTTATTGCTCATTATTAATTTAAACGTACGTTAGAATTAAAGTTCTCCATCCTTTAGTTTTTAATTTTTGTGAAACAATTGACATACAAAATAATTTTATATTTTGAAAAGCGCGGAATCACACGTAACACTTTAGCTATAAGTTGTATTTAACGCGTATGTAATTTGTCGCCCAACCAAATATGCGCACGCTCAGGAATGCGTCAGTGAACATGTGCCTGAATTAGCCAAGGTCTTACTGTTTCTGCTACAGCAACATAGGCACATAATAAATGGCTTTGATAAACAATATTAAGTCCATCCCTTATCGTGTATCTGTGCCACACAATGGAGCCTCTTGGGTCCCGTGTATTGTTCGGCCCAGCTTACTCCAGCTGCAATACATAACCTAAAACAAAAAGGACAATGTTTAATTTGTTGATACAACGTATACAGTTAGCACTTTTGTTATCAACTTGAAAAAATTGCATTTAACTGAATTGACTTAATGTGAATTCAAGCATAGTGCAGACTTTCCTCTGAAAATAATTACTTATATTTACGCAATTTTAGAAATTATTGAGTTATTCTGATTTATTGATACAATTGCAATCCTTAATGATAGTAAATCCTACGTAATACATACAAGGCCAAAATATAATTTTTAGGTTTTTACAGGTGAATTAGTATGAACAGGCATGCCCATATAAGATTTCACCCAAAATCACGTAATGTATTGTTAATACAGCTTTTACATACGAGTATAACAGTTCGCCACTTTTCGTTTTGCTTGACGGCGGGTGGTAGGCCTGCTGACTCACTTATCTTACTTTGTTAAACTACTTTCTTGACTGATATTTATAGCGTGTTACGATTTTACTCATACTCTTTTAAAACATTTTAAACCTTTTAGGTTTTGTACTAATACTGTCTCCAACTCTACAATAATATCTCTTTAATGACGCCCAGATCACTTATAATCTCACCATCTTTAATAGTATAGTTTGGCCGTGTAAAGATCCATGCCTATGGATTACCCAAGTAAAAATTATATACATTTGTTTCATGTATTACAGTCTTGCTTTAACTGTAGCGCATTTCCTCCACCAACACTAACCATTACAGATGCATAAAGACGTGCTCTGTAAGTCTGCGTCTTTTCTCACTAATACATAAACTTGGTTTCTCCCAATTCTTCGCATAACTTTTATTTTCCTCACTTTATTGTATCATACGATCTCCAGTAACTTTAACACACATTTAAAACGCCTCAGATCTTTTTTTCTTCCATCATTAAAAAATATTAAATTTTTCTGTGACTACAACTGCTTCCAACGAGTTCCTTTTAAGACTCTCAATAAATCTTAGTGCTACCCACTTACGGAACTACATTATGCCTCACACTGATTTACAGTGTAATAATTTTGTCAGTCTACAATAAAATTTAATTTTGGTCAATGTAATTTGCTCGAATTTAGTTATTATAGTTCTTCTTCCTTAACTAGGGAACGTGACTGAATTACCCGATATTGGCAAAGATATTTGCATTCATAAAGAGTGAAATACAAATACTGCAAGCTCGCGAAACAAACATAAGACTCTATTATATCTCACAAAACAACGATTATATTATTTTATAAAATAATGTTACTACTATTTTGTAACATAATAATATTAGTATTATTATTACAATTTAAAAAATATTTTGTAAATTTTGTGTATTATTCTTTAAAATTATACAAATATTGCGAAGGAATTTGAAGTCATAATAAATGACAAATTATTAATTAAGTAAGGGATAGAGCAGATTAATAACGTCGTCAATAACGTTAGTTTTGAACTCAATAAAACAAATTAAATTATTAAATGAACTAAATTCCTGCAAAACATGATAAATATAGACACAGATTTATGAAACAAAACATACCAGTAAGATAAGAAATACGTAAAAGTTGGAGTAATATGTAATGCAGTTTTGCAATAGGTGTTTTCAAATGTTTAATAACTCTATCACGAAGAAATTATCTACACGGGTGCGAAGTAATTCGTGTGGTAATTGTCAGTCATCAGATGCAAATCACGGCGGCTTAACAGACAGACGTTAACCATTGTTTTACATGATACAGATTCATTAAGAGTGGTGTGCATCTGACAGTTAATGAAAATGATAAATAGCTTTTGTGTGCACATCATTATCTCTTCACCACTTACGTTAATGCCTGCTTTATTGATTGTAGAAATGTTACACTTTTAAATATCTCGCTTAGGATTTAAAAACCCAGACTATAGATAACGGCTGAAGTAATATAATACACTAATTTTTTAAGAACTGAAAAATTATAACATTTTAAATAAGTAAATTTAGGCACTTAATGAAATATAAATTATAAGCAAGTTATTTTTTTAATTTAAATTTGAGGTGAGTCCACATACTTGAAAGTTAAATACTTGAAATATTTGTAATTTAATACTTTTATAAATTTCTATTCAACGCATCACATAGTAAATATGATGCACTGTTTACTAAAGCCTTTGTTACAGTATATCATACCAAATACACTTTAGCGTTTATGTTAACAGCAGTGATGGATGTAACCGAGTTTTATTTAACAATAGGTTCGTAGTTGTAATAAGCCGTACAGGAAATAGAATTTCTATAATAACTTAATTTTTCTAGCACGAAATTATACTTTTTTGTTAAATAATTTTTAAGAGGCATTATTTTGTATCGAAAACATACATATAGGCATGCGTTTCTGTATGCATAGGAAACACAACAACAATTTCGTTTATATTACAGTCTGGAAGATAGAAAAAGATAACTGTAAAATTGTAGCTCATAAAAGGCCGTAAATTCATCGCAACTTGTCTTCAACATTAAAACTTATTTACTACACAGATGGTGTTCCTGACAATTGAGATATTTCATTTTTATTAAGTAGAGCAATACACAAGATAGGAATAAGTTTATCTCTCCTCAATTTAATAATGATTGTGAATTAACTAGTTAACTCCCTGTGATTTTATTTTTAATCTATGATTCTTAGCGTAGCCAAGAAACATCACGTCGTTACCGCTGTTAATAAATGTTCTGCTGTACCTTAAGAAGTAAACAAATTAAAGACTTATTATAAAAACTCCTGCTACTCTTCTGGATTTTAATCAAATAACAATTGTGAAACAAACAGCTACAATTACCATTTCTATTGAAGTGAATACAATAAACTACATTGCACATGTTCTAATAGTTAAATTTTTAAAAATAATGTGTAAATAAGTTAATAATATGTAAATAATACCAACAAATAAGTTAGTTCTAAATTTAAACTTTCTGTATCTTTCTATATACTTTTAGGCCAATATCAAATTCATTTTACAAATATACATAGGTGAGTAACAAAGTGTAATATTTTTCTGCAATCATAGCTCACAAAATTTGTGGTGGAGGTCCAAGAGTTACAAAAGATTTTGACAAATATTTATTTTGTAAATTATATAAGATAATAAGATTATATTTTGAATAAAATTCCTCGTAATTTAGTGCCTACATAGAATATTACAATTTTTGAAAAAAGTTGATTTCTGTTTTCATCCGACTGCCCTTCAAGTTGAAAATTTTTGTAGAATAAACATTGCGTTTGAGGCTGAGGCCAAATTCTTTTTAGTCTGATTCTAACATAAATTTTTACAAATTTTTGAAAATGTGTACATCTTGTTTTTGTATGTGTACAATGTAAGCTCTAATGTTTTAAAATCTTTAAATTTCTAAAACTAAAACTATTTTTAGATTTTGGGTAAAATTTCGATTAATTTTAAAGTGCCAAAGGTCAACAGGAAACCACAATAACAACCAAACAAAACACAAGTACTTCACAAGAATAAAAATTAGGAAGGTTGTGGACAGGAACACAGAGCGTCCCGAAACATGTTCCAAATAAGGAAAAAACATCTTGAGGTTAAGTCATTATAAATATTAAATATATTATATACATCAAGAAATAGATTCTAGCAAAAAGTGTTTGAATATAATATTTTATAATTCTAATTACTTTACTTCAAGATGCTTTTTCCCCTTATTCGGAACATGTTTCGAGAATCCTATGGTTTCCATCCTCGGCCTTCTAAATTTTAAAGTATTTGGGTTTTGGTTGGGTGTTGTTATTGTTTCCTGTTAGTTTTTAGAATTTTAAACTGGTAATATTGTATGTGATTGTGGTGTATATATTAGCATTTTGTGTATTTTCAATGTTCAGTGCTTTGAAAATTATGTATAAATTTTGTGTTTGTATATTTGTAAATTTTCCGATATGTTCATTATGGATGCCTTTTTGTGGTATATGTTTTATTAGTGTCATGTTGATTATGTGTGGGAATTCATGTCGTGTGTTTATTTCATGTGTGGCCAAATTAGATTTATATATTTCTGGTTTTTGTATGCGTTTATATGTTCAAAATAATGTTCTTCTCTCGTTTTTTTGTTTTCGTATGTAAAAAAGACTGAAAAAACAGGTTACGAATTTTCCAATTCCTGTGTGTACCCGTATGCACCATTTAAAACTATTTATGCACCTGTGAAATTCTATTTATTCATGTGGACCATGTTATGTTAACCTTTCTACTTGCCTACTAGATGTCAACTGTTAAACTGAATCTGTACTTTTCTCATGTCGTCTATTTAGGTACGTTATGAGCCTTAATTTATATGCGTTATTCCAAGAACAATAATTTTTCAGAATGTAATCACAAGTTTATATTTACACAAAATACTTAAAACCAGTTTTTAACTTACGTATAGTTTATTCAAGAAGATTTTATTCAAAGTATTAAGCAATTTCAAAAATTACTCGCAAATTGGTAACATTTAGAGGAAGAGCTTTAAAACTGTTTCGGCTCGATATCATAAATTCCGATAATGGAACTGCTTTAAAAACAGTGCACTCCGCAAACAGGAAATTGGACAACAGAGTGAGACAGCTGAGTAACTTCTATACATCACGTTACAGCGATTGGATTCGTTTTGCTGTTTACTTTAATTTTAATATTCCAAAGTCATTTTCAAGTTTTTAAGTTTATCAATGGTATAAACTTGTTTGACTTGTTTTACGTAATGGCTCTTTTCGTGGAAGTATAATAACAATCAAAAAATTAATTCGTTCATACTACACAATAAAATTCACATTAGAAAATATAAAATGTTTATGTTTTTCATCTATTAATATTGATTTGTAGTGTAGGAAAAACAAGGATAAGATATTCTTAAGTTTTACTACTAAAAATAATGGAAACTAATGGTATTTATTAAGCCTTGCTGATAGTTTAAAAATTTACATAATTTTTAAGAAATTTGAATCAGTTTGTTCTCAAAAATTGAAGCGACTGTAAAATTAGATATATATTTGTTAACAAATTTACTCTTTCTTAATCGATGTTACTGTAGCTAAGTAAGAGTATTCATTGCTATAATAATCATTATCAGTACTGCGAAAATATTACCTTTAGGTCAGGTAAAATATTGTTACGACATTACATAACAATCTACGTGTTTTTCGAACGATCCAGTGGAATCCGGCTGTATTGTTCTGTGCGTACGTGATTCTCAACATGCGTTGCGAGATTGTTCCGGACTCACCGGTCTGCGCCTGCTCTGTGCAAGGCCGCAAACAATTATTTTCTTGCGCTTTCTAGTAGCATTCTTGACGCGCAGTATGGAATATTCAGGTATTTCGGCGGGGTATAAATACAAGTACTCAGAGACGCTCAGTCAGTTTGAGTTGCGATTTATTGGAATGCGGTTCGTAGTACTATAGTTAGTGTCGGGCGATTACACAGTGACTACACAGTGTGTTTAAGTAGCGATTTACATAGTGTGGTTTGAAGTATTGTGGCAAAGTATTATGTGCTTTATAATATTGCGAAACAATTATAATACAATTGTGTTTTATATCAGTTAAATTTTTATTGCGTGTGAACAATTTTTATTTGAATTGTTGTAAGAGACTGTCTTGTTAATTACAAACTGTTTAATTGTGATAATTAAAGCTGGTGATTAGTGACTTAATTGGTGTCTTGTATTTTGTTTGCCACTGTACCATACGACGATCAGTTAGACCGTCGTAACAACATGAATATGAGAGAAAGCAACCATAATTAATCTTAAACCTGCAGATTGCGTTTCAGTATGTAGAAAAATAGCAAGAGGCAAAATAAATTATTACTAACGTTTAATGCATCAAAATATAAAATATCAGTACATAGTACATATCAGTAGTAATAATAGTAGTAGTAGTATCAGTACATATCAGTGTCAGTATCAGTAAATGCAGTATCAGTATATTTTATTTTATTTGGTGTAAGTGATTACAATTAAATATGTTGATTAGGACTATAATTATAGTGACATGCGTTATTAGGCAAAAGTCATTTATTGCTTAATGAACTAAAATAATTGTTCATTGAGACTGAATATAATTGATACATGTCCATTGTGTGTGTAAGTGCACATTGTATTCCTGTATTGTAAAAGCACATATAACATACGACTCTCTAAACAACTGTACATAAACAAGCAGGGCCGTAACTAGGCGTTGGCGAGATGTGCCCCCGCCAAGGGCGCAGGTACAAAGAGGGCGCAAAATTGACCATGAAAAATATCTTTTTTTAGAGTTAGATTGGTACAATTTGTCAAGCAAATAAAAACTCCACGTTATTGGAAAAAATCTTCCAGTTTCAGATTGTTAAAAGTTACTGTACGTGAACTGTCTATATTTGTGTCTATTATACAATAAACAAAAAGCAGCTACGTAAATTTAGTAACTGCACTGGACCTTGCCCTACTGATGGGCGCGGAGTCGGGCCAGGCGCAAAGCGAAAATCCCTTCCCCTCCGCCCATCCCTTGATGTGTCAGTCACTGGGTCACTGCACTGCACCTGCGCCTTCTTGGTTTTAGCAACGAATATAGACGTAACTAGAAGAACACTTCTTATGGAGCGAGTGGGGTCAGCTTTCTGGGGTGATAAACCGTAGTTCAACACCCCGGCAACTAGATGGCGCTGGCGTTCCAAGTAATTTTTTGTATTATACCGCGAAATTTAGTAAATTTCAAACATTTTCGTTAATATATAATTGGAAAAAGCTACAACTTATCAGATAAAAAGTGGTAGATGAAAAAATGTTTGTAGGGGTTAGACTAGACACAACCTCCAAAATTTTTTGACATTTGTTTGACACACTGGGTACGAAGGAATGAATCAAATAAATGCAGCCTACTCAAAAAATGCACTTTTGATGCATTCATTTATTATGCAGTGCGCAAAAGAATTTTAAAATATACAAGAACATGCGTCTTATTAGGTCTATTACAAACATGTTTTTCATCTACCACTCTTTTATACAAAAAGTAGTAGCATTGTTTCAACTACGCTTTTAATAACCCAGAAGTGTGCTTCTAGTAACGTCTATATTCGTTGGTTTTAGCAAGCTTGTCATAACTTGAATATTACTCATACTCATACCCCTCCCCCCACGCCTGCCACAGCCACGTCAATCTATTGCTCTATTCTAGTTTGTTCTGTTGGTTTTGTTGAGACTCAGTGTAATTACAGCCGCTGGTATTATTTTCTATTGTAATTTGTGAACTAAGTGATTTTCACACTCAGCGATTAGACGACACTTATAGTGTTTGTGTTGTTACTTGTTGATGTTGGCGTTGCTTCTGTTGTACGGGTAAGAATGATTTCAATAAAATGTACCATAGCTTAGTCTACATTAACCCTAGAATTGGCGCATGTTATTCCCCGTGGTGCCTATTTTTTCCCTTTTTGTACAGTTTTTGAAAACACTACATATTATTATTATTATTATTATAACACGGTATTATTGCAAAACAATACATTAATTATACTATTTACTCTTCAACATCACGAAAACGTCAGTGAATCAAACAATCAATGGAGGTTACCGTGCGAAACTTGACTCCAGCTGTCAGAAATAATTTCCCAACATTCGTTCTGTCTTTACTGCCAGACTGACAAAGCCAAATAGGCCTAACTAATATCACTGTGTTCGCCGTTTAATTTTCTATACCTACAGAAAATAAAAAAAATACCGGAAGAAAGAATAAGAACGGGCCCGTTCCATTGGTATAACTTATATTCCTATTGGTTCATTTTTAGCGGAAATGGTCGTGGTTGTAAATGTCCAATTTTCAGCAAGTGTCAGCTGGTTTTGTTGCGCAAGCCTGCTGACTAAAATAGTCCCGATTTCAAAATTAGTTTACGTAAATATTTCAATCACAAGTTTCATGAATATGGTATCAATTTTATTTTTATAATTGGATGAGCGATCGCGTACACGGAAAACCCGAAGCACTGTAAATACAAGTGAGCCTCTCGCGGTAAGAAAAAAGAAACGATGTCTGCTACGTTTTAACGCTATCGCCGAATTTTTCGGTGAACGCAACTGTCGGCACTGAACATAAACACGAATTTCGTAATATTTCCTGTTTATGTTCAGTGCCGACAGTTGCGTTCACCGAAAAATTCGGTGATAGCGTTAAAACGTCGCAGACATCGTTTCTTTTTTCTTACCGCGAGAGGCTCACTTGTATTTACAGTGCTTCGCGTTTTCCGTGTAATCCTATTACTCAGGATTCAAAAAAACTTTTTGGCCGTCTGTGTGTCTGTAACAATGACAATGACAGCGGCAGCGCCCAAACAAATTTACCGATTATGACAAAACTTGGCACACAGGTCCTTGGGCAGTGGGCACAATATCTAGGCGGAGTTCGTTAATGTTTGAGATCGGTCAAGTAGTTTTTAAATGGCAGCCATTTACAACTGTAATACAATGTAAATTAAATGGGAATGGTTTGTTTCAGAAATGGGGCCAAAAAAACCTTCTGGAAGTGAATATAAAAAAATCAAAAAACGAAAAGAAGAAGACAACGAAAAATTAGCATCGGCGCTTGGAAATTGGCTGCGAAATGAAGAGAAAGAAGTAGGTGAAAGTGATAGTGCCAGTAATAGTAATGCACTTCAAGAAGAAGAAGAAAAAGAAGAAAAAGAAGACGACCAAGAAGAAAAGGAAGGAGAAAATGAAAAAGAAGATAGCAAGACTGAGACTGTTTCAGAAGACAACCACAGCCAGATCACTCCAATGGAGTTCCTCACAAACGTCATTGATTTTGAAGAAGGAAGTGATCCTGATCTAAGTCATTCCACAATGGGCAGGCAATCTACTGATCTTGAAAACCCCAGCACATCTTGCATATCTAATTATAATGAAAATGATGCATTAAATACTACTGATGTGGGAATAGAAATTATCTACGAGGATCCCAAAAAATGGCCAGCAAATTTTCGATCAGACACAGTTCGTTGTAAACTTGTTGAACGAGGCCCACAAACAATTGACTTAGATAGCTACAAATTCCCCTGTGCAGATGATGGAAGACACTTTTCTCAGAAATGGGTTTATAAAATTCTACCAAACGGGGAAAAAGTAAAAAGGCAATGGTTGTTGTACAGCCAGTCTAAGGACGCACTGTTTTGTTTCCCTTGCCTTCTCTTTTCAAAAGATGACAAAAAGGACAAATCTGCTTTCTCTAATATTGATGAGGGATTCAATGATTGGAGACACTTGAACCCATTTATTGTCAATCACGAAAGGTCGATACCTCACCGACATTCTTATGTCGATTGGAAAGAATTAGAAATTGGACTGAAAACTAGTAGATCTGTTGATGCAGAACATCAAACATTGATACAAGCTGAAGCAGAAAAGTGGTGCAATGTTCTCAAATGTATTGTGGATGTAATTCTCCATTGTGCAAGGAATAACTTACCTTTAAGAGGAGGTTCCGATTCGATCAGTGACAGCAACTGTGGTGTATTTCTGAGTACATTAGAACTTATTAGTCACTACAATCCTCAACTATCTAAGCACATAGAAAATGTTAAAAGTGGAAAACATGTCACAAGCTATTTTTCACCTCTAATTCAAAATGAGGTCATAGACATTTTGGGAAATAAGGTTCGATCTGAAATACTGAAGAATGTAAAAAGTGCTAAGTATTTCTCTATTATGTTTGACTGCACCCCGGACACTGCACATTTAGAACAAATGAGTGAAATAATAAGGTATGTTAACATTAAGGATGGGAAATGCTCAGTTGAAGGAAGTTTTGTGGACTTCATCATAAGTCACCAGAAAAAAGGAAGAGGGTTATCACAAGAAATATTGCAAAAGCTAAACAATGACGGCTTGGATATTCAGAACTGTCGTGGTCAAGGCTTTGACAACGGCTCAAACATGGCAGGAAAATATGAAGGCGTTCAAGCGCACATATCCCAACTAAACGACCTTGCTAAATTTGTGCCTTGTGCAGCACACAGTCTTAACCTCGTTGGCGTGCACGCCGCGGAAGTGTCAATTATGATGACAAGTTTTTTTGGAAATGTGTTGGAGTTTTTCAACTTCTTTAGTAGCTCTACCTTAAGGTGGGAGGCTTTGATTGGTTGTCTCAAAACTACCCTTAAGAGACATTGTGATACAAGATGGTCTTCCAGGCGTCAAGCTGTGACAGCTCTTAAGAAGAACTTATCATCTGTACACAAAGTTTTACAAAACATGGCTGATAAAGACAACGACTGGAACACTGACACACTGTCTGGTGCTATGAAACTTCTTAGACAAATTGATTACGAATTTGTGTGCCTTTTAGAGATGTGGTCTGATGTTTTGATAAGTTTGGACTGCACCAACAAGTCACTGCAAGGAAAGGGCACAACTCTTGACGTAGCATCAAGTTTGCTCTCAGGTTTGGCAAAAAAAGTTGAAGACCTACGTAAAGAAGGAATTAAAAAATACACAGAAAAAGCCAAAGCTATTTGTGATTCCATGGCCATCCAAAGCAGTTTTGCTGTTAAGAGGCTGAGGAAAGTCAAGAGGATGGCTGGGGAGACGGCTGAAGATGAAGCACACTTGTTGAGTTCTGATAAATCATTTGAGATAGAATGTTACACTGTATTTGATAGAATTGTAAGTGAAATGGAAAAAAGGGCACACATTTACCACACAGTTTCATCAGACTTCAGTTTTTTGTCAGGAAAGTCCTTAAGTGAATGCTCTGTTTCTTTTCTTGAAAAGTGTGCAGCTGATCTTGGTGCGATATATAGCAGAGACATTGATAGAGTTGAGCTAGTTAACGAAGTAGCTGCTTTCAAGTTTCATGCAAAAGAGCTGGTGAAGAACATTTACAAGGTTTCCCATTTGGATATTCTGAAAGTTATTTCAAACTATGGATTAAGAGATGCTTATCCAAACATCGAAATAGCATTGAGGATATTTTTGACAATGCCCGTCAGTGTGGCGTCTTGCGAGCGTACTTTCAGCAAGCTGAAGATAATCAAAAACTACTTACGGTCAAGTATGTGTGAAAACAGATTGACAAACTTAGCTATCCTGTCCATAGAATATGAGATTGCTTCAAAACTTGATTTTAGTGAAATAATTAGTGAGTTTGCCTTGCTGAGAGCAAGAAAGGTAAATTTTTAGTTCCATGGCTTTTCTGCTGTATACTGTATGTAACAATTTGTAAAAGCAATATATTTGTTTACTGAAGAGTTTCAATTTGTTATTTACCAGCCCCCAGAGCCAAAAAAATGGTACCTGCAGTTACAACAACAGAATGTTGTAAGTGCAAGTCCTGAAGTCCTGTGTAAAAAAAATCGAGATAAATTATAGAACTAAAGCACCGACTAAAGTTATGAATTTTTTTTACTGTTGTATGAAATTTACTATTACAAAAATACCGAATACAATGTGAGAACGTATTTCCTGGTCGCAATTTGCGTCAAAGCTTGCTTAAGGGGGCTGCATGGTGTATCACGTGATGAGACATCCACGAATCACAGTACAATATAAAAAGAGCTTTTTTTTTTTTTAGTAATTGAGCCTGGAGTTGGGGGGAAGCGACATAGGGCTTGGGGGGATCGGCACCACTGTTGGGGGCGCAGCTTTGTCAAAATTGCCAAGGGCGCAGGAGTACCTTGTTACGGCCTTGCAAGACATTTACTAAAGGGGTTTTTCGACGTAAATAACGTAAGAAATATTTGTCAAAAAATAATATCGTATAATGCAAATAATTAGGTGAAAAGTTAAATTTTAAAACGTATGAAGTAACTACTTGCAAATACAGAATTGACTAATCAACATTGTTATACATTCAGAAGTATGTGAACCACGATAAATTATACGTAGTGTGGAAAATGATATAAGTCAATAATATTCATACTTATGTCAGATAAAGCATGTCAGAATAAGAACATAATGTAACGTTAAAATTCATAATGTCTAATTAGTATATAAAATAATAAAAGTAAGTAAGCTAAAATAGTATACACGCCTAATGTAGCAGAATATAAGACAAACGACTTACTGACATCTTCTAACGTATCTTACAAAGTCAATGTAAAACAAGTGTACAAATATCTCAATTCATAAAACATTTAGTTCTCACGTAACAGCTGTAAAAATTTACATTAACAACAGTAGTCTACAACCTGCGCTTTCCATAAACTTTATTATTAAAAAAACTCACTCAATAAAATAATTTTGATAACATTGATGGTTCACATATGAACCCTTTTAAAAACCAGGATGAATTTAAAAATTTGTTATAAACATGTTTTTCTTGTTTCTGCTGAAATACATAACCTGACAAATAGTATAATATTGTTGTAGATTATTAGTTACATAGAAGCTTGTTAGGTGTCAGTTCCATACATAATTCAAATAATTGTTTTGGTTACTAACATAATTATTTATAAATTGATTGCATATTGTTTGTGTTTTCTTATATTTGTGATGATAGCTTTTACTTTTTTCTTTACCAACTGTAAGATACACAAAGTCTTTCATATTTTCCGAACTTATGGTTACAAATTAACTTAAAATTTTAATTTAAAAATAAAAGGTCGTGACTAAATAGGGTTTTGTTTTTTATTACTTTTATCACATAACTATAAAAATAAAATAAAACTGAAATACAACGCCACATACACAAAATCGCACACGCGCACACAAATGCATGCTTGTAAGACTAATATTATTATTTTTATATCCTAAATTCGATTTCCAAGAGCAGGAAAAGAAACACAAATAAAAATGCATGGGCAGATGATACAGATAGTACGAATAAGTTGGATAACAGCACCGAGGATATAGAGAGGATAAGATAAACGAGATAAAAAATAAATTAAAAAACCGTAAAAGCTGTGAGATTAAGTAACTATAAAATAACAACTCAATGAAAAAATAACTTATGTTAAATATATCCATAACATCGTGTAAACGATAATTTTTGTTTTCACAAGTGCACCTTTTCCCAATAGTAAAAATAATAGGCCTACTTAAAGCTAATCTTTTTTACTGTTCGTATTATTCATAATTATTTAATCATTTCTGCGGATGTTAATTATTTTACAAAGGCTAAATTTACAAACTCATATAGTCATTTAATTTGTAAAACAAAATTACAGTAAATTAATGTACGTAATACATTTAGTAAGAATAAATCTTACCATATCTTGCAATTCATTTAACTTATCCCTTTGGAAAAGAGAAGACAACTACGGATGACAAAGTTTACTTTTGTGTTCGTTAATATATTATTGCAAGATATTTTCAAGAATTTAGTTCAACTGAATTTCTCAAAGTTAATAGTAAGTCGCATAAGCGTCAAAGAAACGCAACCTTAAGATCTAAGTGTCGTCCTGAATTTAATGTTGTAATTTAAGATCAGACCTTACTCTGACGCTGCTTTGGGTACTACAGTTATTATAATTCAATCAATGGGAATGAAAGATT
The DNA here is from genome assembly GCA_034769895.1 of Magicicada septendecula. Classification (NCBI taxonomy): domain Eukaryota; kingdom Metazoa; phylum Arthropoda; class Insecta; order Hemiptera; family Cicadidae; genus Magicicada; species Magicicada septendecula. Next base: position 391,245,321 of record CM068369.1, read on the forward strand.
AAAGACTATGATTTTTTGAGGGAAACAATAATAACCTTGAAGTTTAAGTATGAACGAGGATACTGCGACAATACAAGCATGTGCTGTAATGTGCATGTATTAAATAAAATAAATATTTAAATTAATTTTAGTAATATGCAATAGACAAGCAGGTGTGAAGTTGAAAGCTGAATTATGAACAGGAATCAACAGGAAAGATCACGCGATTGCCGCTGAGAGCGGGAACACGAGTAAATAGTGTGTGTGCGTGAGGCCTGTTCAAGACTGAAAGTTTGCAATCTCACCCCAAATTGATACTAAATTAAAGTTTTATTTAATTATAAGCAAACCGTAAATATTATAAAGATTGTAAAGACTTCTAAAAATTCATAAACGTCAGACACATGTGCAGTGCGAATTCTATGTACTTATGACGTTGAGTGCGAATTCTGTGCGATTTTTAAAGCATAGTAATTACACTAATGATGCGATCATTAAGATAATTACGTATAATATGTGTAATTGAATCAGACAATGTTAGATTACTTTGAAATCCCTATTAGACATTGCAATTGGCAAAAATGTGCAAATATGTGGAATTGGACGATGGTGGGGGAACTGACGCCACTGACAGCTTCTGACCTGCAGAATCCTGTGACGACAGGTGTGGTTTTTTGGTGAATATAAATACGAGCCCAGGAAAGACAAATTTACTCTTCAATCAGTCTTCAGTCGTGGCGGTACTCTACGTCCGTCAGCGACGAGAATTTTTAATGCTCTTCAATCAGTTTTCAATTGCATCGGTAAGCTCTGTCCGTCAGAGACGCGAATTTTAATTACTTCAGACATAGCTGGACGCTATGTCCAATATCGACAAGATCTTTTGTTTATAAACTATAAAGTCTAACAATACGTCAGTGCAAGTAATAAAAAAAAAAAACAGTAACTACAATTATCGGACGTCTACAAACAGTCTACAACTACAAACATCAACACTCTAGACAAATGACGAGAGACCATCAAGCAGAGGAACGATATGCAGAGCAATAGAGGCGGTTAATAAAACAATAGCAGCTGATTCAGAGCAACACATTATTCCATTCTACAACCAGCAGATGGGACCATGAAGGACGAGTGACTGGAGGACGACCAGTGGAACCGGAAAACGCAAGAGGACATCCAGTAGGAGAGGACCGACAGATCACCGGAGGACATGGGTACAATCTGCAGAATTGAGGTGACGAAAAACCAATTTATAATTATAAAAGAATATAGACATTGAAAGACATTAATTAAAAAATTTTAAATTAAAGGAAAATTATGTAGATAGAGATAAGAGAATGTAATTTAACTCTAGTAAGAATTTTCTTTAATGATTACCAAGTAATTTAAAGATAATTTAAATCCTTGCTTGGAGGATTAACAATTGATTTAATAATTTTAATTTTTCATTGAAAGCGTCTAAAGTAAAGTAGTTGGAGATAGAGAAGAAGACTCACGATTCGATTAGTTTATTTAAAATGTTATAAAGCCTTAAGATGTATGCCAAGCATAGAATAATAATGTAAATAAGAACAAATTTATAAAGCACACATTCAGACTGAGTAGTCGAGAATTTATAGTATAACGAAGAAATGTTTAACATAGAATTTTGCTAATATAAGATATAAGATTTATTTTATGATGAGTGTACGGCAACAAAGAAACATTGAAACAATTGATAATGAATATTTTGTGGCGAAGTAAATATAATTATATTTTTTTTATTTTTCGTTTGAATAAAGAAATGAAAACATGTTACGATTCATAAAAGGACTACTCTTATTATGATTACACCTAAACTCCAATTATACATACACGTTATCAGTAGTGTTGTATGAGCTATACCACTACACAATTTAGATTGCATTTAATTAATCAAATGTATCGTTGTATTACATTATTATAATAGATGTTTATGCTCCAAAAGAAGGGGAAGAGGAGGAAACAACTTTATTCTATCAAACGCTACAAAAAATAATTGACAACTTTAATAAGAACTATAGTGTAATACTTGGCGACTTAAATGTTAGAGCTGGCAGTAATCCCATTATAAAACTCATAGGGCCGCATGGATAGCCAACATTAAACAGAAACGGTGAAAGAATAAGGGAATTTGTGACATGTAGTGATCTAAAGATACCTAATGGACTTTTAGGGAAAAGGATTTTTATAAATGTACGTGGTCTGCGAGAGATACTAGATCAGTTACAGATTATATAATAGTTAATAAGATGCTAGTATCACAAGTTGATGATACAAGAGCCTGGAGGGGTTATGATATTTTTTCAGATCATTTTCTTTTGACATCAAATATACAGTTATATAAGAGTTGGGAAAAACTAAGTAATATTGGTCAACAGCAACAAAATAATGTGGTCTGAATATTTAGACAGAAGAAATAGATACTGCGGTAGAGAGGAAAAATGATAGTTTGAAAAGATCTAAGCTACATCCAACTTCACATCCAACAGAAGAGTCAAGAGAAGCATAACAGAGAATAAGAAATGAAACAAATAGAATCATTAAACAAGCCCATCAAGACACATGGGAACGCTAAATAGCCACTGTGGTAACCGATTTATATGGTAGACAGACTATGACATATAAAGTGATGAAAACATTAAATAGCTCTGAAAGAGAAAGGATTTATTTTGACAGCGCAATAGAAAATGTCAGGGATATGTAAGTAAAACCAGTTTAAAAGATCGAGATAAGTGAAGTTTAGAAGAATTTCCGAGATAAGTTAAGTTTAGAAGAATTCCAGCAAGCAATGGATGGAATGACAAATAGGAGAGCACTAGGACTTAACGGAATAAATGGTGAGTTAATAAAATATAGTAGCACATTATTGTATTTACGTATTCTCCATTTTCTAAATAACGTTTGGGTGGAAAACAAAATTCCGAAAAAATGGAGGCAGACAAAAGTGATTTTGTTATATAAAGAAAAACAGATTCAAATAATTACAGAGAAATAAGCTTGCTGGACGCAACGTACAAAATATGTACAAGAATATTCTTAATCAGTCATTAAGAGTAATTACAGATGCTTTACTTCCTGAAGAGCAAATGGGTTTTAGAAAGAGTAGGTCGACTGTGGATGCATTGTTCGTATTACGACAGATAATAGAGACAAGGCGGGAATATAACCTAGAAACGCATATTGCTTTTGTTGATCTGAAAAAAGCATTTTATAAAGTAGACCGTCAAAAGTTATGGATTATTATGGATAGAAGAGGATAACCACATCATTCAGTAAATTCAGTTAAGATCCTTTACAAAACTACTTCTGTAGTCGTGGATCTGAATGGTAGGCTCTCAGGCGACATTCCAATAAATAATGGAGTTAGGCAGGGATGCTGCATTTCTCAACCTTGTTTAATATATGCATTGACGACATGTTAAGAGCATGAAAATCCAGAGTGACTTCGGGAATAGAGCTTAACAAATCGATTTGTATGGGTTACCTTCTATATGCTGATGACATACTTCTTATTCAAGAAAATTAACATAATTTACAAAGAGCTATGTTTCAATTACATAAAGTGGCAAGAGAGTACTCACTGACAATTTCAGTAAGAATGACCAAAACCATGGCCTTTAAAGGTAAATATGTAGTGATGACTAAGAGAGTTATTAACAACAGCACTTTACAACAAGTGAGCCGTGTTAAATATTTCGGCTGTGCAGTAAGCTCTGGATCTGAATATGATACAAAAGAGAAGATAAATAAATTTAAGAATATTTGTGGTACGATTCATAAAAATTTTAGCCATAAAACAATACATTGCATAAGGATTAAATTTTATAAGACAATTGCAATACCCACATTGACGTATGCGAGTGAGGCGTGGGTCATGACAAAAAAGGATGCGAGAAGATTCAGAGTACTGACATGCAGTTTTATCAAAATACTTTAAATTATACATTGCAAGATAGAATAAGGAATGAAGATGTCAGAGCAGAAACTGACGTAAAAGAAATAATTAAAATTATTTCAATTTACTGAAGAGAATGGTGGGATCTTCTGCAAAGGATGGCGGAGGGTCGATTGCCTAAAGCAGTACTGAACTACAAAGCCATTGGTAGAAGAGACGTGGGTAGTCTGAGGATGGGATGGGTGCCGGGACAGGTTTATTAACCTAATCCTTGAAGAGAAGAAGAAGAAGAAGAAGAAGAAGAATTTAAGATCAAAAGACACTTGATCTAAAAAGGAATAAAAGACAACGTTGATACACGACAACTTTAAACTTATTCCTCATATTTCGTCAATTTGTAGCCTCTTACCAAAAATGAATAACTCAGTTTACTGCATATTCTTGAAAACAATTTTAAGATTGCTTGTGTAGACGTGCACAATACAAAAAAATTTAAAATTCGAATTAGTGTGTGCTAAGTTTCGTTTACGATGGTACAAGGTCCATATTAACGTATACGAATAGTTTAAATCATATATTACGCTATACTTTGAAATATTTCATTTAATGTAAACTTATGTTTCAATGTATTGTTTTGTCCCCTGAGCATGCACACTCTGAAGGTGGTCTACGGCTGTCGCTGGTAGACCTGTTCATTATTAAGAGTCGACCTTTTATCGGTGGATGGCGTCGCATTCTTACCAACGTGGCGTCCAAATGAGTCCTCTAGAGATCGGGGACCAGGAGTACTCCAGTCGGAATGGGCGGGAGGTCGGGAATGATCCGAACCCTCCAACCAAACTTGTTGTTGGTGTAGTTTCGGTCTTGTGGTATTGCTGCGGGAGCCCTAAGGGTGTATCGAGGATTTTCCAAACCCCACGGAGGGAAACCACGTCTATGAGCTGCACGTCTCATATTACCAGGGATATCGACCAGTTTAACTTTGGGCGCTTAGTCAGCGTTTTAGGTATTAGACACCACGCCAATGGGGGCCAAGGGTTGTAGATAGGACATAGTCCTAGGCCTTCCCTTGCAAAAAACTTTCATTCATCTTTTTCCAATGTCTTGAGATTAAGCAAATACTTCGTGGAATTTTGTAAATAGAGCATTCTGTTTTCAAACTTTTATGTTTCATGTAAGACAAAAATTTAATCATCTCCTGTGTAATCGAGATTTCAGTTTTGATTTATAAGCGTTAGGTTTGGTGTGTGCATTTATGTGTTTAAAGTAGCTGTTTTTTAGTACCTTTTTGTCTAGCTTGTATAATTTATTCTTTACATGTATTGTGTAACATCATTCTATTACTCAAACCATCCATATCAAACACAGATGGCAACTTTCCACTGGCTATTTAATAGATTGAAGATAGTATCCATAATATATAAGTTGAAAAAATAGACACTACAGAAATCAATTAATAAAAATTTGAAAATACAATTGAATATAAAATAAGAAGACCACATTACAATGTTAATCATGACAAACGGACAAATATGACATCAAAAAATTGTCAATACATACATTTATATAAACAAACATGGGTGAAGAAAATTACAAAGCTATGCGAAATACAATAATACTGTACTAGAAATATACTATTACGACGTTTTGCATAATCTTGTAGATACACAAATGTAAAACATGAAATAAGCTAGTGCCAGAATAATTACAAATCAAACAAAATTCACACGTACACATTTACGTGCGTGTGTGTGTATGTGCGCGCGAGAGAGTATTTACGTTTGTATTGGATATAAAATATTATATATATATATATATATATATATATATATATATATATATATATAAATTTTCACTATGAACTTACTTAGAATTTATTTCCCCAAACGTTTCAACGTGGTATACGTCTTCTTCAGTGGGAGTAAATACTGAATGTCTTTACAGAGTAACGGTTATGGACTGTAGGTATGTGTGGTGGGGGTTGATGTTGGGAGGGAATAGGAGCTGGGGTTTAAATTGTTTTTGAATCAGTGTATCGAAAAGTATGTGTGATCTATAATGTAATTGTTCATTGAATATGTTGATTGGTTGTAGTGCGTGATATCTGTGTATTTCAAATTGTTCTGCTGTGTTTAGTTTTCTACTTTTAGGTAAGTAGTGTAGTATTTCCATGTTGTGCTCTATGTTTGTGTAACTGTGGTTTTCATTTTGTAAATGTGTGGCAAATGTGGAATGTATGTAGTTTGTAGTGAGGGCTTTTAAATGTTCTGAGAATCTAGAGGAAAAAGATCTTCCCGTGTGGCCGATGTAGAATTGGTGACAATCATTGCAGTTTAATTTATAAACTCCTGTTTTGCTGTATGTGTCTGTGTTTTTGTTAGTATTATTTATGTATTTCCTAATGGTGTTGTTAGTTCTGTAGGCTACTTTATAATTGTGTTTCCTAAATGTGTTAGCAATTTTGTGTGTATTGGAATTGTAGTATGTAAGTGTGATAAATTTACTCGGTTGTGTGTTGTTGGTTTGATGTGTTTTACTTTTTGTGTTTAGGATGCGTTTGTGTAGTTTATTTATTAAATCGGGATTGTATCAATTTTTGACTGCTATATATTTGATTATGATTAATTCTTCTTGGTAGTCATGTGTGTTTAGGGGTATTGAAGTGAGCCTGTGGAGCATGTAGTTGAAAGCTGCATGTTTGTGTTGAGTTGGGTGGTTGGATGAGTTATGTATGACCATGTCTGATGTGGTGGATTTTCTGTATATTTTGTATGTGTGTGTTGTTTGTCAGACGGGAAGATCTGTTTCCTCTAGATTCTCAGAACATTTAAAAGCCCTCACCACAAACTACATATATTCCACATTTGCCACACATTTACAAAATGAAAACCACAGTTACACAAACATAGAGCACAACTTGGAAATACTACACTACTTACCTAAAAGTAGAAAACTAAACACAGCAGAACAATTTGAAATATACAGATATCACGCACTACAACCAAACAACATATTAAATGAACAATTACATTACAGATCACACATACATTTCGATACACTGATTCAAACACACAATTTAAACCCCAGCTCCTATTCCCTCCCACCATCAATCCCCACCACACATACATACACTCCATAACCGTTGCTCTGTAAAGACATTCAGTATTTACTCCCACTGAAAAAGACGTATACCACGTTGAAACGTTTGGGGAGATAAATTCAAAGTAAGTTCATAGTGAAAGTTTATATATATATATAATATTTATAAAAGTGAACGAAGAGGATGTACCAACAAGATAATTATAAAATATTTATTAGTAATATCCATATTACCAAGTTTACTGAATTATTTCATTTAATTGTTCTTTAAGAATGACTTTATGCAAAATAGGGTAAGTGTTAATGACATAATAAAATAATGTGCTAAATTAATGTCACAAAACCAGACTAATGTTCCACCCGTTTAGATATGACAAATAATTTTCTATATAATCAACCTGTAGAACATGAAAGTATTTTTCATGTAACAAAACTAAAACAGTCTCTAATTAACTTCTGTAAAAATATACTTTTACTTACTTGATAATCGGACTTACTATACTAAAATTATGAACTTGAAAAATGTTACAAGAAAAATAAAATCAATTAACAGTTTTTTCTCTGTAATGGGAAGGATTTTTTAAATATATTATGCATACATATTTAATTGTGTTAAGAAAAAACAGAGCGAAGGACATAGATAAAATGACCATCAGCTTAGAGGCAGAAACAGAAGCGTGTGAAAGAAAAATAATAAACGGTGATAGCGACAATACCATTATAATACATAATCAAACCTTGGAGAGAACGAGAAAAGAGCACAAGGTCTTGCGATCAGTACCTAATCAAATAATTTCGAGATAAATTGATTTTAGAATTACCACTTTTTGAATTTTAAGCAAGTCCTCAATGCATCTAGAGTCACTTCTGTAGTTAAGAATTTTATAATAGGTTTTATAATCCAGTTACCAACAGTGAAGTCATGTGACTATATATTTATATTAAGTAAAAACTATACTAAAATGTTTTTCAATTTCATATATTTTTTAAATTTAAAAATAAATTTATAAAATGTAAACGTTTATGTAAAATGTAATGTAATGTAAACATATTACACTAGTATTAAGTAAATGTAATACATATTAAACATAAAAATATATGTATATATATATTTTAGATTGTGTAGAACATTTACACGTTGACATTTAAATATTAATATGACACTCATATTGTAACAAAATTATAAAAACTCTTTTAATCGAACGATTCATTAACACGGTTTGAGCATGTGGATGTTTTCTAAAAGCACTGGGAGAACAATAATTAATTTAATTGGCTCTTGAACTAAGTTCAGAAGTTGCTTTTACTGACTTTACGTTCAAATTCAACGTAAACTGCGGTGGTTGTTTAAACAAGCCTCATAGAACTGGCCGAGTGTGTAATTTGCATTCACTGTTAAAACTAATGAAACTGTTCACTCCGACGTATCAGTTTAATTTTCAAAGACTGAAGCTTCTGTAACCCATGAACAGGCTCATTCAAGTTGTATATTTATATAGACATTAATATATAGTGTATATAGTCGAAGCATTATTAGATTTTATGAATGTTAAGATTATAAAACATTAGTTGTTAAACTCATAAATATTTCTTATTGAGCGAGCGGTTTGTATGTAACTACCTCGTCGCGTTGCGTTCTAATAGTGGGTCATTTAAGCCTGAGGCCTGACTGCGGCGTCTGGACCATGCCCGGAAAACTGTACAGATGAATTGAGATGGAACTGATTGATATCGTGGCACCGCCTCTGTCGCCGATTCAGTCAGAAGGTGCCTTTCGTGTCTGGGATAGTTATCAGACGACTTGAAGCGCAGGTCGAACCCCATGAGGCAGAGAGCCTGCATACAAGTGACGAGTATATGCAGCAGCAAGGAGAGTTTTCAGACATGATCGGCGCAGAACTTCTTGGAAGGGAAAGGGAATGCTATGTATTGCTGTTGATATGTTCGTTCCACAAGGATGCGGGGTAAAAGAACTGGCTACGGGAATGACTTTATGGTAGGTCATCTAGTGTCCTCTAGGAGCGTTACATCTAGTATCCGAATTGTGGGTCAAGAATCTGGTGTCTCCTCGGCAAGAAGGAGAGTTTCAGCCAGCAAATGAACAAATGAGAGAGGGTAGGAACCTGGAGAGCTCCGCGAATTACGTCGTTTTTGAAAAACCACGAAGAACCCGACAAGGAACGGCCTGTTGTCAATCCGCGGGAAATGGAACGGAGAAAAATGGCGGGAAAACCGCTTCCCGATTGGGGGCAGGTTTACTACCCAACACATTTACTATACAACACGTCACTCTCAGAGAAGTCAGGAAGTTGGTAGCGTAGAATTTCCAGAGGCGAGGCCACTCGAAAGTGCCCGTCAAGTCGACGAGGCAGTTGCCGCGTTCAACGATGCTATCGTCTCTGCGGTTGACGAGTCTTCTAGAATGAAGCATGGCTTCATGCCCACTACCAGCGGATCCCTCAGGAGTGTTATAGAGAAATAGCCACCAGAGACACTTGCAGCGGACCCTGATCCGGCCGACAATACAGCGTACAATCGGACGACCGATTTTTTACGTCGTGAAATGCTGGCCTTCCGTAGACGCTGTTGGGGACTCGCCGTAACCGACACTGGGGACTCGTCAGCCGAGAGTCGCCCTTAAAAGTTACTTACTGCTCTAGCAGGGAAGAGGCGCCGGCCTTGTATCTCTGCCACTGCTAGACAGTTCAGAGAATCCCTGGGTCGCCCGAGAAAAAAGCTGAATTTTTGGGCTTATGTTTTGACTGACAGTTCGCTCCCAATCCGCCCACGGACTAGGACTTCAATGAGCAAGTCGAAAACGTTGTTGAAGACTTTCCATCTCTTCCAATCATTGCCGCGCCCGAACTTCTCTCTAGGAACAAGGTCTCAGATCGGTTTGCTGAACTCCAAACAAGAAGCTCCTGGCCCGGACAGTGTTTCGTACCGTTCTTATTCGTCTGTCGGCGTCAGGAATCCTCTTCTTGGTCGCGTTGTTCAACGCGTGTCTTAAACTAGTCTACTTTTCCAAGAAATAGCAACAGGCTATTCTGAAGCAGAGAAAGGAAGCTTCGAGTGCCGACAACCACCGGCCCATTACTCTCTAAGGATTTGTAATGTTTGAAAAAAGATATTTATCTAAAGCTTGCACGGACAGTGTCAATATATTAAAAATAATTATTTCCAAAAACCGGACCGTTAAGCCGCGATCGGTTGCTGTGAAGTGACATCTTGTCGGCAATGTCTATATATATATATATATATATATATATAGACATTGTTATTACGATTGTTATTAATTCACTTAGAAACCTCTGATGATACTGATATTTTTCAGTGAAACGTGCGTCAGGTGTTAAAAAGAATATACAATACTATCTACTTGCAGAAGAAACAAATTGAAAACATCACAAATTATATATATATAAAAAACGACGATACTCTTAGACACTTACTTTTGCACATATGATATTACTCATTTGTGCGCACTTACCCACGTCTTGAAGGTATACTCTTCTTCTGCAGTATTTACCTTGATGTTTCCCAGCTAGGTCGCAGGCTTTGGTAGTTGATTGAGGGTGGATAAGCACGTGAATATCGTAATACAAGCAAAGAGTACAGAGGATTTAGTACTGGTTGTGAAATTAGTACGACGTTGTTAATAAAATCATATTCATTTTGTTTATTATTTAAAAAATGCGAATTGTCATATTATTAATTATTGTGTGGGTTAATTACTACTGTAACCCTTATATTCAATACTAATGTAATATAATTATAACGTGGTTAAAATCTTATCTATTATATTCTAAGACATATTATACACAAATATAAGACATATATGACCTGGAATATTTACACAGACATATCATACATAACACATACATTATTATAATGCGTGATTAACACGTACGAAATTGAATATTAATCTTGTCTTAGCAAGTGTGGTTTTTATTATGTACCACTTAATTAAAAAAATAATTAATTAAACATTTATTAAAAATCTTAATACAGACCATTCTATTACCTTAATTAATTATATTCATAATGTCTCAATTAATTCAAAATCTACAATTAAAGTAACTCTCATACTTGAGTTTACGTTATCGTTACTTGATTTTAATTATATAATAAAATATAAAAATATAAAAAAATATGGTTTCTGTAATGACCATTTATTTATGAGATTAATAACTCTTATGTTGTTTGTTATAAATATTATTCTTTGAACATTTATTGATTATTCATTATGAAAAATAAAAATATAATAAAGTTGATGTAAACTTGTATATGGAATCTAGAGATTTCTTTTGATAGACCTCAGGGTCATTTATAATATTAAATAAATGTCTGACTTCACCTGCATATTTCTGCAACCATTTAACTGTGTCGTTACCGTCATCTGGACTGTCGAGTTTGGGATCCTCTTCGGGTATCACCTTCTGTGTCTCTGCGTGGTTGAAATTACTCTCTCCGTCTAATGGATGCTGAGTTCTGACTTCTGACGTGAACCTCTGGTCGTGATGATGTACGGCTGGACGTAGCTGCATGTGGCTGTCCCTGCGTCCTCTAGTATTTTGCTCTGGTTCCTCTCCTCTCCTCGTCTTGTCCCTCGTGGATGTCTCGAAGTTCTACGTGGACTTCTTGAAGCTCATCGACAATTACTTTCACCGACGTACTTTCGGTTCCATCGCACTTCAAGTTACGTAATACGGTTTAAAAAATTACTTAACTATGTAAAATTCGCGGTTGCGAGATGCGTGGATTTCACGTACTGTCTGTTAACGATCTGAGAAAGCGTGTGTCGCTCGCTGGGGTTTTATACTCCTGCCGTAGTTCAATTCCTGTTGAAAACTGTTTGGACAAAGTTGAACAAGTCCGCGCGTCGATTTAATTACTAATTACAACCTACGCGTCTTTCTATGAAGCGCACACTTTTTTATAAATGTTATTTTAGAAATCGTTAGGTACATTATTAAACTTAACCTATGCAAATTATGAACATTAAGGTGTGTAAACTATGGAAGTTATGGCAAAATTTCACACGGTAGCTGAACCGTTTCCACGATCATGGAACACTTAAAATCTAATTATAGCGCCAGGCGCCAGCTTTATTTTTACATATGTCTCTGATTCGGGTGACTTCTGGTTTTCGTTCAGCACTAAAAAAACTGTGTAAAATTTTCCACACTCGTATGCATAATTCAACTTCTTCTTCATGTACACACTAACACTAACACACACACACAGACTGATACACACGCGGCTGCCTGTCGCTATGACGTCATCCTTGCCAGTCGGTGCGTGTTTCTTCTCCCCTCGCTGCGTCTAAAAACCAACTAGGCTTGCAATTCCATATGCATGCTCACTTACAATTATTTATTTATTTAAAATTAATTAATACGTTTGTTTCTTTTATTTATGTCTTATACCTAACGCTTAATTATTACATTATTTTTATTATTTACATCTTTTGCAAAAAAAAAATACACACACACACACACACACACACACACACACACACACACACACACACACACATTAATGCAATATAATTATGCATGTGTCAATTATACCCCTCAATTTGGAGTATACGTATATAACATAATAATGATGTTATTAGGTGTAATCGTAATAACAAGAATGCGTAATATATTTTCTAAATCTTTACATTATTTATTTAGCAACCTCTTTACTTACTTCGGCAATACAAAAATGCATTTTTCGTCGCTTATGCGATCTTATGTATGTGTCTTCTGGTGAATAATTTATATCTAAACAGGTTATACATAAATCTTATTATCTAACCTTATTATTTATAACTATTTCTGCTCTCGGCTTACTCATTTAGTGTGGCCATCTTTGCAATTGCTTATCGATTTATTTCAACAATGAATTTACTTTTATTTCAATTTCTTTAATCTTACTTGGCTTTAATTCTTTTCTACTGCATATGCATTTTCTTTTCTCAATTAAAGACTTTTCTAATTATTTTAATTTACTTCAATCAAAAAAATCAAGTATTGCTCTCTCATAGCATTTACGTTATTCCAATATTAATTGCTATACATGAGACATTATTCTAAATTAACAATTTAGACTTTACATTACTATGTACAAGTTAAATTCAGTTAGCAACACTTTTGAATGTCTTTCATTCTACTTTAAATATTTTCTTTCAATTGTCTGTAATTATTATGGGTTTTTATCACCTCGTTTCATGTGGCAAATTATCAGTCTGTCCTCGGGTCCTCTTCCAGTCTTTGCTCCAGTCCTTCATGTCCTTGGGTCCTCTTCCAGTCCTTGCTCCAGCCCTTCGTGTCCTTGGGTCCTCGTGTTCTCTTCCAGGATTCCACTGCTTGTCTTTCTTAGTTGTTGTTGTCTCTGCTCACATCATGGGTTGTAGGTGTATCCATCGAACCTCTGTTCTGCCTCTCAGTTCGTCAGGTGACGCTTACTGTAGATTTACGATCACGTAGTTAACTGACATAGCTTCCTACGGCAACGGTTGAATATAGAAGAAGAAGCTTTACTAGCGCGACCTGGTATTTATAACCAGATCGTGCAAAAGCTCTTGTCTGAACAATATCTGTCTCGTCAGAGTTTGTCGACGCGTCCTTTCTCCCACTCACGTCCGATTCACTAATTTACACTACACGATACTCAATCGATCGCTAATTTTCATATGTCTATTATATGTATCTTACACTTCTTTATTATAATTATTCAGGGAGTTATTCAGTTTTCGTTCATTGTAATTTCACTTTACGTCACTTTTAAACGGTTTTTTAACCCTTTGTGCATCTTTATAAAATACACACTTTGGTGTCTTTTATTTTACATTATCATACATATTTTTCTTATAATTAAAATTATACTTAAAATCTAACATCATTTGAATAGGGGTGGTTACTGTCCAGGAACGGAGAGGCTTCACACACTCAAACACAATACACATGTACACACAGCTAGCGACAGGTGGCCAGATATGCGTGTACATGCCTGAACGGTGCGTTCCCTACATTTTAAGCAATCCAGCTTGCAATCTGAATCATGTCTATTAACCATAGATTTATTTACTTTTATTAATTATGTTGATTATTTTTGTAATGCACAGTACTGTATACGGTTGTATTGTCGCAATATATATATATATATATATATATATATATATATATCACAACGCAATCCTTGTGTAGGCGAGGATAGTAGGTGCGGACGGAAGACAGGACCCTGGTCTCCTCAAACAACACTTCATTGTCAGCTTTGTAGAGAGCATGCTCGGCAACTGCGGACTTCTTCGGCTGACCCCCATTCGGGCGCTACGCTCTGAGGTGCCGATATATACTTGGCCACATGAGTACGGCACACAGTAGACGCCACACGACGACAGAGGATCTCTTGCGTTTTTTACCGGCCTGAGAAACTGCTGGATTTTTTGGGTTGGCTTGCGTACCTCCAAAAATGTTGGCTTGACTAGTAAAACAAAAATTACTACAACAAAGTTTTTTTACAATTTTTAGTTTTCTTTATGACAAAAAAAAAAGATTTTATTTTTTAATTTAGTAGGCAGTTTAGGATGGAAATTGATCATTCTAGTACACTGTATAAACATAATGGTAATATATATTAACGAAAAATCTCAAGTCAATATGTCCAATCATTGTCTAGAAAAAGTACCTAAATACAAAAATCACATTTCAAAAAAACGTAATTAAAATAAAACTTTAATTAATAATTTAGTTTTTCTGCACTAAAATTTTCCAGAGCAGTAGTCTTCAGTATCCTCTCTTTTGCTCTTACATAACCACCTTTTGACCATTTCATTCTTATTTTGTAGCTTTAAAAAGGTTTTTGTGTCTCTTTCTCAGCTTTAAAAACCCGGTTGCGGTAGATATTTTTTAAATGCTTGATCATAAATTTACCCAGTACAATTTTCAGCCTTTATAGAACACTTCTTTTAGTATGGAGCCTTTATGGAAGCATACAGCGGCATGTATAATATACAGTTTTAGTGTTTGTATCCCTACAAACTCAGTTTTTAGTACCCTTTGAAACTTTCATTCATATTTTGTGTATTTCCATACCGGTATCGCTTCAGTAATGCCTCCTTTGACACCTCTTTATATATAGGCTTTGTGGTTTTCATGATTATTACAGTAAAAATTTTCTACGTGTATAATGTGTGATTGTAAATTGTGATTTGTTATATTTGCATGAAATATCTCCATCTTTGGGAAATATGAAATGCTGTGGAAGTCTGAAGGGATTCTTATCCATTGAAAGTTCGTTTCATATCCTTAAGTGTATTCATAAGCGTATAGCGTGTTTCATATTCTTTACGCCACTTAAATGTCTCCTTATGGTCAAACCATAATATCGTTTTAACTGACCAATTTCAGCATCTGTTAACCTTCCTTTCCCCCTAATATCATTCCCATCACTTAACTTTGCTGCTTCCTGTCCATGTTTTAGTTTTCAATAACTTGTGCACGGTCGCTTTTTGATGTCCATGTGGCTTACACGTCCTATTTTTATAATTTCCACATCACTCCCTTAAGATTTACTTACTAAAACAGCAATAAACCCCTTGGAGTCCAATCCCTAGGTATCCACCCCTTAGTATCCACTTAGATCTCCTTGGGGATCACCTCATAGGTTTTAAAATATTTTTACCTAGTTGAGTTTTAGATCTGGCACAAATGACTTTTTCTCAAAGAAGTAAAAATATATTGGTGACCGTTTTTAGAAAATCGCCTACAAAAGCGCAACATTGTTTTGTATTTTATAATTTCTAAACTTTTAATGAAGAAATTTGTGTTAGTGGTTGAAATCACAAGCAGAATGATCACTGTTGCACACCACTATATAAAAATTATCCCGATTAGCGCTTTCAAGCTTCACAGCTCATCGTCAGCTCGGAACAGCTCCTGTTCCGATCTGACGATGAGCTGTGAAGCTTGAAAGCGCTAATCAGGATAATTTTTATATAGTGGTGTGCAACAGTGATCATTCTGCTTGTAATTTTAAAACTATTTCTAGAACACCAAAGACTATAAAATGTATATTTTCGTAAATTGGCAATTCTTAAAAACAATGAAGAGTAAATTTTTTTTTACAGAAAAATTGTCACTTTCCCTTTCTAAGACCAGAAACTGTTGTTGTGCTCAAGTTATTCATATAACTCTTTGCGAATAACCTCGTAGATTTAAACAACTGTTTGAATACGAGAATCAAATAAACTTTGTTAAGCTCTTATTAAACAGTTTCGTAATTTCTTACTAATATAATCTGATGTATGTTAATTCAATTCTATTCGTTGTGCGTTGAAAAGAATACAAGGGCTAAAATCGCTGACGATCATTAAATATATTGAAAGCAATTGCATGCGTCTGTGTGTGAGAAATTATTAAAAGTGAGTACAAAATAGTAGTCAACGGGTCATTCTGACTAATTTGAACTCCTGATACTTTAGCTGGTCTTACAATTTGTAAAACATGATTACATTAGAAACAGTATTATTACTTGAACGAATTTTAATAGACTTATGCACGTAAATTAAAAGTGTATACATCATGTATATATAAGGATACAGTATTTTACTACGTCAAGAAGGGAGTTGTCAGTAGCACACATTGCGAATTAACTTTTCTTCTTCCAACTACTTTTTTTTGAAACATTAACGTAAGCTTACAATGTGTTATTAACTAAGTAATGAAGACTTTTAAGTATATTTTTTTTATTACAAGCCAGTGTTATGTGTTTATACTATATTAACCCATAAACAGCCTGCTCAAGGTGATAATACTTTTTAAATATATTTTGTCACCATCAACAAAGTTTTATAGTAATACCTGTAATTAAGCTGCTATTAAGTGGCGGTTATTTATATGCTTTGGTTATCGCGATGGAACACTCTTACTAGTTTTGGCAGAACTCAAACATGCCTTTGCCTCCGGTGTATATAGGTAGCGTGCGCGCACGCGCGCGTGTGGCCTTTAACGTTTAAGTTTTGCTTCACGACGGTGACTATGCTCGTCAGCACATGGCGGTGTCTCTTAATTAAATTGCATCACATTCACCGATTCTTAATTGTGTGAAGGGTGAGAAAGTTTTATTTTACCAACGGAAATGACTCCACTTCATGGGGGAACCAATTTTCTCTAAACTCATTGAGGCTTAAGTAATCGAGATTTTACATTTTTCCACCCATCGGCACTGGTAACGTATAAAATATATTAAATGTAGTAGCCTACATTAAAAATAATTCAGTGGTTACTTTCTGTTTTTTTTTTACGCTTTGCGATTCAGATACTTTGTTTATAAGAGTTTTATTACATTTTAAAAACATGTCATACTACATTTTTGGTCCATAAAACAAACACCATAAACATGAGTAGGCCCTAAATGAATGTAGCTTGTTGTTCAACTGATTGTTAGAGCTGTGAAACAATCAAATAGCTATTAAATGGTAAGACGTGACAAGTCCAGTGATCATCGTTCAAGCGTTTCGCACTAACACGCATACGTACACGCGTACGTAACCGTAATACATTTTACTTAGTAACACACTGTCAAAACTTGGGCAGTGAAGTTGGCTAATACGAGTCTAAACATTACATTCAATGCAGTACATCGTATTTTTGTAGCAGCACATTTTTTAGTTAAATATAATTAGGAAATAAAACATTTCTCTGCTCTTATGCGAAAATTTGGAATTCATCAATGTATATAAAAGGATATCCAGTCCCGTTAACATCTGACTTTAAAGCATTTTGCTTGAGTGTACCAATAAATCGGCTTCTACTATCATTAACATTTAAAACACATTCTGGTTTGTGCGTACTCCGTGAAGTATAATATTAATCCGTTTTGTTTTATGACTATTAAAAACTGCGTACATAACTAGCAAATTTTATTGAGTATTCAAAATTATACGAGAACATATTGCACATGTAATTTATTAATCGCAAGGATAGAAAGGGCAAAAGGCAAAGCCATAAATTATACAGCTACTAATGTATGGTTATCCTGCTTTTGGAGTTTGGGTTTAGACTGCTGTATTAACGCTTACGACCCCCATTGACAAATGGTCACTCCATTATATTACAAGCAAACTGATCACATCGTTGTCATCATGTTACAGATTTTAGTTACCAAGATGTGTTGCTTGAAGTAATATTTAGATGCCTGTATAAATAAGAAATACGGCTACAAATTCACTGACCATGTTTCAAGTGTTTGGTAATTTAACTAAAAACGTATCTTAATCATTAAACATAAGACAATTTGTTTAATGGAGCTGAATTCATATAAACTGTTAAATTAGGGCTGACGAACATTTAGACTTTTAATGAAAAAATAGTTACAACGGTCGCAAAGATCACATTATTTATATGTGGTATAAGCAAAGTAACTGGCAAAAGGAGATAGTAAGGTGAAGTAATCATGTTGCTACGCCGAAAGAAACCTAACACACACAGTAGTTTTGCAACGGTGAGTGCAAGAGGGGTCACTATCGTTTGACGTTATTCAGTAGACGTTTGACGAATGTGACGCGTTCTTGAAAACCAAATTACCACCATCCTCACTCATGTAGACAATTTTTTGTTTAATTTTAAAATCGTGGACACATTTATGATGTTTGCCTGAATTGATACAATAGTAAAATTGTACAGTACAAGACTTAAATCATTACGACTTATAATATTAAACACGACTCATTACATTCAGTGGAAGAAATGCTGCATCTTTATCAATAATAGGTAACAACGTGGAACAACGCAACATAATCGAAGAGAATGGAAACCAACGTGTAGTGGTTGTGAGCAACAGAAATGCTGTAATACAGTTCTACTGAATTGCTCTCTCAGTCGAACATAACGGTTTGTACTGAAATAATTTCCTTGACTGCCAAGGTACACTGACAAGTCAGGCCTTCACTCAGTTTGGCAAAACATGTTGGAAATGGAAAACTAAGATACTTGCTTCCTCTTCAGTATAAACTAATGTCGTAAATCTCTGACAATGATTTTAACTTCTCTACTTCCGATCCAGTACAGTATTCCATTGAAACTTCAAAGGCCATACCATTAATGTTAATGTCTTACTGCAGCACAAACCTTGTACAACAAAGTTTGTTTAAAGAGTAATCTTATGCAATTGAAAATCGTGAGATTCTAGACTGCCCTAATTATATAGACTTCTCTGTGCTAAAGGAGACGGGACTATAAAATAACTTAAACAGCGGTAGAATTAGGTATCCTATCCTTGACATATCTCTTTATTCTTAAAATAATTTCCTTTGTTAATACAATATAAGAAAGTTGTTTAAATAGATGAAAATTTTTGGTAGAAATCATCCAAATATTTTCATGGTACTTTTTTGCACCAGGTGCAGGAATCGTATACTCTAAGTTTTGTAAGTTAGTAATGTACAAACTTATATGTATATGCTCTATTTGAATATGTTTGATTTTTGAATAGGTATTAGAGCAATTACGTGTTAGCTATTTGCTGTGTGCGTCAAATAAGCTAGAGCTTTGATAAATTATGTTTATACTTTTTTCTACATGAGAAGTCATCAGTAATATCATCTAAGCTTCCATGATTAATAATTCCGAATATATTGTTACTTTCCGGTAAGATCATATGTTATGCACATTATTTTTTTATGAACACAAAGATAAATATACAGATTTTGTTCAATTTGAAAAACGTAAGAAGTTCGGATTAAAATTAAAAATTTATTGGATATTCAGAAAAAAAAAACTTAGGTAATAACCATGCAAAAACAAAATACATTTCTGGGGATTAGATAACTTTTGTGCCGCGATTTCTCAAGGAAATCGGGCGTATGTATAAAAAGCAAATTTATTAATATAATTGCGATTTATTCATTTTGCGTCGTTCTGTGTTTACCGTGTGTTACCGCGGAGTTAAGGCATGTGTGCGCGATCTGTTGGGGAAAACTAGTAATCAGGTTCGCTGATCAGGCACGCGGTCTCCAAGCTCGGGCAGTTGGGTCTCGCCAGTCGCCTTGTGTGTACAGCCTATTCTCGCCGGCAGGACTGAGTTGATTTATTCTCATATTTCTATTCTATCATGGTTAGATAAACTCGCCCCGACCTTCGGTAAGTACATTCAGAATATATATTATGGATTGCTTGGAATGAAAATATGGATTCGAGCCTTATTTGAGTAGATGTAAATGGATATGTTTGAAGCTTGCCAGCCTCGTGGTCGCGTATCCAAAGTATATTCATTGTCATGTATTTTAATTTATTTAAACTCAGATACAGCCTTATAACTTTTAATTAGTATAGAGTAATTACCCATCTCGCATGTGGTGTAAAAAGTATGTAATTTTGGGGGAACTTTGAAGTATTAAATGTGTAAGCACGTGGCCTTATATAACTTCGAACAGGTTAGAGTGTGTTGTAATTGCATACTTACGTAGGCGTAATTTATGGATTGAAACATTATAAATTGATTTTAGGTCTTGTGTGAGTGTGATTAATGGGAAATAGAAAAGAGAAGATGTTAAATCTAATTAGAATGAACATAGTTGACTTGGTCAGGGGTGCCTGTTTGATTTTGTCTAGACTAGCTCAGGCTGTGGTGCATGTGTGGGTTATGCTCGGAAATAAGTGTTTGGTCAGCAATTTAATTATTATTTATGCTTAGGGCTCCCGAGGAAGCCGAGGATCTGATCCAAGCATGGAAATTCTATCTTTTATCTGGTCCTGAACCCACACACAAGCTCTCGTCCTCACCTGCCGGAAGGAGAAGCAAGATGAGCATGCCTCTGTAAACCCCTATCATCTGAAATAAAATGAGGTAATATTAACCAATTTTACTTACACTTGACCTCTACAGAAAACACCATGTTTTGTGCATTTAACAGCCCGTAAAAACTCAAGTTATACTTGTTGTGACGCACTATGACATTTCACATCTTCATGACGTTTTGATTGTGCTCCTGTCCAACTGGGCATAATTTGTATGCAGATTTTCGGGAACCTTGTGTAGATAATGTACTTAGATTCGGGATTAATTGTACGCTCGGTTGCTGGCATATGTCCGGTGCTCATTAAATCTTATGCTCCACATTTTCTTACCTTGATACTGTAGGGGGTTTGTAGAAGTTTAGAGGGGGGACCGGTATTTTAGTTATGTAGGTGGGTGCAGTTTGTGACAGGATGAGCTGGACCGGCTGGTCTAGTTCAGTTATAATCTCGGGTCTGGTATCTATTGTAATTACCGTTTGGACACCTAATCATTTTCTTATGTCATCGAAGGGTTGGAAGTTTTTTTAATCTGCATTAGGCCGGTTCCCACATTATAACCTCGGGTAGGCACCTTTTGGTGCAGATCTATGCAGGCTTACGCACATGTTACCTTATGTCGGGTCACGCTCTGGAACATGTCAGCGGCCGGGTCAAAACAGATTTTTCTTAAAATTATAAATGGTAATTTGACAAAATTATACAGGCTGTTAACTGGCACTCTTAAGAGTTGTAACTTGCCTTTTCTGGCTGTTATAGTCACACCAGATTTTTCTTAAAATTGTAAATTGTAATTTGGCGAAACTATACAGGCTGCTTACAAGCAAATTAAATTTTGTATTTATATTTGCTGCTATTATGGACCAATCCAAAGATTCTTTAAATCTATGAATGTATTTTTATAAAACTATACAGGTATTGACACTTTAAATTTTTAATTGTATTTCTGCTATGGGGCAGTCCAGTTTTTTCTTCAAGGTTATAAATTGTTCTTTTGATAAAATTAGCCAGGCGGTTTACAGGGTTTTTAAATTATGAAATGTTTATGATGAGACCATACTCGCTGGTTACCAGGCTGTATTTCTATTTGTACCTGTGATGTATATTTATGTGTTTTAAATTATGTGTTACCTTTATGTCAGGTGTTATGTGAAGGAATGATATTTACATGTTGTAATACTGAATCTTTGTCCTTCATTATGATATATGAAATAATCATTTTAATGGTAAATTTTTGGAATTATAATTAATATATCGATATTACGTGAATTATGGAATTATGGGAATTTGTGATATTGGAATTTTTTCTGAATTATGAAATATTAACTAAATAATGGTAAATTTTTGAATTATAATTAATATCTATATATATAATTTGAATCATGGAAGTTAAGAAACAATAAAGGGTTGTCTTGTTTGTTAATACTGAGTTTTAATTGCAAGTCAAGTCCCGTCTCACTAGACCCAGCACACGTTATGCTTCTTCTAGGCCTTAAGCCTAGTCCTAAATATCCAGTAGCCTCTAAAAAAAAAAATAAAATTATAAAATACAAATAAAATAAGGGGTTACACTTTTAACAATTTATCTTGCAAAATAAATGTAGAAAAATGAATTTTTCAAATACCCAGGAGTATGTGCTGTAAAATTTGAGGAAAAAATGGAAATGTCTACCAAAATCTATGTACAATACGTTAAAAAAAACGGCAACCCATGTGTCATGTAATGACACACAAACATAGATTCGTGCCTCAGCAAACTTCAGGGAGACATTTTATAAAATCATTAATTACGTATTAAAAGCTTCCTTGAAATACCAAATTTATACAATTGTATATGTCAGTAATAATCGTACATTGTCGTCGTAATAATCAAAATTAACCATGAAGATTCTATAAATACTAGTGACAATTGTAGTCGTTTCATCAATAAAAACTTAACTTTTGATGTTAATATAGGATATTACCTAACACAGCATGAATAATTTCCATTATATGGGAATAAAACGTGTGCCTTTTCATACTACGCTTTTTAGAACTTATTATACTTTGGAGAGGTTGCTAAATTTCAAATTTTGAAATTGTTTAACTCTCGTAACATTTTTGTAAAATATTTAAAACTAGTGTAGTTTGTTTATAGATAAATGTAAGATCTTCCTACTTAGCTTGTAGGAATCCACAAGCTAATTACTTACGAGCAATTCACACTTCACAGAATTTTCGCAAGAATTTTTTAAAGCTAAGAAAATATCAAAAATGAACACTAAATTACTGTGGAAAGTTATGTTTAAAGTTACGAACGTAATAAAATCCGATATTTTTTATGAATAAGTTAATGAAGTAGTTCATAACGAAATGTATTTACAGTTTACAGTTCTGTAAACATTAGTTGCAGAAATATATAAAATACAGCATTCATTATAATATCAAGTGGTATGTTGAACTCCTATATAATTTCTTCTTTAACTGAGCACTTGTGTCACGTCAACTTAAACACATCAATGCTAGTGCAGGGGATGAATTTGATTATGTTAACTTGTAACTTAGCCATACATACATGCTACAGTTGTGTTCAACGCTTTCTACTTGTTTCAAAATTTCTCAAATTGTGTTAAGTATAGTTTATGTGTCAAATTCAGAAAGTGCTACAGTTTGAATAAGAAATTTAGAAATCTGTACAACCTCACTACTTGATGACCAATTGTTAAAACGAAATGCGGATCAGTTGTAAGTAAATAAATTTTGTGAACTGAAAACGTAAAGGGTATCACAAAAGTTACTACTGTAACTATAAGTAAACACTTTTACGTATAGTTTTCTCGCACGATTCTTGAAAGCAAATATAATAATTATTATTACTCAAGATAAAAACACTTGGTAACTGTTTCCAAAAATTGTTTTATTTCATAAAGTTCTGACAATTGTTTCAGAGACAGATCATCATCGAAGTGTATGTAAGATTATATATTATAAGATATGAAACGTATCATTATAATGGTATATGCTATACTAACAAACAAAATAATTGACGAAGTTTAAAAAAAGAAATGTTCATATTTATAAAAAAGTACTATCATTCTTAAGAATAAAAGTAAAATGTACTATTGCATAGGATAACCTAAAGCTTAAATTTACATATTTTACTTAGTACGGTTTTTTAACAATGTTTCGATGTATATACGTAACCAATTGAAAAATATAAAACTAATGTGTAATGCCACGAATTTTTTGCAAAAAGTGTGAAAAGGGGAAAATAAAGATATTGGGAATTGGGTATTTTGTTGCTATTCCATTTAATTTAAAATGAAAACAGCGTTTTGTATAACGAACAGGAGAAACAATGCCTAACGGTTTTGTCTCTTTACGATAACTTTACGTTTCTCAATGCAAACGCATTTTACAACTTTAAGCTCTTTCCCCTTTAAAAATGGATATTAAAAACAGTGAAAAAATTGTATATCTTTACATTTATAAATGGATGCCAGTTACAAAAATCTTCGCTTAGCTCTTGTGTTACTCTTTACATTTTTTTCCTTGCAACGCTTATGCTTGTGTTCTTCTTCATATTCTGTGGTAAATATAAAGTACTTTTTCTTTGATATTCCTCCAGAAATTCTTCCTTTACCTTTTCTTTATGTCATCATAATCATATAAATATTATGATTAATTAAATTTCCCAACCTTCTGACCGAAAAATGTAATATGTTATGCTTCTGATTTTTCGATTCAGCTTGTATATAGATACGTGATTAAAATCAAAGATAAAAATAAACTTACGTATTATTTACTATAATTTACAAGAATCGCTTGGATTGTCATGCTAAAACAGTGGTGTAAATTGTACACCGGAGAAATAAAAAATACAATTTTTAAAACCTTTATGCAAAAATGACATTTTGATACTACTATATAGTTCTTCCTAGTTATCCGGGTTTATAATACGCACTAACCAATAAATAAAAGAATAACTACAGCTCCATTTAAAGTAGCAAGAGGATACCTGACTACAGTATGTGCATACTCGCCAGAGAAAAGAAGGAAAGAATGAACAAAGCAACTTTACAGAGATGTGCAGGACACCATAAACGGTATCAATAAAACTATTATATGATTATAGAAGGAAATACGAACTCTAGATGATGTACCAGTCTGATGTATAGTAGGAACAAACGGTAAAACAGTAGTAAATGAAAATGGAAAGCAACTAAGAGACTCCGCATGTTTTACATAATAAACAAATACTACAAACACAAAAGACCCATACAATTTCATGGTCAGCAAAAGGACAACACTATTTCTTTTATGAATTTGCTAACTGCTATAATTTTTATTGTTCGACTAAGCTTTTCGTCATCACTGACATCATCAGGTCTTAAACAACAAATCATCAGGTCTTAGGTTGTTTAAGACCTGATGATGTCAGTGATGACGGAAAGCTTAGTCGAACAATAAAAATTATAGCAGTTAGCAAATTCATAAAATAAATAGTAAGGATGGCTGCTAATTTAAACAATAAGAAGAATAAAAGGACAACAGTCTATAGATTACCTCATAGCAAATCAATAAGAGGCGGTTGAATTTAGAAATATCCGCGTATACCGAGAGGCGACATAAACTCTGACCATTTGTTACTAAAACCTACCATAAATGCCAAAGCAAGATGTTCAAATAGATGGAACAAATGTGAACAATATAAAAGTGGAATGGAAGGTTTATTTACTTAAAGAAGAACAAGTAAAAAACGTTTAACTAAAGACATTAGATGTATACAATGACAAGATTGAAAGCAGTGGAAATGTGAATGGCTAATAAACAATCATAACAAATATTATCGACAACGTTTTCGAATCATTTGGGTATCAAATGAGGGACACTAACAAAACATGATCACGATACTGGAATTACGAAATAGCAGGTGCTATTAAGAAGCAACAAAAACCGTATTTAACATGTTACAACAAAGAGAGAAGAAAACAAAACAAAATATAAAACGTTAACAAACAAAGATAAAAAATATATAGAAAAATTAGATAAAAAAACTGAGAAAATTTCATACCAGAAGTTGAACAATATATATATATATATATAGTAAAGTAACAGAAATACGGTCCTCGACGTTACATAAATAAAATGATAAAATTTAGAATAGGGAAGAAAATATATTAATTTTCCACACTTATGAAAAGGTCAGAAACCCAACCCATGATTGTTTAAATGTAATAAGAATGCAAGGTAAAATAAAAAAGGATAAGCAAATAATAATGTTAATAGTAATAAACCTCAAGGTTCAGTGAGGGGTAAATAACAGACATTGACACATATTGTAAAAAAACTAATGTTGACTATTTCAGAATAATTGATGTTTTTAAAGTAGATGAGAATGAGTAAATAGTGTATGACTTAAGTTACTCAAAAATACTTGTTATTAATTGTATCATGTTATATTGTTATCATGACAGTGAGGTTATATTTTGTGTTATCAAGTGAAAGTTTTTCTGTTGATAGAATATCAGGTAATTAAGTATTATATGTTATTAATTTACCGATGTAGTGCTGTGGTTGAACTTAGTAATTGAGTACTAATTAATTTCATTTTTATGCGTTATCTATAGGTCACGATAAAGTTTTTGTTAGATTTTATAGAGTTAATTATTTGTATACATGTACTTAGATAATAAGATGATTATAATTGTAAACTTGGATAAAAAGGCTATAATTGTTAACAAGGTACCAAAGGAGTTTAATACTACCATATCATAAATAGATAAAAGGTTCTATAATATTGCAGATAGTAACAAGTTAAATTCAGAAGTAGATCAAGGTATAATGATAGGCCTAACAACCAATCACATTATATAGTAAGTCAGATCAGAAAGGTTAGGTAAAGGAGTTAGTAACAAATACTAAATACAATCTAATGAGTTAGTAGAAGTTAATAATAATTAATAATAACAAATAAATAAACTCAAATGAAACAAATTATTATAATGCCATAGTGCAATGATACCGATAGATAATGTTTGGTAACGGAAAAATAATATTTGTTAAAATAAACAGACTAAGAGTAAAAGACGGCAAAATATATAAGAATTAGTAAACAAGCCATAAGTAAGAGTATATTCGGATATAATGGAAATTTAGAAAGGGATTATTTTGGTGAGTGGAAGAACTTTGTATGAAAGGATTATAAAATCACATAATATCGAATAAGAATAAAAAAATGGTTGCTAGGGACGACAAAATATATAGAATTTGTTGATTTGATTATTGGATAATTTTACATGAACGAGGAGAGTTTAGCTAAGAGAGATGCTCAGTAAAAAATTGATTTAATTTAAATACCAAGTACAGAGAAAGTTAAAATAAATGAATGATAAATTGCAATAGTTTGGTCCACTAACAGTTAACCATATTATATAATTAGACAATATAAAAACGATACACATAGTAACGAAAAATAAAGGAAGAACTCGGATTGCCAAATTCCTGATAATGAACAAATGTTAAATTAACAAAGTAACGAAACCAGAGAAATAACTACCTGCATAAAGATATAATCCTCTAAAACAAACGAAACGAAAATAACCACCAAATTACATTGGAACTTGCCGTTTACACAATCCAATAGAAAAACGTAATTGGATTCGAATTTCGTCGAAGCACGTAACCACAAAACTCGGACATTGGTGAACAAAAGGAGCGGTATTTCTGCATCATCCTAGGACCAAGAATTAAACGTTATTTTCAACTTGGAAAGTAGACTAACGGGAGCAAATTCATCTGCATGCTGATCTGTTGTTGTCAAGACGAAAGGATTATCTACACACGGCCTCATCGAGTCACGATGTCGAGCGGACGGTAAAGCAACAAATATTTTAAATATTATTTAATAAAACTTAACTCTATATTGTAATACCTTGTATTCCTATTTGTGCATTTTCTGATCTTCCTAACAGTTGAAAGAACCTTCACGCCCTGTATTTAAAGAATTATAAAGACCATAACTGAATTTAATATAAACCCTTGAATCCGATCGATAATTGATTACTTCTGACTTATAGCCTTTCGTATCTAAAGTAAGAGAAACAATTTTGTTGGACAAGAAATATTCAGTATTAATAAAGAATCATTTCAGAATTTCAATATCTTCTCATTTATATAAGATTTAATGGAGTGTGAATAAGAAATAAGATAAGTAGAGAGTATAACCAATAATCACCGTACGCGGTGGGTTAACCTACAAATTTCCCTTGTCTGGGAACCACAGCGATATTCGTGGACTTCTCATGTATTTAAGAGAGGAGAATTCAATAAAAATTTCTGCTATTCTCTTCAACATAGAATAGGCTTGAGCGGAATTTTCGAATTACGCCCTATACACATAATTTTCACTCACATTAACACCATTATATTAAAAAGAGAGATAAAGGAGATATAATTAACAATATTACAACACATACTAAATTAAGATACATAAGAAATTGGCACATTAATTAAATAATCAGAGAAGAGAAAAGAGAGGTACGTAGTAGACATATTATATATTGGCTTCCATCGCGGGGCTCGAACGATACCTACGTACCAGATATATTATAAATTGGCGCTCAACTAGTGTAGGGCTTAAGTTAAGTAAAACCATAATTTTATAAATATTACTTAACTCGAGTAGTCACAGATAGTGAAATGGAACAACAGATAGGTGATAAAGGAGAAACTGAAGAAGTTATAGACAAGGAAAATAGGAAACAGGCGGGTAACAAGGAGGAAGCCAGAGGAGATATGGATTTACTAAAACTATGGGAATTAATTAAAGAAGATTCCAAGAAACAGAAGGAAGAATTGAATCTAAAATTCGACAAAATAAATGAGGAAAACAAGGAGAATTTTAGGAAACAGGAGGAAAACTCAAAGAGACAGGAGGTAAATTTCGATAAAACAAATGAGGAAATTAAGGAAACCTCAAAACTAATGAACGAAAGGCTCGATAGGAACAATGAAAGCTTAATCAAAATTAACGAAAGGTTTGACAGGAACGATGAGAGTATAAAACAAATGAAGGAGGAAATCCTACAAATAAATGATGAAAATTAAAAGCCAATGGATGAAAGAATTGAGAAAATAAACGAAGCAAGTTTAAAGCGGATTGAGTGTAAGATGGAGAAGTTCAATAAGGAGATAAGGGAAACTTTCGAGGGGAAGTTTGAAAATGTAACACACTTAGCCGAAAAGTAGATAAATACAGGGAGGAGACAAATAAAAATATCGGTATGGAGAACTATACATGACTTCCATATTCTAAGATTTATTTTTAAAATCATTTTCGAAATAAATTACTGTATTACCATAGAAACTACTTCTTTTTACTTACTGCTTCAGCCTTAACCACAGTACTGTAGTCACTAACATATACCACCACCTCACGTTATCGCACTCGATTTTCACTGATGATGGAAGTCAATGGCATTGCCGAAACGTCTGGTTTTGTAGAAAACATTGGACTACGGCCAAATATCCCGGGAAGGAATTTTAACAAAAACTACTTCTTTGTTGCCGATAACGTTTTACACATATATATAAAAAATATGCATAAAATTAATGTTTAATGAAGAAATTTGTGTTAGTGGTTGAAATCACAATCAGAATGATCACTGTTCCACACCACTATATAAAAATTATTCCGATTAGCGCTTTCAAGCTTCACAGCTCATCCTCAGATCGGGAATAGACAGAAAATATGTGAAACGCAACCCTTCACCCCTCTCCCCCACCCTGCTCACCATCAACAAACTAAAAATTAATGACCCTTCCCCACCCCCTAAACTCTGTCTCACCATCTGTACAGTTACATACTTTTCTAGTAAATTCCTTGTGTCTCTCTGTGTGTGTGTGTGTGTGTGTGTGTGTCTCCTTTTAAACTACCCTCTTCCTCTCCACAAACGTGGGTCAGTCACACACCCTTATTTTAAAACAACCAATTAGTACTATAAAATATAATTCTTAATCTTATCTATCTGCCCTCTCTCATTTACTTCTTAATCATGTTATAAAATATTTCTTCATTATCAAATTTAATTTTAATATTAATTAAATTGTCTAACCCTTTTTCTCTTTCTTTCAATATTTCTAACTCCTCTCTAAGCTTCCTTTCAACTGTGTTATTTACTACTTTTACAATTTCGTATTCTTCCAAAGGATTAACAAACTTGTGGTTGTCTTCTATGAAATGTCTTGCATATAACGAATTGGTTGTTCTTTTACCTTCTCCACGTTTGTGGTCAGACAACCTGCATACGAATTTTCGTCCTGTCTCCCCTAGGTACACTTTGTTGCAGTCTTTACATTTTAATTTATAAATTCCGCTTTTCTGTAATACTGGAATTTTTTCTATATTCTTATTCCTTATCTTATCAAATACCGTTTCACATTTTTTAATAGCTATATCTACTCCATATTTATTAAAACATTTTATAATTTTTCTAGTATGTGAACCTATGTATGTCAATGACCCTGCATAATTCTTTTGTTCTGGTTCTGTTTTAGCTTTTTGTATGTTGACCCTTTTCATAACTTTATCCACTATGTTGGTGCTATAATTATTATTCCTTACAATTCCCTTTATCGTTTTTAACTCCCTATCTTTTGATTCGGTCTCTTTTAAACACTTCTGAGCTCTGTAACAAAAGGAATTGATTGCCGCCATTTTATATCTGTATGGGTGGTAAGACTCTCTTGGTATAATTATATCAGAATACGACTCTTTCCTAAATATCCCAAACTGTAGTTTCTCATTATCTTTAATTTCTATGTTTAAATCTAAGTAATTTATTTGCTTACCTCCTATCTCTTCCTTAAATTGTAAGTTTTTATCCTTATTATTTACCTCCTTTATAAACTCGTGCACTTCTTCTATGCTTCCTTCCCAAATTACTAATACATCATCAACGTATCTAGACCATAATTTTATATTGTCTTTATATTTAGTGGAAGTTATTAATTGCTTTTCAAAATCATTCATGTATATTTCAGCAAGAATAGGGGATAATGAAGACCTCATAGGTAAACCTTTTTTCTGTATATAAAACTTGTTATTAAACCTAAAATAGTTCTGATTTACACATTCTTTAATTACTTTCATCAACTGCTTTTTATACCTGTATTCTCCCATATTATTATCGTTTATTAACTTAATAACTTTATTTACGGTGATATTAGTAAACATGTCCTTAACATCCAGTGATATCAATTTTGTATTTACATTAATGCTAATATTTTCTAATTTTTCTATCAATTTTACATTATTCTCTATGTTGTATTTCGTCCCAAATTCATATTTCTCTTTCAGTACTCTGCTAACTTCCTTTGATAATTTATAAATAGGTGCATTAATAAAAGAAACAATCGGTCTAATTGGTTTTCCTTCTTTATGTATCTTAACCTGACTTTTAAAAGTTGGTGCTGTTGGATTACTTTCCAATAAATACTTTTTCTTATTTTCTTCTATAAATGTTATGTGTTTCATCATTTGTTTTATCCTTGACTGGTACTTACTTGTATAATCATACTTTATTTCCTCGTATGGTCCTTCCCTTATAAATTCTTCCGTTTTCTTTATGTATTCTTCCTTTCTCATTAGTACCATTGTATTTCCTTTATCCGCCTTCGTAACTATAATATCATTCTTCTTTATTTTATTCTTTAGTTTAGTTAAAGTTGCTTTGATTTTTTGTTCATTCTGTGAATTATACAAACTTTCCTTAAATATTTTATCTACTACATTCCCTACTTCCCACCTTATTCTTTTTTTATCATTTTCATTTCCTAGTTTTTGTATTATGCTTTCGCATTCAATAATCGTTTTTTCTTGATTTAATTCTGGTGGCGGTGCGTATTTTAAGCCTTTCGCTAACATTTCTTTTTCTTCCGTATTGGAATTTACCTCTGTAAGGTTTATTACTCTTTTTTCATAGTTATTCTTAGAGAGGTGTTCCTTTTTTACTTCGTTCTTTCTTATTAATTTATTTAACTTATCTACCATTTTTTTATTTTTATTTTCCAATTTCTTTTCTACGTACCCCAAACCAAAATTATATAATATTTCTTCCAACTCTACATACGAGTATATTCTTAATAATTCTATGTGTCTGTCATATAATTCCCTATTATATCTATTGATTAAGCCGTAGAGTGACCTTATTTCCAGTTTTATCCACAACTTCTCGCTTTGTTCTTTTACTTTTTTGGCTACAATGTTCTTATTTTTAATTTTAACTTGAGCGTACTTTAAGATGACATTATTATCCAGACATTGTTTATTAAACCATATTTTACTTAAAACCCTCTTCAATTAAACTTTTAACTTAAGATATTTAAAAACTTTACTTACCTTATTGTTGTCGTTTATTACCTCATTGTTGTTGTCCATTACCTGTAGTCGATTGCACATCTTAACAGACGTTTAATGAAGAAATTTGTGTTAGTGGTTGAAATCACAATCAGAATGATCACTGTTGCACACCACTATATAAAAATTATTCCGATTAGCGCTTTCAAGCTTCACAGCTCATCGTCAGATCGGGAATAGACAGAAAATATGTGAAACCCAACCCTTCACCTCTCTCTCCCACTCTGCTCACCCACAACAAACTAAAAATTAATGACCCTTCCCCACCCCCTAAACTCTGTCTCACCATCTGTACAGTTACATACTTTTCTAGTAAATTCCTTGTGTCTCTGTGTGTGTGTGTGTGTGTGTGTCTCCTTTTAAACTACCCTCTTCCTCTCCACAAACGTGGGTCAGTCACACACCCTTATTTTAAAACAACCAATTAGTACTATGAAATATAATTCTTAATCTTATCTATCTGCCCTCTCTCATTTACTTCTTAATCATGTTATAAAATATTTCTTCATTATCAAATTTAATTTTAATATTAATTAAATTGTCTAACCCTTTTTCTCTTTCTTTCAATATTTTTAACTCCTCTCTAAGCTTCCTTTCAACTGTGTTATTTACTACTTTTACAATTTCGTATTCTTCCAAAGGATTAACAAACTTGTGGTTGTCTTCTATGAAATGTCTTGCATATAACGAATTGGTTGTTCTTTTACCTTCTCCACGTTTGTGGTCAGACAACCTGCATACGAATTTTCGTCCTGTCTCCCCTAGGTACACTTTGTTGCAGTCTTTACATTTTAATTTATAAATTCCGCTTTTATTTATATAGAAGAAACACAAGGAATTTACTAGAAAAATATGTAACTGTACAGATGGTGAGACAGAGTTTAGGGGGTGGGGAAGGGTCATTTATTTTTAGTTTGTTGTGGGTGAGCAGGGTGGTGGAGAGGGGTGAAGGGTTGGGTTTCACATATTTTCTGTCTATTCCCGATCTGACGAAGAGCTTTGAAGCTTGAAAGCGCTAATCGGAATAATTTTTATATAGTGGTGTGCAACAGTGATCATTCTGATTGTGATTTCAACCACTAACACAAATTTCTTCATTAAACGTCTGTTAAGATGTGCAATCGATTACAGGTAATGGACAACAACAATGAGGTAATAAACGACAACAATAAGGTAAGTAAAGTTTTTAAATATCTTAAGTTAAAAGTTAAATTGAAGAGGGTTTTAAGTAAAATATGGTTTAATAAACAATGTCTGGATAATAATGTCATCCCAAAGTACGCTCAAGTTAAAATTAAAAACAAGAACAGTGTAGCCAAAAAAGTAAAAGAACAAAGCGAGAAGTTGTGGATAAAACTGGAAATAAGGTCACTCTACGGCTTAATCAATAGATATAATAGGGAATTATATGACAGACACATAGAATTATTAAGAATATACTCGTATGTAGAGTTGGAAGAAATATTATATAATTTTGGTTTGGGGTACGTAGAAAAGAAATTGGAAAATAAAAATAAAAAAATGGTAGATAAGTTAAATAAATTAATAAGAAAGAACGAAGTAAAAAAGGAACACCTCTCTAAGAATAACTATGAAAAAAGAGTAATAAACCTTACAGAGGTAAATTCCAATACGGAAGAAAAAGAAATGTTAGCGAAAGGCTTAAAATACGCACCGCCACCAGAATTAAATCAAGAAAAAACGATTATTGAATGCGAAAGCATAATACAAAAACTAGGAAATGAAAATGATAAAAAAAGAATAAGGTGGGAAGTAGGGAATGTAGTAGATAAAATATTTAAGGAAAGTTTGTATAATTCACAGAATGAACAAAAAATCAAAGCAACTTTAACTAAACTAAAGAATAAAATAAAGAAGAATGATATTATAGTTACGAAGGCGGATAAAGGAAATACAATGGTACTAATGAGAAAGGAAGAATACATAAAGAAAACGGAAGAATTTATAAGGGAAGGACCATACAAGGAAATAAAGTATGATTATACAAGTAAGTACCAGTCAAGGATAAAACAAATGATGAAACAGATAACATTTATAGAAGAAAATAAGAAAAAGTATTTATTGGAAAGTAATCCAACAGCACCAACTTTTAAAAGTCAGGTTAAGATACATAAAGAAGGAAAACCAATTAGACCGATTGTTTCTTTTATTAATGCACCTATTTATAAATTATCAAAGGAAGTTAGCAGAGTACTGAAAGAGAAATATGAATTTGGGACGAAATACAACATAGAGAATAATGTAAAATTGATAGAAAAATTAGAAAATATTAGCATTAATGTAAATACAAAATTGATATCACTGGATGTTAAGGACATGTTTACTAATATCACCGTAAATAAAGTTATTAAGTTAATAAACGATAATAATATGGGAGAATACAGGTATAAAAAGCAGTTGATGAAAGTAATTAAAGAATGTGTAAATCAGAACTATTTTAGGTTTAATAACAAGTTTTATATACAGAAAAAAGGTTTACCTATGAGGTCTTCATTATCCCCTATTCTTGCTGAAATATACATGAATGATTTTGAAAAGCAATTAATAACTTCCACTAAATATAAAGACAATATAAAATTATGGTCTAGATACGTTGATGATGTATTAGTAATTTGGGAAGGAAGCATAGAAGAAGTGCACGAGTTTATAAAGGAGGTAAATAATAAGGATAAAAACTTACAATTTAAGGAAGAGATAGGAGGTAAGCAAATAAATTACTTAGATTTAAACATAGAAATTAAAGATAATGAGAAACTACAGTTTGGGATATTTAGGAAAGAGTCGTATTCTGATATAATTATACCAAGAGAGCCTTACCACCCATACAGATATAAAATGGCGGCAATCAATTCCTTTTGTTACAGAGCTCAGAAGTGTTTAAAAGAGACCGAATCAAAAGATAGGGAGTTAAAAACGATAAAGGGAATTGTAAGGAATAATAATTATAGCACCAACATAGTGGATAAAGTTATGAAAAGGGTCAACATACAAAAAGCTAAAACAGAACCAGAACAAAAGAATTATGCAGGGTCATTGACATACATAGGTTCACATACTAGAAAAATTATAAAATGGTTTAATAAATATGGAGTAGATATAGCTATTAAAAAATGTGAAACGGTATTTGATAAGATAAGGAATAAGAATATAGAAAAAATTCCAGTATTACAGAAAAGCGGAATTTATAAATTAAAATGTAAAGACTGCAACAAAGTGTACCTAGGGGAGACAGGACGAAAATTCGTATGCAGGTTGTCTGACCACAAACGTGGAGAAGGTAAAAGAACAACCAATTCGTTATATGCAAGACATTTCATAGAAGACAACCACAAGTTTGTTAATCCTTTGGAAGAATACGAAATTGTAAAAGTAGTAAATAACACAGTTGAAAGGAAGCTTAGAGAGGAGTTAGAAATATTGAAAGAAAGAGAAAAAGGGTTAGACAATTTAATTAATATTAAAATTAAATTTGATAATGAAGAAATATTTTATAACATGATTAAGAAGTAAATGAGAGAGGGCAGATAGATAAGATTAAGAATTATATTTCATAGTACTAATTGGTTGTTTTAAAATAAGGGTGTGTGACTGACCCACGTTTGTGGAGAGGAAGAGGGTAGTTTAAAAGGAGACACACACACACACACACACACAGAGACACAAGGAATTTACTAGAAAAGTATGTAACTGTACAGATGGTGAGACAGAGTTTAGGGGGTGGGGAAGGGTCATTAATTTTTAGTTTGTTGTGGGTGAGCAGAGTGGGAGAGAGAGGTGAAGGGTTGGGTTTCACATATTTTCTGTCTATTCCCGATCTGACGATGAGCTGTGAAGCTTGAAAGCGCTAATCGGAATAATTTTTATATAGTGGTGTGCAACAGTGGTCATTCTGATTATAAAATTAATGGCTTGTATAAGTTAATGATTGATCTCCAGTAAGTAGTGCTTAGGTTTCCAAAGTTTTAATATTATGATGTCCGTAATTAAAACATCAGAGCAGGTTTAGTGTGTATGAGGGTTCACCGTGGACAAAAATTTTCAACATTTCCTATTGAGCGTTGCTTAGAATAAATCTGCGAATCTACAGTGTACGTTTCACAGAACAAACACGCGGAAAAGTAGGAGCGCTCCGAAGTCACTCATGGACCCTCAGCATCTTGCAGAGGGTTCATTCCCTAAAGACGAAAAGTCTGTCTATGAATCGTTCCTCTGTAAACACGTGCAGTTACACTGCCCAGCGATCCACAGGAAGGAAATCGCTATCCACGCTGGACACTTTTTCGGCTTGCATGCGTTATGTTGGTATGGGTTCGGCACTTTCCATTTAAAAACCGTGCAAATGTAAGAAAATAAACATGAATGAGGCCAGAAATAACGCGAATTGTGTGTGTGTGTGTGTGTGTGTGTGTGTGTGTGTGTGTGTGTGTGTGTGTGTGTGTGTGTTCCCGGCCTTTTTATTGCGGTAGTGATAATAATAAAATGGAAACGTAAACAGTACATAACTGAGATATGCTTGCCTGCCACGCACGATATATTTTCTCTTATACATGACTAGCAGAATACCCGTGCTTCGCTACGGAGTTTCACGTTGTACGTAATGAAAATGTTAGTTTAATTAATAAAGTTTAATTAAAGGAGGCTTCTTAAAAATAAATAGCTGTTGCCCACAACTTCGTTCGCGTGGTCTTCAATTTAATGAGATAATATATTTAGAACAGAATCTATTCTATTGGGTTGCCATAGTAACCAGATCTAATAGTTTTTTAAGACCGCAAAGGACCCCCCAGATGATCGTATCGAAAAAACACCTTCCTATGTTGGTTCTCCCGTTGCGTAAAATATTTGTGCCAAGTTTGGTTGAAATCGGTCCAGTGGTTTAGGAGGCGATGTGGAAGACCCCAAAGAACCCACAAAAGGACCCCATAGAAAAAACTCCTATCCTATGTTGGTTCTCCCGTTGCGTAAAATATTTGTGCCAAGTTTGGTTGAAATCGGTACAGTGGTTTAGGAGGAGATGTGGAAGAAACCTTCGCGGACGTGCGCACAACAACTCACCGAAGTTTCATCGTAATCGGATGAACGGTATAGGAACGCATACGGGACAAACAAAGAAAAGAAATATTCATTTTTATATATAAGATGTAAACTATACCACTTACTTGACATAAACCGTGATAGCAAAGCTAATGTACAACATATATGTATTAATTATACACATAAATGTTCCTCGATAGACACTCTATCTATTGGCGAAAACTTGAATATAATCCGTTCAGTACTTCCTGAGATTAGCGATATCAAACACAGAGAGAAAACGGACCGACTTTACTTTATACTATGTACAGATTTACATTAAAATGAAAAAATTATAATTTTATTGCCTGGGAACAAAATTATTTTATTTTTAACAATTACCATTGTTTGAAAAAGTTTAAATGAATTTTCAAGTACTTTACTCTTGTTAAAACGTAAAACGTTGCTGGTAAACTACCCCTTCCCCTCAACCGTTCTTCACCAAAAACAACAGGTCTTGAGTACTCTACAAATCACGGCTGTATGCAAAATATTATTTGATTCTGTTTGAATTTGCGGCTGTTATCGTTTGCCATAGAAAATACCCTTGATAAAAAAACGCTGCAGGTAAACTACCCCTTTCCCTTAACCAATCTTCACCAAAAACAACAGGTCTTGAGAACTCTGAAATTTAGGGCTGTATGCAAATAATCTTTTGATTCTGTTTGAATTTGCGGCTTTTATCGTTTGCCATAGGAAATACCCTTGTTAAAACATAAAATGTTACAGGTAAACTACCCCTTTCCCTTAACCGATCTTAACCAAAAACAATAGGTCTTGAGGACTCTACAATTCAGGGCTGTATGCGAAACATTATTTGATTCTGTTTGAATTTGCGGCTGTTATCGTTTGCCAAAGAAAAACAATTTCCCTTGATAAAAATAAAACCGTTGCTGGTAAACTACCCCTTTCCCTCAAACGATCTTCACCAAAAACAATAGGTCGTGAGTACTCTACAAATCAGGACTGTATGCAAAAAATCATTTGATTCTATTTGAATTTACGGCAGTTATCGTTTGCCATAAAAAAAAATCTACACACAGACAGACAGACAGACAGACACACACACACACAGACACTTTTCGGAAAACGACTTTTTTTCATGTTTTGAGTGTAGTACAATCAAAATCTGCAATAATCACGAACACGATTTTTTTTGCCATCACCATACTTCCATTTCCTTAAGGAATATATAAGTAAAATGGTTATGTGTTTAAAGAATATGAATGAAACACTAAACAGCACTTCCGAAGGTATTATAGTAAATCCGAACACAGAAGAGAGTAGCAAGGAAACAGAAATTAGAGAAGACCAGAATGCATTGCTATCTGAAAATAAGAATAGAAAGGACAAGGAGAAGATCCAAACCATGGAAGAGAATATCAAGAAAATAAGGAAAATATGGAGAAAGAAAATAGTCAATACAAAAGAAGAATTGGAGATGAGTAAGGGTGGATTAATTAGTGCATACAACCTCCCAATTACTGAACGAAGGGAGTTATGTAAAGGTATGAATTATAGAAAAAACTTTATAAAAATGGCCAAGGTAAACCACCATAAAATAATAAAGAAGAACTTAAATAAATTTAAATATCATTTAAATATATCGACGATCAAAGAGTACTGACCACATCAATTATATCTTCAATACGGAATATACCAGCAGAATTGAGACTTCTATGACTGTTGAAATTTTGAATATAGCTTTTAACTTTATCCCAGGCAAGTTCAATATGATTGAGGACGCACGTACATGGAGGAAGCCGTACAACAGTGCTCCTTGCTTGATAACAATTATCAATCTTACTGCTTTTCTCTGGGACAATAGAGTTTTATATTTAAAAAGATATGTTCCTTTCTCATACCTTCATCACAATTAATATTCCTATTTCTTAGAAACTGTATCTTATTGATTTTTGTAGAACACTTTGTAGGAATATATTCACAAAATGATACGGCGCATCGCCCAAAACTATTTGGCATCACCGGCGGGATATTTGGCAACAACTTGTTCTCAACAAAGTTTTCAAAGTTATTATTGTTCATTTACCCATGATGTCTAGTATATATGACCAAGTTTCTACAAAACCTTAGCACCTGGAACAAGCAATTTTTACTTCCCGCATTTAAACTCACTAATCTCCTTCCAGCACTGTGATTTTGTAACACCCAAAACACCTCATTTGACTGCCAATATTTATCTAAAATTATGTTAGTGTCAACCCACTATGGTATGAACAAATGTTCCTCCCAGATTCCAGAAACCTTTTAACTTGCACAAGGTACTTGTAACGCAACATTACAAATTCTGGTTTTCACTTAACACGTTTCTTTGACTTCTACATTTCTTCGACTTGAATTTCCACTTTTAAACATTCGCGTTAGTGATTCAGAGCCCCATGGGAAATGGATTCTTCCTTTCACAACAGAAAAGAGTTTTTAACAATGACCACAAAATTTTGACTTTTTTAAAAATCTTAAAAAATATTTTTTGTTACACATTTATTGATTTCATAAAAAAAGTTTCCTTTTCTCCCATGTTTAATGTTTTTCCCCGTTATGGAGAGCTTTACTTCTGGATTACATTTTCTTTCCTTTCTTAAATATTTAACTAAGGCCTTGGGATTATTTCAGTAGTAGGTAGCTGGTTTATTGCTAATTCAGTAGGTATAGTAATGAGTTTCATTTTTTTTATCACATGTTTTAATTATATTAGTAATATTATTCGCGTCCTTAACTATGAAAAACAAATTTTTGGTCTCTCTTTCGATGACTCTTGAAGGGACCTTGTGAATCGACAAATACTAATAAACAGATAATACTCTAACAGGTGCACTAATTTAACTCTGCAAGTATATAACACAATTATAAAAACAATAACACAACTATAAAATAATTATCTGAAAAGTAGTAACATGTAAACAAAAAAAAAACAATATGTACAGTTTTTGAACGCACTTAATACCACAACGCTCAAAACCGTACTGCTCTAAAATTTTCTTTTGTAATGCTTTTGTGAGTGGATGCGAGTATGCACAGTGAACGGAGTATAAAATCCGACGTGATTCATTGGCCTTGACAAACAAACGCACTCATTCCTTTTTACCCCTACCTTCAGGGACAGTTTGAGTCCATAACAGTACTTTTGACGGGTCTCTCAAATTTATGCGCCTAAGGGAAGGTTTTACTGAAGTCTGTTTCACGTCACTGGAAACTGAAAGTTTTAAGGAAAAATCGTTTTCAATCGCACTATAAAAAGAATTCATTTATTTTAATTCCTCAGTAGGTAATCAGACTTGTTATGGTTATGTTGTAAACAAAGTTGTGCAAATTAACATATTTTTAAAATATACGAGGTATTTTAAAAACATTCATGCACTTTTTGGTTTATTAAAAAGTTACATATTTTTCTTCAAAACTTTTCTGTGATTCCTCGGTATATTCTTGACTCGCTCGACGAATTTTGTTTTATGTTTTTCACAGTCGAAAACATTTTTTCCTTTAACTATTTTCGGTCTTAAAAGTAATCACTTTGGACCGTAGTTTGTTAATATGGTAGTTGTGGTACCATTACGGTATTAGTATAAGACAATAATGGTTGAACAAGCAGTGACGTGTAAGCTGGTAACTTAACGTGGTGCAGTTTTCTTAAATCGGGGTCCTTCCGTAAATCTTGCCGTTATCTATGAACAGCGTGCCGTAGGCTACGTAAAAACTTGATATATTTTTCTTTATTAACGCAGTAACTTAATGTTTATTTGCGGCAAGAATTCATGGATCACGCTGTCAGAATCTTTTTACATTTTTCGATTCTCATTTCCAATTTTTGCGCGATCGTCTATGAAGCACTTGTACAATTTTTCAAGCGCTCATTCATCCACTTTAGACTTACCAATATAATTTTTTTATTAAGTCAGAGCACCTTCATTTATTATTTAGGCAAAGCTTAAAGCAAATACTTTAACCTTATGTTTAAAATTTTGAGTAGGCTAAGTCTGCTATAAACAAAACACAACTTTCTCAATTAACTGTCAAGTCTAAAATAAGCATACATTGTTTATTCATAAACTAAAAATTTAGTCATTTGACGGAAATGTACGTATTAACGCAACATAAAATAACTTTTTTTGTAATTGGACGCTTATAACAAGGGGAATTCAACAACTGTACGTGCTTATAGACTAAGAAGTAAGTTTAAAGGCAATAAGTACACTAATCATATCAACCTAGGTTGTAAGTTTGTTACACGTCTTTAGTATAATAACAGTTGTAGTGAACAATGAGTTTTAACTTAAGATTCTAATTTTATTTATATTGTCAGTAATTAGTTGTAAATAGTTCTACTTCTTCTGATAGTTCCTATCCGTTTCGGATGTTGGATATCATACAGGCTATTTTAACTTTCTGCACTGCTGTACGGAATAAGTCAGTTGTATTCATGCCAAAGCAGGTCGTTAAGTTTCTCAGCCATGATATTCTCGGTCGCCCAACTCCTCTCTTTCCAAGTACTTTTCCCCGTAGTATGGACTGCAATAAGTAAAATCTCCGTTCATTTCTCATGAGATGTACCAGATACTGAAGCTTTCTTGTCTTCACTGTGTTAATAGCTTCCCTATCTTTCTTTATCTTTCTAAAAACTTCAACATTAATTATATGTGCTGTCCATAAAATGATCAGTATTCTACGGTAGAGCCACATTTCGAAAGAATGTAAATAGTTAATTTTTCAAATTAACTTAGTTTCTTTAATTAGTTTTTCTAATTGTATACAAATCAATTTATGACAACATGTATTACAGTTCCAGAATCAAAACAGTCTACAGTGATTGCAGAATGCTGTACAGGGATGTAATGTTTGATGTGAACGGCAGAATACAAAGTAAACCAAACCTGATGTTGTGTTCTAACACAGTGCCATATTTCAATAAATGCAATTGCTGTGTAACAAGGTGCACAAACATCTATAAAGTCAGGTAACGCAAAATGTTAATGTCTATATACGGCACAAACAATGAGCGGTTTGGAGATAATATGAGTTAAACTGTCAGAATATCATAAGGTATTAATAAAAGGTCGTTATTCACCCTCATTGAACACGTAGTTCATATGTAATCACGTAAGTATACGAAATAGGGTATCCTAAATCTTTTAAGGTGCAGAACTATGAATTGATTTACTGAAAATATCTGACATATGTCCTTACACTGTGCACTATAACAGAGATGGACAACTACGACTGTGAAACGTAACAGAGGGAACCTAATTTCTCGAATCTTCCAAATTTTATCCAAAGAGAATACAATTTTAAAATGCAAAAGTAAAGATATCAATACAAATGTTACCGGTACCTACATAGTTACTGGTGACACTAGTATCTTTAATGTTGTTGATAATGATTTGTAATAATTGACTAAAAGAGTTGAGAGTGTTTTCGTTACATAACATACTAACTAAACTCATAACATACATAGCACACTAAGCTCTGATATCCTTCTGTACCCATATTCTCTTCAGTATCGTGGACGCAGTAGCAGAACACAAATTATGTCTGATAACGTACAAATCAAAAACGTGCAAGTACTAAGAGTAATAGCGCTTTTATTTAAAATAGGCTATTACATATTTCATTTTCATGTAACCAGCAACCAGAATACAGCACAAATTATACAAATAGGCAGAATTGTATTAATTCTAGGTAACGGCCGTATTACAATGATTTGAAGTTTTGTGTTTTCACAACACATTTTCATTATTGCCTACGGCGGTAAATATTTCCTATGGTTTAATTACAAAATATAAAAAAACTAAATTTAATATGACTAAACTAAATTACTAAACTAAACTAAATAAATAATATTTGTAATTAAAGGATTGCTATCTGTAATCCTAAGAATCCCCCGAGGGTGAGAGACTGGGAGCTGCGGCCCCTGGGAAGCAACATAGGACGAGCCTATATTACCATTTCCGGTGGCTCGGACTTGCCTTCCCCACCCATTGCCTCATCGCTGCCCCGGGTATGAACCGGCCAATTCTGCTGAAATTGGGGCTGACAAGCCGGGCGAAGGTGGATGTCACTTGCAAACGGTAACCAGCACTGTCTTGTCCCTAGCCAGTAGCCGCACTAGGCACCACCCCTGCCCCAATGTACCTAACTTACATCGTGCGGTGAATCCTAGTAGGAGAAGTCGGCACGCGACACGCCCCTGCACGGTGGGAGAGGATCGTGCAGGGAAACACCGCTAGGTGGCCCCGGGCAAAGTCCCGGGTTGGCTGCGGTTGAGCCTTACCGCTGATTACCGGTGGCTCAACTCCCTCCCAGAACCCTACCCTGGCGTACGCTGCCTTACGGGGCGCAGGCTATCCGTATTTCGGCAGTATCAGTGCTTCTAATCGTGATAAAGCGTACGTCCAGCGTTAGGGGAGCGCCGGAGCGAGAACTCACGTCTGTGTGTAACCTGCTGTACTGCAAGCCTTTACCTGTCTCGAGTGCGGTGGCTGGCTCCCATCGTTCACGTGTCCTCGGGTACCGAAACGCCGCCTCCACGAGGCCCCCTGGGCAACGTTGCGTTTTGTGCGGCCATTCGTGGTCTCACTTAAAGTAACGGCTAAGACCGTTAGTCTCCTCGCAACCAGGAGAGGGCTCCAGACCCATTTGCGTACGTGTCCAGCGGACGGAGAGTGGGGATTTTTCTGGGCTTCGTCCTGAATTGTGGTCACGTTACATAGGAGATGGCATTGACCATATACGCGTAATAGGCCCTTGGGGTATTTTCCACAGTACAGTGGAAACGCTGGCCAACACTACTTGTAATCTAAGACTGTTTGTGGCAGATAAGCCCTGTATAAAATACATATACGGAATTTATTGCATTTCGTTAAATTTCAGTTTTATTTGCTAAAGATAATATTTTATAAAAAAATAAACATATGTTTTAAATAATAATTGTGG
Organism: Magicicada septendecula; assembly: GCA_034769895.1. Classification (NCBI taxonomy): domain Eukaryota; kingdom Metazoa; phylum Arthropoda; class Insecta; order Hemiptera; family Cicadidae; genus Magicicada; species Magicicada septendecula. The sequence continues at coordinate 391,289,542 of CM068369.1, forward strand.
TTTTAATAATAGCTTTTCCAAACAAATATAAACACTGGGTAGTCCTTTTGAATCTACATTTCATTAGTCTTCACCCAACACATTTTGTTGCTTTTAATATCTGTTTTGGAATTAGTGATTTTAATTTCCAACTTTGATGCTTCAACAAATCCTCACACGTCATCAAATAATCAATTTATGGATTTTTTTACACGTTTCAATTATATTGATGTAGTCTTTTGGGATGCAAAGAAGTTATTACAATTTTCAGTCAGACTCTATAGTACCAAAATCACAACCATTTGGCATCAAACTGTATCCATATATAAAAACTTTTAATGGTATTTTTTCTACCGTTGTGTACTGTTCTAGAACTAACTTTAGAATAAGTAAATAATATTACTGGTATGTCCTTCACAACAACACGGATGCTCATTGAGTAATTTTATTACCTGAATGAATGTGTTCTTTGAAGTGACTTTACAGGCAGCTCCCTATCTCCTGTGATTCATGGCCCGGATCACCCAAACATAGCAATAACCTTTGTCTTTCTTATTATGGATTCCAATGCTGTAGGCCCATATGTGTTTTTCATAAAATACTAATTTATTATAAATTCAAGATAGGCGTAAATTTTTATACAAAAAGAGTTCAGGGTTTTTTTTGGCTATAACAATCTTGTCTTTTGTTTTGTGCATCTTCTACTTTTCTTGTCGACTTTTGTCTCTTCCCTAAGATTTACAAGCTACCTATTGCTCTACAGTTTTTTTGTTTCGATTTTCGAACCACCACATTTACTCAAAATGTCTTTTAGGATATTTTCTGCTATAAGTTGAATTTAGTTATCGAAACTTTCTTAACTCAATTGATACATGGTTGTTTACTTCTGCCATATATATCATATATTTTTGCTAGAGATTTATCAGATATTAAATATTTACTTTCCTTACCCTTTTTCTATTACAAAATTTGTACTCAGTAAACTTATTGATATGATCAATTGCTTCTTGAAAACCATCTTCAGCTTCCTGGCATCATCTTTCAACTCTTCTTATAACACGCAAATCACATACTCCTTCAGGTAATCACAAACAATGAACAAGTAATTATAAATAATTGCATAAGACAAAAAAATAAGAATATCAAAATATAAAGACAATACTTTTAATTTTCAGGGGGTGGTTTTGTAATAGTTTTTCAAATTTAAAAAGCAAAACACATTTGTACATAAGGGTAAAATTTTATCATAACACATATATTTAAATATCATTAAAAATTCGCTTTTCAAGTTACAATTTTCTCTGAGATGTCTTAATAAAATCTTTTACAATGCCAAAGAACTTTTTGAGTTTTACTATATCGCTCAAGAGAGAGAGAGAGAGAGAGAGAGAGAGAGAGAGTGTGTGTGTGTGTGTGTGTGTGTGTGTGTGTGTGTAACCTTTCAGCTCCAGTATATACACTCACATTACTGTAGAGACTCTCACTATAAAGACAGATCGAATCAATCTAAAATCTCTATCATATTACCTTTTTGTAGGCACTAGATAATCACGATTCTTTAGCCAAAACAATTTAACAGTCATTTCTTACGATATTTTAAGCGTTAAAACAATTTAACGAACTAAATGTACATTACATATAAACATGTGTACACAGGTAGTGTGAAAAACAGACATGTAAAATAAAAAATATAAAAGTTAAAGTAACCTTTTTTTAAAAAAAATAAAAGAAATAATTTCTTTCTCAATGTACGAGAACTGCCAGGAACACACGTTTTCCTCCAGACCATTAACAAGTCTATTTCTACGCCAGTATGCACGTATTCCTTGTCATTCATTTACTCCTTTTATCCTAAAGAGACCTCTTTCTCCTTCAAATTGTTTTTAAACACTGGGCTATACGGAATGAGGTTAGTTTCAGTCATTGTATTCAGTGTATTAAGACAGTTTTTCAGTTCGCTCGAGTCTCACCAGAGGAATAATATTCCAGTACAAAATTCTAAACATTTCCTGGCCCTTAGTGCAAAATATGTAAAACTTTCCGTAATTATTTCATAATCTAAAAAGTCCAAAATGATTTTACTCTAATAAAGTGTCCGACGGTCGTCCTCTCTCGTGTACGAAGAGGGAACTGTCACATGGGATCTGAGCGTAGTGATTCACGTTTCACTGCCGCAGTGGTTCTATACGTAAATACAGCATAGCGCACACAGTCTATATTCAAACGGCAAACAATAGGACGGATTCCATTACATTAAATACAAAGCCGTACTTACTTACTTACTTACAACCGCTTCTTTATCACCTTCTGTTCAGGACAGCATTGTAACAGACATTGTGACAAGAGCACGTAAACCCAAATATTGCCGCATTATAGCATAGCATAGAACGTTTTATAACATAGCACGAATTTCTAGAGCGCTGGCTCATTCCATCCGTTGAGCTCCACATAGTTAATGGTTTTGTACAAACCAATTGGATTTATATTCGTGACAAATTTTTGAATTAATACCAATTAAAATAGAGAATGTTTTTTCTATACACTAGATGGTAATTGTCTAGAAGATATTTTTGGCGACGGGCATCAATCTTAAGCTGTAGCCAAAACGGGTGTTAAACAGCAACGGGTACACGTATCCAAAGATGTAACGACTTAGTTGTTAAGAAATGTAATGTGTTTACCATGCGAACCGGTCAGCAATCAAACGCTCTATCCCCAGGACAGCAAGTATTAAATAGGCAATAGGCTACTGGCATGCAGGGGTGGGTTACCAAATGACAGAAGAATATCTGAATTGGGATGACTCTACACATATGACCAGAAAAGCAAGTTGAAAAATTAAGAATTTATAACAAGTCGTCAGGGCCTATCAGCAAAATACAGAGCTGAATCATATTTGATAATTTCAAAATTTCTGGTAATATGTTTGTTCAATCAATCAATCACCAATCATCAATCAGTCAGTGGTGTTACCATCATTGTAGAACAAATTAAGAGCAATTCTACTTTGAATATTGAACTTATCCAGGATAAGAGTAATATTTTTAATGAAAAGCAACAACGGTCAATGTTAATACGAGATCCAATATTCTCGTATTATCGAAGAATATTACCAAAAACACTTCACTCAAAAAATGACACGCCCATGTTAGATAATTAGAAAGGCCAAAGAAGATTGTACGGAGGTGTGTTTACTCCCTTCAATTTTTTTAGCTACACTTATAATAATTCTCGTATCTTTAGAACAAGAAATATTAGGTCTTTTGCTGTCAGCTGAGGATAACAGCGACGAGGTCGGCTTAAAATTTAGTAGCTCTGCATGTTGCTTGATAGTTGTTTTTACAAGAGGATTCCTCCCACTACTCATAGACTCAATGAAACCAAGATTATATTATTTCAACCTCAAATTAAACAGAAGTTTGGCAGTCACCCCTCTAAACAAAGTAACCGAATTAGGAAAGATATCTAAATAGAAAATATATAAACAAAATATTAATTACCTTACCTAATTCATATTTCTAAACATTGACTCTAATTGTGCTTAATTAGTGTAAAAATCAAAAGCCTTGAAAACTCAACATAACGATGCGACTCCATTTAACAATCGAGGACATGAGTCCTAATATTAACACAATTTTCAATTACTGGCAGTCCCCTGCTAACAATATGCAGCATAGAATGTTACACTTGTGGAACGCTTCATTTGGCGAGAACAGGCTGAGAGACCTACATCTGTATTAGACTGTTAGGACACAGAAGTCCACACTCGTGTAAACTAGATAAAAGTAAATAAAAAGAAAGATTAGTGATAGGTTTATATAATCTAATTGATAATAGGAAATAATAAATTTCAAAGTGTATCTCAAACAAACAAAAACACAGACATTAAACTCACTGTTTTCTGGATGTGGAAGGTACAGAAATGTCCCTATACACTAGCATTATGGAAAGACTGACATATGCACACACTTGTGCGCGCATGTACATGCACATTAAAACGTATGCGTACACACTCATGGCAATAAACGTTTACGCAATCTATATTGAACATTGGAGAAAACCCGAGACGTGGGTTGCGTTTAAATTGTGCTTTCAGCCTGGTAAGTGTGTTCCTGCTTTCTATTATTGATGCAGACACGAAATGGAATCTTAGAAGAGTTTGATTTATAAAATCAAATATTTATATGTAATCAATTTTAAACGTGCATAAATATGAACCCAATAAACTTATAAATATTAAAATGATAATTATCGGATATCGCGGCTGCACCATGAAGTCGTAAGGGAGTGAGGAAAGGATTAAGACAATATTAATGGTATAGTTGAGCAATATAGGCTGATGTGGTATGGACACATACAGCGAATGAACAACGAGAGATGACCTTGAAGGATTCTAAAAAATCATCCGTTTAATCTCAGGGAAAAAGGTAGTCCTCGAAGAAATTGGAGACGGTTTGGAGGAGGATATACTTAGCAGGTACTTACAGGAGACGGACTCGGTAAACAGAAGTTACTGGAAGTTGAAATGCGGGATGCGAAGAATGTCATAGACTCCACGCTCTCTCTCTCTCTCTCTCTCTCTCTCTCTCTCTCTCTCTCTCTCTCTCTCTCTCTCTCTCTCTCTCCCCCCTCTCTCTCTCCCACTCCTGCCTCTATACACAAACCGCGCGCGCGCGCGCACGCACACACACACACACACATATATATATATATATATAAATTTATTGCATTACTGTAAAATGCACCAGTACATACTGAGGCAAAAATTATAGTAAAATTGTGAAGATTTTTAATCTATAGAATAATGTTTTCAGCTATCTTGGAAGCCTGTATAAAGCCTAGAACCCAGCAGTAGCTGGTTATTGATATTTAATGTTTACAGAAAAGTTAATAACAAATATTATTATAATTATGTGTAAAATTAATTAACTAGTTAAAAGTAGGTCGAAATTGGTTTTTAAATATTTTGAAATAATTAAGTCACAAATTGTGTTCTGTCGGAATGTTATAGAACAAATAGAAATTATTGCCTGCTGAGTAATCAAGGTAACCTACGTTTTATGAACACATTCTGTACTATAATAAATTTGTAAGTCTTTTAAAGTGTAGAAATTAGACTGAAAAAACAATAATTAATAAAAATCGGTCAAATGTGCTAAAACATAAAGTGTTTTAGTGCAATGTTTAATAAAAAGACATTTCCACAACGAGACACACTAGACGCCGCTGGACAAGAAAGCGTTACTTTAGCTTGACCAGTCACAGAGTACACAGCGAGATTAATTAATATTTTAAAGACAAATCTTATTATGAAAATATAACTCAAAAACTAAATAAAATATTTAAAGATACAAATTTTAAAATATCTTATAATACAGGTAACATAATTTTTAATCAAATAAAACATAAAACTAAATCCAATATTCACAATAAAAATAGAATGTACAAAATAGAATGTCAAGATTGCAATGAATTTTACGTAGTCCAGACAAAGAAAAAACTAATAGATAGATTACTTCAAAACCGCAATGCATATTTAAAACTAAATATTTATAAATGTAATGTAGCCACACATTGTCTAAATAATAACAACCAATTTCCAAACATTGACAATACAAAAGTAATTAAAAACATACAAAAAGGTCATTAAATGAATATTTGGAAAAATCTTAACATTTACAAACACAATAACAATAATGTATTAATTAAAGAACAAACTCAAATAAAAACAAAACAAGACGATCTATTTAAAATTGCAAATTTATTAAAATAAATAAAAATAAATAAAATATAATCATTAAAATATTTCAAATATAACCGAGAAAACAGCTGCTGAAGTAATTAAAAAGCAAAACAATCGTTAAATAATCGACCTAAATCGATTATCAGTTACTTTACATTAAAATCGAAACAAATCCGATTATTCGTCAGTTTCTATATTAACGTAGAATTATTTCGATTGTTATTAATTTATTTACAAACCTCTGATGATACTGATATTTACCATATTTTCCAGTGAAACGTGCTACAGGTGTTAAAAAAAAATACGAAATTACACTACTTGCAGAAAAAACAAATTGAATAACATCACAATATTATGTGTGTGTGTTAGCGTTTCCTTTTTTATTGTCTTTATTTTTAATATATTTAACATATATTTTTAATGTCATTTTTATTGTCTTTATTTTTAATATATTTAACATATATTTTTAATATAACTGTACTTGACTTAAGTGACAACATAGTGACAATAATACAGCACGGGCGCCAAAGGTTGAGCTATTGAACTATTGGGCTACACACAAACGTTAATGATATATCTACGTAGTATATATTGTTCATGCTGTTGTAAAAAAAATTGTTTATTAATATTACTCTAAAGACAAACTGTCCGCAATAACATGAATGATTTTAGTGGTTGTAAGAAATTATTAAATTTCAATCGATTTATAAGATTTGCCAATATTTGAAACAAATTTTGCAAAATTATTGAAAACATTTTACAAAAATAATTTGGTTGTGTTTATTCAACTTGCGACACGCATTTACTTAACTTCTGCGATTAGGTTATTAAATGAACAACTTCGTGTGATATAAAAATAATCTAATTTTTTGGTCATCATTCCGCTAAATTCCGGAGCATTTTATGATTGGTAATTTGCAGTTAACACGTTGTGGTTTGCTGGTAACCAGGCTATTCTGTCGACTCGGGAAGCGGCTTGCAGATGGCTCATTGGATCGAATTTGACGGACTTTGGAATCGTAGATCTCCACATTGAAGATCAAGGTGATGGCTCTTTATGGAGCTGATACAAAAAATGTTGTAGATAGTACAGTTCTAGAGCAGGTTATTAATATTGAATATCTAGGTTTTAATGTGTGTTACTGCAACAGTACGAATGTATATGGTACTGTGCATTGCACAAATAGTTAAGATGATTTGTGTAAATTAAATAAATAATCAATATTGTCAGTAGTAATAATAATTCAGATAGAAAGCTGTAAAGGTGAACAACAGTTACGTCACACCACACACAGCTGCGTCTGTATACACGTGTATCTTACGTGTGTGAGTGCAGCCAGTTCCTGCAAAGCATCACCCCAAAATAAACGTTAATAAATATATAAATTATTTAAATTGTGATAAGTGTGTGTGAAATATCACACAACAAAATATGCCACAGTGTAAATAATATAAAGACGCACGCGTATACGAAAGATTGTGCGAAAATAATATAAAGTGCAAATACAGAGCAAATAAATATAAATAAAACCCATAATAATTGACATAGAGACAAACGGTTAACACACAGTTGTACACATAAAAATTACCGACCAGATGAATATCGGGTAATTTGCAAAAGACTTCGCATGTTGCGAAGATCAGTGAAATAAGTGTGTAAATAATCGTGTTTGTAAAAGGACGCTACGACAGACTGATTCCTGCAAAGAATTGTCCAAACATAATTTTTCCGCGCTGGACTATAAATACGCGAGACACACCAGCCTTGTTCTCTTTCTCGTTCGACTACAGCGGCAGCCGGAGGCTATGTCCGACAACATAATCACTTTCGTGAGATTATCACTGCAGACAGAGGCTATTATGGGAGACGAGGAGCAGCACACTACATGACATAGATTCCAGACGTAGAGTACGAGTCATCGGACTGCTGAGAGAATCCGGAGGACGAGGAACGGACTCCAAGACTACACGACTACGCAGAATCAACCAGGATCAAGGACTCAGGACCAGAAGAGGATAGGCTGAGGACCGCCACGATTAAGATGAAAGAAAGCCATGTATTCATTCAAACGAAAGACTTAATCAAAGACAATTAAACATTGAAAAAAGAAGACAATATAATTTCAAACACTGTAATTAATAATTTGTAAATGTAACTGTTCTTGTATAGTAATTATAGTAATATTTGAATGATGAAAGTATATTTTTGAAATGATAATTTATTGGAAATATTTAAGTTAATTTTGAAAGTATAGTAATTTTTCTAAAAGAAATTAATAAGTCATAAATAAGAAACGCATATGCAACAACAATAAGAATTTGAAAAAAGAAAGATTAGAAAATTTAATAATAATTTAGTCGTAATAAACTGAGCAAGTCGAGAGAAATATTATATAATAAGCAATATTAGTTATAGTTATAAGATTATTTTATGTTTCTATGTAATATGAGATTACTTGTATTTATTAACAAGGAGGTGTACTACGAGTACATGTATACATGCAAATAATGATGAGTTTTTAGCTCGCAATTTAAATGAAAGTTTTAATTAATAAATGTTTTGAAAGATTCTAAGCAATTCACATTGTTATTATTATTACGATTACACCCATTGAATATTTATAACGTAAGTATCGTCAACGATATAGATAGACAACATAGTCAAAATCGTTATATTACAAAGGGTGTCGTGGTGAATAAGCGTCCATACGTGTGGTGCCATCAAGAGAACTGTAAAATCAACGAATAAATAAACACGCCCAAAATTCTATAAGCGATGGCTTTCCCCACACTTGCCTATGGGTTTGAAAATTTAACGGATTCCGAAGCCAGTCGTATTGTTACGACGGTCACGCCGGGCAGTCATTGATACAGTAGAAATAGAATAGGCCTAACTGACACCAATGAAGTCTAATAACTAACTTTAATTAGACTTAACAGCAGTTATAAAGACCTTTACACAATAACTCATGTTAACATTGTGCAAAAACTACCAAAAATATCATCTAATTACAGTTTTGCACTAATTGACATAATGATCACCTCCCAATAAACAGCCACAATAACTAAGACTCTGCACTTGGATATCGACAGGTCAAAACTATATGCCAACCGCTGACGCTTATACGAGGTATATATATATATATATATATATATATATATATATATGCCCCGCAAAGGTTCCAGAATAATCTTCCGTTTTCTGGGCTGTACGGCGAGCATTATTTGCGTAAATAACTGGCGCTAGAACAATCTATAAATCAGGTCAAAGCTTTACGTTGAACGTTGAACGTGCGCTATCTAGTCGGGAAACGCGAAGAAAGACAATCTAGAATTTTCTAGAGCGTTGCGCAATTTTCTTTCATCTTAACAAACGTAGCAGTATTCAAGCAGACGAATTGATATATATTGTAAAATGACATAATGTTTAACGTTGCAGAAAAAATGCAGAAGATATACAGCAGCATTTGGATATTATGAGTATACTCGATTGGACTGCCCAATATCAACTAAAATGTTTGGAACATCTTAATCGAATGGATGACTGCTACATTAATCAGAAACCTATTGTATTATAAACCAAAAGGACAGAGAGGTGTGGGATGTTCGAAGAAGCGCTGGAGTGACCAACACTGTTTTGGACCAAAACAAACAAAAACGTTTAGTCCTTGTTGAAAATAATGCGTTCCAATAAAATTATAACCTGAATTGTACTATAAAATAAGTGTTCATAGATAGGTTTATTCTTAATTTATTCTTACTCCGACGCGTTATAAATGAATGCATAGCTTACGCGAAACTTATCACGTAGCGCAGGGGTCTCCAAACTACGGCCCGCGGCAAACCCGACCGATGTTGCGTGCAGTTTTTAAATAGATCGTCAACATATTTCAAATATTATAATATTTTACTAAATAACTAAACAAGAAATAAGTCCAGTAAAATGTTATAATATTTTTTAAAAGTTTAAAACATTTACGTGGTTAATGCGCTTGTTCGTCTGGCTGCCTTGAATGAATAATGCTTGTGGATGTTCCATCATGTGAAAGTTTTTAGAACGAAACTTGTTCTTTTTGAAAAACAATTAGGGAAGACAATTTTTGACCACTTCGAAAATTGCAAGAAGTTTGTTAGTGAAACTTGTGTGCTTTTCCCATCACACTATGCAGTACAAACCGTCACAAAACTACGGGAGGAAGTTGAAGACTGCTTTGCAGACTTTGATGATGTACCTACAGCAGAGGAGATAAAGCTATTTCAAAATCCATTCAAATGTGAAATCGAAAATGCTCCAACAGAACTTCAACTTGAATTGATTGAACTTACGTCAAATGAAAACTTGAAAGAATATTTCCAGGAATGTTGCAAGAATGCGGACCTTCGTCCATTTTACAGGTATGTCTTTCAAAAACACTTTAATCCCGAGGTATTTTATTCCCTATCAGTCATTTCTGTGATTCAACATAAATTGATGATGTACAAACTAATAAAGTGTAGCCATACATTAAGTATGATTATATTTAGTTTATTTACTTTTTTTTTTAAACAGTAAACTTCTTTTAGTTTTCTTTCATTGCAACTCACTGAATGATGATTTCAAGGAAATAAAAAACATGGCAAGAGCAATGCTTTTGATGTTTGGATCGACCTATATCTGCGAACAAACGTTTTCAAAAATAAGCTTTGTAAAATCAAAGTACAGGGCTAACTTGTCAGAAGAATACTTGATATCCATTCTAGTGATAGGAGCATCAAAATTTGACCCAAAATGGACAGACATTATATGTCAGAAGCAACTTCACACATCCCATACATTGTATACATAAGAAAACCAAAAAATAATACATAAGAAATGTCTTTAAATGTAATTTTTTTTGTTACTTTTATTTACATTATTTTGAATAAATGAATTTGTTTCCTTCGGATAAGTCTGCTTAATTTTTATTTAAATACCCATTTTATTGACTTGATTATTTCGTAACAAATAAGTTTACTATTACTTACTTATATATATATACTATATATAGTATAGATTATACTATACTATATAGTATAGTATAACTCTTGGACAGCCTGACTTCCAAGATTTTTCAATTCGGCCCTCAAGTTTAAAAGTTTGGAGACCCCTGACTTAGCGCATAGACACTGTGATCCAGAAATGTGTAGAAACAAATTAAGATGATACTTGCACATTCCAGAGGCGTCCTGATTAAGCTGGAAATATCTGTAATATCTCGTCTACAATACGCTCAAGTGACGCTCATGTGTAAGCCTTACACTAAGCCTGTTATTGTAGTCTTTGTTCTCTAGAATAGATTCACCTTGACTGACTAGCGAATTTTGATCAGTCACAGCAGTGAACGTCTTGTTGTTCGAAGTGAAATTAGTAATCACAACCATGGAATATGTTAGGCCTATATTATGTACAGAAGCTATCTTAGGCAACAATAAGATGATTTCTCATTTTACAAGTTATGTGGTTTAAATAATTGTCTTCACTGAAGTCGTAACTTACGCTTCTGACTACTTTATGCCACCCACTTAGTGTAATTGTATAACGTTTCAGTTGTACTTTTATGTAGCATATATTTACCAATATCCAAACAAGATTATTTAAGTATAAATTTATAAATTTAAATAAACATTTCAGAATTTATAAATTTAAATATACATTTTCAAATTTACACAAAATTTATTTTAAAAAATTACCTTTTGGGTTTATAGTGAAAAATCAATTTTAGTTTGTCAAGTATAAAATTAAAAATGACAAATATATGACAATTTTTCTTTTAATATGACAAATACAGTTGTCATATGCAATTACTTTTATTGTTGAGTAACACTGAATGACTCAAAAGTTTCTGCCTCTGCGTTATTTGCACTGCATAGAATGCAGTAGAACACATCTGCTCCCACACACTACACTCGCACAACATTCATCATAATTAACGCAGTGCTAATAATGCTTTCTCATGATTAATAAACCCACAGATCAACATGTCACAGAGGTAGCAAAAATAAATACACAGTGTTAGGTTAAACTCGTAAATCTCCGTGTTTACCGCCTAGAGTTTCTGTTAACATATGCATTTTCGTATAGTAGGTTGTGTATGCAGGTAAAAAATATTCGTTGGGACATTAAGAACTAAAATGTTATTACAATAAATGTATAGTAGGCCTACACACTCTATATTAAACTCTTAAAAAATTTAAGTCTCGTTTATTTCACCAATCATTGAAATACAGTTATTTTAAGTAATTATTTTAAGTTCTTCCATTTGAGTTCCTTTACATTTTGAACACTATTATCATTTCGGTTTCCACCTACTCCTTAGAGTACTTCGGTCTCTTTCCCATGAAAATTAGTTTATTATATTTCTATTGTTCCTAATCTTGTGTATGAGATCTGAAAGTGGATAACACGTTTGTCTATGCAGGCACTTGTTGTCAGTTTGTTAAAATGCTATTTTGTGTATTTTGCAATTCAATTATAATGAAGAAGCATGGAATAATAACTGTCTTTTAAAAACAAGAACAAATAATGTCGTTATTAAGAACTCATTTATTGTAATGTTTCTACAAAAATCAAATAATACAGACGATATTTTATATTTATATATATATATATAAAGTAATTTAAAATTTATGTTTATATTACCTCAAGATGTTATTTTTCCTTATTCGGAACATGTTTCGAGAGCTCCCGTGCTCTCATCATCAGCCTTTGCGATCTTGCGTCTGGTGAAGTATTTGTGTATTGGATGGATGCTATTAACGTTTCTTGTTGGTCTCTGGTATTTTAAAGTTGTATTATTGTGTGTGATTGTGGTATATGTATTTGTATTTTGTGTATTTTCGATGTTGAGTGCTTTGAATATTGTGTCATGTTTTGTATTGATTTGTATTTGTTCAGGTATTAGTTTGTTTTGTGTTTTATGTTTGTATATTTGTAAATTTTCCCAAATGTTCATTATGGTGTCTTTTTGTGGTATATGTTTTATTAGTGTCACACTGGTTATGTCTGAGGATTCATGTCCTGTGTTTATTGCATGTGTGGCTAAATTGGATTTATATATTTCTGGTTTTTTGTATGCGTTTAGGTGTTCAAAATATCGTTTTTTCAGGTGTTTTTTGTTTGTCCTATGTAACATTTATTGTAAACTTGGCATTCAATTTTGTATATACCGTTAGTTGTTGTATTGTCTTTGTTTTGTGGGCTATTTAGTTTTTGTAAATTATTTTTATTAGTTTTTATGCTATTTTTATATCTGTATTTTTAAATAGTTTTGTTAGCTTCTTATGTATGTGAATGTGGCCCATTTTTGTTGTTGTTATTATTTATGTGTTGTTCATTTTGATTAATTCTTAATTGTTCAGTTTTTATTTTATATTTGATTTTATTTTCTATTTTGTTTACAGTATTTTTATTGTATCCGTTTTCATAACCAATTTGGTATATTATATTTCTTTCTTTGTCAGTTTCTTGTTTGTTTAGGGGAATTTTGTACATTCTGTTAAATAATAAATAGAATGCTGCCATTTTATGTTGTGGTGGGTGGTCAGAATGGTTAGGTATAAATGATGTTGGTAGAAGTTGGTTTTCTGTATATTGCATATTGTATGTGGTTGTCGTTTCTTGTGATTGTTATGTCTAAATAGTTGATTTTGTTGTATTTTCCTTTTTCTTCTGTGAATTGTATTTTTGGATGTATATTATTGATTTGTTTTGTATTAAAAGCGATTTTGTGTTGCTTGCGCTCGCGTCGCATGGCGACCAGAAGCAGACGAAGAAACGCGAATGCAGCAGCCGTAGCGCAAGAAGAATATCGGCTCGCTAGAAAAAGACTGAAACAGGCCGTCAAAAGGCTGAAGCGGCTCAAGTGGGAGACCCTCAGGAGTGATCTAGATTCTGATCCCTGGGATCCGGGGTACAGGCTTGTAATGAGCAGGCTTGGAGCCCGGCCACGTAGCCCAAGGATGGGTGAAAATCAGATGCGCTTCATCGTAGACGCTCTGTTTCCTCGTCACCCGCTGAGGGATCGAGAGGAATACCCAGGCCCATTGGAAGGCGTCCCGATTTTCAGGGAGGACGAGCTATCACTAGCTGCTAACTCCCTGCGCAACAAGAAGGCACCAGGGCCGGATAATATACCTGCGGAATTGCTGAGGGTGGTCGCTAGATCCTGCCCCCAGGTGCTACTTAATACGTACAACCGCTGCCTCAAAGACGGAGTCTTCCCGGAGAGGTGGAAGATCCAGAGACTAGGCTTAGTCAGCAAAGGGAAGGGCGACCCGAATTCGCCGTCGCCATACAGACCTCTTTGTATGCTGGACACAGCGGGGAAACTACGGAACGTCTACTCAGGCCTCGCCTAGTAGCGGCTATTCGGGATGCGGGAGATGTCAGCGAGGCAGTACGGGTTCAGAACAGCCAGATCCACCATTGGAGACATACAGGAGATCTTGAATGCCGTCCAGGTGGCCCAGTGTGGTAATCACTTCTCCAGAAGGACGGTGCTACTCGCTACATTGGACGTACACAACGCCTTTAATTCGGCCAGGTGGACAGACTTGCTAGCGGCTTTGGAGGACGTCTTTCAAGCGCCGGACTACCTGTTCCGGATAATACGAAGTTACCTGAGGGACAGGGAGCTCCGCTACGACACAGCAGACGGGCCACGCAGCAGAGAAATAACAGGAGGCGTAGCTCAAGGCTCTATCTTTTGCCCCAACCTGTGGAATGCATTCTATGATGGAATCCTCCGGATGGAGATGCCAGATGATACCTTTCTGGTAGCATATGCTGATGACGTGGCTGCCGTGATCACCGCGAGAGATGCAGAGGAGGCGCAGCGCATGCTGAACCAGGTCATGCGCAGGGTCCGCATCTGGATGGAAGAACACGGTCTGAGCCTTGCGACGGAGAAGACAGAGATTGTGCTGCTCACTCGACGACGTATACCCAGAATCACACAATTCGTGGTGGAGGAACAGGCGATAACATCAAAGCCAGCGGTGAAGTATCTAGGGGTGCACCTGGATACTAAGCACCCTATTGGGATACTAAGCTCTCGTATTGGGAGCAAATCCGATGTTTCTCGGAGAAAGCCGCTAAGGTCTTTGCTGCGCTGAGCAGGCTAATGGCAAATGTCGAAGGCCCAGCTGCGGGAAGACGGCGACTACTGATGTCGGTGACCAACTCGATTCTCCTCTACGGATGCGAGTTCTGGACCGACGCACAGAAGCAAGAAAAATACCGAAAGCAGATGGCCACGGTACAACGAAGAGGAGCACTTCGAATTGCAAGCTCCTACAGAACGGTGTTGGAACCAGCAGTGTTGGTCGTCGCTGGAGTAATGCCAATAGATCTAATGGCTGAGGAGAGGAGGAGGGTCTACAAGACCAAGGAAGACTTGGGATTCGTAGAAGCAAGAACAGTGGCCAGGGCACACTCCATGCAGAGCTGGCAACTACGATGGGAGCAGGAGAGTCGAGGTATGTGGACGGCGAGGTTGATTGGGAACCTCCCTGAATGGGTGGACAGAACGCACGGCGAGGTAGATTATTACCTTACTCAACTCCTGACAGGGCAAGGTTATTTCTGTGCATACCTGCCAAGGATGGGTAAGATGGAGGATCCGTCGTGCGTGTACGGCGACTCAGACTCTGATGACGCTCATCACACTTTCTTCGAGTGTCAACGGTGGGTGCTGGAGTGGCGAGGACTGGAATCGGAGATTGGCCCCATGACGCCTGATAACATCATAGGCGTCATGCTCAACAGCAAAGAGAAATGGGACATGGTTGTGACCTTCGTGAGGATGGTCCTACGGCAGAAGAAGCCTGAACTGGACCCTCTCATAAATCGATGATATAGACAAAGCTGTAGGAGCCTAGTAGGCGCAATACGAGGTGCCACCCTGAAGCCATACGAATAGTTGTTCTAGGGGGGTTTCCTACCTGTAAAGTGGAGGTTTTTTGGTGGGTGCGTGTCCCACACACCGGGAGACAAGTCGGGTGTCTCCTGATGGAGCATTATGCATTTTTCCTCCCCCGCAAAAAAAACTATTTATATTTCACTATTTATGACTGAAAATATCTTGGGCAATATATACTGCAGTTACCCACACTAATCATGTAAGAACCACTGTATTTACCATATTTGTGTATATTATATTGTTCAAAATGAAATTTGATAGTGGGCAGACAACACTATTACACGTAAATGAGTTTAGTTAGAGCTAATATAGGCCTAGTTTAGTTATCTTCAACATATTGTGATCACGGAAGGAAAAGTGAGAAAATTAAAAGTTATGCAAATAAATAAACAACTAAGTACACGTGTGTGTATGTGGAGGGGGCAAATGTTATTTACAAAGACTGTAATACCTGAAGCAAATTGCTCTGAATGTGTGGTATGAAAGCTAAGCGTGGCCAAGAGGTAAAAGGGCAAACGAGACTGGTTTACCATTTTAAACCAGTCAGTAAACTACAAACGAAAGGATAAGATCGTCAAAATCAAAGACAGTAAAACAAAAGTATAGATTAGATGTGTATAATATTTTTGATCGAGAAATCCATATCTATGGGTCTTTGAACAACCACTGTAACGTTTATTTTTGAAAAATATTTATAAAATTGTAAAAGTAGTACAGAATAGCTAAAAATAATGTGTACTAACAGTTCTATTTGACAAAGAAGTATGTGAGGGTGTGTGAAGGGAAAGTCGGTAAGACTGTCCTCTTGGCATTGTAACCTACAGACAGCTTGATGTGTTACGGCTGTAAAGTTAATTGTCTGACAAAAAGAGTGACACTTACTAAATGTACGTGAGACGTTGTATTTCGCATCAGGCAGCTGGGCTGAGTAAGAAAGGCATAAACCCCAATAAACCAATTTACCCTTTTTAAAAATTTGACACAGATTGAAAGCAAAGAGTTTGTCAATTCGATACGGTACAACATTAGAGGCCAGAACAATTGCAACATAGAAATTTGACGAAAGTCGTGCTTACAAAGGAAGATTCGTTCCAGACTCAAAACAATGCTAGAGTGCAACTTGAAATATAACAATGGTACAGCAGATCGAACAATACCAGTATTGTATCTACGTTAAAGTGTAACAGAAAGTGGACACTAGGAGAAGGCCACGAGAGACAAAGAAATGTCGCCTGATTTACAAGGGGAAAGCGAAACTCACGAATTCTGGAGTGCTTGAATGAGATTCCTAGTAAATAGAGAAAACGGCTGTAGGAACAATCAGGACCAATGGGAGTTCGACAAGAGAGTCACGTATAAAACAGATATACTTGAAAACCAATTACAAATATACAATTTGTTACACTGGTTAAGGAACCAATAAGAGTATCCAAGCAGAGGGAAGATTCAACAGCGGTAGGCGGGATGAGAGTTTACTTGGTAGATCTCAGTACAGAAAAACGTCAGTCTACTATAGTCAGTCTACCCGAAGCAGTCTAGTTTAAGCAGTTTAAGCCGTCTAGTCAGTCTTGTCCAGTACTCATCAGCAGTCTAGTCTAGTTAGTTTAGCAGTCTAGTATTCATCATCAGTCTAATACTCATCATTTACAAAGTGATAACCACAAAACATTTTAATTCGCAAGAGTGTTGATCTTCACCGTAATTTAAACAAAGTGTCGGAGAATACGCTAACAGACATTCTACAATTACAATCATTCACAAGAAACTATAAACATCACAGCAGCTTTGATTAATACAGAACACATTAACATAGAGACTCAGTGCATATTCTACAACAGAGACATTAGACATAAAATTCAGCAATCTAAAGAACTATTTAAAACACAGTACACATGAACTTTTTCTACATCAACTAAAGACACTCATATTCAACACAATAGGTGTGCCGTGAAAAGTGAACAGGTCGAGAATGCGTCAATAATTAAACAGTGATTGTGAGGTGCAGTGATCGCGAAAGGATACGTAAGCTACAACGACTACGGAGATCAGCAACTACAACACAGAGGACCACATGATATCACCGAGAATATGAACTACTAATAATCAACGTTCTTAAACTAATGGTATTTTTAGAGTTAAGTCAACAAACTCAATTCATTCAAGTCAAAGAACTCACACTAATAAGTAATTAACCTTGAGAACTGCCTCTCAGTGCTCTGCATTCGACTGAAGCGAAATAAAACGTCTACTAGTAAATTCTTAAAAAAAACCATATCTAAACAATAATATAAATTTGCCAAATACAATTGTAGATTATAAGTTACAATTATAAGTGTTATAAATTTAATAAATGTTCATTAATCGCGATTTCAGAGATAATTATTGTTAAGATCAGAGAAATGATTATACGTAAGGAAATATCCATACAGAAGATTATATTTGTAATTTACTACAACTTGATTAATTAAATAAGCATTAGACATAATATTGTTGTTGTGTGTTTGGCAAATGAATCCTTTATATCCACATCCTTGTAGATATGAGGTGGCGCCCGGGAATTTAAAACATTTTGGCAGTAAGTAATTTATAGAGTAAAAAATTTCCATATAAAAGATAAATTATTAATGTATGCAAGTAAATTTGCATAAAATATAAATAAATTCTTATATTTGACTGTACAACACGTGGCATTACAATTGTCAATTGCAAATAAAAAATTCTTATATTTGCCGCCCAAAGAACATTGGACATTAAAATTCTTATATTTGTCGCCCAACTCGCGTGGCAAACTCTAAATTTAGATTTGTCAATCTTATATTTGTCGCCCAACTCGCGTGGCAAAATCTAAATTTAGATTTGTCAAAAAGGCAGATGAATGAATTGAGTTAAATAAGTTAACTAAACTGAGAATTAGAAATAAAATAGAAGTATTAGTAAATAGAGTAGACATTAAGAACATAGGGCTAGTAATTGTAACTACAGTTGCTTAGTCACGGTTCGAATATACGGTATATGTTGACGCGAAGTAAGGCACGCAAAATGGAAAAAGAAACACCTTATACGACAACGGTCAATGAAGAAGAAACACAAGTACCAAGGAGAGCTGAAGAGAGCGAAGAGATGGAGATATATAACCAAATGGGAGATCCTCAAGTCATAGCAATGATGGAGGAAGAAATCAGAACGGATATTGAAAATATAAGGGCAGAAGGACCACACGCAGAAGTTGAACAAGTAAGTGCGACAGTACCACAGACGGAGAAGGAACAAATAAGGGCAGAAGGACCACAGCCAAAAAGTGAGCTGCAAATGCTATACGAATTGATGAAAGTAGATAACAAGAAATTACAGAATAAATTAGAAATTAGTCTGAGTAAATTACATGAAGACAATAAGAAATTACATGAAGACATTCAAGATATTAAAGTAAATCAGAAGAAATTAGAAGAAAAAGTTGAAGCAAATCAGAATAAATTAGAAGTAGCTATTAAGGATATTACAGGAAAGCACACTAAGCTAAGAGAGGAGATAAGAAACGATATGAACACGTTGCATGACAGATTAGTTGGTGATATTCAAATAGTGAATAAAACATGGCGTGAAGAATTGAATAAGACGGAGCATAATTTTTGCGAGGTGGTACAACAACAAAGTGAAAAATTTAAGTGTGAAATACAAAAAACTACTCAAAACTTAAGTGAAAATTTAAATCGAATCAATCAGGAAGTGAGAAGAGAAATAAAAACAACGAAAGAGGTCGTCCGAGAAGAAGTCAGAAATATTTCTACCGTAAACAAAGAAGAAATGGAAGAACAATTAAGAAAATTAGCTGAAGAAAAGGGTCGACGCATCGACGAGATGAAAGAAGATCAAGAGCAATTAAAACGAAAATTAACAGAGTTGGAGTCAAGACCAATGGTAAACAACCAAAATACTATTGTGGCTAACCAAGAACAGTTAAAGGAGGTACGGTACAACGGACGAGACGCATACCCCATGGAATTTCTAAAAGCATTAAAAGAGGTTAAAGAAATATATTACCCCAGCGGAGGTATTAAGTGGATTAGCAGGCATCTAGAGGGTGAAGCAACAGTATGGTGGAGAATCGTACAATCCCAAATACATACGTTTGAACAATTCGAGGAGGCGTTTACCAAGAAATTCTGGAGTCAACAAATTCAAGAAAACATACGGGACAGCTTGGAGTACGGATGTTATTATCCGAATGGTAAACTCACTATGGTGCAATACCTCGAGAATAAAATTCTACAGTGCAGACAACTGATCCCACCAATCTCGGATCAGCATTTAATTCGCAAACTTGCACGACACTATAGTAAGGAAATAGAAGTTGCCATCATAACTAGAGGCGTCCAACAAGTAGATCAATTTGAAAGCTTATTAAATGAGTTTGCTACCATTCAACAACGAGAAATGAGAGGATCGTATCGGTCGCCACAACAAACAACGGCTGACAACGGTGGAAGACATATTAACAATAGCTATCATAAAACGAAGGGTATGAAAGTGGAGACTGAACACGAGGTTCACAGACCTGGGTGGCGCAATAAACAAACGTTTGGCACAGAGGATAGGGGAACAAAACAGCCCATTGTCAACACAGTGACAAGTGAGCGACAACAACCTGGTCCTTCACAAGAATCACGTACAAAAAACGACCAGCCAACCCATTATCGCGGCAACAATTCTTAGCTAGTCGAAAAATAGATAACCAGTTAGACGTAGCATTAGATTATATTGATATTCGTGAAGAATTGGATAAAATGGATGAAGAAGAAGAAACCACTAATTTCCCGTACAATAAATGTCCGGAAATAAAAATAAAATTAAATAATGTAGAAGTAATTGCACTTATTGATTCGGGCAGTCAATTAAACGGAATTGCCGAAACGTGGTTCAACCATAATAAAGATAAATTAGGTAGAATCGAATTATTAAACTTATCGAATACCAATATAAAAGGTGCAGTCGGACATAAATCAAAATTAATACGAAAACAAGTACTTTTAGAAGCTGAGGTTGATAATTATAAATTTGACTTAGTATTTTTTATCATCCCTGGACTGAATAAAGACTGTATACTAGGAATAAATATGTTGAAGGAAGGTGAGTGTACTATAGATTTCCAGCAAAATGTAATGCATATTAAAAATAGAAATTATAAGAAAAATGTAGAGGATCCTAATGAAATTGTACATATACATCAGATCGCTGTGGATAAAGAAACGGCTGATGAGAAATCTATTAACTTTCAAGAAGCTGTCGAAGAGTTAGCTAATATAAATACAGAAACGAAGAAAAAAATAACTAAAATATTGATGAAAAATAGAAAGCTATTTCGAGAAGAACCAGGCCGAATTCATGGATATGAACATGAACTACGTATCACAGACAACACCCCCTTCTTCCAAAAGGGATGGCCTATACCAATTGCCTATCAAGACAAAGTTGAAGAGGAGATCCAGAAAATGTTAAGATACGGAGTGATCGAGCGAGCGAGCGGCCAATATATCAATCCCATGGTGACAGTTATAAAAAAGGACCAGAGCGTAAGATTGTGTTTGGACGCCAGGAAGTTAAACAAGGTGATGATACCTGACTTAGAAGGGGCACAACCAATCAACGAGCTCATTGCTAATTGCGGAGGAGTAAAATATATGTCATCGATCGACCTACGCTCCAGCTTCTGGCAGGTACCACTTAAGCGAGAATGCAGGGACTTCACCGGGTTTCTATATAAAGGAAAGACCTACCGCTTCACAGTCACACCGTTTGGATTAAAGACAAGTCTGGCCAGCCTGACGAGAGGATTGGATACTGTGTTGTCAGATGCAGTCAAGAAATTTACGATAATATATGTAGACGACTGCCTATGTCTATCTAACAGTCTGGAGGAACACCTCACACATTTAGATCTATTATTGACCAATTTATACGAAGCAAACATCACAGTGAACTTCAAAAAATCACAGTTTTTTCGTAGAGAAATTAATTATCTTGGTTACTGTTTATCAGTAGAAGGCCTTAGTCCTATGCCAGACAAGGTAAAGGCAATCCAAAATTTTCCACGTCCAAGAAATCAAAAGCAACTAAAAGGATTTTTAGGGCTTACAAATTTTTATAACAGATTTACCAGTCGATATGCTGAAACAACATCTTTATTAATACAATTGTTAAAAAAGGAGCGCTACTTCAAGTGGACGGAGCAGCACGACCGACAATTTAAATTAGTCAAAGAATTATTTATAGATACTGTAATTTTAAAACACCCAGATCTCAAGAAGCAATATTATTTACAAACAGATGCCAGCAACTACGCACTAGGAGGGCAATTGTTCCAATATGATGACGAAGGACACATCGCCGTCGTAGCTTTTACTAGCAGAACTTTCAAAGGTGCTGAATTAAACTATCACACAACCGAGAAGGAACTGCTGAGTATCATACATTGTTTGAAGAAATTTCGGATATACTTATTAGGACATAAATTCACAATCATAACAGATAATAAATCTCTCACATTCCTACACAAATGCCACCTATCAAATGCTAGAATTACCCGCTGGATACTGTGCATCCAAGAATACGATTTCGACATTGTGCATTGTAAAGGCAAAGAAAATATTGTAGCCGACATACTAAGCCGAAACCCAGAGGACTCTATGGACAGTAGTGATGTCAATTTTAGTGAAGAGATGAAAATTAATAGTATTACCTTGAAATTGGATAAGAAAATAATGAAGGATATAAAAAATATTGAGAAATTACAACGCCAAGATCCTAAATTGAACAAAATTATTTGTGAATTAGAAAGTAAGGAAGACTCTAAATTAAGTAATAAATATCAATATGTTAAAAAAATCCTAGACCGACAAGACAAGAAGTCATGGAAAATATATGTACCGAGTAACGTGAAAGAAAATTTAATTCACGAATTACACGTTGTATACGGACACTGCGGTATAAAAAAAAACCGAAAGACTTTTTCGAGAGTACTTTACTTGAGACAGAATAAACAAAACGATACATCAAATCATTACTAAGTGCGATACATGTCAGCGATGTAAGGATCATCATAAGAATAATGTAGGAGAAACCATCCCGATGCTGCCAAAGAAGAAAGGGGAGTTAATCAGTATGGACTACTATGGACCCTTAATCACATCGACTGGAGGTGTTAAATACATTCTTGTTATCATCGATAATTTCACAAAGTACGTCAAACTTTATGCGTTGAAAAGAGCTACAACTCGTGCTACCATAAATAGACTCAGACAATATATAGCGTCATGGGGAAAACCGTTATCAATTGTCACTGATAATGGAACACAATTCACGACTAATGTTTGGACAAGGAGTTTACGAGAACTAGGAATTAAACCGAAGTTTACCGCTATTCGGAACCCGTGTACAAATATAGCCGAGAGAACTAACAGACAACTAGGTAACTTATTTCGAGTATTTGTAAAAGAGAAACACTCAAATTGAGCCAAGTATATCCAAGCCATTGAAATTTGTTTAAATGAGACATACCATAGTACCATTGAGATGAGTCCAATCGAGGCACACTGTGGAAAGAAACCAACCAGAGAGTGGACCAAATTTATTGACAGAAGTGTGATTTCCGAACCAACTACTTATAAGCCGGAAGACATTTACTTAAGGATTAAAGAAAAGAGAGAGCGACATGCAAATAAGATGAACCAAAGAGAACTAACAACATTTGCCATCGGTGACCTGGTATTAGTTAAAACATGTCCAATATCCGATGCAATGAATAAGATAATAGCGAAATTTTGCGACCTGTACGAAGGACCATATAGGGTTGCGAAGCAAATAAGTAAAGCTACTTATACGTTAGAATATTTGGACGAGAAGAAAGGAACAAGAGGAAATTTCAATGTCCGACAGCTAAAGCAATATATCACCTGACAAGAAGAGCAGTAAAAGGAAATAATGCGTTAGTAACGATCGGTTACGTGAGTAAGCAAATTGTAGCACTCATATAATAAATATGATATAATAAAGTTATGTATAATAATTGTAAAATTTTAAAGTAATAATCGAAGTAAGATTGTCAACTGACGATGTATAACAACAGTAAAGATTTATATTTGTATATTATGTATAAGAATAAAAGTATATCTAAGAAAAACAAAACAAAGACATTGAACAATGACTAACAATGAAAGTAATGATAAGAACTAAGTGATAATTAATATGATATTATGAATTTTCTTGTTGTTGTATGCATTTGCAAGTAGAAAATGATTGACAAATGAAAAAAATATATAAGTGGATATTTAACTAATAGGAAGTAAGAAAGAACAGTAATAGTATCTAGGTGAATAAATATATGGAAACAGATGTACATAATGAATTAGATAGTTGTTAAGTTTATATTATGATATGTTAGGAAGATAAGTGGTCTGAAGGGATGATAGTGCATAGGATTGTAAACAATTGTATAGGTTAGCATAGAAAACAGAAAATTTAAACCATTAGTAGGACCCTTTGCCAAGTAACAAGGTGTGAACGTGTCGAGTGACAGGAGGACGAAGTCATAAATCTTAACTCAAACACAAAGGTACACTGTAGACAGTTTCGAACGTAAACAAACCAAGTTGAACGTCCTCTAACCAGTTAAAGAGATTACATCACTAGCAATAAATGTAACTCATTAGATATTTATAATTAATTAATTCAAATTTACATAATTAATTTAAATTTACATAAAAAAAAAAGGCACAAATTTTATTATTTGATTTTGTTACACGCCATCAATTAATAAAAATTTAAGGACAATGTAACGTTTATTTTTGAAAAATATTTATAAAATTGTAAAATTAATACAGAATAGCTAAAAATAATGTGTACTAACAGTTCTATTTGACAAAGAAGTATGTGAGGGTGTGTGAAGCAGGGAAAGTCGGTAAGACTGTCCTCTTGGCATTGTAACCTACAGACAGCTTGATGTGTTACGGCTGTAAAGTTAATTGTCTGACAAAAAGAGTGACACTTACTAAATGTACGTGAGACGTTGTATTTCGCATCAGGCAGCTGGGCTGAGTAAGAAAGGCATAAACCCCAATAAACCAATTTACCCTTTTTAAAAATTTGACACAGATTGAAAGCAAAGAGTTTGTCAATTCGATACGGTACAACATTAGAGGCCAGAACAATTGCAACATAGAAATTTGACGAAAGTCGTGCTTACAAAGGAAGATTCGTTCCAGACTCAAAACAATGCTAGAGTGCAACTTGAAATATAACAATGGTACAGCAGATCGAACAATACCAGTATTGTATCTACGTTAAAGTGTAACAGAAAGTGGACACTAGGAAAAGGCCACGAGAGACAAAGAAATGTCGCCTGATTTACAAGGGGAAAGCGAAACTCACGAATTCTGGAGTGCTTGAATGAGATTCCTAGTAAATAGAGAAAACGGCTGTAGGAACAATCAGGACCAATGGGAGTTCGACA
The DNA here is from genome assembly GCA_034769895.1 of Magicicada septendecula. NCBI lineage: Eukaryota > Metazoa > Arthropoda > Insecta > Hemiptera > Cicadidae > Magicicada > Magicicada septendecula. The sequence continues at coordinate 391,314,707 of CM068369.1, forward strand.
AGAGAGTCACGTATAAAACAGATATACTCGAAAACCAATTACAAATATACAATTTGTTACACTGGTTAAGGAACCAATAAGAGTATCCAAGCAGAGGGAAGATTCAACAGCGGTAGGCGGGATGAGAGTTTACTTGGTAGATCTCAGTACAGAAAAACGTCAGTCTACTATAGTCAGTCTACCCGAAGCAGTCTAGTTTAAGCAGTTTAAGCCGTCTAGTCAGTCTTGTCCAGTACTCATCAGCAGTCTAGTCTAGTTAGTTTAGCAGTCTAGTATTCATCATCAGTCTAATACTCATCATTTACAAAGTGATAACCACAAAACATTTTAATTCGCAAGAGTGTTGATCTTCACCGTAATTTAAACAAAGTGTCGGAGAATACGCTAACAGACATTCTACAATTACAATCATTCACAAGAAACTATAAATATCACAGCAGCTTTGATTAATACAGAACACATTAACATAGAGACTCAGTGCATATTCTACAACAGAGACATTAGACATAAAATTCAGCAATCTAAAGAACTATTTAAAACACAGTACACATGAACTTTTTCTACATCAACTAAAGACACTCATATTCAACACAATAGGTGTGCCGTGAAAAGTGAACAGGTCGAGAATGCGTCAATAATTAAACAGTGATTGTGAGGTGCAGTGATCGCGAAAGGATACGTAAGCTACAACGACTACGGAGATCAGCAACTACAACACAGAGGACCACATGATATCACCGAGAATATGAACTACTAATAATCAACGTTCTTAAACTAATGGTATTTTTAGAGTTAAGTCAACAAACTCAATTCATTCAAGTCAAAGAACTCACACTAATAAGTAATTAACCTTGAGAACTGCCTCTCAGTGCTCTGCATTCGACTGAAGCGAAATAAAACGTCTACTAGTAAATTCTTAAAAAAAACCATATCTAAACAATAATATAAATTTGCCAAATACAATTGTAGATTATAAGTTACAATTATAAGTGTTATAAATTTAATAAATGTTCATTAATCGCGATTTCAGAGATAATTATTGTTAAGATCAGAGAAATGATTATACGTAAGGAAATATCCATACAGAAGATTATATTTCTAATTTACTACAACTTGATTAATTAAATAAGCATTAGACATAATATTGTTGTTGTGTGTTTGGCAAATGAATCCTTTATATCCACATCCTTGTAGATATTAGGTGGCGCCCGGGAATTTAAAACATTTTGGCAGTAAGTAATTTATAGAGTAAAAAATTTCCATATAAAAGATAAATTATTAATGTATGCAAGTAAATTTGCATAAAATATAAATAAATTCTTATATTTGACTGTACAACACGTGGCATTACAATTGTCAATTGCAAATAAAAAATTCTTATATTTGCCGCCCAAAGAACATTGGACATTAAAATTCTTATACCACATTGGACGGTTTAAGAAGTTTGGATTGCCTTCGTGAGCCGAATGTCATAACGAAGATACAATTGCATAGTTGGTGACAGGGTTAGTATAATATCTAAAGGGTTTTCGAAGTGTATAAATTATTTTGGTATTGTAACAATCTGTAAATAACAGGCAAGAAAGCATTTTCACAAGTCTGTACCTCAGCCAGATTATTCATACTCCTAAACCTTTGTGATAATGTGTTCTTCATTACGCAGCACTTACTGACACTGTCTCTGCGCTCCAATCAGGTTGTACTCTCTGTGTACACGGTATCGCCTTCAACTGAAGCGACCCATTCATGTGCAGAAACAAGTCTGATGCATGATAAAAATTAGATTTTATATTGATAACAGCTGCTTTGATGCCTACCGCCATCCTTCTGATCGAGAGAATAATACCACCCCCCGTTATGAAAAAGAAAAATTATACGTAACAGAAGATTTGGTACATATGGTAATAACTAATTCAGTCATAAAGATAACATATTATACACAATAAAATATTCATTAAATTGTTATTTCATATTTCATGTATATCATAATTCTTAATTCATTTTTTCTACTTATTCATATATACTATACATAACTTTTCTTTATGCCTACTAGATATCAACTGTAAAGTTGAATCCTCATTTTTCTAATGTACTTTATACATGTATCTTATGAGCGTTAATTTTAAGTACTTTATTCCAAGAACATTAATTTTTCACAATGTATGACGCGTTTTGTGTTCACATAAAATAATTTAAACGGTTTTAACTTTCGTACAGTGCGTTCAAGAATATTATATTTGAAGTATCAAACACTTTCAAAAATGATTTGCAAACTGGTAACCTTTACAGGAAGACCTTTAAAATTATTTCGGCTGAACGATATCATGAATTCCGATAATGGAGCTACTTTAAAACCAGTGCACTACGCAAACAGGAAATTGGAAAGCAGAGTGAAACAGCTCAGTAAATCTATACATCACGTTACAGCTATTGGAATCGTTTTGGTGTTTACTTTAATTTTAAAATTAATAACCTAAAGTCACTTTTAGAGTTTTAAAAATTAACTTGGTAATTTTATGTTTCAAAAATTTGTTTGACATGTTTCACGTCATGCCTTGTTTAGTAGGAATATAATAAGAATTAAAAAGTAACTTATTGCTAAACCACAGATACTATATTTACCGTCCACAATATAAAAGGTTTACGTTTCCTTGACCCATACATTATTCTTTTATTGTTGTAGATAAAACAAGCATAAGTTAACGTTTAGTTTTATTATTATAAACAATGAAAACAAATGGCACATTGTGTATTCATTGAACCTAGTACGGAGTTTAACTCTCTGAAATCGTTTCTTGGTAATTTGGAACTGAAACTTGTAAAATGTACACATATTTAATAACAAACTCTCTATTTCTTAATCACAGGTATCGCTTTTTCTGAAATTAATTGAATATCCATTACTTGAATCCAGAAAATAATATTTTTAAATATAATTATTTCACTAGCGACTCGGAGTACAAAGTTTTTATGGGTAAAAACGTAAATGATTTACCTTATAGCGTAAACCGGTTTTCGCTTTTAAAAAGCTTCTTCAAAGGCTGCCGCTAAGAGCAGTGTCCGTCTTGTTGTTGGCGACGGTATCGACTTTTGAAAGATTGATATTGTGTGTGTGGGATGTGATATGTTGGAATCATGCGTGTGATTTGAATTGTGTCTGTTCCTGTAGGATGTCGTTTGTATGTGTTTTTGTGTGTTTGTATATTTCTAGTTGTTCTAGAGTGTCTAGTTTTTTGCTTTTGTGTGTACCTGTAGAATGTCCATGTTATTTATCGATGTTTTTGTATGTGTGGTTTGCTTCAATGAGGTGGCTTGCAAAGGTGGATTCTGTAGTGGAGTGTAGTGCCTTTGAGTGTTCAATGTATCTTTGTTTGAAGCTATGTCCTGTCTGGCCTATGTAGAATTTGTTGCAATCTAAGCAATTTAGTTTGTAAACACCAGGTAGATAGAATTTGTTTTGTGCTTTGTGTGTGTGTTTTGATAGTGTGTGTTCCGTTTTGTTAGTAGTTTTGTATGTGATTCAGTATCCTGCTTTTTTGAATTTGTGCGCTAGTTTTTCAGTTTGCTTGTTGATGTATATTAGCGTTATGAATTTGTTTTAATATCACACCCCATACACACAATATCGATCTTTCAAAAGTCGATACCGTCGCCCAACAACAAGACGGACATTGCTCCCAGCGGCAGTCTCTGAAGAAGCTTTTTAAAGCGAAAACCGGTTTAGACTATAAGTTAAAACTTTTACGTTTTTACCCATAAAAAACTTTGTACTCCGAGTCGGTAGTGAAATAATTATATTTAGTTAAGTAACGGACACGTCATGGACAACGAAATCCAATAACATTTTTATATGCAAATTTGGAATTCGTACACTAAATTTAACTATATGTTTGTCATATACAAGATTAGACCTTACATGCTGATATAAAGGAAGTTACTGTAACTGTACTTGTATACCAAAAGCCATTAACCATATACAACGAAAAGATATGACTGTGCGGTGTTAATATGTAGACATCCTGCCCGTTCACATCCTATGGCTGGAAGTGCTGGTAAATGCTTACGCTATTCCGTTGTATGTGACAGGAATGCCCTTCTTCCTTTCATTAACATGAAGTCACTGCATTTTATTTGTTGTAAGAATTTTCAACCAAACATATTGAATAAAACTGTAGTTAGAGTGAAATATTTTATTACGTGACGGAATTGTTATGTCAACTAAAATATTAATTAGTCACATTTATTACGTGTATACACGCGTATCGTGTGTGTGTGTGTGTGTGCGTGCGCGCGCGCTTTTGTGTGTAACAAGAAAGAACTGTCAACATACTTCTGTAAAAAATACCCTTAACACCTATTTGAAAAATAGCGTTTATAAAAAATGTGTTTTAATCGAAGCAACAGAAATAACCGAAGCACTGAAAGAAAAAATGTCCATATATTAGGCTAATAGCGTATAGTGTGAATAGTTAGGCAAAGAAGTTAAATTTTAAGATTTATATAAACAATATAATGTTTAGTGTTACATTTGAAATAATTACTAAATTTATAAATACTAAGTTAATCAAGAAGCATAGACATTGGTATACATTTAGCAGTACGGGAACCAGTATTGTAAAAATACCTAAAATGTTATAATCAAACTCAGAACTAGGAACATGTTTATGTCATTTAAAATATGACAGAAACAAACCGTAATATTGACATGTAGATTGCTTAAATAGTATATAAAATAATAGCATTAATCAAAATAAATTATTATAAAAGTTTAATGTAGTAGAATAATATTAGCTTAAAAAAATAAGATCGTAAATAGAAACGGCTGCCCTTTTTATCAGTAAGATAATGAAACAAAAAAATAAGGTAAGAGAGAAATGAAACGTTAAAATGCACACCGAAAGTCTCATACAAGCGCGCGCTAGAGTGAGGCTGAAATAAACGACTAAAAATTTAGGCACACATTGTACAAGCTTCGTAGTGAGTGGCGCACCCAGGAGGGTTTGCTTGTTAGGACCCAACCCCTCCTCGGAGGATATGTAGAAAACCAATTTAGTACTCAGTAAGTACAAATTTTAAGAATATAAAAATTAATAATTCTCACAAATAAATGAACTACTACTACTACTAAATGATAATCTAAAAATCATTGTAGTTAAGTTTACCAGACATGAATTAACAGTTTTCTTGAGGTCGCATGATGTGTAACGCGCATGCGTTAGTGTAGGGACATAGCTCAGTTTTCACCGAAAAGCCGTGGAGATTATTGTATTCGTACTTAAAAAAAAAACCCACCAGTTTTCATCAAAAGCGTAGTGATAATTATTGCTGAATTATCCGGTTTGAGGAGTGAAATGGATCAGCCTGGATCGCCGTTGACATGTGTGCAAACAAAAGTCGTACATAGAGTCGGAGAGTAATTTATAACGTCTGCAAGTTTATGAAATCGGAAGATAAAGAAATATCAGCTTGCGGTGTGTTTAAGTAATGTTTTTATAATTATTACAGGAGCATCAGCATATATTGGTGGTATAAAATCTTTCAGCATTTGGAATAAAAATATCGGTATGGAGAACCACACACAACTTCCATGTTCTAAGATTTATATTTAAAATCATTTTCGAAATGAAATATTACCATAGAAATTACTTCTTTCTACTTACTGCTTCAGCCTTAACCAGAGTACTGTGGTCACTAACGTATACCACCTCACGTTATCGCACTCGATTTTCACTGATGATGGAAGTCGATGGCATTGCCGAAACGTCTGGTTTTGTAGAAAACATTGGATTACGGCCAAACATCCCGGGAAGGAATTTTAACAAAAACTACTTCTTTGATGCCGATAACGTTGTACACATATATATAAAAAATATGCATAAAGTTAATGGCTTGTATAAGTTAATGTTTGATCTCCATTAAGTAGTGCTCAAGTTTCCAAAGTTTTAATATTATGATGTCCGTAATTAAAACATCAGAGCAGGTTTAGTGTGTATGAGGGTACACCGTGGACAAAAATTTTCAACATTTGCTATTGAGCGTTGCTTAGAGTAAATCTGCGAATCTACAGTGTACGTTTCACAGAACAAACACGCGAAAAAGAAGGAGCGCTCCGAAGTCACTCATGGACCCTCAGTATCTTGCAGAGGGTTCATTCCCTAAAGACGAAAATTCTGTCTATGAATCGTTCCTCTGTAAACGCGTGCAGTTACACTGCCCAGCGATCCACAGGAAGCAAATCGCTATCTACGCTGGATAATTTTTCGGCTTGCACGCGTTATGTTGGTGTGGGTTTCGGCACTTTCCATTTAAAAAGCGTGCAAATGTAAGAAAATAAACATGAGTGAGGTCAGAAATAACGCGAATTTTGTGTATGTGTGTGTGTGTGTTCCCTGCCTTTTTATTGCAGTAATCATAATAATAAAATGGTAACGTAAACATTACATAATTCAGATATGCTTGCCTGCCAACGAACGATATATTTTCTCTCATACATGATATACATTAAAATGAAAAAAATTATAATTTTATTGCCTGGCAACAAAATTATTTTATTTTTAACAATTACCATTGTTTGAAAAAGTTTAAATGAATTTTCAAGTACTTTACTGTCGTTAAAACGTAAAAGTTGCCGGTAAACTACCCCTTCCCCTTAACCGATCTTCACCAAAATCAAAAGACCTTGAGATCACTACAATTCAGGGGTGTATGCAAAAAATTATTTGATTCTGTTTGAATATGCGCCAGTTACCGTTCGTTATAGAAAAAATTACCCTTGTTGAAACATAAACTGTAGCCGGTAAACTACCCTATTCCCTTAACTGATCTTCACCAAAACCAAAAGTTCTTGAGAACTCTAGAATTCAGGGCTGTATGCAAAACATTATTTGATTCTGTTTGAATTTGCGGCTGTTATCGTTTGCCAAAAAAAATTACCCTTGATAAAAAAACGCTGCTGGTAAACTACCCCTTTCCCTTAACCGATCTTCACCGAAAACAGTAGGTCTTGAGAACTCTACAATTCAGGGCTGTATGCGAAACATTATTTGATTCTGTTTGAATTTGCGGCTGTTATCGTTTGCCAAAAAAAATTACCCTTGATAAAAAAAAGAACCGTTGCAGGTAAACTACCCGTTCCCTCAACCGATCTTCACCAAAAACAATAGGCCGTGAGTACTCTACAAATCAGGGCTGTATGCAAAAAATTATTTGATTCTGTTTGAATTTTCGGCTGTTATCGTTTGCCATAAAAAAATCTATAGACAGACAGACACACACACAGACACTTTTCGAAAAACGACTTTTTTTCATGTTTTGAGTGTAGTACAATCAGAATCTGCAATAATCTCGAACACGATTTTTTTTGCCATCGCCATACTTCCATTTCCTTAAGGAACATGGAAGTAAAAACGTTCAACAAAGGAAATAAATCCGATTTCGACGATTTCGACAAGTGTACTACTCTAGTTATGTTAAAAGACCTGATCTCTATGGACTGATTAAACAAAATAAACCAACATACACAACATTTAAATGAATGCTATTATGACAAACTATGGGCATTCCGTTTTACAAATTCTACACTATCACACAGATCGTAATCCTATATGAATAATTAGGGCCATCGTGAATGAGCATTTTAAAAGAAAAAGACGTGCATTTTAGTACATACAGTGATATAATCTTTTGCAAAAAAATTTAGAGTGTATTTCTCCCAGAGTCTGGACATTAAGATATGACCATGTGATGAAAATTAAAAATGTTGTTTACTGGAGATCAGACTAAAACGTGGAAAATATAACACTTCGAAATTAATATAGGACGGAATAGCAGCAGTGAAGACGATTTGTATCATAGTGAGAGTAACAGTGACATCACGTTAAGTCGCTGTTTACAAAATAATTGCAGTACTTACTTTACAACTCAGTGAAATGTTTGTATGGTCCCGCTATTGTGTCTATTGCTTGTTTCGTCTTACAAATTGTCCGTACGTACTGTTAAGTCTTGTCGAAATAGAAATAGAAATCAAAACTTACGTAGGTAGAGTCATTCTGGGAGCTAGTATTTTTAACTGAAACCTTTTTCCACTCACATGTCACGTGTATTACACTTTTGCCGCCTTATCCTCACTACAAACTGAGCTACTGCTTTAAGTCTGATTATTTTAACAATGTTATTGTTTATTATTGTCTTGTTCTCTCAATAAATTCAGGATCTACTGATTAAGTAATTAAAATTATTCAATAAGCTTGTGTAACATAATTCTTACTCATGGTTCTTACAAAGATTGGACTAGTACTGTATATATATGTAGCCATTGTAGGTAGAATGTACATGAGAGAGATTCCATGAAGCAATCATTTTGACCTGTTCGCTCGAAATTGGCTCCCTATAAGTTGCGTATCATCGTTCCTCTAGAAACAAAACCCTGCTTGTAGAGGAAGGGATGAGAAAAACCAAAATTGTGCACCTTGTTCCTAAGTTTCCAAAACTGCACGATAAGCTAACCCAATGAAAAAATGACATTCTGAATACACACATTGGTTGGTCTTACCAAAATATATTTCTTTTTATAAGCGCAGCCTATAGACTACTTACAACAGTGAAACTAAAGTTCAGAATTAACCTTTGTATTGTCCGTACTATTTTAACTTTTTCAACAGAGGAAGATAACTTTCTTCCTAAAACGTAATTTACGAACAGTGTAGCATAACAGAATTATCACCTTAAAGTTTAACTTAATACAACATGAATAAAGAAGAAAATGTCAATAGTGAGTGAGAAAAAATAAATGGTTAAAAAATTAAACTAAAGAAGTTGATCATTAAGTCGATGAAATGTTAATAAAATTAAACTGAATAACAAAGAAAACTCTTGGTCCATATATAAATAAGTAACTATAAACAACCCCAGTACAACAGCAGTATACCCAGTAGGTTGGGGAGCAGTAAATGAAAAGACAAAAGTAAAAAGTAAACAAAATATTAATAAGGGAAAATTTATTAAATTAAGAAGCAGAAAACCCCAAGATACAAAACCAACAACAAGTTAATAAGGAGCTGTAAATGAGAAAAGAAAAGAAACCGAATAATCAAATCAGATTCATTGAATTAATAATATAAGGACATGAAACCACAAGATAAGGAAATACTAATATAATAAGAAGGAAAAGACAAAATATGTCAAGGTTCATAAAAGGAATATAGAAACAATAAAGGATATTCACTAAAACATTATGATGAATGAATATACCCAATTTTTTACATAATTGAAACCAATGATAAATGTCAGACCAAATAACCCAAGTTACAGATACAATGCAATTAGAATAAAATTGTAAACTAAAATATAAGCCTAATTTAAGAACAGAGTGAAAACAAACCAAAAGACTACCAATAGTGTAGAAACGAACCAAAACTTACCATAGTGTAAGAAATCATTTAAAAAGACTACCATTAGTGTAGGAAATGTAAGGTGAAATACCATAATAAAAACAATACAAGTTAGAGACTACAGTGAGTGTAGAGAATAACAAGTGACACAATATAATAAAGAATAGGTAGGAAAGAGAAGTCATTTAAAAAGACTACCATCAGTGTAGAGAAATACCCTATAAAAAAAACCTAAGAATAAAAGACAGTCTAATGACTAAGAATAGTTTTAATGATAAAAGTGCTTTAAAGATTAAGTAATATATAAGAATTTAATAGTTATAAGATTTTTTTTTGTTTTATTAAATTAGGTATAGTAAGTACAAAAGACAGTTAATAACTGAAAGTGTCATTAGTAATAAGATGTTTTAATATGATTAAATTTGTTATAAAAGGAAACAAAAAACAAAGGACAGTCAATGACTGAAAATATTGCTAATAATAAGATGTTTCCATTATAATTCTGTGATATATAAAAAAATAATAGGCATAAGATATTTTCGTTATGTTTAAGTGATATAAAAAAATTAGTAGATATAAGATATTCTGTTGTATTTGAAATAATGTTCAATAATTTCCAAGTTTGTTAAGGCAGAGAAGGCAAGTAGGTAATATGAATATTGTATTATTATTAAACTGTAAACCATATAAAGCGTAATAGGGCAAAATAACTAACAAACCACAATAGAAAAACAAAACAGCAATTGAACCAAAATCAACTATCATAGAGTCAAACCCAAATAAATAAATTAAATCAAACTGTATATAATGAATAGAAACTAGTCCATGCAAAACAAAGATATGAAAATGTAATCAGTACAGAAACAAATATTAGCAAAGGTAATGACAAAAGAATAAAATTAACTTTATTTGGAAATATGTAATACTAGGCCTAAGGGGTACTCAACTCAGATAGAAAGTAAATTAATCAATATTGGAGTATTATAACAAGAAATTATTGACAACAAGCAATAATCATGGAGTGAGTAAAATTACTTAAAGGAAATATTAACATAAAATCACTTGTAAAACATTTAATTACTAAAATTGTAGAAAATACAAGGTCTATAATAAATATCAAAAATTGTAAATTTTAGGCTTATTTGTACGTAAAACAGACCCAGTTATATACCGAATTATGTAAAATTAGCTTACGAATATTGCTGAATGGTTAGATTTTCATAAAATTAATAAATAATTAAATTGCAGCAATAAATAGGAAAACTTGTCATGTATTTTTATGAGTTGAAATCAAATCCGAGACATGTAAATTTGTAGAAAACAATGGGAAGAGGAATAAGACATTTTATAAATTACCACCGAAACGACGACTTTGAAATCATCAGTCTATTGTTACTCGTGAAAGTGTACAGATCAGAATTTACGGACGGAAGATCTAAAAAATATAAATAGTGCAAAAAACTTTGACGTACAACCTAGAAAAATGTTACAGATGTTACCAAATGGAAAATAACACCACTACATAATAAATAACACCAAAACTGAACCAGAACAACAGTAATACTAATATTCAGTACGAGCACGAGAAATTAACCGCCATTTTGAGAAAAATTCAACAAATATTATCTGGACACGAACTCAACAGATTTGAACACAGAACACTGCACCAATAAACTATCACAGAACAACATCGCCGAGGAGGGAAGAACACTTCACACAATTTTCCAGAGGTACTACAACATCGCAGAGAAATGAATCCGCATTTATATTTGAGGGAGGAGAACATAGCGTCAGCGTTGTGTAGCAGAAATCCACGAGGTGAACGGCAGCCATTTTCATTTGCATAGCAACCAGCATAAGCACAGCCTCCACGAGCCAGTGACGTCATTCTACGAATTGGTTCGAATCTTTACTTAAAAATTGACAATTTTCAGAATCCTGTTATTTTTTAGCGAATAATAATTTATTTTAAGATAATTGTAAGTATTGTATCTTGTTCCTTGCCCTCTCTGACCATTTCGACAGTTAAAATAAATCGAAATAATTAATTTTGTAACATTATATTCTGTCATTTTTTTCACAATCGACCTGAGGGAATCTCAACCAATGCCATAGGCGATGCACGTAAGATTGGCGCAGAAATTCAAATTTTAAGAAATAAATATCAGAATTACTGAATTACTTTTTGTTCATAATTATTTTTATGATAAATATTAGCTTTTTCTTTCTCCTAAACATAATTTAGAATTATTAGAGAAACATATCAAGAAGAAGAAAAAGAGGAGCTAAGTTAGAAAAGAGAATATTTGATCCGACTACATAACAAGATTATCTCTAGTGAACAAATAGTTTAAAAACACAATAAATAAATTACTCAATTGAAAGTAATTAAAAATTTACAATTAATTAATTATTTAATTAATTGATCAATCAAATAAAAAAAAAGATTCTCTATAAAACTTTAATAAAATTTTTTTTTATTAAACTAATAGACACAACCAAAATTTTTCTTATCAACATAATACATCAATCTCCATTTATTTGTATTATTACAAATGGGCGCTCACGACAGTGGGGCATCAATCATCTCCATTTATTTGGTATTATTACAAATTGGCGCCCAACGTGGGGCTGAAAATAGGAATCGATAGATCAATAAAATAAGGACAATTCGTCCAGTTTCCTATTGTAGCTCGGCAGCTGTCAACAGGTCAGAAAAAGAAACAAGATGCACAGGAGGGCGACATCAAAGAAAAGGACGGTGGAGGCCGAACAGGAAATAGATATGGAGGATAAGGAAGCAACACCCGTGGAAGATGTGGAGATGAGATTACCTCCAGCAGAACCAACCGAACCAGCATCCCAAGGGAAACAATCTGATAAAACCGAACAAACAGGGGAGATCAATTTCCAGGAAACCATGATGAGAATGATGATGTAAATACAAACCGACAATAAGCAGTCAAAGGAAGAATTAAGCCAAATAAACCAGAGAATGGATGAAAATAGTAAGAAAATGGAAGAAAACAGTAAGAAGATGGAGGAGAAGATGGAAGAATACAGTAAGAAGATGGAGGAGAAGATGGAAGAAAACAGTAAGAAGATGGAGGAGAAAATGGAGGAAATAAAAACTGACAATAAACAGTCGAAGGAGGAATGAACCCAGATAAGCCAGAAACTGGAAGAAACCAATAAGAATATGGAAAGCAATAATCAACCATTAAGAGATGAATTGAGGGAGACGAACCAAGAGAATATGAACTGGTTGGATGGGAAGATGGAAGCCTTGAAGGAAGAATTGAGTCAGAAGATAGCTGAAAACAATGAAACAATCAGCAAGAAAGTAAAAGAGGAAATAACGGTGATCAAACAAAAGATTACAAGGGCTGACGAAAGATGGAGTCAGACGGAACGAGAAGTACAGAGTATCAAGACTGAAATAAATACTAAGGTTACCAACATCGAAGAAACGAATAAGAGGAATTTAGAAGAGAAAGTAAAGGAAACACGTGAAGAATGGGAAAGAGTGCAGGACCATTTCACTGAAAAATGTGACGGCTTTGAAGCTGCTGTGACCAGTATCAACAGTCAGGTGCGACAGAATCAAAGAGATATAGATCTTTTCCATAGTCGACCAACCAGCATTATTGTCCGAATAACGAAAATCGTGAAGGGATTAACTTCAGGTTTTACAAAAATAAACCCATGGAATTCCTGGCCAGAATCGAAGAGTACTTCACAAAACACAGAGGCAACCGCTGGAGAGAGAATAAAGAAGTACTGGACGAATCCTTCAAGGAGATACCTGATAATTGGCGGATGGCGATCAGAGATGAAGTGACAGACTACCAACAATTCAAAAGGCTATTCAAGGCCAAATATTGGTCTGAATCGACACAAAATATCGCCAGAGACGGGATCTGTCACGGAAATATAACCCATATGGAAACCAAACTCTAACGGCGTATTTCTTGGGAAAGGTGTGTGTGGCCAAACATTTAGAGCCCCGAATACCGGAAGAATGCTTGGTCAGAAAGCTCTCCTACCACTATGAGGAAGATATCATTAGAGCTAGAAGAAACAGTCAAATAAAAACTGTACAAGCAATGACCGAACTTTTAGAAATGTATGAGCACGAGGATTACTACCGCCAAAGTCGCAGGAAATACGAAAGGCCGGAGACAAGAAATAACACGAGTAGTACAAATAATAATAATCGGCAGAACAACAACAACAATAATTATAGTTCCGCAAACCGGAATAATGCCGAATACAATAATAACCCTCGTAATAATAATAATATTCGCAGAAATAATATTAGTGAGGGTAACAATAGTAATAATAATAATAATAACCGTCCGCCTAACAACAACGGTTATTATAATAACCGTAATTATGTTCCGAATGGTCAGAGAAACCCCAACCCACCTAATAACAATTAATATGGTAACTATAACAGAAATTACCCGAATGGAGGTAATAGTAATAATTAAAGGACATATCGACCCCATATCAATTACATCAGAGCGGAAGGCAGTGGACAGAGGAGATACCAGCCTCAACGAAAGAGCCGATACTACGAGTATGAAACCTTTCAAGGGAATCAGGGAGGTAATCGTTACAGACAGTATGATCCCAGACGCAGTTCAAGCCTGGACAATCAAAGAAGACTGCCTGTAATGGAGGCCCGACATGATGATCGTCCTGAACCAAACGAAGCAGTTTCAGGACTCCAAGTTGATGCTGCTAACAGCCTAATCCGTAATGATGCGGAGCATTTAAACGAACGGAGGCAGTAATAAACCAATATAACCCTTTACTGCTCCAATCTGCTGGGTATGGACAAGAGGTAAAATCGCGTGAAGAAAAGAAAAATTTTACTATAATATATAACAATTACTTAAAAGATATCCGAAAGGACTTGTTAGAAGAGAACGAGGTAAACATTAATAATAATGACAACGAGATCATTTACATAATTGCAGAAATCAAGAGTATTTCTGTTACCATAATGATAGACACTGGAGCAAATGTCTCTATAATTAACCATAATGAATTGGACTGGATACAGCAGGAATGCCACAAAAACTTACCAGTACTATCTATTAATAATATCGTGCTTGTAGGAGCTACCGGCCGACAGAACAAAACAATAAGGAAACAGGTACCCCTAAGTGTCAACAGTCAGGGCGTAAGTTTGGATATGATATTTCTTGTCGCAGCCGGATTACCCTTCAACATCATGATAGGGTGTGACATATTACGTAGGAACTCAGCAGTTATCGACTTGTGCCGAGGGAAGGTATCACTCTTTTCGGAAGGTTCGACCTGGGTAGCCAATTTAACTAACAACAAGATGTTAGACTCCAGACAACTTATCGACCACAAAAGTAAAGTGAATTACTTATCGAACTACTCGTCAGACAACAAGCCAGTAAGTCAGGATACTGAAGATGACCTATGGCCACAAAAGATTCAGGAGATACGTGACTTCCAGTGCCACAATACCACCGAGCGATTAAATGAAAACCAGTTGAATCAATTAGTCAGCATATACGAAAAATATCGAGCTGAATTTTCAGACGAACCTGGAGGGATCAGGAACTACCAATGTTCAATACGATTCAGAGAACCGGTAGAATTCAATCGAAAATCATACCCCATAGCACAATCTTTGAAGGAAGCCGTACGCACAGAGATCCAGAATATGATTAGTAAGGATATTATCGAAAGCAGTCAGTCGCCATACACTAGTCCGATTGTGGCTATACAAAAGAAGAATGGGAAGGTAAGACTTTGCCTTGACGCACGTGAGATAAATAAAATGATTATTAACGATCGTACCTCACCTGGCGAAATTGATGAAATATTGAAGAGATTCCATGGAACCAAGTTTATTACTACGTGGGATACCGTGTGTGGGTATTGGCAGGTGGAGTTGCACCCAGAAAGCCGGCAATACATGGCGTTCATCTTCGAAGGACGCAACTATCAGTTTAAGAGGTTGCCCTTCGGGTTAGTGAACTCAGTAGCTGTTTTTGTCGCCTGTATGGACCAAATACTCGGACCAGAAGCTCTCCAATTCACGACTGTCTATGTTGATGATCTCTTAATAACATCAACCATTTGGGAAGGACATTGTTACCGTGTGGAGCATGTCTTGAAGAAGCTGGCTGAGAATAACGTTACTCTTAAGCTAGACAAGTCAAAGCTTATAGCTAAAGAAGTCCAATTTTTGGGTTTCCAGTTGAACAGTCAAGGAATGACACCGTCAACAGAAAAGGTAGACGCCATACAGCGATTCCCTATACCGAAAAACAGAAGGCAACTACAATCATTTTTAGGCCTATGTAACTACTACAGGAAGTTCCAAAATAATTATTCCGAGCTAACGGCCCGATTTCAGTATCAGTTATCGTCCAAGAATAAATGGCGATGGGGTCAAGAACAAGACGAAGCATTCAAATCGATTAAAGAGAAGTTCTTAGAAGCAGTAATTCTTAACCATCCAGATTTTAACCGACCCTTCTTCCTAAACTGTGACGCTAGTAATATTAGCTTGGGATCAACGTTGTACCAAGAAGACGAAAGTGGAAACCATCTAGTAGTGAGCTTTGCTAGCCGAACCCTTAACCAGTGTGAAAAGAATTACAACTTGACGGAAAAGGAACTGATAAGTGCAGTCTTTGCCTGTGGGAAGTTTCGAACGTATATTGTAGGATATCCAGTGACAGTTCGCACAGATCACAAATCAATACCATTTCCTAGAAGATGCAAGTTAAGCCACGGTAGATTGACCAGGGAGGTACTTGCACTGCAGGAATACGATATACAGTGGGAGTATGTTCCTGGAAGTAAGAATGTAGTAGCCGACGTATTGTCAATGGTAAATTTGGAAGAACAGACGTTCGAAGGTGAAAAGGAGAGCATCCTGAAGATCTATAATATTATTAAGGACAGATCTGATTTAGAAAAAATAGTGCAGGACATCAGCAAACACCAGCAGTCCGACCCGAAGCTAAACAATATTAAACTTCGTCTCTCCAACCAAGATGATACCATCACCAAGTTTTATTGCATACATAATGATATATTATTCATCAAAACATCCCTTGATGAAGAGATATGGAAGATCGTAATCCCTACTACAGTCGAGAAGGATAACGTCCTGGATTATCATCTCCGATACGGTCACATGGGGGCAATGAAGGTGATAAAGGCGATAGAAGAGAATTGCCATATAAAAAATATAAATCGAAAGACGAGAAACTACCTCAAGACCTGTCTTATATGTCAATTGGTAAAAACCAACAATGAAAGAAAAGAGGGTATGATGATACCAATTACATCACAAGCAAAACTGGAAACGGTCTTTCTGGACATCTGTGGTCCATGTCCCCGCAGTGGCGGACGCCATCGTTACAAATACATTATTATAATGATGGATCACTTCACGAAATTTATAAAACTGTACCCGGTGAACAGAGCCACCACTTTGATGATTTTAGGGGTAATAACAAATTATTACATTCCAGAGATAGGGAGCCCAGCATCCATAATCACAGACCATGGAACGCAATTTAAGGGTAGGAGGTGGAAAAACACTCTAAATACATTGGACATCAAGACGTACAAGACATCTGTCTACCACCCCAGCAGTAATCCAGCGGAGAGGGTGCTACGAGAAGTCGGAAGAATATTACGGACTTATTGTCATAATCAACAAAGGAAGTGGCAAGAATATTTATCAGCTACCGAGGAATTCCTTAATTTAGCATATCACCCCGCTATAGGTACCACGCCATATACAGCAATGTATGAAAAACCGCCTCCAAGAGAAATACAAGACATCATAGAATTTCCCATGAGTCAAGAATACAAATTTAATCGACTGAGATTCTACAATAAATTGGCAGAAGACCAGGAAAGGCGCCAGAACAAGTATCAAAAAGCGATTAAGAAGGTAATAAACCTCGAAGTCGGAGAAAAGGTACTATTGAAAAACAGGGAACTACCCAGTACTTTGGAAGGCATTACCAAAAAGTTGTTACTGCTGTATACCGGCATATACCTGATTATTAAAAATAATAACATCAATACTTGTGTATTAAAAGATATTAATTCAAATAAAATAAAGGGAACCTATAATCAGTTATCAATCAAAAAATATGTAGAGGAGAGAAAAATAACTAAATTCAAAAAGTTGTAAGACCAACTTACAAGAAATATTTGAAAAAACCATTATGAATAAAACGAATTTAGATGGAGAAAAATAACTAAATTCAAAAAGTTGTAAGGACAACTTACAAGAATCATTTGAAAAAAAAAACTATTATGAATAAGAAGAATTTGGACGAATAAAAACAACCAAATTCAAAAAGTTGTAAGACCAACTTACAAGAATTATTTGAAAAAACCATTATTAATAAAACGAATTTAGATGGAAAAAAATAACTAAATTCAAAAATTAGTAAGGCCAACTTACATGAACTGTTTGAGAGAAACTATTAAAAACAATTATATATAAAAAGAATTTTGGAGAAAATATCTAAAGTCAAAAAATAGTAAGTACAACTCACACGAATGATGAGATATAACTATTAAATATAAAAAGAATTTTTGTAAGAAAAGCTACAAAATTCTAAAAGCGTAAGAACAAATTACACTCATAATTTGAGTGAACTCTTACATAAAAGAATTTGAGAGTAAATGGAGTACAAATGTGTAAACTTTCTCAAACTCTCCAGAGACAAAGCAAAAAGAATATGTTCCAGTAAATAATGAGAACCACCAGTATTAAAAAATTGAATTATTTAATATTACCAGAAAAATATATTAATGAATGTTAAAAGTGTCATAAGAAAGAAGAATAGCAAGTCTTCATAAAAACCAGTGTTAATAAAGAGAAAAAACCATCAATAAACTATCACAGCTATAAAAACTATACTATAGTTTGTATGGTAATAGTGACTATGGTAACTATAACCACTATTATCAACAATGTAAATGAGACAATTTAAGACAAAAATGATACAGAATTTTAAATGAAAAAAGAAGGAAGATACCAGAATATTTTATAATTTAATCAAAATAACAACCAAACTCACAAAGAAAATAATTTGATAAAGATGAAACAATGAAGAAGGACCAACTAAGTAAAAACCAAGTATTAAGACCAGAAACCAAAAACCCTGGTACCATGATGATAATATTGTTTTAATAACCACTATTATAGTGATAATTGATAAAGAAGGAATTAATGTTATGCCATGAGCAATAAAACGACTCATTGGATACTAAATAAAAATGAAAAAAAAATTTATATAAATGCTAATTAGGCTACTATGTAAACAAATTGGAAAAGATGAAATGATGAAACGATGAAATGTATATTATACCACATACCTAAACCACATAATATGGAATGAGCTTTGATAGAGAAGAACAGTCAAGTGTATAAAAGTATTAAATGATATAAAATATTATTAAGTGAAGAATCCAAGGATGTTTATTATAAGTCAAAAGAGACTACTTTTAATGATTATTTATTTTTATGACTGGATGTAGAAAAATTCCATCAGTCTTATATTTTGAGCAGAGATGATAATTCCTCTGGGCTCAGTTAAGTGAAGTATTAGCCAGGAGAGATTGTAGCCGAAATGTGCCCCTCTGAACTGTTCTAACTCACATGTTAGGGAATGTTAGGGAGTAAACATACAGGTGAGGAAGCACCAAATAAGAAAAGATATAAAATGATAATGTTATACACAAAATTGATGATTACTTATTAATGAAAAAAGAAGCTAATGAAGGAGATACATAGCATTTGAGTGAAAGCAACGGTGGAAAAAGAAAGTATATAAAGTGGAATCACGAATAAAATATGGTAAATAATAAGAATTAGTAGTAATTATTTCATCCATACTAAGAGTATGATCTGAACTAATCACTTTTACAGGAGAGCATATGTAGCATAACAGAATTATCACCTTAAAGTTTAACTTAATACAACATGAATAAAGAAGAAAATGTCAATAGTGAGTGAGAAAAAATAAATGGTTAAAAAATTAAACTAAAGAAGTTGATCATTAAGTCGATGAAATGTTAATAAAATTAAACTGAATAACAAAGAAAACTCTTGGTCCATATGTAAATAACCAACTATATATAACCCCAGTACAACAGCAGTATACCCAGTAGGTTGGGGAGCAGTAAATGAAAAGACAAAAGTAAAAAGTAAACAAAATATTAATGAGAGAAAATTTATTAAATTAAGAAGCAGAAAACCCCAAGATATAAAACCAACAACAAGTTAATAAGGAGCTGTAAAGGAGAAAAGGAATAAAACCAAATAATCAAATCAGATTCATTGAATTAATAATATAAGGACACGAAACCACAAGATAAGGAAATACTAATATAATAAGAAGGAAA
Organism: Magicicada septendecula; assembly: GCA_034769895.1. Classification (NCBI taxonomy): domain Eukaryota; kingdom Metazoa; phylum Arthropoda; class Insecta; order Hemiptera; family Cicadidae; genus Magicicada; species Magicicada septendecula. The sequence goes on from CM068369.1 coordinate 391,334,530, forward strand.
ATACAAAATATGTCAAGGTTCATAAAAGGAATATAGAAACAAGAAAGGATATTCACTAAAATATTATGATGAATGAATATACCCAATTTTTTACATAATTGAAACCAATGATAAATGTCAGACCAAATAACTCAAGTTACAGATACAATGCAATTAGAATAAAATTGTAAACTAAAATGTAAGCCTAATTTAAGAACAGAGTGAAAACAAACCAAAAGACTACCAATAGTGTAGAAACGAACCAAAACTTACCATAGTGTAAGAAATCATTTAAAAAGACTACCATTAGTGTAGGAAATGTAAGGTGAAATACCATAATAAAAACAATACAAGTTAGAGACTACAGTGAGTGTAGAGAATAACAAGTGACACAATATAATAAAGAATAGTGTAGGAAATAGAAGTCATTTAAAAAGACTACCATCAGTGTAGAGAAATACCCTATAAAAAAACCTAAGAATAAAAGACAGTCTAATGACTAAGAATAGTTTTAAAGATAAAAGTGCTTTAAAGATTAAGTAATATAAGAATTTAATAGTTATAAGATGTTTTTATTTTATTGTTTTATCAAATTAGGTAAAGTAAGTACAAAAGACAGTTAATAACTGAAAGTGTCATTAGTAATAAGATGTTTTAATATGATTAAATTTGTTATAAAAGGAAACAAAAAACAAAGGACAGTCAATGACTGAAAATATTGCTAATAATAAGATGTTTCCATTATAATTCTATGATATATAAAAAAATAATAGGCATAAGATATTTTCGTTATGTTTAAGTGATATAAAAAAATTAGTAGATATAAGATATTCTGTTGTATTTGAAATAATGTTCAATAATTTCCAAGTTTGTTAAGGCAGAGAAGGCAAGTAGGTAATATGAATATTGTATTATTATTAAACTGTAAACCATATAAAGCGTAATAGGGCAAAATAACTAACAAACCACAATAGAAAAACAAAACAGCAATTGAACCAAAATCAACTATCATAGAGTCAAACCCAAATAAATAAATTAAATCAAACTGTATATAATGAATAGAAACTAGTCCATGCAAAACAAAGATATGAAAATGTAATCAGTACAGAAACAAATATTAGCAAAGGTAATGACAAAAGAATAAAATTAACTTTATTTGGAAATATGTAATACTAGGCCTAAGGGGTACTCAACTCAGATAGAAAGTAAATTAATCAATATTGGAGTATTACAACAAGAAATTATTGACAACAAGCAATAATCATGGAGTGAGTAAAATTATTTAAAGGAAATATTAACATAAAATCACTTGTAAAACATTTAATTACTAAAATTGTAGAAAATACAAGGTCTATAATAAATATCAAAAATTGTAAATTTTAGGCTTATCTGTACGTAAAACAGACCCAGTTATATACCGAATTATGTAAAATTAGCTTACGAATATTGCTGAATAGTTAGATTTTCATAAAATTAATAAATAATTAAATTACAGCAATAAATAGGAAAACTTGTCATGTATTTTTATGAGTTGAAATCAAATCCAAGACATGTATATTTGTAAAAAACAATGGGAAGAGGAATAAGACATTTTATAATTTACCACCGAAACGACGACTTTAAGTCATCAGTCTATTGTTACTCGTGAAAGTGTACAGATCAGAATTTACGGACGGAAGATCTAAAAAATATAAATAGTGCAAAAAACGTTGACGTACAACCTAGAAAAATGTTACAGAGGTTACCAAATAGAAAATAACACCACTACATAATAAATAACACCAAAACTGAACCAGAACAACAGTAATACTAATATTCAGTACGAGCACGAGAAATTAACCGCCATTTTGAGAAAAATTCAACAAATATTATCTGGACACGAACTCAACAGATTTGAACACAGAACACTGCACCAATAAACTATCACAGAACAACATCGCCGAGGAGGGAAGAACACTTCACACAATTTTCCAGAGGTACTACAACATCGCAGAGAAATGAATCCGCATTTATATTTGAGGGAGGAGAACATAGCGTCAGAGTTGTGTAGCAGAAATCCACGAGGTGAACGGCAGCCATTTTTATTTGCATAGCGACCAGCATAGGCACAGCCTCCACGAGCCAGTGACGTCATTCTACGAATTGGTTCGAATCTTTACTTAATAATTGACAATTTTCAGAATCCTGTTTTTTTTTAGCGAATAGCAATTTATTTTAAGATAATTGTAAGTATTGTATCTTGTTCCTTGCCCTCTCTGACCATTTCGACAGTTAAAAGAAATCGAAATAATTAATTTTGTAACATTATATTTTGTCATTTTTTTCACAATCGACCTGAGCGAATCTCAACCAATGCCATAGGCGATGCGCGTAAGATTGGCGCAGAAATTCAAATTTTAAGAAATAAATATCAGAATTACTCAATTACTTTGTGTTCATAATTATTTGTATGATAAATATTAGCGTTTTCTTTCTTCTAAACATAATTTAGAATTATTAGAGAAATATATCAAGTAGAAGAAGAAGAGGAGCTAAGTTAGAAAAGAGAATATTTGAGCCGACTACATAACAAGATTATCTCTAGTGAACAAATAGTTCAAAAACACAATAACTAAATTACTCAATTGAAAGTAATTAAAAATTTACAAATAATTAATTAATTAATTAATTAATTAATCAAATAAAAAAGATTCTCTATAAAACTTTATTAATTTTTTTTTTATTAAACTAATAGACACAATCAAAACTTTTCTTATCAACGTAATACATCAATCTCCATTTATTTGTATTATTACAAATTGGCGCTCACAACAGTGGGGCATCAATCATCTCCATTTATTTGGTATTATTACAACAGTGAAACTAAAATTCAGACTTAACCTTTGTATTGTCCGTACTATTTTAACTTTTTCTCACAGAGGAAGATAACTTTCTTCCTAAAACGTAATTTACGAACAGATTATTAATTATTATTTAACAGCCAATTTTTCTTATTAAACAATTTTGCCTACGGCGTTTTGCGTGTCCAAATATAAGCTTCCGCCCGCATGTGTTCAGCATTTTAGTTTGAAAGCAAAAATATTTAGTTCTGAACAAATCTCAATTTTTAAAAATTTTCTAAATCCACAGTAACGAAATCAATCAACTCCATAGACCCACATGTTTAAGTAAGTTACATTAAAATCTATTAATATTACAAGGTAATACGGTACCTCAATTTGCATTATATAAATCCGTACAAGTATAATTGTGTAACAGAAAACATCTGTTATATTTGCTTCATCAGAAAACTTACATAAGTCATCTTTCTCAATTCTTACCTCATTTTAAACATTGCTGTTACTAAGATGCGAATATTTTATATAGACGTAACGCACTAATATATACACTGTTCAGGGAGGAAAGGAGAATATTTCAGGAGGTAATTCTAAAACTAAAAATAAGAAAAACATGTTATACATAGAAGTGTTGATTTTTAGATAGCATAGGTACTAGAAATCTGTAAAATATTTTACAGTCTAGAAAATTACCTTAATGTAACTTTTGAATAATAATTCGTATTGAAACGACGAAACCCTCTAGAACAGCCGATAACGCCCATCCACGCGTGTCTCCGCTAGTCGAGCTGATGTAGCCTCAGTCAAAGGCGCATACAAGTAGTACGTTCCAGAGTGCTCTGGAGAGCACTTGAAATACGCAATAAACTGGCGTGCCGCACTAAGGCTAGGATGTTTTTCTGGGACACATGTGCTACCTATAAAACAAGAGCGTCTGGTTACGTTGAGCGATTTCCTTAGTGCGGATCGAGTTGTTGAAGATTAGGGGAGTGTGTTATAATTAGTGTGGAACCCTATTACTTGACATTTATTACTGCGTGTGGACCAATTTAACTTGAATTATTGTACAAGTACAATCTTGTTGAAAAATGAGTTCATTACAAATTGTCATTTGTGATTAATTAAATATGGTAATTAGTGACTTCATTGGTGTCTTGTATTTGTTTCCACTGTACCATACGACGATCAGTGAGACCATCGTGACGGTGGTGCCAGAAGTGAGATATTCTTCAGCGTTTATTAATGGTCTTACTTTATCAACTATTTTTACTAAATTTGTAATAGAATTTTCTAAAACTGACATACTTGCTTTTTGATTTTTATGGTTACATTTTTCGTCCTGTCGTTTTTCTAGGTTTTCTCTTTCCAGTCGGCATTCTTCTTTTGTCTCTTCGCCTCTTGTCGTCGTTCTGCTTTTTGTTGTTCCTATGTTTGCCGTAGCAGCGCTTGGAAAGCTTCCATCATCTGACTGGCATCCATATTTACAGATAAATTTCAACGTACACTACTATTCTACAAAGTGTTTTCTATTTCTACAGTTAAAGGTTCTGTCACACTATTTCAGTATTGTACATTACAGCTACTAATGATACTATCGTAACAGGATTCTGAAATCAAGCTCTTGCATTTCCATTCCAAAATCTACGTACTTCGTCAATATCAGAATAATAAGGGTGAACAAATGAGTGAGGCATTTTTAAAAGAAAATTGACTTGCAATTTTATTTCTTATAATCACATATTACATTTCAATGTTAAAAGTTTAAAACTAAATATATAGAGACCCAGATTAAATTATAGACTGTAATTAACATGATACTGTGGAAACATTTTAGCACAGTTAATGTGTCCTCTGATACAATACATGAACGGGTAATTGGGACTTTCGTATTAGTAGAATATCACACTACACGAAAAACTACCTATAATTTGGAGAATAATTAATTTGTACACTAAGAAATAAATTTAGTTTAAAAGATAACTTAACAATATATGTTGTGTAAAAGATAACTTAAATTTTGTTTCATTTACACACGTGATCGATGTTACTAATTTCTTTGCATTAGTAAAAATTAATTGCCAACTGTTTTATGCTAATCCAAGGAATTTGTTTCAGCCTGCTTAGATATATTATCAAATTCTCTTAAGCAAAACCTAGTAGTCAGACAACCATAAATAATAAAACAAACGATCAATTATACAAGTTTATATAATTTGGCGATGGTCTATGACCGAAGTCGATCGTTTTTAAGAATGTTACAAAATTTTTATTGCAAAATTATATGTATGGTACATTTAGACTACGAAGAATAAATACACTACAAAGACAATTGAGAATATAGGAAATAAATAAATACCATTAATAAATAATAAGTGTGTGTATATTATAAATACATCACATTATCATAAGTTTATATAATTGTATATAACTACTTATTTTATATTTTTCAATAACAAATTATTTTGTAACGCATTAAAAATTATTTTTGCAAACACTTATATTACAGAGAATTCTTTTCAAGTAACATAAATTCATCTAGATAATAAAACAAATATTTATATTTAAATGTCGTAACCACCGGGAGTTATAAGATTCATAAGCACTTTGAGCTCGAATATACGAGTTATATCGTCAACGTGTAACATACTTCTTTTTAAAATTTTTACTCTTGTTTCGTTGGTTTAAATTTCACTTAATCTGTGTACGTTCAAACATCCATACATTTTGTGTAAAGATTTACACACTTGTATAATTTGCTTCCAAGAATTAGTATTGGGAGACTGTTTGTTTACAAGTTGTACATAGACCTAAGTAATGCTGATTTCGCAAGTGTGTTTATTGATTAAATAACGTGTTAGAGCTAAGCAAATACAGACTTTCGTGAACAGTCTGTAATTACTTTGAGAAGTGGATAACTATTAACTTAGATTTTACCTGCTTGAAAGCAAACATAATTCGAATGTTATTGAGAACGTATTGATCTAAGGAGTATAGGTTAATCTGACAGACAGCAGTTTTACTAGAAGCCCTAAGAAGTATGATGGAACTTCAAAACCATTAAGTAACCACACTAACCACATTTGAGTATTCAAATTATTTAGTTTAAGACTTCGTATTTGTGACTTAAGTCAAAGTAGAATTATTCCTCTTTGTATCTTTCAAAGTCAAAGAAGACGGTCATAGACCATCGTCAAATTATATAAACTTGTATAATTGATCGTTTGTTTCATTATCTATGGTTGTCTGACTACTAGGTTTTTCTTAAGAGAATTTGATAATATATCTAAGCAGGCTGAAACAAATTCCTTGGATTAGCATAAAACAGTTGGCAATTAACTTTTACTAATGCAAAGAAATTAGTAACATCGATTGAAGCAGAACGGAAGTATACTGTACAAGGCTGACTACAGATGGCGTCACATTCTGTTTTTTATATACATCAAGGAAAGACGTCAAAATGGCTAAGGTATTTTTTGAAAGTCTGGTAAGTAGAAATGAAACTGTAATGACTACAGGACATACAAAACACTCATCATGTTACTGATTTAATTGGTTAAATCTAATATTACTTTTACTATTTAAAAAAAGAGTAATTATGAATTAAATTACAGTTTTTATATGCACGAGGGTTAACCAGAAATTAAGTTTGGATAGGTTACTAAAACAAACCAAGAATATACATACAAAAAATGTTTATTGTTACTTGAAATATGTATATACTTACAACTACTTCTCTACATAGTTTCCGTTGCTGTTAAACATTTCATAGCGGATCATCAAGAATTGTATATCTTCGTCGTAGGAAATTCCCGTCTGTGAGTTGAATGACTCATTAACAGTTTCCAGTTTCTCGGAAAAAATTTCATGAAGAATTGAACGTGAAACTTTGAAACTTTGGGAAATGCAGGGAGAGCGCATCATAGTGAACCATATATTCTCTGTAATCTTCTCTTCAACGGCCCGCAGCATGTCATTCTGTAAAGACGGCCGCCCGCTCTGTTCATCGTCATGGACATTTTTGAGTTTTTGTTAAAAAGCGATACCCCTCTCCTTTCCATCGACTCAGTCATTGTTTCTTCTTCATAAACATCGCAAACTTGACGGTGAACTTCAGTTGGTTAAATGCCTTTGGCATTCAAGAAACGAATGGCACACCTCCTATCAGTCGCAGCGGGCTCCTCAATTTTCTTACACATTATAAATACGTTCAACAAAGCTTATTCAGTGCACAGTTATTCACACATGGCGTTGTTATCTTGCCAACGAATCAACAAACTTGACGCGCATGCGCAATAGCGTGCAGGTATCGATACCGTGGCAATATTTACGAACGGAACTTACTTTCTGGATATCTCTCGTACATGTCATGCTCTTCGTTTATTAGCTTCACCGAGACAGTTTGCCTACAACACTAATCAAAAATTAGAAAGCACACTCACTGATATTCTGGCCTGCTACTACTGAATTAAGGACGTCATAATTAATTATTTTACCACAGTAAACAGGTACAAATACAAAACTCTACACTTTTGAAGCAATGAGAAAAGTTGATTCCTGCTCAACAAATTAATCTATGTTAATGTCTCGTTAGGCACTTAAGGAAACATTTAAAATTAATAAGAAATTACAACACAGTTAATAGTTTAACAAAATTAATCATAATTAACATTCCATAAATTAACGAATCTAAAAAAAAAAGCATAAGAAAAGCATTTCTAACTTAATATCATGTATCTCTTTGTCAAACAGAATTATTAAATTTACTTCACAAATACAGTGTATTCTGTTATGTCTAGATTTTGACAGTTGCTTTACTTTTTGCTACCGCCCCATATCATGTCGGTCACATATCCGTAACACCAAAAACTGTTGTTGCGATATTGCAATCAGTTATTCATACAACTCTTTGAAAATAACCACCCAGATTCAAACAACTATCAGCTGAGAATAAATGGCTAAGATTATGAAAATTTTCTTAAGCTCTTATAAAAAGTTTTGTAATTTCTTATTAACAACTATAACCTGATACATTCTAATTTAATTTTGGTAGTGGTGGTTAAAAGAAACATGAGGGGCAAAGTTGCTCAAGAACGTTAAACATAGGTACTCTAAGCAATTGTGTGCACTGACTGTGAGAAACGATTTTATGTAACGAAATTATTTAACTACAATTATCTTAATATATGTCGATGTAACGTGAGTACGTAGTAAAGGTCATTGGGTCATCCTGACAAATTTTAACTCTGTTCTTGCATTTCATAAGACATGTTATATTATTGGTCATAATATTTTTATTTTAATGAATTTTTCCAGACGTATACATTTAAATTAAAAGTATATACATCACCTACATACGGAACACCGTTTGACTACATCGTGAAGGCAGTCGTGCGTAGAACACAGTGCAATTAGCATTTCTCCTTCGATCTTACAACGACTTTCGATTGATACATTAACATAATCCTACAGTACAGGTATCACTAACTGGGTAATAAAAACATTCGTTTAATTTTTGACCACAGTCAAATAGTATTTTATGTTTACGCTTAAATAGTCATCTACAGACTCATTAATTATATAACATATTTTTTTGTAACGACCTCTTAAGATCTTACAGCATGAAATGTATTTAAGCAATTAGTAAATAGCTGTTATTTTTATGCTTTTGAACTAGCCGTTCGGTTCTTTTACTAGTGTTTCTAGAAGTTCAGATATTTCTTCCTCGCCTTGGCTGTTGGGAGAGCGTGTATGTGGTTACTTGAAGATGACTATACGCATCAGCGTATGGCAGTATTTTCTAATAAAAACGTAACACATTAACCATATCTTTAATTGGGTCTAGTGGGTGAAAATATTTTATTTTACCGACGGAAATGACTTCACTTTCAAACTCAGTGATGAAGAAGTAGCCCACCTACATTTTGATCGCATTACACATGGATTCGACCTTATGTTCAGTCTACTTGCAAAAATATACATAACTTATTACACTTTTTATATATATATATAGTTACGACATTACAGAACAGTCTACGTGTTTATCGAATGTTCCAGAGGAATCCGGTCACGTGGCGAACGTGATTCTCGACCCATTAGCTAGACTGTGCCAGAGCTGCATGAACTGTGTCAAGGCCGCAAAGAATTACGTTCTAATGTTTTCCTTTATTGTTAATGGGCAGTATGGAATTTACTAGTATTTCGGCGGGGTATAAATAGAAGTATTCAACGACGTTCAGTTTCAGTACGAGTTGCTAGTTACTGTCGGCGACTACTGTGTTCCTTCAAGTGGTTATTAGTGCGGTTCGAAATATTGTGGCAAAGTGTTATGTGTGTTATAATTGAGCGAGACTATTGTAATACAATTCTGTTTATTATCAGTTAACATTTGTATTGCTTGTGGACAATTTTTAATTGACTTGTTGTAAGAGACTGTCTTGTTAATTACAAACTGTTTAATTGTGATAATTAAAGCTGGTGATTAGTAACTTAATTGGTTTCTTGTATTTTGTTTTCCACTACACCATACGACGATCACTAGACCGTCGTAACAGTGGTGTCAGAAGTGGGATAGAACCGTTAACAGTGGAAACTTTATAAAAGACTAAAGTAAATTCGTAATTAATCTATAAACATGGATTCCACTCAGATGATGGAAGCTTTACTAACGCTGCTGCGGCAAACACAGGAAGAAGGAGAAAAACAACATGATGAGAAAGGCAGAGAAGAGACGGAAGAATCAGAAAAACGACAAGATGGAAAGCGTAAGGAGGAGACAGAGGAACAGAAGCGTGAAACAGAAGACATCAAAGCATTAATACTGGAGCAGAAACAGATGCAAGAACATAGTGCCGCAGAATTGAGTCTCCTACGAGGTGAGCTTAATATACAAGTTACTAAAATATCGGAGGTACAAGAATTAATGCCATTAAAAATAGCTGAAGTAGAAAAATCTGTCTCGAGTATTGACGGATAGATGTCTACAAAAATATCTGTCATAGAAGAATCCGTGTCAAATAAAATATCTGCAGTAGAAAGTATTATTATTACTACTACTATTTAATAATATTTATATATATCTATTAATATTGTTTTGCATAAATAGATAGACAAAATTATAATATTTCAAACACCTAATTAATACAATATTACAATTTAAATTATTGATAATATAATAATCCCGTAATTATGTTTATAATAGATGCAGTGGTCATTGAATTTATATTGGAATTGGTACAGATGTGTAATTCATGTGTAAAAATATGATATAGCTGAATATATATTGTAAAATATAATAGAATACACTCTTCACCTCTCATGCTCTCTCTCCCCCTCCCTCTTGCATTCCAACACTCTCGCACTCTCTCCATTACTCTATCCCACTCCCTCTCACTCTTTCTCACAGTCTAAAACACACACAACTATATACCGTACATATACACTCTGGATTCTATGGAAGCGTAAAGTATGCAAGACGCGGTGTGACAACCGCATCGAGTTTAAAACTAATCGAATTGGCCTATGTGTCATTATTAATTACTCATACGTTGAAACTAACTGGTACTAGACAGTATTATGAGTGAGGCATTTACAACTGTAAGGTACTTACAACACACGCCTTTTCATAAACACAAACCACAAGACATTTTGTACATCGTTCGTTTCACGTGTGAAGGTAATTACTACGTGTTTAGAAGGCAGAAGGGTGGGATCTACTTGGCGATTACGTGTTTGCTTTTTCTCTATTGTCCGTACACAAGTCCTGATGATGACACAAACAATGTAAAATTTATTTTATATTTATTGACCGATTCTCGCTAATACTTCCATCGTTAAACATTTATTGATCGACGGTCACTACTAAATTAAGGATTTTATTATTATTTTTATTTAGTATTTTTAATATTATTTAATAATTCTACTTCACACTTAATTAATGAAATCACAGCTTTATTCTCAAACTACAAATATGTGTGTATGTGTGTGTGTGTGTGTGTGTGTGTGTGTGTGTGTGTGTGTGTGTGTGTGTGTGTGTGTGTGTGTGTGTGTCTGGCTGACAATAAGAAATAAAATTACTTATTTTCGCGGAAGTCTTAAAAGTAGCTCAGTATTTCAGGTATACTGCTGTTTAAAGCGAATGGATGAATATTACCTTATACGTTTTTTAGAAGCCTGCAACTTTCTTTTTTTTATTATGCATGTAATGGTTCCTTACTTATATTATGCCTATACTTAAATTATTCAGTATTATGGATACCAATTTAAAAATCCAATGCAGAACTTCAAAAATTATAGTATTTATTTTTATGATTGTCTGCTCTAAAATTGTAGTGTTACTAATAAAATAGCTGGGGTTTCGTAATTTTTCTAATATGAAAAATTGCCTAATATTAACATAATATATCTAACTTAATAATAAATGTGCAGTATTTCGTTGAAAACAGAGTTCTGCAGCTGCGAGAGCTTACTAGTGGTGTGATAATGTCCATATACAATGAATTTTGTACAAATTTTCGTAGGACCACTAGTGTTGGCTACGGAGTTGGACAACAACGGACGGACAGAGATATGTAGCCAGGTGTTACCGCGTCTAATGATGTATAGATTAGCTCGGCGCACAGAACAACGGCTTATCAGTATCGGCGCTCAGAGCACGATTTCATCGTTGGCGCTCAGAGCACGGGCGCTCTGAGCACGTAGCCAATTGCGAAGCTGTTGTTGCGCGTGTGTGTATGCGGCTACTGGATGCAGACGTTGACGGTAATGATAATGACGATGACGACGACGACGACGACGATGATGATGATGTCCTGACTCCTTTACAGACCGTTAGTTGTCTTGTGTTGCTATCGCCTAATCCGTCAAGATAAGTAATGTTTTTCAAAAACAAAAATATTTGATCAAAATAAATTTTACTGTAGATGCTCCAGTATTACTACTGTTGTTTAGGCTGCAGTTGTAGACTGAGATTATAAGAAATCACAGTAGGCATATTTCAATATCGCAGAGTCGTTATTGTGTGGCTATATTTCGTATTTCAAATTTCATTATCTTTGAGTCATGCAATACAAAATGAACAACTGAAAATGTGTGTAAAAACAAATTGTATTATAGGAGTATAAGGTGTGTTACGCATTTGAATAGTATAGTGAGGAATTAATATTTACATTGCTGATGTATTGAAAATGTTGATAGCAATCTGCTAACTAGCCGTTTCTTGCGGAAGCGAGCCGTCAGTTGTATTCTATAAGCAGACGTCAGTCCGTAGATAAGACTGTACACTATACAAAGAGAAACTTCTTATCTTTGACACAACAGTGTTTCCTGCCTCACATAGCAGACAGCTGAAGATTTAAGTGTTTCTGTGTTCCCTTTCAAGTGGAGCGCTTCACCGCTTTAACAGAATAATCCAGATTTCTAGCCTATAATTTAATTATTTCAATATGTTGCAGATGTTTACTTGAAACCACCTACCACCATCGATGTATACTATATGGATCGCGTGCTGACAGGCAAAGAGAAACGGCAGAAAACAGTCCGAAGCACGTACAGCTTCAGACACAATGGTGGGCGATAAAGTGTTTGGCGCTAAGTTAACACGTGTATTAAACGAGTCATTCAGTCAGTAATTCACTTGCTTTGACACCTTACAATTATTAAATTTGGGACAGTTTTACTGAAAATTTGTGCTTATAAAGATTTTATTATTATAACAGTTTGTTTTTAATTTTGCCTGACTGATAACAGATGACAATAACTTTAGCGTCTACACTCATATTACTGACTTTGTGTCAAGCTAAAAATTAATTAGAGCGTCATCAGACGTTTTAAAGATAGCAAAATATATGCATAATTTATTGATTACATCTGACAGTAAACTTAATGCAAAAAAATGATTATATCAGCTTGCAAAACCTTTGCCAGCACAGTGTTTAGAAAACATATTTCAAACAATGATTTTTCTTAAGACAGCCATGAAGTGAAACTTATCAAATTAATAGGGACATTATTTTATAAAATCATGTGCTACGATATTCCTAAGGGAAGAACTGCTGCAGCTACCTTCTCTAGGCTTGGTGTCTGCCAAAATTTAAATAAATTTGTATTATTTACAATAAATTTAATGTAAACAATTTTTATACAATTAATACGTAGTTAATAAAATAAAATAAAAAAAATTAATGTAAATTAGCATTGCTAATTAAACACTTTAACGACCATGGCGAGCGTATACGCCAGCTTCTTTTATGCAATAAACATTTAAAGTTTACGGCTCACGTCTTTTATTCTTTGTTTCCCTTATTCTTATCTTTATTCGTCTGGCTTCAACATTAAATGTTCATAAATAAGAACGCAACAGAACTTAGCGACAAATTGAAATGATGTGTCAGAACACTGAAAACTTAGAATGAAACAAATGTGTTTATTTTGGAAAAGAACTTATTATAAACCTCCCACTTTGGAGTTATTAATTGTCAAAATGACATAGCTACACCATTTAACGCAAAATATGCTCCGCTAAAGCAACAAAAGCTATAACAAAGTAGAAACGTCAGACTTTGTACAGGTACAGTAGGCTATATAGCGTACGCAGTGTTCTTGCCCACTATTGGTGCAGCGGTCGGACCGAATTCAGCGAATGCAGCACGCGATCCATATACAATATTATTCATCGATGCCTACCACATAGAAGCGTGTCACCCTCGCCTTATTTTATTTATGATTACACCTTTGTATCAGCCGTTTACAATCTTCCAGTAGTTAAAAGAAACACATTGCTTATACTTTTATAGCCAATGCTCATTTGGTTTTATCATTTCAGTTGCCTTTAGAAATGTATTAACAATCTCTTCTTCTTCGTTCATCAGTCCGAAGCAATAGATCGTTGGTCCGAAGATTAGTGCGCAGCCATAATCCATAATCGTTAGATTTCTCAGTACATTGCCTTCAACTTGACACATATTTATCCCCTCGACCCTTTCTCTCCAACAACTTGATCCAAGTAATTGTACTGGTTTCTTCTAGCAACTCATCCATTAATTTTTCCATCTCACGTCATAGTCATATACTATTATGCCTAATTAAGTGCTCCAACCTCGTGACGGTTAAATGTAATATATACTTACAGGATATAAACATAGGATAGATGCCTATGCTTAAAATTTTTATACTACTCACTTTTTATGCATAAATAATTAAAATCTAAAATAAACTAAGCTAAAATAAAATTAACTTTGTTGTATATAATTTACAATCAGAGTTGTAATTTTAAAACAGCGGAACAATTGTTGGATGTTAAATCAATAATAAGAATTTTTTATCAATTTTACGAAGTAATGACGCTCCTATATTACTATAGTTCTCGCAAGCCATATAGTCTTCCGACATCAATGATAAACAGTAGGCTATCAAATTACGATATCAAATGAGACTATTTACTGTATAAAATGTATATATTAAAATAAATAGTTAATGGTTGACGTTTTCTATGACATTGTTTTCTTAATATTAATTATAATAATATTTATAATAGTAATAATAATTTCCCTTCAAGGATTAGGCTATATAAACATGTTCTGGCACCAATCTCATACTCAGAAGACCCACGTCTCTTCTACGAACGGCTTTATATTTCAGTGTCGGCAATCGATTCTCTGTCATCCTTTGTAGATGATGCCACCCTTATCTTCTGTAAATTGAAATAATTTCATTTACGCCCTTTTTTCTTCGAGTTCTGCTCTGATATCCTTATTCCTTATTCTATTATTCTATCTTGAAATGTGTAATATAAAGTACTTCGAAGAAACTGCATTTCAGCACTCTGAATCTTGCCGCATTCCTTTTTTTGTTATGACCCACGCCTCACACGCATATGTCAATGTGGGTATTGCAATTGTGTTATAAAATTTAATACTTGTGCTGAGTCTTGTTTTATTTATAAGATTTCTGTGAATTGTACCAAAAATATTCCTGAATTTATTTATTTATTCGTCAGCGAGTACTCTCTTGGTACTTCTTATAATTAAAACATAGCTCTCTGTAAGTCATCCTCATTTTCTTAAATAACAACTATGTCATCCGCATATAGCAGGGAATGTATATATTATTAATTGAATAATAATAATAATAATAATAATAATAATATCATATATAATATCATTCTCTTTTCACATAAAACAACCAGTGTGCGTAACTGAAGCCTAACGAAATATACTCGATGGTATATAAATTGTTCTCTACTGTTGGTCGCGGTGACAAGGTGAAGATATCAGGTCAACATCATCATCAGTCAGCAAAATAAGCGGAATAAGCCACAGCATCCAAGGTCCACATTTTGCGCTTCATATTACAGCGAGAAGGTCTATACGCTCCCTACTCGTTATTGTTGCAAGTTACGGTATGTTAGTTCTGCCTGTCTGCTTTGAACGGTTCTGAAATAGTAGGTTTCGACTCCGTTACGTGTGCTTGTTACGTACGTTATTCATAGTATTTACGTTTCATTGGTGTAAGTGCTTTGTTTATAGTAAGTGTACATTATAATATATTGTATATCTGTATTCACTCTCAAGCCATTGTATTGAATCTCTGAATATAAGAATAATGGCAAGCAAATGACAACACTTTATTGGTTAAACATGTACATTGGCATGCCTCATGTTCAATCACTTTTCTTGTCTTAGGCGTGCAACTGAAGAAGGCAATTGTTAGTAACAAAAATTAACATTTCCTTGATAATCTACATACTTTTATAAACACTTTCAATATCTCAGAAAAAATTAACATATCACAAATTTTCAAACTTAGCTTCATAAATATATTGTTTTATATGATATATTGAACATTCAATACCAACAACACATAGGAAAATAAACGATGCTATTTGTTCCTTCAAATGACAAACTGATGTCATTCATAATACCTCTATCCCACGCTTTGTCGTTATCATAACCGACAAGAAATATTGCGTTTTGCTGACTGCTGCACGTAGCTATCAGCTCAGTCACTGTCAGCACACGTCTTTGAAATGAATGGCAAAATCCAGTATTCAAATCCATTTTTCCTAAGTTTCTGTAAAAACTGGTAAAACGTAGATCAAAGTGCTCTTCGTTTTAGCAGGTTTATAAATTCTTTTTAGCACGTTTAAAAATTTAAAATATTCGAATGAGATTACTAGTGTGTTAGGAAAACATCAAGCGCCTTTAACAGAGCGAACTTTATTTTTAAGGTGTGACCACGTCACAAATTGCTAAATTAAGATTGTATTTAATGTAATGTTCGTAAGCTATGTTTGGCACAACATCACTTAACACAGCTTTCTGTTGTTGCGTTGTTTCAGTAAAATAATGAAATAAATTTTACATAACGCTTAAATATTTTAAATTACACCAAAGCAGATAACAATTCTAAAATTTAACAAAATTTCAGTACTCAATATTAATATAGACCAAGGCGCAGTAAGTTTTATTTATTTTTACATGGTTATACTATTTTCTTTATTAATTTTTTTTTCTCTTTATATCATTGGACTTCATGTTTTCACATATTATCTTGTTTTGTCGACTCTTGCAGTATAATTATTCTTACATTTGTTTCGTTAACGGCATGTTAGCGGTGTGTTGATGCCCTTCTCATGTGTGGGTTAGTGTCACTTTCTCAAAAAACGTATAAAGAAATAACGAATTTACAAATCTAAATTATTTGTATATTTCTTAATTTTGATTTAACACTAATAAATAAAAAACATTTCAGTTAAATTTAGATAACATAATGTAATAATTACTGATATGTTACGAAGTTAGATTAACATTTTTTATTAAGATATGGGCACATATAAGTGTGCATTTCATATGATGCTTCTCTACGTCAAATTTCTGGCTAAGCTTTTAGAACGATATGTCACTCTGAACTCGTCCGGCAACTCTGATTTCGATGAGGAGATTGTAGGCAAATTTAACCAGTCCCGATCATCGCGGAACACGAACTCACATCAGAGGAGGTTCTGAAATGGTTTTGAAACGGAAAGTATCGATCCCGGAAGGGCCTGGACCGCCCAACAGAGACTTCTGGACGGGGGAGTTTGCTTCTGGGTTCATTTGTTCAATGCCTGCTTGCCTTTGCTTAATTCCCTCTGAAGTAGCGCAGCGCCAGACGATCGTTATGATGAATCAGAAAACCGAGCAAACACCCCAAGTTCTCAAAAAACCTTCGGATTACCAGCTGGCTGTCGGCCACGTCGAAAGTCAAACGACTGCTACAGCGGCGAGTTCAAGATCATCTAAATCGGTTCGACATTCTGGTCCCCGAGCCATTCAGATTTCGCGCTGGGTACGCCTCAACGCATTACCTGATGCGTTTTGTGGAAACCGTTGCAGAGGCCGGTTGCTTGCGGGAACAGACTGTCGCCGTTTTTCTTGATAACGAGAAAGCTCTCAACCGTGTGTCATCCTGGACATCTTTACAAACTCACGGAGATTCTGCCTCCGAATTGATAGGTTCATTTGATTGCTAACTATCTTTTGAGGGTCGCTATTAACGCTGCCAAGAGCTCAGCTGCAGTCTTCTCCAGACGCAGAAGGCTCCCCGACAGATTACACATAGGCGATACTCTGATACTTTGATCTCCCAGGTGTGAAGTGCCTCGGACTTCACCTTGACCGACGTCTCGTCTGGAGGACACATTCCGAGCAAGTAATTCGCAAAACTGCCAATGTCTTTGTCAGATCCAACCCCTGCTTTGCAGCAGATCAATGACCCTCGGCCTAGGAAAACTTATCATCACCACGTATATGGCGCCGATGGTTACTTACACGGTTCCTGTTTGGGACTACTTGGCTAAGAACTATAAGAGGAAGCTTTAGTCTCTCTTGGTCAGAGAATTGCTCTGGACATGTAAAGCCTACTGTCTATCTTCTAACCAGACTATCCGAGAATCCCTACATGTCCGTTCCCTGAAATTTCTAGAAATTTGTACCGCCGCTGTGTTCGCTCTCAGGGCAATCCCCTCATAACCGCCTTTGGTCAAACCTATTTGTGCCAGGTGAATCTTGGACCCGGCCTTGGCGAACTCTCAATCTCAATTAGATATATCTACACTGAAAAACGACGGCCGATAGTAGGCTACATCTAGAATGTCCAGGGACTTTGGCCCCCGCAGCGGGAGCTTTACAAGAAGCTCGGGTCACGGAACAATAGGGGCGACGGGCTTAACCTCACAAGTCACCTTGCAATTATTTCTTAGCTCTTCACTTCACACAACCCCTCTGCTACTGTTGCTACAGCCATATAGTCAGGTCGTAACACAGATTATACATGTATTATCATCTGTAATAATTCATATACACATCTTGTCATTTGAATTAGCAGTCACTGTAATTCCAACTTTGTAGTGTTTTATTGCTGAACTGCTAATGGTTATGTTCCGGAGTCATAGCCTTGTCATAGTCCAGAACATGACAAGTAGCAGTTCAACAAGTAAAAACGACAAAGTTAGCATTCATATATATCTATATTGCAACAATACATATATTTGCATATTTGCCCAGGGCGGTATGTTTTATATTGTAATTAGTGTAAATAGAATAAGGAACAGTTTTATACAATTTTGTGCATGAAAATGCAGGCTCTGTCCTGTCGAGAGTGCACCTGCTTCGATAGTTAAAAATACAGCGTGTGTGTGAGCCAGCTGCGACAAGAATATGGGGTGACGCGTACAAATTGTGTGTTCCAATTAATTAGGTCTTAAGGGGATTTTAATAAACTAATGACTTGTGTTAAACCTGTAAGCAAAGACTTACGCCATTACATTAAGGGATTTTTAACGAGTATGGTAATGTAAAATTTATTTCCAAAGGTCCAATATTAAAGATGCTAACTAATTAATATTAATGACTAGTGTAATTGAAGAGTAATTAATATATGTGGTATATGTGAGTGACCAGAAAAAATTAAGCAAACAATGATATCGCTCATGTGATGAATATGGTCATGAGTTCCCGATAATTAACCAAAAAGTGAGTGTAATAAAAAGGACGCTTTGGCGCGAACTGGCAATCTCTAGCTTGTCGAAAGCAGGCCTGTACCTGTCAAATCGCCACCAGTCACTGGAAATTTTGGGTGACCACACACTCTGACTCAAGAAATCTACACACGACGTCACGCTGCCCGATTGCAGATCGACCAGGACACACACACTGTACCACAATCACACCAAGACATAAGGAGGAACGCTGGAGCATCACCAACAACAACTTATAGAGACAACAAACACCGCATCAGCATAGTCATCATCATCATCAGCATACTCTCAGGATTCTGGACACACAAACACACACACACGCAACGGTAACGGCAGGTATACTCAGGTGATGCAAAAACAATTATAATTTTTATTGTGAAGAGAGCTCTTGAAAAAGAACTTAAATATGAATAGATAATAATTAGAGTTTTAAAGTAAAATAGCAATTAGATAAGAGAGTGTAATTTAACAACAACTTGTAGAAAAGAAATACTAATCTTTTGTTGTAATTTTTGGGTGTGTCAGTATAAATCAGTAATAGATTGGAAGTAAATGTAATATCATTTTTATTTGTTTATAGCAACAATAAATTCATTCTTGATTTTAATATTATTTTGTTGGTAAATGAGTTGCTATCATTAATTAAAATATTAGTTAATTTCAGACACACAAATAAAAAGAATTTAAATAACTTGTATAACATGTTTGGTTAGTTAATAAGATTATATGGGTGTTTATTTTCGTTGTATGTTATGAATAGCACAGCAGGTTACAGATCTGTAAAGCTTATAAAGGTGAATATTAATTTGTTTAATGTTTGAAATTTTAATAGTTAAATATTTTTTTATCGCATAATAAATCTTAGAATTATTATTTTGAAACGGGTTTAATTGATTATTTCATGTCAACTACATCTCACTCCTCTTTAAAAATTATTTAAATTATTGTGCAACCACATACTGTATACTTGACGCAACGAGAAACAAAATCCTGCGACCTGGCCGGTGTAATACATATTATAGTTGCGTTGAGAATATGATGATATATTTGTATAATTGATATATATATATATATATATATATATATATATATATATTCAAACACTTTTTGCTACAGTCCGTTTCTTGATATATACAATATATTTAATATTTATAATGAATTTACCTCAAGATATTTTTTCCTTATTAGGAACATGTTTCGGGAACACAATGGTTCCCGAAATGTGTTCCTAATAAGCAAAAAATATCTTAAGGTAAATTCATTATAAATATTAAATATAATATATAGCCTATATATTTATATATATATATTATAACGATTCATAATAGCGTCCTATCAGAGCGTTATATGAAAGCTATAGACGGTACGAGCGTAACGCCGTAAGATAGAGAGAAAGAGCGTATAATCGCAGCCATCTCACTCTAACCACGTCACCGCTACAATAGAATACAGTTCAAACAGGTAATTTTACTCAAAGCGAATTATCAGTTCAACCTGCGATAACTTCAAAAGTTGTAAATATACGGCAATTCTGAAAACAGCATTGTATTCAGCAAGAAAAGCTTTATAAGTAGCCGCAAGCTCAGTTAATATAATTAACAAATAATGAAGTTATACGGATGACGCACGCCAACAGGAATAACGAGAGAATTATGCTACATAGGAATAAGGTGTTTTCACACACACACAGATAAAGACCTAAGCAACAATATTCTGTGGTCAGATCTTCGGAAACGTATTTAAAATACCTATAATCAATCGATTTGCAAATACAGGAAGTATGATTTTGACAAGAATTTCTCTGCCGTTTGGAACCTGTCACGGAATGTTTGACCGACTTGTTCGAGATTGTCGAAACTGGAAAAACGCATGATTTATTTGTACAACCAATCAGCAGCCCGTATTTAAAACAGACGCCAGCTAAAAGCGAGGGGTAACATCACTCTTAGTTCGGTACTTAAACACACTAGACGTGTATAATCCACATACAGAAATTTTTAAATTACACAACAGTGAAAATTAAGTTCTAAATCGAGAAGTAGTCCGCAGTGTAGATGAATTAACAACATTCAATAACACTATCTGCGTAAAACAACCGTTAATTAATTAATTAGTTAATTAATTAATCCATCAGCCGTGAAGGACCTGTGCTACAGAAGGCTACAGCATCTGTAATTGCCAGGGCATCATCCACAACATTGATCAATCCATTCTTCTGTGCAACACCATCGAAAGGAGGACCTCTACAGATTCCTATCTTCGGTCAACGCATCAAACAGTAAGAAATAGATTCATTGATCAATGACATAAGCGCTAAACAAATAATAAAACAATAAACAATTTTAAAAAGACACTAAGAAAAGCACACATTGTATTGTAACTATAAGATTAGTTCTAATATAGTATAGGGGTGTTGAATGGAAAGTGGTGTGTAGTATTGGACGTGCAAATTATTGCAGACCTGTTCTTTAGCACTGGTTTGGGAGATAGAAGTCTCTTAATAAAACCAGATAAGAGCTATAGGTCGTTTGAGCGTCTTAATCATTACTTTCCACACTCACTCAATAATTATAAGGTTAGGGTAGAATTAAGGTCTACCATTAACAAGTTAAGTTTAAAAAGCATTTATTAAAACATTAAAAATAATAATCAAGCAAATTTTAAAGTGTTATTTGAAACGATTCCCCTTGAAAACCACAATCACTGAACGAATCCTGAGAAAGAGTGTCTCCATGCGCTGAGCTAAGCTGAAACCGTGTCATTTGTATCTGGGATTTGTTCTGGCGCCCAGGTAATGTAATATCACGGGCATGTAACTTTTTATCTAACATCACAAATATTAGATAATTGTGTTAGACGAAGGGGAGCGTTGTATAGATTTGGCGCGGCCAACTAAGGGGCTCGATTAAGCTCAAAATTATATAATTTGGCGTTGCATTTACCCAAGTGATTAGTTAAATTGTAAGATTAATAAATTAAAAAAGAAAGTGGAATTCAAGGTTACAAATAACTATTAAATAATTGTTAAATTTATTTGTTAATAATAAATAATAAAAATGGCTAAATCATCAGCAGTAGATATGGCAGCAATTGAGGAAAAGTTAAACAGTTGACCACTAAAATGGAAGAAACTAATAGTAAAATAGATAGTACAAAGGGCCAATTGTCTAATGAAATAAAAGAAACTAATAATAAAATTGAAAGTACAAAAAGTGAAATAAGAGATATCAATAATAAAATTGATGAAAATAATAAAAGTTTAGAGGAAAGTAATCAAAAATTAATAACTGATGTTCATAATAAGATAGAGCAAGCTAATAAATATTTGTCCAGTGAAATGAAACAAATAAATGAAAATTTGTTTATCCAAATAGAACAAAGTAGTAAAGAGGATACATTTAAAATAGACGAAGAAATAGCAAAGTTAGCTATTAACTTAGCTGGTAAAATAGATGAGAGTAATAATAGATTTGGTAAGCATACCGAAGAGGTTAAAACTACCTTAGAGGAGTTTAGAAAACAAGTAAACACTAATTTTTGCCGTCAAGACGAAAAGGTAAATAAATTTAGAAATGAATTACATGAAAGAATAGAACAGAAAGTAACCCTCATTAATCAACAATTCAGTGAAGTAACAGCTGAACTAAAAACACAAACACTTCTAAATAAAGAAGAAATCCAAAATACTAGGGAAGAACGTACCCAACTGGGTGTTAATATTAATGAATTTAAGAAACAGGTAGAGAGTAAGGCTAACAGTGACGGAGTACATAAAAAGGTGGAACAACAGTTAAAGGTAATGCGGGAAGATCTGACTAAAGCATTGAAGTCACAGCAAACCAAAGTAGTGAGGTGTGGCGGCTATAAGGAAGAACCGGAAAACCTTGCATTTTCAGGTAACCCACATGAGAATCCTGTGGAATTCCTAAAGCTGTTCGAAGCGTATGTAACTCGTGTAAATCCACTGATGGACGACGAGGATAAGAAGGACATGTTAGGCCGATTTCTCAAGAATTGGGCAGGTACGTGGTGGAAAGTCATCTCAGACAGAGTCCAAACCTACTCAGACTTCAGAGAAAAATTTCTAGCTCAGTACTGGAATGTTCAAATACAAAGAAGGGTACGTGATCATTTAGAATTTGGTAAGTATCATCCGTCAATAACTATGACAACTACCAATTATGTGCTTAATGTAATGGCGCAAGTTAAACATCTAACACCACCAATAGAAGAGAGAGACCTAGTATATAAGCTAGCGCGTCATTTCTCAGAACGCACTAGAGTAGCAACCACAACTACAGGAGTGGATACTTTAGAAAAGTTCATTATGGTTGTAGATGAGTGTCTAGATTTAGAGAGGGACCTACAGCGGGTAAGTAATCAGCTGAGTAACTACTCTAGAGGCGATCAGCAAGAACCAACGTTCTACTCAAATAAGAGGAGAGATAATGAACGCCCGAAAGAAAAAAGGTTTACCCCATATCCGGGTAATAAACCACAAAATCGTCAGGAAATGGAGGATAAAGGTAGGAGTAGAAGTGTAGAAAATAAATCTAATAAAGGGTATAAAGTGTGTAAAACAACTATAACCTCTACCGAGCAGCAACCGTCGACTAGTAAAATGAATATGGGAAACGGGAAGCCACTGCAGGTAGAAAAGAAACAAAACTAAACCTACTATTACCTGCAGTGAAATCACAAAAGAAAACAGGTAAGAAGAACGTAGCTAATGATATAAAACAAGTGAGCGACAGGGAGTTCTTGTTAAAAGAGGAGCAAGAAGTGGGTAGAAACCATTATCCTGAATGTCCGGAAATAATTTGTAAGATCAGCAATCTACTGGTACGAGCGCTTATTGACACTGGCAGTGAAGTTACCTGTGTTAGCTCAAAGTTTGTAGATAATTATCAGTTGCGAAATTGTCCCAGACTACCCGTAAAACTTTGTAATGTA
This sequence comes from Magicicada septendecula, assembly GCA_034769895.1. Taxonomy (NCBI): domain Eukaryota; kingdom Metazoa; phylum Arthropoda; class Insecta; order Hemiptera; family Cicadidae; genus Magicicada; species Magicicada septendecula. The sequence goes on from CM068369.1 coordinate 391,358,311, forward strand.
CAGGGAACCACTGGAGCCAAAATGCAAAAGATAACTGAACAAATATATTTACCTGTCAGTATAAATGGTAACAAAACCCAAACAGTAGCTCTAATAGCCCCGAAACTCATTCATGATTGTATTATTGGGGTAGATACGTTGCTAGAATGGAAAGCAAAAATAAATTTTAAAAGAAATACCATTACGATGGAAATAAATGCTAATAAAATAAATGTAGGTATTAAAGAGTTTAAGCATTGGAACTCGGTAAGTGTCGTAAAAGGGTATATAGAGAAACCTGTGGTTGACGATAGGAGTGACCAGCACTGTATTGATGATACTCCAGAAATCAATATTGGGACTGAGTTGAACAACGAGCAACAGAACAAAATTCAGCAACTCGTTGGTGAGTATAGTGATGTGTTCAGAACAGAGCCTGGAAGAGCTAGGTTCTATGAACATCAGTTGACACTAACTGAAAATGCATCATTTGTACGAAGGACTTATCCAATCCCTCTACATTATAGCGATGAAGTGGAGAAAGAGATCCAACAAATGTTAGCGAATGGAGTTACAGAGAGAGCAAGTAGTCCCTATATAAACCCTTTAGTAGTTGTCACCAAGCCGAACGGGAGTATCCGATTATGCTTAGATGCTAGGAAGTTAAATTCTTTATTAGTACCAGATTACAAGTGCGCTATGAGTGTGGAAGAATTGTTTCAAAAATGTAATGGGGTTAAGTATATGACCAAACTAGACTTAACATCAGGTTTTTGGCAGATCCCCATCAGAAATTGTGATAGAAAGTATACGGCATTTTTGTATAAAAACAAGTGCTACCAATTTAAAGTGGTACCTTTTGGCCTGAGCACCAGCTTAGCAGCAATGGTAAGGTGTTTAGACAGTGCCTTAGGTAATGAGGTAGAGAAGTATACATTAGTGTTCGTAGATGATATTCTATGTGTGTCACAAACATTCGAGGAGCACTTAAAACATTTAAAGAATATTTTTGAAAAATTAAGATCAGCAAACATGACGCTGAATCTAAGGAAATCAGAGTTTGGTAAGGAGGACATTAAGTTCTTAGGTCACCGAATCTCATTGGAAGGCATAACCACGGACCCAGAGAAGGTAAAAGCCATACAAGAATTTCCAACTCCAAAGAACTGTAAGCAGCTAAAGTCATTTCTAGGTTTAGCTAACTACTATCAAAAGTTTACAAGTAAGTACGCAGAAAGTACTGTTCCATTGTTAAAGTTGATAAACAAAGCTATTAAATGGAAGTGGACAAAGGACCACGATGAAGCACTGCAACAAGTGAAAAAAGTCTTCTTATAAATACTGTTGTATTAAATCATCCAAGGATAGGAGAAAGATTTTACTTGCAAACAGACGCCAGCAATATTGCTATTGGAGCAAACTTGTATCAGATCGATGAGAAGGGCCAAAAAGCGGTATTAGGATTCGTAAGTCGCACACTTAAAGGGGCAGAATTAACCTATTTCACGACAGAAAAAGAGCTATTAGCGATAGTGCATAGCCTGTCAAAGTTTAGAAGTTATATTCTGGGTGCTAAATTTACTATAATCACCGACAATAAGGCGTTAGTGTTTTTATTAAAGTGTAAAATGCTAGGTGCTCGTCTGACTTGTTGGATCTTGGCTATACAAGAGTATCAATTTGAAATACAGTATTGCAAAGCGAAAGACAACTTAGTAGCAGATGTACTCAGTAGAAATCCACCATCAGAAAACAACATGGAAACAGATAATGTTAAATATAGTAGCAATGATATTGGTATTTACGCAGTAAAACATATAACGAAACCTGAAGTAGTTAGACGACTTAAAGAAATAGGGACTCATCAGCAACAAGACCCTAGGATTAGTGTAGCTTGGAGGAGTGCAGTTACCAATTCCAAACCAGGATTTTCTATATATGGAGGTAAGCTTATATATATATATATATAAGCTATGTTCCCATAAGTGGAAGTTACTATTACCTAGCTGTATGATAGATGAACTTATTTGGGAATGCCACTTGTCATTAGGCCACGCTGGATTTAAAAAATGCCATCTAGCCTTAACCGAAAGTTTCATAGGAAGGGGATTAGCAAAACGCATGAAAAGGTTATTATCTACTTGTGACCTGTGCCAGAAATGTAACACCCAAACTTAGCTACAAGGGTAGTGTTGCGGTTTGGAAGCTCTTGAATAATCGTGAGTTATTCCAAAGACGCTAATGAGGAAGGCTGGATTGTTTGTTAGAAAGAAGTGGACTGTATTAGAGATGTTGAACATTCGTTTATTGAAAAATCTGATTGCTAATTACGATCGGCACGTGCAGATGCATTTGAGGCAATAACGCCCGAATTTAATTTTGAATGAAATCGTGGTCCATTGTAGATGGACGCAGGTAGATGAATAAAATGAAATATTATAAATGCATGCTGAAAAATAGCCAGAAGCCGCGGCTGTAAGAGAAGTGTTTTACGAGAGTTGCGCTCGGAGTCGTGTTATAAACTGAACTAAAACTGGCTTGCAGTCGGCGATGCTGGTCGGTTCCAACGTTTGATAAACGCGTGACGTCATCCGCGCGTGCCGTGTAATGGTAGTAGACTGCTTACAGCTGATAAACCAGTACAAAGTTTAAACATACTGCCCGCCAAAATCGGGACGATTTTGTACATTAAAGGTTAAATTGAACAATATAATAATTAGACTTACATGTCGTAAGCGATACAATAATTGGCGCACTGGCCAGAGAGCAATGACATAATAAACATAATATAAATTCAATTAACAATCACCAAGCATACAATAAATTGACCCTTACGCCAATAGCAAGGGCTTACTTACGTTAAAATTATTCAAAACATAATAGTAATACAATACGCACAATAATGCAATAATTAAGTAAGTATTGATCTTTCCCTAATGATACCCCTTTATAATTGCCAAGCATTACAATAACAAGTGATAACACCATAAAAAATACAATAATTTCCCCATGATATTGACATAACAACCCCAATGAATTTCATAATGTTTGACCCTTAGAAAATACAATACATATATAGAATAATTGACACTATAAATGACACTTGTGGTTCTCAGAATTTGCATCACACAAACATATTAACAATACACAACATCCATAATGATTGATAGTACATATGAGACATAGTCACTGTTGCTGTAATAGCTAGCGACACTTAACAATGTTACAATGCTTATGATACAATTGACTTGTATGCTCGCCCCGGGGAATGTCCCGGGCGTGTTCCATGTAATGTGGCACGCACACACTCACACACACACACACACACACACACACACACACACCTCGTATGTCTCGTATGGCACGCATACGATTAGTTTGTTGCCACCGGAAGGGGGCATAATTTGTGGATGGGTCGGCGTAAGATACCTAGCGCGGTGCGAACTTCTGCGACGCGTACTAAGGAATCTTGACCCGGAAAAACATTGGTAATTACCCCACGCTTCCATTCTAGAGGGGGGGAATTGTCATCCAAAATGAGGACAAGTTGTCCGACGTTCAAATTCTTTAATGGGGTGCGCCATTTATTGCGCTGCTGCAGCTGGTGCAGATAATCCCTAGACCACCGTTTCCAGATGGTGTGCCGAGTTTTGGAATACTCGGCCATTTTCCTAGTTAATTAGGTGACGGTCATTGCGGGGGTTTGTGATTTAATTATTTGAGCGATGTATGAGCCATTATCTGTCTTGTTCGCGATCCGTGCGCGCTCTAGGGGGGAGTGATAGAGATATTTTTCTTGTGTCTACGGAGTTCAGTATTCGTCAGGCAGCCGAACTCGAAACAGTTCCAATTTCTCCCGGCGGACATCAGTTTGATTTTGTACTCTGCTATTAACCATCATGACTAGATAATCGACTAAGCGACTCTTCGGGTTCCCGACCTAAGACGATCTCGATCCACTCCAGCGGGTGGCCGAAGTTCTGCCACCCATGACATTACACGAGTAATTCTCCGTCTGTGCCGTCGGGAGGAAGAAATGGACAACACACCAGGTTTTGTGCCGGATTTCACAGGTGACATTTAACCATTTATCTATATTTTGGCCTCTACAATGTAGAACACCGTATTCTCTTCCGGGAACTTCTCCAATTAAAGTTGTTGGGACACAAGTCCAGCGAGACAATAAGTGCTTTTAAATTTTGTCAGTATATTTTATTAAGGCTTATGCCCCCTTAGTAAATGTGAGCCCGGACGGGGTCATGCGCTACCGAATTTTGCTAGAAATTTTCTTTAAGGGTAAAAGTGTGGGTGACTTAAGTTTACTGATTTGTAGGGGGTGAATTATGCTTACATTGATTAAGGGTATTCATAGCTATATGGGTTTCGTTTTTTTTGTAGATTTAAAGGTTTGGAGTGGTGCTGTAACCTGTGGACGTCACCCGCTGGTGCCGTTAGTACAGGTCTATAGCATGTTTTAGGTTGCTGAAACTGGTGGTGCGCATGGCCTCGCCTGTGGCCAAGCCTACACTGTAGAAACAACTCAAACGTGTTTTATTAGGGGCTGATGTTATAAGGTTTTTTTTAATTAAAATGGTCTTTATATATATATTTTATAAAATTATATTAACTCAGTAACATTTCAATTAGTGAAATTTCATTCAGTTCTTTTACTGCCATAGCCAGTGTACTACTAGTTAAATTGTTAATATGAGCACACTATTGGTTCAATCATAAACCATATTTTATATGTTTTATAAAAATTATATTAACTCAGTAACAATTCAATATAAGTGAAATTTCATTCAGTTCTTCTACTGCCATAGCCAGTGTACTACTGGTGCAGTTGTTAATATGAGTACACTATTGATTCTTACTGCTATTCATAAATTCTGTTATACCTTCCTACGGCCGTGCGCCCATGTTGACCTGGCCATGGCGCAGTCCTATCTGGGGGAGCTTTTCTAAAATTTTGAAATTTTGTGATAATTTCTTTGGTTGCAAGCAGTCATCACTGGACTGGTTTATGGTTTGGTTTATGAAGGTTTATGTAGGCTGGGTACTTTACCCTTTCACAGTATTTTGGGATGGGAATCTAGGTTACTGATACTGAAGATGCTATTCTTCGGTGGCATGGTTAAATGTTTCTGAGCTGCCTGCCAGGTGAACATGTGTGTAGTATATATATATGTGTGCATATCGATATGTGTCCGCCATGTGTATTTATGTAACTATTTATTTGTGTGTAATTGTGTGTGCATATTGATTGATGTTATAGTTATTTATATTTGCGAGGTATTATTATGCTGATGTCTACATGTAATTTAATTTGAGGAAAGGATACTTGCATGTTATTTGAACTAGCTAAATAAAATTGTTATTGTTGCTAAACAATGAGTTTAATTGCAAGTCCCGTCATACTGGACCCAGCGCAGTTTTGGCTTCCCTAGGCTCTAGCCTAGTTTTAAATAACCAGTGGCCCCTCTTTCAAAAAAAAAAATAATAAAATAAATAAAATAAAATATTAAAAAAAAAAAACTTTTTTTAATAAAGTCTAAAAGTTGAAAGAGGGGTTACAATGGTCTGCGTAAATTTTTGGAGCAGAAGCCATCTGCCCAAATGAGTATTATTGCCTTGTGTATAGTCGGGTTCCGGAAGTGCCGTCAGTGGAGCACCGACCAAAAAATGAGCGGGTGTTAAGGGTTCAGGGTCTCTAGCATCGTCGGACACCGCGCATAACGGGCGTGAATTAAGGCAAGCCTCAATTTGAGAAAGAAGGGTAGAATATTCCTCAAAATTCAAGACCGTACTGCCAATTACGCGACGTAAATGGAATTTAACACTCCTTACACCACTTTCCCACAAACCACCGAAATGAGGGGCTGAAGGGGGGATAAAGGACCATTTGATGCCGTGGAGACCGCAAAACTCCAGAGAAGATTGCTCAACTTCCTTGGAGGTTAAAAATTTGTACCAATCATGCAACGTGTGGTTGGCACGACGAAAATTCGTGCCATTATCCGAAAATATTTGCGCGGGAATACCTCTGCGCGATATGAATCTTTTAAAGCCGCTATAAAGGCGTTGGAAGTGAGATCCGACACCAATTCTAAATGGATGGCCCTAGTACACATGCATATAAATAGAGCGATATATGCCTTGGTCGTGGACTTAGAGCGCTGCCCGCCATGGCGCAAAAGCACCGGACCTGCGTAATCCACGGCCGACTGTCAGAATGGCCTTGACGGCGTGACCCTAAAAGAGGGTAATTGACCGAGTAATTGATTCGCGCCTTTAGCCCGGAAACGAAAACAAGTGACACACTTATGTATCACTGAGCGGATATAGGACTTATCGTGTATGATCCAATACTTACGCCTAAGCGAAGCTTGAGTTGATTGCACTCCAGCGTGCAACAAACGGATGTGTTCGTATTCAATTATTAATCTCGTGAGATGAGAGTGCGGGTGTAAAATTATTTGGTGTTTAGTCTCGTAGCTAAGTGGGGAGAATTGCAAGCGTCCACCCACTCTTAAAATGCCTGATTTATCCAGGAATGGGTTGAGAGCAAGAATTTTACTACTGCGTGGAAGGCACCGGTGTGCCTCAAGTTCCCTAACCTCTACGTCGAAATGCAAGTTCTGAGATTGCCGGACAAAAACCAAGAGCGTGTCAGACAATTCTTGAGCCGACAAAAAGGACGTGTCTCTATCAACCACCGCGAGCCTAGAATTGCGAAAAAATCGACGGCAGTATGCGACGACGCGAATAAGCCTCGTAAGAGATGAATAATTTTCAATGTAACTATGTGTTGAGGACGCGACAATTAGTGAGGTTTGAGCCTGCTTGCGACGTTCCTCTTCAATGTCGGGAAAAGTACAGGGAGTATTAATGTCGAACGCGCTGACCGGCCATGAGGCCGCATCACGAGCCAACCAGGAGGGACCATGCCACCATTGAGTATGACAGTGCAAACTACGAGGGAGGCAACCGCGCGATAAAACGTCGGCAGGGTTCTCATTTGATACTACATGACGCCAAATTCCCTTGCTGCTAACAAGACGCTGTATTTCCGCGACACGGTTGGCCACAAATACCTTCCAGCGGGAAGATTGCTGATGTATCCAGTACAACGCTATCATCGAATCCGAATAAAGATATAGTCCGTCAAAATTGTAATCGACGGCATTTAAAACCTTGGACGTTAATAGAGCCAACAATAAACAAGCACAAAGTTCAAGTCTAGGAAGCGTTATCTGTTTCAGCGGAGCGACCCTAGATTTAGCACACAACAAGTTTGATGATATGGCGCCGTTCGAATAGACCGCCCGCACATAAATGCAACACGCGTAACCTTTAACCGAAGCGTCGGCGAATCCGTGCAGCTGCAATGAACTAACCGGGTAACTGTTCGAACTCTTAACCGACCTCGTAATCTCAAAATGAGTGTCGGAGACTAATTGGGCGTATAATTCCAACCATTGATTGGCTAATGATCCGGACAAGGGTTCGTCCCAATCAGTGCCCGCCAACCACAACTGCTGCACGAAATGCTTGCAGCAAAATGTGATGGGAGCGATTAGACCTAGTGGATCATAGATCCCGGCGATGATTGCCAACACGCTTCTCTTGTTGAGAACGGTTAAATTGTCATCACCCCTAACGGTGTATAAAAAGTTATCCCCCTCAACATTCCATTGTATGCCCAAGGTACGCACGTTTTGACCCTTGCTGAAGTCACGGGTTACTTGGGCGCGAAGAGTCATAATCTTATGGTGGTTAGAGAACCATTTATGTAACGAAAAACCATACCTCCTCAACAACTTCTCGATCTCGCATTTCATTTCAGCTAAACTGTTCGGATCATCCGAACCCGTTATGAGATCGTCTACGTAAAAGTCATTTGCTATGGCCTTAGCAGCTGTAGGGTAATCGGATTTATTTTCATATGCTATTTGAGCCAGACAACGCGTAGCAAGGAAGGAGGCACTAGCAGTGCCATATGTAACCGTCCTTAACGCGTAATGTCGCAATTCCTTATGCGGTGCATCACGCCAAACAATGCGTTGCAAGTTTGAATCCTTAGGATTAACAATGATCTGGCGATACATCTTTTCAATGTCCGCAATAAGTACGTATCGGTGGGTGCGGAACCGAACCATTATCGAAAAGAGATCCTGCTGGATCGTAGGACCGACCATTAAAGTATCGTTAAGGGACAAATTATTAGTGGTTTTAGCGGATGCGTCAAATACCACGCGCAATTTAGTGGTTAAGCTAGAGTCTTTGAAGACTGCGTTATGGGGCAGATAAAAGATCTCTGACCTGTCAAGCGACAGATCGTATTCATTAAGCGGCGACATGTGGCCAAGTCTTAAGTAGTCACTCATGAACTCACTATAATCCTTATAAAGGGTAGGGTTCTGCTTGAATTTGAATTCTAACGATTGGAATCTGCGTATGGCTCCGCGGAGAGAATCTCCCAAATAATATTTATCAGATCTGCGGGGCAGGGCTACCACGAATCTCCCGTCGCGATTGCGGCTAGTGTTTTCCACGAAATGCCTTTCACACGGTGAGTCCTCAGATCGGGCTTCGCGACTAGAGATCTCCTCCAACTTCCAAAATTCCTTTAGTTGCGAGGAAATCTGATTATCGTCCCTACAGACCATAAAGGAAGAAACCGTTTTAGTCATATCGACGTTGAATGGTAAGTCACCGGCCAAAATAAATCCTAACTTGGTTTCCTGAATTATAGGAAAGTGTGGTCCGCGCGTATATTTCACAGGTTCAATTAATTGGAGAAAATATTGAGCGCCGATTAATATATCGACTTGCGACGAGCAATGTAGGTGAGGATCCGCCAAGAATATGCACTTGGGTAAATTTAAAGAGGCAAGATTGAACGACTCCGCCGGTAAATTATTAGTTATACTGGGTAATACGGCACAATGTACGTTTAACGTGAAGGGTTTATAGCGTGAATGTAGCCTTACATTAGTACTGAAATCAGCCTGGGAAAGCGAGTTGTTTATACCCGTGATGGGCAGTTGCGACTTAACCAATTGGAGGCCCATCCTGCGGGCGAAATCCATTGTGCAAAAGTTCGCTTGAGAACCGGAATCCAGTAATATCCTAACGGGAAATTTTTTGCCGACTTTATTGTATGTCATACAGACGGCGGTAGATAACAATACCGATTTATTGGTCTGTGATTTCAGTGAACACTGGTTGTTAACAGAAGTTACGTCCCTGTTGGGGACATGAATCGTGGTGTGGTGACGCCTAGAACATTTTTTACATGAGAATTTTGAGGGACATTTTGAACCCTCGTGTCCCGAACGGAGACAGTTTAAGCAAAGTTTGTTTTTTATTAACGCTTTTTTTCTATCAGGGATAGACAGCGATGTAAATTGTGGACAATCGCTAAGTCTATGTCCACCGTTACACAGCCTGCATAAATTGTTTCTAATATGTGAGTGGAATGCGCCTTTTGGAGTGCTTATCTGTTTAACTGCTTTGCGATAAGGAGACTTATCGCTTTTGTTCAACCTGCTCGTTGGGCTAGTCGCGTTATCGATATTTTGCAGTAATTTCCTACGTGAATTTAGAAAATTTATAAAATTATTAAAATCAGGGAGTTTATGCTCCGATAAACTCTCTTTCCACAAACGTAAAGTGTAACTGTCAAGTTTTTTGGCTAAATAATTCACGGCAATAATTTCAAACGTGTTGACTGGCAGTTTGAGATTATTTAAAGCGTTTATATTTGCAGAGATTTGATCAATAAATTGCGATATGCTAACTTGGGATTCCTGCTGAACTAATGGTACGTCTAGGACATTCCACACGTGGTGAGCGGAAACAATCAGCTTACTATCATATCTATTCCTCAACAGATCGATAGCCACCGCGTAATTCTCATGTGTTATGGGCAACGATTTTATTACGTTAAGCGCCTCGCCATGTAATGACGAGTGCAAATAATGAAGTTTCTGTATATCTGTCAGATCTGCTCTGACATGAATTAGTTCCATAAAAATATGGTAATAATGTTGCCATTCCACAATACTACCCTCAAACCGTGGTAATTTTATCGGTTCCAATTGAATGGGGGGTGTTTTAGGCTGTTTACCATCAGCATTAATTACTGGTTTTTGGTTCATATGCTCAGCTTGCTCCAACAAGTGTTGCAATTTACATTCTATAGCACAGAGATCGTCCTCCGTTTGCACTCTATCACTTGTTAACGCAACGTCTGCTTCCTCAGCCTCGATTTGTGACTGAATCTCGTCATATTTGGTGGATAATTCCATCAAATGACGCAGTTTTATTTTGAGCGCATGAGGATCGCTGTTTAACAAATCGAAATTATCCGCGAAGGTATTTATTCGGGATATTGAGGCCTTAATTGTACCTCGTTTTTTTATTAGAGCCCTTACATCGGCCATTATTACAGTTTAAGATAAAAAGGGAAAGATATTTAGAAAGCAATTGAGCATCGAGCATGTGAACCACAAACTCAATTTTGAATGAGTTTAAATACGTTTGGTAGCTAGCGATCGTTGTTTTGAACATAAACTTACTCTCTCTAACTAGTCAAACTCGTTGGCAGTTAAATTATTGAAATTATAAATCTAAATGGTTACAAAGTATAGCTTTATCTTTAAAGTTCTGACTGATAATGAGCTGCCAACCATTTATTAATTTGTATTGTGTAATAAGTTATTTGTTTATATAAATATGTCAAAAAATACCCACTGAGTGAAATATTATTAAAAAATCAAATATAGGTAAAGTTTATAGTCACGTGGCCGTCGATCCATTCGTGATGAAGCTGGCTTCGATCCCGTTTGGAGCTGCTACACCTCCTGTCTCTGCCGGTCAGCCGATGCCTCACATTGTACCCTCCATCAATTAAAGCTGTGGAATCTCGAAAATGTTGTCCTGTTTCGTCCCGTCGTCTCTGGTCTACTGCTTGGCTGAATCTTGTCGAGATGATTGCGACGTGATTCACAATAATGGTGTCGCTCAGGACGAAAATGATGCCCGTATGTCGTGATTAACTTCAGATTGGTTTTTCCAGAAATGATGTGTATAAATAAATGCTGTCGCCTGTGTACTCAGATATGAGAAATCTGTGCCGTGGGGACCAAAAATGATGTAGTTTTTTGGGCCCGAAAATATGAAATCCTGCCTGGTTGGACCAAAAATGATGTCGTTTTTGGCCCGAAAATATGAAATCCTGCCCGGATGGACCAAAAATGTTGCGGTTTGGAAGCTCTTGAAAAATCGTGAGTTATTCCAAAGACGCTAATGAGGAAGGCTGGATTGTTTGTTAGAAAGAAGTGGACTGTATTAGAGATGTTGAACATTCGTTTATTGAACAATCTGATTGCTAATTACGATCGGCACGTGCGGATGCATTTGAGGCAATAACGCCCGAATTTAATTTTGAATGAAATCGTGGTCCATTGTAGATGGACGCAGGTAGATGAATAAAATGAAATATTATAAATGCATGCTGAAAAATAGCCAGAAGCCGCGGCTGTAAGAGAAGTGTTTTACGAGAGTTGCGCTCGGAGTCGTGTTATAAACTGAACTAAAACTGGCTTGCAGTCAGCGATGCTGGCCGGTTGCAACGTTTGATAAACGCGTGACGTCATCCGCGCGTGCCGTGTAATGGTAGTAGACTGCTTACAGCTGATAAACCAGTACAAAGTTTAAACAGGTAGAAATGCAAACAATCCAAGCTAAAGTGAAAGGAGAGTTACTAGCTGTGGATTATTACGGGCCTCTACCAAAAGCAAAAGGGGGGGTAAAGCACATTCTAGTTACCATAGATTTCTTTTCCAAATTTGTAAAATTATACCCAGTCCAAAGAGCCACGACAAAAGCAACACTAAGAGCATTAACGAAGGTCTACATCCCACAGTATGGTAAGCCAAGGAAAATATTGTCCGACCAAGGAAAACAGTTCACCCATAACCTATGGAGAGAAACCTTGGAAGAATTAAATATTAAACCTATTCTTACATCCATACGTCACCCTCAAGCAAATTTAGCTGAGAGAGTAAATAGAGAATTATAGAGGTATTTTAGAATATTGTGTAATCAGAACCATTCTGCATGGGTAGACTACTTAAGTTTTATTTCAGATTGTATAAATAATACATGCAATGAAACAATGGGGTACACACCTTCAGAATTGTTTATTAATAAAGAACCTGTACATGTATGGACAAAAACCATAAAAAGTCCACCCAACTACAATCTACCTATCCCATATGAGGTAAAAACCAGGATAGCAGAAGAGAGAATACAAAGAGAAGGTCAAAAGAGAGTAGAACGATATAATCGAACTCACAAGTTGGTAAGGTTTGTGGAAGGAGAGGAAGTGCTAGTGAAAGCGAATCCTGTATCCCCTGCCATAGAAAATACCACGGCCAAGTTCTTTCCGATATTCATGGGACCTTATAGGATAGATAAACAGATTGCAAGGTATACATATCTGTTAAAAGATGTGGAGAAAAATAAAATTATAGGAAAGTACCATGGGGATAGTTTAAGGAAATATAACAAAAATATTGACCCATAAAGAAATAATAATTTGAGCCATAAGGTATGAGAGTCAAACCTGGTCAAATAAAATAAATAAATAATTGTTTTGAATCAATATTAATAATAATATTAAAAATATTATTTAAATAAATGTAGAATTTATATTTAAATTATTGACATTAATTAATCCAAAATGATGATTAAAATGATCACATAAATTTCCAATATACCATGTTAGGTTAAGAAACATTGTAATCTTCAGATATAAGATAGGTGTAAGTAACATTGTATAAGTGAAGGCTTGTGCGGGAAAAAGGGCTAAAGTAAATGTGCAAAAAATTTTAATCAGTGTAAAATTGTACATTAAAAAAAATTTAATGATTTAAATAATCATTTTTTTTTATACGGAGTGGGGGTATATATAACGATTCATAATAGCGTCCTATCAGAGCGTTATATGAAAGCTATAGACGGTACGAGCGTAACGCTGTAAGATAGAGAGAGAGCGTATAATCGCAGCCATCTCACTCTAACCACGTCACCGCTACAGTAGAATCCAGTTCAAACAGGTAATTTTACTCAAAGCGAATTATCAGTTGAACCTGCGATAACTTCAAGAGTTGTAAATATACGGCAATTCTGAAAACAGCATTGTATTCAGCAAGAAAAGCTTTATAAGTAGCCGCAAGCTCAGTTAATATAATTAACAAATAAAGAAGTTATACGGATGACGCACGCCAACAGGAATAACGAGAGAATTATGCTACGTAGGAATAAGGTGTTTTCACACACACACAGATAAAGACCTAAGCAACAATATTCTGTGGTCAGATCTTCGGAAACGTGTTTAAAATACCTATAATCAATCGATTTGCAAATACAGGAAGTACGATTTTGACAAGAATTTCTCTGCCGTTTGGAACCTGTCACGGAATGTTTGACCGACTTGTTCGAGATTGTCGAAACTGGAAAAACGCATGATTTATTTGTACAACCAATCAGCAGCCCGTATTTAAAACAGACGCCAGCTAAAAGCGAGGGGTAACATCACTCTTCGTTCGGTATTTAAACACACTAGACGTGTATAATTCACATACAGAAATTTTTAAATTACACAACAGTGAAAATTAAGTTCTAAATCGAGAAGTAGTCCGCAGTGTAGATGAATTAACAACATTCAATAACACTATCTGCGTAAAACAACCATTAATTAATTAATTAGTTAATTAATTAATCCATCAGCCGTGAAGGACCTGTGCTACAGAAGGCTACAGCATCTGTAATTGCCAGGGCATCATCCACAACATTGATCAATCCATTCTTCTGTGCAACACCATCGAAAGGAGGACCTCTACAGATTCCTATCTTCGGTCAACGCATCAAACAGTAAGAAATAGATTCATTGATCAATGACATAAGCGCTAAACAAATAATAAAACAATAAACAATTTTAAAAAGACACTAAGAAAAGCACACATTGTATTGTAACTATAAGATTAGTTCTAATATAGTATAGGGGTGTTGAATGGAAAGTGGTGTGTAGTATTGGACGTGCAAATTATTGCAGACCTGTTCTTTAGCACTGGTTTGGGAGATAGAAATCTCTTAATAAAACCAGATAAGAGCTATAGGTCGTTTGAGCGTCTTTATCATTACTTTCCACACTCACTCAATAATTATAAGGTTAGGGTAGAATTAAGGCCTACCATTAACAAGTTAAAGTTTAAAAATCATTTATTAAAACATTAAAAATAATAATCAAGCAAATCTTAAAGTGTTATTTGTAACGATTCCTCTTGAAAACCACAATCACTGAACGAATCCTGAGAAAGAGTGTCTCCATGCGCTGAGCTAAGCTGAAACCGTGTCATTTGTATCTGGGATTTGTTCTGGCGCCCAGGTAAAGTAATATCACGGGTAAGTAACTTTTTATCTAACATCACAAATATTAGATAATTGTGTCAGACGAAAGGGAGCGTTGTAATATATATTGCAAGAAAACACAAGATGATGATCTAGAATAAGTATATCAGAGCATGGATGACGGACATTAACATGTTTTAAATTGATTTATGCAATGTTTGTCAATTAGCTATAAGTTTTGTATTTAGTGATGGATAAGGACTTGTGTTATACAAAATTCTTTGTAAATTTTTGCTCTATAATGTCATGTAATTTGTTTGTGAATATGTGCGCGCGTTCGCGTGTGGTGAACCTTCGTGTTATACCTTCCGCGTTTGTTATCCGATCGGCATGAGACTTGGACAGTGAATTATTTATGAAAATAGCTACATTTTCTATATACTCTGTTGTTCACAGCTATTTTTTAAATGTGGGTTTTTAGTTATTGAAAACTCAACTTTTGACTCCTATCAATTGAAAAGTAATAAAAATTCTAGATAAAATTTTGCAGGCACTCGCAGATTTATACTAAGATTCGCCTGCAACGCGTCTATCTTTTGTCCAATCTACCACGTAGACAGTTGATTGACCAATCAGAAGCGCCTAAATTCAGTCAGATCCGTCGTCGGTTGTCAGGTGTACTTCGGGGCAGTTCATCGGAAGCCGTTGCCTAGTGAACGTGTTCTCTTCGTCAAGAGTTTTTCTTGTTCGAACTGGTTTAGTCCAGAGGAACTCTAAGTCTTGGGACTCTTTTCGAGTTTGACGATTAGAACCAAGCGGGTGAACTACCAGTTTTAAAATATTCAATTGCTATTAAGTATTAG
The DNA here is from genome assembly GCA_034769895.1 of Magicicada septendecula. NCBI lineage: Eukaryota > Metazoa > Arthropoda > Insecta > Hemiptera > Cicadidae > Magicicada > Magicicada septendecula. The sequence goes on from CM068369.1 coordinate 391,373,574, forward strand.
CAGAAGATTTTCCGCTTAGGGAGATTTATCTACCGTGATAAATCCTTATTAACCCTTAACTTGGCACGATTACACGTAAGTCAGAAAAAAATTATTTCTTGTAAAATTTTACATCCTCTGTCACTAATTAACACAAAAATGTAGTTTCTATTTGTTTACTTTTATGGATAGTAAAATTATGACCATGTAACCTATTGGTTACACTGCCAGTTTGTAAAAGAAATATGTTCTACTTTCCATGTAACCTATTGGTTACACTGCCAGTTTGTAAAAGAAATATGTTCTATATTCCATGTAGGTTAATGTTTACATTTCCATCACTTCTATTTATAGGAATGTAATAAATAACACTGTAAATTATAAAGAAACTGTTAATTTTAATTAATCAATGAAATTTAATTATAAATAACGTAATTATAAAAGTATTTTTGTATTATTATACTATTTATAAATGTCAAATTGAAAAGAATATAAATCAAATACTTGAATACAAAATATAATTATGAAAATGAAGATTATAATTCAAAATAGTAGAAAACAATGTACCAGACTATAATAAATACCTAATAAGAGAAGTATTGTCAATTAAATTATGCAAAAAATTACAAAAGAATAGTTCTGAATGTGAAAATGTATCTGATTTTTATAGATTTCTTAAACTATTTTAATTATTATGTATGCTTACATATTTATAATGTTTGTTTACAGTTGTCAACATTTTTTCAGTAATGATAATGTACAATCAAAACACTGATTTATAATATTGCTATTAGTTGAATAATATATTTTAGTTATTTTGATGTTTTGTGAAAGTCCAGAAAACAATTTCTATCTTTAACGAGACATAATCGTGTCTTGCATTTTCTGCATTCAACTGTTGTAACACCTTTTGGACACAATCTGCACCGCCCTTTGGTTGTGTAGACTGGAAAATGGTCAATGCAGTCAAATCTAATGATTTTCTGTGGACGAGGAAGGACAGGCGTTTTTATTGTCTTCTGTAATTTAGGTTTCTCTTCTGAAAATGGTCTTCCCCGCTTTCTGTTTTTCAGTTGTAGAGAATTTATAATTTCAAGCTTGAAATCTTTTAGTCTTTGTACTTTTTGTCTTCCCAGCAATTTGGTTTCTCGGCGGTATAGAAGCCAAGCATTATTTATGTAAAAGTACCTGATTCCTTTTCTACCTGACTGACCTCATCACACTCATTTTCACTTTCGGCATCCGAGTCTGCATGAGGGCGAGGAACAAGAATTTCGTAATTTGTACTATATTTACCCCTTTCTACTGCATGTCATGATATTTTCATAATTTCTTCAGTTCTTGCTTTTCGAGATGAAAATCCGCCAGTCTGAAAAAGACAAATAGGTAAATAAAATATAGATTCACATTATGTTGAGAGTATTTCCATGAAACATATTTCACACACACACACACACACACACACACACACACACACACACACACACACACACACACACACACACACACACACACACACACACACACACACACACACACACACATGCTTATATATATGCTTTGTCAACCTCTTTTTTATAGTAATTTGTAATTACATAAAACTACCATTGTTTTTACAAATAATTCAATATGTTGCTATGTAAGCCTACCATGATTTGTAAGCATATTGCTCTATATGAGTGATAATTTTTTATGTAATAACATAGCAGAAACAAACAAAAATATAGTTAGAAAATGTTTAGATATATGTCTGCCAACTTGGCAGTGTAACCTATAAGTAACATAATTTTTAAATTGTTCTCAAATTTTATATTTTCATAACTTTCATAAAATCAGTATGTGTGTAGACGCCTACAGTACTAAAGAACATAACAATTAAATAAAACATAAGAAAAACAAAGACAAACTACTAAAATTTAAACAAAATGCTTACCTGGAACAGCTGTTTTCTTATCCTTGAGGAAGCCATCATGACATTGCCAACTATAACGATGTTTATGCAAAAAGGACTGCAGATAGCAGCACTGAACAACGTGTATCTTACAGAACAAGCTGTAATCAAGTGAGCCAACATAAAATCATATGTTTTTCCGTTTCCGGGAAATTTTAAAAAAATTTTGAAATGTATGTATCCTATAGTTCACATTGCCAAGATAAGGGTTAACGCAGAACACTTCAAGAATAGCCGGAAGGTGTAAGTAATATAGCCTACACCGCTTTTAAAGAATATCATTCATTATCACACTGAGTAACAATAATTAATAATAACCAATTGCGAGCGAGTAAACAAACGATTCGGGAAGTGACAATTTGTGTGTAAAATCTGCATCAGTGGTATCAGCTGTTCGGCGAACCCCAGAGCAGAAAGGGTGAGAGTGAGAGTGAGAGAGAAGAGCGGCGATCATTGCAGAGAAGAGGGAGTGACGTCACGCCGAGTGTAAAGGAATTCTACGTTTCAAGGAAAACTTACCAAAGCTGAACTACATAAACTCTTTGATAACAAATAAAATACTATACATGACATTTTGTTTAAATTAAATATATCATATAAACAATTATTTACTTGTGTGATAAATAAATCATTTTTCTACACCTCCAATATAGACTTGTGCATAATTTATACACACATAATTAGCCTATGCGAAAATATTTATTTGTATCTTCGCAATATATATGCATATAATTTTTATTATAGTTACACAATTGTGATTAAACTCTTATTAAAGTGTCAATATATTATGTTATAAATAAAGTATTACTAATATTTTCAGAATATTAGGTTTATGGCTTGTTAATGTAAAACAACAAGAAGCATAAGAATAGCGATTCTTACCCTTATATAACACATTAACGTACATGCACAAACACAAGTTTGTATAGCCTACGTATATCATTTATTTTTGTATTGGTTACGTGATGAAATCAGTACAACTTGTCAACTGAATTTTTAAAAATTGTGTCTATTCTTGGACCGAACATAAAATCATTTTGTCATGTATTGATTCCTGGTCATTAGACATACATAAAAATTAAACATTTCTAACATACGAGTACAATATTACAGTAGGTCAGCCAAAAATATAGTAGATACGAGATAATTTTTGGCGTCAAAATTATCCATCAGAAAGCAAGTTTTCCTTTTTTTCCTAAAGAACTGAAGAAACTCGTGGTTGTGTAGAGAAAAGAAACATTAAAACCTGTGTAAACGTTTAAACGGGTAAGTTAAGTGATTTTTGAAAATATGTCCCTAACTTTAACATTATGAAAAAGGGTTTCGGTCTTTCATAATATACAATTTTGTTTTATAATCATTTGCGTCCATAGAAAATACTTTTTTATATACTGTACTACTAGTCAATACGAGAAGATATTCAATGTAATCTTAATTGAAGTTACGAACATGACCGATATTTCTGGAGTCTTATCTGAAGATTAAAGATATGAACGACAAAAGAATAAAGTACTTTCATGGTGTATAATACATACGACATGCCTATACGAGCTGTTGCAACCTTGTACGAGGCAGCTGTAAACGATGTAACTTGTTTTTGGTGTTTACTGCCAGTCTCCTTAAGTTTATGAGTTCGGTGAAAGTAACGCGTACGGTGCGTATTTTTAATGGCAACATAAAGTACTCGTAACGGCTTCACCTGTACGTTAGCTGCTGACTTACGTAGGAGATAAAACTGAATAAACCCAAATACCAAATACAGTACACGCAATCGCTGTGAATGGTTGTACTGGTTTGGTATCTACTTAAATACTATGAGTTGTGATTTGAGTGGCGTGATGTCAAATGTTTCTTTGTTTTCAACTTTTAATTTGCCACACTTTATGGCTTACTTGCTTTTATTATATATTCTATACCACGCAATGACTACTTGTAGGTACAAATATTGTTTAAAAAGTAATAAACTGTATGATTAAAAAAAGAATAATGAAAATTGTGATTGTTGTAATTGTGGATGGGGTCATTTTATTCCAACATAAAAATGATAACTAGTTCTAGATTTGTACTACAGTCATTAGAAATCGCATAAAACATAGTTTAACATTTTTTATGTTAAACTAGACAAATCTTTATATCATATTTTAACCAAGGCTTAAGCATAATCAAAGTATACAAATCAAATCATAATTTTGGTCGTATGCGATCGTGTATTTCATGTTTCACTGGATGAGTCCTTACTCAATATTTATACAATCATAAATAATATTGTACAAATGTAACAAATAAAAATGTGCATAAATTGTTTTCTGCCACATTCTTAATATATTTTGTTTATGATAATTATTAAGACATGCCTGAACTACTTTATTCCTTTATCAACACTCGGTCTGAACTGCGTGCAATTGTACGACGCGTTAAAAATTCTGACCACGATATTTACGAGCAAAGGATAAAGTAGTAGCAAAAGCTAGAATAAAATTCCAAAATGTGTTTGAACAAAAGTCGGGTTATTCAGCAATATGTAAAATTGTTGGAGGAAAAAATTTTAATTAGAGATAAGTAATCTAGAAGTTTCCCCACCCGATTGATATAACATTTTTCGCTCTCGTTATGTAATGCACGTCCACGAACAAAGGTTACAAAGGTTTACTAACAAACAACAAGAAGTCAATCAATCAAATTTTTTCGGGTATTATCGGTTTGAGTAGTTCTAAAGAAAGTAAAGATTAATTTAAGGGAAACACATTTATATATAACTTTTTATTTAAAGTAAGTGGATCGATTGTTTATACACAAGCAAAAAACAAAATGTATTTACAATGTAGACTGTACAGTTGTATCTTACATTTATTTAGGCCTATGTCTGTCAGGCATATTTTACAGCTCTAGGTAATATTTTGGTCGTGTGCAGGTTTTAAATTTGCGGATATTTGTAAAATTGTGGCCACCTCACTCCGAGCTCTAGAGATAACTATTCTTGTTGCAGTATAGTGTGCGGAAGCTTAAAGTGAGTGCTGTTACAAGAAATGATAGATCTTTAACGTATTACAAGAATACTGCTCTGTTTTGGTATAACTTAACTTACTTTTGTACAAAATAAAAACATTAATTCAAGTTAAACATTATTTTGCTCTACTTCCATATATCACAGAAACTACAAATAATATTTTGAAATTAAATAACGTCTGCATATTAATTAGAATTTTAAATTATATCATTTAGTAACTAAGTAAATTTCTTATTCATGTGTACGAAAGCAAATGTAAAAAAATATGGGAGCCTCAGCTAAAGTTGGACCTTCGTAAGTGGTGTACCTCAAGAGGAAGCAGTATTTCTTTAATTGATAAGAATCTTCTCTCTTGTGGATTTATCGTCATTCTGTCACTGATACGAAGCTCTCCTGACAATTGAATGCACAATTTTACTTTTGTTGTCGCTGATCTATCAATCTAGTGTAAAGAAATAAACGATTAAGATCTGTATTTTGACTATATGATTAATTTATATGAAAGTATTGAATATGTTATATTTATTTTTTCCTAAGAATCATAAACACCAGCAAAAATAATGGATACCAAAGGCAAACATTATACTTCTCTTTTCGATAGGTTGTTTGATAATAAAAGCGTCGTCTGTGCAGGATCTGCCCTTCCTAAAACACTTCAGCTCTTCCAGAAGAAGCGTTTCATTTATTATTGTATCTTTATCCACTGATATAAATTTTATATAATGGGTATATTACGCTTATACCTTGGTAGTTCCCTCATTCATTTCTTTCCCCTTCTTAAACGGAGAGACAACTGCATTCCTCCGTGCATCTGAAATGCGTCCAACACATGTTAGAGAAATGGACTGTTGCGGTTTGGAAGCTCTTGAAGAATCGCGAGTTATTCCAAAGACGCTAATAAGGAAGGCTGGATTGTTTGTTAGAAAGAAGTGGACTGTATTTGAGATATTGAATATGCGTTTATTGAATAATTTGGTTTGTTAGTTACGATCGGCACGTGCGGAAGCATTTGAAGCGATAATGCCCGAGATTAATTTTGAATGAAATCGTGGTCCATTGCAGATGGACGCAGGTAGACGATTAAAGTGAAATGTTATAAATGCATGCTGTATAATAGCCAAAAGCCGCGGCTGTAAGAGAAGCGTTTAACGAGAGTTGCGCTCGGAGTCGTGTTATAAACTAAACTAATACTGGCTTGCAGTCGGCTAGGCTGGCCGATTGCAAGGTTTGATAAAAGCGTGACGTCATCCGCGCGTGCCGTGCAATGTTAGTAGGCTGCTTACAACTGACAAAACAGTACAAAGTTTAAACATACTGCCCGCCAAAATCGGGACGATTTTGTACATTAACGGTTAAATTGAACAATATAATAATTAGACTTACATGTCGTAAGCGATACAATAATTGGCGCACTGGCCAGAGAGCAATGACATAATGGACATAATATAAATTCAATTAACAATCACCAAGCATACAATAAATTGATAACACCATAAAAATACAATAATTTCCCCATGATATTAACATCACAATCCCAATGAATTTCATAATGTTTTGACCCTTAGAAAATACAATACATATATAGAATAATTGCCACTATAACTGACACTTGTGGTTCTCAGAATTTGAATCACACAAACATATTAACGATACACAACATTCATAATAATTGATAGTACATATGAGACACAGTCACTATTTCTGAAATAGCTAGCGACACTTAACAATGTTACAATGCTTATGATACAATTGACTTGTATGCTCGCCCCGGGGAATGTCCCGGGCGTGTTCCATGTAATGTGACACGCGCACACCCATGCATACACACACACACACACACACCGTAAGGCACGCAAACGAATAGCTTGTTGCCACCGGAAGGGGGCATAATTTGTGGATGGGTCGGCGTAAGATACCTAGCGCGGTGCGTACTTCTGCGACGCGTACTAAGGAATCTTGACCCGGAAAAACATTGGTAATTACCCCACGCTTCCATTCTAGAGGGGGGAAATTGTCATCCAAAATGAGGACAAGTTGTCCGACCTTCAAATTTTTAAATGGGGTGCGCCATTTGTTGCGCTGCTGCAGCTGGTGCAGATAATCCCTAGACCACCGTTTCCAGATGGTCTGCGTAAATTTTTGGAGCAGAAGCCATCTGCCCAAATGAGTATTATTGCCTTGTGTATAGTTGGGTTCCGGAAGTGCCGTCAGTGGAGCACCGACCAAAAAATGAGCGGGTGTTAAGGGTTCAGGGTCTCTAGCATCGTCGGACACCGCGCATAACGGGCGTGAATTAAGGCAGGCCTCAATTTGAGAAAGAAGGGTAGAATATTCCTCAAAATTCAAGATCGTACCGCCAATTACGCGACGTAAATGGAATTTAACACTCCTTACACCACTTTCCCACAAACCACCGAAATGAGGGGCTGAAGGGGGGATAAAGGACCATTTGATGCCGTGGAGACCGCAAAACTCCAGAGAAGATTGTTCAACTTCCTTGGAGGTTAAAAATTTGTACCAATCATGCAACGTGTGATTGGCACGACGAAAATTCGTGCCATTATCCGAAAATATTTGCGCGGGAATACCTCTGCGCGATATGAACCTTTTTAAAGCCGCTATAAAGGCGTTGGAAGTAAGATCCGACACCAATTCTAAATGGATGGCCCTAGTACACATGCATATAAATAGAGCGATATATGCCTTGGTCGTGGACTTAGAGCGCTGCCCGCCATGGCGCAAAAGCACCGGACCTGCGTAATCCACGGCCGACTGTCAGAATGGCCTTGACGGCGTGACCCTAAAAGAGGGTAATTGACCGAGTAATTGATTCGCGCCTTTAGCCCGGAAACGAAAACAAGTGACACACTTATGTATCACTGAGCGGATATAGGACTTATCGTGTATGATCCAATACTTACGCCTAAGCGAAGCTTGAGTTGATTGCACTCCAGCGTGCAACAAACGGATGTGTTCGTATTCAATTATTAATCTCGTGAGATGAGAGTGCGGGTGTAAAATTATTTGGTGTTTAGTCTCGTAGCTAAGTGGGGAGAATTGCAAGCGTCCACCCACTCTTAAAATGCCTGATTTATCCAGGAATGGGTTGAGAGCAAGAATTTTACTACTGCGTGGAAGGCACCGGTGTGCCTCAAGTTCCCTAACCTCTACGTCGAAATGCAACTTCTGAGATTGCCGGACAAAAACCAAGAGCGTGTCAGACAATTCTTGAGCCGACAAAAAGGACGTGTCTCTATCAACCACCGCGAGCCTAGAATTGCGAAGAAATCGACGGCAGTATGCGAAGACGCGAATAAGCCTCGTAAGAGATGAATAGTTTTCAATGTAACTATGTGTTGAGGACGCGACAATTAGTGAGGTTTGAGCCTGCTTGCGACGTTCCTCTTCAATGTCGGGAAAGGTACAGGGAGTATTAATGTCGAACGCGCTGACCGGCCATGAGGCCGCATCACGAGCCAACCAGGAGGGACCATGCCACCATTGAGCATGACAGTGCAGACCACGAGGGAGGCAACCGCGCGATAAAACGTCGGCAGGGTTGTCATTCGATACTACATGACGCCAAATTCCCCTGCTGCTAACAAGACGCTGTATTTCTGCGACACGGTTAGCCACAAATACCTTCCAGCGGGAAGATTGCTGATGTATCCAGTACAACGCTATCATCGAATCCGAATAAAGATATAATCCGTCAAAATTGTAATCGACGGCATTTAAAACCTTGGACGTTAATTGAGCCAACAATAAACAAGCACAAAGTTCAAGTCTAGGAAGCGTTATCTGTTTCAGCGGAGCGACCCTAGATTTAGCACACAACAAGTTTGATGATATGGCGCCGTTCGAATAGACCGCCCGCACATAAATGCAACACGCGTAACCTTTAACCGAAGCGTCGGCGAATCCGTGCAGCTGCAATGAACTAACTGGGCAACTGTTCGAACTCTTAACCGACCTTGTAATCTCAAAATGAGTGTCGGAGACTAATTGGGTGTATAATTCCGACCATTGATTGGCTAGTGACCCGGACAAGGTTTCGTCCCAATCAGTGCCCGCCAACCACAACTGCTGCACGAAATGCTTGCAGCAAAATGTGATGGGAGCAATTAGACCTAGTGGATCATAGATCCCGGCAATGATTGACAACACGCTTCTCTTGTTGAGAACGGTTAGATTGTCATCACCCCTAACGGTGTACAAAAAGTTATCCCCCTCAACATTCCACTGTATGCCCAAGGTACGCACGTTCTGACCCTTGCTGAAGTCACGGGTTACTTGGGCGCGAAGAGTCATAATCTTATGGTGGTTAGAGAACCATTTGTGTAACGAAAAACCATACCTCCTCAACAACATCTCGATCTCGCCTTTCATTTCAGCTAAGCTGTTCGGATCATCCGAACCCGTTATGAGATCGTCTACGTAAAAGTCATTTGCTATGGCCTTAGCAGCGGTAGGGTAGTCGGATTTATTTTCATAAGCTATTTGAGCCAGACAACGCGTAGCAAGGAAGGAGGCACTAGCAGTGCCATATGTAACCGTCCTTAACGCGTAATGTCGCAATTCCTTATGCGGTGCATCACGCCAAACAATGCGTTGCAAGTTTGAATCCTTAGGATTAACAATGATCTGGCGATACATCTTTTCAATGTCCGCAATAAGTACGTATCGGTGGGTGCGGAACCGAACCATTATCGAAAACAGATCCTGCTGGATCGTAGGACCGACCATTAAAGTGTCGTTAAGGGACAAATTATTGGTGGTTTTAGCGGATGCGTCAAATACCACGCGCAATTTAGTGGTTAAGCTAGAGTCTTTGAAGACTGCGTGATGGGGCAGATAAAAGATCTCTGACCTGTCAAGCGACAGATCGTATTCATTAAGCGGCGACATGTGGCCAAGTCTTAAGTAGTCATTCATGAACTCACTATAATCCTTATAAAGGGTAGGGTTCTGCTTGAATTTGAATTCTAACGATTGGAATCTGCGTATTGCTCCGCGGAGAGAATCTCCCAAATAAGATTTATCAGATCTGCGGGGCAGGGCTACCACGAATCTCCCGTCGCGATTGCGGCTAGTGTTTTTCACGAAATGCCTTTCACACGGTGAGTCCTCAGATCGGGTTTCGCGACTAGAGATTTCCTCCAGCTTCCAAAATTCCTTTAGTTGCGAGGAAACCTGATTATCATCCTTACAGACCATAAATGAAGAAACCGTTTTAGTCACGTCGACGTTGAATGGTAAGTCACCGGCCAAAATAAATCCTAACTTGGTTTCCTGAATTATAGGAAAGTGTGGTCCGCGCGTATATTTCACAGGCTCAATTAATTGTAGAAAATATTGAGCGCCGATTAATATATCGACTTGCGATGAGCAGTGTAGGTGAGGATCCGCCAGGAATATGCGCTTGGGTAAATTTAAAGAGGTAAGATTGAACGACTCCGCCGGTAAATTATTAGTTATACTGGGTAATACGGCACAATGTACGTTTAACGTGAAGGGTTTATAGCGTGAATGTAGCCTTACATTAGTGCTGAAATCAGCCTGGGAAAGCGAGTTGTTTATACCCGTGATGGGCAATTGCGATTTAACTAATTGGAGGCCCAACCTGCGGGCGAAATCCATTGTGCAAAAGTTCGCTTGAGAACCAGAATCCAGTAATATCCTAACGGGAAATTTTTTGCCGACCTAATTGTATGTCATACAGACGGCGGTAGATAACAATACCGATTTATTGGTCTGTGATTTCAGTGAGCACTGGTTGTTAACAGAAGTTACGTCCCTGTTGGGGACATGAATCATGGTGTGGTGACGCCTAGAACATTTTTTACACGAAAATTTGGAGGGACATTTTGAACCCTCGTGTCCCGAACGGAGACAGTTTAAGCAAAGTTTGTTTTTTAGTAACGCATTTTTTCTATCAGGGATAGACAGCGATATAAATTGTGGGCAATCGCTAAGTCTATGTTCACCGTTACATAGCCTGCATAAATTATTTCTAATATGTGAGTGGAATGCGCCCTTTGGAGTGCTTATCTGTTTAACTGCCTTGCGATAAGGAGACTTGTCGCTTTTGTTCAACCTGCTCGTTGGGCTAGTCGCGTTATCGATATTTTGCAGTAGTTTCCTACGTGAATTTAAAAAATTTATAAAATTATTAAAATCAGGGAGTTTATGCTCCGATAAACTCTCTTTCCACAAACGTAAAGTATAACTGTCAAGTTTTTTGGCTAGATAATTTACGACAATAATTTCAAACGTGTTGACTGGCAGTTTGAGATTATTTAAAGCGTTTATATTTGCAGAGATTTGATCAATAAATTGCGATATGCTACCTTGGGATTCCTGCTGGACTAATGGTACGTCTAGTACATTCCACACGTGGTGAGCGGAGACAATCAGCTTACTATCATTTCTATTCCTCAACAGATCGATAGCCACCGCGTAATTTTCATGTGTTATGGGTAATGATTTTATTACGTTAAGCGCCTCGCCATGTAATGACGAGTGCAAATAATGAAGCTTCTGTATATCTGTCAGGTCTGTTCTGACATGAATTAGTTCCATAAAAATATGGTAATAATGTTGCCATTCCACAATACTACCCTCGAACCGTGGTAATTTTATTGGTTCCAATTGAATGGGGGTTGTTTTAGGCTGTTTACCATCAGTATTAATTAGTGGTTTTTGGTTCAAGTGCTCAGATTGCTCCAACAAGTGTTGCAATTTGCATTCTATAGCACAGAGATCGTCCTCCGTTTGCACTCTATCACTTGTTGACGCAACGTCTGCTTCCTCAGCCTCGATTTGTGACTGTATCTCGTCATATTTGGTGGATAATTCCATCAAATGACGCAGTTTTATTTTGAGCGCATGAGGATCGCTGTTTAACACATCAAAATTATCCGCGAAGGTATTTATTCGGGATATTGAGGCCTTAATTGTACCTCGTTTTTTTATCAGAGCCCTTACATCGGCCATTATTACAGTTTGAGATAAAAAAGGGAAAGATATTTAGAAACAATTGAGCATCGAGCATGTGAACCACAAACTTAATTTTGAATGAGTTTAAATAGGTTTGGTAGCTAGCGATCGTTGGTTTGAACATAAACTTACTCTCTCTAACTAATCAAACTCGTTGGCAGTTAAATTATTGAAATTATAAATCTAAATGATTACAAAGTATAGCTTTATCTTTAAAGTTCTGACTGATAATGAGCTGCCAACCATCTATTAATTTATATTGTGTAATAAGTTAATTGTTTATATAAATATGTCAAAAATACACACTGGGTGAAATATTATTAAAAATAAATCAAATATAGGTAAAGTTTATAGTCACGTGGCCGTCGATCCATTCGTGATGAAGCTGGCTTCGATCCCGTTTGGAGCTGCTACACCTCCTGTCTCTGCCGGTCAGCCGTTGCCTCATGTTGTACCCTCCATCAATTAAAGCTGTGGAATCTCGAAAATGTTGTCCTGTTTCGTCCCGTCGTCTCTGGTCTACTGCTTGGCTGAATCTTGTTGAGATGACTGCGACGTGCTTCACGATAATGGTGTCGCTCAGGACGAAAATGATGCCCGTCTGTCGTGATTAACTTCAGATTGGTTTTTCCAGAAATTATGTATATAAATAAATGTTGTCGCCTGTGTACTCAGGTATGAGGAATCTGTGCCGTTGGGACCAAAAATGATGTAGTTTGTTTTGGCCTGAAAATATGAAATCCTGCCTGATTGGACCAAAAATGATGTCGTTTTTGGCCTGAAATGTGAAATCCGGTCCGGTGGGACCAAAAATGTTGCGGTTTGGAAGCTCTTGAAGAATCGCGAGTTATTCCAAAGACGCTAATAAGGAAGGCTGGATTGTTTGTTAGAAAGAAGTGGACTGTATTTGAGATATTGAACATGCGTTTATTGAATAATTTGGTTTGTTAGTTACGATCGGCACGTGCGGAAGCATTTGAAGCGATAATGCCCGAGATTAATTTTGAATGAAATCGTGGTCCATTGCAGATGGACGCAGGTAGACGATTAAAGTGAAATGTTATAAATGCATGCTGTATAATAGCCAAAAGCCGCGGCTGTAAGAGAAGCGTTTAACGAGAGTTGCGCTCGGAGTCGTGTTATAAACTAAACTAATACTGGCTTGCAGTCGGCTAGGCTGGCCGATTGCAAGGTTTGATAAAAGCGTGACGTCATCCGCGCGTGCCGTGCAATGTTAGTAGGCTGCTTACAACTGACAAAACAGTACAAAGTTTAAACAGGACTATCCTAAAGTTGAGAAAAATATCACCGTATTTTTTCAGTTCCGCATTCATTTATTCCACCGTTCGTAGTTGTATTCCTTATTTTGTTCTGGAAAAAACTCTTACATTCCTTATTATTCTGGAAAAGTTTTTCTAGTGTAATCAAATCTCCCTGATAGGGCTCACCCACGTGTCCTACTTAGTTACGCTGGTCGTGATGCCATTTGTACCGTAGGTTTCTGTTGTGATTATTCCGTTCGCCTTCTACTATAGTATTTGTGTTAGCTGCGTCTATGTCTATTTTATTTAGACGTTTGATTAACCTGATACCAATTGTTCGCCCCAAGTATAAATATCGTCGAATGAAGTTGACTTTAATTCTACCCCACGACCAGCTTGGCTTCCCGTATTAGAATTTGCACCACATTTCGGTCCCTGTTATAAATTGCCTATCTGATTCTTTCCACGTTTATAAATAAATCATGTGTGTTCTTCGTCTCCTCTATTGCTACAGCTATACTATTTGATTACGTTCTGATCCATTGCTTGTTTCTTAGCTTACGCTTCATAGCAAGAATTTTAAACAGTTTTGTGAATACAATTGTTTTTATTCTCCCACACATTCTCCACTGTTAGCCCCGCTGACTGCCTTCTAAATAATCTAGCCTTCGGAATTAAAGTCGTTTATTTCTTGATCTTGTAGAAGATAGGCCTACATCTTGTATATGTTCTCTGAAGATCGGTTCACTAAGGTATTCTTTACCCACGACACTAATAAAATTATATTTAAATCTGAAATAAAGTGACCAGAATTTAAATCACAGCCATGATATACTCTAACATCTTGCACATTTTTACATTAGTTGTTATTACCAATAGCATAGTCTGTTTTGATCTATTGCCACATGTACATTTGTGAATACCTTCTTTCGTAAAGAATGAGTTGGTAATGCTTAGATCGTTTCTTGCTGCGAAATGGACCAAGCCTACACCGTTATTATTTACGTGTTATTCTACATTATAGTCCATCACATTCGGGATCTTATTCCCGATCCGTGTATTTAGATTCCCACTTATAATTCAATGGTTAGTACTGTTATGCTTATCCAAGTATCTCTGAATGGTGTTATAAAATTCTTCAGTTTTATCGCTCCTTTCATCCTCGGGGCCACATTCTCCTATCATTGTTAAATATCCTCTATTGCAACGGTACAAATTGTACTAATAATGTACTACGTTGCGTATGTAATTTATAACGAACATAAATAGAAAAATTTATTAAATACCTGTACAGCTTCAAAACTAACAATCTCAGACAAGTATCGTCTGATGTGAAGTCAAGACGGGTGAGATCTCTACGTGCGTATAGTTAAAGGCTGCTGTGTTGCCAGCACAGGCAGGTATTACAGACGTACGCAAAACTATGTTTTTGTGATTGTGCGAAAAGTAATAATTGCACGCGAAAACAGAATATACCTTCGGGCTGTGTAAAATGTTTAGTGCCTATGGACTCGCGGTAGTGGGAATTCGTTCAATTGTAAAGTAACAGTGTAATTACTTGCTCATTACTACAATATACAAATAATTACAAAAACCACTTCCATAAATTGACAAATATTGCTACTGAAGAACAATTATTGAAGTTGCCAAGCGTGTGTTACAGACGATGAAATTCGCTAATATAGGCACACAAATTTTCATGTTGTCATGGTACCGTCGAGCCTGTTCAAACCTGTTGAAACAATCCCTGGCATGCTCAGTAGTACTTAACGATCTTCGACAGGTTTGTAAAGTCAGAACTATATAACCCCAAGTCTGGTAAACCACACTCTTTTGAAATCAGACAGTCGCCTAGTGAATATATCGCGAGTAGTAGGGCGTGTTATCGAGACGTCCGACGAGGCTGGACCACTCACACACTTACACAGGCATACGCAGTCGTCAGGAGGTCCACTTTAGGGCGCTCTATAGCATTAGGTGACGATGAAGGTGACGATGAAGGTGACAACTGAGACAGTAATGAAGCAGAGACAATAAGAAACAATCTGAAAAAGTATAAGAATATGAACAGTTGTATAAATGGTAAATAGTAAAATTATATAACTTTTCTATTCAAGAATCTGAAGTAAAAAAATCTGATATAAAATTTTTAATGACACGCTAAGCATTTAAAATCTTGGGGTGAACATTGTTGGTTTTAGAATGATGTTAGTTAAAAATATTTATTATCAAAATTTGTGAAGTGTTATCAATTAAATTGTTTTCAATTGTTAGTAGTTCCTTAATTTCTATTAGGCACAAATTTTCATTTTCTTTGTGCAGTATGTCAATATGAGGTTTATAGTGAGTGTAAGCTACAAATTGTGAATATAATCCTAGCACTCTCTATAAGAAGGTGTATACATGTTTTTACATTTTTAGATTTCTATTTTTTAATAAAACGCAATTTTAATGTTTTGAATTCATCTTATTTATTGCATCTTACGATACTGTCTCCTCTCTATAAATTTAATCTTTATGTGACGTAGTGTTTGATAATAACTCAGATAAGCCATCAGATAAGATGATCATATCCAACGGCCTGGTTGGGAATGTAAATGTAGCCAATTAGAGATACGTTCAACACACAAACACATGCATATGATCGTAACGTTTATATATTCCGAACCTGGTGATAAGAACTTCGTAATTCATATATGTTGTGACGGCACCGGTATGCGAACGTCTGTTCTCCGGTACCAGCGGCGGACACAGCGAGCCAATCAGGGATCAGCAGCCGAGAAGTGACCAACTATGTTCTCGGAGCGAGTCAATCAGCGATCCCGGTTAGTGCATAAAAACCGGGCAGGCAGAAAAATTTAGTCAGCATTGGACCAGCTGTTGCACTGTGCGGCAGCGAGGAGCCCCCCGGCCGGCCACTAGGGACAGTCGGGAACCCTACGATTTGCGCGGGAAGCCCTGCTCAACTCGCGCAAGTTCGTGACAACGATCGGTTCTTATTAGGGCCACAAAGAGCCCGTAAAGACCGGACCTTCCGGTAGCACGGCCGCTAGTAGGCCAGGTAGCCCAATCCCTCTACCGGAGTCTGACTCCCCCGACATGGAGACCTCGGCTTCCACCGACTGGGTGGTAGTAGGGCACGGTGGCAAGCCGAGGAAGTCCCCGTCCCTGGGTTCCTTGAGTTCGGGTACGGACTCGGCGGCATTCCAAGGCTCCGCTGAGGTTGCGCCTAGCCGTACCTCCGAAGAAAGGTTCCCGGCGGTGTTCGTCACGAACGTAAAGGATATTATCGGCTTTAGTCGCCGTCTCCGCAAGGTCGTTGCGCTGGCAGATAACGGCTCTATCAAACTCCTAGCGAGCGAGACTGTACGCGTTACCTGCCGCAGCGCTTCGGAACACTTGGGAGTGATCCAGTGGCTGGAACAAGAATCGTTCCAGTACCACACGTACTCCCTTAACCGCATCAAGCCTGTAGCCCTCGTTCTTCGGGGGCTAAAAATACAGGCAGATCCGCAGGTCGTCCTTGACGAACTGTGCAACGCGGGTTACAAGGTTGTGGCAGTCTCTCGGTTGTATACAACCTACGGCTCGCGTCGACCCCTGCCTCTAATCAGACTCCAGGTGGAGAAGGGCGAACCCACCCAGGCCCTATTAGAGTTGAAACAGCTTTTCGGGCTCTGCGTTAGCGTAGAGCCCTGCCGTCAGACCGGGAAAATGTCCCAATGCCACAGGTGTCAGAGGTACGGCGACACCAGCTTTGCTTGTCGGAACGCGCCGAACTGCGTCCGAAGCGGACTCGATCACCTAACGCAGGCCTGCGCTGTTCCTGACAATCACAGGTACTGCTTTAACTGTGGAGGCGCCCATGCTGCAAATAACAGGCGCTGTCCTATTTACAAAGAGCAGCTGGACAAACTTGTAAAGCAGGTCCAGCCTAAGCCTAGACATGCTGTGCAGCCAGTAAAATCTGCCAAAGCCTCTGAGCCTGTCATACGGAAACCAGCCCCAAGGTCTGCTCCGGTTCCGAAACCACCTAGTGCAGTGAGCCCGAGCAAAGCTAAACAGGCCACACCAGAAGCCGCGCAAAGGAACCGGAACGCGAGATACCCGCGTATGCAAAAGTCCCGTTGGCGCAGGATGATGAGGAACTTGATCCTCCACTGCCGCCGCCACCCAAGCCTCGCTACCTCAGATCAAGCAAGAAGATAGGTATACCTCAGGCCAAGAACACGGGCCAGCCAGTACTTGCCACTGGACCCAAGCCTGTCCGCCAAACGCCAGAGCGACCAGCCGCTCCAAAACCTGCCCCCAAGGCTTCCACCGCCTCGCCCCGCCGCAGCTATGCAGCTGCCTCAAGAGTTGTCCCCAATCATCTACCGATGATCTCGCCGTCGTCTCCGACTTTCTGGCAAGCTACGACTTGCAGAAAGTAGCCCAAACTTTCCGTAAATTCAACGAACGCTTGGCATCAGCCTCGCCCCAAGACAAATTCCTCCTCTTGGTGGAAGCCTGCCGTGTTATTGATCTGCTATAAACAACGGATAACCACGGCAATCCCTCAAGCAAGACCTCGAGGTCGTGGCGTGGAACGCCAACGGTCTCGTTTCCCGGCATTCTGAGCTCTTAGAGTTCGTTGCCCGTCACAAGCCCGATGTGCTTCTTCGTGGTGAGACGCACCTGACCCCGTATCGTCGATTCCGACTACCCAACTACGTGTGCTACCGGGACGACCGGTCGGGTCGCGCAGGAGGGGGCACCGCCATCACGGTGCAGGCGAGTCTTCGCTATCACCGCGTTGTCCTGCCTCAGCGGCGGAACCTCGAGTGCACCGCGGTTGAGCTCCATGGTGCTCTCGGCGGTCTACTCGTGGTTTCCGCATACAAGCCTCCACAAACGGAGCTCCTGTTGAACGATCTGGAGGCCGTTTTTGGTGCACACAGAAGGGTAGTCCTGGCGGGCGACCTGAACTGTAAGCATCCTGATTGGGGGAGCCGCTTGGTGAACCCAAACGGGACCCGCTTACGCAGGTATGCTGATGCGGCTCGGGTCACAGTCATGGGTCCTACCGGGCCTACATACTATCCCTCGAGGGCTAACTCCTCCCCTGATATACTGGATATTGCCGCGGTCCGGGGCGTTTATTGCCCCGTCCACGTCTCCGTCATTTCGGAACTGTCCTCGGACCATTGCCCCATCAGTGTGCATATAGCTACCCAGCACTCTACTCTCCGCGACGAGCGGCGGGTAATCGAGTGGGAACGCTTTGGGCCGGCGTTGTCACCGCCTACCTGAGCATATACCACTCGACACTATCCAGTATGTCGACGAGGCAGTTGCCTTATTCGACACAGCCGTAGTCTCGGCGGTAGACGTGTCCTCCCGGATGAAGCCGGGGCTCACGCCCGACTATCAGCGTATTCCCGAAGAGGTGTCTCAGCTCGCTTGCGAGAGAAATCGCCTCCGGAGACGCTGGCAGAGGACTCGTGACCCGGCTGACAAGGCTGCGTTTAACAAAGCGTCCTGCAAGTTGCGTCCTGACATGCTGGCGTTCCGTAGACGTAACTGGGAGCTAGCTGTAACACAGATGGATGGCTCTGCCGAGAACCGTAATGTCTGGCGGATTCCCAGTGCCCTAACGGAAAGCGTAAACGCGCGCCTCTCCCCGCACTGATCGGACCCGGCGGTTAACCCCTTGGACGCCCCCTCGAGAAGGCAGAGTTCTTGGCTGAGAGTTTAGAGCGACAGTTCGCTCCCATCCCATCCAAGAACACGGCCTTCACTGAGCAAATCTGCCGCGAGGTAGAGCGCTTTCTATCGGCCAGTATCACAGTCCAGCTGGAGCAAATCTCCCCGGAGGACTTCTCTCAGAGGATTGTTCAGCTCAAGCCCCGGAAGGCGCCTGGCCCAGACGGAGCCATGAATTCCGCACTCCATCGCCTTCCGGAGCGACGAATACAGTTCCTCTGTGATCTGTTCAATATATGTCTCAGACTGGCCTACTTTCCGGTGAAATAGAAAACGGCTACAGTTATAGTGATACCCAAGCTGGGAAAGGAATCTTCTTCCGAGGGAAACCTCAGACCCATCAGTCTCTTGTCTGCGACGTCCAAGGTTTTCGAGCGATTGACCCAGCGTAGGATCCGCGACCACCTAGACACTGGACGTGCTGATCCCCGAAAAGTTCGGCTTTCGTGAGCTGCACTCCTTCACTCATCAGCTGATGAGACTCGTGGAATGCTTTACGGAGGCTAGCTGCGAGGGCAAACAGAAGACTGCGATCTTCCTACACGTAGAGAAAGCCTTTCACCGCGTGTGGCACGAGGGTGTCCTTTACAAATTAACGGAAGTCCTTCTCCCAGATTGCTACGTTCACTTGATCGGCAGCTTTCTGCGAGACCGTAGCTTCCGAGTGAGAGTAGACCACGCTGTCTCTTCGGAGAGGCGTATTACCGCTGGTGTCCCTCAGGGAAGTGTACTTGGGCCTCTCCTGTTCTCGCTGTTTGTCAACGACACGCCCCGAGTTCCTGCAGTAAAATTGTCGCTGTTCGCGGATGACACTGCGGCTTTTGCCTCAGAGCCGAACGCAAGTTATGCGGCAATCAAGCTCCAGCGCCAACTCGACGCGTATGTTGGGTGGACCGATGACTGGAGAGTTGCCGTAAACCCTTCCAAGAGTGCCGCGGTAATATTCTCGAGAAAACGCAAGCGGCCTCGGCCGCTTAAAGCAGGCTCCGTCGAGGTACCCTGGACCAATAGCGTCAAGAACCTTGGGCTCCACGTGGATTCCCGACTCACCTGGCGAACCCATACACAGTATATCCGACAACGCGCTTCGGCGCAACTTAGTAGACTCTGGCCCGTGCTATCTAATCCGGCAATGACCCCTCGGCTAGGTAAGTTCATAGTCAACTCGTACGTGTTGCCCGTGATTACTTACGCCTGTCCTGTTTGGGGATACCTGGCTCGTGGTCGTAGGTCAGCGCTCCAGCGCGTTCTCGACCGGGGACTGATGCTAGCGTGTAAAGTCCCCCGGAGGTACTCTTCTCGTCCTTGAGGAGAGGACTCGGTGTCCGCTCTTTTGATGACATCGTGAGACGCCTGGCGCCTAGATTCTATGTTCGTTCCGACAGAGTAACCCACAATTCCCTCATTGCCGGACTTGGTAAATACACCCCGCGACCAGGTGAGTCCTGGAAGCTACCTCATTTAATAGCCCCGGTGGTATAATCCACCTATCGGAGGTCGCTTCAGAGCATCCCATAAGTACTTAAAAAATATAAATATAACTCAAACAGACCCAGTGCCAGGAGTCCTTTCTGAGACTCGGGACAGTGCACAACTCGCGACCCGCGCTTCGCGCGGGCCGCGCAACCCCCAGTCGTGTCGTGTAATTTTGGAGCACTCTTCATCGCCATGCCATCAGACGCACTCCATCTCTTCTCCTCTCTCGGACGACATCGAGGCGGAGATAGCCGGAAGGAACAGCCGAGGAATAGAACCGCCGCCGTTCTTGCGTCTTCGCACACCCGTTCCGCAGCCGACTCTACAACCGATTCCGAAAGAAGCGGACTGTAGTACGCCACGATCAGCGGGCGCAGCCGCCGAACATCTAAGCGCGGCACGACCAACATCACCCTTCTCGCCACAGGTCCTTTTTAGGGCCACCAAAAACACTAGAGTGTACGATTGGCGCCATTTGTCATGCGGCAAGCCTTTTGTCCGGTGACAATGTATAATTTTCAACTCTTGAGCTTTACCTTTTAGCCACCACAATGGCTACCGCTCAGAACGCCCTTCAATGTTTTTGTCGGGGGCTCTAGCAAGATCATTTTCTGTTTCCTTCTATTGCCTTAGAACCTTCTCTATGTAATCAGGCTGCCTGATTCCAGTGGTGTTCGCTCTGCAGCATTAGTGCGACGATATTTTGTGCAAGATTTCTCCCACTACATTTTCTAGGGTTTGCCTCTTCCCTTTCCATCTTAAAAGATGGGGTCCCCATCGTCTAGTTTCTGTTTGCAGAAAATGCAGTCTTGTCTCTCTACTTTCCCCATTCTATATAGGTTGTGACCTATGTCCAATTCCAGGACAGGTTGTGACCAGTTATAAATTACGTTATGAAGTAATTAATCTCTCCATGTTTGCGATCAGTCCATGCAGCTAATTATTTTATGAGCCTAGCGGTCCATCATTCCTTCGTGTCGATGGTCCAACGTTCCTGCCACTGCGCCACAGTATGTACCCTATTGTAGACCTGTTTCCGCTACTGTGACGCCATATAAATTGAAATTATTCCCTTGACGAAAGGAATCGCGGACTCCAAAACCGTTCGGTAGGATCAAGTAACTCTGAGCGCCCACTTCGCTGCACTGCTGGCATACGTCTTCTGTATTTGTAGAGTTTGAGTGCGTCAGCTCAGATCTCCGCACCATAAAGTAGTCGTCAGTAGTCGTCGCTTGGGAGGTTTCGGCTTGCTGGTCTTAGCCATAAGTGTATTCAGCGCCGTGGTCACTTTTGCAGACTTATCAGTCGCCCGTTTTATTTGCGCCAAAAACGTGAGCTTTGTATCCAGCAATATCCCCAGGTACATAACCGCGGCTTTTCTCTCCACAGTTTCTTCCCCGACCTGCATTGGCAAGATGTTGGGCAGATGCCTTTTTGTCAGTAGCACTTTCTCTGTTTTGTCAGCTGTCAGTTTTAAGCCGTTGTCATTCAGGAACTGACTCGTTGCATGACTTGCGTTAAATTCATCTGAACCAGCTCTACATTTCATGCTAGAATAACCGCTGCAATATCATCAGCGTTTCGGTCTAAAAATTTATTTTTTGGCATGTCCATCTGAAGTATGCCATCATATGAAGCATTCCACAGATCTGCCCAAGAATAGACCTCTGAGCTGCCCCCGTTGTGCCCTATTTAATCCGGCATCCTGTTGAAGTATTAAAGTAACGCCCTATCACTTAGGTAATCATCCGCAACAGGTACTTGGGTATCCGAAACGTATACTCCAAAGTGTCAAGCACCTCGCTGAGTTAAACTCGTTTTTGAAGTCCAGCGATATATGTCTCATATCGGTCGCAAGGAGTGGTTTACTTGTTCGCTTACTCTTGCGGCATCAACTACTAAATTAATTGCGTCTACTGTAGTTCTACCCTTCCGAAAACCGTACTGTCTGTCGTATAAATCTTTGGAGTCCTTTATACCTGCAAAAGACGAGGTTTCAACAATTATTCTAGAATGCACAAAGGCCTGTATGAATTGTCTTCCCCTTTGCCTTTGCTGTTAAGCACCAGACTTGCCCTTTTCCAGCGTGAACAGAAAACGTCTGCTCTGAGACAAATATTAAAAATTTACAGCACCACAGCATTCAGCACCTCTGCGTGTATGCCGTCGGGCCCTGGTACCTTTTAGTTTGTAGCGAGTTCACTGCTAGTATTAATTCATCGTCGCCAGACATCAGGATCTCTGCGGGCTCCATCATTCCACTCTCTATTTTTTCACAGTTTTTGCGGGAAAGGGCATCTACAATGTTTTGCATTCTCTCCGCATCCTGTGGAACTTACTACACAATAGCTCTGAGCTTGCGGGTGACAATTTGATATACCGTACTAGTCTTATATTTTTTATTTCTTCTCCCATTGCTTTCCGCCAAAATTGCTGTTGCTATCTAATAGCTTTATACAAGTCTTTTTACTGCCTTATGCTCTGCTGTTCTGAAATTGGCTTCTTTCCGTCTTCTTCGTTGATCTTTCCGCCTCAGCTGGAGGCATTTCTTTCTGAGAGCAACGATTTCTTCCGTCCACCAGTAGGCCCCGCGACTATTGTTTTGAGGTCTGTTTGTCGGCCGATTCCCATCGCATCCCATTCATTGAACTCCCATTGTATCAGCCCCATCACAGCCTTTACTACTCCGTCTCCATCATTATGGTCATTTTGGTTATTCGATCCCTTCGCGCCAACTCACTTTCTTATTCTCTCGCCAAACTTCGGCCCATTCATTTGGAAGGAAGTCGTCTTTTTCTTTATTCCCCGTTGTTTATTTTTACCTTTCTTCCGTTTTCAGACTCTGATTGGACTAATAGCAACTCCTATCTTCTTTGTAGTTGACTCTTCACTGTCATAACAATTACACTTGTAGGTCCCACAATGTGCTTTGTGCTTTGTTGTCTAGCTTTCCTACACAGGTCGATGTTTGCTTTGATGACTTCCAGCATCTTCCACCGAGTATACTCTAGTTTTAATTCATTCATATCTAAATAAAAACTAGATTACTACAAATAAATCACATGTAGGCGGAATAGGTATTAATTCTAGATCACTGCTGTGATTAAAGTGATACGAAGTTTACTGTGTACACAACATATGGACCTAGACCACAAATCGTACGTTATATTTACAAAAACAAAGAAAATATAATGAATATGTTTGATATTAGTAACTAATGGAAAGTAGGCCTACTTTAATCTTGAGAATTGTTGGCTTAGTGGCAAATAAGTCATGTTTAGACCCATATATACGCAATAACTAAACTTTTCCGTTTTCAGTTTTATTTGATGAAAACAGAAGCAAATAAAACACATTTTCTATGTGAATTCATAGAAGTGTTGTTAACCGAGTGGCTAATTACGTTCATGGTGAGATCTATGTCCTCAGTGACAAGTCAGTGTTTACAGTAATAACCAGTAGCTTATAGAATGGGACAGCGCTGTAAGCGATACAGTGGATATTAGTCACTCGTACAGTTTTGTCTAATAATTAATTACAGTTGTTCGATATTTCGGATCGAACCGGTCATTCTTTTCATTTTCCGAGGTTGGCACTATGGCTTTTGTAGAGCTCGTACATGCACGTGAACTTTTAGCTCTGTCGTACGCCAGCCATCTAAGTGTCATCATCCACGAGTCGGGCCTTTCTCGGCAGGTAGAAATCCATCCATTTCACCCATCCTTTTCCCAACCAGTCTATCCTGCCTTGAGTGTCAGGATCGCCCAGTCGTGAGATACGGTAAGTCATTATTTTATATTATTTATGTCTGATTAGCAATTCTGCATGCTGCTGCTTTCGAGCTCACCAGAGGGTATTAAATTATCATGTAAGAAAGCCGTCTTACTTTCCATCTTTTTAAACTATTATCTCACAACAGTACTTATCACATTATTCAATTAAGTAACTATAGGTCTACCTTCAAAAGTGCAAAACGTTTTCCTAATGTATAATGGCTTTATCAAAAGCTTTTACAAAGTCAACAAACGATTTGTATGTTTTCCAATTAACCCGTAAGTTTTACAGAATTTCCCTTTAGTACTAACGCCTTTTAAATAAAAAGACGCATCCAAGATTTCCTTTTGAGGAATAAGTTTAGATTCTGAAAAAATAACTACAAAAGTTAAATAAAGAGTAAATCATTGCTTGCTTTTTTGTTATAATTAAGAAAGTAAATTTGGAGACACACAAGTTTTATCTTACTGGATATACGAAATTTTGCAGTCATGAAATTAGTAGGGCTAGATGTGAGATCTAATATTATAGTTACAATAAGCTATGAGTTATAGTGTGATAAAGTATAATTATAGTCTGTTATAGTGTAGATAAAATAAACGATAGCAAAAAGATTCCACTAACTTTCTTCTATCTTCTGCAGGCACTGACATTGTTAAATAACTTTCACGAATTTTTAAAAGACTCCGTAATCAATATATGCTTGAAAGTATTTTGTAGCAAATAGGATTAAGTCCATTTATCCTTTACTTTTTATTTTATAGAAATACATAAAAGATTTTCATAAAATTGGCAGTAAAACCCTATAAAACAAACAACTTAAAATTGGGCTGAAGAGTGCGTAAATAGCCTACATAGTTGGCCGCATATTTTGTTGAAGCTGCTATAAAAATATATTCACTGGTTGAGGCTGTGAAGTGTTTTAAGAGAGATTTGAACTCCGCGTTTGTATTGTGTCTATATATGTACAAAAATACTAACCCGTTTTTATCGTTCTTTTGTGATGGAAACGATATTCAAGTATTAAAGTATTCAATTTAAAAGTACAAAAAAATTACTAAGTACAGATCGTTTAAACATAATAAAACAGATTGATCTTGATAATTGCGACTAATAAACATTGTCTATATCGAGCAAATCGCGTACTCCTCCATGTGTTTCAATCGCTTTTAAGGCAGTAGCCCCATTTATTTTACAGTTGGAAATTTTGGAAGATTGAAGAAACAAACGTTTACAAAGAGACATATGTTTCAAGCAGAAATTGTTAGTTTATTTCTTTTACGTTTTATTCTGCATACCACATGTAGCTAAGACTATTATTGTTAATAACGAGAGTTACTGCTTCTGCTTACCGCGTCGTCTAATAAAGTGCAGTACCGTTTACCTAAAATCACAGTACAACACTAATTACAAGTTTAGATGAAATTACGTGTAGTATAAAATCTATTTGGAACTTGGCAACCAGTGAGCAGGACGTTATATTAAAGAAAAAACTTTCTCTATGTAGACACTTTAATTATTTTAATTATAAATATTGGAAGATAATTACAATTAATTGTACAAAATCTAACTGACTGCAATGAATTGAAGTGGAATCAACGTGTGTTTGTGTGTAAGTCTACGATCAATTTCTTTTCTACCCTTTCCGAATTCGTTTGTCAACACATGGTGCTGTTCTAGTTAGAATTCAGTGCTCAACTACCTTTAGTCACGTGGGTAGAGAACGCTTTACTTTCATCTTAGCAACGGAAATGACTCTACTTGCTGCAGAAAGCTATTTCCTTTATGCTCTATCAGGCTCAAGTCATCAAGCTTGTAACTTGTACGCTTTGCATTAAATATTTTATTTACCCTCAGTACGTTTAGTTTAATGCTTAAAGTATATTTATATTAACTTAGTTGTTAACACAGCACTAATATTATGTTTATAGTCTATGTATTTCTCGCTTCATATTTCGTCGAATAATAACTATCTCACAAAGCACTTGTTATTTTAAATCGCTTTTTTTTAGCGCGCGTTCTCATTTTTACTTTTGTGTATTGTAGTAATTTACTTACGGTTTACATTTAAAAATAAATAAATTTTTAATTGACTTTACACTTGGCGTTATTTCTGCTGAAGCGTCAGAAGTAGTAGTAGTAGTAGTAGTAGTAGTAGTAGTAGTAGTAGTAGTAGTAGTAGTAGTAGTAGTAGTAGTAGTAGTAGTAGTAGTAGCAGCAGCAGCAGCAGCAGCAGCAGCAGCAGCAGTAGTAGTAGTAGTAGTAGTAGTAGTAGTAGTAGTAGTAGTAGTAGTAGTAGTAGTAGTGGTAGTAGTAGTAGATGTTGTTGTTGTTTCAGGATATTTGTAGCATATTCATCATATAGGCTTGATTCATACCGTCATTAACAACAAGTGTGTTCTGAGTCTACAACAAGGACTGTTGGGGTGTTTATAAGACTTCACCAGTATCTGAACAGAAATCACTGCTAATATATAAGTCACAAGTTTCTTTCATGTTAAGAGCTTGGAAGGGTGTTTTGATTGTTGACGAGTTGTTAATATTGCTTACTTGAAAGACTAGTGAGATAGAAACAAACAGGAATAGTTCAAAACTCTAAATCCGTAAAGATTACATAGTCGAACGAGTACGGTAAATGGATTGTTTAATCTCCATAAGGCTATACGTACGTTGCATGCATATTTGTTAATGTGGTCTATGGCACAATTAATTAATTAACTCTTAACACTTGTTAAGAGTTAATGTGTGTAAATTGATTTTGCCAGGATGCTGAAAATAATGATGAGCGAGTGGACTGTAGTTTAATACATTTATTAAAACTGAATGTTACAATTTAAATTTGAATTTGCAAGGTCAGCTAAGTCTTGTACGCATTATGAATTTGAAAAACCACGTTCGGTAAAAAATGTTACATTGTAAGGTGAGGCGCAATTACGCAACACTCGAATCTACTTTAATGAATGCAGTAGGGCCTAAGGCCTATATAATTTGTCGCGACAATGAAGAAAAATGAAATGACAGCCGATGCAGCAAGTGCAATTACGTCTGCTGTCTTCGGACGAGTGTAGCACTGTGTCTAGTGCTGTTCGCTACGCGAGCATGTACAGATTAGCCAACCTTTTGATTATAAAATTCCCACATTACTGTCCATAGCTGCCCGCAAAAATCGAACGATTAACGATTTTTATAATACATTTTCAATAATTTATGTTATAAGAAAACACAATGTACGTTCTTAATGATAGATATCAACTTCAGTAAGTTGTATTGATCATTGACATTGAAATGTTAGATAACAGTTAAACTGCTCAGAGATAAATCCTCAATAATAATGATAACAGTTGAACAGGCCACAGTTGGCTTACAAACTGATTTATACATTCGTATAAATGTGCATGAATTAGCAAAAATATACAATATAATACAATATAAAACATGAATAGAATAATGAATAGTCTGATAATGCTTAATGATGAATAATCGGTGACTCATCTCATGATGGGTCCGATACAAATTGCAAATATTTTATGCAAGTCATGATTGACAGTCTAAACCAGTCAAGGGCAGCTGATTTATACATAATAGTATTGAATATAAAATGCATAGACAAAATTACTACAAAATTATGCATGTAAACATAGATTTAGCATAACGCTGTAATATAATAATTAAATAGCATGCTATACCCAACAGTTGCGAGAATGCACAATAAATTGACATGTGAAAACAGATTATACATTGTTGAATAGTTGCAAGTACATGAGCGTAATGACATGTATGTCATAATCAAAAGCATGAATAATAATATATGTGCAATACGTGATCGCAAAATACAAATACAAAATATGTGTAAAAATATGTGCGTGGCGCATAATCATAGACAGTAAATGCGGGTACAATAATGTGTTATTACATAGATACAAAGTACATGATAAAATATAATAGAAATATGAGTTTCATAATTACAAAATACATGAATACAAGGCATGATAGTATAATTGACAAGTACAGCAAATGTGTTCATACACAAATGTAATGCATGTGTTGAACAATTACAAGTAACACATAAAATTCATAGAATAAGAAAATAGCAATACACACATATTAACAAAAAATGTGCAGCAGATATGCATACATGGTTTGTATAGCTCCAAATCCATGTGAATATTATATAACAAAATGTATGACATAAAAACAAATACCACCAATGACATGACACATAAATCAAATGTTGTATACAAGAAAATACAAAAAATAATTGAAGTCTTACATATTAAATAAGTTGACTCTTGCTTAAGTAAAACAAACAATTTCTGAGTTGAAAAGATACAAACTAAAGCTCATGGTAAAAATAAAGGTGCTTATATAACTAACACAATCTTCTTAAAACATTAACACATGTTTGGTAAATACATACATTTCATTTTAAAAGAAAATAAACGACATCTTTAATTTTATAAAGAAAATGTCCTTTTTTTTACTGTTCGTCCCTCGCTGGCACCAAACATAACTTATGAATTGGTCTGCGAAAGGTGCCAGTAGGCGTACGAACGTCAACTACTCTGATTAAATTGTCTGGTCCGGGAAATGTGGCTGTGATTACCCCAAATTTCCATGCTAATGGAGGCATGTTATCCTCGATCAGCAAAACCAGGTCACCAATGGAAACGTTCTCCTTTGCGAATGTCCATTTGTGACGCTGTTGCAGTTGGTGTAGGTAGTCGCGAGACCATGATTTCCAAATAGCTTGGACAAACTTCTGGAGAAGTTGCCAATGGCCAAGACGAGAGATGGGAACGTGTGATAAGTCAGGATCGGGTATTGCCGTTAATGGTGCACAAATTAAAAAATGGCCAGGGGTAAGTGGCACTGGATCGTTTACATCCGATGAAACGGCAAATAATGGACGTGAGTTTAAACAGGCTTCTACCTGTGACATAACCGTAGTAAACTCCTCGAAAGCGAGTATAGACTTGCCGACAACGCGGCGCAAATGATACTTCAAACTTTTTATACCGCTCTCCCAAAGACCACCAAAATGAGGCGACGAGGGAGGAATAAATGACCACTTAATACCATGAGAAATTGCAAAGGATTGGATTGATGAGGTGGCATCTTTTTTATGCCACATCTTGTAAAGATCATGCAAAACGTTGCGGGCCTTCCTAAAGTTCGTGCCATTGTCAGAATATAACTGGCTAGGTATGCCCCTACGGGCCATGAAGCGACGTAAGGCAGCTATAAACACATTGGCCGTAAGGTCGGAAACCAATTCCAAATGAATGGCCCTGGTGGCTAAGCAAATGAATAAAGACACGTATGATTTGTACAGGGTCCTAGATTTCTGCCCGCCATGACGAATCATGAAGGGACCACCATAATCCACCGCACAGAACAAAAACGGCCGCGAAGGAGTAACCCTGGGAAATGGCAAAATACCAAGCTTTTGAACTTGATATTTGGTGTTAAATCTAAGACATTTGACGCATCTACGAATGATGGAACGAATGACTATCTTGGCGTTAATGATCCACCAGCGTTGACAAAGTGAATGATGGACAAGTTGAGCACCAGCGTGGAGGAGACGAATATGCTCGTTCTCGATTATAAGGCGAGTGACGTGAGCCGATGGATGGAAGACAGTAGGATGCTTATTTTCATAGGGCAGTTGCGACTGCTGTAGGCGTCCGCCGACACGTATGATGCCAAACTCATCAAGAAATGGGTCCAGAGAAGACAGCTTACTCCTAATAGAGACAGAAGCCCCATTACGAAGGCAATTAAGCACAGCAGCGAAGTGGATCGACTGGGATTGCTTTATGAAGAAATTAAGAGTAGAATGTATTTCGGTGGGGGTAAGAACTACCGAGATTTTTTCTGCCCTAGAGGGTCTAGTATTTTTGATGAATCGAAAGCAATAAGCGTACACGCGGGTCAGTCGGTGCAACGAGGGAAAGTCCTTTGAGAGATCAATAGGTAGGGTAGAAATTAGAGAAAGTTTGGGGGTTTGTTTCTCCTCAACAGAGCATTCAGGAAGCGACATATTAGAAGGTGAGAAAGGTGAAAAAAGATTGGGCTCAGAAGATTGAGACAGACAAGCGGGACCATGCCACCAAAGCGAACAATCGCGCAAAACGTCAGGGTGACATCCTCTAGAAATAATGTCCGCAGGATTATGTTGCGAATAAATATGATGCCATGTGTAGGTTTCAGTAAGACGCTGAATCTCAGCAACCCGATTAGCGACGTAGGTCTTCCACCTAGAAGACTGAGCGTGAATCCAATAGAGAGATACCATGGAGTCGGAGTACAGGTGAACGCTATTGACAAAGGAATGGAGAGCAGGGGTGACTTTGAATAGAAGTCGCGATAACAACAAGCAAGCACAGAGTTCAATGCGGGGTAATGACACCTGTCGTAGTGGAGCCACGCGAGATTTGGAACACAAAAGGTGACAAGAGGCCGTTAGATCTTGATAAATAACTCTAACGTAAATACAACATCCATAGCCCCTTTCAGAGGCATCCGCAAAACCATGTAATTCAACTATCTTGGTCTTAGACTTGCTGCGTATAGAGCGTGGAATAATAATTTTACCAATTAAATACAACTTGTCTCATAATGAACGCCAATACAAATATAATTGCTCAGAAATTAGCTCATCCCAACCAAGATTGCACAACCACAGTTGCTGCATAAACTGTTTATAAAGAAAAACAATTAAACCAATGAGTCCCAATGGGTCGTAGATACCCGAAATAATTGACAGGATTTTCCTCTTAGAAATGCTTGACTCAACTGGAAATGACTTGATGTCAAACAAGAATGAATCTGTAGAGTTGTTCCAAAGAATGCCCAACGTACGCACATTGCCTTGTTTGTTTAATGGAAGTGATAAATTATTATGCTCAGTGACCACATTTGGTTCATTTGATGCCCATTTATGTAGAGTAAAGCCATATTGACTCAAAAACGTACCTAAGTCAGATTTCAACTTGGTTAGATTAGAAATGGTGTCTGCACCGGTTAACAAATCATCGACATAAAAATCATTAATTATAGCTGCAGCAGCGTCAGGAAAAGAAACTTCATGATCCTTACCAATCTGAATAAGGCAGCGAGTGGCTAAAAACGAAGCACTAGCAGTACCGTATGTTACAGTTCGCAGCACAAAATGTTTAACCTGTTCAAGAAGAGAATTACGCCACAGAATACGTTGGTAATGACAATCGTTATCAGACACTAGAATTTGTCGATACATCTTCCCGATGTCAGCGATCTAAACATAGTTGTGTATGCAAAATCGCAAAAGAATAGAGAAAAGATCTTGTTGGACATTTGGGCCTACTAACAAAATATCATTGAGAGAAAGACCATTGGTAGTTTTGGCCGAGCCATCAAAAACGACGCGAAGTTTTGTCGTGGAACTAGAATGTTTGAAAACGGCATGGTAAGGCAAATAGTAGGTATTTAAAACCTTGGAATTAACAGAACAATCGTCAACCAGCGCCATGTGGCCAAGATCCCTATATTCTTGAATAAAATTTGCGTATTCACGCGCAAGCTCAGAATCACGCTTGAACCTGCGTTCTAAACTTAAAAATCTCGCTTCAGCGGTAGCATAGGACTCACCCAACTGGGGACTATCAGACCCGAATGGTAATGAGACATCGAAGCTACCTTCATCATTACGATGAGTGGACTTAACAAAATGTTCCTCGCAAACTGAATCGTTAATAAGGGGTGCATTATCAAGGACGGTTTCGGTCTCCCAAAATTTCTCAAGAGACGCTAAAATTTGATTATCGTTGTTTCTTGCCAAGAACGAAACAGCAGGACCCTTAGAATGACAATGTTTGGGCAAATTGCCTGCAAGAATGTAGCCTAACTTAGTTTCTTGTATAATAGGAAAGTTAGGACCACGTACATATTTGTTAGCTAGAATCAAGTCTAAATAAAACTGCGCTCCTAACAGTATGCCTACGTCAGCTGATACGTTGAAATGTGGGTCAGCAAGGAAAATTTTATCTGGGATATTAAAATGATTTATGTCGAAAGATTGTGCTGGAAGTTTATGAGTTAACGCAGATAAGACCGCACACGGTGCGTTAAACCTGAACCTTTGATAGCGAGAAACAATACGAATTGATGCCAAATTAGTGGCGCAACATGTCGCATTATTAATACGTGAAATTGGTATATTAGATTTAGTCAAGTTAAGTTGCAATTTTTTTTAGCAAATGATTCAGTACAAAAGTTTACTTGTGACCCTGCATCTAACAACACTCGCGCAAGTTGTCTGTTACCAGCACGGTCGATGACGAACACAACGGCTGTTGACAAAATAACATTGTTTGCTGATTGAAGCTTAAATGTACAATAATTACTACTGCTGGCAGAACCTTGTTTTGACACATTATTTATGTGCAGCAATGTATGGTGTCGTCTGGTACAGATCTTACATGATTGTTTGACCTTGCAATTAGGTGAAAAATGATCTGGTCTTAAACAATTAGTGCAGCATTTATGCTTTAATATAAATTGCCCTCGTTCCGATATACTTAATTCGCGAAATTTGTCACACATATAAATTGGGTGACTGGCCTTGCAGCATGGGCATAAATAATTATTTGAAGTTGAATGATAACTTTTAAATGCAGTGCTGCCAGCAGAGTTTCGTAATTTATGTTTTTCAGACTTATAATTAAATTTTAAAGTTGGTTTGTTAAGCTGCTGTCCAGCTTCTATCGGCAATGTGTTTTCTAGTAATTGTCTACGGGCGTTTAAAAACTGTATAAAGCTCTGAAAATTAGGAAGATTTTCAGGATCTATAGACTCTTTTCATAATTTAAATGTGGAATGGTCAAGTTTTGCTGACAATAGCTGTACAGTAATGAGTTCAAATGAATCCACTGACAATTGTATAGCTGTCAGCGAATTGACAGAAGACGTTATTGTATTTGTAAATTCTGCTAAGCTCTGTACAGAGTCTTTGGATGTAGACTTCACTTCTAGTAAGTTTTGAATGTAAAATTTAGCTAATATGAATTTATTATCATATCTAGCGGACAGCAAACTTAACGCTATTGAATAGTTTTCATTACAAATAGGCAATACCTTAATTAGATGTAGTGGCTCATTTTAGAGAGATGAATATATGTAATGTAGTTTTTGCACTGAAGTTAAGTCAGATCTGGCATGTAGCAAGTCTAGAAATATTGAATAAAAGTGCTGCCGTTCTAGAATGTTGCCTGTGAAGCAGGACAAACTTATAGGTTTCAATTGAATATTACTGGTTAATGTTTGAGATTCAGTCTGAATGTTGAAAGTGTCTATTAATTGTAAGGTGTTAGCTTCGGTTGAATATAAAAGTTCTTTAACCTCGACTCTGTCCTCTTAGGCAGCGTGTATGTCATTAGAAACTAATTCAATTTCAGACTGTACCTCATCATATTTTATTGTTAACTCTTTAGACACTCTAGTCTAATAGTTAAAAAATGTTTAGTGTTACTGTTTTTGTCAAAATTAAGTTTAGCGGAATTGATTCGCACTACGGCAGACTTTAAGCCGCCTCTCTTTCTAACCAACACTCTTAAGCCTTCTTCCGTCATTTTACGCACCTTTTACTGATGGCGTTGGTGTCGTACCTTGTGTGAGATGTCCTGCAATGTTGAGGCCGTGGAATAGATGGCAGACACGCACGGACTGGATGGATGACTGCTCTCAACTTGGAACTGCTCAATCTGGTGTGTAGGTGTTAACAAGTGGATGGTCATGTAATGGTGTTGTCTATGAGGCTCAATGACGACGACGAAAGAAATGCTGAATAACTCCCGACACGGTCGGATCAGCGAACATGCTGAATCGCCCGTGATGGCCAGAAATTGAAGTGGAGAAAATGATGAGAAGCCGCTCGGTATGGTATAAAGTTTGAAAGAAGGTAAAAAATGATGAATCCAGGCGCGGAGTGACCAAAAAAATGTTAAGAGTTAATGTTTGTAAATTGATTTTGCCAGGATGCTGAAAATAATAATGAGCGAGTGGACTGTAGTTTAATACATTTATTAAGACTGAATGTTACAATTTAAATTTGAATTTGCAAGGTCAGCTATGTCTTGTACGCATTATGAATTTGAAAACCACTTTCGGTAAAAAATGTTACATTGTAAGGTGAGGCGCAATTACGCAACACACGAATCTACATTAATGAATGCAGTAGGGCCTAAGGCCTACATAATTTGTCGCGACAATGAAGAAAAATGAAATGACAGCCGATGCAGCAAGCGCAATTACGTCTGCTGCCTTCGGACGAGTGTAGCACTGTGTCTAGGCCTGTTCGCTATGCGAGCGAGGCCGGGGCATGTACAGATTAGCGAACCTTTTGATTATAAAATTCCCACATTACTGTCCAACACTGTTGCACAATACAACCTACAATGTAAGTTCTTAATAATTAAATTGTTTTGTTAATATTTAAATTTACTGTCTAATTATCAACAGTACAATGGAGACTCATTAAATGTATATTAATGTATTTGAAATACTAACTATCTGCCGGTTGTGAATCCTAAACGCATTATCAGAAAAACTCTTGATAAAGCTGATTAGAGAATATTTAGTAACTACATACAAAATTATTCGATGATCATTTTTAACACGTTGCTACACGGAACAGTGGAAAAATAATTTAAATGCTTAATAGTATTATAAATATTTGAATTAGCAAATTTATTTAAAAGTGCAGATGTGTAAAACATAGTTTGTTACTGGTTTTGATTCGAGCAGCATTAATTACAAAACTATGTTTTTAGCTCACTGGTTGATTTAATTTCCAAACGTGTTAAACATGCATACGTAGGGTCAATCCTTGCTAATCACTATTATTATTAGGGTTAAAGCAGGTGACAAAAGCTAGAACTGACCACAGTGCGTTTCTTTAAAGCCATTGAGCTCAAACTAGGTAACTTACCTTTCCTATCAGTTTTCAAACATAAAAGAACTCCTTTTGTAAACAGTTTTGTCTATAAATAAATTGACAATGGTTTAGACATACTTACACATTTCCGTTAG
The DNA here is from genome assembly GCA_034769895.1 of Magicicada septendecula. Taxonomy (NCBI): domain Eukaryota; kingdom Metazoa; phylum Arthropoda; class Insecta; order Hemiptera; family Cicadidae; genus Magicicada; species Magicicada septendecula. The sequence continues at coordinate 391,408,837 of CM068369.1, forward strand.
TTCTTTCACTGTATTGAATGTTAGAACTTCAAAAGAATAAAATCATTTTTGTTTCTTGAAAAATGTTAAACATGAAATAGCAAAAGTTGAACGCAATAACGAAAATCTGTCTCGAACTTCTAATAAGACGATAAAACTGATGTAACTTAACTTTTGTTTTTAAATTTTTTATCATATTTCACTTTCTTAAGCAATAACTTATTCTAAATTAAAGCAATAAATGTATAATTATAAATAATTAAACAAGAGTAGAAAGAAGAATAAGAAAATAAGGAATACAATATATTACAGTACAATTTTCGTACCGTACTGTAAATGAACATTACTTGTGTACATGTGTTTACAAGTGATTTTGAAAAGAGAAATGATAAAGCAACACAAAAATTACAATAAGCTTACTGTTAAAAATAGAATATTTAATTACTTTTCCAATTTGCGAAAACTAACTGTTTTAATAAAATATTGACATTAATATAAATTTATGTTTCTACAGTGACAGTATTTTGCATTGGTATAAGTGCAATGGTTACTTTTACTTATCTAGTGCCTAAAACCAATAGTTTGAATGCATAACAAATCAATTTACAAGTACTGCACATACCTAATAATTATACTAAAGTCCATATATTTATATTAATAAATTGTAACACTTTAATAATAAAAATATTTTCAAACATACGGTATTATACGTAGCTAACGTTTTGACAAAGTTAAAAGTCATTAAGGAAAGAAGTAACAGAAATTTTATTTGTACTGTTATTTGCAAGTTTATTATCAAGAGGCAGAGAAATCTAGTAATTACTTTTCCACCTGAGTTGTTATATTTGGTACAACCACAAAGATTTCAAACGATAGATTAATGTTTATATTCCCGTTAATTTTTTGGTTGTTTGTGAATCAGGATTTGGAGGTTTGATTTTTCAAGCCAATTGTCTTAGTATTAGGTATGTCATATAAGAGAGTCTCCTGGCTTCTCTATGCTTTATTTGTTCCTGGATAATAGCAATACTGGGTTTAGAAGATAATTATAATTTTAGTCTATAAAGTGTCGGACGGTCGTCCTCTCTCGTGTACGAAGAGGGAACTGTCTCTTGGGATCTGAGCACAGTGATTCACGTTTCACTGCCGCAGTATACAAAACAGCGCACACAGTCTGTATTCAAACGACAAACAATAGAATGGATTCCATCAAATTAAATATACAGGCGTACTTACTTACTTACTTACTTACTTACAAGCGCTTCTGTATCACGTTTCATTGTGGCAACAGGACGTAAAGCGAAATGTTAACACATAATTACTCCACATGTAATAATACGCAACAAATAAGCACGTGTGATGACAGAGCTCAAATATATTACCAAAACTATGTCAAAAAGGATGAGAGATATAATGAATTCAGTAGCCTTCATTCATTTTAATGCTCTCCACTTTTTTAACGAGTTTTATAACATAGCACTGGGCGATGGCTTATTCAGTCCATTGAACTCTACAAAACAAATGTTTCCAAACCAACTGAATTCCTATTAGTAACTGCTTTTTGAGTAACCATTCAAAGTACAGAATGTTTTTGCTCTAGTTCAAATAGTTAACAAGATTTCTCGTTCCATAAAAAACCTTAAAAACCTTTTCATTGGTGCTGTACAGATTTCGCGATACTGTCAGCTTCTTAGTGATAACCTAACTCAAATCCCCAATATAAAGGTGAATATAAGTCCACATTTCTCTCAATGGGCAAAAAAACTATCTTATCTGAATAGCCTAGACTGTTTACTTGCATAAAAGTTTCTTTTTATTGTCGGTGTCTCGCGCACCCCGTTTTTGGTCTAGATAGTCTGTACGTTCCAGTTCTTTATTTTATATGGCAATATTCATAGCTCTTCTTCAGTTTGCTTCATTTCCTTGGTGCGATGGAATCCAACAAATTATTCCTTTAAGCCTACGTTTATCATCAATCCTGTGCACAATATCTTATCACAAAATAATTTATTGCACCATTTGATTTCAAGTGCATAAATATTGATTACCATAAGCCATCTAATTAATATATTTCTAATTCTCCCTGCTCTTGTCAATTGTCTGCCGACAGCACCTATGCCAGCAGTTCACTTGCATAGCCGGTACTCAGGTAGCATTCATTTTATTAAATAATAATAATTATCCATTTTTACCGCTTAAACATTCTGGAAGCTACGTAGAGTCGGCAGTCTTGTCCGAACTTCTTGACTTTCAAGAAGGTAGTGTGGTAGTGTGACCAACCCCCCATTATTATCCCAGAATGTTATATCAGGTGCTCATTTCTACAGGTTTACTCGACCTGCGAGCTGAAAAACCTTAGGTTGATTACATGATGCATCCAGGACTTGAACCCGGATTTGTACCCGGATCTCCGGATTTGTAGTCAGGTTATATATCCACTGGTCCACTAACCTCCTACCTCTTTTATTAATTATCCAAACTTTAACACTATACGTAAATTACTTTCTATTGTTTGTGTACATCCTTATTTTGTTTTTTCAAAATATTTTCTTACTAAAAAGTACCGCATTCAATTCACGTACAGCAGCATTCCAGCATTTTCACTATATTGCGACAATTATTTGTTTCCTTTATGTCAAATGGAGTCAAATGTAGAAGTGAGCTAATGATTAAAAAACAACAAAAATAATTTTACTTAGTTTTACTTCGTTACATACTATTTACGCAATTTGTATGTAGAAAATTATATTATGTTTTCATAGTATTATACGTACTTTAAAAAACAAACATGCTAACGTGTTTGTTAATGTTAACAAACGATGTTAATCTGTTGACTAATTAAATAAATATTTATAAATAGGTATTACAAGTATATAATACCAGTTCAAAAATATATCTTTCCAGTTAATTATAAACAATACACACTATATTAATTCAGAAGTTTTGTATTTATGGATACGATTGTGTTCTTCAAGTCGTTTTAAAACATATAATAAACACTTTTTTCCACATGTGGGTAGTTTAACTAATGTATTTTGTATGTCGTTTCTCATTGTGTGCACACAGACAGACACGGACACACACGCAAGCACACATGCATCACATACACGTATAAGCGTTTTGAATGAGATTAACTAATGTATTACTTTTTTAACATTTCTTGCTTTGACCTAAAAAAAAAAATTTCACTACAATCATTGTTCTAATCAAAATATTTATGGTAAGTTTTTACAGTACAAGTGGTACTGATTTCAGTTAATGAAAGTCAGAATATCATTCGTGCCAAAGGTTTTAACGCGATAATATAAACGTTTACAAAGACTTCCATTTGTAGGATGTGCACGGGCAGAATGTCTACATTTTTACATCGCAGGCCTAGCAGTTCACTGAGTTTATAAGGCCATTTGGCAAACAAGTGTAACGAGAAAAGTTTCTCTATATTTAATTCTGTAAACTCTGACCCTATATCTGACTGACGTCAGATTTGTACACAAATTTTGAACTCCCATGCAAAAATATTATTTATTATTATTATTCCGGCTGTACAAAGTTTACACATTTTCCGGAATCAAAAATTACAGAATGGTGGGGTCTATTTCATAACTCTCCTTGGCAGTCTTTCCTGCGCCAATATTTTTCTGTCCATACCATTGTAATTTTCTGTTTGGATAATATTTCAGAGTTTGAAAATATTATTTCAGAGTTGAAATAACGGATACTCAATTACCTTAAATAACTTTAGAAGCGTCGGCTGCGGATCTTAATAAAGAATACATTTTTTAACAAAAACTGTATACATTTTACACCAGCTACACGTTTCCCAAACAAACTGATTAAAATTTTCAAGAATCGGAATTTTAAAACTCTCTGTTAGTTTTGATGAATAGCCTAATGAATGTACCACTAGCTCAAATAATTGTTGTTTTTTTTTTATTCCTGCTGTACAATGTTTACACAGTTTTCGGAACCAAAGATTACACAAGTGATTGAATTCTCATATTCCACTGCTACTTGTCCATCCAAAGATCTTCTTCAATTTCTCGTTTCCTCAATATAGTCCGAATTTCTCCTATCCAGGTGATAGGTGGTCTTCCTCTTTTCCTTCTTCCTGGTGGGGTCCGTTTCATAACTCTTCTTGGCAATCTTTCCTGTGTTATTCTTTTCGTGTGTCCATACCATTGTAATTGTTTTGTATAGTTAAAATCAACAATTTAATTTTTTCATTCATTCTGTTCTTATTGACTTCATTTCTAATTTTCTCACGTCTGGATACTCTTGCCGAAAATCTCCAAAAGTCCATCTCTGCTGTCATTAATTTTGTTCTTGTGTGTTTATTATTAGTCAAACGTCTGAGCCTTAAGTCATGATACTTCTGACAATGGTTTTAATTATTTTGGTTATAGTTTCTGCTGTAATTATTTGATCCTAACAGGATTCCATTTAATGTAGATACAGCCATCTTTCTCAAATTAATTATAAATTGAATTTCTTTGTCTTGATTCCCACTGGCCGTAATTTTCACGCCTACCGTAATTGTGAATAGTAAAAGAAAAGTTTAACTTCTGACTGTTTTGTTTACACTGTGAAGCAAAGAAACTATGAAAAACGTAAACCTTTAATGTTTTGTCCCCGTGGATGTATTATTTATACTTCAAGATCGAGTTAGTTTTCAATGCTTATTATATTTCTACAAAAACAAGGCATGTTGTGAAACAAGAACTACAAACAATGTCAAGTAGAATCATTCAGGCCAAGTATGGGCGTATGGAACCAGTACATGACACTGTTTATAGATACGTTAAACAGAAAAACATTGATGTAATTTCTTTTAATAGATCTAACAAATAAAAATGATACAAAAGGCGAGTGCAATGAAGAACGAAGGACGAATATGACTGAATTATTTATTAATAAGAAAGCAGAGGTACTGGGTTGTGTCAGGTGGTGACGTGTGTCAGCTTCAAAACATAACATGTCTCACATAAATCTAACATTTTACTTTAAAACTATACAAATGTTATTATTCAGATTATGGACAAATTTGCAAATAGTAAAAAAGGTCGCCTATGGTAGGTGCAAATGGGGAATACTTTATTGGGTGGCTACATGTACTGACATTAGTAAAAAATAATGCAGTGAATATACCTAACAATTGGAAGACGTGACTAAATACATATATTGTTATATCATGTCCATTAGGAAAACAACTAAAGAGACTGACACGAGGCTACTCTATATTATAAATATGGGTTAAAGTATAACTATTTTGAAAGGAACGGTGTTCAGATCATAAAAAAGGAAGTTTACTAAAAAGGTACCGGTGATGGATCAAAAAGTGTTTTCAACTAGTTTTAAATAAAAAGTGCATGTTTGATCAAGCCAAAAAATATCAAACGGATACAATATGACAGCACTCTTATGGAAAATGTGAGAAGTGTGCGGACGTATTTGTCGAACTACCTCGCTGAAGAAAAATTGGTCAAATGTTCGATGCACAAAAGACAATAATTAGAATAAGCAGAGCAATAAATGGAAATGAGAAACGTATGAAGAGAACAAGGAAGGTCTGGAAAAGCTCATCAAGTATTCAAGACACATTATTTTGTGATTAACTTGGTCATAATGTATGTTGTGACAGTTATAATGTAGGCAACAGAAGCTTGAGAGGATTACTTACTGTGAAGTGCATCTGGAAAGGAAGAGACAGATCATATAGTTGCTTCTCCAGATAACTAATACTGGAACAAGATGAGATAAATTGATGAAATGGGATCCTTCACCCTAGCTTTGAAGTAAAATTCTTTTCCATTTTTTGTAGCCGCAGTCACATTCGCCGTTCTCTTTGCTACGTCCGAAGAACGGAAATTAACTGCTTCGGAATTAAAAATTTTTTAGTTTTTAAATTTCCTGTTTTTTTTACACTCAAAAACATGTAACGAGAATAAATTCTAAGTAAAATTTTATTTTTCGTAGCACGTAAAGTACGTATAAGCCTTTGAGTTATATGTGAGTTTTCTTGCCTTTAAGAAGGCCAGTGCACCAAATCACTATCGCAATATTACAATTAATTAACTGAGCTCATAATTTAAAGGGATTTTATATAGGCCCTATATGTCAATTTAATAAAAAATGTAATGATTAATTAGCTAATTGCTTCAGTCAATTTCTTTTAATAAATTCTATCCGTACTGTCTAATTAACCATTAACAATGCTGTATACAAAAAGAAAGCAATTAATTTTACTACTCCACACACAAGCTGAAATAAAATTTGCGGTGTTATTAAATATTCGATGATACCTTTATAAATTAAAAATTTTCAAACATGTAATTACTGTAAAAAATAATTAATTATTCGCAATTAAAAGTATATTAACCTATTTGACCGTAACGAGCTGTTAAGTTACGGCAAGATCTCATGTCTTGGCATCAGATCAGTAGAAAAAATGATTGTATGCCATAAAATTGAATACTTAAGTTTGAACTAACTTTTTTATAAACTATTACAACTAAACTTTAACAATCCTTTTATATCAAATTACAATATAGGCGTACAGAGATAATGTGGTTATAATTTATTAAGTTTCTAAAACTAATAAGTTAAAATGTTATAAGTATTTCTCTTTTTAAAAAAGGAACTTATTATATTACTACAGTTATTTTGTTTTCTATAGTGTAGGTGATTAAAATTTAAATGATCTATTTAAAACTGTACATTTTTACTATCAATAAAACACACGTTAATATACAGAGTGCAGAGATAATGATGTGCACACAAAAGATATTTATCATTTTGATTAACTGTCATGTGCACACCTCTCTTAATGAGTCTCCACCATGTAAAACAATGGTTAACGTCTGACTTTTAAGCGACCATGATTTGCATCTGATGACTGACAACTACGACACGAATTACATTGCACCCGTGTAGATAATTTCTTCATGGTAGACATAGAAAAAATTCGCAAACACCTATTTTAAAAGCTGTGTTACATTTTACTCCAACTTTCACATACACATTCTTCTTTAATTACGGTAACATTTTGTTTACCCGCCGTCAAGAAAAACAAAAAAACGGTACCCAACAGAATATTATTGTTGTAAATACTGATTTCAGCTTTTCTATAACGGTGGAAAACAAAATACTTTTCATTGTTATTCTTGAGAATAATTTTGTAAAATCAAAATATATAGTCTCACGAGGCACAAAAATGAAGCTTGAAATAGTAAGTGGAATGATCTTAACACCACCTTAGCACAATTAATTTAGGCAAAAGAGGTAAAATCAACAGAAATATACAAGCTATAGAAGTTATTTGCGAACATCACTCTCTATTACCTGAAATTTGCGTACATATGAAATAAAGTTAAAGAAAGCCTTTGGAAATCGCAGATTGTATTTTAAATTGCGTGTGTAGTAGCAAAAATAATTTGCATTCTATTTATTTACAGCGTTGTTAATTGTTAATTCGACAGTATGGGTGGAATTGATTTGAAGAAAATAATTGAAGCAATTAACTAATTAATAATTTGTTTACTTAATCTGACATGTATATGAAATCCTATTATATTATGAGTCCAGTTAATTAAATATAATATTGCAATAGTGATTTTGTGAACGTTAGTGTTAAAATCTTGTATGTGTGCGTCTGTGTGTGCGCTCGCACTCGTGCGCTAGTAATAGCTTGTAAGAACGATAATGTTACTCTTTATGCAATGGGTGTAATGATGACGATCTCAATGTTCATTTTTTGATGTTTGTATACGTGCATTTTAGTTTATAAGGATGATAATGTTAATCATGCTGTAATATGTGTAATGGTCATGACGATGATACAAAATTCATTCTTTGATGTATGTATCAAAAACATACACAGCTGTCCCTGGCGTGTGGTTAGAAAACTCGTGAAAGCTTTAAGCTTATTAAGTCTGTCACTGGCGCGGTTCAAAAACCTGTAAATAATCGTTGCACGAGCGTGCGGGCGTGTGTGTATGTGTGTAGACACTGTATCATTGTATCACATGACACATGTTGTTTTATTTATTTCAAATAAATTCAACAAATATTTACATCAGTTTTTATTTATATGTATTTAATAGGAAGAAAATATGCATCAATCTATTATAGTAGGTCTTTATACGCTTTTGTAATACTTAAATCGTTATCAGAGTACCACATCTGATATATTGTTTTATTTATTTGTATGTATCCATAATTATTTTGTATAAATTTACTTTTAATGTACTTAACCAGGAAAAAGAAGCTTGTGTATTTTTATTACATAGACTTTTGTAATAATTTTGTATGTTTAATGTAGAAATAGGAAATGTGGGAAATATTTTTTCGCTGCTCAATCCTTTCCCTTCCACCAGTCATTACCACCACAGGTAGGGAAAAAGCATTTACTAAAATCTTGTAACCGACATGAAGAATAGAATCGTATTATAACTTCATAATAAATTATATTGTTAATAATTAACTGGATACTAATTTTTAGCCTTATGTAATGCCTTCTTGTAAATGATAAATTAATAAATCAACAAATTAACATTGTTATAAGTTCATGCGTGTTTGGACCACAACAGGTAATGACTAAATTGTTAGACTAAAACTCAATACTATATATATTATTGTCAGTTAAAATACGTACAACAGAATGAAAACGTAATCATACAATTTATGTGATAAGTGTATAAAGAAATAAAGGTAAGTTAAATCAAATACTGTTAACGTTTAATGTAGCGGAATCAAAGATGAATCTCATTTTACGAGAGTACGAGAAATGCTTATCAGTGAGTACAATACTGAAGTATGCAGAAGTATGAATACAATCTCGCTTAGGAAAATAAGGTTACGTAAACAGACGCTTTTTTCAAACAGAACTATCACTGTTACACACCACTATAGAAAAATTATTCCGATTAGCGCTTTAAGCTTCTCAGTTCATCGTCAGATCGAAAATAACAATAAGGGGATAAAACCAAACCCTTCACACCCCCACCCGCACTACTGTCCACACACACCCTCGCAAACAAGCTATAATTCAAATGTATCTTCCCACCCTCCGAATCCTGTCACCGCCGTCTGTAGAGTTACATATTTTTCTACCAATTCCTTGTGTTTATGTGTTTTGTGTGTGTGTGTGTGTGTGTGTGTGTACATTCTTTTTAAAACCTAAAGTTGTAAAGCCTTTCTCATTCACACTTGTGGCCGCGGTCACTCTTATTTCAAAAACATCCATATAGGCCTATGCAAATTAATTCTTAATGTTATCTATCCGTCCTCTGTCTTTTACTTTCTAATTATATTATAAAATATTTCTTCATTATAAAATTTAGTTTTAGTATTTACTAAACTGTCTAACTCTTTTTCTCTTTATTTCAATATTTCTAACTCCTCCCTAAGCTTCCTTTCAACTGTGTTATTTACTACGTTTAAAATTTCATAGTCTTCCAAAGGATTAACAAACGTATAGTTCTCTTCTATGAAATGTCTTGCATATAACTAATTCGTTGTCCTATTACCTTCTCCACATTTGTGGTCAGACAACCTGCATACGAATTTCCGTCCTGTCTCACCTAGGTAAACTTTGTTGCAGTCTTTACATTTTAATTTATAAATTCCGCTTCTCTGTAATACTGGGACTTTTTCTATATTTTTATTCCTTATCTTATCAAATACCGTTTTACATTTCTTAATAGCTATATCTACTCCGTGTTTACTAAAACATTTTATAATTTTTCTAGTATGTGATCCTATGTATATCAATGACCCTGGATAATTGTTTTGTTCTGGTTCTGTTTTAGCTTTTTCCATGTTAATACTTTTCATAACTTTATCCACTATGTTGGTGTTGTAGTTTTTATTCCTTACAATTCCCTTCATTGTTTTTAACTCCCTATCTTTTGTTTCTGTCTCTTTTAAACACTTCTGAGCTCTATAAAACACTGAATTGATTGCCGCCATTTTATATCTATAAGGGTGGTAAGATTCTCTTAGTATAATTATATCAGAATACGATTTTTTCCTAAATATCCCAAACTGTAGGTTTTCATTATTTTTAATTTATATGTTTAAATTTAAGTAATTTATTTTCTTACCACCTATCGCTTCTTTAAACTGTAAGTTTTATCTTTATTATTTACCTCATTTATAAACGCATGGACTTCTTTTATGCTTCCTTCCCAAATTACTAATAAATATTTATATTAATTACATTTTATTTATTCCGTATATTTGTGATTAAAGCGTTTATTCTTTATCTCTGCCAAAATTTGAGATTTTTAAAAATCTATGAGATTTACTGAATTTATTATAGGCCTACATGATTAATTTAAATTATTAATCGAATAAAGGTAAATGCCGTGATTAACTGCGTTGCCTTTTCTAGTAATATGACAGACAAATAAAAATAACATTAAAAAAATACAAGGACACAATACACACCCATAAAGGTACCACGCGCACGCGCCAGCACACACACATGCAACTTACTTAAAAGACTACCATTATTCTTTTAAAAGCCAAAAGATGATTTTTAAAAGCAGTTATGGAGAAAGGCAATTCTCACACTTATGGATAAATACAGATAACACGAGGAAACTAGTTAACAGCACCGAGAATAACGGAGAAGCTCCTGTTAAAGGCGTAACAAATTAAGGGAAAATTTTAGAAGCTTTGTGGTGGTAAAGTAATGTTAAATTAATATAATGAAAAACTAAAAATAATATTTATTCTAAATACACACATGATTTGTGTAAAAAAGAAATAAGTATCTTACAAAATTGCAGATTTCTGCAACAGTATATCTAATATTTAAAACTTAAGTTTGCAAGGTTCGTGTTATTCATAACCTGTAAACATTTATAGCAGAGTCAGACAACTTGCTAAGGCTTACTTTAAAACTTTATTTTAACACACATCGTTATTTAAACACATGTTAATTTCCGAAACAATATTAAACCAAAATTAGGTATGTGACACGTTTTTTCTGATAAATTTTTTCATACCTTTCAATCCACTGAATTTACACATTTAGGAAAGAGAAGACAAGTACAGATGACAAAGTTAATTGACATGATTGTTAATATTTTATTTGCAAGATCTTCTCGAGAGTGTAGTTCAATTAAATCACCTTGTGTTAAAGTGAATAGTAAGTCGCAGAAACGTCAAAGAAACCTAAACCTGAAAGTGTCGTCTTGAATATTATGTGGTAATTTTAAGTCCAAAGACAGTTGGTCTAAAATATGTACGACAACATTGAGATAAGACACGGTCGATTTCAAAACATGTCTTATGTAGTTCGTTTAATTTGAAACCGCTTTCACAAAACGAATATTGCTTTCATATAATGTTGCTTTCATAGGACGAATCATTAACACGATTTGGTTATATAAGCTGGATGTTTTCTAACTGCACTGGGGGCATATTAATTAATTACATTAGTTCTTGAATTTAGTTCACTAGTTGCTATTACTGATTCTATGTTTACATTCGACGTAAACTGCCGTGGTTATCTAAGCAAACCTCATAGACATGACCGAGCGTATAATTCGTATTCACTATTAAAACTAATGAAACTGTTCACTCCGGCGTATAAGTTCAATTCTCAAGGGCTAAAGCTTGTGTAGCCACGAATAGGCTCACTCAAACTACTAATTTATGTAGCTGATTATTTATCTCATGCTAAAGCATTATTAGTTTTCATTAATGTTAGTGATTATAAAACATTAGTCGTTAATTAAATAACAAATTCCGTTTTTCAAACAAAAATATTTTAGTTTTGTACAATTCTCTAAATTAATTTTAATTAAAACAAATTTAGTCTATGATGTATTAAATTTGAGTATTATTACAAGCCATTACATTACCTCAATTTGTATTATGAAAGTGTACAAGTGTATTTCTGTTAACACTTTCAGAAAAGGTCTGGCTCAATTCTTGCCGTATTACAAACGTCTTGCTCCATCTGAGACGTGAATATTTCATACAGATCTACAGTCTATATTAACATATGGTCATTGCTTTTTATTTAAACTAACCTTACATATTTTAAATAACTGTTTAAATAATATATAAAGTTGATGTATAAATTTGTTTTTAAAATTTTTTTACTATTTAGATCGTCCAGTGTGTTTGAAGAACTATTGCATATAGACACAATATTTAATACATTACGTTTTGAATAAGTTGCATAAGTCCAGCCTTATGTGGAGGACCATCAGGCGAACTCATAAGTCTCCAAGTAACCAAACACGCCTAACATTCTACAAGGTGATATCCCTTTCCACACTTCCTTATGGGTCTGAGAATTTGATTTTAACGAAAGGCCAGGTCAGTCGTATCCAAGCGGCTGAAATTAGATTTCTCAGGCACGTGTCAGAGTATACTCTTCACGACTATAGAAGAAACACAGACATACGGCAGGAACTGAATATTATGAGTATACTCGACAGCATTGTCCAGTATCGGCTGAACTGGTGGGACCATCTTTGGAGAATGGATAACTACCGCATCCTCAAACAACTGTAGTACTATAAGCCAAAGGAACAGAGAGATGTGGGACGTCCGATGAAGCACTGGAGTGACCAGCTCTAAAATTTCTCATTGTTTTTTATTCATTTTAAATTTATAATGATTAAGTAATACTTACTTTGTTCTTAATATTCTTAGTAACTTCATATAATTAATTGCTACTTGCGGATTTTAGTAACTGCATAATTAGCACAGAAAATTTAAATTATAAGAATTCAATCTTTCTGTTTGTGAAGTAGGTGCTGTTGATCGGTTAGGTAAAAGGCGACGGAATCTTCTTCTTTTAGTTTGTGTCGAGCGAGGGGGGCCGGTCCCCACCAAACTTCTTTAGAAGGAGCTTTATCCCAGTAGGTATACTCCTCAAACCTCCAGGTGGTCTAGTGGCTAGCACAGGAGATTGATGTGGTCATGGTCCCAGGTTCGATTCACGGCGGAGGCCACGTACAGCGTGCAATCAGCGTCGTGAGGCAGAACTGAGTAGCCGACTGAGATAACAGAGGCGCCTCCTGGTTTCCGATACCGCAACTAACGGCTGGCGACGTGTTGTACTAGCAACGCAACCGTTACACTAAACACAAAAGTCACACGGTATGACTTGGTCCTTTACGGATTGTTGAGCAGAAGGTTTTTTAGGTATACTCTTCATAATTATTTTGAAGAGTTGGGTCCCGGGCTCTTTAAGTCCGTTTCTGAACCCAATTACTTATTTTTTGGGTACAGCATCTTCCCCTTCTGCGTTAGGTTCAGTATTCTTCTTAAGATCATCATCTTAGTTGGTTTCAATATTTGTATTGTTTTCGCTGTATCAGCCTCGTTTCAGCAGTGGTAGGTGAATATGTTGTGCACCATTGTGTTTATATGCGCACCTTGGCTTCATTTCTTAGGAATTGATTTGACCTCTTTTTAATCAAACTGATATTCTTGAAACGTTAATTACTTCATGTTTTACTAGAGCCACTAGACCTTAGTGGGAAGGTATTTGTCTAAGTAGGTAAAGGATGACACCGCTCAATAATTTTGTCGTATAACAGCAGTATTTTCAATTGTAAGGGCTTTTTAAAAGTAAAAGTTTTGGTCTTATTCGTTGATAACTTAAAATTTAACTTTTGGTCAGTGTATGTAACTTGGTAGATAGCCGAATTTTTATCTTTGGCCAGTCCCGCGCACACACATGCGATTTTTGTTTCAGATGTTGTTACCTCTGAGGCCTTCAATATCTTTTATTATTTCGTTCATTAGCGATTGAATTAGTAAGTTAAAGATATTGAATAAAAACAAAATCAGTGTAAGGAAGTGTAATGTTAACTATATATTGTTTAATATATTATTAAAATATATTATGTTATTATAATTGAAGTGTAAAATGCGCTTAAGCTACATGTTTGTATCGGAATGTGGATTGACTATATTGTAACAAAGTAGGACTACACTAAATTCACCTAAATTCACTGTCTCCATCCCTCCCACACTTACCACAATGCACAAAGTAGTAGCAATGCACAATTACCTAATTCATTTATACCTTGTTAGTAAGCAATTATGTTAAGATTAACAATAATCAGGAACTAACAGTGACAGTTAAGTTTTACAAATAATTAATTTCTGATTCAAATGTGAGTTGCCTTTGTACGAGTCTCAACTGTAAAACATATGCAGTATCTATGTAGTACAATCAAGTTCAATAAGAAATTTAGAGCGTATTTCTGCTTATATGCAAAAATTGGGAATCGATTTCATCGTATATGAAAGAATATCTAGCGCTGATGGCAATTGACTTTATAGCGTTTCGCTTGAATGGACTATCAGTGTAGAATTGTCGTCTACTATTATTAAAATCTAAAACACGTACAGTTACAGATTATTAAAATATAAATTCCCGTTTGTGCACACTCCATGAAGTTTAATATTAAACCGTTTTGTGACTTTTGTAAACTGCGTACATAACTAGTAGATTGTATCGGGTATTCAAAATCATACGAGAACATACTGCATATGTAATTTATTAATCACAAGCATAGAAAGGGTAAAAGGCAAAACCATAAATTATACGGTTACTAATGTATGGTTATCCTGGCTTTCAGAGTTTGGATTTAGACTGCTGCACTAACGCTTACGACCGCCATTGACAAATGGTTACTCCATTACATTGAAAGCAAACTGATTGCATCGTTGTCATCATGCTCCAGTTTATAGTTATCAAGATGTGTTACTCGAGATATTACTAACATGCACAATTTAGAAATAAACAAATTGAGCAACCATATTTTTCCAAAATGTTTAGTAATTTAGATAAAAACAAAAATTGATAAGTGACGATAAGGTAATTTGATTAATATAGTTAAGTTCATATAACACAGCTGACAAACAATAGGACGTTTAATGCTAATGTATATGAAGTCGGTTAGACGTAATTCATATACATATTGTTAAAATGGCCTACTTGATCGTCGTAGGTACAGTGGAAAACAAAATAAATACAAGACGCCAATTAAGTCACTAATCACCAGCTTTAATTTTTACAGTTAAACAATTCGTAATTAACAACACAGTATACTACAACAAATCAAATATAAATTGTTCACACGCAATAAAATGTCACTAATATTAAACACAATTGTATTACAATTATACCGCCCGATTATAAAACGCAACACTTCACTAATAACCACTTGAACGTACACAGTAATGTCGCCCGATAATAACTCTCGAACCGAACTCTAAATATATCGCTGCAATACTGAATTGAGCGTCCCTGAGTAATTGTATTTATAGCCGCCGAAAATCTAGACGATTCCTAATTGCGTCTTAGCGTCCGTATGAACTACGTAATTAATTGCGACCTTGACACAGACCGCACGGCTGACCGCACTCTCGCAAATGCGTCTACAAGCACGTACGCCACACACAGTAGAGCGAGGTTCTTCTGGCACATCCGACAAACACGTAGATTGTTCTGTGATATCGTAACACTATTCATAGATGATAGACTGAGCAGTCATTACGTCGCTATGCCGAAGGATAGACAACATTTGCCGTAACATGGATACAAGGTGGGTTAAACGTCATATTAATTAGTAAGCGTTTAACGTATACGAAGAATTCTTGTAAACAAACGTTTATCAATGTTCTCATTTGTGTAGATAATACTTTTTATTTTAAAATCGTAGCCACTTATCTGCTGTTTGACTATTATAATATATTATAACTGCTAATTGATGCAATTATAAAATTATACAGTACAGAATTAATCTCAGCACAACTTGTAGAACTAAATATAATATATTTGATGTAATTGAAAAGATATTGCATTTTATTGAAGAATAATGCAACCCAAAAATAAGTAAAGAAAATAGGAACGAACAACACAGAATGTGAGCAACAGAATTGTAGTAATACAGTTTTATTTGAAATGCTCTCTCATAGTCGACAATAACTTTTTGTTCTTAGAGATTTTTAAAGACTGCCAAAGAACGCTGACACAACAAAAATGACTTGGTATGCCTAAGCAAAATTAGGAAATTGAACGCTAAAAATCTTGCATACGCCTTTAAATAAACTAATGTTGCCTGTATGGGATCCTTCATACGCCTGTGAGTAAGCTAATTTTGCCTGTGTGTAATCTTGGATACGCCTGTGAATAAGCTAATTTTCCCTACATGTAGGAAACCACGTGCTGCTCAGATAACAACTTCGAAATCTCTACTTCAGATCCCACTACAATAATCCATTGAGACACTTAAAATCATACCATTAATGTTAATGTCTTACGTCAACCTAATCATTGTATAACAAAGTTCGTCTGAAGAGTTATCTTATGCGTTTGGATATCGTGCGATTAAAAACTGCCCTAATTATATGGATCTCTCTGTGCTAGTTGAGATGGAACCACCGTATATCTATTAAACAACGGTAGAATTAGGGATCCTTTTCATACCTGTTTATCAAAGAACGAAGGCTTCCAGGGCCGGTATTAGATTTCAGGGCCGTGGTCCAAAATTATTAAAACTATGGTTGCTATCGAAAAACTGGTCCTTGATAGTAGCCCCGTCAAGAAACAAAACAGACGTTTTGGCCATGCCCACGACGGCCATCTTCAGTGTGGCGGGAAAGAGTGTTCACAATCTCAGTCTCCTTCGGGATTATTAAAACAATCTTCTCATTTAATATAACATGTGAGAGTTGCTTACAAAGTTTATAATTTTTGTAAGAAAATTTTTCAAACTTCTTTATAACATTCTTTTAAAAAATTTAAAGAACCGTTTTTGCTAACTATTGTAAGTTAGAGGTTTACATAAGAAGACTAAATTACTCTATTCCAGTAAGTTTTATTTTTAAATAGATTTTACAGCAATTGCGTGTTAGCTGTTTGTTGTGTACGTCTAATAGTTAGAGCTTTATTTGCTACTTTATATTTTTTTTCTGCACTGTACGTCATCAGTAATATTATCTCAGCTTTAATAACTAATAATTCCGAATTTAGTGTTATTTTCCTTTTATACTATAAACTATGCATACCAATTTATTATGAACACAAACGCACACAGTTTTATTCAGTTCCAAAGAAATTAAAAATGCTTTAACATAACTTTATCCAAAGGATGTTCAGACATCAAAATTAGGTAATAACTGGTAGGCATACGTCACCTACGGGTAGG
The DNA here is from genome assembly GCA_034769895.1 of Magicicada septendecula. Taxonomy (NCBI): domain Eukaryota; kingdom Metazoa; phylum Arthropoda; class Insecta; order Hemiptera; family Cicadidae; genus Magicicada; species Magicicada septendecula. Next base: position 391,426,005 of record CM068369.1, read on the forward strand.
GGAGTAGACGTCATTCGTCACCTTTGCTTGCAGAATGGAAGTTGAACATTGAATATTACAAATACCAAGGAGTACTGGCTATGGAATAGAAAAAAATAGAATGGTCTAACAAATTCTACTTAGGCCTATAGTACATGAGATATTGTAGCTCTGTCGTGCCATGATACACAAATATGCAAAAGAAATGCCAAAAAAAAAATCATTTTCTTATTTAGCTGCATAAAGCAAACAACAAAATCCTAATTTGTATAATTTTACATATTAATAGTAGTTTTACATTATCATCTTAATAAAAAGATGAACAATTAAGATGTCACAAATACCATTAACAAATAGAGTTACTACATTAATAAAAATGTTCGAAATATAATTAATAGAGACTAATCATTTCTAATATAATATAAATTAATATGTAATGTGTCTTTTCATATTCATCTTTTTAGAATTTACTTATGTTTACGGATTTCTATTTGCGTATGTTGTTACCGTCCTGAAAAATATTTAAATTTAGTTTAAATTGCTCATATACAAATTTAAGATCTTTTCTCTGAATTGTGTTATAATCACGTAGGAATTTATTAATATGAAACGTATATTGTGTGTCTAATTGCACCTCTAATTTATAAGATAATAAAATGAAATTTATTAGGTACTTCATAATTGATCTTAGAAAATGTCGCTGTAAAATAAAGTTTTGCGTGAAAAACAATTTTCCGTACGTAAGAAAAACGTCAGCTACACAAGAATAATGGTTTTCACAGAATGTACTTTCCTATAGCAGTTAGGCCTACCTGTCACACTTCGTAGAATCTTAACAAGAATTCTAGTTAATTAAGAAAATATTGTAATCAAACAATAAGTACTAAACTTATTGGTAGAAACTTCTACTTCAAGTCGCTACGCTTAAAAAAATCCGACATTTTAAGTGACTAAGGTAATTTAAAGTCTAAGTAATGAAAGATATCGGCAAATCAGGATTTTGCATTTAATGTAGTAGGGTGTCAACATATGGGATGCACAGACACATACACAGTACGCATTGGAATGTCAATTGAAGTTTCTACATTTCTCTTCTTCCACCTTCGCACTTGTGGCACGAAACAGATTGGTGAGAGTGTACGAGATGGATTTGGAGACGCCAAATTGTAACTTACAGATACATAAGGGCTAGAGTGTGTGTGCAACGCTTTCTTTTTTCCAAACGGATTTTTAGTATTGTGTAAGTGATAAAGTTTTTACTAGGAAATTTAGAAATATGTGTTACGTTACCCGTTACAGAAAAATTGTCAATTCGAAATGCTAGTGTTTTGTATAAACAACAACAGAACAGTGTCTGATTACTTTACCCTAAACCCATTTTATAAGCTTAAATTCTTTCCATTTTGAAAAGGTATGTTAAAAACTGTGCTTAATAAATAATATCTTGTATTTATAAATGGGTACCCGTTACAAAAGGCACTCCAACTCTTCTTTTTCTTTTACGTTGATTATTTATAATATTTACGCCTGTGTTCATCTTTACACTGGGTACCTGTTCAGATATTGACAGGATACTGCTTGAGTCAGATTGTTTGATTTCTAGTGTAAAAAACAAGTATCATCTAACGGATACTGCAATTAAATGGATTGTAAGAAGTTAGATGGTATGTCCAATCTGATATAGCTTCCTTGTAACATTCATGTCATTACAGCCTAAGGCGAAAGAAATTGGTCAATAATATTTTTCCTTAATACATAACTTTACACACTATAATGTTACGGAGATTAGCCATCGTATGAAAACAGAATCCAAACAAAACGTTTCAACCTCTAAAAATCGGAGGTCGTCTTCACGTGTGAGATAAGTTACATCATTATATTTGCCAATACTAAATATATAACCTTAAAATATAAAAAAATTGTATTAAATAACAAAAAATACATTTGTAACTACTAAGAAGCAGGGTTGCCACTACTGGTCACAAAAGAAAACCTAGTTTTTTCAATCTGTTTTGAAACGATGGCTATGTTTAAACATCATAGTGTGTAATAACAATAAAAAATTAATACTACTACTATTATAACAATAATAAACAGTTAATGACATCCTGCCAACAACTATGTTTACGTTTTAAAATTCGTATTGAACGCATTGTTTAGACTGCAGTTTTAGGCTGAGATTAAATAAAACTTCAATGATCCATTATCTTTGCGTCTATTGTGTTTTTATATTTAATTACTTTTAGTTATATAATTTAAACTAAGTAACTAATAATAGGCAAAGCATAGAACCTTCTAGTTATGCATTATACATCTCAATTGTATAGTGACGAATAAGCATGTTCTTAAACATTACTGAGTAGTGAGTAGGCTTATGCTGCAAAAGGCTGACGACCATAACGATTTCGTACCTCCTCTTGCAGAATAATTTTAAGTAATAGCGGTTTCATGTAGAATAGAGGCAATAGGCGCATTAATAGGTAAGCGTTAGTGCATAGACAAGACTGTTCAATCTGCAAAAAGATACTTCATATCTAGGACATAATGGAGCTTCCTGCATCACGAAACATACAGTAGAGGATTTAAGTGTTACTTGTTCCCTTTTCATAAATGGAACGCCATCGCCGCTTCAACATGTAACTGAGACTTGCTAGCCCATAATTTAACTATCTAAATATGACTTCGTACCAGTCATTTCATACGAGTGTGTTGTCACCTTATTTTATTTAAAATTACGTTTCCTTAGGAGTTGTTTAAAATCATTCAAAAGTTAGTCGAAAAATATATTATTGTTAATAATTTTATCCGTTCTTTTGTTATAGGCCTAACATTTCATTTTAGTTTCAACAACTGTATTATATACTTCATCGTCTGTCTTGAATCCGAAGATAGAATCGTGACCATATTCTGTAGTAGTTAGATATTCCTGTCGGTTACCTTCTTGAACCTTCTCCATCCCCTCAACTACATTTCTCCAGCCAGATCCAGGTACTTTTTATTGGTGTTCTAGCAATTTTTCTATTAATTTTTCCCAGTGTCACCATAGTTATTTAGCTATTATGTGTAATTCAGTGCCCAACTTCCTGACGGAGAAATGTAATATATTATTTTTCAGATTTTTAGACTCAACTTTTAAATAAAAAAGTAAGTAAAATCTAAAACGAAAATAAACGTGTTATTATAATAAAATATTAGCTTGGATCGTCATATTAAATAGAGGAATATTGCTGAACGCCAGACAAATCAGTAGTCACAATTTTTTTAACAATTTTATGAAATTATTGCAGTCATATAGTACTACAGTTTTCCCTTGTCATACAGTTTTAAATGAGCACTAACTTAACAAAAAATAAAGAACTCTCGTTTCCGGTAATCCACGGAACAAATAAATAGTTGAACACTTTACCTTCTTAGTAATACCGTCCTGTTAATAATATTTTCTTATCACTAACAACAACCCGGATGCATATCTGAAATCTAACGATAATATAACTGAATCGATAGTACAATTCGTGGTGCACTCTACTGCTGGCCGCTGTGGCCAGGTGGTGATCTCACGTAGCTAGCGTAGGTCACTTAATACGCTACCTAGAAGGTCCTTTCACGTTAACTGGGCAAGTTACCGTATGTGCACGTCAGTTTTGGCAAGCTTTGTCAGTTTTGAATGTGTCTCTGGAATATTTGCGTCCAGTCACCAAATCAGCGTTAAATGGCAAGCATTACTTATGTTAGACATGTTATTTATGTTGGATTGGCGTAATAATATTAAATATTATATATCATTATCCACCCTTATCATTCTTACAAACAGGTCTAGATAAGAGCTTTACGACTACATTGGTATGCCATAGGTATGCCTAACTATCAATCGTTACTCACGTGGTGGGCAGGAAAATGAACAAGTAAAATAGATAATACCAAAAATTAATAGTTTATTCTCAAACAGCATACTTCGACATAATATATATTTAAGACATAACAAATAACTAGCATCCAACAATTTATGAAACTTAGCTTTATAAATACATTGTTTAGTAAGATTTATGGAATTTTCAGTAGCAACAAAAACTACGAAAATAAACGACGCAGTTTGCTCCTTCAAATGACAAACTGATGTCATCAATCCCACGCTTTGTCATTATCATAACGGACAAGAAATATTGCATTCTGCTGACTGACGCACGTAGCTACCACCTCACTCACTGTCAACATACGTCTTTGAAGTGAATCCCAAATTGCAATATTCAATTCCACTTCTCTACACGTTTCTAAAAATTTGCAAATCGTAGGTCAGTGTACTGTTCATTTAGGATGTTTTTCATATTCATTTTAAAATGTACAGTATTCGAATGATTTTATTACGGTATTAGAAAACACACGGACATTTCAACACCGAATACTTTAATTTTATCACATTACAAGTCATTTAAACTTGCATCTAACTGGCTGACTTTTCCCATAACAGCAAAAATGTACGACGTTTAGGCACCCGTCTTGAGAGTAATTATGAATTAATATTTGTTAAGTAGTAAATAATACTCTTTAAACGAGTGATAAATAGTCAACAACAAAATAATAATAACTGTGCACATAAAGTGTGATAAAAACTAAATAAAACACAAGTGAATACTTAGACCTAATAGGAAGAAAACACACAACACAAGATGAAGTACTGCTTGGAACAGAATCTCCAAAAGAGAATTACAAAGTGCTCCTTAAATAGTGATTTCTTGGTTGTTTGTGGTGTTTTAGAAGCTTTTACAATATTCTTTCCGTAAATATAAGTAAATTTCAGCTAGAGAAAGCTTGGTGTTCAGTGATGACGGAAGAGAGTTTTGAAGTGTACTTGTAGAATAGAATTACGTAGGTACGTTGTTAGGAAGCTCACGTTAATTTCAGAATTCCTAAGAAATGCTAGGTAAAGAGAGCTCTGACACTATTTTATTTTGAATATGCACGATAAAGAGAGGTCCCTAAAACTTTTTGGAGTGTCCTTGTATATGTTTTTTTCTAGGTCTCTTTCATAACATTTTTTGATACTCGTTTGGCTACGAAAGTGGGGTAGGAACCTTTATATGTATGCCTACGCGCGCGCGCGCGTTGTGTTGTGTTGTGTGCTCATTTATATATAAGCCTATATCAAATATATTCTGATTCTCATTTCTGTTTTCACTGTTTATGTACTGCAGAAATTTTTTTATTAAACAGGTAAATAAAAGTCCGTAAACAATACTAATATATTTTACAAACAAATTGAAATACTAACATTACCCATTCCAAAATAAAAAATATCAATAATATTGATTGAACCCGTACATGTTCCTGACAATTTAAAAAAAAAGCAAAAAAATATACTGGTACATATGTAAGAAGCACTAAAATTTATGCTCGTTGACATAGTACAACATAGTATATCTGTAAATTCATGCGATCTCAGTTTATATCAATACGAAGTGCCATACTACTTCGTCATTGAATTGAGCGCTACACTTTGTACTAGTAAATTCCCAGTAATTAATTAAAGTACTTGTTGAATTAACTAAATGCACTCTATTACCAGAAAACCTTATCAAAAACTTTACTTAGTCAAAAGACGATTTGAAAATTTGTTTATTCCCCTGTAGGTTTTACTTAGTTTGTCTTTAGTAGTAAGGCTTTTTAGTACGCAATGACGCAGCTATTATTTTCTTCTGAGGCAGGGGGTTTAGATTTTGTGAATACAATATTTACAGCCACTACCACCTACTAATGAGCAGTCAAACACTTTGACCCTCAGAAATCAAGAACGGAAAATATTCAAAAATATTGTAACATATGTAGTAGGCATACAAGAAACAACCTAATAAAAGGATAAAAGTTGATCCTTCTAATTATTTATAATTAATATTGGGAGCTGTTATCATGTCATATTACGTCGTATCAGTTCTTATTAGTAGGACGGTGTAGTTGCTACGAAACAAAGCAGCAAGCAGAGTGTTTCAGTTTTCGGCATTAAAAGTTCATTGGTTATTCAAATTGTATATTTTATGAATATACGAAATAATGTCAAAACGCTTATTTACAATAATTTTGAAGTAAGTATCTGTTTTGTATTAAATAAAATGGATTAGTGAAAACAACTACAATTAGTGCTTTTGAACTAATCAAGCGCTTTAAAATACAAATCCAGTTCCCCATCAAAATCATCATCAGCTTGTATTTCATTACTCCTATTTGGAGTAGTAATAGTAGTAGTATAGTAGTAGTAGTAGTAGTAGTAGTAGTGGTAGTAGTAGTAGTAGTAGTAGTAGTAGTAGTAGTAGTAGTAGTAGCAGCAGCAGCAGTAGCAGCAGCAGCAGCAGCAGCAGCAGCAGCAGCAGCAGCAGCAGTAGTAGTAGTAGTAATGATGTTGGTGGTAGTAGTAGTAGTTATACTCACTGGTGGTCGTGTAAGTAGCATATATTCACAGCAGAGTTCATCTATTAAAGAGTCGTTTTTATAAACAACTTAGTCAACAAGTAAAAGAATATCCAACAAATTCTTATACGTTTCTGTAAGTTCTTTCACTGTACTGAATGTCTGAATGTTAGAAGCTAAAGTAAATCTATTAATTTATGTGTCTTTATACTTTGAAACACAAAATTGCAAGAATTAAACTCATAAACAAAAATTTGCCTCAATATCCTAAAAATAAGATAAAAAATGCCGCTAATTATATTTTATAAAAGTGAAAATTTAAAAAAACATAATTGTGTATGGAGGTGTTTCCCGTCAAATATGAGAGTACTTTGAGTTTTCTAATGAACAGGTTCGTTACCCTCTGCACATGGTAAACATAAACACCATGACTTTCCAGACGTGTCCATTCAGCTACTATTTTTCGCTCCGTTCTCAGAAAGCCCGTATTCTGAATGCCTATCAACAAACCTGCTCGTAGCGATGCCAAACGTGCTTAGCCATATAGGTATGCCTGCTTGTGTACTTGGTCATACTTTGACCAGGTATTATTCAGCATTCTAATTTACCGTTTATATTTAATAATCTTGAAGTTTAAACTGTTTACACACTTTTCTCAGTTTCTATAATTTTTTTATAATAATATATAATTTTTAATATTACACTTTAAAATTATTACTATTTTAATTATAATTTTTATTTAGTATTTTCAGAATGTGTGCTGTTTTAGGTCTACTGCTGTTTAAAGGAACGTATGAATATTGTTTTATACATTTTTCAGAAGCCTGCAACTTTCTCTTTGAATTTTTTTATTATGCGTGTAATGGTGATTTTGCAAATGCCAATGTAGCGAATAAGCCTCTTTATTATCTCGGGATTCTCATTTGGTTAGGACGAACACATTAAAGGAAAGATCAAAAGAAAGTGGCTAAATACAAATGTAATGAAAAAAATTAAAATACCTTTTTCTGATAGGGAGCTGAGCTTTATATATACGTCAACTCAGGATGTGCAATGTAAGCAGATTGATAAGAAGGCGCAGTGCTTACTGATATGTGGTTATCTAGATGCATACCTAAAATCCGCTGACCATATGACACGTAAATAAGCTTATTATTCGCACGTTTGGTTTGACAATCGTTGTGACACAGTAGCGTTAAAATCTTGAATTTTGATCGTAATGGATGGAGGTCATTACTTCAATGGAAGGGAAGCCTCTTCACGAGGGTTAACAGTATATGGTTAAACTTTGAAGTGAGTATAGGCTACTACGTTGCGGTGTGTAAGAAGGAAAAATATCAGCGTGTCGAAGGTCCATCAATACAAGGAACAGAATCATCATGGATTCATAGGATTATCTTTCTGTGCCATATTCGGCAGAAACAGTGGTATCAAAAGCATTAGAAAACTGAACACGGAGGTTCACCATGTATTCCGGCAGGTGTTTCAATCGCTTTACTATCAGCGACTTGACTTGGTGACTCAAATACCAAAATACAGTATTACATACATGTATATAGACTAAATGCATGGTACAGGAACGTAGTCTGTCCATTTTTAAGGAAAGGAGGAAAGCCCTAGGAACTACGCAGAATCTGGCCAACAATCAAGAAATCATCCTTAACGATTTTCTAACAACGTTTGATGGCGAAACACGATTTTCTATTAGCGTTTTTGAAAACGACATTGTAAGGATGCTAGTTTTTTGTTTCGAAGGGGTAGAAACCTTTTTTAAGACTTACACTTTCTTCTACCTCGACGGTACTTTTAAAATTTCATTAAAACAATTCACTCAGTTGTATATAGTAAGTGTGGATGTTGGAAATGATGTCAGCGAACCGAATCATACTTAGAGTATGCGTTCCATAGTGTACGTTCCCCTGGAAAATAAATTGTATAAACATATCTTCAGCAATTCAATATTCTGAACGAGAATTGATGGTTTCCTCAAAAATTCAAGTCTGAGTATGCTCTATTTGTTTCTGGATAATAGCGATTCCGGGTTAGAAGATAATTATGGTTTTAGTGTAATAAAGTGTCCGACGGTCGTCCTCTCTCGTGTACGAAGAGAGAACTGTCTCTTGGGATCTGAGCACAGTGATTCACGTTTCACTGCCGCTGTATACACAACAGAGCGCACACACAGTCTGTATTCAAACGGCAAACAATAGAACGGATTCCATCATATTAAATATAAAGCGGTACCTACTTACACCGCTTCTGTATCAAATTCTGCTTCGGACACCATTATAGCAGATTTCTTGGCAAGAGGACGTAAACTGAAATATTGCCACATAATTACAGCAGATGTAATCAAGCGCAAATAATGACTAATGATATAAATCATATTATCAAAATTTTTTCCTTGAAGCAAAATGTACTTCATTCATTATTTAATAACCTTCATTCGTTATTAGACGAATGCTTCTCGCCTTCTTAACATGTTTTATAGTATAGCACGTATTCTTAGAGTGCCGGCTCATTTCTTCCGTGAGCTAGCAAAAGTTTACTTGAGTTTTTTTCTTTGCGGTCGATTAGTCAGCCTATACGCCATGGATTATTGTTTTGGTTTATAGGTTACCTGTGACACCCATGTCTCGTTTGTGGTAACTATACTGGTACGGCTCAGTAGTCATCCCTTTCCTGTCTGAATTTTGGCAAAAAGTCAATGGACTTTCCCATCTTTCTTTCGTGTTGTTCCGTAAGAATCTTTGAAATCCAGCTTGCACACAATTTCCAGTAGTTCAGTTTTTGAGACAAAATTTTTATAAAGAAATGAACGAGAAATGTCTGGAAAATGCAGGGAGAGCAACGGCATAGTGAATCGTCTATTTTCGTCTGTAATCTTCTCTCCAGCGGCAAGCATCATATCGTCGTTCCCTAAAGGCGGTCGCCACCTACTTTAATCCCCGTGAACACTTCCAAGTAATTTATTAAAAGTCGTATCCGTCTGAGTACCATTAAATCGCTCGTTGTTTCTTCTCCATAAACATCATTTGACGAGATAATATTGAGTGTCCTGTGTCTGTGTTAGAGTGTTAGACACCAAGATCACGTGCGTGTAAGCTAGATAGACAGACAGTTTTTTACGATTAGCTAGCAACAGGTTGTCATAATAGCTAATAGACAATGTTTCATGATGTACTACAAAATCCATCTCAAACCACAAACGTAAAACATACGAAAGTACAAACATAAAGTCCACCTTTTCCTGGATGCGAAGAGAGTAGAAACATCCGTATGGAGTAGTACTATAGAAAGTTGAAGTCGCAAACACACGCGCGGGCAGACGTATACATTGAAACGTATGTTACACACTCTTGTCTATAAAATTTTACACGATACATGTTCAACATTGTAGAACAGCGGAGACGTGGGTGGCGTTCAGATCATGTTTCGTATTGGTAAGAGCGCGTCTGCTCTGTATTATTAATATAGGAACCAAACAGAATCTTAGAAGAACGTATCTCAAATCAAATATTCGTAAGGAAAAAAATTCACTTGTTCGCGTGTCCAATTTTAACACGATTAAGTTATGAATATGAAAAAATTTACTAGGTTATATGTTTTTTGTTTTACTGTTCTTATTAACATCAGATGTTTTAAAGTTTATAGTTTACATTCTACTTAAGTTGAAATTAATTACAGTCATAGAGCAGAGAAGTTATATTTTGCATATTTGTACACGAAGTGTTGAGTTAAATGTAAACATTATTTTTACTAACGAAAACGCAAAACATTTTTGTGATTTACCTTATGTCTATATTGTGTCAATAGTTCTTAAGAATAGTTCATGCTGTTTTAACAAGAACTTTGTAATAATAATTGTCTAACACTGATAACCTTCAACAATAAAATTAGTACTAGTAGTAAGAATTTATTTATTTTCAAGCAATACATAATCTCCCCTAAAATTTAAAACAATTTATATAATTATTGGAAAACCAATTTTACAAAAATTACGTAAACCTACAGATTACGTAACTTCTGTTTACGTTTTTAATTGAATACATGCCTGAGAGAGGAAGTGGAAGTTAAAGAAGTAAACGGAATCATCAATAAGTTTATAGAGAAAACTGGAAACAACACATTAGCAGAATGGGCAGTGACAGATTCCCCAAGGTAGCCTTATTTTATCAGCCGAAAGGGAAGAAAAGCCTGGGAAGACCCAAGAAGAGATGGTCCGACCAGTTTGGAGCCGGAACAGACTAAACAGTCTAAACCATGAAGAAGAAGAAGAAGAAGAATACATGCATTTGGGGGGGTGTATGTTAAAACTTTACCTGGAGTAGAATAATCTCTCGGGTGACATTCGTTTAAATTTGATCCTGAAATTTACAGTTAATTAACTGTGTTCATACGTACAAAAGTTCCCATTTTTTTTTTATTCGTCGACGTGCTATAAGTAACATGTCTACCCTATGTGAAGCTTGTCACGTAACGGATAGTTGTTAACTAGACACGGGATTTAAAAGTTGGCTAGAAAAATGCTTGCATATTCCAGAAGCGTCCCGATTAACTTCAGGCAGTTGGATCCTCTCACAAAAAATATTCCAAAATAACCTTTCGCATGTAGTTAAGCCATACGGCTGCAGGCAGTTGATTCCTACAAACTAATTTTACGTAGGCCTGTACCACTATCCCCAATATTGACCTAGTACGCAGCGCAATATTGTTTAGCGATTGGCAGGGTTTTATTTTTGCCATACACATACAAGTGTTACTATGTAAACTAATATAGTTTACTTAATATGCTGGTTTTCCTTATTAGCGACTGTATATAATAAGTATTAGATATCTATGTAAGTAACGGGGCGTTTGAAATATGTGTGTTAATAAAAACTGCGTTATGCAAGTAGTATTGATATTGTGAGTATCGGCTTCCCTGTAGATCAGTAGGCCTAACTTACTCAACTGTTCTTAAATCACCCTACACACGAACTTTTAGCCATATGTGAGACAGGAATATAGTATCATCTGATATATGGATATGTTTATAAATTGATCTTACTGTTCAATTAGTTAACATACAAGTTGGTAAAACTGTGATAACACTCATGAATTATTCTTCATTCAACGTTATTGCTGCGTTGTGTATTCTGAGATGAACTGTATTATTATATTCACAGACTCCACAGCCTCCGTATTCTTACATGCCCACCAGCATGATAATTTCACATAATAATTTCAGGTATAGTTCGTTTTAAAAATATGGCGCCTTCTTTTATCCATCATCGCCCAACCTCTTTCTACGAAAATAAATTTCTGTAAACAATGACGGTTTTTAGGTTTTTTGTGTTCTTATCACATACTTCTGTTATTGTAATACTTTCTTCGTCCTTATTCAGGTAACTTTTTTATTACTTTGTCAAAAAACTGAAATTCAATTGGTAAACAAATTTTCTCTTTTTGTTTACAAACTTTCAACTCTCGTCTTTTCCTGAATGTATTATTCTTTCCTTATTGGTATTCGATAATTCTATTTAATTGAATGTGCATCTCTTGTCCCTCTGCGCATCCTCTACATTAACAAGATTTAAGAATAATGTTACATACACTATTTCATTTTTTTTTCCTAACAGATAATTTTTACAAATTTTTAAATTTTCCCCATCATCAGCTCGCCTGACTAATATATAATTTTCATTGGCCAACCAATTACATAGTTTTCATCCAAACAGAAAAGAAAAAAAAATGTTACTCACACTATCATCATAAATTTTCCCCATCATCAGCACGCCTGACTAATATATAATTTTCATTGGCCAACCAATTACATAGTTTTCATCCAAACAGAAAAGAAAAAAAATTGTTACTCACACACCTGCTATACGTATGGCATCATGGTGCAAATACTTTCAAAAAAATTAAGACAAGACTTGTGTATAACACAATTTGAAAGTTGTTTTACTTGGACGCGAGCAAATGATATTTGCCCATTATTGTTGTATTATTATTTCGTTATTGATTTCTCCGCAAATTTACAGGATGGTTTAAGGCTATAAATTAAAATAACTTCTCTTCGTCTTTTGTATAATGTTTATTACTTACAGTATAAATTGTAACATAGATAAGGATGTTACAGTTTTATAGGGGTTTCCGATTGAAAGTTCACCCTTAGTCTTACAATCAGATACAAAAGACAATGGTCACAGAGGCTGTCCATCATTATAAACTATAACACTTGTACGACCTTTCAGTGGTATATTTTAGGGGATATGTATCCCAATATTTTTACAAATATTATCTAAAATTAGGTAGAAATGTAGTAACGTGAAGAAAAATGGTAGAATATAAAAGAAAATAATTTTTAAAAAGTAGTTGTCCCTTGATTAGTAATGACAAATTAGTTTTGATTTGTTAAATGTAAAACTAAAATGACAAATAAATATGTTTCGTTTTTCCAATATACCAAATAATATTTATTTTACTGACAAACACTATATTTTTATTCTTGAATAACGCTGATTGACACAAAGGTTCTGCCTTTTTGTTATTTGCACTGCAATGAGTGCAGTAACTGTATTTTTGCTATACACACATCTGACCTGCTCCCCCTCCACACACACACACACACACACACACACAACACTCGCACAACATTCATCATAATTAACGCAGTGCTAATAATGCTTTCACATGATTAATAAACCCACGAACAACCATGTCACAGGAGCAACGAAAATAAATACGTGTGTGTTTAACTCGTAAATCTCCCTGCCTACCTCCTACAGTCTCTATTAACACATGTATTTTCGAATAGCAGGTTGTGTTTGTATTTAAAAAGCAATTGTCAATATATTAAAAATATGTAAAAAGCTGATAACATAAATTTATGATGCACTTTATACTTAAAAAAATAGGCCTATAGCTTCAGTTTTTGCCAGTTACGAAAATACTAACATACTTATAAAATTTTAATTGGCTAGCACCAAAACACGAAAACAATTATTGGATTTTAATTGAGACATGAAGCTATTTATTTCTGTTTATTTTTATTTATAAAGACATTCTGGTCGCTAAGCTTATACGTATCAAAATATTATAAGTTTATGAGTGCTTTGAATAAATTATTAAAACTTTTATGTATATATTGTAAGGTACTAAATAATGATCTCTATCGTATGGGTTACTAGCCACGCGTTGGTTGAGTCAATTTGTCACATACACATTAAGAAAATGTAGTTTTTTATTATAAAATTCCAGTAATTTTAAGGATTATTATGTTGTTAGGGTAATGTTTGTTAAGCGCCAATTTGTAATCGTATGTTGCAAATAAAATGTATAGGTTAATCTGTAATTAATATTGCATATATCACAAGGGTTTCTCTTTCCTTCTAATTTTTATTTTTTTATATATTTTATTTAATATAATACTATGAATACTAATTCTCAGTAAGGCAGATTCAAATCTTGTGTCATACTTTTCTTGTCGAGAGTGTTACCAACCTATGCAAGTTGATGAAAAATTTACATTCGATTATATGTTATACATAATATCATATACATAAAACTATCAACTACGGAAAAAAAGAAAACCTTTTATATGATGTTATTCAACTCAAATCATTTATTTTTCTTATTAAATGTTGGTAAAAGAAAGATATAATTATTAACAAAGTCTTGCCGGCTGTTCTTTAAATTTGCTCAGAATGGCAGCAGTTACTCCCACCTCCCAGGGTATACAATATTTGCGTTTTAATAATTGCTAAATAAGATACAATTAAAACTGTTTCACGTTAGGTCCTTTTGGCTACGATATAAACTACATAATCTTCGGAAAAGTACCAAAATACATGGACTTAGAATTAAATACAGAGTGTCTTAACAAGAGTTTATTACTAACTTTACAATGTTCAGTGTCTTTAGGTTATGTTGAACTACATATTTTCAATGTTTAATACACTTTAAATGGTCATATTACCATACATTAATAGTTTTTAACATGAAAATAAGACTTTTTATTAATTATTTTCCAAGTGAAAGTTAAAATATATTTGTTTATCAAAAAGTGTAAACAGTTTCTTTGTCATGTGTAAACTTGGGACACTAAGATAACTTCTTCAGTTTAGTTATTAGCAAAAATACTTCCCTTCCTGGATACGTTGAATTTATTTCTTCATATGTTAATCGGCTTCCTTCTTTCGAATAATGGTTTACTGCTTTCTTCTAAACATTAGATCTTTTAAAATGATTTAACTTTAATTACATTAACTGTTATTACACTCCAAATATTTTAGATTGGTCTCTCGTTTTTTTATACCATCCTTTCTCGTTCAGTTCTAATAATGGAATTCCCAATTATTTTTATAACATGTCTGTTGCTAAGGCCTATAACTTAGCTTTCATTGGTTTAAACTGTATCATCTTGAGTTACTATGGTTCTCTCTGAGCCTCAAAATAAACAAACTTCTAACATCTTACATACAATTTTTTTTAAATTGTTATAACATTTTTATATGATCTTTGATCTTCAAGATACTAGTATCTTTCAATTTCTGATGGAACACTGATTGTTTTGATATCACTTTTGATTAGTTTCCATTCCATATTTCCAGAGTTACTAGTTTACACTTTTAACTATTTGTACAAAATTATTTATAATTAGTTCTTTTTTATACCCTTCACTTTACTATTAGATACAATCAGTAATAACATAGTTCAACATGACATTAATTATTCTAGTTTACTATAAACGCTTTTCATAATTCCTTAACTATATAGGCCTAACATACCTATTTTCACAAATATCTCTATTATTATAATTTTTGTACCCTTCCATTAACATTAACATTTGTTTAAATAATATTACAGCATATATTATCAATCAACATCAAACAATTATTTCCTAACAACTATTAAGAAACATATTGCAATTCTTATTAAACTTATGGATCCATTCCAGTTTTTACAAACATAATAAAATTGGTATTCACATGGTAAGTAGTCCCCAAAATATTGTCCTCCTTACTTACTAACTTTAATATCTCAAAACATAATTATTCTAACATTCTTTACTATTAACTACTTCCATTATAAACATATCACAACTCTTATTGAACTTATGAGTAAATCTCAACTTTCACACACATAGTGGGATAAGTATTAACATGGTAAGTATTTACAAAACTTTGTCCTTCTAGTCTTACTAGCTTTAATAGTTAAAAACATAATTCTTAAATCATTACTTGTTATTAATCATTATTATAAAACCTACAATTAGTAGTCATTTAAGCAGGCTACTTTATGTTTTCTGGTACTTTCCTAGGGTTTGTAAATATCTTTACTTAGGCAATCATACAACAAGATGATGTGAAAAATATCATGTAACAATATATATATATAAAAATATATATATGTGTGTTATTTATACGCGTTTATTACAATGAAATAAAAAGAGACCTGATTTATAATTAGACAAAACTACAATAATTTGTGACGAAGGTACAAATGAATAAGAACTTAATGTCAGCAAGTAAGGAACATAGACTTACTATAATGATAACACACTTAAGTTGTAACACAAACTACTGAGTAGGGCTAATGTTGTGAAAAGTGCAAAAGTGCGTGCTCGTATTGTCAAAAAATACTGTGCAAATGTATTCTATGTAAAATTGTATGCAAGAATGAAACAATGCCAACCAGTTTGCACATGCCATATTACCATGCAGAATTGTAAAAATCGTTACTAATAAACAATTTAAATTTTCATAAAATAAAATTAAAATGTTATTTTATGAAAATGCATGAAAATGTATATAGTTTAATTCGTAATTCGAGACAAGTGGATTTAAGTGGACTTGTAACCGGGATTTAGACAATTTTGCAGATAGTCTACAGGTTGGTCCTATTACTTATTTATTCAACACACAGGCTCGCTTATGAACTGTTTATTGTCTTCGTAAGTCTTACAAATATGCTACTATTTGGACTACTAATACTGCATTTACTAAACGTTTAAAAAATGCCCTAATTTTTATTGTATCAATATTTATTTGCTGAATGGAATCAAAAAAGATCCCAACATAAGATATAAACCATGGAAAAATGATTTATCACCTAGAAATTGAACTGGAGGTCGCTAAAAATTTGTACAAATACTGCAGCTTAGGTGTAATCTATGTGTCCACAATATGTTCAAAACATTTGGTCAGGTTAATTTTATGTTCAAACACAGTATTAATAGCCAACTGGTCAAAATACCATCTTATGGTATGAACAGAATAAATATTTTATAAATTTCTACCAAATAACACCAACTTTGTCATTACTTATTGCCACACTGCTAAATACTTCGTTCTTGACGAGGGCTTTCGGTGTCTCCACCATCTTCAGGTCTTAAACGACCAAAGAATTTCTACCAATAAACCTGTATGTCAATTCTCTTTTGGATATCACGAGAACCATGTCGAGATCTATTCCTTGCATGTCGTGAAAAAAGTATTATATTCTGAGAGGAAGACGATGTTGAATTTCAAGTACCAGATTTCCTTGATGGGCATAACAATAAAGAAACTTGGATACTTGGTAGGTACTTGGATACTTCTATTTAACAAAACACTAGACCCCTCCTTTATGGCTACTCATAACGGACACACCATCATAAGTTTGGCAAATTAATTTTTCTAGAGATTTGGGGTTACTATTCCTTCAAATTGTTTTAAAATTGTCCAAGTTGAATTTCTAGCGCTCTTATTAAATGGAACTTAAAAAAAATCCATACCCTTCCAATTATTCTACCTTCAATTAAGTATCGCAAAATTAGTGCCATCTATGTTTTGCACGAACAATCAGTTGTTTCATCAGCCTGAAGTGGTAAACAGTCTACCACAAACAGTGAAATAAAAATTTCACTCACAGTATTCTTTCAACACAGTGGCAAAATAGCGTCTAAAAGTTTATTCTGAACAGTCTTTGAAGTTCTTTCAACGCTGTTGAACTTTTTTAAACGATTTTTCAAAACACTGTCGATCGCTTTAGTGTAACTCATCGATCCTTTTAAAATACCTGGGTTATATTTTTCTTCCATTTCATCGTGGTCACGTAAAGTTAATTCAGTTCCCCATATAATTTAATAGCATCAATAATATGAGACAATTTAAAACTGTTTTTGTCCACGAATCCGTTATGTTTATGAACAGAAATTCTGTAACCGTCATCGAGCTGTAACCTAATATTTACTCTTCCTAGCCCAACTAAACTAATTTCATTGTCCAAATTACATTTCAACAGTGAACGTTTCTCACTTTTTCCGATAAATGTTTCAAACCTTTAACGCCTAATTTACTCTTCACCACCAAAGAAAATAAAGCATTGTTGACTGTGGAACATCCACACGTCCATTCCCACTGAAGCACTGAAAGTTTCATTATACGAGGGTCAGTTGAAAAGTTCGCGGAGCGACAACTGTAGCTTAGCGGTAAAACTACAATTTTTCGTGTGCTGCAAGTTTTGTATTTTATGTAAAATGCTGTTAATTTCCAAACCTATCTATCAACTTATTCATTGTTTAGAACCTGTTTAAAATTGACTTGTTATGCGTGTTTTGAAAAACGGGAAAAACAAACATTCTTTGTTAAAATTTCTTTAGCGCTAACAGAAATTCAAAACAAAATTGTAAATGTGTCAGGAGATGGTGCGACTTCAAAACCAACAATTTGTTAGTAGGCAGTTGAGTTTAATCGCGGTCGTACGAGAATTGAAGATGATCCCCCCCCCCGCACTGGACGCCCAAAAAATGCAACAACTCCAGATGCGGCAGCCATCTTGCACAACACTTTTTCACACCAAGTTCTTGAGTTAAAGTATGGTGCACACGCTCATACGGGATACCTGTGATTTCAGCAACGTCATCCACTCCTCTATCTGTGGTCTTCCAAACCCTATACAATGTTTTCAATAATATCATTTTTTGTTACACGTTTTTGACGTCAACTGCTGGGGTCGTCTTCAGTGCTTGTACGACAACGTTTAAACTCAAGCATCCCCCATTTACCGTTGTTGCTGAAGGCGCAGCATCTCCTAACACATTTGCAATTTTGTTTTGATTTTCCAATGGCGCTGAAACGTTTTTAACAGAGAATTCGTCACAACACGATGTTTGATTTAGTACATTTTATTTCACACGTGACAGGAAAATTTCAAATAGCTGGTAAAGACTGAATAAATTGACAGATATATCTAGAAATTAACTGGTGTTCACGCAAAATATACGTCTTACAGCTACAAAAGATTTTAGTTCTACCACTGAGCTATAGATGTCGCTCCACGAATTTTTCAGCTGACCCTCGTATGTTCTATTTTTATACTTATAACACTTGGTTGATAAACAAATGTGGTCTTGTTAGGCCCAATTCCTTTGCTATCAACCTACCACTATAAGACAAAGTTTTTCTACGTAAATATTTCCCTTCATTTTGCCACAAAGATGTATCTACGCACAACACCCAGAAGTCTTAGATCCTTTGCAACGCCATTATTCCCTCGCGTATGAGTTCACTGACTACAGAAAACTACTCACAACATTTAAACACTACCACGCAATTACAGTATTGTGTAGCAAATACTGGCTATAGGTAAACCTGTTTTTTTTATATTTTTTACTGTTAATGAAAATATAACTTCAAATCATACAAAAACACAACAAATATAATCACAATAATACTGTTGGATTCATTATAATAACAAGATTTCATAAAAATGCACACTAAGATAACAGTATTTGTCAATGGTTAACAAAACAATGCACAGAATGGCGATAAAAGTGGTATGGTCGACAAAATCTGGTAGCTCCAGAATCATATAGGTTACATCAACATACGTATACATTACATGTAGTCAAATCAACAAATGTGGGGCGATTAAAAGGTTCAAGAGACTAACTTCATGAAGGCTGTGCATTCTGGTATCACTGTCTTGCCGAACAATTTGAGAGATAAGCATTAACAGCCAAGTACATGGAATAGATTCCAGCGTACGAAACGAGGCAACGGACTGCGGAGAGAAACTGAAGGACGAGGATCAAGGACTCCAGGACTACACGACTACAGAGGAGCATCCAGGATCGAGGACCTAGGACCGAAGAGGATACGCTGAGTATTACCACGACAAATAAGGTGAAACAAAACCATGTATTTGTAAAAACAAAAATACTCACGTAAAGACAATTAACTATGTAAAAATAAAGACAATATAATTCAAAGATGAGTTAATAATTTTTGGAAATGTAAATGTTTATTTGTATAGTAATTTTAGAGTAATGTTTAAACACATGAAAGTATAATTTGGAGAAATAATTTAACCAATGATATTTAAAGTAATATGAAAGTAAAGAGTAAATTTTATAATCATGAATAAATAATTTAGTCAATGATATTTAAATTAATATGAAAGTAAATAGTAAATTTTTATTAGAAAACAAAGCAATGCATATGCGATATAATAACAAGAAAATAGATTATTAAAAAGAGATTAGATCATCTAATAGTTACCACAGTAATGAGCAAGTCGAGAGCAACATTATATAATAACAAATATTTATGGTAGTATAAGAGTGTATATTATGTTCTATGTGTAATACGAGATAATTACTTATATGTTAATAACTAGATGTGTGCTACGGCTACACACATGCGAATAATAATGATATTTTTAAATCGTAACAGAAAATAAAATTTGTAGTTAATGCATTCTTAAATGATTCTAAACCATTTCACGTTGTGTTATTATTATTACGATTACACCTGTCATAATTTTATAGCGTAAGTAATGTTGCTAATAAACGGCGTTAACGTTGCAAAATAAATCGCTCACAAGCCACTTTGTCCGCTTGCTAATCAACAGACTCAATATATCTTTACACGCCTTTACCATGTCAGTCTGCTGAATCATCACCATCATCTGCAATACACCACGATAGATGGAGGAACACAGGACCATCATCCACAAAAAGCCATAGACTACCGAGAACGCATCATCATCATCATCATCATCATCATCATCATCATCATCATCATCATCATCATCATCATCATCGTCGTCGTCGTCGTCGTCGTCGTCGTCATCATTCAGGACTCACACACACGTACACACGCAATGGTAACTTCGGCAGTACGCAGGTGACAAATGAACAATTTATATTTTTGTGTAAAGAACTCATATGAGGTATGAGATAGTAAAGACTTAAATGTAATTATTAATGCATGGTATTGTAGATTGTGGTTAAAATACGCATTTCCTTCTGTTAAATTTTAAAAGTTTGGGTGTATCATTAGAAGTAATTAATATTACTAATCTAGTTATTTTTATTATTTAAATCTTAATAGCAACAATTACATTTTATTTTTTTAAAGCTAACTTATTTTTATAATTTTTTTTGTTTATTTATTGGAGATCTGTAATCTGTTCGACTAAGGGAACATTTAACAAATGGCTGACAACACACACAGGATTATGAAGAGCTGACCATAAATTTTTGTTTAATTTTTATAATTGAGTTGCTATTTTAAAAAATGAGTCGAAGTCAGACACCCATGCAATATAAAGTAATTGTGTAATTTGTTCAGCGTACCTATCCGTTTAGATATTAAGATTATAAGTTTTTTTTAGATGTGTAGTGAAGAGAAAAGGTATGTTACGTTTTACAGAGTGTAAGCTTATAAAAGAAAATATTTTTAAGTAATACGATTTCAATGTTTAATATTTGTAATATTAATAAATCGTTGATTGATTATTTTAATATGTTTTTAATTAATTATTTCATCTCATCAACGTTTCACTCCTCTTTGTAAAATTACGTTTATAGAGCAACCACATATACTTAACGCAACGGACACAAAAATCCTACGACCTGGCCAGAGTTTAACAATTTATAGTTGTGTTGGGTATATGGTCAGAAATGTATTCATTTATTTTATATAACACTTGTAACGTTGCTATATATACACACACATTCTTTTTATGAATCGATAACAATTTTATAAGTCATAGGTAATTACACTACTGATCTATGCCATTGTAGGCTATATCTATGTAATCAGCCTAATAACGGATTTACAAGCGTTTTTCCTTAATGAGGTTAATAACTGTAATAACGGTCTAACATTCAATTAATAATAAATTGTATTGGGATATTAGACTAATATAATATTGAAGCTAATCAAGAAGGAAACTTGAATCACAGTTTTGCATCAATCTACTGTGATCACTCAGCCAAATTATGTAGAATATCAGATATAAACATAACTATTTTTGTACAAACACAAAGTCAACTGCAGAATGATTTTGTATTTTCTTGTCTGTTAATCTTCTTTAAGCATCAACGTTTAAACTGTTAAACTGAAGCTAGTGTCAGAACAAATACGAATTCACAATTCATTATTAGGCTTAATAACATTTTAGTTACAGTTTTCTAAACTTTTAAAGGGTATTGATCTCGGTATTAAAAATTGTATTATCTATTTTAATTTGCATAATTCCGTTTTATATAACATAGACCTACATATAAGCACCACACGCTTTATTAATGAAGATTGTGTGTAGATAAACTATCACCTAGGGGTATGTTGTAACGTTTGTAATAACAAGAAACGTAAATTTATAACAAAATAAGATGTGGTTAACCCCCCCCCCCCGAAATTCCTACAGTATAATCGATCTTGTTTCTAGAAACAAATGAAAAAATATAATTACTCATAACAAAGTACAAATTTTTCTTCATTAGAGTAGATATATAATAATAATGTCCTTTTGGCCGTCTAAGTACATGGTTACTACATAATACACACGGTACATAAGTACTCAGTAACACAGAGGACAGCAGTTGGAACTGCACTGCGGTGTTTTGAAATCAGATTAAATGTAAACACGTACTGGTTTGAACCTGCTTCCTCAACACTGTAAATCAAAACATCGGACCCATTAAAGCTCCCGCAGATTCTCAAACATGCAATGAATACTCATAACCGCGCTCTGCTTATAAAAACGTTTTTTATGTGTAAACATACAGACTTTTCTCTGTTTGTCCATCAATGATTTCTCTGTAGTTAAGGTAAATCATTTCTGAAAACTATTGCATAGCTGAAAGTATTAATTAACATTTTTCCTATATTGATATTTTAAACGTAACTTGTTATAGGTACGTAACTTGTTATAAAGGCATTAACTTTATATTTATTTTTTGAAGAATTTTTGTTAAGTAAAACCTATTTACTTCCACGTTCCGTAAGAAAATGGAAGTATGGTGATCGCGAAAAAACCGTGTTTGAGATAAAGACTGATTCTGATCGTATCACCCTCAAAACATGAAAAAAAGTAATTTTCCAAAAAGTGTCTGGTCTGTGAGCCTGTATGTAAGAGTGTTTTCTAAGGCAAAAGATAACTGCCGCAAATTCAAACAGAATCAAATAAATTTTTGTATATGTCCTCAAATTCTAGAGGACTAAAGGCCTATTGATTTTGATGAAGATCAGTTAAGGGGAAGGGGTAGTTTACCTGCAAAGTCTTACGCTTTAACAAGATTAAGTACTTAATTTTGATAAATAAAGTATCCTGAAAAGAAGGTCATAATAATCCACTGTAGAAAAATAAATGAAATGTCTATGAATGAAAAGGGTAGTTGAAGGGGGTAATTTTTTCGAAAACTACATTTTTGATGTCGAATAAAGTACTTCATTTTGAAGGATAAGATACCTCCTCTCATGTATTAACGTCTATTATAACTTACAAGCAACAGATTGTAATTAACGAAATTATTTAGTTTAATTCCAACCAGCAACGATCACAGACGTTTCTCAAAAGCCGTCTCTGCAAATAAATTCACCTCGTGGCCAATTTACCTGTAATGAAATATTCGAGGGAAAGGCGTTATTAGTATTAAGTTTGTCTCGATTATAACGCGGGCATCACACACACACACACACACACACATCCGTTTGGCGGGCACACCATGGGGTGCAGATTGCATTTTGGGGTCAGTGCAAGCGCGCGCCTTGCATTGACTCCAGCACGGATTCTCGCACGCTCCTGCATTGACCCCCTCGTGTACAGACTCACACCACACCGCTTGATCCGATATGTCCTGCGTTGCAGTCTTGCTTGTTGGGGGGCAGTGCAAGTGCACGCGCTTGTATTGACTTCAGCACACACTCTGGTACGCGCGCGCATGTTGCGCTCATGCACACATGCTTCGCTGTTCTAATCGGAGCAAAAATAATAATAAAACTCCAACCAGAGTGTGTTCTCAATGGGTTAATCCCAGGAGTGAATTTATTGTAGAGACAAGAAAATGAAACAATATTGTTTCCAGTCGTCAAACACTAAATAATTTGCAATGAGACCCACGGTGCAAAAACGTGTACAATTCCAACTAAATGTTTAAACAAAATTAAATTTTGTGTTTCTTTGCTTCACTTATTACTGTATAACAATGCGTATTAAAATTTATTTATTTTAAAATGTTAATAAAACACAATTAGATCATTAGAAACTAAATGTAAAGTTTCCTTCAGAGAATAGCAGAATATTCAGGTAAAGGATGTGTAATATAAATGAATATAAACGTGATAACCGTTTACAGAAAAACAAAACGAAAAAAAGAATGAATCAAGTCATATCCAGTCCAACGAATTAGATTAATTTTTACTTCCATGTTCCGTAAGGAAATGGAAGTATGGTGATCGCGAAAAAATCGTGTTCGAGATAAGGGCTGATTCTGATTGTACTACCTTCAAAACATGAAAAATGACATTTTTCGAAAAATGTGCATGTGTGTGTCTGTGTTTGTGTATGTAGAATTTTTTCTATGACGAACGATAACTGTCGCAGATTCAAACAGAATCAAATCATTATTTGTATGTTCCCGAGTTCTAGAGGACTCAAGGCTTATTGATTTCGATGAAGATCGGTTAAAGGGAAGGTGTAGTTTACCTGCAACGTTTTATGTTTTAACAAGAGTAAAGTACTTAATTTTGATAAATAAGTGCCCCAAAAATGAAGTCATATTAATCCACTGTAAAATGGTAAATCAGATACATACATAAATGGACAAGGTAGTTAAACGGGAGGAGGAGATATTTTAAAAATAACTTTGCCGATATCAAGTAAAGTATAAGTAATTAATTTCGAAACATAAGATACCTTAGCAATTACATACCATAAAACTACAACTTTATGAAAGTTTAAGTATCATTAATGGAGGAGATCGATTGAGAGGGAGGGATGATCACCTACGTAGTTCAGTTTCGTTATAAGAATA
Organism: Magicicada septendecula; assembly: GCA_034769895.1. Taxonomy (NCBI): domain Eukaryota; kingdom Metazoa; phylum Arthropoda; class Insecta; order Hemiptera; family Cicadidae; genus Magicicada; species Magicicada septendecula. Next base: position 391,450,672 of record CM068369.1, read on the forward strand.
AAGTACCTTATTTTTATAGAAAAGGTGACTCGAAAATAACATTATATTAAACAACTACCCTATAATAACAAAACTGTCCATAAATGGTGAAAATAATTTGAGGGCGGGGGATTTTTAGAAATTATCGAACCGAATACAAGTAAATGATTTTAAATAGAAATCTTAGTACATGGAAGTCGTTCGTACAAATTTGTCATTCAGAAAGTAAACACGTCATGATAAGTGTTCGGCATAAAAATTTACAGACATTGCACAAATGCAATGCACAGAGAATGGCATTATAAATGCTTCAATAAATCTAAAAAATATATACATTTATTTTTCTTCATTTACCAATGTACAGATTATTAGTTAAATGTAGTCGCATTCATAAGCGCCCACGGAGAGAAGCTCGCTGTTCTTCTTGAGATTCATCGATTTCACTTGGAAGTATAATTATCGGACGATGCGAAGTGAAATATGAAGCTTATGGGACCACTTCGGTTGGTCGCAACTTATAAAATACACCATCAATCGTAGTACCATTACGAGTGGTTATGATATTTCATCAGATGCTAAACGTACCGAATAAAATTCTTCCAAATATGCGAGCAGTCGTCTAGCTTCGGGCAGTTTCAAGTTATAGTTAAAATCACCACATATAATTAACGGGCTCCAGTATAAGTCATCGGTACGTGACGTATAGCTGCGCATGCTATAAACGTTAAAGGGCAAAAGAGCGGCGTCGAATAAACGAAATAACTCGTCTTCAATTATGTTTGGTCGTCCGTACATCAGAATGATGTGGAGTTTATCATTTAGTCCTTGAGTATTCTTAAATTCGACACGAACACAACACACATCACCGTACGGCGCGCTCGTAGTATCCAACTGGAAATGCGTACAGCGTACAACGCTTCAAATAAGGCTTGAACGACTCATAATCGTGACACCACCGGCTCTAGTAGACGAGCTGTTATGTCTGGCGACTATCGTATAACCAGGGACCTCCATACTCGGTTCGTCTTCTTTCATCCAAGTCCCAGTGAGCGCAAGTATGTCCGTCTTGTTCAAGACCGAGTGTGATACTAAATCTTCGTGGTGCGTAGCCAAGCTTTGTATGTTCAGCAGCCCGACACTTAACGTATTATCTTTAATACTCTGTCGGCACCGATATACAATCGAGGACATACTATTCTTTTCTAAACGAGTAAATTCCGTTTTTAAAGCTTCGCGACAATTCTTTTGCTTTCTGCAGTGATAAAACTTGAAATCATTGATTTTGTTCGTCAAATATATGCCTTCGATAGTGCGTGCACGAGAAAGAGCGACGTAAACTAAGGAGATATCGTGAGTTTTGTCATACTCATACACTATTCGATCGTACGTACAGCCTTACGATTATGTATAGTCATGGCATTGCCAGGCACAACTGGAAATTGTTCACGCTTCCACTCGCTTCCTTCTGATCCATCGCTCCGTAATAAATTCTTGTCTGATGTACTACCTTACGATAAACTTAAGGGGATATGGCACTGAAACTCACCAAAAAATTCAAAATTTTCTACGTTATTGATAACAAAGAAGTAGTTTCTATGGAAACTCACCGGTTTCCATTTTCTATCACGCACCAGCGATCGGCCGCAAATGTACGAAACGTCCTTATAAACATTTTCAATGTTAAAACAGTAGATGACGGGAACTCTTGTTACAGTTATGAATAGTCCTTCATTAAATATATGAATTATTTGAATAATCAACATAGTCAATTAAACACAATATAGTACTCTTAATATGCTCATGGCTATTAGTACTACAAGTAAAGATAGCTTTACTGTTTGCTCCAGCTGTTTCCTGCAGAGTCCTTACGGGACTTGGACTGAACCTTAAGATATACCAAATGATTATACTTATAATTAGATCATAAAGTTAATATTTTATGATAATCAATTATTATTTGTATAATGATAAGAACTGATAACATCTGTGTTTCGTTCTTTCGTTCTTAATTTGCTGTATTTGTTCCTATTACATTGACGTAATATCTCTTTCACTATTTATAAAGAAACATGTCTTACTTATTTAACCTTTGTTTATTATTCATTGTTTCCTTAGAGTACTTACGTTTTACACTCAGATTCCTTAGTACCGTATACATACCTCTACACTAGCCACGTTTCTCCCCATGGTTCGGGGTAGTCTAGTAAAAATATATTACATTGAATCATTATCATACTGAAGATTAGGTATTTAAATATTAATTTTTGATGAGATTGTTCTTCTAAATCTTTAACATTATCAAAACTTTGTTCTTGTTGTTGTTTTTCTTCTCCTTTTTCTTCTTCTTCTTCTTATACTACTACTACAAGCAGTCAGTCTTACAACCTGCTGCAAGCTCACACTTAAGTAGGTATGATCAACGTTCCAGTATGCTTTCTGCTAGTCTGCAAGATAAGGACGCATTTTAATATATTTCATTATTACAACGTTTACAACGAAACATTTTTACGACCTAAGCTTGACACATCTAAAAAACTATCGACACATCAATAGTCACGAAAAAGTTTGTTATACACAAAAGAATAAACAATTTAAATTTTTAATAAACTTTTTACTGTACCAATTCAAATGATTTTTTTCTATATTTTGTGTATATTATATAAGTAGTAAATTAATCATGTAACCTAATATTTAATTAAACTTTTTAACTTTTATAATTAGTATATGTTTCCTTTAATGTGTTTTGAATATTGTCATGAGTAACTGAAGATCTTTTTACATGCTTTTATTTAGCTACACTTGTCTGTCGTTCATTACGGTCAAAATTTTGAAATTGTCACCCACTTCGTAATAAGCTAGCAAGATGATATTTTGCGTACACATTCAGTGCGTAGGACTATATACGCTTATAAAATTTGATGATTTATTAAAAGGATATATATTTTGAATGTTATCTTAGGATAATATTTTAGACGTCTCAAAATATTATAATTTGTAGCACGATATTTGACCGTAATGGTTGGCAGAGACGTACACAATCAGATCAGCCTTGTCATTTTTCAACGACTACACATTTATGGCAATTGTTTACTCTAATTAAAGTTAGTTCAAAAGAGAATACGTGACAAAAAGGAAGCACAGTCTTCATTGATTCACAAATTGGTTAATGTAAAGCAGAACTGTTTTCATGCAAATGCAGAAAGTCAGCAAAATGTTGTTATACTTGGACCGAGGCAGTTTCCAAATAATGGATACATTGTTGACTTAGTGGCTGGTTGTTTATGTTAAACAAGTATACACGCTTACACACCGACGCAATGAAAATAAAACAAGACAACTTTTAAATCAGTAAAAACATTTTGAAACGACATCATTTTTTTTTCAAAGTGTGAAATAACCAAGAAAGTATACTGATAATATGAAGATCGTAAACAAAAAAATTCATAAGTGACTAAATAAGTTATTATATATTATAGTATAAATTTATATTTATGCTTTTTATGTTTATAAATATAACTTAAATATAACGTATATAACTATATAATATGAAGGGCGCTCAAGTCTTCCTGCACCCGTGCTTATTGCAGAATTCTATATAAATAATTATCTTGTTGATTCATCCTCTTCGTTCACTTTTTAAATATTATTATATATATAAACTTTCACTTATGAACTTACTTTGGTTATCACTTCCCCAAACGTTTCAACATGATGTATGTCTTCTTCAGTGGGAGTTAATACTGAATGTCATAAACAGAGTAACGGTTATGGACTACAGGTGTGTGTGGTGGGGGTTGATGGTGGGAAGGAATTGGCGCTGGGGTTCAAATTGTGTGTTTGGATCAGTGTATCGAATAGTGTATGTGATCTATCATGTAATTGTTCGTTTAATATGTTGTCTGGTTGTAGTTCATGATATCTTTATATTTCAAATTTTTCTGTTGTGTTTAGTTTTCTATTTTTAGGTAAGTAGTGTAATATTTCCATGTTGTGTTCTATATTTGTGTAACTGTGGTTTTCGTTTTGTAAATGTGTGGCAAATGTGGAATGTATGTAGTTTGTGGTGAGGGCTTTTAAATGTTCTGAAAATCTGGAGGAAAAAGATCTTCCCGTCTGGCCGATGTAGAATTGGTGACAATCATTACAATTTAATTTATAAACCCCTGTTTTACTGTATATGTCTATGTCTTTGTTAGTATTATTTATGTGTTTCCTAATGGTGTTGTTGGTTCTGTAAGCTACTTTATAATTGTGTTTCCTAAATATGTTAGCAATTTTGTGTGTATTGGAATTGTAGTATGTAAGTGTGATGTATTTACTGGGTTGTGTGCTGTTGGTCTGATGTGTTTTACTTTTTGTGTTTAGGATGCGTTTCTGTAGTTTCTTTATTACATCGGGGTTGTATCCATTTTTGACTGCTATATATTTGATTGTGTTAAATTCTTCTTGGTAGTCATGTGTGTTTAGTGGTATTGAAGTGAGCCTGTGGAGCATGTAGTTGAAAGCTGCATGTTTGTGTTGAGTTGGGTGGTTGGAAGAGTTATGTATGACCATGTCTGATGTGGTGGGTTTCCTGTATATTTTGTATGTGTGTGTGTTGTTTGTTTTGGTGATTGTAAGGTCTAAGAAGTTTATGCTATTATTTAGTTCTAATTCAAGTGTGAATTTTAATTTATGGTGTATAGTGTTGATGTATTTGTGGAAGTTTTCTATTTGTCTTTTGTTGCCGTTGTAGAGGAGTAAAATGTCATCAACATACCTGTGCCAATATATTATTTTATCGGTGTATTTGTTATTGTTCAGTATGTGTTCCTGTTCTATGGTGTGTACAAATATTTCGGCTAGTATACCTGATATAGGGGAGCCCATGGGTTGGGTAGTCCATCTGTTTGAGTGTAAAACATGTTATTGTGTGCGAAATAATTTTGATCAGTGATAATTTTAGTGTGGGTGATATGAATCTGCATGAATAACCATGTCTGTAGTTGTGGGTTTCCTGTATATCCCAAATTTAAAAGAATCGGTGCATTTCTTGATGCATACGTCCATAAAATTTAAGCTGTTATATTTCTCTGTTTCCATAGTAAATTTAATGTTACCGTTTATGTTGTTCATGTGTTTGAGGATTATATCGATTTGTCTACTTGTGCCGTTGAATATTATAAAGGTGTCATCAACGTATCGGGTGTATGAAATGATAAGTTCGTGCAATTTGTTATGAGCAGACAAAAGATATTTATTTTCGTAATAATTAAGGTATATTTCTGCCAATAGACCACTGAGCGGGGAACCCATCGCTAATACTTCTTTCTGCTCGAAAAACTTGTTATCAAAAGTAAAGTAATTTTGTTGTAATATGACTCGTAACAATGACAATAGTTCTTGAATTTGCTGTTGGCTTAAAACTGCGGCATTAATCAAGTTGGTTTGAAGTATGTTTATAGTGTCATTTACCGGTATGTTAGTGTATAAATTGGTAATGTCAAACGATACTAGTTTATAGTTCGGGTCAAAATTGACGTTCCTTATGTTGTTTATACAACATAGAGTTATTTATACAATACGAACGACACGCGCACTAGCACATGACATGATCACAAATACATTTATGGGCATTTTGATACATAATAGTCTTTTACCCAATTATTAATTCAAAACTTGTCTCTAATTAACAGAATCAAACAAAAATCAAATTTTAGCATGTCTATAACGTCATAAAATTATATATCAGCTTGTAATCCGGGCTACAGTTTCCTTTACTGCAATGTTCTACAATGTATATGCAATAATAAAAACTTAAATATTGACGTACATGTACATTTCATCATTTCAATTTAGAGTAAGAATAAAAGTTTCCTTAACTTTGTCTGTCTCTCTAACGAAGAAAAAACAAATAGAAACGGCAAACTTCAACAGTGGTTTCACGATAAGGTCTTTCATGTAGCCTTAATTTATTTGTAAGTTCTTGCAACAAGAATGAAGTTCCATTAGGGACATCTAAAGTGGGTAGTAGAATTGTGAAACAAACGTAAACTCAAGAGTGTCTTCTCTGAATTTAACATCCACAGAATAAGAGCGTGTTGTAGTTCGACATCAAACGAAATTGTAAAAAAAAAGAAAAAACACACACTGAGGCACATCGACGTTAACTCAAGTTTTCCATAAGTCGTTCAATTCGTAACGTCTTCTTGGCTGTACTCGTAACTGTAATTCACTTTGCTCGTTTGAAATTGTTTGCAAGTTCGCTACTTTCATATAAATATTTCCTACACGACATAATTATTTAATGGTGTGTAAAACCAGCTTTCGTATCCAATCATTTGTTATTACATTATAAAATATTTATTGAGTATACTCAAATGTGATTTACAATATTGAGACTAAACACAAGTATGCGTAACCTTTTAAATTAATTTTAATAGAAATTTTGATGTTACCATATGTAGGAAAAACAAAACAGAATAATAAAGAGTAAAAAATTGAAAAATGTTCTTCATGGAATAAAAGAAAATAAATCATTCCATGTTTATGGCAAATCCACCAATGAGTATTTCGAGTAAACTGAACTGAGCTAATCTTATATTTTTGCTTATTCATTTATGTACATGCAGAGATAAGAATGCCACATACTTTATACCTCCTAAGTTTAGAAAAAATAAATATTGTAGACATAATTCGAATGACTGATATGTAACACTAATGTTTTACGCGTGTGGACTACGTGTTATTTAAACCTGCAGAGTTGTAGAGAGCAGTAATTAATTAAATTTGTTCTTAGACTAAGTTCAGAAGTTGTTTCCACTAACTGTGTGTTTACCCAAACTGCCGTGGTTATCTAAACAAGCCTCATAGAACTGACCGAGCCTGTAATTTGCATACAGTACACTATTAAAACCAATGAAACTGTTCTCTTTAATGTATAAGTTTAACCTCCAGACCACAACTCTCTGTACCGACAACTACCAAGTTAATCAACGTATAATTTTTTAAGGCCTTATCATTAAAAGGAGATATATTACTTTTATTTACTAATATTACTAATACACATTTATAAGAAACTTGTTAACACGCACTGTGTAATAAAACTTTATAATTAACGAGAAATTTTTACCTCATGAGGTTAGTTAATATCTACACTAACATCACACTAGATTAAAACTTAAAGAAAGCACCAACTAAAGTTACAATTTAGACATCACCCTAATAACAAACATACTGACTGTCATGTGTGAAGTCGGAATCGTCATTACAGGAAGTGCATTGTGTGCAACAAAAGTGTTCTCATAGAAGTTGCAAGAATCTTAAGTAAAGCAAAGAATCTACAAGGAACATAACTCGAGGAGATATTCAAATATTCAAAACACCGTCAACCGAAACAACATTTTTTTTTACTAAAGGCAGATCTTACAAGTCATACTTCCCCCATGCTTTTCTATCCTAGGCTAGTCGCTTCGTTTCTTCATATGGAAACGAAATCATGGCCTCCGCATAGTACTGGCTACGGGGACCAGCATAGTAGTTATGCATTGCTCATAATATGAAAACAGAATGCCAGCTACAGTAACGTTACTTTAAGGTTTTGTATGAAACCAAGGGAAAGTGATCATGAATAAACGTTAAATAGAAAGAAATCATTTGTTACCTAAAACACATCTTTCATACGTGGCTGAAATCTCCATTGTGTATGAATTCGCATTGAAACCTTTAAAGAAACAGATAGGCTACTCTGTGAAACGTGTATCAAGTTTTTATGTACACTGACGAATCTTCAAATATTATACTTGCAGAAAAAATCTATTCTTATAATTCACACAGAAAAAGTGCAAGAAACTAAAACGAAATTGTTTACCGGAAAATAAATTACATTTATATTGCACTAGACATTCTAATTATTGTAGCGTAAAATGTTGTCATGTGATAGCATATGTTATATAGAAGGTACATGAATAATTAGAGATTGCAGGTTTGAACACTGTAAATTAGTTGATAAGGAACGTTGTGAAAAATGTTACTTGTATTTTTAGACTTGTACAGCAAATTTAGGTGCCGTTAAATGGTGCATAATGATATTTAGCCGCGTGTGCGTCGTAATTATTTTTTTGATATATTCTTAAAAACACGTTAACTTGAATAACTGTTGAAATATGGGAAATTTTGGGATGGAACTTACATCAAAACATAAAAAGACCTAATTTATGGCAGTGGTTTTTTTAAAAATTAGAAACTGAATGTAAGCGTTTTTTGAGTATATATAGGGTATATATTGTAGCGTGACAGATAATCCACACAAATGCATTACTCAATGATCATTAATAAAGCTCTAATATATGGAATATCCAGATGAGAATTAATTAAAATGCACTGTTTAATAATATATTCACAAGAAAGGTTGAATAAAGAAAATTTCTGCAAACAATATAATATAATACAAATTTAAAAACCCAGAAGACTAAAAATGATAATAACAAAATTACCCAGGTAAGATAGAAGCAGGCAATTAATATACCCCGTCAAAGAAACCAGACCAGAAGAAACGAAGGCATACACGGCGAAAAACTACAGAAGAAGGAAGAATAGTCAAAACTACCACTACAGAAGACAGAAGAAAGAAGACTAATTAAAACTACTACTACTGAAGAATGAAGACAGAAGAACGATCAAAGATACTGAAGACAGAAGAAAGAAGAATAATTAGAACTACTATTACTGAAGAACGAAGAAAGAAGAACAATTAAAGATACAGAAGACAGAAGAAAGAAGACTAATTAAAACTACTACTACTGAAGAATGAAGACAGAAGAACAATCAAAGATACAGAAGACAGAAGAAAGAAGAATAATTAAAACTACTATTACTGAAGAAAGAAGAACAATCAAAGATACAGAAGACAGAAGAAAGAAGAATAATTAAAACTACTATTACTGAAGAAGGAAGAACTATCAAAGCTAAAGAAGAAGGAAGAACAATTAAAACTCAAAGAAGAAAGAAGAACAATCAAAGATACAGAAGACAGAAGAAAGAAGAATAATTAAAACTACTATTACTGAAGAAAGAAGAACAATCAAAGATACAGAAGACAGAAGAAAGAAGAATAATTAAAACTACTATTACTGAAGAAAGAAGAACAATCAAAGATACAGAAGACAGAAGAAAGAAGAATAATTAAAACTACTATTACTGAAGAAAGAAGAACAATCAAAGATACAGAAGACAGAAGAAAGAAGAATAATTAAAACTACTATTACTGAAGAAAGAAGAACAAACTAAATCTACTGAAGAAAGAAGAAGGAAGACTAATTAAAACTACTACTACTGAAGAAGGAAGAAGGAAGAATAAAGAAGAACCAAACTCAAAGAAGAAGGAAGAATAATAAAAATAAGAACTACAGAAGAAGGAAGAAGGAAGGATAATCCAAAACTACAGAAGAAGGAAGAATAACCAAACTCAAGAAGAAAGAAGAATAATTAAGACGACCCATATAAAACAAAAACTCCATAGGGAAAGAACCCCCAAAAAACCCCAAAATCAATGAATGCCCAAAAAAAAAAGTATAACACAATAAAAAACCATATCACTGTAAAACTGACAAAAAACTAAAAGTGTTAGCTGTAGTAAATATTAGTGCATTCAAAAAGTTATTGTGTAATGTGTATAAACAAATCTTCACAATTCCCCCATGGTTGAATATTTCATATTAAAAACTAGAAAAAGACTAGTAAATATAGTAATAATTTACCATGGAAAGGTGTAAGTGATCAAATTATAACTAATAAACTTTAAGAAAGGTGCATGAGTAGCAGTACAAAGTAACAAACTTTAAGTTTTGTGAACAGTGCCTACTTTGATAATGAAGTAGTAATTTTACTAATAAAAAGCTACTAAAACTGTATGAACATTCCATAGAATGGAATATAACTTAGATAGCCAGGGTTATACTTTAAGAGGGGGCATAAATCTTATAAAATGGGGAATTACAGAACTAACTGTTTATGATGGAGTAGTAGAAGGTATTAACAATTATATATGGATCCAAATGTGGGGTTCTAATTAAATATAGCATTTAGATAAGTAAGGGTTAGTCATAAGAAATACTAGTATTATAATTGTTATTTTATTGTTCATGTTAATTTAGGAATGCATTATCTAAAATTAGATAACATTCCAATGTGGTAGAAATACTTTTTATTATGTTATTAGGTGATATACCAAAACAATGTTATTAAGAACACCAGTTTTATATATCTGGGTGTTATATTTTAATTGTATAATCTATAATTACTGTTATGCCAGATCAGAGAACTAATTTTTAATCAAATATATCAGAGTCAGAAGTCAGAGAAGGAAATAAAATAATTACATTAGTAAAACATTCTGCAAATAGCCACAATTCAAATCTAGGCAATATAATAAAGTTAAAATGCAGAATAATTAATAAACCTAATCTTATAAACCAGTCAAACTGACAATATTTAGGCAAGATACACCCAACATATTAAATACTATTTAAATAAGGCTTTCTAAAGATATGGTCATTCTATGAGTAAAATTATTTATTTGTATAATGAAATACCATTTGAAACTGAAATAGGTTCACTAACTTTATCAGAAGGGGAATCATATACAACTGAATTATATGAAAAAACCATCATTAATATACTAAATTGCAATAAAATAAGTGAGAATTGATAATTATACAAATTTCAGATTTCATAGAATAATAATTATATTAGTTAAAATGGCTATTATTTACATAGAAGACAGGGAAGTATAATTTTAGGCCTACCTCCCAAAAAATTATAAGAAATAATTTTCAGATAAAACTTTGTAATACTAACTTGATTACTATCAAAATAAGTAGAATAGAATAGTGAAAACGAATATGTATTTTATATTTCAAACAGTTAAGTAATAACGAATTTACTTTATAAGCATAGTGCACGAAATTAAAGTGTGTCGGAAGTTATGGCAATTTTAAACAATGTCTTTTTAATATTAAATTGGCTAAGACGTTTCGGATGACGAAGGAAATCCAGGCAGTTCATTATTATACATTGAAGAGCACACTTTACGTGAATATTTTATAAAACCCAACCTTAATGGCGATTACGTATAACTAAAGTTCGGAATCAGTTTTTGTGTAAAAATTAAATTTTAAACTATTCTAATCATTGTGAAGTGGTGAAGTTGCCCTATGAACTACATAACACCTATAAACAGCATCACATATCACTATTTAAACGAAATAACACTGGAATCACACCAAATACCAAGTGAATATTCGAGGTTAAACGGACACACATAAACACCAATTGATCTACTTATTTAACAACATTTTTACACCCAGTGACTTTTCCATCTTACTCCAGTGACATTAAACTATACCCAAGAAGAGATTAAACGATTACGAAGAGGATTTAATCGCAGAAGGAACATATTTATTCCACAAGTACTTTGTCAATGTTAGAAGGTGAAATCCACGCATGCGCCAGACGACCATTTTGACTGATCTCATCAACACAACCAGTCGACTGTTTGCTGTACTGTGGTGAATAAAAATTATATATAAACTTTTATTATTACTAATTACCATTCTATTGTTTAATTTTAATACATTTTCAGCATTGTAAGTGTTATACTTTCTGACCCTGACCTTCTCTGGCTTTTTTATAAATAACCGTTAAAAGAACCTATATGTGTATAATACCAATATAAAAGTCATAGATCGACCGGACCTGAGTGAGTCGATACGGCATTATAACATTGTTTTCAATTAAGCAAATTCATTATTTTGTTGAATAAACGCTTGTTATCTAGTGAATTGAATTTGATTTCTTTAATAAAGGAATATAACCATTAATTAATAAAGAAAACTCGACAACCTTTAAAGGCAATATATGCGAATTACAACCTTTCAAGAGGAAGAAGAAGAGAGCTGTTCGCGCCTAATTCAAAGTGGATTGTCTTTTTAATAAATTTAACGAAGGGAAGATCATTACTAGAAGACACACCATACCATACTATTTATAATTACAATCAATAATCTCAATTTATTACTAAATTTTAAGAATATAAACACCTCGAAAACAATTATTTCAGAATTATAAAATTATATCACATTTCAAATTGCTACAACAACAACATACACCAAGAACATTTGATAACAGCATTATTTAGGAACATTACCAAATCGACGTCTCCCGGAGCGGAACGTCATTACTACACCTACGCACCATAAAAGTCAATCTGAGTAATATTATACCAGAACACCATTACAATTACAATTATATATTACCAAAGTGAAGACCAGCAGTGAGAGCTTAGAAGACAAGAAGATATTAGCTACGTACTACACATATTATAAATTAAGCTATATTTTGCAATATCGTTTTATTACAAAATCAGCTAGCACAACCAGTGGGACTTACAGGAGAGCACAATCTACATACATCAACCTTTTATTTATTTTATTATACCCACTCAATCACCGTTATATTACAATATATACGTATTTTACATATGGTATTTTATAATACAATACTCGCGCGCGCGTGTGTGTATATATATAAAGTCAAGTAATCTAAAATTTTAATATAATAGTGCCATCTGTTAGTATAAACATAATACTACACTTCAAATAATTTGGTTTCTGGGACAATGGTGACAGTCAGTATATATAGTCTATATATTTGATGTTGAAGATTTAAGACAAGAGGGAAAAATGATGGTCTATGCGGTCAGTGGGAGCACATGAGAATCAAATCAGCTGTTCCTACAGTTGTTTGTTGTTTAAGTACGCTAAAGTGCTTTAGTGTTAAATTCAAACTTTTCTTTTATTACTGTTTATTATAAATAACTGTAATAAATGGATACGACTGCAAAAGGGACTAAAGAGAAAGCTCAAATCAGATTCAACGAGGGAAATAAACAAGGAAATGTTAACCCAAATCTATTAGGTAACATCTGATTACCACCGTTCAAGACAGAAATCTTTAAAGTCATTAACGGTAAAGTTAGAGAGTTTATTATAAAGAACATAATATTATAATGTTATATTATAACATAAAACTTTTAGATAATAAGTTTAGGCACAAGTTAAAACATTTTTTTTAATTCTCATTGTTTTGTTTTCTTTTCTTGTTACTGTTAACCATTCTGTATCTAAGACTTGTAAAAACTGCACAAAGAAATTTTCAAGTATCTTATTTAAAAATAAGCATAATATTATCATGTAGTTGTAGTAGCCTATATTCAGTAATCTAGAGTAATAAAATTAACAATTCAAGAAAGCCAAATCTACCTGAGTTACAATATATTCAGTAAAGAATAATCTGATTTCCTTTTTCTTTTCTTTTAAAATATAAGTAAGTCTAGGCTACAGTATACAGAAGTTTATGACTCATACATAAACCTCCTTATGTACGCACTCACTTTCTCATATTGAACGCTGACAACAGAAACGTGCGGATCGTGATGATGTTTATACAAAAATAGTACATGCTAATATAATTTTCTTCTATTAGTAGACTAACAAACATTCATTATTAAAATAACTAAAGTATAACCGTAAATAATTTAAAGCAATTGTAATTATTTAAATGAATATTTTCATTTATAAGCTAATTTTAATTTATTTTATGAATAAAATGTTTGTTACTTTTAAAAATACAGAATCTGATGAAACTTTATTAACAAAGACTTTAAATTCAATCATTGTTTTTCCCACAAGTAACATGTTGTATTTTAAAATTACTTTATAATTAATATTTTGAAAGACGTTGTATGCGTGTAAAAATTAAGTATTATGGAAAGTCAAAATTATTATCCAGAAATGTAAAAAAATCTATAATCTTATTAATCACTGTACACCGATTTATAGTTAATGCAACATTCTTAATCACCATACAGTAATGCATTACAATCTATTTAAAAATAATAGTAACAACACGTTTACTGAACAGCAGATTAACACATCGTATCACAACTAGCCACTGAAAAATAATTGCTAGGCCTGAGTTCTGTCTGAGCTAAATCAGATCGAAGTCAAAATTATTAGCGACTAATAAAGTAACGTTAGAGTTGCAAGTACATATCTTCTCAAGACTTCTAGGTGGTTCTCAAAATGGCAGTGTATTGCAATTCTTTATATATGAGTATGGATATAATTCTAATGAAAACAATGACACGCTCAGTGCAATGATCCAATATTTACGTTACATTACATTCTATTGAGTATTCTGTTTTATGTGTTGAGTAGGTATCATTTACTCTACAAACTATGGTTAATGAATACTGAAATATAACCTGTTTATCATATTTCTGTATTAGTAACACTTATATTTTCTATAAAAAAGCCTTATTTTCGTTGAAATATTTGGGACAAATCAGAGAGAACCAGGAAAGGATCGACGTACTAGGAAAGAAAAGTCGTTAAATCAATTAACGACTATACAATTCAACTCAGTCGTTACTGGATACTAATAATAAATATAAACTACCTGCAACACTGACTGCAGACTTCGTGAACACAAAAATATGGATTAACGTCTGCGGAATACCTACAACTCTGAAAAGTAGCTGCTGTGACTCCTCTACCAAAGAAATAAATGCACTAAAAAATCCTCTGATTTTAGATCAACTCCTGTTTTTGGTGTTATTCCAAAAATATTTCAAAAGATTATGTATAATCATACATACAAAGGTGTTTTTCACTTATTACCCCCCCCAACAACTTCGCTATTTTTGAGTTTAAGTAAAGGTTATATTTTAAAATTTTCAAAATGTCTAAATCTGACTCCTTCATCATTCATCATTCATCATCGTGTAACACAAATTTGATAAGAACTTACACTGGGCAGTTTACGAACTAATTCATCAATAAATATAATGCGTAGTATAATATTTGCTGTAAAACAAAATCTAGCTGTCATATTAAATTTTATTTTCAGAAAATATTTGTATGTAGGCTGTTGACGTATTTATCGAAATACTGAACGGAAGAAATGAGAAATGAACATAACTTTACATGTTTTTATGTAAGCAAATTGCAAGTAGGCCTAAACTTCGAGATATCGTAATAGGCCTACCGGATGAAAATATAACAGAGATTTTTCCACATTTTAATTCAGTATTTACGAGTTGTTGGTGGTTTATTTAATCTGATTGTGGAAATGTAAGACTGGGGTGTGGCGAAGTTAAATGAATGGGATCTGATAAAATATATGCCTGCTGTAGTCGTCAGATGCAAACACGTTGAGCGCGTTTGAGCCAGCAAACTTACCCACGAAACTCAACCCTAGTAGATAAATCTACCCCACGCCACGCCGTCTACCTTCGTTTTAGTCACTTACGTTTCTTCATACTCCAGTATTTAGCTTGCCTGATCGCGGCAATCACACTCCCTTCTAAGAAAAATGAAAAACCTACTTTTTTTTGTAAGCTTAGTACAACACTGCGCAATTATTGCTTCTCAAAATATGGAAAATATTTAGTAACATACAGCGAAAACTAATCTGTTTATTTCTGTATATATAAATATGTGTGTGTGTGTGTGTGTGTGTGTGTGTGTGTGTGTGTGTGTGTGTGTGTGTGTGTGTGTGTGTGTGTGTGTGTTATTTACTCCAGTAGAGAAATGATTCTCTTCCTTATGAGGAAGTACTATAGAAATTGTTGTTTTTTGGAAGACAAGTAGACTGTAATTTTACCTCTTGCTAAAAAGTAACTGTAAAAATAATTTCCACTTGCGAAAAAATTAAGATGATAACTTTCTGTACTACTAACCACGGCAAATAGCGCAGCCAAGGTGTCAGCATCAGGGTTGCAAATCAATTCACCGTCGTGTTCAATATATTCGATAGGCTTAAACACCACAGATGTGCCAGTGATTGATCTGTTCTGCTTCCATTTTACTCTCACTGGAATCGGCACTGTTAAGGTTGAGACGTTTTCGCAGCTTGATGTTTTAGTAGTTAGTATTGTTCTACTAGCGGCGGCTCGAATTCACTTAAAAGTGATGCGATTTTCTTGGGTGACCACTTCTTTTTACCTGTTTAAGGCTCGTCGCTCCTCACATATCGCGTCTCTCACAACGGTGTTCCACCACGGTACGGGTGTCCTGGAAAAATGACCACCGGTCCAAGGGATATGATTCGAAGCTGTAGAAGTGACAGCAGCTGTAGAACTCTGAACATCTTCTTCTACATTTCCACTGATATCTGTGCAGCAGCCGTAAAACCTGTCCTTGCCCCACCTTTTCAGCTTGCGTGTAACGCTCTTAAAATTTCGTGTTGTTATTATCACTGGGAAGCGGTCGCTACCGTCACGGTGTTGGAGCACTCTCTACGACAAACGTGGAGCAAAACTCGGTCTAAAATCGAAATATCAGTAGCCGAGAAAATGCAACTTCCAACATTAAAATGTGTGGGTAAACTTCTGTTTAAAAAGACGAGCGCGTTGTTTAGCAATAGATCTTCAATTCTTAAGCCAGCACTGTTCCACCTATGACATCCCCAAGTGGGATTATGAGCGCTGAAGTCCCAAGCAGGAGTATTTGAGATGGTGCTGATCGACCAGGCCTTGTCTGCTCGCCATGCAGAATTGGGTAAATTCCCATCTTCAAGTGCTATGATAAACTGGTAGCTACTGTTTGTAGAGGCGTAGCGAGCAGGATACGTCTCGCGGGACATGCGTTACAAAGAAATACATATAGCAGATATATGGCAACACGTCCTCTAGCTCTGACGCTTGGTGTAACAACGCAGCGGAGTGACTCATATCCCCTCATATTAAAAAGTTCTTGTGACATCAAATGTATTTCCTGCAGGCACTCTCACGTCGATGCATGTCTGGCTAGTAGCACATTCAATGGCTAGTCAGACCGTGCTTACTTCAATGACTTGGCCAGCCTTTTAATTTGTTTTGAAGATTGCCGAGATCTGCCTTAAGTATATTAATAATGAAAGGGAATTGTCTTATGGTCCTGCTAAATGGATTTGTTGGTAGGGAACGAGGGCAATGTTAAATTTAACTTGACTGAACCACTAGTTGAAATAGGCACCTTCAAATTTATTAAGAAGGTATGAAGGAGTGGAGGGATGATGCTTCAATGTATACAGAAGTCCTGTGTGCCACAACTCACCATTGAACGCTTGTTCATTTTGAAGAAAGGTGGTCGTGCAGACTTGTTTTCTTTCATATTTTTGATACCATGTTAACGATTCCCTACGTCTCTTGTTGTGTGATTTGCATGGAAGCCAAATTAGCAAGGTTGTGTAATCTCATTGTGAAATGATAGCTGACTTTTTTGAAATATAACGTCTCTGACAATTAGATAAGATAATTAAGAATCTCAATAATATAAAATATAAAGAATGAGTAACCGCTTCAAGATCTTCTCTAACACAGAACGTAATACAAAATAATTTGTAGCAGTGTAAACATAAACGCTAACCTGTGACAGATAATTAAGTACTTATCACCAACAAATGATTTAAAGTACTTAAAAAATTGCCTTACCTGTAGTGACACAACTGTAACAGGTTGTGGTTAGGATAGTCTACTAAATGAAGGCAAAACATAAAATACACAAATCGTGTATAAAATTCGTGTTTTTTACAACATTGGAAATTAAAAAACTAAACTTTGTAAATAACCTTCATTTATAAACATAAAGGCTAAGAAGAACTGATTTGCGAGTAAACATGTGGCATTGGTGCATTACGGGTTATTCTTATTCTGCCCCCCAAAAAAAAAGTTATATGCAAGATTCTATGTAAAATTAAAAACGTAATATTTCCTAAACTGTTTATGTAATGGTCTCATCATAGAATCAAGCTATATAACTATACTATTTCCGTTCTTAGTTCAATCCCTGATGTAAACAAACAGGCGTGGCATATCTGAAACGATATATGCTCCTTCAATTATCACACTGACAGAAGCAGTAAAGACAGAGTACAGATAATTTTGAGACTGTATGTATGTATATACACAAGTACATTGTAATAATTTTTAGATTCTTATCAAAAGTAAAATTTCTGTGACTGTGTCAGAGCGGTAATGAAATGTTAGAACTCCAGTTAATAGCTTTATTTATTTACTATTTAAAAATTGCAAAAATTAAAAAAAAGATTTAACGATAATGACTGAAGACTCGTTGGGCACTTGGTGAAAAATATTACTACAAAGGTTTATAAAAAACACAAACACGGTAAGTTTCAAAATGTATTCTTAAAATAAAGACTCTATGACGTCAGTAAAGACTTTATAGTAAATAGGACAAAAATAACTTTTAAATATTATTTTTTTAATTATATGGACAGAAGTATTTAGTTGTATTACAAAAGTCAACAGAAACAGATTAATTATTTTCTTTTATAAACTGTATTAAAAGATCAGTAGATTTTTATTAAAAAAAATACCATCATTAATGAATCCACTTCATTCCAGTACAGTATATCTCGACACCTATACTTCGCAGTATATATAACTTTCAATAAGTTGTCTCACAATCAAACAAATCATGTCCGCTTAATCAAAACTTTATGTACGTGCCTAGTTTTACAATACAGATATAAACAATCCTCTCGTTTACCGTCTACTATCAAAGGAGATTAATTACGGAAAACCGCCGCTTTGAAACTAAGACTCGTCACATAAAAACAAATCCGAAATCCCTTGAATGTAAAATCTGAATGCAACGCGACATTCAGTAAGAGTTTATCGTCTCTTTTATAATGGCATTGTACTGAAATATAATCATTGCAGTTCACAGCAATTTTTCTTATTTTCTTAAACATGTTTTCTGTTTTACAGACTATACTTTATAATTTTTTTAATTATCCGTAGAAGATAATCCAAAATATTTATTTCACCAAGAACTAATTTTATGACAAAGAAACACTTCAAATATATTTCTTCTTCTTCTTCTTCTTCTTCTTCTTCTTCTTCTTCTTCTTCTTCTTCTTCTTCTTCTTCTTCTTCTTCTTCTTCTTCTTCTTCTTCTTCTTCTTCTTCTTCTTCTTCTCCTTCTCCTTCTCCTTCTCCTTCTCCTTCTCCTTCTCCTTCTCCTTCTCCTCCTCCTCCTCCTCCTCCTCCTCCTCCTCCTCCTCCTCCTCCTCCTCCTCCTCCTCCTCCTCCTCCTCCTCCTTCTCCTCCTCCTCCTCCTCTTCTCTAACAACGGTCCTACATGCTGTCACTCCACTACTTCCTTGGCCGACCAATGCTCCTCTTGTAAGGCTATGTATTGCGTTTTTCACTAGCCTTGTGTCATCCATTCTTCACATATGTTCATTCCATATCCTTCTTATTTCCGCAATCAAAGAATTAATATCTGTTACATTACATGTTCCTTTTATACTTTTGTTTGGCAACCTATCGTACCGCGTCTTTCCTAGTACCCTCCGTAATATAGTAATTTCTATACTTTGTCGTTTTCTTTGAGTATAAATAAAACGTACACTACACAATGCTGACTAAAGCTATTTTTTTTATAAATTTTTAATTTTTTTTAAATTTTCTTTCACTTAAACTAATAGTTCGGTATACGGTTGGAATATCGAGAAGCGACTTTTTCACGTATAACACACACACACACACACACACACAAAGATAGTGTTAAATCGAGGCGAGTTTACAGGTGTTTCCACCGTGCCAGTGACTCGTCTCAGACAACTCGACTACGTTTATGAGTATCTCTACGGCGACAGTGACGTAGCCGGTTACAATCGATCATCTCTCTCTCACAAACGTGAACAAAGTCAGACAGTGCACCTCGATATCCTGCCCGATACACAAACGTATATACTTAACTACTGTACACATACTTATAATAAGCAACACCGCATTGTGTAGTGTAAAGTCACACACACACACACACACACACACACACACACACACACACACACACACACACACACACACACACACACACACACACACACACACACACACTTGAAAATATATTTGTATACTCACCATTCATGCATAGAGTACACCGTTGTTAAGCACGTTGTTTTCTCGCGTTTACCAACCAATCGCTGTAGAAGAACGCTCTACGCAGCGCGCACCTGGTGAACGTTCCGCTGTCGTCATCGTACCGATGTTGCACGATAGGGCACTGTAACGAGCTCGTTAATCGGTCGCTCGCCGTCGGCGAGTTCATTTCGTTGAGTTCAATAACTTTGCGGTGGTACGCGCGTAGAAAAGCGGCTTTCTCCGACCCTTTAGTGTAAATCGCGGTGAAATTCGAACAGATTTGTGCGATCGTACGCGACACGTCCGTGTACGGAATGTAACCGTCATCCCATCTCAACCGGTGATAGCGCCGTTCCAACCATTCGTTGGTTCTTATCGTCTTCGCGGTGAGACGCGATAGTTCGTAAGGAGGCGCGAAAAACGCCACCGTAAAGCATCATGTAGACAGATCTACCGCGGCGAACTCCTTGACAACGTACTCGTTCTGCACACCGCGGAACGCTTGAAACTCGACGACAGCGGTTCAAACGTCCTCATCTCCTTGCGGCGACATGACGAGAAGTGTAACTATTTTAACGCGTACGTCACATTTTATATTCAGTCCGCCATTTTTGTTTTTTTTTCCTTCAACATTCTTCGTTCTGTTCAAGGCTTCGTATCAGCTCACAATTACGGTATTATCCGGTATCACCTGTTCCCCGTTCTCATACATAACGAGTTCTTTGTACAAACGGTCGTACATCACGGTATCGCAAAACACGTCCGGTGGGCACACGTACTGATCTCTCGCACTCGATACCAGGCGATCGATGTACAGTTTAATATCCTCTTGTTAATGATCCATACCGTGAGGACCAAAAAATGGTATGAGAAGAATCCAGGCACGGTGGACCAAAAAATGTTGAGTATCAGACCCAAGTGGGCTAAAAATGTTTTGTGACGTGAGTGATCCAACAAATGTGGTGAATCCTGTCGGCGTGTACCAAAAACGTTTTGTAAAAAGTAGCTTGTAATGCGTGCATTGATTCAGTAGGTATAAGAAATGATGAAAATTGTGGACTGTATTAAATTCATTTTAATGAATTTTCCAAGGTTACATTACATGATTAAAGTTATTGAAATAAGGTTGGCTAATGAGCGTGTTGTCTAAAAAAGTATTACATTTTTAAATTGAAGTAATAGCGGGCCTAGTTGGCCATGTGAAATATGTTGGCCTAAGACCTACATTAAATGTCGACAAGAAAATATGACAGTAAAACAGTCGGCGAACCGACCGCCGCTAGCGTTTGAGACGAACTGTAATGTCGACAAGAGTGAATGACAGCAAGACAGCTGGGCGGACCGACCGCCGCGGGCGTTTTAGACGAACTGTACAAAGTTCCAACATGAATAATCGGAAAAAGCAGTAAGCAGATTAGCCAACCTACAAAGTGAAATTATCGCGCTACCTTACATAAGCTGCCCGTCAAAAATCAACTGATTTTTTTTAACATTTTTTTAATAAATTATGATGCATCTTATAACTTAATTTAAAAGGATACAGTTTTCTTAATAATAAGAGTTAGTTTCAAGGCTAAGTTGAACCTTGAGTTATGAGATTAGATAACGGCAGTTCGTTAATAGCTTAGAGATAAGCATGCATACGATTAGCCTAAAGATAAGCGTTTGTAAGCGAAGGTTGGCGAACAGCTGTTTTCAGACATGAATATGAATGTCTGTTTTGACAATTATTACCGTCACATAGTGTATGTGCACAGTATAGAACATTACAAAACATGAAAAAATACATAATTATACAATGCTTAATAATGTATGATCGGAAGCTCATCACATGATGGACCGATAGTTTGTAACCCTATGCATATCATAGATGGTTACTGTAAAATTAGTTGAGGCCCGTAGACCTGTACAGAGAATTAATTACATGAACAAAATTGTTACAATTACATGTTCAAGCGTATATTCAGCATGGCGGCATGTATTGACCAAGTCATGCTGTTCCTTAAGTTTCAGGAACTTACAATATGTAATAATGTATGAACAAGCTAGATGCTGACTGAATGCAAGCCCAAATATGACATGTATGTCATAATTTAAGTAAAAATAATTGTGCATGCTTAATCGCAAAAGAAATACAATATAAAATACAATATAAAATAAATCTAGACGTGGCAGTTACATGCGGTAGACGCAAAACGATAGGGTTTACATAAACGCAAGTTATGTGAATACAATAACAACAATTTAGATAATTACAATATGAATAATCGCAATGTCAAATAACAGATACAATACTGTGATTACAAACGTAGTACATGAGTTGAACAATTTAAAGACATTCACAGAACAATACATCACATTTATTAGCAACAGTATAAAGAAATGAATGCATGATTGCTCAGCTGCAAGACATGCAAATATTATGTAACAAAATTTTATAAAATGAAACCACCAAAAACAGGAAATATACCCCAAAACATCAAATGTAAATGTGTAAGACATAGTATGCCACACAAAATTAACATACAAATACAAAATAGTGATATACCACCAAAAACTATGATAATTATAGAAGCATGCAATGGCGCAAAATTGATAAGAAAATATTGTGATAAGTCATCACAATTAGGTTGACCAAATGGTCGTAATAAGTAATAAGCCAATGGCTAAGTAAAATAGCATTGTGCTAAGTAACCATAAACTTGTCAAATCTCGTCTCGCGCTGGCAACAGACATAACTTATGTATTGGTCTCCGCAAAACACCCGTAGGCGTGCGAATGTCCACGACACGAACCAAGTTATCTGGGCCGGGAAATGTGGCGATAATTACGCCAAATTTCCAGGCTAATGGAGGTAAATTATCCTCAATAAGCAAAACTAAGTCACCAATGGAAACATTATCCTTGGCGAACTTCCACTTGTGACGCTGCTGCAACTGGTGCAAATAATCGCGAGACCATGCCTTCCATATGCCTTGGACAAACCTCTGAAGAAGTTGCCAACGCCCAAGACGAGAAATAGGAATGTGAGAAAAGTCTGGGCCCGGTATCGCCGTTAAGGGTGCGCAAATCAAAAAATGGCCAGGTGTGAGTGGCACCGGGTCGTTAACATCTGAAGAAATAGCAAATAAAGGTCGAGAGTTCAGACATGCCTCTATCTGAGACAAAACGGTCGTGAACTCTTCGAAGGTGAGTACAGATTTACCTACCACGCGGCGCAGATGAAATTTCCTAACTCTTTATGCCGCTCTCCCAAAGGCCATCGAAATGAGGTGAGGAGGGCGAAATAAATGACCATGATATCCCCTGAGAGGACGTGAATGACTTGATCGATGAGATGGCATCCTTATTATGCCAAATGTTGTAGATATCATGTAAGATAGTGCGGGCCTTCCTAAAGTTTGTGCCATTGTCGGAGTATAGTTGACTGGGTATGCCCCTACGGGCCATGAAACGACTTAATGCGGCTATAAACGCACTGGCCGTAAGGTCGGAAACCAATTCCAAGTGAATAGTCCTAGTCGCTAAGCAAATAAACAAAGATACGTATGCCTTAGAAAGAGTTCTAGACTTCTGCCCGCCATGACGAATCATAAAGGGACTACCATAATCAACCGCGCAAAATAGAAACGGCCTTGAAGGAGTGACTATAGGAGATGGTAAAATACCAAGCCTCTGTACCTGCTGTTTGGCACAAAAACCTGATACACCTTACACATTTTCGGATGATGGAGCGAGTGACTAACCTGGCATTAACAATCCACCAATGTTGACGCAGTGAATGATGCACGAGTTGAGCACCAGCGTGAAGTAAACGAATGTGTTCACGTTCAATGATAAGGCGTGTAATATGCGCCGATGGGGGTAATACAATAGGATGTTTAGAGTCGTAAGGTAATTGGGAATGCTGTAATCGTCCGCCTACGCGTATCACTCCAGAGTCATCAAGAAACGGGTCGAGAGAAGCCAACTTACTCCTGATGGGAACAGAAGATCCGTTACGAAGACAATTAATTTCGGCTGCGAAGTGGATCGACTGAGATTGTTTTATGAAGAAATTGAGAGCCTGATGAATTTCTACAGGGGTAAGATCGCCCGTACATTTGTCAGCACTTGAGTGTCTAATATTTCTGATGAACCGCAAACAGTAAGCGTATACGCGCGTTAGACGATGTAACGAGGAAAAGTCCAAAGAGAGGTCGGCAGCCAGGGTAGACATTAGAGAAAGGTTATGGGTATGTTTCTCTTCCGCAGTGACTTCAGAAGACGACGGAGTGGACGGTACGAAGGATGGAAAGGGATTAGACTCTGACGATTGAGACAGACAGCTGGGACCGTGCCACCAAAGCGAGCAATCGCGCAAAACATCAGGGAGACACACCCTTGAGATAATATCAGCAGGATTGTGTAGTGAATTGATGTGTTGCCAAGTATAAGTTTGCGTAAGACGCTGAATTTCAGCAACCCGATTAGCGACGTATGTTTTCCACCGCGTAGACTGGGCATGAATCCAGTAAAGAGCCACCATAGAGTCAGAATACAAATGTACATTATCAATAAACGAATAAAGAGCAGGAATGACCTTAGATGCGAGTCGCGATAACAACAAGCAAGCGCAGAGTTCGATGCGAGGTAATGACACCTGTCGTAAGGGAGCTACGCGAGATTTGGAACACAAGAGATGACAGGAGGCAGAAGAATCTTGATAAATGACCCTGACATAAATACAACAGCCAAACCCCCTTTCTGAAGCATCCGAAAAACCATGCAATTCAACTGTAGTTGCCTCACGCTTGCATCGAATAGATCGTAGGACCACAATTTTGCCAATCAGACCCAATTTGTCACACAAAGAATGCCAATCCGAACGTGATTGGCCGGAGATCGGTTCATCCCAACCAAGCTTGCAATTATATTCATCCCAGCCAAAGTAATTATATGAGTATATATAAGTATATATATAAGTATATATAGTAAGTATTTGACGCTACTGAATTGATAGCGCCATCATCGATAAGTGTCATGTGCCCAAGATCCTTACATTCTTTGATAAAGTCCGCGTAGTCGCGCGCGAGCTTAGCATCTCGCCTAAATTGACGCTCTAAGCTTAAGAATCTTGATTCATCACTAGTGTAAGATTCCCCCAAGTGGAGACTATCGGGCTTAAATGGAAGTGAAACCACAAATCTACCCTCGTGGTTGCGCTGGGTAGAGCGCACGAAATGCTCTTCACAGGCTGACTCGTTATCAGGGGTGTTGTCAGGGATAGTTTCTGCTTCCCAAAATCTTTCGAGAGATTGCAGAATTTGACTGTCGTTGTTCCTTGCTAGGAACGAAACAGCAGGACCCTCGTTGCGACAGTGTTTGGGCAAGTTGACAGCCAAAATGTAGCCCAGCTTTGTTTCCTGAATGATCGGAAAAATTGGGGCCGCGTATGTATTTATTAGTTAAGATCAAGTCCAGATAAAATTGTGCCCCTAATAGTATGTCGATTTGCGACGATATATTAAAATCAGGATCAGCCAGGAAAATCTTGTTTGGAATGTGGAACTGATTGATATCAAACGAATTTGCAGGCAGATTGTGAGTTAACGTAGATAAGACAGCACATTTCGCCTCGAAGCTGTATCTTTGATAGCGAGAAATAATGCGTATAGACGCAATATCAGTTGCGTAACACGCTGTATTGTTTATGCCTGTAATTGGTATGTTAGATTTAGTTAATTTGAGCTGTAATTTCTTTGCAAATGATTTTGTACAAAAATTTATTTGTGAACCGGCGTCTAGAAGAACTCTAGCCTTATGTCTGTTGCCAGCCTGGTCAATGACAGATACAACTGCTGTGGATAAGAGAACATTGTTCTTGCATTGTAATTTAAGCGAGCCGTAATTGCTGCTGGCAGCTATTGAGTTCGGCACGTAATTTGCCTGCAACAATGTGTGGTGTCGTTTTGAACAGATTTTACACACCTGCTTATTCTTACAGCTAGCTATAAGATGACCTGATCTAAAGCAATTGCTACAACATTTATGATTTGAAACAAATTGTCCCCGCTCAGCGGTGCTTAATGTACGAAATTTATTACATATGTAAAGCGGGTGATTGGATTTACAACACACGCATGAATAATGGTTTGCCGCAGAGTGATAGCTCTTAAATGTAGTGCTGCCAGCAGTGTTTCTTGAGTTACATTTATCATATTTATTGTTAGGTCTTACATTAAGTTTGTTGAGTTGCTGTCCGGGTTCGATAGGCAGTGTATTTTCTAACAGCTGTCTTCGTGAGTTTAAAAAATGCGTGAAATCTTGAAAGCTAGGTAACTTGTCAGGGTCTATTGACTCCTTCCATAGTTTGAAAATAATAGGGTCGAGTTTAGTGGATAGTAACTGTATAGTGATAAATTCAAATGAATTCACTGACAGCTTTATTGCTGCCAGTGAATTAACGGAAGACGTTATTGTGTTAGTGAACTCTGCCAAACTTTGGACCGAGTCCTTTATTGTCGACTTGACTTGATGTAAGTTTTGCACATAGTATTTAGCTAGTATGAATTGGTTGTCATACCTTTCGGACAGCAAACTCAACGCTATTGTATAATTTTCTTTACAGATAGGTAATGACTTAATTAAATCTAAAGGTTCACACTTCAAAGAAGAATGTAAATAATGTAATTTTTGCACTGGTGTTAAATCGGATCTTGAATGCACTAAGTCTGTAAAAATTGAGTAAAAATGTTGCCATTCCAATATGTTGCCTGAGAAGCAGGGCAAACTTATTGGTTTTAATTGCATGCGCGTCGATAATACGAGAGGTACAGTCTGAGCATTAAATGTATCAAGTAATTGCAAAATGTTTGCTTCAGTCAAATATAACATTTCTTCGACCTCAACTCGGTCTTCTTGAGCAACGCTCGTGTCTTTACTAATGAGTTCTATTTCAGACTGCACCTCGTCGCATTTCGAGGCCAAGCTTTTGAGACTTTCCAGCCTTACAGTTAAAAAATGTTTTGTATTTAAAGTTACATCAAAGTTATTTACAGCAGATTGTATCCGCACTATTGCGGACTTTAAGCCGCCTCTCTTTCTGGTCAACACTTTGAGGCCTTCTTCAGCCATTGTACGCACCTTGTTACACTGTTGTTGATGATACCTTGTTGGCGATGTCCTGCAGCGTCGACGCCTTGGTGAAGATGGCAAACACAGCTCGTAGAGATGACCGCCTTGTGTAAAGCACTGTAGCTAGCAGGCCCTTGCTAAGATGTTATCAGAAGGCTGCAAGATGACGAGCGAAATGCTGATGAAAATCACGCCACGGTCGTATCAGCTGATGTGCTAATTCGCCCGTGATGGCCAGAAATAGTGGCAGAAAAATATTAAATGGAAAATCCAGGTCCGGAGTGACCAAAAAATGTTAATGATCCGTACCGTGAGGACCAAAAAATGGTATGAGAAGAATCCAGGCACGGTGGACCAAAAAATGTTGAGTATCAGGCCCAAGTGGGCTAAAAATGTTTTGTGACGTGAGTGATCCAACAAATGTGGTGAATCCTGTCGGCGTGTACCAAAAACGTTTTGTAAAAAGTAGCTTGTAATGCGTGCATTGATTCAGTAGGTATAAGAAATGATGAAAATTGTGGACTGTATTAAATTCATTTTAATGAATTTTCCAAGGTTACATTACATGATTAAAGTTATTGAAATAAGGTTGGCTAATGAGCGTGTTGTCTAAAAAAGTATTACATTTTTAAATTGAAGTAATAGCGGGCCTAGTTGGCCATGTGAAATATGTTGGCCTAAGACCTACATTAAATGTCGACAAGAAAATATGACAGTAAAACAGTCGGCGAACCGACCGCCGCTAGCGTTGAGACGAACTGTAATGTCGACAAGAGTGAATGACAGCAAGACAGCTGGGCGGACCGACCGCCGCGGGCGTTTTAGACGAACTGTACAAAGTTCCAACATGAATAATCGGAAAAAGCAGTAAGCAGATTAGCCAACATACAAAGTGAAATTATCGCGCTACCGTACACCTCTTGTTTGCAAAACAAAAGAGCTACGTACTTTTTAACTATCGGTATTAACCGAACAAAACACGACCACTCGCTTTCGTTCATTGCGATCGAACTGTTCTTTTTGTCTTTCAAATGTACACATCCACGTTTCACGTAAACACTTTTAATTCTATCATCTTTGTCTTCTTTGTCCTTGTCCTGAAACAAAACTAACTTAACGTCGGACGAACGGAGATATCGAAGACCGTCGGTAATTCATTCCTGTAAGAAAATCAATAAGTTCCAATAGGTGAAATCGAATAGCAGTCGTTGCGGACGAGCACCGTTTGTAAACGAAACGCACACAACGTGTCCGCGTTCTTCAAACACTCCGGCTGTTACGTATCGTCTGTGCGACAAAGGGTACGTTAGTACACGTCGCGGTGTATCGGTTGCGGCTGCTGCTGTTCGAATTCAACGATTGCCGAAGACATGTTGTTAGGTAATAAAACACATTCACAACGTTCACATTAACAACAACGTTCCCAGTCAACTGCAGTCTCTCAACTGACACATGATGATGCAACAGTCGTTAATATGTATATAAATCTCGACTTTCTGTTGGTGGTGGTGGGAGACAACTACCCCGGTGGTGGTGGTAGTGGGGGGGGGAAATCAAGTGCGTCTGTCCACAGTGTTGGACAGCGGGGTGTATACGTTGAGCGAATCGTGAAGTATCATGCAGAAGGCTGTGGTTTCAGCAGGGAAATTTTCGGAGGACTCGAATTATAGTCGAACGTCGACCGGTGAAGGCTTGAGCGACTCGTCCTCTCTACTACAATCGAAGACGAATAGCGGTGCTTTATCTCTGAACTCGTCCGGTGATAGAAGTATGTTGGATTCAGTCCTATGGTAGTACGATTTTTGAAAACGAGAATACACGTCGTACAGTAGTGCGTAGCGTCCGTTAGCGATATCCAAGTTCAGGTTATCGTACGGGTAGTACTTGTCGTTCAGAAAGCGTTTCGCGTTAGTCACCTTGTAGTGATCAAATTCGTCAGCGTGTTTTTTCACATCGTTCTTTCTGCCGGTCTGGAAGGTTTGAACCACGAAACGCGATTTTTCCAGTTGTCACGACGTCTTGGTCGTCCACGTCTGCCCGCTGGTCGTCTGTAATCACGGGTACTCGTGTAGTTCCCAACTGCGAAACGGTATGGAAAGCGGTGGGTCCTTCCTCATGAGGTTTAACAGCTAAAACCGCCTATCGTTGTTCACGTGCACGTACGGAACCATCCACGAGATTTTAGTCAGTTCGAGATCGGCGTGTAGCCGTAGTCGCGCTCGTCGCCACCATAGCGTTTGAATCGGTGGACGTGCGTAACAGTATCAGCTCTTGTTTCATGTTTAAAATGATCCGCGTAAAGTCTTCGGCGAATCCCATTAGCATGCTCAGCGGTACGTAAAAGTTGAATTCACCGTTGCTCCCCTTCGGTGTTATCTCCTTAGTCGTCGGTGCCACCTAACCGGAGTTTTTCATCGCATCAACGTCCGGTTTGCTGACGGATAGCATGGTTTTCAACGTGGACGTGATGCCGACGTTCTTGGTCCGACCGACTTCCACACCGGCCAATTCGTAACGAATTTCTTCGAAGAGAAACGCGATCGCGTTGTTCACCAGTTTCACGTTCACTTCGTCAGTAGCACTCACTCCGGTCTTCTTGCTCAACTTGCCTTTGATGTACAGGAAACTTTCCATCGGGAGAGTGAAGACGTCCTGCTGCAACATGGGTATGCGTATTTCATCGTTGTTACCGTATCGCGACGACGCGAACGGCGCGTGACTGTGGTAGGGCTTACTCGTAATGCGTGATGGTGTCGTCGAAGAACGGACCTCGATCGACCTTGATCGATTATCCCTATAGCCATTATAGTTTTGATTATTATTATTATTATTATTATTATTATTCGCCGTATTATTCCTGTCTCTCAACTGATAGTCATTTCTCTGTCTACCTCGGCGGTAGTAATGTTCGTGCTCATAACTTTCTAGTAATTCGGCCATGGGCTGTATTGTTTTGACCTGTCCGTTTCGCCTTGCGTTGGCAATCCACTCTTCGAAATGGTAGGCGAGTTTCGTTACCAGGCACTCTTCTGGTACCTTGGGCTCCAAATTCCTAGATAGACACACTTTTCCCAAGAAGTATGCCGTTGGTGATGTGCCTCTCTGTGGATCGTATCTACCATTACTCAGGTTGTCTCGCACTATGTTTTGAGTGAACTCGAACCAATACTTGTTTTTAAACAATGGCTTAAATACCGAATAGTTGTTTATGTCATGTCGTGTGGCTGTCCACCTATTATCTGTCATTTATTTAAAATGTTCGTCCAGTATACTTCTTATTACCGTCCATCTGGTTTCTCTATTTTTCGTAATATTTTCTTCGATCCTTTCAAAAAAATTCCATAGGATTCCTTCTATAGTTTTTGAAATTGATTATTTCTCGGTTGTCAGTAAATTGGATGTTAGGTACATTAAATGGCCGGTTATTAATCCTCTCTATTGCTTTCCGTATATTCACCAATCCTCTTTGATTTATTTCTTCGAATTTTTCAGTATTACTGGTCACGCGGTCCTCTATACTATTAACGTTGACTTCTATGTGCCCTATTTTCTCATCTACCTTTTCGTGCACTTTTTCTATTTTTTTTTTCTGTGTCTCTGTCTGCATTGACTCTATTACTGTTATGTTATTATTTTCTACGTGTTCAATCTGTATGCAGACATCTCCTCTAAACTGCTTTAGCTCCTGACTTGTTTGCTTCAGCTGTTCATTTGTTTCGGAAATTTGCTGTTTGATGGTATCGTTGTACTGTTCCATTTCTGATCAACATCAGCAATTTCCTCTATGATTTGCTGCTTCAAGTTTTCATTACTTTCTTCTACCTTCTTACTATTCTCTTTGATTTCTTCTTTCAGCTGTTGGTTATTATTTTCTATACTCAATGTCTTATTTCTTACATGCTAAGTTTAATATTTGTACATTAGACTTGTTTATTAATAACTATTTACATTTTTTGTCATTTGATCGTCTCTTCTGGGTATTTGTCATCGTCAGTTATTGTTTTGTCATGTTAATTGCATTATTTAATTCCTAAATTTGCATTTTCTATTTCCCTATTTTCTAATTATTCATTTATGATAATATTTCCCTTTTTGTTTTGATTTCTTTTTATTCCTTGAAAATATTAATTATTATTAAGTAATATATTGTGTCTTCATTACTGTATTTATTAAGTTTATTTTATTCTTGTATTTCTTTTAATATTAATAAGATTGCGTTTCTGCATATTTCACTACGAATTTTGATGGTATACTTCTTTCTTTGGAGGTGGAATCTTGTCACCTTATAATTAGCGTGGTCATAAACATTCGAGGAATAAGTTGGTAGTACCTATTGCTTGTGTACCACGTGAATATTGAATTATTTAAATAGATAAATGAATTCAAATGTAATAACTGAAGGAATTAAAAGAATTTAAGAATTTTAATTAAACAAGACATCAATTATTTTTAATTCATAAAAAATAAACTAAAACCTGGGACAATCTAGTCACATATCTACAGGTACAGGTAGAAATTCAAACATATTCCAGTTTACTATTACCTATTTTGGCGCCCAAAAGTGAAACTCAATCAGTTCATAAACCAATACTCAATTATCATTGAACAATTTACTTAATCTGTAAGTCTATATATTTAATGAAATATAAGACTCTACCAAAACCAGAAAACACAACCAGTATACCTTTGTAAGTTTTCATATATGGTGTAAATAAAGTGAGGCCTAACTAAGAAAATTAAATATGAAGATTCTATTTTAAAATATATCAACACAATCAAAATAAAATTTTTTATAAATAAAAAATATCACCACGATCAATAATTGTGCGTCACAATATACGACTGTATTTTATGTAGATCGACGATTACCAACAGTTGGATTTGACAACCAAATGAACATTGTAGAGCCAACAGAGAGGACACAAATTATTATTAAAATTGTTGTGTTTTATAATTTCTAGCTGGAGGTGATATTACATGTCCGACCTAGTTAAAAATATTCACCACATACAGATAAAGTTTTCCTTTAAATTTTTATTGCACAACACTCTAATTTGCAGCCTTTCAAAATAAAAATTATCTCGTGCAAGAAGCTTTCTCTAAAACGTACTTAAACAGCATATACTATAAAAACATATTTTCCTACAATATATGGTGCTAAAATAATTTCTACGTTTTAAATTATGAATGTAAGAACTGATTGAAAGTTGATCCATGTTGAAATGTATGCTTAAACAATACATACATTTTTATTTACTATTTATAATAACTTAATATATGACTGAGTAATATCTGTTTTCTTTTTGGAAGAATCAGGTCTTTATTTTTAAAAGTATTCATTGCATACGTATACGTTTGGTGTAAAGTATTTGTGTGTGTGTGTGTGTGTGTGTGTATTGGGGGTGTATGCGTTCCAGTTTTCTTTCACTTTATTGATTCCTGTGATACACGGTAAACGTGTTATCAATGTGTCAGTGGCACATTCTCCAAAAGGCTAGCGGCAAAGTTGCGTAAAGCGTTATATTTTGCTTTGAACTCTGTTTGATTGTGTGACGAAATAACAGTTCAGCTTTGTCAAGCCGAGACTACATTTCCGTAACAAAGTGCCACTTGTCTTTCGGATAAGCCAATAGTTTATTCTGTATTTGACACTTTGAAAACAAATATAGCTTTCATCTTTGTGCAGTGAACTATAAACAAACACAAATATTAAAGGGAAAAGGGAGATTTATTTTGTCACTAAAAGAAAGTCTTTTATTCCTTCAATACAGAAAATAGTAGACTATTGATGAAGGTTCGAAATTTTTTCAAGCTTTATATTAGCTCAAGACCCAATTATAATTGTTGATATCTTGGTTAATATACTTGTTACGGTGCTCATCATGGTCGAGGATAATCAGCGGATTATTACAGTAATGAAGACAATCCTACAGGATTACGTCTACAAAGATTACGTATTGCCTGGTATGAACACAGGCGCTGTAACGCACACTATGTGACAGTACGCAACATTCCATATCGGTAAAGCTGTAGTTAGTACTTTGCATTACTAATATAGTTACTTTGCTATTTGCAATACTTTATATCATATGAAACAAAGTATATAATGTACAATGTGGAAAATTTCTTGTATACATGACTTAATAGATTTAAATGAAATTAAATAAATTTTGTCATAACTAACGAGGCATGTAAAAGAAAACATTAATATCTTTTGGCTATAGATAATCTGCATAAATAACTTCTACAGTACAATCATCTACAGAACTTTAAATTATTTTCTATTTTTTAAAGTAAGATATTGTGTTTGGCAACGTAAAAAGTTTCAGAAAGCTCTGAGCTCTTTTTTTCATTATTTATTTTTGAAGTTGCATTTTCTACTAGGAAAATTGTTAAATAGTGGCCAGACGATGAAATCACAATAAGGGTCTCTATGTTCTAACACAGGAGTTGTTATTGTTATGATTATTATTGTTATATTTATTTGTATTCAATAAATAATATATTTGTTATTATTATCATTATCGTTGGTCTTTTTGTTGTTGTTGTTATAGCAGAAGGGTATAAAAATAAGGAAAATTAAGATAAAGACAATTATATATAACAACAAGTATAACACAACTATTGAGGATAAAGTGATGATCAATATGTTAAATGGAACAAAACCAAGGATGAATCAAAAGAAAAGATCTGTATGGAGTCGCTGACATACGAAGGAACAGAAGCAAAAAAAACTGTACAATGCTTAAAAAAAAATAGAACAGATATATATAAATAAAAAAATGGGAAACATTATTTGATTAGATAAGAAATTGAAACAGAAAATCTCTATGTTATAGAAGAGCGGTGTTTATAAATTAAAATATAAAAACCTATAAAAGTGTATTTAGGTAAAACATAAATTAAATTTGAATAGAGATTGACTAAGCATAAAAGACTTCACGTATTTTGCAAAGATAACACTTATAATTAGCTTATTATATTCTAAATATTTTGCAGAAAAGAATTTTAAATTTGTTAATCCGTTTGAAATTTATGGAATTTTCTATAATGAGGTGGAAAGAAGATTTGTAAAAGAGTAGGAAATATTAAAAGAAAAAGAGAAAATTTTAGATAATTTAATAAACGTAAATATGAATTTTAAGAATGAAGATGTATTTTATAATATAATTTAAAAGTAAAAGCAAATGAAAGGATTTGAAGCGTTAGGTATGGGACGGATGACGTGCATACGTACGAGAAGTATCGGTAAAGTACCGACGTAGATGGTTGACCCCGCCCACGTGTTTTCAAAACTCGATGATGGTTCTTGTGAGGATGAGAGTGTTTGCCTGGACAGGTGTCGGCGAAAATGTGTCGTCCTTCGTGGGAAAGTAGGCAGTAGGCTACATCTGTATTTTCTTATTGTTCTTATTGTCGTTTCCGATCATTCATGCAAATATCATTTACATTTAATAAAGAAAATTAAAAACTTTACTATCAATGTTTAATAAAAATTAAGTGTACTTGAAGTTAAAAGATATTTGTTTTTCACCCATTATAATTAAATAGAAAATATTAGCACCAATTTACAACAATTACTTAGAAAAACAATTACATATTGATTATTTCAATTTCTACATTTGCAATATGTACATTTATGTATTCGGTTTTTCATCGTTTATATCATATTTCAATTCGTTATAGTCTTTGTTTAGAATAATTCTTCAACTTTCACCTGGTTACACTAATGTGTTGCCTCTGCGAAGCTGTTGTTAAGTGTGCTCGGCTCCTGGATGATGATAATGATGATGATTGTGATGATTCTGGTACTCCCGCATAGATCGTTGGTTGTATATTGACTACTGCATGATGGTGATGATAATGGTTCTGGTACTCCCCGTCGATTGTTGTACGAGTTGTTTTACTTCTTTATGGTGCTGTCGATAAAGTGCTTATGTCGAGAAGCAGAGCGCCACTGACCCCGTCGGTAATTATTAGCGTCCGTGTCCCGTTCGAATTGTCAGAAGTATTTATATACTGGTGTAAGCCGAAAGGTCGAGTATGGAAAAGTTCCGTATTTGACATGTTAAACCTCGTCCTGGCGTGTTCAGTCTCACTTTTACATAAATAAATTTGTCGTCTGTTTTTGCACTAACGGAAAGATTGATGTCCAAATGAGTGGTTGCAATAGATTCGCCATTTTTCACTCGCTAGGTGCATATAACTTACTAGTTTGTCACTTATTTACCAGAGTGATTAATTTGTTTTTACTTAACTCAGTTACATTCGCGTAATTTGCAGTAAGATTGTGACTACACACGCGTCTATATGCACGTCTTTCAATGGAATTGCCTGATTTGCTATATAATTATATTTTATAATGCGCGAATTTTATTAAAACATATTTAACTACGTATATTCGTCTTTATACATGTCAGAACCGGAGTTCACTCACTCAAAGGAAATACGTTCGGACACACAGGCATATCGTTCACACGCATCAAAAATAATGCACACACACACACACAGAGCTAGGTTTAAGTTGACAGGTGCGGTAAGTAACATGTCGAGAATTGTATGATTCTGATCTCACTTGTTTATTACTGCTTCTACTGTATATAAGACTATTCTTAAAGGTTTGTATATATAAATTTATACGCATATAAGTACACATTCACACAAAAATGCACGTAAAATTTGTTTGAAATATTACTTTAAGCTGTTCTCCACGTCTGTGTTCTTCGCATGTAGAATCTTTTCTGCGAAGCGTGCACACAGTTCCAGGTGTCCTCCCGTTAAATCTCCCCATCGTTTCGACGATGTTATCCGGGGAGATTTCCTCCCCAATATCTTCATGCAACGATCTCGTGTGTTTCTCTTATTTATTGTAGACAAAGAAGATACAGTTGACATCATAAAGGCCTACAGGATAATAGAGGAACTATTTGTAACTCTGCCTTTCCAACATTATCCAGGTTTTTGGACGTGGGCTAAATTTTCCCTGAACATTTCCCTGTAGGCTTCAGGGAGTCTGCCCATACTTCTGCTCAATACACTATTACTGACTGGAAAACTGCCATAAAGAGTCTAATCTGCTTGACGTCGGGCTGCTAATGCTGGCTATGAGCCAACTAAACGACACCATTCCCTTTGTCGCCTTGTCCACCGTTCACCTAATCTGTTCAAAAATGTTCATCTTTGAGTTCATCATCACTTTCAGGTACTTCACCGCTAGCTTTCATTCACCCATTTCGTCTCCAGATTATAACAGATAAAAGTGGGGAGTCTCTTCTTAGTCCAGACAACGACTTCCGTCTTGCTGAGAGCAAACGGAATCTGTGCTTGTGATTCCATCCAGTTTTTAACTAACCCTATCACCCTGTTCAGCTAAATCTTGACCCGATGTGTGGTACGACAGCGACGAGCGCCGCCACATTTTCCGCTTACCCCATCAAGCACGATTCGTTCGGTGTATCCATCCTCAGCAGGATATCATTGAGGTACAGATGTTCGGTCCATGGTATGAACTCTGCGCCGTCTCGCTCGTGACAGCCATCAATAATAATAATAGTAATGATAATAATAAGAAGAAGAAGAAAAAGAATTGTATAATAATAAGAAGAATAATAACCATTTTAAGAGGGAGAAAATGCATTATGCACCGTCAGAGGAAACTATGTATCACCTGGTGTGTAGTACACTCACCCATTAAAAAACCCACGTCTAATTCAGGCATTCATATCCATTAGAGAATCTCTTAACGTATTACTTCAGGTGGAAACCTACTGCGCCCGTATCCGGCTCGTTCTAGTTGTCCCTTATCTTCTACTCCCCGTTGGGTGCAATTAAGGCCTGTCTTTTCTTTTCTAGTAGGACCCCCTGAATAAATGAAATGATCTTGGGCGTGAACTCCACGAGCTTCATCCTGTGTCTTGTGAATCTGCAGCACTTGAAAAAGGCGTGCAAGCCATCTTCATGGGGAGAGTCACCGTATTGGCATGTTGTAGAGCACCTTATTTGCACCGACGTAGGTATTAAAATTGCCATGACCACTGAGGAACTGTGTCAGATGGTACTTAACTTCACCGTGTTGTCTATCAATCCATTCCTTCAAGTTCGATATGAGCCTTGCGGTCTATCTTTTCCCATCGATTTTGCCAGTGCCAGAGAGTGAGTTTCCTGGCTTCTTGCTTTGCTGCATCCCTTCCAATTATATCTCTTCTTTCGAAGAAATGCTTTTGCTCTTAAGCCAACAGGTCAATGGGAATCACTCCCCCTATCACCAGGACTACTGGCTCTGGCATTGCCCCGTAAGAGGATGCTACTTTGGGATCTTCTCTTCTCTTCACCGATGCAGGAAATATGTTTCCTGTATTTCTCCGTTTTTAGTGCATCGCCCCACACTTCAAAACAATACAGAAAAATGGATCCCGTGTCCGCCGTCAACAATCGCCTCTTGCTTGCAGTAGGACGTCCTACATTGGCCATATGTAGTTTTGTTATGACCTGCTGAGTTTTGATATAACGTGAGCCGCCTGATCAGCTGCATATATGATGTGCTGCCAATAGGAGAGCTTTGAATCTTGCCACACCCCTAGATAATTAACTGCGTTTTGTGTGAGTGTAGCCTCAGCTCCCACTTGCAGTAGAGTG
Source organism: Magicicada septendecula (assembly GCA_034769895.1). Taxonomy (NCBI): domain Eukaryota; kingdom Metazoa; phylum Arthropoda; class Insecta; order Hemiptera; family Cicadidae; genus Magicicada; species Magicicada septendecula. The sequence goes on from CM068369.1 coordinate 391,488,374, forward strand.
TACAAACGTCGAAGAAGACGTAAACCAAGAGTCGGAGAGCCTCCTAGAAGAGGAGGAACAGGGTGTGGCCTATCAAAGACCTTACGGATCACAGAACACATACTCGAACCGCCAGAAAGACCAGTATTAAGGAAAATCTACCCTAGCAGGGTCAACCACAGCCACCACGAAACCTTTCCTCAACTCGTGAAAACCAGAAGAATAGGAGCCCCGGCCGGGTTGGTCTACGATCAAGTGGTACCATTTTTTAGTACGTCGCTGATTAACACGATGATCCCCCGGTCGATGTAAGGATCTCCCTTAGAGGTCGGACAGCTTTTCCTCCAAATGGCTTTACAAACCAGGTTTTCATAAATGGTATAACCTAAACATCGTAACTTAATATAGCAGTATAATACGGATTAGCTCATAATATATATAAAACTCAAGGTCTGAGGATTTGTTTATTTGTTTGTACGAGGGTAAATCGAAAAGTAATTTACACCCCCCATCTATAAAAAAAATACACACATTAAAAAAAAATTTTTATTGAACAAATAAGAAGGAACATTTATCTATTTTTCGACATAGCCGCCAAGTTTTTCCAAACACTTTTCATATCGTGTGACCAGTTTCTCGATTCCACATTCGTAAAAATTTCGTCCAATTTGTTTTAACCACTTTGAGACTGCTTCTTGCACTTCATCGTCTGTAGCAAAACGCTGGCCCCCCAGGTCTTGTTTAAGAGGACCAAAAAGGTAAAAAGGTAATAGTCGCAGGGTGCCAGGACGGGGCTGTAAGGGGGATGGCGCCACACTTCCCACTTGAATTTTTGCAGCAACTCTTGTGTCACACCAGCTGTATGGGGGGTAGCGTTGTCTTGAAGAAAAACAACTCCATCACTCAATCTTCTAGGCCTTCGATCTTTAATCGCTTTTCGTAACTTTTTTAACGTATCACAGTACGATGCGGCATTGATTGTTGTTCCTCGGGGCGTAAACTCACTGTACACAACGCCTTCGGAATCGAAAAAGACCGTTAGCATAACCTTTCGAACCGCTGGAATTGTTTTGGCTTTTTTTGGCTGTGGCGAATTCTTGTGTCTCCATTCGTTTGATGTCCGTTTTGTCTCGGGAGTGTAATGGTGCACCCAGCTCTCATCTCCAGTGATGATTCTGCTCAAAAACTGTGGACCATCCGTCGAATAACGCTGGAGAAACGACAGCGCAGCCTCAAAACATTGATTTTTGTGCGTGTCGCTTAACACGCGCGGCACCCAGCGCGCGCACACCTTACGATAACCCAGCTGATCGTGAATAAGCACAGATGCACTACCGTAGGCGATGTTCAGTTCACTTGCAGTCTCTTTAATTTTAAAGAGCGATAGCGCCCCGCGTTGTCGCTAGTGTTCACAGTTGAAGGCCGCCCGACGCGCGCACAGTCGGTCACGTTCGTTCTTCCATCTTCGAACATCTGGCACCATTTCGCGATCATGGGCCGAGACATCGCACTCTCACCATAAACCTCGACAATTTGCCGATGAATTTCAAGCGATTATAATGTTTTTCCCACAAAAATCGGACGACGGAGCGCACTTCAACGTTGGACGACACCTCTATACAACGCGCCATACTCACACGGTGACTACTCGCATACTAAACCAGCTACAGCCCTGCCGCTTAGGGAATGGGGAGACAACAATATGGACAGTGTTACCACCAAGGGAAATATTTTTATCTCTTTTAGTACAGGAACGCGGCTAGGGTTTAACTTACTTTTCGATTTACCCTCGTATTAAATACAAATCCACGCCGTTGCACCGATTCCGACCACATTTTGACACAAGGCAAAACACACTGTCTAGCACGGAATTTATTATTCCTCCCCGTTTGCACGATTTAGGCCCTTTCAATTATGTCTCATGCGGGCTGCCTACAAGTGCCGCCTGCCGCCTTCTCGCTTCTGCATTTCTATCTCTGTCTCTCTCTGCCTCTCTCCCTACTATCATCCTATGTCGAGCACATTTGCCCACTACTTCCACCCGCTAACAATTCCTCCGTTTGTGTAGGCCTTCCACGAGCATTCGGGACGTTTCCTCCACTTCTCTCTTCGCCACTAGAACACTCTGGATCTTTCTACCTTCTATACGCACCACTCTCCCTACTTCTTCACTGGTAGAGGGTTTATAAGGCTCAGCAATCGCCCGCGATGATCAAATTTTACTTCGACTTTGAAGACAAGTAAATAGTACACGAGCGTTACACCATCATAGAGTTTTTTAAATTTCTGTTTCTCTACTGAGCTGTTCATTCATCGTCGTATCAGTTAACCAGTTACATTTATTCGGTCGAATTATTCTGCATCCGTTAGTCATTTTCCTTAACTACACTCCTTTTAAATTACATTTTCAAATAACTTTACAATCCTATTCGTTTACCTTATTCTTTAAGTCAACCTTGATTTAAATTAAAAGTACTTTATCACCTTACTTTGCGGAATGCCTCCGAAAAAACGACAATACTTTGGGCAGGTCAATCCAAATGTTAAGCGAGCAAGGTTATTGTAGTCAGCTGAGACACCCGAGGAACGTGAGTTCCTTCTAAACGCCGATTATATTATTAAGTAACACCGATCCACCTTGTGATCCGCGTAACAATGTCCAATGTTACGAGGCTATGCGTTAAGACCCTCGTGCCAAACGTAATAGAAGCTACCATCATAACAACTCTTGATGGCAGTGTACGCCAAAGGAGAAGCTGTCTTTATTCCACGTATTTCGTTAATACCAAGCGATATGTCTTTCGATTTAAAGAGGCTACAATTCCCCATTAGGCTTGCATTCGCGATGACAATAAACAAAGCGCAAGGGCTGTTCCTTAGGGCAGCCAGAATCAATTTAGAAAATGCATGCTTCTCACATGGCCAGCTTTATGTAGCTCTTCAAAGGTAGAAACGCCTAAGCATTTGTACATATATGCACTAGAGGGAAAAACTAAAAATATTGTAGTATATCCTAAAGCATTAATGATAGTAGTGACATGCTAGAACACTATCTGTATACCCATAAACATCAAAAGGTTCAAGGTATGTTATTGTAAAATCTAAAATATTTTGAAAATCATAAATGTAATTTGATAAATGTAACTTAAATGTAACATAATGCAATACTGTAATTTGAAAATATTTTGAAAATAAATGTAACTTACAAAAACATATGCTTTTTCTTCCATACGATTACATTCCTCTCTCCTCTCACAAAATCTCAATCACTAACCACCCCTGACAATAAATGACCAAGTATTACCACGCGGTTAAATAAAAACAAAGCTGCGTATTTCTTAACTTTTTCTAGAAAATGTATGTTTACAGTATGCCTAATTATGTAAAAAAGTGATTATGCTGTACGTTCACTTCTAAGATACTGGAACTTAACAGCGTATAAAAATACGGTGCCTTTTGCAGAAAGGTATGTTACAAGACATATTACATAATGTTGAATAAAAATACAATATTAAAACATACCGACACGTTCATTGGTTTAGAAAATTACATACACCTATATTGTATTACTCTGGAGACGCATATCGCTATATGTACCGGTACTGTATTGAAAACACATGTATTAAAATACTACACACATCCTTGTCATTTATACCTCACACTTGCGCGCGCGCATGAACTTGCATACAAACTAATTAAATATTTTGGTTAGAAACCCTTTGTGTAAGTGGACTAGATTTTCTTTTCACAATAAGTACTTTACATATATAAATGTGTATCAATGATCTAGCCAGCATATTGTTGGTTAGTTTATATTTTACATACAAGTAAACATAACTTACATTTTACATTACTAACTTGGTAAGTAAACTTAGTCCTAAAAAGTTACATTCATTAAAAACTATATAAGCGAGACTAGCTCATACCTGCCAATGGTGTAAATGGGTTATCATGTGCGCACAGGAAGATAACGTATCCGAGGACCGATTCTTGGAAACGACAGCGGCCATCTACGCACGTGTGGAAAGATCCAGGCACACGCCGGAGGAGGTGGAATTTGTAGTAATGACTATGGAAACTATATGCAGGACTCGAAGGCCTAGCCGGTGTCAAAAATTACGTCTACTATAGCACAAGCATTTTAGCAGCGTCATAGGATTGAGTCATGATGTGGATCAAGTGAAGAGTGGCGGAGTGTTCCTGTGGAAGTCACACAACCTTTCAACAAAATTTTATGCTGCAAACTTCTATACTGTTTATAAATGTGTAATAGTGGTGTATTATAGGCGCCTATCATAGGCAGTACAGGTCCCTTGCGAGATTTCGTTTCTCCACTTTTCCGAACGTAGAAGTTATTGACGTCCAGAGAAAACAGGAAATCATCGCATCGTTCCAGATGGATGACCAAAAAAGAAATATTCAGACATAGTACGATACAAGCAATTTGCAGTGAGTGTCGCAGTGTGTGTCAAAATTGTACGCAGATTACAGGGATTTGAAAAAATTAACGTACTAGAAAGAAAATCACTCACCTTCAACCTTTAGCGGCATTCGCTGGAATGCTCAGGAGAAACTGAAATATTTTCTGAGTTTGCACTTATGTTGTTGTTAGTTCCGTTGCAAACAAAATATGAAATGAACATGGTGAATGATGTACGTTACGACTTCCAAGTGTGCATGAACGTTGAAGTTAGTTAATTATAATAAAATTGTTGATAGTAAAACTAAGAATGAACCTCTCTGTAATATCCTCCTCATTCAAAATGTATCAAACACAGGGAACCCACTTGTTTACAATCTTGGAACTGCCAACTAGACAGGTAGTTTAATCTCTTAATTTATATGAGTCGACTTGAGAGTTATGGCTTCAGTATTTTGTAAGTCATTACACTGTAATTTGCGTTGATATTTGGGTAAACATATATTCAGCAACTGACATTTAAAAAACACCTAATCAGGTAAACAGTTTAAAAACTAAATAAGAATAACTGAAAATTATGAGTCCGCTCACTCACTTTCTCTTTTTTTATCTTTCACTCAATTATTTATACTTTTCTGTTTTCCTTACTGAGTGAATGTTGGGTCCTTTCCGGTCCCAGCTGTCGCATATCCCTAAGAACGCTTCTGGCTGTACGTCCTTCATTAATCAATGAGATAAAAAAGATTATGTCTGTACATGTTTCTATTGCTTAATCAATTTTAAAACTAAACCACTTATCTTACCAAGGCCCAATTCACACTTATCATATAAATAATGTACGTTGTCTATGTTTGGCTACTTTTGGATTGTACAATGCATATGACCTGTAATTCTCTATCCCTTTCTGATAGCCTTTCTCGCTCTCTCAGACACTCACAAAAACATCAAATGCATTAAACGTGGTATTAGTTACTGTAATTTACACATAAAGCAGAAGTGTAAAGCGGTGATTAACGTGTGTAATCCAGCGCATTTGTTAAATATTGGCTGCATGGTTTTCAGAAATTTATTAAAAGCGAACACATGTTAACAGGTCAGCACAACAATAAAAAATCACTGTGACATTTGACATGTGACAGAAAGCTATCGACTGTGTTGAAACACGTAATACAAACACACGTGTGCACATCGGATTGTAATGTTTGTTTTTCAGTCAGCGTATTTAATTCTTATATCTCCACCTATCTGTAATCTGTGTTCTCTATTTACATCTATGCAGGCAAATTAATTGCTTATTATGGATGTAGTGGCTGCACATTTACATGTGCAGTGTATTTTTATATTATTGGGTCACATAATGGACTATGAATGAGACAATGTAGAGATTTACAGTGCCCCATTTTGCTTTAGAAAGCAAGGAGACACAAATTCGTTTTATGCAAGATAGAGTGTTTATGTGGATAATTACAGTGTGAACTAGAAAAGAATTTCTCATAAGAGAACTAACAGTGACTGAGGTGGCTGAACTGTCTCAGCATTGGGTAAAGAAATGTTAACAATGTCGACAACGACGATAATGACTCTAAAAGTGACAATAATAATAGTATTAATAATAAGCCTAATAATAGTAATAATAATAATAAAAAGAAGAAGACGAAACAAATTTATTCCTTTTTTGTTTTAATATATTTGGTACCTTCAATTTGTTATTTAAGGTAGCGTCTTATATTTGTTCTATGATTCCTAGTAACAAACGTGTCATTATTTGAACTGCATTCGTTTACTATTACAAAATTTAGTTTATGAATTTATGAAGAACAAAGGCGTTTGGAAAGTTATTCCAGCTTGCGTGTACAGTTATCCAGCTGATGTCCATTGTTGCTAAGCAGTCTCAGTGACGTGTCTGCTTATCGTGTGAGTTTCATCTGCATTACTGACCTTTGTATTTTTTGTGCGTGTTAAAATGTTAGAAGAAAAATCGATATTCCACTGCATGGAAAGTGGGATTCATAATTCAATTTTTCGCGAAAGAATTATGCGGCCAAGATAGATTTATCGTCAAATCAGTGAAGTGGACGGTAATGTAATGGATAACTCATCAGTAAGACTATGGTGTCTTAATTTTGACGAATGAAGACAGACGCCTTTGATAACGAACGAAATGGTCATCGTTCCGTTATTACGAATGATTTGCTTCGTTGTCTAGACGAATTCAAGAAACAGGAACGTATTGTGATACTTGATAACTTAAGTGGAAATGTTTCATTTATTTCAGCACCATTATCCTCGAATTTATTATCATTCATCTGAATTACCGAAACATTTCTGATAGGTGGGTTCCGCGTACTCTAAACGACTAACAGAAGAAAAATGGTATGGATGTTTTGGATGTTGGGTGTTTTGAATCGTTATTCAAAGGACGAGGATGAATTCCTAAGACATATCATAGCAGGGGACAAATCTGGGCTCCTTACGCTACGCTAAAGAATAAACGTCAGTCTGTGCAATAGCATTATCGTCGTTCACCACCCAGGCCACAAACGTTGAAACACAGAGTCTCAAATAGGAAGGTCATGGCTGCGGCCTCCTAGGACCGGAGAAGTCTACTCCTTATTGAATTTATACCCTATGAAGCCACATTAAATGCCGACACGAATTTTAAAACATTAAAATAATTGCGACGAGTCATTAAAATTTACCGGAGGTGGTTTGTTGTCTACTGGCAGTTTGCTTCTCCATGACAACGCACAGCCTCATTCAGCGGAGAAAACGAAACAGTTGCTTGGAAAATTCAAGTGGGAAGTTGTCAATTTGCTACCTACAGTTCCCGACCTTGCCCCCTGACAATCATTTGTTTACTAAACTGAAAGAATTTTTGGAAAGAAAGCGTTTCGAGGGTGACGCAGACTTATAGATAACAGTGGCTAATTATCTTTACGAACTGCCGATGGTGATACACGGCGCGGCAATACAAAAACTCGTCGAACGGTATGATAAATGTTGCACAAGGTAGCTTAAGTTAAATAAAAAGTTTTGTACAAATATGTTTGTCTGCTTTTCGTTTGTTTTGTTTTACCATATAACGGGTATTAATTTCCGAAAGGTTCTCGTAAAATTTATTGTTCATTCTTCCCTAATTATTTATTTGATATATTACCTCCAATGCCCCTTAGGTTACAATACATCAGTACAGTAATTTCTCAATGCACTATAATTATAGTGTCATTCAATGATTGTAACGGCTTATATTTTATAATTATATAATAAGTTTACTTATTTGCACATTCAATTATACGTCTAAATTTATATGATCACATAAATAAGGAGAATTTACTAAAAGACGATTTTAGATTACAAATATTTTTGAAAGACGATTTTAAACTAAACTGACGAGAGAGCGGTTCTTCAAATAAGTATAATTTTTTTAAATTGTAGTTGATTAATTAGTCAAATAATATTTTAATTTAAAATAAATATTAAATATTTTCATGTTTTCTAGTTATTTCATCCAACACTAATATGAGATAAATTATTACATAACTTATATACTACTCTCATATAATTGCTCATTTACAGTCATAAAGTTTTTTATGTAGCGAAGTCTTCAAATTTATACTAAATGTAATTGTTTTAAAAATTCAATGTATTTTTAGAAGAACGTGCTCTCTAACTCTTTAACACGTTATATAGAAGCCTAAGCTCAAACAGTGTAGGTAGCGTTCAATACGAAAGTGTCATTCTGTCACTGATAGAAGCTTCTCTCCGAAGACCTTATCGTGAAGATTTTACTTGTTGCCGATGTTAAAAAAAAATTGGATGTCAGGGAAAGTTATCTGTTGAAAGGAACAGATAAACATTACCTAAAAGCGAACGTATAACCAGCCACTTAAGGTCATGTATTATAAACATAATATTTTATAATATATTAATTTGAATAGATAATTACAATCGTAATGGAAAGAAAACTTGGTATTATTTCTATTTTAACGATGAAAGGTCTAGCGAGAACCTTCGCAATGAAGTTAAAAAAAGTAAAATGTAAAATTTGTATATATTATATTTCTTCCTCTGTACAAAGGCATTAGCATTCGTTCTACAAACTCTAGGGCACCTACCTATTCATGTACGTATTATAATAGTTTCAGACATATAGAAGTATGGATTTTGGATTAGTGCATGCGTAAAAGAAAATGCAAAAAGTATAAATAGGCAATATCTACTCATTTTATTTATTTTCAAGCTGAACATAATAATTTTAAACACCGAAAAATATGTTCTGTTAGTCAGTAAATAAAAGTGTGGTTTGAAAACTAAACCTTGATGTTACGTAGGAGCGTACGATTTGTGTAAACTATTGTATCTGTTTGCAGTACAACTTGTAATGTCAGGTGAACACAAGCCTAAATTTTTAATTTTATTCGAAACATTTTTTGATAGAAATAATATTGTTTTCTCTCTAGAATTTTTTGTAATTGCAATTATATCTTGCATTTGATAATGTTTAGCTAGAATTACCGTTGTCCATGGAAGGTTATATTACTCAGTGTAACAATAGAGATCTCTTCTTTAACTATTAGAAACAATACGAGGTCAAATATGAAAACAAGAAGTTACACTGGTTTTAGCCTTTCATGAAATTTTAATGTTTTTGTGACGATAGTTTTTTTTCTGTAGGAAGAAACTGTTATTAAAAGATTTACTTTTGCTGACAGTTTTATAATAAATTAAATTGCGTGAGTAAATTTGTGCCAATTTACATACATTTTTTTATAGATTGCATGGTTACTGAATGTATGGTACAGTCAACATTACTGGTACCGGTACCGGTATGGTACATCTATGGAACCGGGAGAACATTTCCAGGGTATGTATGTATTTTGTTAAACTGAACTGTTATGTATAGTTTGATGTAGATTCGGCCACTTTACATAAATGCTATGTAGATGCTCCTTCCATTTTCAAGTTTAGGTATACCGTTGTTACTTACAGTAACAATTGTTTGGCGTATCTCTACAAATTCATAATTCTGCCGAACAAATCGCAAACTGTAACGGAGAAGCGCATCAGTTATTGACAAATTTTATAGCAGGCTATAAAGTTTGAAGATTATATGTCAATTCTAAACCCGGTAATTGTTATTTAGTTATTTATGTAAATTTTAAAACACATCTGCCCAGATTGAGAGACGCCAGATGTTAACACATAATATACACGCAAACAATGGAACGACACTGGAGGTGGAAAAGAGAGAAAAGAAATAAACAGGTCTACCTAAGGGTGTACTTGTGTGTGAGAATGTGTATAAAACGCATAGGTATAACAGTTTATGCGTCACATATAACAGAATACGTATTTGTTGTCGAGAAAGAATCTGCGAAGGTGTTTATATCATTCACTATTAGGAACACCATATTACTTGCTTATCATTTATCGTATATATTTCAAAACAAAACATCGTCTTATTTTTTATGCTTATATGCTTAAATTACATTAGTTAGTTACCACGTTATAACACTGATTATAATTACGATAATTTAAATTATATATATAACTTATTTATTTAATATTTATAATCAATTTACCTCAAGATATTTTCTCCTTACTTGGAACATGTTTCGGGTACCATCTTGTACCCATCCTCAGCCTTCCGGTTTTTGTGTCTAGTAAAGTACATATGTGTTGGTCGGTTATTATTGTGGCTTCCTGTTGGCTTCTGGTAATTTAAATTGGTTTTATTGTGTGTGATTATGGTGTATGTGTTAGTATTTTGTGTATTTTCGATGTTAAGTGCTTTGAAAATTATGTCATGTTTTGTATTGATTTGTATTTGTTCAGGTATTAGTTTGATTTGTGTTTTATGTTTGTATATTTGTAAATTTTCCCAAATCTTCATTATGGTCACTTTATGTGGTATGTTTTATTAGTGTCACGTTGGTTATGTTTAGGAATTCATGTCCAGTGTTTATTGCATGTGTGGCTAAATTAGACTTGTATATTTCTGGTTTTTTGTATGCGTTTAGGAGTTCAAAATAACGTTTTCTCAGTTGTTTTATTTTGTTTGTCCTATGTAACATTTATTGCAATCTTGTCATTCAATTTCGTAAATACCATTGGTTGTTGTATTATCTTAGTTGTGTGGGTTATTTAATTTTTGTAGATTATTTTTGTTAGTTTTGAATGCTATCTTAATGTCTGTGTTCTTAAACAGTTTAGTTAGCTTTGTAATTTTATTATTTATGTATGTGAATGTGGCCCATTTTTTATTGTTGTTATTATTTTTGTTTTGTTCATTTTGATTAATTCATAATTGTTCAGTATAATGATGTTAGTGGAAGTTGGTGTTCTGTATATTGTATATTGTAGGTGGTTATTGTATCTTGTGATGGTTATGTCTAAATAGTTGATTTTGTTGTGATTTTCTTCTTCTTCTGTGAAATGTATTTTTGGATGTATGTTATTGATTTGTTTTAATATGTTACCTGCATTTGTATTTTTGTTACTTGATATATATACCCCATCATCTACATATCATTTCCAAATGGCATTTGGATCAAAGGATTTTATAATATTTTGTATTTTGGTGTCTATATGTTGGAAGGATATTTCTGCTCTTATGCTAGATAATGGAGATCCCATTGCCAATCCTTCTTGTTGTTGATAAATTTTGCTATTGAATTCAAAGTAGGTGTAATTTTGTTTTAGTATTAGTTGGAGGCTATTTTTTATTTCAGTTATATATTGTGTGTTTTCATTTTGTTCTTTAAGTTTTTTATTATTATGTCTATTGTTTCATCAATTGGAATGTTGGTGTATATATTTGTGATGTCATATGATGTGAAATATGTGTTTTCATCTATATTTATTATTTTTAGTTTGTCTATTAATTCGTACGTATTTTTTATGTTGTGATAATTATTTGTTAGATGGTTATTTTTTAGTTTTTGTGCTATTATTTTTGCTATTTTGTATGTACATGCTTTTTTGAAGTTGATTAATGGTCGTATTGGGTTGTTTAATTGTGTATTTTTATTAGGCAATTTATTTTAGGTGGTGTAACAGTATAAACTGTTCCAAAGTAATAAACTAGCTGAGTAGCAGGAAGTGATGATAACAAGTAGCAAATCTACAAACAGCATTCTATGACAACACAAAATAAACTGACGAATTGACTGAGACATTGACAAAGACTAGTTCCCCAATAGATTAGTTGAGTGAGAATAAACCAAATAGACAGAGTAAAACACCATAAATAAATGAAAGGTGAAATAACGTATATTTAAAAATCTATTAGAGTAAAGTAAATAGCACATTAGCTGAGCAATTAAAAACAATAGCTAGCATAAGGAAAAAATGAAGTATCATGTTGATAATAATGAATAGTAGGTGAATTATGATAAATGAACATTAAAATGAGATTAACAAAGTATAATCAACAAGCAACCTTGAAAGAGAGGTATGCTAAGGTATAATAGATAATGACTAAAGAAAAATTAATGAAAGAATAAATTATATACGTTCTAATTATAAAAGATGTCAAATGAAACCAGCTATGTAAAGAACTTTATGTATTTAAAAAGGTTATAAACCTATTAATTTTGTAAAAAGATGTATTATAAGGTAAGGTGAACAAAACCTAATTATAAATTATGAAATGTAAGGGAATGACCAAAGATGAGTTAAAGTAACTTAATGAATAATAAATAATGTAATAAAAGATCAGAATACTGACTAGGGCCAAAATGCCAATTAACAATATTATTGTATAATAACTATTACATGATTTCTTAGAAAATCAGAACAAATAGCAAAAATGTCTATATTAAATACAGAATTAAAGACGTAACAATTAATAAGACTCACAACAAATTGTGCATGGTGCATACTGAAAGAAATGTAATTATACAAATAAATAATAATAAATGAGATTATGAAAATAAAGAGACCATACTATACAGAGTATAGGAAATATAAATGGATAACAATTAAGCAAAAGGTGTAATATCACCAGAATAATTCAATTAAAACGATTATAGGAAGTAAGTGTAATTTTGAGTGATTAATGATATAAGAACCAAGCCATTTGATGGTAATAATCAATTATGTTATAAACATTATTAATGTTCAGCTGGATACAGCAAATGTATAGAATAGTATGTTAACTTAAATATTATAATTGTCTTCAATGTTGTAAAAAATGATTGTTTATTAAATGTTAATAGATACAGCAACAGAATCTGCAAATTGTAGCAGAAGACGCTTGTAATAAAGCAACGTTTAAGATAGGCTATCAATAAGATGTAGCTTATTAATTAAAAATGATCCAAACTGGCCACTATTCATCTCAAAATAACCAGCAAGGGACGAGCAATACGATGCTAGTAATAGATTAAAATTGTAGTTAGAATAAATGAGAAACAGACATAAATAAGATAAAATTTGTGAATTTTGGGAAAGGTAGGGGGAATAATAACAAAAACGAGAAACCCACGCTTAGACCGATTATGTAAAAGTTATTTTTAGAATGACCGCATAATGACGTAATTTTGGACCAATCAGAAAATTAGATGAAGAAATTCATTGTCACCGCCGAGCAGAATGTGAGGCGACTATATAAGCAACGCCTCGAAGGAACGACACACACATTTTTGAATTCAATCTCGACAGATACAACAGAAGCTACACGTCAAAATTTCAATTAAAATTATTATTGCGTAATAGCAGAGAAGAAATTATCTACAGTATACAATGAGTTACGACAACATCAGTATTATTTAACTAGCAGTGCGAAACCATCAGAACGAGGTTAGAATTGGGTCCTAACCAAAGTAAACTCAGCAAGAAGTATTAATCGTTCTTCGCGAAAAGTGAAAGTGTACGATAAGTGAATTAAGCTCGAATAGTGAATTAAAAATAATCAAGAAAGATTATTAAACAGGGAGTACAGTGCAAAACATAATTGAACAGAGTTCAAATATTATATTATTATTATTAAACTTAATTCAGAGTTTATACACCTATGTACTAATAACACAAAGAAATAATCATTGTAAACACTTTTTCAAAAAAGGAATTCTTTAATTTCAATACAAGGATTGATGATTTTTGCTAACCGTAGTTAACCTCAAAAATCGTAAAAGTCAGACGAACATTTTTTAAATAAGTCTAAGTTTCTAATGGTGTCTAACCTCCTAAGCTAAATATTTGTAAAGCACCGTAATTCGAGGCAAGTTAGTTTTATGCTGTAGCTCGAAAGGTTTCACCCTTGAGATATGAGAAATTTGAAGAAAAATAAGTTTTTAATTAGAGTCAACATTGAACCTGCTGGGTTACCACAGAAATAAACCAGGTCAATTGTAATCACTAAATAATTATTTAGTTGTATGAATATCCTTAGAAAAGCACTCAGTGAGTAATAAAACAATAATATCTCAATTAAAAAACGTTGTACTAACTTATTGAAGTAATTTTTATTAAATTTGTCTTGTTTAAAAGAGTTGTAAATTCAAGCCACTCAAACAGTTACGTTGGCAACATGGACGGGTGAAGCGCCAAACATTCAAATTTACAAACAATAACAAGAGAATAGTTATTGAAATAAATTAATTGCATGATAAAGTCAAGTGAACAATTTAACAATATCAAATAAAATTATTTCGTTTATTCAATTCTAAAATAATTTTATGGGATAGCAACGTAGATTCCATATGGCGCCCAAATAACCCCAAACTAAGCTCACTTACTTTTAAACAGTGCTAATCGACTGTTTTGACTGATCAGTTATTTTATGACATACCAAGACAATTTGGACAACTAGTTCAAACAGACATAAGCTACCAGTTCTACACCAAAGGTACGTGCAAGTTGTAATTGTGTTATAAACTAGTCAAAACAACATTATTACATTACAACTACAATTTAGATCACCGGAATTGTGACGGAATGTCAAGAGGATTCCACAGTGCTACTGAAGAAATTAAAATAGTTTAATAAAACAGATTACAAGAATTAACCAATTACATAAAGATAATTAAAACAAAAACAAGATTTAAATAAATCGAAAACTAAAAATAATTATTTAATAAAATAAATATAACAAGAGATTTTAATAAAGGGTACACAGCCGGCAACTTATAAATTGACGCAATCAACGTGTGGCTTTAAAAGACGAGCGACGAACGAGGACCTATAATAGTGGTTCTGGATTATTATTTATATATACGTCTGTACTTTTTTTTGAAAATGTTTTTTGCTGTTTTTATTAGTTTTATTGTTTGTTTAAGATATTTTCCTGTTGGGGCTTTATTTAATTGTATGCAATCATTATTGTTGATGAAGTCTTCAGTTTACTGATGTAGTCTGTTTTGTCAATAATTACTGTTGCCTGGCTTTTGTCTGCTTTTGTTATGATTAAATTGTTGGTATTTACTTTATTTTTAATATCTTTTATTGTCTTATTATCCTGCTTTTGTTTAGATTTGTTTTTTATTTCACTTGTGATTATTTTTTTAATTATATGTGTTGCTTGTGTTCGTTTTCCTTCTTGTGTATTGTCTTGTATTAGGTTAATGGCAAATTCTGTTTCTGCTATTAAATTTTCTAGATTTTCGTTTATGTTTTGAGTTAGGTTAGTTTTTGACATATTGTTTAAATGTTATGTTTTTTTTTCGTTAAATTATGTGTTGCTTAGGTTAATAGTTCGGGGATAAAATGTGCATTTATTTTGTTTTTTGTTTTTTTTTATTGTTGTATTGTATTGTTTTGTTTGTTGTTGTTCTTAATTTTTGTTGTGTTGTTTTAATGTGTTGAGTTTTCTGTTTATTGTATTTGTTTTTTTGAATTTTTCAGATTTTATTTTACTTTCTATGTCATTGTATTTATTATTCCATGTAACTGTATGTAATATACTTGTTAGTTCTAGGTGTAATTTATATATGTCTAGTGTTATGCTGTTTTTCTTACTGCATAATTGATTAATTTAATTTAATTTAACCACACATGCAATAAACACTGTACATGAATTCCTAAACATAACCAACATGACACTAATGAAACACATACCACACAAAGGCACCATAAGGAACATTTGAGAAAATTTACATATAAACAAACATAAAACACAAAACAAACTAATACCTGAACAAATACAAATCAATGCAAAACATGACACAATTTTCAAAGCACTTAACATCGAAAATACACAAAATACTAACTCATACACCACATTCACACACAATAAAACCAATTTAAATTACCAGAAGTCAAAAGGAAGCCACAATAATAACCGACCAACACATATGTACTTCACTAGACACAAAAACCGGAAGGGTGAGGATGGGTACAAGATGGTACCTGAAACAAGTTCCAAATAAGGAGAAAATTTTTTCAGGTAAAGTGATTAAAAATATTAAATATATATACATTAAGAAACAGACTGTAGCAAAAAGTGTTTGAATATATAATTTATTTAATATTATTTATTAAATAATAAATAATATTATTTATTAAATAATAAAAAAATAATATTATTTATATAAATAAATTATAATATTATTTATTATTGTTTTACCTTAAGATATATTAGTCCTTCTTTGGAACATGTTTTGGGAATCCTATTGTCCCTTCCTCAGCCATCTTATTTTGGATCTTGTCGTGTATTTGTGTCCCGGTTGGTTGTTGCTATGGTTTCCTGTTGACGTTTGGTATTTTAAATTGGTATTATTTTGTGCCGGTGTGTTGTACCACACGTTCACTTAAGTGATTAATGTCAGTCAAACCAGATTTAGTCCAGAGTTTTTCTCCACAAAACAACAAACAAGGAAAACAGAACAGTGCATTCTTTGTATCACAACCACACAGCCAGTCAGTTTTTGAATAATAATCAGACTTAAATGTTCTACAAAATGTCCTAGTACCTGACTTAATATTTTGCTTTATTGTTAAAGCTTAATATTTCTTTTTTGAGTGTTTTCAATGTTGAGTATTTTGAAAATTGTGTCGCGTTTTGTGTTGACTAGTATTTGTTCAGGTATTAGTCTGTTTTGTGTTTGTAAATTTTTCCGTTTGTTCATTACTTTGCCTTTTTGTGGCATGTGTCTTATCATGTCATGTTGGTTATGAACAAAGGTACAGTAATGAACATATGGGAAAATTTACAAATATACCAACGCAAACCACAAAACACAAAACAAACTAATACCTGTAAAACTAATTAACAGGTACCAAAAATAAACTAATGAAGTAAAACAGTAAAACTAAATAATTATTATCAATCAGAATGATCACAGTTGCACACCACTATATAAAAATTATCCCGATTAGCGCTTTCAAGCCTCACAGCCCATCGTCAGATCGGAATAGGCAGAAATTATTTTAAAACAAACCCTTCACCTCTCTCCCCCACCCTGCTCACACACAACAATCTATAATATAAATGACCCTTCCCCACCACCTAAACCCTGTCCCACCATCTGTACAGTTACGTATTTTTCTAGCAAATTCCTTGTGTTTCAGTGTCGTGTGTGTGTGTGTGTGTGTGTGTGTGCATCCTTTTAAACTTACCCTTTTCCTCTCCACACACGTGGGTCAGTCACACACCCTTATTTTAAAACATCCAATTAGTACTATGCAATATAATTCTTAATCTTAACTATCTGTCCTCTATCATTTACTTCTTAATCATGTTATAAAATATTTCTTCATTATCAAATTTAATTTTAATATTAATTAAATTGTCTAACCCTTTTTCTCTTTCTTTCAATATTTCTAACTACTCTCTAAGCTTCCTTTCAACTGTGTTATTTACTACTTTTACAATTTCGTATTCTTCCAAAGGATTAACAAACTTATGGTTGTCTTCTATGAAATGTCTTGCATATAACGAATTGGTTGTTCTATTACCTTTCCACGTTTGTGGTCAGACAACCTGCATACGAATTTTCGTCCTGTCTCACCTAGGTACACTTTGTTGCAGTCTTTACATTTTAATTTATAAATTCCGCTTTTTTGTAATACTGGAATTTTTTCTATATTCTTATTCCTTATCTTATCAAATACCGTTTCACATTTTTTTAATAGCTATATCTACTCCATATTTATTAAAACATTTTATAATTTTTCTAGTATGTGAACCTATGTATGTCAATGACCCTGCATAATTCTTTTGTTCTGGTTCTATTTTAGCTTTTTGTATGTTAACCCTTTTCATAACTTTATCCACTATGTTGGTGTTATAATTATTATTCCTTACAATTCCCTTTATCGTTTTTAACTCCCTATCTTTTGATTCGGTCTCTTTTAAACACTTCTGAGCTCTGTAATAAAATGAATTGATTGCCGCCGTTTTATATCTATATGGGTGGTAAGACTCTCTTGGTATGATTATATCAGAAAACGACTCTTTCCTAAATATCCCAAACTGTAGTTTCTCATTATCTTTAATTTCTATGTTCAAATCTAAGTAATTTATTTTCTTACCTCCTATCTCTTCTTTAAATTGTAAGTTTTTATCCTTATTATTTACCTCATTTATAAACTCATGCACTTCTTCTATGCTTCCTTCCCAAATTACTAATACATCATCAACGTATCTAGACCATAATTTTATATTGTCTTTATATTTAGCGGATGTTATTAATTGCTTTTCAAAATCATTCATGTATATTTCAGCAAGAATAGGGGATAATGAAGACCCCATAGGTAAACCTTTTTTCTGTATATAAAACTTGTTATTAAACCTAAAATAGTTCTGATTTACACATTCTTTAATTACTTTCATCAACTGCTTTTTATACCTGTATTCTCCCATATTATTATCGTTTATTAACTTAATAACTTTATTTACTGTGATATTGGTAAACATGTCCTTAACATCCAGTGATATCAATTTTGTATTTACATTAATCCTAATATTTTCTAATGTTTCTATCCATTTTACATTATTCTCTATGTTGTATTTTGTCCCAAATTCATATTTCTCTTTCAGTACTCTGCTAACTTCCTTTGATAATTTATAAATAGGTGCATTAATAAAAGAAACAATGGGTCTAATTGGTTTTCCTTCTTTATGTATCTTAACCTGACTTTTAAAAGTTGGTGCTGTTGGATTACTTTCCAATAAATACTTTTTCTTATTTTCATCAAGTCAAGAAAAGTCAAGAAAACTGAACACATCCACATCCCACATAACTCAACTCTGGCATCTTTTGATATAACCAATTTATACACTAATGTCCCCATCAAAGAAACCATCCAAACACTAGAACAACTACACAGACAAAACAACACACCTGAAACACACATACAAGAAATCATCACACTGACCAAACTAATAACTGAACAAAATTACTTTACATACAATAACAAGATATACACACAAACAGAAGGTCTCCCAATGGGCTCCCCCATATCAGGAATACTAGCAGAAATATATATACACAACATAGAACAGAACCACATAATAAACAACAACAAATACACTAACAAAATTATATATTGGCACAGGTATGTAGATGATATATTACTTTTATTCAAAGGCAACACAAGACAAGTTGAAAACTTCCACAAATACATAAACACTATACACCACAAATTAAAATTTACACTGGAAATTGAACAAAACAATAGTATAAATTTTCTAGACCTAACAATTAACAAAACTAACAACACACACACATACAAAATATACAGGAAACCAACCACAACTGACATGGTTATACACAACACATCAAACCACCCAACACAACATAAACATGCGGCCTTCAACCATATGCTCCATAGACTAACTAAAATACCCTTAAATAAACAAGATTACACCGACGAACTCAACACAATAAAATACATAGCAATCAAAAACGGTTACAACACTAATTTAATAAACACACTACACAAACGCATCAAAAACAAAAACAACAAAACACAAAATACCATCAGCACACAACACAATAAATACATCACACTCACATACCACAACTCCTACACACACAAAATCGCCAACACATTCAGAAAACACAAATACAAAATAGCATACAGAACAACCAATACCATTACAAAACACATCAATAATACAAACACAGACATAGACAAATATAACAAAACAGGTGTTTACAAATTAAAATGTAATGACTGCAATAGTTTCTACATCGGCCAGACAGGAAGATCTTTTTCATCCCGTTATTCTGAACATTTAAAAGCTCTAACCAACAACAATATACACTCCGCATTTGCCACACACATACACACAGAAAACCACAGTTACACCAACATAGACACCAATCTCGAAATTTTACATTACTTACCTAAAGGCCGAAAACTCAACACAACTGAACAATACGAAATATATAAACACCACACAACACAACCAAACAACATACTCAACGATCAATTACAATATAAATCACATACACTTTTTGACACAATTTTACAAAAAACAAACATCAAGTTGAATCCCTGCACCAATCCCCTTCCTCCACACACCACTCCCACTAAACCTTCCACACAAAAACCGTTACGAAATGATGGCAGTCTGACTAAAAGCTGAAGAAGGCGGATACTTAAGCCGAAACGCGTCCGACGAGAAAAGTAAGTTTTTCACAAGATAAAGTTCATTTTTAGTAAAGTGATAGTGCTGTGAAAGAAGAGATGAACAATCAAGACAACTATAAGTTAATTTTATATTAAGACAAATTAATCTTAAACATTTTTATAACTGGTACAGTAAAACAATTTGAGCATATTTCTTTGCATATGCAAGCGCTTGTCACGTGATAACGTATTTAGGTGAATTCCCCATTTAGCACATCCTGGAGTATTGTGCAGTGACAAAGTTATTTTCTGTTGAAAATAAACAGTGTAGAAGGAAATCAGATAGAAAAAATTAGGGTGACAACAAAACAACTTTAGCGTTGGCTCAGATAAAAATTGTGGTAAAACATAGGCCACAGTCTTCATTTCATCGGTAACTTAACTGTCTGGTTTGTCTCAGATAATACCTCAATGAAGGGAATTATGTTAAAACCCCCCATAATCTAAAATAAAGAATTTTGGTGTTTCCACAGACGTTTCCTTATGGAAGTCGTAATCCGCTAAAGAGTGTGTAACAACTCACCTGCTGAAGCAACTAGCCCTGAAAGTGGGTGGCGCTGTAACGTCGTGTTTATACTCGCCATTTTTAGAGGTTAATTATTACTCAACAAAAATCATATATTTTACTATAAATTCATTATTACTTCACTAACCTCTATAATTTTTGTTCTTGCGCATTATAACATTTTTATAGCATTACAAAGGCAAAAATCTATTCACTAAAAGTGTTTTAAGAAAAAATGAATACTAATGTCGTTAAATTTAAATAATCAGTTAGCTATATTTCACCAAATAGTAACGGATACCGTATAAACGTTTACTCTCAAATTCTGATCAAGGATTTATTTAAACAATTAATTATTTATTTAATTTAAAGAATTCTTTTTGAGCAAAATTAAAATTAAAAATTAACACATCTAATCACAAAGCTCTTTTTAATTAATAACGGAACCATTCTATTATCACAGCCTTAAACATGTCTAAATGTTTGTAAGCTTCAGTCAACCATTGAACATTAGACAAGAGCCGCCACTCAACATATCAGAAGAAAACAAATTTCAACATTCCCAATATTTTGAGAAATGACACTTCAATGTATTCTTTCAGTACCATAAGAGCAGACAGAAAAAATGTGTTCAGTACTTTTCTTAACGAATTTAGAAACTTTCGTTCCGTTGCGAACAGAATAATATATTTTTGTCAAATTCAGGCAATACGTTACCATATAATTCGAATTTTAGTAATGCCCCGTCATATTAGGATATACTTTATTGAAACCGTACAAGATATTTCTGTTTTTTACACCATAAGAATTTGGATTACAAAGAGCATCTGTTTTAAGTATTACACACTTGTAAACAAAAAGATTAGAGGAAGACACTCTATTGGATAAAAGCTGCCTGAATTATTATATTAAGACATCCTCTATTCGTCTGGTATATTGTCATTTAAGACGTAATTTATTAAATACAATGTTATACGAATTGAAAGCCATTTATACTTACTGTTATTAATTTTTGAAATCAATTTTGATTCCAAGTCTTTCAATCTGTTTAACAGATCCATTTGTAAAAAAAAATATGGTTTGACCCAGTTGCATTTCATATTCCATCATTCCAATATTTATTCTCTTAACAGTTAGATTTAAAATGCACCAACTCAATTCATTTAAAAAACTTAATTTATTGAATTATTGTCAAGTTTTTATTTCTAATATAGTATTTATGTTCATTCTTATTATAATTTTTTCACTTACTGTAATTTAATTTTCCATGTCTTAGTCTACGATGTAAATAGCCTATAGTAATTTTCTGAAAAAAAGAATGAGTACTGTTCGTTTGCGTATATGATATGTTTAAAAGTACGCCTGAATGATAATGATAGTAATATTAATACAAACGTAAACATGTGATGGAAGCCAACATAGCTGACATTTACCATAAAGAGACGTCAGAGCACAATGGCCGTCAGTAAGTAGCTACAAACAGCAGCAACTGTAGTGGCAGTGGAGAGGCAAGAAGCGTTGTCAACTTGTACTGTACACTGCATTTTGGTTAATTAATTGCAATAAGTGCTACGCTAGGTAATTGTGATTTTAATTAACACACTGTGCTAATAAACTAGAAATATTAATAGTGTGTCTGTTTAGCACGTAGAAACTACAGCCAACACTAAAATCGTTTTTAATATTTGAATGTTGCATTGTCATTTTTCAATTTTGTTTTTGTTTGCTTGTATTATAGGTCTGTTGTTTGTTTTATAGGTCTTACAGTATATTATCTTTTATATTTTAACTTGCAGCTGATCTAATATTTTTCAGCGTATTTTAGAAAATTTGTTGATTATTAAAATCATTTGTCTTCTCACATTTAAAACTTATAGAAATAAACTTGTAAATTAACCTTTACAAAGCTATTACAATACTATTAATAAGTTTATGTAAATGTTTATATGTTTTTACTATACATACACACGCACCGTATAGTCATTTGCATTTGCCGTACTTATAATTGTGATGCTTGAGTTTAAAGGTGCACGTACAACGCTTTTTATACATAGTCTATGAATCTATGAATTCAACATCTTTTAGTAATCCACACTGACATTAATTTTCCAATTAAAAGAGACCAAACGTATATGTTCTAATATATTCGTGCCGTTATTTTTAAAAACCTAATGACTTTACAATTATAATGTGTTGAAAGAACCGATATATTAAATGTAGTAACGTGTTGACAGTATTAATAAAATGATAGTAGAAATACACAATTACAATAGTAACCTTCTGAAAGCAATAAAGCATTGGTAGTTAAATGACAATAACTTGGTAAATTATTTACCACAATTACTCTTATTAACTATTCTGTATTTCTATCTAGTTTCGTCTTAATATACTGGAAGCTGCTCTCGATTGCAAAACACAATTCAACATTTTGAAACTTTTATTATAAAGACACTACATAAGAATAAATTGGCTTATTTAATTATAGTAAGGTTTAATACTTTATATAAAATCAAAGAAGGACAATTAAAGTAATATGGATAATTAAAGGATAATCTCTCGCCTTCTTGACTACAGCATTATGTCTGTAGACTTTGTTGTCTATAATTAAACTTGACAATCAAATGTACTGATAACAGAGTAATATCAATGAATTTAAAACACACATTCAAATAAGAATTAAAATTAGCCCTAAAAATGTTACTGAGTACGACGATAAACAGTAGCTATTGAACAATGCATTTTTACAGTACTGAAGTGTTGCCAACTACTAAAATCTTGTACACAATTAAATCTTGTATTAGGAAAGCAGAAGCTCCATTAGACCTTCTATCGGTGAAACATGATTCACAGGAGGTAACAAAACCTGCCATATGATAAACGAAGATAATAGTCTACAAAATCACTGTTACAAAGTGGTACGACAATATAAATATACAATTAAGTAATACATTGTCGTTATAACAGTCAAAACGGTGACTGAAGATGAGTATATCAACCTTCTGGCTGAACAAGATATCCGGTAGTGATCTACGGTCTTCAGAGTTAGAAAGACTTCTATAAATGATTTCCGGCTGTAAGCAATGAAGAATGAAATAGTCATAAGTCACTAATCATTGTTACTTTAAATAGTTTGAATATTTTATACTAGGTAACAATAGAATTTATTTCAGGAGTTGTAAGCATGTTTTCTCTAAAAAGATATGTCGTATTTGTATGACTATATGTTCACAGAGCTTTTGTAAATAATCGTTTTACGTTTTAGAAACGATGTCTTGTGGATATTGGTGTTGTCAATGTTATTTCACTCAGTGTGAAATATGTCGTAAATTTATATTTGTAAAACAAATGTGAATAGTAGTTTCACATGAGTGAATCAATATTGACAGTGTAAGAGAAAATGTATTTACAGGTCACCATCCAAAACACGTTTCATTTGTTATATGTTTAAATTCTGGCAAATACAATTTTAAATGATCGGGTCACCACTGCTGATGGTAACATGATTATTTCACGTGGACATTTGGTTCAAAATACAATAATAACAATTAGACTGTAAAATTGACAGTACCAAACGTTCTATGCCTCTAAACAGAAGTCCGATACGGGCACCTCATTGTGTCACATTCGCTAAATTGAAGCAATACAAAATTTTCATCACTTTGCTTTGTAACTCTTGTATCCGTGTATGTGTATACTCACAATATAAGGATATGTACAGGCATATTACACTACCTGTTTGGATGTATACACTGCGTATACTGTTTTCTGCTTCTTTTTAATAGGTGAAAGTATCGTGAGATATTCCACTGTGTTACAGATTCAAAGATTTTCAATTAAAATTTCTTAAAATTTGCTGTCAGCTGCAATTATTTGTAGATCGCAAGGTAGAAAAATTTAATAATATAATATTTCAAATATCTAAATATTAGCTTAATAACAGAATTCTTCTTCTTCTTTTTATTCTCTATCCAAAATGTTTAAAGCCAAGCATTCTAAATTTAAATTGCTAGCCGTGGCTTCAAAGAAATCAGCTACCCAACTTTGAAGTTATTTGTCAGTATTTTATTAAACGTTGTTACAAAACAGATACAGTGTAGATATAGATTAGATCTGTAGATAGATTAGAAGTTGATATACTCAAGTCGAGTACTATTATTGTTTATAATTATTAGGTTGTGATTATTAAAAAAATTCGTGTGGGTGTTCACTTTTAAGTTTTTTAGTTTAAAAGAGTATTTAACACTTCACTGTCAACCTCCCCACTTACCATATGTGGATGTTTTCGATGTTCTTGTTGGTGACTTCTTCTGCTGCAAAAACACTTGATACACATATATGGATATTCTGTTTGAATATCATAAATAATGCACATGCACAATAAAGTAAATTAATAGTTTAACTGCAATTTGAATAATATTGACCATTCAAATCCTACCGCCACCTTATGATAGAACTGTTCATAAAAAATTAAACTATTTAAAAAAAAATCAAAAAACTCTGTTCCACTGGTAAATAAATTGGGGTTTATTAACAATTGTAAAATGCAATGAACTCTTTTAAAAACAATCAATAATATCTCTACAAACAATAATTATTTTAAACAATTCTTGAACTCTTTGTACCTCAAGGCTGGTAACACTGATGTCTGGTACAATGGTTTTGGTTAACGAGGTTATGTCCTCTTTATTCAGTTATATTACCAAATTCATGTGTTCTTGGAAGATACATGATACCAGATTACAAGATGTGTTCTTATTTAACAATATTTAATAATGGATTACTACAAAAACAAACAAAGATTTAAAATTATAAAATTCGGTACCATAAACCGATATATATCGTACTATCTTACGGTTAGCAAAACGCATACAGCAGTTGTGATGAAAACACGTGCTCTGTGCTAACACTGTTAAAAATATTACTATTATTTATTCGTTAATTATTAAAATTATGTATTGGCAAGAGAAAAAATCTAGAATAAAAAAACTCTTGTTATAGCTTTCATTGGATTAAAATTATTTGAGAACAGAATCATTACTTGGTGACAAAGTTATAATTGTTATTTCTAGGTTAGTTACTTAACAAACGTAAGTAATTATTTTGAATAAGTTTATTACTTATTAAATTCTTAATACTATGAACATAACCATTTTATTTATAAGTTATCTGATGTATAATTATCAGTCGTTTAGAATATTTTCGCAATAAAACAATTATTCGTTAATTCAAACAAATTTAGTCAAATGAGCGACTATTTATTATACATGGATGGTCGATATTTAAATTAATACCGATCTTCTCAATTACGATAAAATCGTAAAATATTTATTTTTAAATTAATAATTGCGATATGATTCATTTATTCAGTTCTGATAATTTCTCATCATGGTTTAAGCACTTCAGTACTTTTGACTAGTGCAGTCCCAAAACAATATCTGTCGTTTACTAACGAAAGTTATTATTTTAATTCAATTCGTTAAAATAATTAAAATAGAGTACTCCCTGATTAAAAAACACAAAACACGACCTTTATTATACACTGGTCGAGTTATCTTCACTGATCACTTAAAGCACTGGACACTCGTTAGTATTCTGTCGTGTATAGGTTAGTGTATGTAGGCTAACTAATGTTAATGACGCGCACATTTTGAAATAATTTTGACGACTTCCTTCGTGAACCTTGCCTGTTGAGTGATACGGAACGAATGCTTTCTTCACCAAAGCGTCTCCTTCTCGTCTGGTTATTTTAAGCCATTTGATTTGTTATAAGGGTCAAACTCTCAACCCCAAAACACTTTGGTTAAATAAAACTTTTAATTTTTTACAATTTACCGCTTGGGTTCGAGGCTACGGGTGACGTATGCATCGATACACAAAATGACTGAAAAGTTTATAAGTGTCATAACTTTTTTATTAATTATCGTATCGTCGAATGGTTAGTGGCATTAAATTGCGGACACTTGTGGCTTTAATTTAAGTCTAAACAAGGATTAAATCCGTTCATTATTAACTCACTTAGCCATTTCACAAACTCATATGGTGACTCTTAATATAAATAAGTTTGTTTCACCATATTTTGTTCCAATTACACTATAACACTCATTACTAAACGTCTCGAGTCCATTTCTCTTTCGTTTTAGTACATAAAATAGTTGTAATTACCATTTAAACAATATTTGGTAATGGCGTCTCTAGCGACCATATTCGATTGTTTATAATTACATGTAACGCTATTATTCCTTACCTAATTAAATTTGTTTGACATTCTAACAATAATATATACATTTATTCACATTTGTTCACATTTTATTTTGCAAAAATGTTATTTTTCAAATACTTATAGTATTATCAAAAATACCTTCTGTTCTCATTTCTCTAATTTGTCACTTTTTTAATTATTTTACCACACAAGGTATATAATGTTATAAATTAAAATAGTGTACAATTGTAGTACCTTGTTTGTTTAATGTATTTATCAGTCTTTCGTTATCTGAAAGCTTTCCAATTCTTAGTATAGTGTTTGTTTACATCTGGTTTTACAGTGGTAGTTAGTTAGTTTCTAATATTTCAATTATAAAACTACTACTATTACATTTGTGATGTGTTCTCATAGCAGTATCAGATATTTCTCTAACTACTGATAACATTTTTAGTAATCTTTTAATAAGTTTTGATAGTGCATTTTGATTAACTATCTTGTCACATTGGGTTTCTGTTCTTTTGGCCTTATGATATCATATTCAATCTGATTCATTTGCTGTGTATTTCAGTACATATGTTATTTATTAGTTTGCATTACTATTCATAATTAGTCTTTGGTTGAAACAATTGTTGATAGTTGCTTGGTTTAATTAATATACATGATTTTATGTTATAGGTGCACTTTCTATGAGGTTATGTGTCAGTTATCTGGTAACAATGTGCAACATATTCTTATGCAGTATCTGACTCTACTATTATCATTTCATTATGGTATTCTACTACAATGGTTTAATTATTAAGTAATACACATGTTTACACTAATTGTTGAAACAATAACACAAGTATTCTTAATCTAATAGTATTACATTTCTTGTTGGGTTGTACCTAGTTTTTGGTACATTGATCGTTTTATACCCAACAAACTAGCTTATTTGCTACTATTTGCTCTGGTTTTATTTATGTTTTATTCTGTCTTGCCGTGGCATTCAGTTACATTTCATTTTAAGGTTTACAAAGCTTTTATTATCAGTTCCTAGGAACAATTATTTTACTGTTCTATCTCACATTTCTCTTGGTGGTCTTAATGATTACCTATGTTGTGTTACAATCTTGATTAAACTGGTCACACTAATTGTCTGTGCATTTTAACTAGTTAATCTTGGATTCTTTCACTTATAATGGTAACTCATTTTCCTCTGTTATAAACATTCTCACTTGTATTGTCTGTGGTGTTTATTTTGGGGTAAAATTGGTTAACTTGTTACAGGTTTTCACTGTTATTGTTTGTGATTACTCAATTATGCTAAACACTGGTTTCTTTGTAGTTGATCTTCGAATAATCATTACACTTCTTCCGGTCATCAATATAGTTCCTTGTATACCTGGTGAATGGTGATTCCTTGTATTGTCCATACATTATCTTCATTCTTCATGTTATGTTTCCTTTGCTCTTCTTCTTCCTTTCTTCTTCTGGTTAATTGTTGTTCACTATCGGTGTTCTCCTGGGTTATACATTGCTTGTGATAATCAATGTTCCCTTATTCTTGTCATATTCTTCAATATTTCTATTCATGGTTGTCATTGTTCCATAGTATTTTATACTAATAAATAAATTTGTTTGTTTTATCATCATTGCGGTTGTTCTTGAGTTGGCGCCTCTTCATTGTAATATTTA
Source organism: Magicicada septendecula (assembly GCA_034769895.1). Taxonomy (NCBI): domain Eukaryota; kingdom Metazoa; phylum Arthropoda; class Insecta; order Hemiptera; family Cicadidae; genus Magicicada; species Magicicada septendecula. Next base: position 391,516,733 of record CM068369.1, read on the forward strand.
TTTTTGTCGTTTCCCCTCACTGTTTGGAATCTGTTGGCTCCTCTTCATTTTAATAGTTATTCTTGTCGTTTCCCCTCACTGTTTGGACCTATTGGCTCCTCTTCATTTTAATAGTTATTTTTGTCGTTTCCCCTCACTGTTTGGACCTATTGGGCCTGGTTTCTAACATTTTATATTGGCTCGCTGTCATTTTCCCTCTCTTTTGTACTCGATGATGCTGTATTACTCTTCCTTCTTCTTTGTTGGATTGTTTCAATAATATATATTTGTAGATACACACTTTGTCTATATTCTCTTGTTCCTTATTTTATGTACTTTGAAATATTTTCATGATCTCCCGTCACTTGACGTAATAATCAGTTATTTTATGTAACTGCCAATTTAGTACGTTACAACGTTGACTGCTATAAAAACTTGTAATAATTCCTCGTGTTAATAAAAGTGTTAAATGGCAAGATATTGAATTGTTGAAAGCAGGTAAAATTCTTATATAATTCTTATATAGCAAGTGGAACATGCAGAACTCTCTGGTCAAAAAAAAAATAATTTATGTTACGTTTGGTGGGCCGCCTGCTGCTATCGTATAAAGGTCGTCGGATAATCCTAAACTTATAACGGAAAATTGCAAGAGGACTTTTGTTATCTCAATGAAAACAGTAATTAATGGAAAACGTTTATTCCGTTATTCTGCTCTTGCTGAATTTACGTACAGACTGTTCTAAATTTTTCATTAATGCTATTTTTCTGTTGTATTTAAAATTTGGAATAACGCACTCACATTTTTCAGATTCTTAGAAGGACGGAGTTTAAAACTACTGTCTTCAGAGTCGACACTGATCTTCCTATTTTACTTTACATATTTTCTGCAGGCGTCCCTTATATTCACTGTTATTATTGACGTTAATGTCATTCCAAATTTTTGAATTAGTAGAACTTGTTACGATGAATATTCAACACAACACGTTTTAAAAAATGAGACTTTAAAGAACAGTTTTGTCTAGCTACAAACATTTGAATTCAGTAACGGATTTGCAAGTAACAATGCGTTCTATTATTGTTTATAAAAGTATATCATTTACACAAATTATGAGATGAATATTGTTTTTTAATTATATATTTCAAATTTGTTATATAGTGATTACAAAAAAATTATACAAGTTTCAGAATTCTTACCTTGTGTCTGTCTTTACGGGTGTAGAGTTTCCGCCCACTTGGCTAGTGTATAGGATATTAAGTCAGGGTTGCAGTCGTATAAAACAATAGTGGAATCATAATGCATTTTACACAAATTGCACGAATTTTACATTTTTCTGATAATCCACAATTACACTAACTTTTCGATTATAATTATAAGGAGCAATGTAATTTGTTACGATGGTTTCACTGATCGTCGTATGGTACAGTAGAAAACAAAGTACAGACACCAATGAAGTCACTAATAACCAGCTTTAATTAATCACAAATAACAATTTGTAATCAACAAGGTAGCCTCGTACAACAATTCAAGTTACATTTGTCCACACGCAATAATAACGTTAACTAATATAGTTCCGCACAATAATCAATTTTCACTAATAACCACTTGAGACGCACCGAGTAAATGGTCCAATATAAAACTTACTTCTAAGCGGCAGCTGTCGCCTATGTATAGCCTGCAGGGTTCAAGACTAATGTTCCATAATATGCGTCCTTAACAAGCACTCAAAAACTCTAGAGAATACTTGAGTTCGGCCTTGGCAGAAACACGCACCTGCTCGGCAAGCCGTGAAACGTGTAGAAGGACGCTCTCCATTGTTCGAGAACGTTCCGTCGTTACAATACATTTAGGGCAGTAATAAGATTAGAATAAGAAGAATAAATTTATATCAGAAAAGTATAATTGCACGCGATATATTGTAATCATTGTTAACATTATTTAAATAGCATCTTGAGTTCTACAGGAATTTATATAAGGAGGAAAGCGCACTATAATAATTATACGAAAATTCACGTTTCCTTTGAAACTGGAGTAGGCACGTTATCTAGAGGAATTGTGTGTAATGAGGCTTTAAAAGTAATTCATAAAAAATTTGACTTATTAATCTCAAAAAAATAATTTTGTTTTTCTAATTTCATCGGACTAACGTTTTTAATAATTACGAGAAAAGTAAAATCAGACTTTTTATGGGAGGATCTATGGAGGAGGAATGATTATTGGCGTAGTTCAGTTATTTATAAGAATAAATTATCTAACTTTTATAAATAAAGTGGTTCGAAAATAACATTATATTAAACGACTACCTCATAATAACGAAAATATCTATAAATAGTGAAAATAGTTTTAGGGTGGGGGATATGTTTTTAGAAATTATTCACCGTAGTATTCAAGTAAATGATTTTGATTATAACTTTTAGAACACGGAAGCCATGTATGGTTCTTCATACCGATATTTTGGTATTTTTTTGAGTTAACTATTCAGTTAAGTTAAATAAACTGTAATCAATATTGGTGAAAATGTTTTGATATGTTACCTAAATGTTTGATAGGACGCTTACGCACTATGCATACGCGACGCACTAGGAGTACGTCAGTTTACAGCTCTTTACGATTGTAAACAGTGTGGCGAGGCGACCAAAATCTGGCGCGGAAGTATATTTAGAAAGTGTAGGTAGGATCCGCTCGCTGCCCAAACTTAACATTTCTGACAGTTGATGTTCACCTATCGCTTTTGCATAAGTCTTAGAAGCTACCCGTGCATTTTGAAAAATGGCAACCCAATTGAAGAAATAACGTCGCAATAAGTATCCATGTTTTGCTACATTTTAGTATATCTATGTAAGAGTCTGTGAATACTACTTGTATGTTTTTGAAATCATCTAAATATTTATGCAATTAAGAAAGTATAAGCACAGAAGATTGTATTAAGAAGAAGGTGGGCTGAGAGAACTAAATGAAGAAGAATGAAAAGGAAGGAAAGAAAGACATTTACAGAGAAGTCACATTGCTTTAAATAAGTAAATGATGAATAATCAGAGAAATATAACAAAAATCGATAATGAATTGAAGAAAATAAAACTATTAAGATTTCTCTTACAGGAAAAATGTTTACTTAAAGGCGATATTCACGTAATTTATCAGCAATAAGGTAAGAAGGAGAGTGCCAAAATAAAATAAATAACAGTTGGTAATTCTCTTGGTTAATACTGTCGTCGAAAGAAATACAGACGACACATGTCAGCAGTGTAGCGAAGTGGCGCGCTAAGAGTGGGTTGCTCCTACCGCACGGTCCTACCGGAAGGAGGCCGGGGGATCGTTATATGGCTCAATGGCAGGAAAGATGGACCAGTGACACGAAGGGAAGATGGACCACTAGACTCATAAAACAGTTAGCTGAGTGGACTGACCACAAACATGGCGAGATCAATTATTTCATAATGCAGTCTTGTAACTGGCCACCTATATAGTATTCCTGGTTCTATATTGCATGGTTAAAGTAGACAGACCACACTGTATTTTCTGTGAACAGGAATTAGACGGTGCCCATAACACGTGTTTCACCTGTGATAAATGGAGAGAGGAAAGGGAGCCCCTGGGAAATATAATGGAACAGATCTCGCCCGAAAATATTATCGGAATAATGCTGCAGAGCGAACACAACTAGTAGCAGGTAGCAGGCTACATAGAAAAGGTAATAAGGCAAACGAAGAAAGCCGAAGATGATCTTGCTAGGGCCGCTGACAGAATAGCAGAAAAGAAGTAACGTGGACCCGCTGAAGGTTTAAAACGGATGATCGTTCACAGGACGAAGAACCACCTTGAAGTCTTGCCAAACCTGAGTCCCGAGGTGGATCCATGCCGTGTGCAACAGGGTATGCGGTTTTGGTGGGTGCGAGTCCTACACACCGTAAGAGTGTGGATCCTCTTACGGCGAACATTAGTTTTCCACAGTCTCCCTCGTAAAAAAAATTGTTATTATTATTATTACTTTAATATTATTATTAACATAAAGTATTACAAGTAACGTAAGAGTGATATTTGTATCAAAGAACTTTACACAAAAATATTTTACCGTAGAAAAAACAAATGCTGCATCAAAAAATATATTAAATGTTCATAAAGAATATTATAAATGTTCCCGATATAGTACCTAGATTAAACGATAGAGAACAAAGTTTAAAGTTGTGGTTGGCCCAAACAAAAACATAAAAACTGCAGGCGCACACATATAAAACATGAAACACATACACACATACACAAAACTATACACACAAGATTCAATGTAATTATTGCAAGTCGTTCTTTTGCTTTAACAAAACAGTAATTAAGTAAACGGGTTGTAAAATTTCGACAGCATCATTACTGCAGAGTCGGTAGTTACTCCGTTCAAACACTTTTAAGCCTAGTACGAGATTACGAGATGTATGGCTGTGTATGTTGGACCCTATTTGTGTGAGTATTGAAGACGCCGAATCTGTGTCTCATTTTAGACTTCGAATTTCCTAGAGACGTGTAGTTTAGGTAATATCTAAAAGTTTGACTTTTTTGAAAACTATTTAGAAATTGTTTTGTCTTAGAGTTAGCTTTTTTAACTGAAAAATAAGTAATTGGAACTCTTACGTAAATAAATGACCGGAGAAAGCGGATATGAAGTGAGTACAGTTATTAATATTGAACAACACAACAGGTCAAGAGGTGACTATAAATTACTCCTACTCTAAATAGTCTTTTCATTATTTTTTTTTATTATCTTTCGTAATTCTTTGACTCTCTGTGGAAGCTTTCTAATCACTTTGATGGCTATCAGCAAAATCACAGCAATCTATTTTTTCTTTCTTGCACGCAGAGATGTAACTCTTTCAACCTCCATACTTTCCTCAAATTTTGCATTGTTTATACGTTAAGCTCAACTGTGTCTAGACCGTCAATTCATTCCTCTACTTCAAGTTCCCTACAGTGTTTCTTAATATGTTTTGTACTTCTAAGACATAAAAATTGATATTTCCTAAAAGTTCTGACAAATTGTTTTGGGCAGGTGAATCTGATTTTCTTAATCAACTATAGTCCCGTTTAAAAATTTGCGGACTTTGTATTTCACTAATCTTTGGTAAAGAGATTTAAAGTGAAATGAATTAGTAGTGGAATGGAAACATATTGCTGTGTTTGCTGACTTCAGTAAATATGTAGTAACGTAGGAATGTAAGTGCCCCGTAGGATTTTTCAGGATTTTTATGTAACTACATTAAATAGTTAGCGTTATTACTCACTTGAAGATTAAACATGATAGATCTCTTAATTTGTTTTCCACGTACATGTCAATGCACCAATCCGACATCTCTTAACGTTTCGGTTGGTATCTGTTGGCACTGAGAAAGCAAGAGAGTTACATGTAAGTGAGACATGTATATTACTCAATGTTATATGTTACAAAATAGACAATTTGTCATTCTTAATTGTTTGACCATGAGACCATGCATGCTGGACGTTATATTTCTATGTTTCAAATAGATTTTGCAGAAACTAAACGTGAATACTGGTGGCACGATTCTCAAGAGACGGTTAACTCTTTCTTCACGAAAGTGGAATATTTCGCATGGCTTGTTATAATCAACTTCAGAGCCTTTCGTCTCTGTTGCGAAGGAGGGCAAATAACCTTTATTCAAACTCCATACAATCCGTAGGCATTCAGAAAGTTTGTACCAAGAATCACTTCATCGACAATGTTTGCAAACAACCAGTTGGTGGCTAAAATCGAGGAGACCCATGTGCACGTGTACAAAACCTCTTTGTAGATATCCAGAATTCCCAAATTTAGAACATTTCGCTCTTCCATCCTTTTTTCCCTTATACTATGGTGCGATAGTTAGGTACCCGTTTGACGTTCATATTTTTGATCGTTTGAGTCGTCACGATTTTTAATGCGTAGATTTTGTGATTTGCCCAACCAGAGGCTTACATCACATTAGTGGTATCCATTTTTGAAAATCGATTACCACGCACACTAAACGATTGTAGCAAATTTCGTCTGTTTCTACTGTTACAGGTCCTATACACAATTATGACACCAATGGTGCAACGGTCACATGGATCATCGTGTTCTACAGTGAAAACAGAGTAACTAATACCAGAAGAAATCGATAATTACAGCTTCAATATTACTGTTAACAAACAATTAATGTCACATCATTAACAGAGTCGCACAAAGTAACAAAAAATAATCATTTTATACTAAACCGTAAGTCACAATAACAGCAACTCCGCTAATACACCTTAAATCGGATATCCAGATTGAAGCTGGCCAGCCGCTGGCCGCTTATATGTATTACATGCCGCTAAGGTTCTAGATGAATCTACCACTTTTTGGATCATGCGTCAAGAATAATTACGTAGACACCAGAAGCCGACTTTGTCGACCTTGTATACATGGCACAGATCTAATGACACACACATCACACAGGTTGCCTATCTCATGGGAATAAGAATATGATTCTTGTGTTGGCGGCTTTGAACTGCACAGCGTTAGCAAGAGCGTTTTGACACCTTCTGTGCCATGGAATGCCATGTTTAACAGTTTCTGTGTCACACGGTCTCCATCATCGTCTCTTAATGTTAGGCCAAGCCACCGTATTCCGAAGTCCTCCGGGTCTTCAGGATATTCAAATTTAGTAAATCGGTTGACAAATGCTTGGAACTCCAAGAAACTCCCTTCGCAACGGTGTGATTCGCACACATGTTAGTCCGAACACGAATGGTGTTACTTCCAGAGCTTTTATACATACTGAAAATTATTAACATGTACGTAACAATATAGGATGTGAATTTTGTGTTGTTAATTTAAGATCAGATTAAACATAAATAACCATTTTATTTTGAGGATAGTTTAAACACATTAGTAATTAAAAACCTATTAGGAATTAGAATGAAGTGTACATTGAAACTTTTATTTATATTTAAATTTTTCATACTTCATTTGAAAAATGTATCGTCCGTGCCGATATATTCACAACAATTACACGGCAGAGTTTCTTTGTCATAAAGGATGAACGTGTTAAACTTTTTTAAAAGTATACCTGTACAGAAACGTACATATTTACATTCCTGTCTGACATAAGAAAAATCTTTGAATTATAATAAATTAGTTTATTGCAATATTTACTATTATTAATTAATAGAACAATTTTACTACTACCGTCATTAATGTTATTAAAAAGATTCAGTTCCATAATGAGTAAGATAGAGTCTCTATCGTTACCGTCATATTTATTAGAAACTGCTCAAAACAGTTTCAAGAGAAAATTAAGAAAACTTGACACTTTATAAATATAAAACAGTAGAAAACAATTCAGTAAATAGATAAAACTTTAATAAATACACATTCACCAGGTTTTCCAACTACAATAAAATATTTGTGTTAATTCCAAATCAGGTACATATCGGATTAAATCAATTATCGCGGATTGGATTTCTTATGTACGGATCTCAGAGTAAGAAATTTAATTAATTAAGTAAGCCTTGTTCAAATCAAACACTTAAAGCAGTTTTGAAACGTAATTGCTCATTGGTAACCGCAATTTACCGGAACATTCTATCATATAGAAACTAACAATAAAACTTAAAAAACAATATAAACGTACTTATAATAAAATTATAAGCACGATCATGTTTAAGTGAGACAGATTTAAATGCTTGCGTACTCACTTCAAATTCACACATATACTAACCGTATAGAGCGAATCCAGTAGATGGCATTTTGCCAGGATGTAGTGCAGCTAGTAAGTTACAAACAAACAAAAAACAGTTCGATCAAGAATTTAAACTACTAATAGTCAAATACAAAATTTACTGGACATTATGGATAGGAGAAGTAGCTAATACATCTTACTAATAATTGCCCATTCATATGTCTATTAATCAATCCTTTTGTATTTATAATCAACGCATAGGTATGAATAAAACTATACTATTATGATAGGCGACACTTTTAGTGGTAGCAAATTGCAGAATATTATTAGAAGCCTGAAATAATACACAAAGATCTCAGATCTCCAACCGCTAATATGAAAAAGAAATTGTGTTTAGTTTATGAAAAGAAAAATAAATTCGATACTGGGTTCAATCATGGTAGGGAAAATTAAAGAGAAAAGGAATTTCTTTTTTCGTCGACAGACGAAAAATTTCCCACCTATTTAACCTAAGGACATAATCTAAATCCAATTATATTATATAGTCGTTGTATACAAAATAAAACTTTCTATGATTACCACTCTCTATAATAAACAGCAAGCTATGTCTACGTGACACGTATTTTGTAAGTAGCAGATGATAATAATGTTACACAATATTTCTTCCTCATGAAGCAATTCATTTTATTATTCTGGTTTCTAGGAATATGGTTTTGTGTAGTTCCGCGTACCAGAGATTATTAATCAAATATTAATTAGTCTCTAGATTCTAATCTGCTCCTTTTTCCCCTACTCAACCAACATGTGATTGTAGTTTTTTGGAATAGCAAACAAGAGGAAGTGGTATTTCATTTTATGATTGTTTGAGATTTGATTTGATTCTTATCGTGTGCTCCTTATAAGTCAATAATGTATATTTTCAAATTTTGTATAAATGAAATTGCTATTTATATTGCTAAAACTGTGCATACTTGAATTATCATTCTAAACATAAAAATATAAACTAGAAACATTTCTAGTAAACAAAAAATCTAGTTTGCTCAAAACTTTATAATCTTTGAACATTGGACCAAGTTTTTAGCACTACAGGTTTGTAATATCGTGTGCGGTTTCTAAGAGCTGAACTGCTATCTGATTTCCGCTCATTGTAGGAACACCAATTATCCATTATCCCGTAAGAAAGATACGCAAAAAATATTTAATGTTTGCTGCTTTACTATTACAAATAAACTGATAATTGGTATATTATAATCAGAAGATAAAAATATTAAAAATGAATAAGAACTATGAAATACCCACAAGACTCACAGAACGCAAGCACAATTCATACGAGCACTTGCACACCAACAAGGTCAACACAATAATGCGACAAGAACACAACGGGCTCAACCCTTTTATATCAAAAGTGAAAGTAGGCGGCAAACACCGCCTACGGACAAACCCTTGAGACCATCCAAAAACTAAACTGCTTTATAAATAGAAACATTTGCAATTGCTTTACAATGCAACTCTTTTTAGAAATAATAATTGGATCACTCAGGTTAGCAACGAATTTCCGAATATCTGGCATCGATCCATTCCTAAAGCACTTTCCTTAAAATTAGTGGTGGAAAACAAATACAGCCTGAAAACGGCTGCCGATTGTTTGGGTGAGCTAAACGTCGCATTTACGTTTTATGTGTGATGGAAAAGCCCGTTAGATAAATTCAGATCTAAAATCGTTCACATCCATCTGTGAAAGAAGTAGTCTGCTATAACACGCTCACAATACAACAATAATGGCATATAAACAATAACAGTACAATCTTCTTGTGTATATGTGTGGCGTTCCTCTACACATCCAAGGTGTTTTGGTGCGGAGAAAGGATTATGTCACACTTTACATATACATTTATGTGACACATATATTTACAAAGATGAATATTACTCCCAGAAAAAGGCAAAGATTATTGCTTTAAGTGAGCGTACGTGTATGGGTGTGAGAGACATTGCTGCAACAGTTGGTGTGGGAAAATCTAATGTTTCAAGAATAATTAATAGACAACTTGATTTAGGAACACTGTCTCCAAAAAGTAAGGTAAATTGTGGAAGAAAACGCAAAACAACTCCTAGAACTGATAAAATTGTATATCGGAATAGTAAAATTTACCCACAGAAGACAAGCTAAGACTTCAAAGAGTTTACTGGTTATTGGTGTCAGCATTGACTCTTCAACAGTACAGCGCAGGCTTATTGAAGAAGCCCGGAAGGTTAAAAAGCCAATTAAAAAACAATTATTGACGCCTGGAATAAAAAAAAATGTTCAGCTTGGGTCAGAAAATATGAATCTTGGTGTAGTGATGACTGGAAGAAGGTAATATTCAGAGATGAAACACTTTTTAGTTTAAGGATACAGAGCAGTAGTTGTCAGATGAAGTACTGGTGAGCCAGTGAGAGTCAAACATCTTCACAGCTAAATAACCTCCAAAAAAGATGTTTTGGGGTTATTTCACGTCTAGTGATCCTGGAAGCCTAGTACCAGTAGAAGAAATGATAAACTTGTTGAAATACTTAGAAATTATAAAAAGAAAAATTGTACCGTTCATGCCAACGTTTGCTGACGCCCGTGGCACTTTCAACATAATCATGCTCCATGCTATAATTTAAAATTAATTAAAACTTTTACACAAGAAAACAATGCGGATTTGCCTGTAAATACTCTAGATTTAAACCTAATTGAAAATTTATGGAGTTTTGTGAAGAGATGCCTTGGCAAGATGGACTGTTCAACAAAATTGTGGTTCATTGAAAAGGTTATAAAAGTGTGGTATCGCGACAAAATAAAAAAAAATTTGTGTCACACTTTACACATACATTTATGTGACACATATATTTACAAAGATGAATATTACTCCCAGGAAAAGGCAAAGATCATTGCTTTAAGTGAGCATACGTGTATGGGTGTGAGAGACATTTCTGCAACAGTTGGTGTGGGAAATATGCAACAACAAGTGCTAAAAAATATGTGATGTAATTTAGTAGAATTAATGCCAAATCGAATAAAAGAGGTTGTAAAAATTAGAGGAGGACATATTTCATACTAGTTTTCAGTTACTGAATGTAAGTAAAATTGCTTCCATAAAAACGACTATTTTATAATATTTTACTGGTGCCCAAATTAATTTGTACACTACTGTAGTTGTAATGTATTTTTTCCGTTTCAATTCACCTAACGTACCTTCACTAAATAGGCCTATGTCAGTATCTTTAGAGGTTTGTAAACGAATTAACAAATAACCGAAATATGTTGATATCAATATATAAATTCTATAGAAATTGATGTATTCTGTGAAACGTACGTCAGGTAAATTGCAACGATAAAAATACATTACAATTACTTGCAGAAGTAATTGTATTTGATAATACATACAGACTAAAAGCGGGAACAAAATTTAAACAATGCACACAGAAATAAACATTTTTCACCTAACAATGAATATCGTTTCTTCGAAACCTCTGCGCACTTTGTTTCAGGTAGATACATTACTGCCGGGAGTAAGGGTGGCAGTGGAGAGGCAAAAAGCATTCTCAATTTGTGCACTGAATTTTTATTAATTAATTACTTTAAGTGCTACATTAGTCAACTATGATTGTAATTAACATACTTTGTTAACATGTTTGGAATATTATGAGTTTCATTGCGTGCATACACTACAGTATAAGTACAGTAACACAGAGCACTTGAACTTTAGTGTTATTTTATAGTTTTACTTCTTAATGCTCAAACATTCTTTTCAAAAAAAAAAAAAAATAGTGTCTACATTTGGTTTTATGTTTTCAATTATAACAGATCTTTATACTTTATACGCCGGGGCGTTTTGTTTCGATCGAATTATTTAGCTTTTCAGGTAATTTTGTACCTTTCATGGTTGGGACGTTTGATTATAAAAATAAAACCACAGTGCCTTTTTTACAGGCTTTAATAAATTTTAAACCATTTAGGCTCTATTAATTTTTTAATCTCTTAACCCTTTCTTAATCTCCACGTTGACTCAAAGGGTTTGATTGCAATGTAACAGTATTGGAGTGTTGATAGTATGCATCTACTCAGAGTTTTAATATTTTAACTGTATAAATATGTTAAAAGTAATAATGGAATAATAATATTAATATATTGCTGGTCGTGGTATACTGACAATAGTAAGTTTTTTTTAAATTAGTGATGTATTGATAGTTTGCTAAAAGACAACGACGTATGACGTAAGTACGACGCACTTAATAAAGAATTGTTTTCACTAACTTTTCCGGAAGTGTTTAATATACTAGAAGTGTTCATTCAAAGGGAAATACATAATTAAACTAGTTTCCCTAAATATTATAAAGGTTTCTAGTTGCAATTAAGGCACAAAAAATGAAATAAATGTTTCAATCGTGCCATAAAATGCATTGTTTTCTGCATGAAAAGCAAGCGCGCTACCATAATTACACCTAGATTTGTCTTCTTTGTGACATCGGAATAGTCTCGTTATGTAGATAAATAACATGTAATTAGGCTGAAGAATGTTTCTTTGAAAAATATTTTAGTGATGATATTACAATTTTTAAATAATTGATTGCGATCTATCTCAAATCTGACATTCAGTAAAACATATAATATTGCCTTGTCAGGAGTTTATCCAGCAAAACGTCTCCTGTCGCAGATTACATAACAACAGGCTACATTCATTGAGTATATTCTAGGTAGTAGTACAACCAAGTTACTATTATAAAAATTATCCATTTCTGTTACTATCAAATTTTAACAACGTTTTTGTTTAATTGCTATGGAGAATAATTAAGTTACATAAGGATTTTCTGAAAATGATCTATCTCCTGAAGAATTAAAACTTTTATACAGGTCAATGTTACGAAAGCCAAAAATGATGTGCTGGTCGTGTGCTGTTTCAAAAAAGTACAGAATTTAATTATATTTTTCTTAAGTTTATAAGATGAAGATGATAAATTTAAAGTCATTCTACTATTTCAGATCGCTTCTCATTTACTGATATATACTCTAGCTTTATTTGTTCATTTCGTTGCTCTTTCATTTTTGTAGTTTTTTTAGTTAACTCTTCAATTTTTTAAACCAAGCTTCAATCGATTTTGCAAAGATTTAAGCCTTTAAATTTTTTACCTAAACATTTGTGACATACAACTATAGTACGTTTTTGCTTATGCGTTCACCGTTCGTCAGTTCAGGAGTGTTCACGCACTCAAAAAATACTTGCTTTTAGGTGATAGGGGTAACCTTTTTAGAACAGTATAAGAGCGGACGGAAATAGAAATTTGTGTCATACTGGCTAAATAAACTGAACGTTACGACTACTGTTTCCATTACATAACTGTTTAAGTCATTCGTGACTTGTTGAGTAGAAAGACGACACCTCATATTTGAAAAATAATATCAGTTTTTCGCACTAAGTCAGATGCAGATGAGCTGCACTAAGGCAGATAAAAAATATAGATGGAAAAGAGAAACAAATTGGGGCCTAAAATAAGAGAAATTGTTTACAAATAAAATTTCTTAAACGAAGCTTCTCCGTATATGGTAAACGTGTAAAATAACGATTAATAACGGAAGAAAAACAAAACGATTAAACCTACTTACCATGAGAAATCTGGGCATTTATAGGTTTTACAATATTCACTTAACATATTAGCTGTAAAGTACAATCAGAGAGTGTTCTAACGAAATAATTTACGACTGGTAATGTATTTTGTTAGTAAAATCGTCAAATCCAGGGGAAGAGTTTGCGTCTGATCCAGAGAAATTTGTCGACGGTGTACATAACGTACAAGCATTAGATCTTAAAATCAGTTTTATTTCACTTAATTGCATTACGTAACCATTGTTGTAGCCTACAATACATTGCATACAAATCACTTCAGTATTAAATTAATAAAAACGTTTAAAAATTACTCCTAGTAAGATGTAAATTTTCTACATTTTTTCAACATACAACCTAAGAAGCTAAATTAAATGTACATTCATAACCCGTTAGTATTAATTTGTATATTTTTTGCTGTAACTATTGTTACTACTATTTATAATATTCTTCCGGCCAAAGGAGGAATCACATTCTTCTCATCAAGGTGCTCATTGGTAAAGCGAGTAACTCCGAGCTATTGGTGTCAAGAATCATCGAAAGCTTTGAACTATACCATTGGTTACGGTACGTTCTACTGAATGCAAGTGTCAATGAGATAATGTTAATTGAAATTTATAAGTCGTAGATCGGGATTCATTACAGCTGTTTCTGTCAGAAAGCGCTTGACGAGTCTGCCTCGAAAAGGAATTTGGTAGCGAACTAATTCAAGCCACGCAATATACCGATACATAACAAAGGATACCCGTAGTTGCAGATAGTGAAGCAGGTGATCGTTGTGTGTGCGCGCGCGCGCGCGCGCGCGTGTGTGTGTGTGTGTGTGTGTTTAGAGGAGAGCAATGGGTAAAAGACTCTACCTTTGTTGATTTTTTACAAAGTGACTATTAGTTGACCATGCTGATGTAGCATTCGATTGTCCGGATCCACCTTAAACTTGAGGTACATGTTCCACTTAAAGTGGATACTTTATTCAATAATTATCTCCATCAATTCTCTAGAGCTTAGCTGATTCCACAGATGAGAAGATGGAAGTTTTCGGCATCAATGTGATCGGAGTCAAATAAGTACGTGTATCAAATTGTATATAATCTCGTTGGGCGTTCTGCAACGAATGGACTAGTGGTATGTTGCGTTAGTAATGAAATTATAGATATCACGATTATTAATAAATTGTAGTGTGAAGAAAGAGCGAAGTGTTCGTTTAAATAACGGATCCTCTTGCAAAATTTTTTGGTGAACGAATTATTGCTTTTCACTTGGCTGCTTGAATTAGTCTTATTTCTGTTTTCTGGACCGATTTCCTTCATAAAAAAAGAGAGGCTCTGGAATATTAAGGTCGTTACTTATGTTCTTCTTAATCCAGCACTACCTTATTCTAAATGTTTTTATTAAAATTAAAGTCTTCACATTTTGTAGGACGTTAAAATGAGTCTTCTCAGAGTCAAAATCTGGTTAATCACTTTCCCACATCCGTAACCCAACAAAAGTATGATGGTTAACTGTAACCACTGGGTCTACTGATTTTTATCCTTTTTTTCTTAGCACCTCATTCAACAAAAAATTTTCAGTACCCTTTTCGATGAGAAAAATTTTACCTGCCAAAGTGTTTCCAAGTGCCTATCTATGACATATTATCTAAGTGTCTATAACTTCAACTAACTGCATCTAATCGCTTCCGTGTTTCCAGTCGTTTCCTTTGTTTTTTGTCGTATAATTACGAGTTACAAGGTCAATTCCTTTTACATTTTCCTGACATAGTGGCGGTCATGTTATATCTGATATTGTTTGTTCATCGTAATATATTTATTAACTTTATTGATTTTTTTACTATTACCCGTAGATGACAGTAGAACCATTATACTAAGCGATGACGATCACTTTAACTCTAGAACCGGTGTACATACCTATTAATCAACTTGGAGCCTGTAACCAACTTCAGTACTGCCAGAACGGCACCCGAGACGAGTCGATCACCACCGAGTTACCAAGAAACGTTTCTTAACGTGTAAACACCAGATGACACTGTTAATTCCGGTCAGTCTAATTCACGATCCCATACAAAAGAGCGGGACAACTGATACACCTATTTCCCAGGGTAAAGCCGTGTTATCTTTTCACACTGTCTTAGTTGGGTTTACTGCACCTCTGTGTAGTTTCTTGTCATGGACGACGTGCTACTAAGGTCACTACACATGCGTCCTGATAGTAGCCACGGAAGGCACACTCGTTCCCTTCCGTAACACACACACAAACACACACACACACACACACACACACACACACACAATTGGCTCATCCAATCTAGGTAAAGCTAGTCATCCTCGCACCAACGGTGAGGTGGCGTGTACCCGACGGTGACAGCCATGTAAAAAAGAAACAATATTAAAATGTAATTAAGTTGTCGTGTCAATTAACGTAGGATTTTTGTATTATTAACATCCAAAAATATAGACTTATGGCATAATTGTAATGTCAATGTTTATACTCAAATATACATTTTATTTGTATATTGAAAAAGTCTCCAACGTCTTGGTTTGTGTCAGTTCACCATAAGTGCGAGTACACATTATATTATATGCGAGTAACGTCAACGTTATGTGTAACACAACGAAATTGCTCTCATTGTTTGCCTTTCAAATGCTGTGACTGTGCGTTTTGGGCTTTATTTTATGATCTTACGTACAGATACTGGAGCGACTAAACATGAATCACTGCGGGACGTATCCCTAGACACCGCTGCTTTTACCTACACGAGACTGTGTACTTTGCATGGTTTGTTACAACTAACTTCAGGGCCTTTCGTATTTCGTAGGGGCAAAAACCACTCCTATCCCAAACTCCATATACTTGAAGCGTTTGCGCGAAATTGACTTTAAATAGATATTTCTTATATCATTAGCTAATGCAGAACAGTCAATGTTAGTCATTATAAATTACATATTTTAAAGACAATGTTAGTTATTAAAGTGAAATATACAGTTATCTCGCTCTTTATAAGAAAAGCAATAATGGGCTACTAATACATGGAAAAGTGTCCAGAATCTGTCAATTATATACTGAATCATTTTGAATTAAAGCCAATGGTTTATAAACCCTAAATAATAGTTAGGTTTCAGAAGTGTTTTCCATGAGGAAATAAAAGTTTGATATCATTATATTATATTAACCTAATTGCAAGTAAAATACTTAAGTACTTTAATTTGTTGCAAAAAATTGACAAATCGCAATTTGGTTTGCAATCAGGTACTATAATATTCCCTCATAACCGTCATTATACAAATTTATTAGCCTTCAATTTTAAAATTCGGCAGAATTTTTAAATAAAAAAAATTAATTGCATTCGTTTGCCTTAAATCCAAATTCTAAATGCGCTGTACTTCTTTATTTACTCATGTTTAAATTCAAAACCCTGATTCTCAATCTTGAAAAGAAAAATTTAATCGACAAATATTCATTTTGTAATAGCTTTGTTTGTCTGTTTATAGAGTTACTTTGTACTGAGAAAGATCTAACACTGATAGTGTCTCGACTCGACTAGCTCTTTGTTAAATGAAGGATTCTTATCATCTTATCAGTCTGTACCATTCTGGTTATATCTAATTTATGTATGGCTTTTCGTCACAAAGTATTCACAAACATATACACATTCAGTAATTTTTGTTTTAATAGATAAACACAAGTTTGAGAACGTGCTAAAAAGAATGTTTATTATCACTGGCATCAGAAACAAAAAATAGATAGAAGTCCTCCAGGAACTTGGGACACAAACATACGTTTCACAATTATTCACGATCAGTGTTTACGAATTCGTTTTTTGTAAACAGTAACTCTGTTTGACAATATTGTGACCGTGAGTGCACAGTGTATATGTCCTGACAATGGTCTATGACCGAAGTCGATTGAAATTAAGAATGTAAGTAATTAAAACTTTATTATAAATAACGTGTACGGTATCTTTAGGTTACGAAGAATGAATACACCACGGTAGAAATTTTAAATTATAGGCACCTTTAGTAAGCAATAAATGTGTGTATTTTATAAATACAGCACATTTTCATTAAGTACTTTAAATAATAACGAAATTTTGTTATAAAAATTTTCCATTGCAGTTTAATAGGAGTCAATATTTTTGAATTTCTTAAAATGGTAGCGTGTAAAAGAATGAGTGTGAAATTCAATAATACAAAAATTGTTACTTTATTCACTAATTAATAATAAAAAAAACTGATACTGTGTAAGACAGAAGACAGGAAAAGTACTGAGTATGGAATTAAATTCAAACAGCGGATGTTGTATTAAACATAATTTTTATATCTAATTAGTTTTACGAATACTCTTACATAAGTGGCTGTGATTTACAGAAACTCTTAAAACTGTAAAGTTTATCACATCACAGAGACTTCTGAAAATTGCAATTATAAATCTTTTGTATGTTCATGGTGAGAAGAGAAAAGCTGTATAAGAATTGCCATTGCAGTGGATCAAAACCATTGATAGCCCTACTGTTTGTTACATAATTAACCAAGATAAGCGCCAGTAAAAAAAAATCAGTCGGTTTTTAACGCGTATGATAATTAAGGAGCCATCTAACTCAACATCACAATTGTTGTTGTGATACTGAGGTGGAGTACCTGAGATATTACTTAAATCTCTGGCTGAAAAAAATTCAACAGTGGTTCATGACCATGACGCCCAGTGAACCAGAAGGAAGGAGTGATTAAATGTGACCATGAAAAACAAAGAATGGATATATGGATGTTTGATTCATTCCTTGCTTTATTCATGTAGTTTTTTTTTTGTATCACATAATTCATTTCCTAGCTAATATCTTCATTAATGTTTGTTTCACTCATAGAACATTTTGTAAATATATGTTTTGTACATAATATATTCTGTTTCTAAATAACATTAATTTAAACAAAATATACTTAGAGGCCTTTTTTATTACTTTACTTTATAAATTGTATTTATGAACACGTTGCATGGTATAACAATGTTATACCATTAACAATGTTAGCATTACTTAGCATATGATTCGTTGTGTACCTTCTTTCAAAATATCTTGAAGATTTTAATGTGTTGGTAAAGTATATTTGTCTCATAATGAGAAAGCACATTTAAATAAACTAATTTACACGTCATCGCTAGTTTGTCTTACATATTGTACATCTGCAATAAAACCTAGAAATAATCGTTTCATCAATACCGATGACAACATCAAATTACTTCTCATCTATCTAAAACGTAAAAAGTTGTAAAAAGAAATCCGGGCGTATAGCTTTGTTGCAATGGAATTTTAGACGCCTGAACAAAATCCTCGTTACAGACACTTTGTTGTCTCACTTTCTATAACGGGAAGCTATAAACAGAATGTATATGCAGTTTTTCATCTCTGTGACTGGCAAACCTTGTATAACTGTTTACTATATGTTATGTTTACGTTTTCTGCGAAACTATTGTGATTTATTTTATCATATGCACAAGACTTTTGGCCATCACTGTTGCAAAGTTGTGAATTACAATTAGTTAATTATCAAAACGTTTTAATGTGAAAAATTTAATAATTTAAAATTAATAGTTTAAAACTTTAATAATTCAAAGAAAGAAATATTTTAGTTAATATTACATATGTATATTATGCTAAAGTACAATACCATATTTGGCTAGATAAAGGTTATCCGGGGTCTAGTATTTCAAGTTTCCTAATAACTTCAATGCATGACATTGTGGTTCAAGTAAAGAAGCTTGTACATTGTCCACTTAGCAGCTTGGTATTGTAAGTACTTGTAGCCTATATATGTAAACTTATTTCTTTATTTTATGATAACTATAGTTTGTTTGTATAAAGAGTTCATTAGTTACAATAAATTATTTCCTACGAGAACTGAATAAACACGAATAGAGGTGAAAACATTTTAGGTGTACAATGAAATGCATCAAGCTCAACAAGTACATAACTCACTCACTTATCAGATCTGGAAACGTTAGCTGCAAGGAAGTTAAGATTTACAACAAAATCTTACTTAAAACCTCTTTCCCTTGATTAATGGTATTTTAAATGTTAAAGGTTCACATAACCTTAGATTTTACTCGCTATCTTTTACACGCTCTTTCAAAAGTCAGTTAATACAACTTTTATTTACACTAAGTAAGTCAGTATTATATTTTAATAAACATCTGCCATTTTCCTACAGAGTATCTGTAGGGTTTAATGTCGCACTCTCTTTTGTCTACATACATAGGAGGAGTTTCTTAGTATATCTGGCTTCCGTCTGCATTTGGGTGCTAAATTAGTACTAGTGTTTAGCTACTAGTTTTACACGTTCATATCAAACTAACAGTTCACTTCTCATACGGATATCATTATTCACGTTATTACTAAATTTAATTAAATATTTTTATTGAAATATACTTTTCATTATGTACATACCTTAACAGTGTTTGATAATACATCTCGCGTGACACGTATTAATTGCATAAGTACTTCACTGTCACCAGCCGGGACGCAAAGTTTCGTTACAGGAAGAGTGAAACATGACACGACACGAATGTTACATGATTATATTCTTTATCTGTATAAAACTTAAAAGCATCCTTTCCATCAAACGCAGTAGCAGAATTGTATATTACTTGATCAAACTTATAAAAATAATTTTGTTACATCAATTTAAATATTGGCTAAATTTTTAATGTCATATAAAAATGTAATATGACTGACATAAAATTTCTGGAAAAGTCATTAGGCAAAAGTGGTTATCGCATATAACAATAAATAATACGAGATACAAATCACTTTACGTAACAAATAACGAGATAATATGATGCGTGTTGAGGTGTAGTAGGCTAATAAATTAGTTTTTCTTAAATGAAGCTCATAATATTACATATTACTATTTGGTCCTGAAGATTATGGTTTATAGAGTACCGGTAGCAACAATGACATAAATAAAAGAACTCCGTAAATTCAAGGATCTAGAGTAAAAGTGTACAAAGACTAGAACAGTCCATCTCAGGCATAAAAAAAACAGTACACTGATGTTTATTAAGAATACTGCGTTGTGAATCATGACACATTCAGTGGGTTAGAAAATTACATCATACTTTATTCTGGAGTTGTATTATAACATAACACCACATATGTTATGATAAGCATATTTATGAAAAACGTTTACATCCATGGATAAACAAACACGCATATGCTCCAATAGGTGCACGCATACACATACACACACACACACACACACAAATAAAAATAATTATGGTAATACACTATCCTTGCAATTAAACATATGTAATAGGGTACAATTGTTCAGTTTAAGTCTTCCATTTGCTTTTCTTACTATAAAAACAATATAAAAAGAGGTTTTTTAACATGTCAGGAATACGATATCTCTTTAAATTTTCGGTTGTTTAAATTTAAAATTTGCTGCCTCTTATCGTTGTCATTAAAAATATGAAGTAGTGTGACCAGAGTAAAAATATATAATTCTTATATTCAGCCATGTCCGTGTTATTTTTGTTCCATGGTTTCAGATCTGATTATGAGCTCTTTATATGGTACTGGCGTCAAACAATGAAGGATGTTGTAGATTGCACGCTTATAGAGTAGGTACTCGTGTCGATTATGTGTACACAGAGTTTAACAAGACATATTTTAGTTAATAACGCAAATCTACTTTTAGCGATTGTTTAAATTTTAATAAAGACTTGACTGTATTCTATACTTAGCTAAAATGAAGTGCGTTGATATTCCTGCTGACTTTCTTATTTGCCAACGTCGATATAAACATAGTAACGTTATTAACAGTGTTTTATCTTTACGTGTTCCTTGTTTAATATAGGAATATAGGCATTGAAATACTTCTTTAATTTACAGGATCTTAATTTCCATTTAATATATTTTTCATGAATAGAACTATTGTTCCATCAATAGCGTTAGGTGCTGGACTGTAGTAGCACCTGCTTCAATAATCGTTCCTTGATTATACGTAATATTGCAAAATTGGAGTCCATGCTTTACGTTCAAATTTAAATGCATTCTGTATTTGCATAAAGGAACTGTGTACAGATACCAGACTCTCGTATCAGATTTGTCGTCCAAGGCCGGGATGCGAGAATGGATTGTCAAGTGTTGTACAATCTTGCAAGTCCTCCGGCAGTAACGCAGTTTAGTGGATGTCATGCTGAACTTGTGACATATTGGTGGACTAAGCAAAATAGTAACTCATGGTGTTAAAAGTACATAGAGAGCAAGTGAATTTTTCTATAAAAATATACATTGGGAAGTAGATAGAATTACAACAACTTCTAATGTTGGAAATTCATGGCAATGCTATGAATAGCGAAGGAACCTTCTTTTGAGGTTCATAAAGCTGTAAGATATAACTTATTTGCTTCGTCTGCCACTAATCGTATATACAAGAACACAATGACGTCTAATTATGTATACTGTAGACTTATGACTGATTCAGCGCAGCTTGACAGTGAAAACAACAGCAACATGAACAACAATCAAAACGTTCTATTATGGTTATGCATCAGGCAATATAAACAGATACGTGTACTGCAGTAGTGATATCAGCGGAGTACCTACGGGGGGGATCAGGAGATCAACCCCTCTCCAAGAGCTATTAAAATTTTCAACGAAATTACAAAGTTACTTAACGTAGGAGTAGTGCTAAACCCTAACACCTGTATAATGTGTCTTATAAATAACTGTAGAAACCAAAGGCATTAGAGTATTTGTAAATTAATACAATAAAGTTAGAGTTTCCTTTATAAAGATAATCACTCAACATTTCATAATTTATGTAGGGCCTACTTATTTACAGCACTAAAAATATAAATTATGCGCGCGCCGTGACACGAAGGCAGTGCCATGGCCCTTATTTTAAGTCGGAAAACTATAAGACTTTTTTGTCGGGTTTTATATAAAAAATAAACGTACTTAACACAAATTATATGTTGCTTCAAACATTCTTGGTATATCATAATTAAAATCAATTCCGAAGGGGTTATAAAACTAGATGTTTCAAATTATCTTCAGAAAGACTAATTTTTTAATATTTGATTAAGAATAAAATTTAAAAATTATGTGATTCATAATGACATGAGATTTATTAACTTTAATTTAAATAAACATTAATCAAAATAGAATAATTTGAAATAAGTGTTTTTTTATACTTTTCGAACTTCATGCTGGTTTACTCAAAAACATTGAGACGCAAAGAATTTATAAAATGTACTTACAAAATTATGAGTGAACAATCCTGCATTGCTCATGTCTCTTGAAGAATGTGATGGGTCCAACCTTTAATCTAGTCTCATCCCTTTACACAGAAGCTAGTCTTGTCCACCCCCAGAAGCTAGTCTCATCCCCCCACAACAGCATTTCCTAGTTACGCTACTGAGTAACATTACATCTGTTTATCATTTATAAACATTTTTTAATCTTTGTTTTTTTATATTTTGTCAGTTTGAGTTTAGGAGATCAGTTTTTGCTTAATAATTTTTTATTTTTAATGGTTTTTAAATAGATTAGTTAAAAACAGAATTATTAGGAAGTGTAGCATAAATAAAATAAGAAACTAGATAGATAATTGATGAATCATGTAATCTTGGCCTAAAAATTTAATTCAGTAAGATTAAACTTTGAAAAATAAGAAAGTGTTTACGACGCTCAGTCAGTATTGCAATTAGTCGAACAAGCCTCTGCACATGGTGTAGAGGAAAGAGACGATTTTAATAACATTTTTGATAATACTGAACTAAAGTATCAAAAGTTACCAAAGATTATTGAAAATTCAAAGGTAGAATGCTGTGAATCAACAAAAACAAATCAAATATCATTAAAACCAATAGAAATAGAAATGAAAGAATTATGTGGGGACGTACAACCCTGTCCTGCATGTTTTCACCAAGATAATACCTAATTGTAAAGATTTGTCAGTGATTAAAGCGTGTTATTATTTAAAACATTTTTGAAGGCAATAAGGTAGATGTGATTAAATATTTAGTTGTAACATCGAACAATTATGAAACCGCATTAGAGCTACTGAAAAGACTGGAAAAAAAAGTTGTTTCCCACATGAGTTATTCATTTTTAATACATAAAAAACACAATCTTTATAGATTTATTGACAAAATTAAAAAAAGTAACCATAATTTATTAACCAAACAATAATGTAGAAAAGCTTGGTATTAATTATTAAGAATTTATTGTCATTTAATCAATCACAGATCATTTGAATCAAAATACGTACACTAAGGGAATGGAAAACTATTCCAAAAGACAACCTATTTCAAAACCTGAAAGGGCTAATTACCTTTCTAGAATCTAAACGTAGATTATTAGGTTTAATTGATACAAACGTTCAAATTAAGTTAAATTTATGTCAAGTAATTATTAATCATAATACTGATACTAAAGGATGTGATAATTACGTCAAATCAAATTCTAAAAATCAAATATAAAAGTCATTTCATCTGAATGCACTTAATAATAATATTTGTACTATATTTAGAGATAATCACCATGTGACCCGATGTGATAGTTTATTAAAATTAGATGTAATGCAAAGGAAAATATTATTGTATTTCTGTGTCGTGACTGTTTAAGTAACGATTAAGTGCTGTTTAAACGGACATAGATGTAGAAAATACTCTCAAAAGCAACAAACTTTTATTCTATTTCTTTTATGAATTTGCTAACTGCTATAATTTTTTATTGTTCAATTATAATTGAAAAATTATAGCAGTTAGCAAATTCATAAAAGAAATAGTAAGGATGGCTGCTAATTTAAACAATACGAAGAATAAAACTTTTATTCATTTACATCAGACAATAAAAGGTTCAGAGAATACTGAATGTCTTAAACAGAATGAATTTAAACCAGTTAACGATGCATATTGTATTTTAAAATTGCATCATAACAAATAAGTTTTTTATCTAGCGCAGTAGTAAGTGTCTTCCTTATCCAAAAAGGTGTAACTCATTTTTGTTTGTTTTTGGGTTTTCCTGTTTCGTAATGCTTAGGGGGGGGGAAGGGCAGTTATATAATCTTTAGCAAAATAGCAGTATCCCGTAAAAAAAAATTTACATAGACATTAATAAAAATGGCGTATACCCAAACATGTGAAAAATACTAATAAAAACGGCTGTATGCAAATTTAAAAAACAAAAATGTCGTATCTCATAGATACGACTTATTAGCTTAGTATTTTCATGTAAGAGAGCACAGAGATTTCCTTAGTGACGGAACCTTAGAAGGAGTCTTACAAGTACGTCTCTTATGCTTAGAAAATAGACCTTCTTATGTATCCTCGCAACTAACAAATGTCTGTTTTTGTTGTAGTTTGGTTGTGAATCAAGTTAATGTGTTTACATTATTAGTGGTGTACATGGATGCACAACGTATTGTGGTTAGGCCAGAACAATATGTATATGGGTGTATGTTTGGTTGTTTTTCCTGAATTTTATTTAGGGCTATCACAAATATTAAATTTCTAAATAAATAAAAATGAAATAATAATTGCAGAAAGGAACCTTTAATACTTTTGACATTTTCCCATTAAGATATTAGACTACTACCGTTACATCTAACCACATATACAGTTGGTTCATACTTTAAATTTATAATTTATACTTTATACTAACAAAATTATTTTACTTTTATAATAATTTTATTTCATGTGAATATATAAAAGCACATTGTTATGAAGAAGCTCTGAACCTTACTAGATAATTTAAAAATTTTTTATCAAACTGTGTAAGAGAAAATATAATAATGTATGCACGTGTTTGCTTTATGGTAGTCATTAACCACAGTAGAAACTTTTTAATTTTACTTTTATTATTGCTTTCATACTTCATATTTTAAACATAATTGTTGCCGCAAACACGGTAAAGTATGATAAAGTGCGATATGTTTAAACAATATAATATATGTCACATTATCATCATCATTATCATCTTTACAACACGGTATAGGTAAGATGCTGCTTGTTCCATCTTCAAAGATCCTCCAGCTATTTCTTCCTTCCTGGGTCTACCCACACACATGCGTCCTATAGGTTTGTATTTCCAGGCTTCTTTGGTCACATTCTTTGTGACATTCTTTCTAAGTGTTTTTTCCACAGTCGTTTGTAATCTTTTAATTTTTCATTCGAGTTAAAAACTTGTAACTCTTGTCTTATGGTCCCATTCTTTATACGGTCAAGTTTAAAACACCTCATATATCATTTTAAAGTACAAGATTTTCAAGAACTGTATTGTACTGTGCTGTTTCTTAGTTGTTGTCTACAATTCGCACCCATAGGATAGTACAGACACCGCCATAACTTTGAAGAACTTAGATGTTGTATCTCGGCGTACATTGCTTCTAAAAATACGGTTTATTGTTTCACAGATTGTCTGAAACTAACTTACCTAACTACAACAGTATCATAATTTCTACTATATCCAATATAATTTCTCAAAAGTGGCTCATCTCTTCTAGAATTCGATTATCAATCATAATTCTTGCTCATATTGATTTTTTGCTTTAAAATGCTATTACCTTTGCATTTGTAGTAAAGATTTTTATATTGTATTGTTTGCTAATCTGATGAAGCGTAAAAACAAATTTCTGCAAACCAGATTTTGTATTTTGAAGAACAATCAAGTCGTTAGTAAACAACTGCACATTCAAATACCTGTCTGGTGACAACATAATACCAGGGTTTACTAGATATTTTGATTGGCTTTATATTTTTATAATTCTTCAACAGAAAAAGTTTTTTTATTTCGTTCTTAATATAATAAGCCTATTTACTATGGAAATTTGTAAAAATCTGTGTAACGATTATGTGAATATATAGCTTGTGTTTAGAAGTTAAACTTACTTCACTTAATTAACTTAGCTACTTAGTCTTACAAAATGTTTATTGTATATTATAAAGTTAGTCATTTAAAATAATTTTATTTTATTTTATATCTTATGTGGTTTTTATAAAAAGCGCAAAAGCATACTTTCTTCATGTACTTTGACAACGAATCAACGCTTTGTCAAACTGTATTCAGTATTAAAGATTCCCACTTTATTTTGCAATGTTATAAACAATAAAATTTGCCTGCTCAGAATTACGTGTTATTACTGCCTGAAGCATTTTCCCAGCCAATCCAAATTTCAAAATTCCAGATCATAGAGACATTCTTATTGGTGTTTCAATATTATTTGTCTCTCCTAAAGCCAGTTCAGTTAATAAAGCTAATCACATTACACTTTAGTTGGCACGTGTAGATTTCATAGCATTTGGTCAAATTTTGTAAGTTTGAATGCAATTGGGAAATATGGTTTCTCCAATTTAAATACAAATATCCTGCTACTGTTAAAATATATTGTGGTAATGCACGAGGTCCTATTGTAACGGCCAGTTAGGCCGTTACGTAAAATTTAAAAACTAGACGTTTGGCCTAGATGGAGCGAAAATGTGCTGAAGCCCATAGTGACAGGACTTGCAATAAAGCACTCCTTTAAGCCGTAACAACATTTTATTAGTTTTTCCTCATTTCATCATCATAACATGTTTTGCTACAGTGTTCAAACGATTGAATTCTTGTATATTTCATAGCCGTTCTTAGTTTTCATTTTATCAATAATAATCTATAAAAATATAATCTATATAATAATCTTTAATAATAATATAATCTATTTGTATTAATCATAATTACCAACAATATTAACAATAAAAATTAATCAAACAGTATAAAAAGTGGATCCTTTTAACACAGTTAATAATATAAATCACAAATATACATCCATAGGACTTGTTCTAACAAAATTTTAATCATTATAAATATGAAAATACTGATTATATATATGCTTTATTTTATGCTTTGAAAACCGGTGGAGTGTTGTTGTTGAGGTTTAATAAATGGAATCCTCCCACTTGTACTTTTGAAGGATTAATGTTACGAGGTAGAGCCTGTGATGATGAGTGTGGTAATGGTACTGGTGAGTTCCGAACCTCCTGCTAGTCTCCTTCTGGGCAGCTGTTCTTTTGGTGTTCTGGAGTATTTCTGGGTCTGACGGCGTTGGGAAGCTTCCTAGTGCACAGCTCTGCAGATGATGACGGGTGTTGGTGTCACCATCTCCGTCCGCATTTCACACTCTCCCGGCTGTACGGGGACCCTGTAACATTTTTATTTGTAGTAGGCCGTCAGAAAATACAGCTACCCCAACTCTCTCTCGCCTCGGAACACAGACTGTTTTTTTATGCTTTATAAAAAAAAAAAAAATTTTTTTTTTTGAAAGAGGGGCCACTAGTTATTTAAAACTAGGCGGAAGGCCTAGAGAAGCAAAAAAATGCGCTGGGTCCAGTGAGACGGGACTTGCAATTAAAACTCGGTTGTTAAACAGCAATAACAATCTTTATTACAGTATTTCCAATATTTCCAATTTTTTTTTTATTTTGTTTTTTGCCAAATTCTTTAACCCCAATATAAATTTAATAGAATTTAAAAATTTCTTTAAAAACTTGTAATCCACTCCCTGACATTATAACATTCTTAAAATATACGTATGTAACATCATAAATTCATAATTCAATAATTCCTCATAAATACACATAAATTCGACATCAATTAATGTACATACATGAATACACATAGAAAACATATATATATACACATATACCACACACACATGTCCACCTGGCCGACAGCTTATACATATATTGTCACCCTACCGCAGGGGAGTTTGGAAACCCCCGTGTCTGTCACCAAGACCCCCATCCCAAACTACCGTAATCGGATAAAGTGCCCAACAACCCTTAAAAACTTCTCATTTAAGAAAACAAATCCATTAACTCGTCAAGGTTTAACTGAGTTACACAAACGAAATAATTACAAGTATTAGAAATGGCCGAAGTCAAATTGGCAATACAGCCCGAACAACTCTTAAGTTACAATGCATAATAAAATTTTTGTTTTGTTCCCCCAAATAGTAAGGTGCCATCGCAAGGTCAACATGACTGCACGGTCTTATAAAATGGATATTTCTCAGCTTCTTTCATGCTCTTACAAAAATACAAATTTGAGCGAAAAAACCCCAGTCGGACGTAACCACCAGAAAATAGCATAGAACTCATACTGATTTTACAACTTTATATTTACAATTGAAGAAGTGAGAACCGGCAGTGTGCTCATCTTAAAACTCAACAATTAATGCACTGGCTATGGCAGTTAAAAAAAATAATGATAATTTACTTATTACAGAATTATTAAACAGCTAAAATAAATTTTTGTAAAATGAATAATAAGAATTTTAATAAAAATTTTATAACGTAAAACCTAATAAAACATATTTGAGGCGTTCATAGAGAATTCGGTTGACCTCAGGCACGGCCATGCGCCCGAACCAGATCCAACAAAATTTAACATGTCAGAGACCGGTGGATGACGGCACCAACAGGTGACGGCCACAGGTTAAAGCACCCCCCGAAACCTTTAAATTATTTAAAAAACAAAAAACCCATATAGATGTATATATAAATCAAGAAAATCCCCCAACAAAAGTACCCCAGCACCCATGCATGAATAATTAACACTATACGAATCAGTAACCTTCAGTTCCGCACACTTTTACAGTAAAAGAAAAAATGAACCTCAAAATCGGCTGACGCATGACCCCGTCTCGGTTGACACTCATTCTGAGGGCGTAAGCATTCGTAAATTAAAAAAGCCATTCCGGGAATAAAGTCACATGTTATAAATTGTAGCGGCCAAGATATTTTTTAAAGGCATAAATGTCACCTGGTTATAGTCCAGCACTGAGCATGCGGTTTCTGTGGCGTGTTGTCCATCTCTTCCTCCCGGCAGCCAAAACGGAAAGTTGCTAGGTTAATGGCATGGGTGGCAGTTGTTCGGCCACCTCCTGGAGCGAATCAGGTCGTCGTCTTAATCAGGAACCCTGAGAGTCACGTAGCGATTATCTATGCATAGTGATAGATGATTTACAAAGATCCAAAATCTCAAGGCAGCCGGGAGGAGCACGGACAGTCAATGTCGAGCGCTGGACGTGAACTGTCTCAACTTGCGCCGGAAAAAATGCTATGCCGCCTCGACCCCAGAGCGCGCGCCGATCAGCATAGCGAATGCATTGCCAACCTTGTACGTACCGTTACACAATTAATTAACGAAATCAGTGCTTAAGCCATTCGTAACTTTTTATTTAATTAACCGAGCCGGGTTCTCGCCCAAACACGGCACACCCCCACTCCAAAAGGGCAACATGGTTGCCCAACCAGAACTCAGGGGTACCCTGCAGTGAACCCCCGTTATAGTCTATAAAACTCGAGTTGCTATCGGCATCCTCCCCAGTCATGGCTCCCGGGAGAGCAGAGGCTCAGAATACTGCGGCCATCACCATGCGACACTCTCCGCCATGCCGACCCCACGGGACCGCCCCAACACGTCACCCTCTGCGGTGACCATCACCTTCCTCAACTGCGGCCACTCACATACCCATCCGAAGATCCAACAAGGTATCACCAACCTTGGTATATGAGTGACCGCACTACCTCTCGTCCACCTCTTGCACCGACCAGCCATACGCACCAACAGGGCATCTCCATCCTTGCCATATGGCTGGCCCACATCCCTACACAAGGGCGGACGACCCCGCTTAGCCAGACAGAGAGGACCGCATCAATGGCACGCGAATATCCAACCCTACTCTTACTTAACAAAAACATCATGGAATACAACTGTGAATGCGGCATGGCTCGGACCCTACACTAACCAGCGATCAATCTACAACAATAGAAACAATAGAACAACACCACACAACTTCTCCAAACGGGGAAACTGACGCTCTCCAAGACCACGAGAATCTAAGGGGACATTCTCGGCAAGTCTCTAACTCCTTATCGCTTTTTTTTTTTTTTTACGGGAGGGGTAGGAAAATCCGGAAGATGAAACGGGGCAACAATAATTGAAGGTCAAGAGCGAGGACTAAGGGTAAGGACATGGTTCCCTCCGAAAAGGAGAATGACTGGACAAAACCAAGGCTTGCGCGGGCAGGGGCGCAACACTGAAGTAGACGAACACCACTGGGACTGTGGGGAACATCTACTCGCTACCCGCTAACCGCTTCTTCTCACCTTTCTATGACGGACTTTGGGTACTCGTTCCTTTCGGACACCACTCTCTGAGAGATTATTTCGTGTTGAGCTGTACTGACTAGTTTTCTCGGAATCAGGATCAAGGCAACTTACATCACTACTTTCACCCTGATTTGGATTATCCTCAACTTCTAACTCCTGTGCTTCTGCCTTCCCTGCTTCTCTTTCTTCAAACCCTTCCTTTTCTTCCTCTATTCCTTCTTCCTTTTCCACAATTTCATCCCCATAATCCAAATCAAACTCATGACACTGCACCTCCTCACCATCTTCCAGTTGCTCCTCTGATCCATCTTCAACCACATCTTCCCTCAGCTCCTCACGAATTTCTTCATCCCACTCGTCACCAGCCGCTTCACAAACTTCTTCACTAACTTCCTCTCCAATCTCATTTTCCTCAACACGTTCATGATCATAATTTAAATTTTCATCAATATCAACATCATCGCCATCACATCCACTACCACCATCTGAACACTGCACATCTTCATCCTCTAGTTGCTCCTCTGGTCCACACGAAACGCCTTTTCGTTCTTCGGAATCCTCCGCACTACTTACAGAAGGCGTCTGCACATCTTTACACACTACATCATTCTCACTCGCACACTCCACAACGCTGCCACCAAATTTCTCCTCAACTTCTACCTCATCTCCTTCCACCACACTTGCAGCATGGACATCCCCTTGTCCATCCGCAACCTCAGAAACTTTTGCAGCCTGGACATCCCCGTGTCCATCCGCAAACTCAGACTCTTCAGTCTCCCTAACACCTACAACTATACTTCCCTGTGCAGCATCTGCAGACCGCTCTTCTGCCTCTTCCTTCGATTCCACTCCTTCACCACTCTCAGCAACTACAACGTCCTCAACACTTTCCACCCTGTAATCCAGCTGTCCATGTTCATGTGCAATGACTAAATTAATTTCTACTGGCGATCGTAAAGATACACCATCAAGTGACTTCTCATATCCCGGCGTAGGCGATGATGATGTTACAGGATCTGGATCCCTCACGAACCGAGATGGAGATACCGGAACAAATTCCACGGCATCTGGATTCAACTGTGACGTCCTCTCTGAGTCATGTAATTCAGTATCAACAGACGTTCTCTTGTCGTCTTGTATTAATCCACAGAAGTTATTCCGCTTTTCTTCTATCTCTTCACCTTCTTTATCCACAACTCTATTAGGCACTGGTACTTCCTCTGGAACCTTTAAAGTTTCTTTTCTTTCCAAATAGGAATAAAGACTTCCTACAGAATCCCTACTTGCCGATGTTTGTTCCCTGATATAACTTCTTCTTCCCCTGTTAATTCCATTCTTTCTTGTTTTCTGTGCTGTAGCTGTTGTTACCGTTTTTCCACATGCCACCCCCTTGTAGCCTCCATTACTTCCGGAATACTCAGTTTTTCTTACCGTTTCTTGTGTTCTTCACCGATCACCATGTTTGTCCTTTTCAGCTCTTCCTAATAAACCACTGGAGTATTGGACATCTTTAGCAGCTCTTCCCCGGGACTCGTCCCCCGCCTGGACAGTACTAGAAACCAGACACAACCGGTCCAGATCCGCGAAACAACGTGGACGGTCCGCGAATGTCAAACGAGATCTCTCTTGCGGATTCAGCCCTTCTAGAATCGCTTGTATTACTTCCGTCTCGGGCAACACCAACCTTAATACCCGGGCAGCTTTCCTTACATCGTGCACGAAGTCCCCCAATGCCTCTCCGTTGGCCTGTAGGCGATAGAATAAATCAAACTTAAGCTGGGCACGTCGTCGATGGGGTATGAAGAAATCCAACAATTCCCCATGGAAAGCGTCGACACTGCCGCCCCGACGCACAGCGTTGGTAACCAACCCCGTCAATGAGCCCCGGCAATACGGGTATATAAGGGACAAGACCTCCCCATCGGACACCCCCGGGAAATCTGCCAACTGCAGGACCAGGTCCAAGAAGACCAGAAACCTGTCCTCATCTACTCCATCCAACACCGAAAGTTTCTGGAGAACCCCTGAAATGGGGTTGGCAATTTCTGATAGCATACCGCCGCCAGAATTGCACAATTCACAACACACAACAATAAACATAAATCCCAATGAAACACCTAACACAACCCTAACTTACAAAACATAGTCACAAAAATCAGGAAAAAACTCGAGTACTCTACTTCCTTCGAGCGACCTCCGGGCTCCCTAGCGCTGCGAAAACCTGATCCACTCCAGAACCAACTCTCCGTCAGCCACCACACTCAAGAGGAGAAACACATCAGACACTAACATAGACCAAACAATCCACACCACCGAACACCTACCACAACATATAACATTTCAACAAGGACATTTATTACAACTTGAGCGACTAAATCTGGTCAGTGACGGTACCGACTTCTGGTCGGGCCATACCGCATCCTGCTAACCCCACGCGCTATTAATTCCATAACTATTTATACGGCAGCCTATTCCCCCATAATCTCCGGTAAGGTCCAGTCTCAACAAGAAAAAAAAAACCGCTAAAACGCATGCCACGTGGCGGCATCAGGTTTACAATTCCAAATCAAATAACCATTATTCATTGACAATACCTATACACATAAATACTAAACCTGCCACTGCATCTACCTCTGTATTCATTTTCAAAGTTTTCGAAGTTTGAAATTTTTCAAACTATTTCCGAGTTTGCAATCCCCGTCACACCCAAGGACTCAAGGGTTCGACCCTAGAATCAACCACGCTCTCCTACCATTTGTAACCCCTCTTATTATTTTTATGCTTTATAAATTTTTTTTTTTTTTTTTTTTTTTTTTTTAAGACGGGCCACTAGTTATTTAACACTAGGCGGAAGGCCTAGAGAAGCAAAAAAATCGCTGGGTCCAATGAGACGGGACTTGCAATTAAAACTCGGTTGTTAAACACCAATAAAAATCTTTATTACAGTATTTCCAATATATCCACTTTTTTTTTTAATTTTGTTTTTTGCCGAATTCTTTAACCCCAATATAAATTTAATAGAATTTAAAAATATCATTACAAACTTGTAATCCACTCCCTGACATTATAACATTCTTAAAATATACATATGTAACATCATAAATTCATAATTCAATAATTCCTCATAAATACACATAAATTCAACATCAATTAATGTACATACATGAATACACATAGAAAACATATATATATACACATATACCACACACACATGTCCACCTGGCCGACAGCTTATATATATAACGGGGAGTGTGGAAACCCTCGTGTCTGTCACCAAGACCCCCATCCCAAACTACCGTAATCGGATAAAGTGCCCAGCAAGCCTTAAAAACTTCTCATTTAAGAAAACAAATCCATTAACTCGTCAGAGTATAACTGAGTTACACAAACGAAATAATTACAAGTATTAGAAATGGCCGAAGTCAAATTGGCAATACACCCCGAACAACTCTTAAGTTAAAATGCACAATAAAATTTTTGTTTTGTTCCCCCAAATAGTAAGGTGCCATCGCAAGGTCAACGTGACTGCACGGTCTTATAAAATGGATATTTCTCAGCTTCTTTCATGCTCTTACAAAAATACAATATTGAGCGAAAAAACCCCAGTCGGACGTAACCACCAGAAAATAACATAGAACTCATACTGATTTTACAACTTTACATTTACAATTGAAGAAGTGAAAACCGGCAGTGTGCTCATCTTAAAACTCAACAATTAATGCACTGGCTATGGCAGTTAAAAAAAATAATGATAATTTACTTATTACAGAATTATTAAACAGCTAAAATAAATTTTTGTAAAATGAATAATAAGAATTTTAATAAAAATTTTATAACGTAAAACCTAATAAAACATATTTGAGGCGTTCATAGAGAATTGGGTTGACCTC
This sequence comes from Magicicada septendecula, assembly GCA_034769895.1. Classification (NCBI taxonomy): domain Eukaryota; kingdom Metazoa; phylum Arthropoda; class Insecta; order Hemiptera; family Cicadidae; genus Magicicada; species Magicicada septendecula. Next base: position 391,551,051 of record CM068369.1, read on the forward strand.
AGGCACGGCCATGCGCCCGAACCAGATCCAACAAAATTTAACATGTCAGAGACCGGTGGATGACGGCCACAGGTTAAAGCACCCCCCAAAACCTTTAAATTATTTAAAAAACAAAAAACCCATATAGATGTATATATAAATCAAGAAAATCCCCCAACAAAAGTACCCCAGCACCCATGCATGAATAATTAACACTATACGAATCAGTAACCTTCAGTTCCGCACACTTTTACAGTAAAAGAAAAAATGGACTTCAAAATCGGCTGACGCATGACCCCGTCTCGGTTTACACTCATTCTGAGGGCGTAAGCATTCGTAAATTAAAAACTGATAAAGTTTATCACTAGAATGTCCCACAGGACTTGTGCACCATCTAACAGGAACCATTCCGGGAATATAGTCACATGTTATAAATTGTAGCGGCCAAGATATTTTTTAAAGGCATAAATGTCACCTGGTTATAGTCCAGCACTGAGCTTGCGGTTTCTGTGGCGTGTTGTCCATCTCTTCTTCCCGGCAGCCAAAACGGAAAGTTGCTAGGTTAATGGCATGGGTGGCAGTTGTTCGGCCACCTCCAGGAGCGAATCAGGTCGTCGTCTTAATCAGGAACCCTGAGAGTCACGTAGCGATTATGTATGCATAGTGATAGATGATTTACAAAGATCCAAAATCTCAAGGCAGCCGGGAGGAGCACGGACAGTCAATGTCGAGCGCTGGACGTGAACTGTCTCAACTTGCGCCGGAAAAAATGCTATGCCGCCTCGACCCCAGAGCGCGCGCCGATCAGCATAGCGAATGCATTGCCAACCTTGTACGTACCGTTACACAATTAATTAACGAAATCAGTGCTTAAGCCATTCGTAACTTTTTATTTAATTAACCGAGCCGGGTTCTCGCCCAAACACGGCACAAGACACCACACACACTCTGTCACAATTTTATCCACACTACTACTCTGTTATTAGCAATACTGTTCTATGTAATAAGGAAGCCTGAAAATTCACATTTAGATTTTCATTAACATTTACCAAATTCAAAACATTTACTTTAAATTACATTTACATTTACTTTTAAATTTGTTCAATACAGTTAAGTGCAAGGTCGCCACGTGCTCCCAGACCAGAAGTAACGTGTGAGTCACACACATATACAAACGCAACTCACAGAACCCATTATTAAATTAACTCTCATAACCCATTATTAAATTAACAGCGATTAATATAATGATTCTCACCTGAGACACTTTAGAAATTTACGAACTCATAGTAAGTTGAACAAGTAGTTTGCCAAGCCGTCAGATCACGAAACGCCCAGTCGAAGGATGAAAACGAAATGAGGAAGAACTGCTTGTTCCGCTAACCCACCAAGGTACAGAAATTCGACTTGTTTAGAATTGTTTAACCTAACTTCGGCCAGCAAGGCATCAGATGTTGCAGTTGGCTGGCTAACTCAATCACGTCGATGTGGGGCAGACACAGCCTTACTAATTGCGTAGCTGTCTCGTCCAGCGGCCACGCGCTTTGGCGATGCCAACCGTTTAAATCACGCCGGGAAAATTCAAATCCCGGCACACTATGAATCGTCTAATCGTTTAGCAGTCTGTAGATAAATCTGTAACAAGTTCAATATTCAAAGTCTTAGTACTTAAACAAACAATGCTATAATCATTTTTGGCTGTTATATTATAGTTCATATGTGCTTCATACTTGTAATGGTTGAAACAGGGTCAGCTTAGTGTGAATGCAGCCCACCAAGTTGGAAGCTTTGTTCTTGGAATATACGTACCGTCAAAAGTAGCTTAACTTAATTCCTGGATTAAATAAACACTGTTTCTAAGAAACATCTTCCATCTGTTTGAAAGTAAGGACATCTAATACAGAACTTTGACCGGATAAGAGCGCGATGAGAGCTAGTTCGTTCGAGTGCTGGGCGGTCACGTGTTTGCATTACAAGGAAGTTTGATTGCGGATCCCCGTCTCACCTACTAAATTGTAGTGGATGAGAAAACAGCGGGTCTGGAGTTGTATGCATGTTTCTGAGGCGGTATGTGCACTGGCCTGACGACATGTCTAATTAGAATATTGGAACAATAAGTTCTTATTTATGAACAGTTTCATAAAAGATAAATAGTCATACCTGTTCATCAATATATTTTTATTTATTGGCTAACCAGTGATTGACTTGACGAAACTAAAATAGGTTAAAGATACGAATATTTAAGTTTCATATAAACTGCTAATAAATAAGAACCTACTGTGTTATTATGTTCATTATTTACCAAAACAATTACAATTTAATATAATTATTTTATTTTGAAAACCGTAATTAATCTGCAAGCAATTTTTAGTATGTCGTTGAATGAAACTGGAAGGTTTACCGTATATTTTCTGCAGCATTAAGAATAAAAATGAGTCAAGATAATGAAGTAGAGTGTTGTGAATTAAAACTCGAAACTGAATTAAAACTGACAGCTTAAACTGAATTAAAGCTTTTTCCTCAAGATTAATCTGTATAGAACTTAGTGTATGTCATCAGATTTTCAATAAAGAAGTTATCTGGTAGTTTGTGAATAAAAGTATCTGTTGTTGTACAGCTCAGTAACAAACTTGTAATGTACTTTCTGTCCCTGCTATGTAACATTTCCTCTTTACTAGAGACTTTTTACTGTTTGCAATACCACCTATAATATTTTAAACCGACTGTTTAATTGGTTTTGATTAACGATTTATACATCATGCACAGCTAGTTTTACAAACAGACTGGAAAATTATGTAATGTGTATGGCTTTAGACAAAATTGTATGCCAATACACAAATTGTATAGTATGTCACTAAAGTGGAAAAAACTAGGACATCAAAAAATACTGTAATATTGCAGACTTTTTAAATGGTAGACAAATTAAGAAATAAATACTTAAAGATGTACAAAAATTTAGAGTGGAATACCTTAGTATTTAACATTAAAATTGCTATTAGTACTTTAATATTTAAAATGTATAACATGGTATTTACAATACCATAGTATAATAGTATAATACATAATTAATTTTAAATATCATCTTCAATAGCCACAAAATGATCAAGAACAATAATTTAACAAGTAGAACAAACACAATAGACTACGATTATGATAATAACGCAATGCCGTTTATCTGCATCAACGGACACTCTACAAATGAAGAAAATATTTGTCGTTTCGGGAAAGCACTAAATATCATTAGAAAGACTTGCATAAACGTAATAGAGGCGTGGTTGAAGAAATACGAATCTACTATAGCTAGCTACTTCATTACAAAGACGATTCTTAATTAGATTAATCAAAACTATTTTGGTTGTGTTTTATATACATATCAGGAATATAAGTACTTCAGTTACACAACATTCAGAATAACATATTTTTAGTTTATTGTTTTAGTACATATTACTACAAAAATGATTCCAAATATAGGAACGTTGATCAGTCTAATCATATAAATTTCTTTAATTAATTTTTCTTTGGAATATTTACTATAATTACTTACAAAGCTTTTGGTGAGTTGTAACATGTACTCACAGTACAGTGAATCTAATGAAGATAGTGTAGATGATAATAAAGTTTATGTCAGTTTATCTATAGGCCTATGTTTTAAATATTTGTATATAATAGAGTTATCTCTCCCAAGGGACAATACTTACGCTGTATCACTGCATTGAGCAAAAATCAGATAGCGGCCCATCTCTTCTATGTTACGGTGAACACTAACATTAACGTGTAGACAAATTTAACACATATGTGGCGATGCAGATTTGGTCCACTGTGTGAATGTTATGAGCAACGTTCTTGCTAGATATAGGCCTACGTCAGTCTGTCTAAATAACGATAACTTCAGGTGTGCCAGTTTTGTACCAATTTACTATGTATGCTACGCCGTTTTTATAATTTGTATAATTTGCATAAATGACAATACATTTATTTAAAAAATGTAAAACTCTAAAATCAACATATTTTATTTTTCTGGCAATACTCCTACAAACATTTGAGCATATAACACAAGATTATAAGCTTCACTTATTATTCCATGCGATATTTTAAGCATATTTAAATTATAACCTTGCATTTAAGATTTAAAAGTATATTGCAACACTCAATAGTATCGCGATATAAACATTAACGTAGGTGGCCTTTCTGATGAGCTAATTAATACATCTTTGAAGAATGAAGTAAATGTATCTGTCAAATAATAAAAATGTATGTTCTACTAACTAATCTTAAAATGCCTGCGTATAAACGTTAGTGATTGTATGAGTCTATGTACACGCATTTTGTGTTTCACACAATACTGAGAGAGGCACATGGGCGCTTGTAAGGTACTTGATGTCGGCAGTTTTCATTTGTTTTAGTTAAATTGAAATATCCAGTCAGGTAGAAACATACAACAAATACGGAATGTGATTGGTTTTGCTTCACAGGTTCTATCCGAGTAAACTTTAATCCGAACAAGTTTCCTGACTTCCTTTTCACTGAGAAAAGTGCAGAAAGTGCTTTTTACAAAATGTGGCACTTTGTGAAAACGATATGGACATTGAACAATTTTAGAAGGCATACGCTATAAAGGATGCTATTGCAGCTATAATTTAGCCGATATTTGACAAGGTATTCTAGAAAACACTCTAAAGTCTGCCTGGAATAAGCTACGGCCATTTAAATTACAACCAGCGTTTACAGAACAAGAAGGTCTTGACCCCACATTGGGATTGTTAGATATCTGCTAACCCCTACCAGCATTAAACAGTTTGAATAAAGACGACGTCAAAATTTGGTGTGAAATAGACTAACCCGATGTAGGCTACGAAATATTTAGTGATGATGAAATTGTTACATAGTATCCGCAGAACCTACAGAAGCTAATAATGAAGAAGGTGACCAGCCAATAAAACCTGCAGTCTCTCATAAGGAGCCCATTCAGTCACTGACTACAGCGATCAAGTGGTACGAAGGTCAAGATAAAGCAGAACGGCCTAAAATAATTTCATTGGGTCAAATACATAATTTGGCTCTTAAAACGTACGGTCATCAGAAAAACAGAAGAAAATTACAAATTTTTTTCACTATCATTAAACAAATTTTTTTTCAATTACAGTGCTTAACGTGTATGAGTTTAAAAATTTCCAGCAATATGTTCAAGCATAACTTTAACACTGTACATTGCAAATGCTAATAAAACATTTTGTATTGTCTTTAATTAGTGAGGGCCTATGTAAAAAATAAACAATAAGACACCGCTGAAGGTAAATGAGAAACTACAAAAAATAAAGAGATAGAGAATCTAAAGGAGATTGGACAATGCAGATACAAAAATAATGTTAAAAGTGGGACTGAATAGTAGAAGCGCGTGTACTAGAGATAGTCAGACGTAGCCTAAATGGTCAAAGTTTGTTCACTCGTAAAAGGAAATGATCTCAGCTCAACACTGAAAATTATAAGGCTTTTGCAATATACACGTATGCGCGTAAGCTAGGAAAATTTTATCTCAACATTAAATTTTATGCAAGTTTATCATAATAATTATTATTATTAGTTATACATTAAATTATTATGTATTTATATGATATGTTTAATACAATTTATGTATTTTTAAAGAAAAACATTGGCAATAAATGGACATAAAATGATATGTTATATAACATCCTTTCTGTCTTCAGGCGCGCGCGCGCACACACACACACACACATATTTTAAAGAAAAATACAATTAAACCACAACATAGTACATAAGTGACATTTATATGTTATTAGCACAATATAAGACAAGGCAGAAAATAAAATAAATATAAATGGAAGTGTTGTTGGGAACTTTACAGCAGGTGTGCTGGTACTTTACTGTTTGTCCTTTTCCTAGGAAGGAAATTCACAGAAATAAATAATGTAAAGTAGCAACAAACACTCTCTAATGGCTTTTCGCTTTCAACAAACATCCGCTTGTGAAAGAAAAAAAACATTAAAAATGTCTACATTCTAACGAAATATAAATGTAAACACTCTTTGTCACTTTATATGTGTTAGGCCCTACTTTGTATGCTATAGGCTTGCAAAGAGACAAAGCTAATATACAAAATTTTAATCTGTTGATAACTGGAACGATTGTACGTATAACTACATTGATGTTTGCTTGGTTTTAACTGAAAACAAATATTTAATAATTATTATACTACATCGATTAGAGCTGTGTTTTATTGTATTTCTTCTACAACTTACGAGGATGAAAGAGGCAAGGTCGCTGATAAGCTGTAGCAGTAATTGTGACATTTTCTGCCACTGCACACTGGATGGTTACTATACGGGAGATCCTGCGTGACTCAAGCTGAATCTCTTACCTTGGAAGCAACAAGCTAAGCATTATTCCACGGAGAAGGTCTATAAATGACATACGTACTAGCATACGTACTTGGGATATAGTACACTTGAAGCCAAATCTGAAGTAAGAATCTATATTTTACATGTAACGATTTTCTGTGTAACTTTTTTACCTACTTCACTGCAATTATGTATTGCAATTCTGACACACTGCAACTAAGGTTACGTGTGTACAAATTATACCTTCCTTCTTTCTCTATTAGCTACAAATAGGAGCATTATAGTTGACTGTCATTAAATCAACACGGTATAAGAAGGTATTAGTTTTTGCTACTGCGCGAATTAAATTTCTGGCAACCTTTGAAATATGACACTTTCTATTTTTCCATCTCGTATTTCTCATAGTAATAGAATTCCTAAAAAAATATATATATTTTGTATACATTCTTAAAACTAATGTTTGTGAAACAGTTCGCCAGGAATATTTATATTTGTGTTAAAGTTATTTTTTGAGAGTTCCATCTCACTGCTTTATATACAGATTAACTGTTACCATCGGAGTCATCAACACTAGAGAGGAAGACTAGGCCTTAATGACATTATCAAACCTATACAAGCGATCAACCCACTACTTTTGGTATTGATTCTGGGGTGCGACAAGGATATGCACTCTCCACTACGTTGTTTAACCTAGTTCTGAAGGCAGCCATTCGAAAAATAGATATTTCTGGACACTTCAGAATAAAAATCACACAAGTATGCCCTTATGCTGATGACATAGCTATTATCAGCAGAAATAAAAGGGGGTAGGGGAAAATCTGATAAAACTAGATACTGAGCGCATAAAAAAGATTTAAGTATAAATGAAACCCAGGACAAATATATGGAACATCAACAGAACGTCACAAATCAGTTGGCAATTATACATTTAAACGTGTACTACAATTTTCTTACTTAGGTTTACAAATTACTCAGAACAACTCTTGCAGCAATGAAAGTCCCACATCGTATGTAGTAACAGGTGTTATTACTCCAATGAAAGCTTTTTAAATCCAGGATTTTAAGCAATCAACTTAAGCTGACTATATGCAAAACTCTTTACGACCGGTAGTAACATGCGGATGCTAAGCCTCGACACTAACCAGCACAGACGAACAAAAGTGTTGCGAAAAACTTTGGACCTCTAGAAACTGATGTTGGTTATTGGAGGATTCGAATGAACCATAAACTGTACGAACTGATTCAGTGTGACGACATAGTCCGGTTTATTAAGAGTAGAAGGCTTGAGTGTCTGGGCCACTTAAGGCAAATGGATGGCAGAAGACTGGCTTTGAGAATTGCAGATTGGAAACCGGTAGGAAGAATAATTAGAGGCAGACCTAGAAAAAGATGGTTGGATGTCGTAGAGGATGATTTGAGATGTACAAACATGAGGGGATAAAGATGAATTTGTAATAAGAGTGTGGAATGGAAAAAAATCATTGAGCAGGCTGAAACCCACGCTGGGTTGTAACGCCAGGAAAAGAAAGATAGGAAGGAAGGCACAAATTACAATTACTTCTGCAAATAAAACGTTCTTATTTTTTGTATATGTACTTCGACCTATTATATATTAAAAATACATATACTGTTGTTCAAACATAACTTCTATAATATTGTTTATTAGTTAATATGGTTAATTTTGTTAGTCTATAACTCAAAGATGAATAGGCAGTTATTAAATACACACATTATAGGCCTAGTGCGCATGTAGTGACTTATCCATTAATCATCTGTATTTACCGTAGATAAGTAATGAGTTTGAAGTTATATAAACACGAGGTTTCCTTATTTCTCAATTAAAAGTGTCAACAAAATACAGTAAAACAATATAATTTTGATGATTAAATAGAAATTCTTGTTACAGGCGTGAATATGAGGTTAATCTTAAATAGAAGATCAGACGGAATCTTAAACATAATCTTGTTACGGAAGATTGAACCTCGAAATTCCATACGAATATGTACCGTATATGTAACGTATACCTTATACAACAAACACACTCATGCACGCCAACACACACATACACATAATGTCGGCGTTAGGAACTCAAAATTCTGCAACGCGTTTTGTCTGTCTTCACAACTGTATCTTAAACTGTCGAACATAATAGAACGGTGGTGAGCTCCCTATGGGCATAGCAATATCTGCGCACAATATTACAGCAGAGATCATAAATTGGAGACAGTATTCAGTGGGCAAACAATGGAACACACTCCACTCTGTTAATTTAATCGCCTCGTTACATTTCCCGCAGAATTGGCTTTATTTGCATCTCTGCGCATGGAAGAATTTACCTGTGATATTGTTTATATGTGAAAAGCAAAGTACGCAACAGTTTTTATATGAATACTGAAAAACAAAAATTAAAACATATACAGCGTTTGACGGTAAAAAGCTTATCCAATCATTTTCAATGCGTATTTGATACCGATGAAAATGTTTAATTATTGATTTAAAATTGTTAAACACTTAGGGTATACACTTGAGTATACAGTAACAGAATCAGAAAAATAGGTCAGATAGCGATATGTTTTCAAACGTGCTAATTTTTATGGCAATTCATTTCACACTTTCTTTCAAGAATGTTTTATAATAGTATCTTTAGTTTTATTATTAAATTTAAGACGATCTCGTAATTACCATAATCGAGTGGATAGTGGAAAAGTAAACTAAAATGGAAACCGCTTATTAGAAACCACTAACACCTTTTAGTGACTAAATCTCAAATTTAAACTCAGCTACTGTAGTAACATTTTGCACCCAGGTTTCTAGGATCTTTACGTAATTTTCAGTGTAATAATGTAATATTAACGTGAAACAAATGAATATATAAATTTAAACATGACAAGGCTGATTGAAACTAACTGTTAATTATTAGAGATTTTCGTTGATATTGTTATGATCGTCGTGGGTACAGTGGAAACAGAATAACTGACACCTATGAAGTTATTAATTGCCAACATTAATTAGTCACAAACAACCGTCAAAATCAACAACGCACTCTTATACAATAATTCAAGTTAATTTTGTTTACACACATAAAAAATATCAGCTTATAACAGGTTTGCACTAATTAACACAATGATCACTTCACAGCAAAACTGTCACAATAACTAACACTCCGGTCTAAACAGAAGCCGACCGCTGACACTTATTTATACCCTGCAGAGGTTCTACAATAATATTCCATTTTACGGGCAGCATGGCGATCATAATTTGCTAGTTACAGGTACTAGAACGAACTGGAGACTAGGTTAAAGCCCGACCTTGAAGCAATGTGCCAGCTGCACGCATAGGCTAGTCGAGAAACGTATAGAAATACAATCTCGAATTTTTAAGAGCGTAGTTGTCTTCATCTCAAAGAACGTAGCAATACTGTACTGGACTACAAACAGCGTTGGAACAAACGCCAATCTAGAATAACACTGAACCCACCTGCTTCAACACTCATTTGCTTCACTTTCAGTTGACCGTTTCGCATTCTTGCATTATTTTAAAAGCAACTGTTGAAGCACTTGGCACAATTTAATAGTACTGCAAAGAGAGAATGCAATTTATCGACTAGCAAACAGTACACAGAATAATGTTATATACAAATAAATTAAATGTTTTGAATGAGACGGAGTTTTCAAGTGTACCGCCTGCCTACAACGACAGTACAACTGAATAATATTGATCACTAAAACAACATTTCACTTTAATTTAATAGATTTTGAAACCAATTAAATCTTTTGTCTCATACATTAATATAGGAACGAAATTGTTTTTCGTTATAGAAACAATATTATTATAAATATCATATCATACTTGTTAAATATCATAATATCAAACGTGTTATCATATTGAACAAATTTGTTAGTCACGTATGTGGTCAGTAGTATTCTCTAAAGTGTCAGACTTAAAAAAATTTCCATTAATGTTTGTTTTAATACGTTAAATACACGTAGCGACTATTGACGTAAAAAAATTCAAACACCTGTATTCAGAAACACAAGCACGTTGATACGCATACATGCGTCCGCTGTTTTCTTTGGTTTATTCGTCCTAGATTTACAGGTTTAGTTAGGAATCAACACATAATTAAATTCTTAGAAATGAATGTTACGTAGGCCTACGTTTGCAAAATTGCCTAATGCTTTGGGTCATTATGTTTGTGAACATTCACAATTAATTATTAAATGTTTCTGCAGGTATTGAAATAATACTCTTTCTGTTACCTGATAAAGACTTTATAATTTAACGTCCCTCGACGAATTGTTCCTGCATTGTAGTAAACGCTTCGATAGACATTTGAGAAAATGTCTAATTCGTTTAAAAACAAAAGAAGAAATAAATAAAGAAATAAAATAAATAATAAAGCAGTTTATGTTTACCTATTCGGATAATGACTATATTACGTCTTTATCTATAGAAGACTTTTACATTGCAAGTGGTTTATGTATAGTGCCTGCGTGTGTTTGTTCCGTCAGTGTGTTCCATTGTAACTACAAGCGTTTTACCCAGTGAGTCAAAAACCACACTCTTTAAATCAAACAGACACTTTTTAAGTCATACTTTGCCTTTTGGATGTTGCGTTCATAAAATGATTAAATGACAAAGAAACGAACCTGCATGCCAACACAATTTCTTAATTTTTTTACAAATTAAGAAACTTTTCTTAAAAGGTTAGGCGACATTTTTATTCTACATTTGATATTAGGAAGAAATTAAAAAATTTACGGTTTTAATTATTTGCCGAAATGATAACTATCCTAAAACAAAGAAATAACCTGTATACTGTATGAGAACAAACCTTTAGAATTTATTATCATACACATTCAGTTACAAGTAGGCCTATATAAAAGTAGTTGCGCGTATTTTTTATTGCAATAAAACGATGGTGCGATAGATTACAAAATATTAGTTTACTGCTAATGGAAATATAGTAGAAGATACATTTTTATAAATTAGGCGATAATACATGAGTAAATTCTGAAAAGTAGCGGGACTTTATATTTTTCACGAAGTGGCAACACTAACAGACCAACAATGCAACAATCCAACGTTAGATGTATAACATTTTTTAAATCCATGTACATGTTCAGCTACTTAAGCTTACTAGAGCTGATTGCTCCATAGTTTTTGTTTGCTTTGTTTCACGTCACAAGAAACCTTCGCCCTGGCTACTACATATACGATCAACTAGTCCGGGTCATGAGCGCCATCCAGGACAACTCGGCCCGCAAACACCAGACCATCTTAGCCTTACTCGACATCCGCAAAGCTTTTGACTCTCTCTGGCGCAACGGCCTCCGCTTGAAGATCCTCGGATGTCACATTCCCCCTGCATTCATCAAATGGCTCTCTCAGTTCCTGGATGGACGCACTGCGCAAGTCCGAGTCCGCCAGCTTCTCTCACCACCCTTCCAACTTAATGCCGGTGTCCCACAGGGCTTCGCCATTAGCCCCTCCCTCTCCGCTGTCGTTGACTTATCCATCAGCAGGTCTAGCCCAGTACGCAGACGATACCGCCTACTAGGTCTCCGCTGGAGTATACTAGCAAGCCTTATCAAAACTACAGTTAGTCCTACGACCATTCTTCGATTTCTGTAATACTTGGCGAATCTCTGTAAACGCGGACAAAACCCAAATTTGTGTATCCATTTCAACCGGACGCAACATGAATCATTTCTATACTTCTCCAGTCCGGGTCGGCACATCAACAGTACGTCCGAAGCGTGAATGCAAATATCTGGGCGTCACACTTTCCTGGCGACCCCGTATCAAAAGAACAACGATCCTTGCCCGTCCACGACTCTGTTCTCTCAGAGCCCTAAGCAGACATAACCACTGCTCCAGCGAATTACTAGTCCAATTTTATACTTCATGCATTTGTCCTATCATCACATACGCCCATCCAGTTCTCCTTACCGCTTCCCCTGCCTTTTTAGATCCCCACCGAATAACAGAACGACGAGCTCTAAGACTCATTTACCGCCGACCACTCCGTACAAAGATTTCCAGCTCTGTATGCGCTAAATACCCGCTTCCCTAACCTAAAACTCCTTTCTCACTAAGCTAAACTGGAAGTATTCCTGTACAGCCTCACGACGCACTTCCCTGCAATCAATAGTCCCATCAATAAACAGAAATACCCGCAACACCAGCTTCCTTCTTTATAAATCGACTCCTTACAATAGCCAGTGGTCCTCCTCCTAGACTGCGTCAGAGATACAGACACAATTAAACACTCTTAACTATCTCTCTTTTATGCTTTTCCAGTAATCCCCAGCGTCAGAGACTCGAAACGCCCAAGCATCTTAAAAACCCAACAATATACTATTTTATCTAAACTCTAAACTCTATCTTTGATCAACCTCTTGAACACACACAATAATATTTCCAATCACCAACTTCCTGGCTCTTTAATTCACAATTACGTTTCCTTCACCTACCTTGACGCTACCCTGTCGCCACCCACCAGCCTTGGTGACCTGCGTTACACCTCTCTGTCTCTGCCATCCTGCAACAGAACAATAAATGAAAAATAAATAAATCAACAAACACCCTTGATGGACGCCTCCATCTACCTCTTCCTCTCACACCTGGCTACCAACTACAGACGCATACAATAAACCCAAACCTGCACTACACTCCCATCTACGTGCCTCCACCTTCTCAACGGCCGGTCAGCATTGGCGTACCTTGGCCCACAAATCCCATTCCATTTGACTGAGGTGGGCTTACCCCAGACCAGCCCGAGTCCAGCCCAATTTAGACCGGACTCAAACAACCCAACAACAAAAAAATTGAGGTTTTGACACATAGGATATTACTGGACGTATTTTGCTTTTGTAAACCCTAGTTTTTGCTTCTTGTGTGGGAGGTATTTATTATCCCATATGAGGTTGTTCATGCATCCAGCAATTCTTCTTGCGATAATCAATTGATGTTCCATTTCTTCATGTGCCGTATTGTTACTTGTAAGCCTTGTTCCTAAGGAGTCTATCTGCATTACTTGTTCTATTATTCTATCATTTATTACAAGCTTACATCTTAATGGGTCACGTGAAATTATAATTGGTTTTTTCCTCTTTCGCTATCTTCATGTTACATTTCTGGCATACTTTGTTAAAATTATACTCAATACTTTGTATGTCATTTTCATTTTTCGTTATTAAAATAATGTCGTTTGCATAACATATAATATTAAACACACTTCTACCCACGGTTACTAGACTACACGGTAGGAGTCACCAACAGTATGCGCAGTGGCAAGCCCCACCCATGACGTCATGCGGACAGCAAGTATTAACTGGGAACGTTACTTCAGTTACCGTGAGTTGCCGTGTGCGTTTACATGTAAAGTAGTGACGTTTTATAAAATTTGGGTGTGTAACTATGAGTGTTGTGCGATTGCTGCTTGTACGAACCATGATAGACATAAGAAAGGATTAGAAAGTAATTTTCACCGCTTTCCTAATGACAATGAAATAAAATCGAAGTGGATAAATGCTTGCAAACGGGCCGATTCATTAGCTGTTCATATCGCTCGCATGTGTTCAGTGCATTTCGATGAATCAGACTATATACACGATTTAAAGAGTGAGCTATTAAATCTCCCTAAAATACGTGTGCTAAAGCCTAATGCTGTTCCTCATTTAAATTTGCCGTTGTGTAGTGCCTTAGTAAATTCGAGTAGTTCAACTTGCGTCAAACGTGAAATACGGGCAGAAAAGCGAAATAATCACAGAGAAGTACAGAATCTTCTACAGTTATCAATAAACAGTGATACAGACAACATAGAAGTCCATGAAGTGACAGAACACAGGAATTTTGTAGTGTCGATAAACTGTCTGCAGAATTAGAGTCAGGAAACTGATGAACGATTTGAGTATCTCGTGGTATAACCCGTCTCTGAAAAATCCATTCAGTGAAGACAGAAACATATGGGTTTTTTGTGATATACCACATGCTCTGTTTACGAAATCACCTGCTTGACGAGGGATACGTACTAGAATGTGGAAAATTTGTGACAAAAGAAGCATTTATAAAGTTAGTTGAAATGCAAAGTGATGGAAGAGACTTGCAGTATGCACACAAATTATCTATGAAGCACATTGTGAGAGGCAAAATGTGAGGAAAGCCGCTGAACTGTTTTCACTTACAGTTGGAAAAGAAATACTCTATAATTTTCCCAAGTTCACCCACGTAGAAGAATCTGTAATAATTTTAAACTCTCGAATCCCAGTGTATGGACCATACAAACTGAAAAGTGCTTATTGCAACTGTCTCCAAGAACAGGATGATGATTTGAACAAATTATATTGCCTTATCCTCACCATAAGAGTAATTGGAAAACAAACCAAAAGAACAACTTCTGCCTTTTCAAAAGGGGTTTCTGATATATATAAATAGCCTTCGAGGTCTCTTTAAAGATTTAAAATATGAAAATTAAACCTACATTATGGCATCTAGATGTAATCAGGACATCCTTGAAAACTACTTTTCTCAAATTCGAGTATTAGGGCGATTTTATGACCACCCCTTGCCTACCATCGTAACACAAAGAATTAAGTCACTCATTTTAAGCCGTCATGGTGGTGAAGTGATTAGTAGTGAAAACTGTATATCTGATAATGAAGTTCAGACTCTGAGCGCAGATATTCTGTCTGTAGTTACCCAAGATTCAGTTCCTTTGTTATGTGAGTATGATATTGATGACAATGAAAACGAAAGGTCCACGCAACTCAAACACACTGACAAAGACTGTGATGATGATGATGATGATGATGATGATGTTGATGACTTCACAGCTGCCGTCGGTGGCCTCTTTAAAAATTTACCACATAAAAATGAAAAAGTACCAACACACGAAACTATTGAAGAAAACATAGATTTACTGGAAATGATCGCTGGTTTTATCGTATACAGGGTAAGGAAGAAATGTCCAGGAAAGGCTAGCAAGTATAGATGTATAACCCGAGTCATATCTCTTTCAGGTAAGAACTGGCTGGAAACAATATCAAGGGGATCATTAATGAAACCCACGCAAGAGTGTGTTGATAGTGTCACGAAAATGGAAGAAGAATTTGCTCGTTTTCATGGTGTCTTTGTAAACCATTTTCCCGGTGTTTTTAGATCATTGAATGACAGAATTAAAACTAAACATCCTGACATCGATGAATTTGTAGTTCAGTGTTTTGTAAGGACGCGTACATTTATTAGAATAAAACGAATAAATAAAAGCAGAGACAAGAGAAGACGGTCGGACAGTGAACGTAGGAAAAAATCAAAGAAGTTTAGGAAAGTGGTGCAGTAGTGGTAACTGGAAGATAATTCTACAACTTTGTTCATAAATGAAGGTAAACATTACAAGTTTTAGTAACCATTAAAAGACTAAATAAGTGTATGCCTTTGCTGAGATCCATAATTGATGTTTTACAAAGCCAATTTGACATTTTTTGTTGCGGCCTTACTTTTTACTAATTAAAAAACACTATAGGGAATTTTTATTTTCGTTATGCAGCAGTGACTAAACAAATACTATTTATATCGTAGCTAGTAATAATGTAAATGTTTCAAACACATGAAACGGAACATATACTACGCATACAACAATGCTTTTTACAACTCATGCCATTACGTATAACTGCTGACTAAATTTGAAACTCAATATTATAATGTTGTGCCCAGCTGCAGTTTAATAATCAACTGTATTAATCAAAAATTAAAAATAAATCAGTAATTGGACACTATGGGTATTCTTAAATAACTGCAAAGCTGATGATAACGGACTAGTGCAGGCGATCATTGTATTGTGAGTGTTGTTGGTGTCCGTAGTGTCCAGCTTCATCACTCACAGCAGACCTGCGCGTGACCTCTACCGTCTAGTCTAGTAACCGTGCTTCTACCCATGCTGTTGCTCCCATATGCTTTACATCCTTACTAATTCATCCATAACAACATTGAAGAGTATGAGACTTAGGGAATCCCTCTGCCTTATCCCTTTTGTTACAGGTACATTATCTTATAATTCGCCATTGGCTTTTACTCTCATTGACGTGTTCGTGTAGATCTCTTTTATTAGCTTTGTGATGTCGATTGGGACTCTTCGTTGTTGTAAAATCTTTAACAGGTCCAACACTCGGACCCTACCAAATGCCTTCTCGAGATCAATCAGATACATAAAAGCTGGTTTTCGGAACTCAATTGCCTTTTCTTTTATTTGTTGAATTGCAGATAATGTATCATTACAAAACCTTCCATTTCTAAATCCATGGTGTTCTTCTTCAAAATTAATATGTTGTAATAGCTTGAGCTGCAAAACCTTTGTCATTACAGTAAGTGTTGTGTGTAGTAATGTGATCCCTTTATAGTTAACCGGTATTTTGTTATCCCCCTTCTTGAAAACAAGTTTCAATATGTTTTCTTCCAATCAGATGGCATTCTAGACAATTTAATTATCTTGTTAGTTAGTTTAGTTATTTCTTCTTCCAACGCTGGCCGAAGAAGTTGTAACGTTTATAGAAGCTGTAACTATATTAGAAGTTAATTATATTGAGCAATGTTATGCTGTCCAACTATGACTCAAACTTAAAGCTAGTCCAACAGATATCTTATAATTAACAAGTTAAACCAAGCTTACGAAGATGAAACTATGACTCGGGATTAGGTTTTTATATGCAAAGCATGTCCGGATGACCATGTAACTGTGGAGAGTTAATCCAATCCTGAGTAATCAAGCATAGCACGAATTTACAAAACATATCAAAAGTTAACTTTTAATTAAGATTGATCGTCGGCTGACGATAAAAAGGAAAAATGACTGATTGTAAACTAAATAGACCTAAAAACACTTGACAGTCAATGAAATTTTGACAAGTGATTTTAATACGCACAAAGTTTGTGCAAAAAAGGTTTTAAAACTCAAAGAAAAGTACAGCTAAAGAAACGTGGATTTTTTGACCACAAACAATAACAAAATTTTATGAAAATACCATAAAAAGAAGAAAGCAGAAGATAATCGTCTTTTTCTTCTCTAACTTCTTAGGATTCTGTCCTGTTCTGTAACAACGGTCCTACTCAACCTCTTCCTTGGCCGACCAATGCTCCTCCATAGAAGATAATAAACCGTACATTTCTGAATATGATTCAAAATAAAAACGGCAAATTTAAGAGCCACATCAAAAGATTACGTTGCCCTCCGGGCAAAAGGAGAAAGAGCAAATCTATATTGAGTATCACCACACCTTTTTCGCACCTTTTCTCTGTCACTAAACTATTCGAAGGGCTCGATATTAGTCTCTAAACTTCTATTAAGATCATCAATTAGTTAAATTGCCTAAACTTTAAATGTTGGTGGAGTGTGCTCCATATTTAGTTGCAAAAAGAATTAAAATACATTACATTAAAGGAACGAAAATTCAACTTGTCCTTTACAAATTTTCTAGTGTTGAACATTCTTTGGTGAATGTTTGGGATCATAGGAAAATACAAGAACCGTGACATAGTTACATTTGATTGGTCGATAAATAAATAAGGTATATTCTATACAAATTTAGTGACAGCTTTCACGAGAATAGACCACGGGTTTTGTTTTGACTTTACTTTATTATATAGGACGTATCTGGCAAAGGAAAAGACACTAAACTGGGGCGTGGTACTAACAGTTTTTAACATATTAAAAATGGCGTAGTCAAAAAGGCGTGGAAATGCTATTACGTTAATCATAATTAACTGTTTACTTTATTATTAACACTGTTATTGTTATTTAGAGTTTTCTTTATTATTAAAAAAGTTGAAATAACTGATTCAAATCATTATTGTTGTCATTTTTGTGTTTCTCTGTTTATCATTTTACTTTCGGATAGAGTATAGGGTGTTGACTCATTGATATTTTACTATGTGGCTTCTGAGTGAGTGTAAACCTCCTTGCATTTAATTCCCAATCTAGCTGACGAGAATGCTGAATCGTTTAATGAACAACATTTTATGGGAGTTGTGATATCAAATTTTTAAAATGAGTACAGTTAAATAAAAATTGTTTATTATTACTGTCATAACTTTTTATTGATTATTCATTGCAATCACATAAATGTATGAGAGGCAATATAACTCATTCAGTTGAACAGTGTCAACAAAGAAGTTACAACTTAATTACCAACAAAGAAGTGTCAAACCAAAATTACAACTGAAATTAGTAATTAAAAATTTTAAAGCATTTCTATTAAATCTAAAACAAAGTCTCTCAACGCTATGAACTTAATGTCAATGAATATTACAATTTAATAGCGAAAAATAATTTAGTATAAGATGTACTTAAGCGACAAAAATTATTAACTGGCAGTCGCTGATTAATATGTGATATAAACAACTTATTATTATTGAAAAATTATTGTTTAATAAATGACATCTTAAAAACGGCTAGCACTATTAGCCGTGGTGACTCGGCAAAAAATTATGTTGAATTAACTAAGCAATAATTGTCATTCCACAGTATTAATACCATAATATTTCGTACGTTACATTTTGAGCCATCGACACACGGAGTTTTAAATAGTGGGTTCGATTTATTTAAAAAAAATAACCCTATAAGGTCCAAACTTAAATGCAAATTTAGATAATATGACAGTATGATAAGTACTGATAATATGATACTGTGCGAAGTACGTCCTCTCTCGTGTAGTTAACGGGAACCGTCTCCGGAGATTTGTGCTACAGTGATTCACGTTTAGTAGCTGCACTATCTATACATAAGATCACAATGTAGAGCTCCACTCTTGCTGAGAGGGTGACAGACTGCATTCAAATGCCAGACAATAGAAGCGATTCTACTGCGTTAGATATAACATAATAATTCACATATACAGTGGTTCGCCTTCTGCTTTGGACACTATTGTCTTAACTAGATTTACAAATCAGGCGCAGATTGTAATGTTTTGCATGAGCAATTATGGATTGTCTGTTATATTAGTCTCCAACTTCAAATAGCCCTTTTCAGCAGAATGAATATTTTAATTTTAAAAACCTTTCATATAAACGGTATATAGGTCTATTATTTGGGATATGCGTACGGTCGCCATAACAATGAGTACATTTATTTGTATTTTTAAAAGTTCTTAAGTGTAATAAAAATTATAATTGTACAGTAGGCTTATGTATATAAATCACATTACTATTAAAAATATGAATATTATAGCTAACGCAACGAAAAGTACAAAGACCTATTTTTTTTTCTATTTGTATTGGCCATCTGGGGACCACATGTAAATTTCAATTCTTTATTCCTTGTTCCTTTCTTTTTCTCCAATATTCTTTCATCTTTTTACTATGTCTCTTCTTCCTGCCTTCAGTTCACTTTGAACCTGCATTTTCTCTTTCCTACCCTGGACTCCTTCCATTTTTAACACTTTTGTCCGAAAAACTTCTCTTTCAATTGCTTCTTCTGCGTTTCTATTAATTTTCCTAATTCCTTTTTGACATATATGTAAAAACTACATATTTGATTTTACAAAACATTTTTTGACAGTTTAACACTAACTACTGTTTTATGTTAAAGTAAAAAGGAAATACAAAATAATTTGTTAATAAACTATTAAACAAAATATTCATCGTAAGTTCGTGGTAATAAAAGGTGTTCCTATATTAACCACATGTTGGTCTGACTAAATCTCGTCTTAACTAGATTACTTCCACAAGCCATAACATTCAACATTCCTATTACGTACTCTGTTTACTCGTAAAGCTAATGTACGGATTCGGATCTAATTTGAAAATATGTTTTTTTTAGTGTTGTATATGTTTATGTTAGTACAAACATTTACTATATATACGGTATATATTATTAAATTTGTTTTAAATATTCAAAATAAAAAAATAAGTAATAGTAGATACTGTTATGGATATGACAAAATTGAGATACACAACAATTGTGTTTGTTGAAAAGATGGAGTTCAGATGAATTTGTACGTAAATAACAACATGGAACTGCTTCTATTGTTTGCATTGTAATATAACCCGTTTCAGGTAAGTCGGACACTGTCCTGCTATTATATTTTGTGCGAATATAGCAGCAAATCAAGTGAAATAGGATCTATCTTCTATCATTATACATATAGTAGAATCGTGTCCACTGTGACGATTCACACTCCCAAAATCTGTGACTTTATTGTCATTGCATTAAATTAATCGTAGGATGTGCATTATTTGATATTTTTTCTATTTTCTGCAGATTAAATGTTCTTTCTACATTGCTTTTATTCTAAATTTTTCAGAATACTTCATTAACTCCATGTATACAAAAACAGCGGTAATTGTGTACAGTAAGACGCGTCTACCTAAATTAACACAGGTAGGAATTGCTTAATGGAGATGTGTATAATATATACACTGTGGGTAATGTACACATAATATTTATACGATGTTACTAATATTGTAACGAGAAACCTCTGTCGTACTCTGTAAAAGTGTGTTTTATTGTGTGTTAGCCCCACACGTTGTAGTCGTTACTTCGTGTTTATCTCTAACCGTCGTACTTTTCCTAACTTCTCACGCTGACGATGTCCGTCGCGAACGCACGAATTACCAGTACCGATATCTCACGAGTGTAATCCTTACCTGTCCTTCAATGAGTAAATTTATTTCCCGGGCGGCGCCAAATTGTTTATGAAAACAATTAAAAAGTTAAACTGAGCGGTCGTTCTATGCGGTGATGACTAATTCAAATTACCCTCGCAAACTGGCGGGCATTTGAATCTCGCTTGTAGTTCGTCGTGCTGCCGACGTGTAACGCTGGCAGCGAACTTTGCTCATCGCTAAAGTACACAAACTTTATAATACAATTTATAATGAAATAAAGGACGGTTATTACTAATCAGTACTAGTTTATTGACGTGAAATATTTAATAGTTATTCAGTTAGATACAAAAATATACTGTTATTAAATAATGTTGCTCCGGCAATAGATAAACAATATCTCAAGGTTGGCTAAGTTGATTGAATCGTTTCTAAATCGACATGGCTGCGTCAAAGTTTATTTTCTACAGTTCATTCAATCATTGAGTTTTTTTGATTACGAAAAAATATTAATAATATGTCAATAAAGTACACTACCTTACATCAATGGTATTTATATACTATTAAAGTTAAATACAATTCGTTTTTTAAGTGTAAAAAGTGTTTTTTATAATTTCGTACTTCGTACACAGGTTAAAATTATGTTTACATACAAGTTTATTATTTATTATCAATCAATCCTTGAAAGAAATTTAGTTACCAAGTCCGGAGTGAGAGTTTTTTTTGTGTCGTGAGAAAAGTTAATTTATTTAGTTCGTAATTCGGGTAGTTCAGATATACTTAACAAATCTTGTTGAATTCTGGTGAAGAGTCACATTGTTCTTAGTTAGGTTGGGTTGATACGATCATTAATCTTCCATCATTTACACTTTGGATTGCATCTGGCATCTTTTTCAATTAATTTGGATAAAATAAGTAGTTTTGAATATTAAAATCTGATTTATTAGCTCTCTTGTGTTAATTAATTCTTTATTAGACTTCTTGCATCCACATCTCGTTAAATTTTGCAGTGTTTATTATTATTTTAATTGAAAATTGAGTCGAATATGGTTTGGCTTCTGTATCTCTTGATCGTCAATAGTGGACTAATGTTTTATAACGGAATTAGACATAATAACGTTCCGTTGTTATGACAACTGTCTATAGTCTCATTGGTTGATTACATTTATGTCTATTGTTATAATATTTGAATTTTAATTCAAAATGAATAAATATTTTCTGATGGCTATTATTCTTCTGTCTTCTTATCAATGGATTAGATATTATCATAACTGTTTCTATTTTCTTTCAAAGATCATTTTGACACCCCACAAAGCTGGGTTTGTTCATGTATTAAAGTTTTGACAAAAATGTTAATATTATATTATTACATTTCTTTCTTATTTTATGTTTTTATTCTAATTCTGACATC
Source organism: Magicicada septendecula (assembly GCA_034769895.1). Taxonomy (NCBI): domain Eukaryota; kingdom Metazoa; phylum Arthropoda; class Insecta; order Hemiptera; family Cicadidae; genus Magicicada; species Magicicada septendecula. The sequence goes on from CM068369.1 coordinate 391,573,392, forward strand.
TTAATATGGTTCACTAATTGGAATTAATGAGTTACTTGCCCTGGATTTTCTAATACAATAGTTAATTTCTTACAATTTGTTTATTTTGCATTTATACAGTTTAGGCATTTTATAGGCCTAAGTAGTAATTGGCTATATCTTCTTATTTTACACAAAGTAAAGATTATTTTTCATTTACATATGTTTTGCTTGGTGTCACTTATGACTTATTTACTTTTTGAATTAATTTGGGCTGTTTTACAATAATTGAATGTTCTTATTGATTTACAAAATCATTGCTTGTCTGTTATTCTGTTATTTCTTTTTCTGTCTTTACTCTAATGATTAATATTATGTTTGTACAATTTATCTCCTTTCTTATATCTATTGCCATTTCTTATAACTTGTTTATCACTTAGTATTACTTACAAAACATAACACAAAAATTAGGTTTATGGTCTGTTTACTTTTCAGCCATATTCCTCCTTACAAACTCAACTCTTTTAATTGAACATATAAATATCTTGGTGAATATCATTATCACACCATTTATTCTCTTGATAATCATCCCTTGAATTTTATTATTAACATCGGATGTCTTATTTTCATTGCACTCATAGTACTAGTTTATTATGAATTAACACTATTATATTAATGGTTTATGCATCTTTTACAATCTGTTTTATTATCTTTGTTTCCTTTTTCTTATTATTGTGAATTGTTTACTCTCTCACTTCTAACTTCTAATACTTACACGGTTTGTCACTTTCAGTTCCTATCTATCTCTCACTTTTGGGTTTTTATTATTTTATACACAATTGATAGTTAGTCTGTTAACAATTTTATGTTTTGATTTTCTTATCATCATAGGGTTATTAATAACATACAATATCTATTACTCTGGTTAGTGTACTTTAACTAAGATTATTTTATTTTATTTTAATACATGTTACTACTCATTTATTATTTGTTTGTGCCTTTTTTATCATTATTTGAGTTTATACCTTCTCATTTTATTTGCTTTATTGGGTCAATCACTTGGGTTGGGTCATAGTCATTTGTCTCGTCACAGTCATTTTCTTTTCCTTAGTTTAATGTAGTTAATTCATTATAGTTTTTCTCTGGTATTGGGGCGGCTTTTGGTGTCGTAACAATATTTATAAAATATGTTATAGTGATACTTAGTTAACATTTTATTAATATAAACTGCAGAGAAATATTGTTGTGAAAAGAAAAGTACGTGTGATATTAAAACAAATCTCATTCATTGTAACTCTCAGATTGTAAGAAAATAGGTATTTATTCACTGGTGTTTACTATTTCGTGATCTATATTATTGTTTTATAGAAAGCTGCAGTTGTCTTCTGAACACACACACACACACACACACACACAGAGTTGTCTGTCTCTCACTATCACTCGCTCTCTCCCTCTGACTCACTCGCTCACTCTCTCTCTCCCTCTCGCACTCTCATACACGCGCGCACAAACAAACATTTCAAAGACAGGTGGACGACCATTTTTACAAAGGTTACAGTAAATTCTAACCGATTCACATCAATATATTACAACAGATTTACTAACCTATTAATTTAGTCAGGAAAACTAATGATCAAATTTTAAATTATATTTCAAAATAACTACTACGCAATTGCATTCTTCAAACGTATACTTGATAACTTGTTTTTTCCCAATTAAGAGAGTTCATAGAATTTAATTTTATAGCCTACATAACATGGACGTGTTATATAGGTAATTACTATAAATTTACTTAAATCTAAAAATACCTAATCTTTTAGAATAAATTTACGTGTTTGTTTTTAAAAGATTTACGTACCTGACAAGTTGCGTATTAAATGTATAAAATAATAATTGCGAGCCTGTCAAAAGACATGTATAATTTGGAAAGAGATACATATTTCTAAATAAATATTTAATGTAATAGAATAATTAAAAAATGGCTTCCTTTTTATTATTAAGCCTCTCATTTTCTTATTAATAGAATATAATTATATAACGATCAGAATTATGACATAATTCCAAGTTGTTTTACTATAACAATAAACTTAAAATATCGCTATAGATAGATAATCATACATGACCTCCATGTTCTAAGATTTATATTTAAAATCATTTACTTGGATTCGGTTCGATAATTTCTAAAAAAATATTTCCCACACTCAAACTGTTTACACTATTTAAATATATATATATTTTTTAATTATTGGGTAGTCGTTTAATATAATGTTATTTTCGAGTCACTTTACCTATAAAAGTTAGGTAGTTTATTCTTAAAAAGAATCTAAACTTTGCAGACAGTCATCCCTCCTGCTCAACCAGTCCCCATCATTAATGATATTTACACCTACATAGAGTAATAGTTTTATCATATGTAATCTCTAAGGTATCTTATCCTTCAAAATTAAAGACTCGTATTTTACTTGATATCAGCAAAGAAATTTTCAATAATCACCCCCTCCCCCTTCAACCACCCTCTTTACTTATAGTTATGTCATTCACCATTTTACAGTGGTTTAATATGACTTCATTTTCAGGGAACTTATTTATCAAAATTAATTACTTTACTCTTTTTAAAACAAAAACGATGCAGGTAAAATACCCCTCCCCCTTAACCGGATAACCCCATTTTTAATATTTTCACTTTTGTTGCGTAATAATTGTATTATATGTAATTAATAAGTTATCCTATCTTTTAAAATGAAGTAGTTTATTTCACATGAATAAGGTAGTTTTCAAAAAATTACCCCTCCCCCTTAAACTACCCTTTTTTTTATAGATATTTCAGCTACCTTTCTACAGTGAATTATTATTATGACCTTCTTATCAGGATACTTAATTTATCAAAACTAAGTACTTTACTCTTGTTAAAACGTAAAACGTTGCAGTTAAACTACCCCTCTCCCTTAACCAATTTTCACCAAAATCAATAGACCTTGAGTCTCTACAACTCGGGCACAGATTCAAAAAATTATTTAATTTTGTTTGAGTTTGCTGGAGTTATCATTCCACAGAGAAAAATTCGACATACAGACACACACACAGACACTTTTCGGAAAATGACTTTTCTTCATCTTTTGAGGATAGTACAATCTTAATTAGCCCTTATCTTGAACACGATTTTTTTCGCGACCTCCATTCTTCCAATTCCTTAAGGAACGTGGAAGTAAAAAGGAACCTCCAGGTACATAAACCTGTGTGTACGCCCTAAAACGTTGCCCGCACAAGAGCTGCTATCCTATGGTGTCCTATGCTAAACATTCTGTCGACGCCATACAGTTTCTCGTGGCTCATCGAATACCAGTTTTCAAAAAATTCTTCATAATAATTTAAACATGCAGCCCTACAAAATTAAAATATTGTAAACATTAAGTGACAGTGATAAAGTAAACCGTGTGACTTTTTGCCGTCAGTTATCGCATGTCATAAATAATAGCGTTGATGTTATTCACAATACGCTGATAAGTAATGAAACGCAATTTTCATCTAAGCGGATAGGTAAATAAACAATGCTTTCGGTATTGAGAGCCATTTACAAGAGAAAAATGTATACATTTTTATTGTCGAAATTGTTAAAAACAATAAGTTGTTCGTTTCTGAGCAATTGATAAAATTAAATGAACTTATTTAGTTTAATTCAAATCGGCAACGATAACAGATGTGTCCTGTCGGTGTCTCTGCATATAAATTCAGCTTTTGGCTCCTTTACCCACTGTGAAATACTCCAGGTAATGGAATTTTGCTACTCTGACTGTCACGATTAGGATACGGGCATCACACTCACACACAACTGTTTGGAAGACACTGTACTGCGTTGCAGTCTGCGTGTTGGGAGTCAGTGCAAGCGTGCGCCTTGCATTGACTTCAACAAGTACTCTGGTAAGCGCGCGCATGTGTTGCCCGCGCGTACAGTCTCACACCGCACCGCTGAGCCGACACATTTCCTGCGATGCAGTCTGCGTGTTCGGGGTCAGTGAAAGCGCGCGCCTTGCATTGACTCCAACACGGACTCTGGTACATCGCAGGCATGTGCGCTCGCGGTGTACACACATGCTTCGTTGTTTTAATCGTGGCAATCGTAGCAGTAAAATTTTGCAACTGGAGTATATTTGCAATGGGCAAATTCATCCAGGGTTGAATTTATTGTAGAGACAACATACAAAACACCAAAACAAGTTAAATGTTCTGGACTACGATTTGACAAATATATACATTTCTGGTGGATGAACACGTAGGTACACCATGTTGGACTTATAATAAATATATCAGGAGAATCTACAAATTTGAGTTTTCTTGTTCTTTTTTTTAATGTATTTCTATGATTAATATTTTCCACATTCTTTAATAGATTTTTAAAAAATTCGTTAACATATTTAATTTTCTGTTATTGGTGTTGCTCCTATCGTAGAAGGTGGTGTTGTACAATGTAGGTTGTACTTTGTAAAAGGCTTAACTTTAACACTTGAAAGTTAACTTTACGTAAAAGTTAAATTACATATTTTTAGTGTTCTTCTTCTTCTTCTCCTTAACCCAGAGGTTAGTGGGCTTGCAATTTTTTCCTTTATGTGGACAGCCTTTTGATCACCACACATACCTTCTTCCTTTTATCCACGGCGTGTACTTCTATTGGGTCTGGGCCTTCCCTTCCCACTACGCCTTCGATCGGGGCGGCGAACCAGTTTGAATGGCGTAGCAGGTGCCTATCAAAATTTTTCTTTCCACAGTTTATCCAATCAATATTTTCTTTTTAGTTTTATAAGCACATGAATGCGGAGAAGACTTCTTTCTCTACTTACTTTAATACTGTCTTCCCACTTCAGTCTGGGTCTGCTACTTTTCCGTTTTCCTTCTGGTTTTGCTTTCTATGTTTTTCTAATGAATCTTCGATTTTCTATTCTACAAACAAGGCTAAACCGTTTCAACTGTGAGCTTTGTATGATATCAATTGGTAGGATTATCTCAAATTTTCTGCGGAGAGTGACGCTTTGTATTATATCTGTTACTACTTTAACAAAACATTCAATTTCATTCGCAGACTTATACGGGTGGAGCTTAGTGGAGCCTTGTTAAACATTTTTGCCACATTTATTCTGAAGAAACCTTTATGCCTTCCAGAATGAGTTCGTCAAACGTGCTATTCACCTCTACTGAATTTTTACTAAACAAACACGTACCACCATGAATTTTTACTAAACGGATTCTGGTACCAAATCTTACCAGAAGGCATACGTCAAACAAGTACTATCGTTATAACTTATCACACAACATTTCGACTACTAAACAATTCGTAATCAAGTGTAAGGTAAACTAGTACATTAAATACAAATTTAAGCTTTTTCAGGATTCGTTTCTTAACAAGAGTAAACTACAAAAAATAAAAAAAGAAACACCATCTTCTACAAGTTAAATACAACTACAGAAAACTGTATAAAATGAACCGTTACTTACCCTCTAAGTACGCTAGACAGACTCGGAAAGCACCACCACACTGACGCAAGTTTACACAACGAACAACCTTTCGTCAATGGTGGTGCTTCTCGGTTCTGTTCAGCGGGCTTAAAGGGTAAGTATCGGTATGTAGCTAGGACTTGAGTATGGTAAATTCTAATGATGAAATTCGTCTGAACTAACCTTGCTGATAATGTTCACGTGCCACCAAATGTTAGGTTCAAAGATTGAACTCCAAATATTTAAGTTTCCAAAGCTATTCTACGCCAATTCTTTTTCATTCTAATGTCTGTTAACTTCCAGTAATATATTTGGTCGTTTGCCTTCTGTATTTGATAATATTGTTACGACGTTACAGAACATGCTAAGTGTTTATCGGCTATTCCAGCGGACCCCGGCTATAATATTGTTACGTAATGCGGAAAAAGCGTTACGCTATTACAGAACATTCTCGGCTATTCCAGTGAAACCCGGCTGTAATGTTGTGTGCGTACGTGATCAAACAAGCGTTAGCCAGATTGTTCCAGATTCGCCGGCCTTGCGCACTGTGTCAAGGTCGGAATCAATTACGTTCTGGTGTTTTCTAGTAGCGTTCTTCATGTGTAGTATGGATTGTTCTAGACATCTCAGCGTGGTATAAACACAAGATTTCAGCTGCGCTTATTTCAGTTTGAGTTGCGATATATTCCACTGTGGTTAGAAGTATTGCGGCGAAGTGTTACGTGTTTTATAACTGTGACGGACGATTGTAATACAATTGAGTTTTATACTCGTTGACATTATTATTGCGTGTGAACAATTTTAAATTGATTTGTTGTAAGAGACTATCTTGTTGATTACAAACTGTTTAATTATGATAATTAAAGCTGGTGGTTAGTGACTTAACTGGTGTCTTGTATTTTGCTTTCCACTCAACTATACGACGATAAGAGAGACCGTCGTAACAGTGGGTAAGAAGTGCGACAGAACCGTTAACAGTGGAAACAGTAGACACTTTGTACAAAACTAGTGTAATTTGTAATTAATCGGTAAACAATGGATGCCAGTCAGATGATGGAAGCTTTCCAAGCGCTGCTAAGGCAGACACAAGTACAACAAAAATTAGAACGACGACAAGAGGCAGAAGAGACAAAAGAAGAACGCCGACGAGAAAGAGAAGAAGCAGAGGAACGACAAAAAGCACTAACGCTGGAAACACAAGAACGGCAGAAAGCACTAATTTTGGAATCTGAATGACGACAAAAAGAAGAACGTAAGCAGGAAGCAGGTAAAACGGAAGCTCTTTTTGAAGTTATGCAAAAAAAAAATTGCAAGAACATACTACCGCAGAGTTGTGTCTCCTACGTGGTGACTTAGAAGGATTACGCTATGATCTGAATGGTCAATAGGTAAGATTGTCTACTGTCAAAAAACGATATCAAATATAGAAAAAACAATGTCAGACAAAATATCTGCAGTGGAAGACTCAATTATAAACATAAGAGAACTAATTAAAAATGAAGAGGGCCATTTCATGAAGACACAACCCAAACAAATTTCTGAACAGACTGTACTAATGATAAAGAAAGAAAAACACACAGAAAATAAAACAACAGAGAAAGTCACTTCGCCTGCAGCTGGAGTAGTTCATGTTAAAGCTCCAACCTTTGACGGAAACGATCACTTGAGGGGGTGGGTCTCTACGCCAATTTAAAGCTGCTGCATGTGCAAATAATTGGACAGAGAAAGAGAAGGCAGTTTCACTCGTTTTCGCTTTAAAAAGGCCTGCCGCAGAGCTACTACAGAAAGTGCTACCTTACAGCTAGAACGTCTATGACGAATTGATTAAAGCTCTGGAATTACGGTACGGTGATAAACATTTGCGAGATGTGTACTACGCTCAGTTAAGAAGAAGACAACAGCGTTTGGGGGAGAGTCTTCAAGAGTTTCAAGCAAGTCTCGACAGACTGATTAGATTGGCCTATCCTGAATCACCAGAAGATTTTCGAATGAGGTTTGCGGTGCAGACATTTATTGATGGCATCGGAGATTGTGAAATTCAGCAAGTGTTACTAACAGCAAGACACCGAAATAGCTCAAAACTTCATGCTCACGCCCTAGAATTTGATGCTGCCAAGTCAGCGTCCCACTACATTAATGGGTTTATGCCATCACATTGTATCACAAGATACAGAAGATTCCTGTATCACATTGCCGTTACGATTGGTGCAGAAAAACAATGTTTTCGGACAAACGATTTAGAAGTTCAAGAGAGCCGCAACGATTTGAACGATGGGAAACAGACAGAAGACCTAAGTGTTACAACTGTCTAAAACGTAGTCATCTACAGGTAGACAGTTGGTTGAAGAAAATACCGAGAGTGATCGCAAAAATTGGAGAAGTAAAGCCCCAGAATAGCACACATTTTCCACGTTGCATAAGACCAGTGGAAACTTGATCGTTAATGGATTTGCGGAAGGTAAACCAACATCATTTACAGCTGACCCGGGCGCAACAGTGTCCATTGTGAGCCCCACTTAGCCAGCAACGGCCAGTCTCTAATTAGCTCTTGCATAGTTAATACAGACTGTGACTGGAAACCCCGTCAAAATGTTAGGAAATGTAGACGTACGTGTACGCCTGGTTCTTCTCCAGTTTAGCCACCAAATGCTTGTTGCAGACATTGTGGACCAAGTGACTCTTGGGACGGATATTATAAATGCCTACGGATTCGTTGTGGACTTAAGAGAGAATGTTTGAGGGTTTGGCCAAGAGAAGATGAAGCATTGAGTGGCTAAAATGACAGAGTCCGCCAACCATTCGATCAAGCATGTGCCATGGACCGAAAAATAAGTCAACAGGTGTGATCAAGAGGAACCATTCCTAGTGCAAGCCGAAATGGAAGAAGAACTAACAGAGGAAGTACAAATAAGAGTAACGACAAAAGAAGTGATTGGTAAGACAAGACTCTTGCTTGTTCCTCAGTTAATGGAAGCGCCCGGGTTTGACGAGAACCAATCAGACCTAGACCAGCTAATGGCGTGTAGGTCATCAGTACATGACGCAACAAAAGTGATTCTCGCAAAACCAGTGGTTAAGCGGAAGACTCATATTTCTGAGAACGTGATTTTTGGGTCATATAAGACGAATTCGAAGAGCCGGAGAATAATCTTTCGCAAGTTGACCAGCTATGTAGATCGCCTGGCCAAGTATTACTTCAGGGATGGTTTGCCCGTTCGGGACGAACAGGCTTAGGGAGAGGGTTGTGTTACGACATTACAGAACATGCTACGTGTTTCTCGGCTATTCCAGCGGAGCTCGGCTATAATGTGTGTGTGCATACATATTGCTGGTACTTTATGATGAAGGACAATTACGTGACACTTGTCACGCGTCCGCAACGAGAATTTTCCAGACCATACCGGTCCGCGCGCGCTGTGTTCAAGGCCGCAGTCAATTACGTTCTAGTGTTTTCTAGTAGACACGTATTATGGAATATGCAGGAACCTCAGCGGGGTAAAAATACAATACTTTAGCGGCGCTTACTTCAGTTTGATTTGCAATGTATTCTAGTGCTGTTCGAAGTATTGTGGCGAAGTGTTATGTGTTTTTGTACTTGTGCGGAACAATTGTAATACAATTGTGTTTTATATTAGTTGACATTTTTATTGGGAGCTAACAACTCTTGTTTAATTTGTTGTAAGAGACTATCATGTTGATTACAAACTATTTAATTGTGATAATTAAAGCTGGTGGTTAGTGACTTAATTTGTGTCTTGTATTTTGCTTTCCACTGTACCATACGACGATCAGTTAGACCGTCGTAATAATATGTAGGCCTACTTTTTGATTTTACGTGTTGTTATTTTATTGTCTATGAAATACAGTAAACTTGTTTATATAATGAAAGGCAATTTATCATACATGATTTTAATGGTATCCAATTCACTTGTATGAACAGATAAACTAACCTTTTCAATCCGCTTTGTGACTTCTTGTTTACAATTGATGACGCACCTCAAAGCATATGCTTTATCGTCAGATATTTAACTAGTAGCGTGCTCACATCGTCTAATCCTATTTTAGGCCTTCTTCTGCTTAGCTTAATAATGTAGGCTTTATTACATGTTCAACCAAGACATGACAGTTGCAGAATGTTACGTTTGTGTCTATAATATATTTTTGACAAGAAGCAAAGCTAGATATGGTGACATACATCAAATAAGTGGATGCTTCTTGAGCTCTGAAGAAATGACAAATCAGCAAAAATGGTACCCCCATGTATGGTGGGTGAAGACTATCCTCAGTCTTCGTGAGGAAGGACTGTACTTTTGGATCAAATGTTTGTAGGTCGAAGAGCTGGCCAAAGGGAGCTGTGATCTGATTCCTGTAATGGATTTGGACTCTCGCTGCGAGTTATCGGCCGAGGGTGAATGATGTCTATAGTGTTATCAAAGTTTTCCCTGTCAATACCATACTAGTAATTTTTCTGTTTTAAAATCGAGTCTCTCTTTCAGTCCACTCGTCTTCTGATTTCCTGAGCGACGATTCTGTTTATCCGTATATAATTTCTCAAAAAAACATTTGTTCCTTAATACGTTTGTATCTTCTGTTTGTTTAACACCCACCATTCTAATCCATGTCATAACGCTACATTCCACATAGGCTGGTAAATAACTAGCCATCAGGGAGGTCAAAATATTTTCCAGGAGGGGCAAACAATTTTGGAGAAAAGAAAAATAGTTTTATATTTTCATACATACGTACATACATGCACCTATTAGTTTGTAATTCTTTTATCATAATAGAAATGAGTACACAGATTGTATTAATTTATTAAAACATTTATTGCTTTAAAATGTGAATAAAATTAATGGCTTGTAAATTTTAATGTTTGATCTCCATTAAGTAGTGCTAAATTTTCCAAAGTTTTAATATTATGTTCGCCGTAATCAAAACATCAGAGCAGATTTTAGTGTGTATGAGAGTCCACCGTGGACAAAAATTTTCAAAATTTCCTATGGAACACTGCTGAGAGTAAAGCTGCGAATCTACAGGGTACATTTCACAGAACAACCACGCGAAAAAGAAGGAGCGCTCCGGAGTTGCTCATAAACCCTGAGCATCTTGCAGAGCGTTCATTCCCTTAAGACGAAAAGTCTGTCTTTGAACCGCTCCACTGTAAACACGTGCAGTTACACTGACCAGCGATCCACAGGAAGCAAATCGCTGTCCACGCTGGACACCTTTTCGGCTTTCACTTATTGTGTTGGTGTGGGTTTCGGCACTTTCCATTTAAAAAGCGCAAACGTAAGAAATTAAACATGAGTGATGCCAGAAATAACTCGAATTTTGTGTGCGTGTGTGTGTGTGTGTGTGCTGCCTGCCTTTTTATTGCGATAATCACTGGAACACTGGAAACGTAAACAGTACATAATGGAGATATTCTTGCCTGCCAGGAACGATATAGCTTCACGCATAAATGAATTAAATTAAATGAAAAAATTATAATTGTATTCCCTGCCAAAAAAATTATTTTATTTTTAACAACTGCCATTGTTTGAAAAAGTTTAAATGAATTTTTAAGTACTTTACTCCTGTCAAACGTAAAACGTTACAGGTAAACAACCCCTTTCCCTTAACCGATCTTCGTCAAAATCAATAGCCATTGAGTCCTCTACAACTCGGCCACGTATGCAAAAATCATTTGATTCTGTTTGAATTTGCGGCAGTTATCGTTCGCCATAGAAAAAATTCTACACACAGACACTTTTCGGAAAATGACTTTTCTTCATGTCCGGAAAATGAAGGTATTACAATGAGAATCAGTCCTTATGTCGAACACGATTTTTTTCATGATCACCATATTTCCATTTCCTTACTGATCATGTAAGAACAAAATTTTAAATATTTGACAATTAGTGCCTCCTGCTTTGCGCCAATTCAAAATTCTGTAAATCAGTTATACGTTTTACTTGCTTGTTAGTAATTTAAAAAATAAGTAAAGAAAAAGAAACACTAGTACTTTACTACTGTAAAATATATTACAAAATAAGAACAGTAACGGAGATAATAAAGCAGAATATATATATATATATATATATATTACAACGTTATTTTTAGACACTTACTTTTACACATATGCTCTTACTCATTTGTGCGCACTTACCCACGTCTCGGAGGTATACTCTTCTTCTGCAGTATTTACTTTGATGTTCCCCGGCTGGGTCGCAGGCTTTGGTCGTTGATTGAGTGTGGATAAGCATGGTCAATATCTTTATATAAGTTTAATACAAGTAAAGAGTACAGAGAATTTAGTACTGGTTGTGAAATTAGTACGACTGTTTTAATAAAATCATATTCATTTGATTTATTCTTTAAAAATTCAAATTATCATATTATTAATTGTTTTGCGTGGGTTAATTATTATTTGAACCCTTATATTCGATCTGAATATAATGCAATTACAACGTGTTTAAATCTTATTTCTTATATTTCTAAGACATAGTATACACATACATAAATCATATATGACCTGAAATATTACACATTAGACATATAATACATTACACATATAATTATTATAAAACGTGATCAACATGTATAAAATTTAATATACATCTTGTTTTTCCATAATTCGACCTGTCTGTCGTTTACACATGTACACATACACACACACGCAGACTGATACACAAGCGGCGGCAGGTCGCTCTGACGTCACTTCTGCCGGTCAGTGCGTGTCAATATTCTCCCCTTCGTTGCTGCGTTTAAAACCAACTAAGCTATTTGATTCCATATGCAGGCTTACTTACAATATTGGATTTATTTAAAATTAAATACTACGTTTATTTCTTATATTATTTCTTATACCTAAAGTATATTTATTACATTATTTTTATTATTCACATCTTATATATTTCATACGCGCTTTCGTATGCTATCATACCTCAGTCAGGGATTGATACATATACTTATGCTAAACGTATTGTTGCATAAATTCCCCTGCTGGGTAAAATAAAATTTGAATTTTTTTCAAATTGTATTTCTTTACTCAGAAATTATTTATTTTATTAATTTGTATTATAACTCACAATTAGTGGTTATAAGGGTTCTTAAATTTTTTTTTCTTTCCCTGGGTGGATTACGTCCCTGCCATGGATTTATAAGTTGACTTTTTATTTATTCATCCATAGAATTTACGGAGTGCTGATGCATGGTATTTTCCAATAATCTTGCTTCTTGTCGGATCGTAGACGATAAATGTGTGCCGTCCTTTCCTCCTTTGTAATAAGTAGGGTTCCTCGTACAGTCTGAATAGTTTCTTTGCTGTATTGTCGATTCGTTTTCCAACTGGATTACTTCTTAGTAGCACTCTCTCTCCTTCATGGAATGTGATGAGTTTGTGCGTTCTGTTGAACCTCTCGATCCTTTTTTTTCCAAGTTTTCCATCCTCTTCTTCGCATTGTCGTACTTGTGACTCAATGGGATTTGCAGATTTTGGTTTGGGGCTTGTTAATGTTTCTCGACCAGAATCTATTAGGTTTTTTATTTGTTTCCAGTTCCACCGGTGTATATCCCGTAGCTTCACTGTATGTAGCATTTATAGCTTGTTCAAAAAATGATATGTACTCTGCCCATCGGTTATGTTGTTCATTACAGTAGATGCGTAAATGTTTTCCTAACTCTTTATTTACCCTTTCAGCAAGGCTCCCTTGTGGATGTCGTATTGACGTTAACACTGGTTGTATGCCGTGCTGAGTTAGCGTTTCTGTCCATGCTTTATTTTGAAATTGTTTACCTTGGTCACTCAATATCTTTTTGATTTGACCATACTTCGGTACGTATTTGCGTAGTATGATATTCAGTACACTTTTTGTGGTGGGTCTTCGAATAGCGTAGAGTCGAACTGCCTTGGTGAACACATCTATACATACAAGTATGTGTTTTGTACCCCCGTGAATACCTCTCGGAAATGGGCCCAGGAAGTCTACTGCTACTAATTCTCCCTTTTCCTGTGTCTTGATATTTTGCATATCTACGTATGTGTGAAGATTCGGAGGTTGTGCTGTTTGACATTCGTAGCATCCTTTTAAGATTGCTTTTATTCTTCTAAATTATTATTATTTTATTATTATTCAAAATGAAGTCTTCCTTCAAAGCTAAATGACATTTTAAAGCAGACGCATGTGCTAAACTTTGATGACATGGTATAGTTAGTGTTTTTAGCATCATTCTCTGGTGATAGGACTATTTTCCAATCATAATTGACGAGTTTGTACAATAGTGTTAATAACTTCATGTGACTTATTTGAAGATCTTTATTTTGTTCATTTGCTATATTATTTAGCAAATACTTAACTCTGTGATCTGTGTGATATGTAATATTTAATATTTTAAACGTATTACACTTATTTATATTATTTATTGTTCCCCCTTTTGTATTTATTCGTTCCTGTTGTGTATTGTTTAGGGTGGCACGCAACACGTGTGAGCAGGTCGTTTAACAAGCCTGTCCGAGCTGGCGCTTGGCTACCCTCCTGTAGTCATTCATTTTTCTTGTCAATTGTCTTGCTACGCTCACCCGCTCCCTCTTTGGATGTTGACGGGGGTGTCGATTGTTGCACAATTTTATTCTCATAATTGTTTTTATTATTATTATGTTTATTATTTGCATTAATATTATGTACATTTGCATTGTACGGTTTTACGTGTTTTTTCGACGTACCTGGATGTGAGTACGCTCCTTTATTTGGAGTTAAATTACATTTTTCAAAGGGTTGTTTATATTCTTTCCACTTATCTTCTTTCTTCTCGAACTTCGTCGATTTGTGTTGTACTGGATTTTGTGTAGAGTACTGCTGCTGCTGCGGCTGGTTATCTCTTCTTTCGTATTCTTTATTAACAAATTGTGAGGATTGCGTTACAAGAATGAGAAGTTCCTCAATGGTTTTAACTCCTCGGGTATATACGGCAAGTCTAATGTGTCTGTCAAAATGATAACTTAGTTTTAGTACTAATTCGTGCTCCGTGAAACTTGGTCTAAGATGCTTACACCGTTCGACGAGTTGTATTATGTAGCCTTCCATGGAACGTTTGCTGTTGACGTAATACCGCCCATACTCCAGCTGGTCTCGTACCTCTCTCTGGGTATGTATATTCCAGTACCGATTTTCGAAAGATGCCTTGAACTGTTCATAAATTTATGTTTGGTCCCGTACAATCGTATACCATTTGGATGCTGTTTCCTGGAAATATCGACTTAAAAAGTCTATACGGTCTCTGTCGTTTAGGTTGCTTCCTATAGTTGCCATTTCTCGTTCACACTTTTGTAAAAATTCTATGGGGTTCTCGAATTTATTACCTTTGAAACTGATCTTCTCGCGATCTTCTACTTTGCAGCACACATCATTTTTGTACTGGGTCGTCTCTTGACTTCCGCTCGTAGTTTTTCTACCTCCTCTTGTAGTCCATCTTTCATGTTGTTAATTTCCATGGAGTGGTGCGTATTTTTTCTCGTGACCTCCACCACAGCTATTTCTACAGTCTCGGTCCTCACAGTGAGTTCCTTTGTTCTATTTATGTTGTCCAGGATGCGCTCATTTACGTCTTTGTGTCTGAGGTCTTGCTCCGGCTTCGTAAAATTTTTAATTCCACTGTTCAGCCAGTTGTCGAATGTGTTCTTTAGTTTCACGTGTTGTATATTCACGCTGTTCTTTGAATTTTCTATCAATCTTTACAGCTTGTTCATTAAATGACTGTTGAACTCGCTGTTCGACTGCTTCAACGCGGTCAGTAAGCTCTGTTTTTAAAGTATTACTGACGAGTTCTATATTACTTTCTAATTGAGTTTTCACTTCTTGAATAGTAATTTCTAATCTATTACGACTATCTTCTATTTGAGTTTCTAATCTCGTATTACTATCTTCTAAGCTTCCTAATTTATTTTTTAACTCTTCAATATTACTTTCAAATTTACTTCCTAATTTTTCACTTAGTTCTGCACTGCTACTTTCGAATTTACTTTCTAATTTTTCACTGTTCGTTTTCAACTCTACCTGAAGTCGTTTAAACATCGTTTCGAAGTCCATTGTTGGTTGCTTCGTCGTCATTGTAGACTACGGTGTCCTAACTGATTCGTTATATGAATTATATTTTTAATTATTGGTCTACCGTGACTATATTTCTGTATTTAAATTATATTTTATTTATCAGTATTAATTTCACAACTCTTTTTCTCTCTGTACTTAATTTAACAATTTGTAATATTATTTATTACATAAATTGACTATTAATTCTTTCTACAATATTTGTGCTAATTATTTATTAGCCTTTATTTATTACCAGGGCGCCATTTACTTGTAATGATATTCAACATTTATTTTGCAACACGTTTGAAACTCCATTAATTATGACACAACAATAATTAACATACATAAATTTATTTGTGTTTGCCGAGCCCCACGATCTTGGAGCGCCAATTTCTTATACAACGTTTCCAAGATCGTGACTTTATACACATATCGGCCAACACGTTGGGCACGCCAATTACTATAATGCAATTATAACGTGTTTAAATCTTATTTCTTATATTTCTAAGACATAGTATATACATACATAAATCATATATGACCTGAAATATTACACAGACGTATAATACATAACACATATAATTATTATAAAACGTGATTAACATGTATAAAATTTAATATTAATTTGTATTTGCAAGTGTGGTTTTTAATATATACCACTTAATAACTTTTAATTAATTAAACGTTTATTAAAATACTAATAGAGAACATTTATTATTTTAATGGATTCTATTATTTAATGTCTCAATTAATTAACAATCTTATAATTACGTAACTCTCATATTTGAATTTAATTATTTAATCAAATACAAAAATATAATACAAATATGGTTCTTCCTTGACCATTTATTTATGAGATTACTACAGTTCTATTCTCTATTCTCAATTATACTTTGAACATTTATTTATTCATTATGCAAATTTAAAAATATACTAATTTCTTTGTAAACTTGTATATGGAAACTACAGCTTTTTTTTCGATAGACCTCAGGGTCATTTATAATATTATTAAATAAATGTCTGACTTCACCTGCATTTTTCTGCAACCATTTAACTTTGTCGTTACCGTCATCTGGACTCTCGAGTTTGTTGATCCTCTTCGGTATCACCTTCTCTGTCTCTGCGTCGTTGAAATTCCTCGCTCCGTCTCCTGGATGCTGAGTTCTGACGTGGACCTCTGGTCGTGATGATGTACGGCTGGATATAGCTGCATGTGGCTGTCACTGCGTCCTCTCGTCTTCTTGCTCTGGTTCCTCTCCTCTTCTTATCTTGTCCTTCGTGGATGTCTCGAAGTTCTATGTTACTTCTCGAAGTTCATTGACGATACGACTTCTCGTATATTACGATTTTATAGTCTTTTAAAACAATCGTGTTCCACTGTTACTTGCACCGACGTAATGCCGGTTCCATCGCACTTCACTTTATTGAATACTGTTTAAAAACCTTACATGATTTTGTAAAATTCGCGGTTGCGAGATGCGTGGATCTTACGTGTCTAAGTGAGTTCGTCTGAGAAAGAGTGTGTCGCTCCTATGTAACATTTATTGCAATCTTGGCATTCAATTTTGTATATGCCGTTAGTTGTTGTATTATCTTTGTACATAGGACAAACAAAAAAAAACAGCTGAAAAAACGTTATTTTGAACACCTAAATGCATACAAAAAACCAGAAATATATAAATCCAATTTAGCCACACATGCAATAAACACAGGACATGAATTCCCAGACATAACCAATGTAAGACTAATAAAACGTATACCACACAAAGGCATCATAATGAACATTTGGGAAAATTTACAAATATACAAACATAAAACAGACAACACACTAATACCTGAACAAATACAAATCAATACAAAACATGACACAATATTCAAAGCACTCAACATTGAAAATACACAAAAAACTAACACATACACCACAATCACACACAATAAAACCAATTTGATATACCAGAAACCAACAGGAAGCCACAATAATAATAGTCAACCAACAACACATATGTACTTCACCAGACAAAAAAACCGGAAGGCTGAGGATGGATACAAGATAGTACCCGAAACATGTTCCTAATAAGGAAAAAAAAAGGTATATCTTGAAGTAAATTTGTTTATAAATATTAAATGTATTATATGCATCAAGAAACGGACTGTAGCAGAAAGTGATTGAATACATATTGCAACGTAATAAATTGCAAATTTAATTTAATTTAAATTTGTGGAGCCCCACGATCTTGGAGCACCAAATTTATGCAACGTTACATATACATAAACAGGCGTGAACGATCTCACGTTCAAGATTCACAAATTCTTTAAACAATATAACATTTAAATTGGGTGTCAGGTGTATCTGCAATAAGAACTCTATGTAACTTGAAACGGTAATTAAAATTTATTTGATATTATAAAAAAATATGTGCACATGGCACTGACTTCGATTTTAAAACATTAGTTATTATTTGTTATTATGCCGTAAGGCTTAAGATATATACATCCTTACTGACTAAATATTCTATGCTACTAATTATTATATAAAAGAAAAATCTCATTTTCAGACTACTCAGTCTATTAATATGTTTCAAAATGTCAATATTTAAATCTTTTTTTCTATATTGTAACGTACTCAAAATATTAATAGTTATTGTTTCTCAGTACTGTTTTCTCAGATACTAATTGTTTTCATTTAAATGCTTTGTAATCATTTTATATCATATTAATTTGAGCTCTTGTTACGTTAATCGTATTTCTAAAACATCTATGATTTTAACTCTACTATACAAGAAACATTGCTCTTATTTTTAAATAAAATATTAATGTCTTTAACTGTCTTTGAATTCTTTGTATGATTAAGATATGAATAAGTTGTCTATCACCTTATTGTCGTCAATCATACTCGATCATTTTTGTTCCATCAGTATTCGTCCTCGTCTCGCCTCCAGCGTCGGCTGTCTCTCTTCTCCTCTTGTCCAGCGTCGGCTCTCTCTCTCTCTCTCTGGAACTCTCCTCTTGTCCAGCGTCGTATCTCTCCCTGGAACTCTCCTCTTGTCCAGCGTCGTATCTCTCTCTGGAACTCTCCTCTTGTCCAGCGTCGTATCTCTCTCTGGAACTCTCCTCTTGTCCAGCGTCGTATCTCTTTCTGGAACTCTTCTCTTGTCCAGCGTCGTATCTCTCTCTGGAACTCTTCTCTTGTCTAGTGTCGAATCATTAATGGATCTTCTTAAGCAGTGCTGTTATTAATTAAAATTATTGTCTTTACAGCTTAGTTACGTATTTGTACGTAACTGGCAAATTTAAACTGTTTACAAACAAACAAAAAATACGCCGTGCTGACGGGCATAAGCTCCCGCTGCACCGTGGATGATTCAAGAAAGAGAACCACTGTAGCTTGCGTGTCCTATTTATACTCATGTCTTGGTCGACACCCTGTAGTGGTACGAAATCGACATGTTAGAAACTGTCTCTGGCTTCAGTTCCGCCACTCTTTGTCAAATTCGCTATTTTTTATATTTATGCGAATTGCAGAGTCCTGTAAGTATACTCTTATACTTATCTTATAACTATTTTTACAACACATGTTGACTGTAATTTTGGACATTGCAACTTAACCCTTTCGATTTGTACACAGTTATTTCACTATTGCACTTGTACGGTGTGTCACTTTCGCGTGGTTTTCGTACACAGTATTTAGTAAATTTTATTACATTTTATGGTGCTTTTGGATTTTAATTCTTAATTCTAGTTTATGAATAATTACGGAAAAACAGTATTTGTGCAATTATTCATCTTGGGGTGGCAAACTCGCCTGCAGAGACCTGCGTTCACACACACTAGCAAAATACTGGTGTACACACTTTCAGTTACATTTGTGTGTGTGTGCACGTCGATTCAGGTCGAAACACCTGTTCATATTTTTGTCTGAGTCAAGCTTGCAATCCCTAACATGCTTATTTCTAATATATTATTAATTATTTACAGTTTATTAAGTAAATTTAAATTTTTATATTTCATGCTCAGTACACCACTTATTTGTACTGTCGCATTATTCCTCTGCTTGGTATCAAAAAAAATTTAATAAATTTATTTATTACAATTTTTTTTTAAATAATTTATTTATTATTATTATTTGCAAAAAAAAGGTAACAAATAATAAAGAATAGTATTCGTAATTTCACCCTTAATTGGAGTGTAAACAACTGTCTTACCTCCCCTCTTCGTACGCTCACTGCTCGCGATCTTGTAGTAGGGTGGCTTTACAAACAGCTGATTTTACTGGTTTCATTGACCTCTGTTTTCATGTGTAGAACTTCCTAAATGACGTTGCGTGGAATTTACCAATTTCTTTCTTCTGTATCTCATCATATACGATGAAAGTGTTCTGTCCTACTTGCTGTCTTAATGTATACGGTCAATTATAAAGTCTGAAGAATTTCTTCGCCGTATTATCACTCCGTTTTCCCACTGGATTTGCTTTGTGTATCTTTAGAACAACTTTGGTTGTGGATCGCATAATTGGGTACAGTCGGACTGCCTTGGAAAACACATCGTAACATGTGCTTCACACCTCGACTTCATTTGTGCGCACTTACCCCCGTCTCGGAGGTATACACTTCTTCTGCAGTATTTACCTTGATGTTCCCCGGCTGGGTCGCAGGCTTTGGTCGTTGATTGAGTGTGGATAAGCATGGTCAATATCTTTATATAAGTTTAATACAAGTAAAGAGTACAGAGGATTTAGTACTGGTTGTGAAATTAGTACGACTGTTTTAATAAAATCATATTCATTTGATTTATTCTTTAAAAATTCAAATTATCATATTATTAATTGTTTTGCGTGGGTTAATTATTATTTGAACCCTTATATTCGATCTGAATATAATGCAATTATAACGTGTTTAAATCTTATTTCTTATATTTCTAAGACATAGTATACACATACATAAATCATATATGACCTGAAATATTACACAGACATATAATACATAACACATATAATTATTATAAAACGTGATTAACATGTATAAAATTTAATATTAATTTGTATTTGCAAGTGTGGATTTTAATATATACCACTTAATAACTTTTAATTAATTAAACGTTTATTAAAATACTAATAGAGAACATTTATTATTTTAATTGATTCTATTATTTAATGTCTCAATTAATTAACAATCTTATAATTACGTAACTCTCATATTTGAATTTAATTATTTAATCAAATACAAAAATATAATACAAATATGGTTCTTTCTTGACCATTTATTTATGAGATTACTACAGTTCTATTCTCTATTCTCAATTATACTTTGAACATTTATTTATTCATTATGCAAATTTAAAAATATACTAATTTCTTTGTAAGTTTGTATATGGAAATTACAGCTTTTTTTTTCGATAGTCCTGAGGGTCATTTATAATATTAAATAAATGTCTGACTTCACCTGCATTTTTCTGCAACCATTTAACTTTGTCGTTACCGTCATCTGGACTCTCGAGTTTGTTGATCCTCTTCGGTATCACCTTCTCTGTCTCTGCGTCGTTGAAATTCCTCGCTCCGTCTCCTGGATGCTGAGTTCTGACGTGGACCTCTGGTCGTGATGATGTACGGCTGGATATAGCTGCATGTGGCTGTCCCTGCGTCCTCTCGTCTTCTTGCTCTGGTTCCTCTCCTCTTCTTATCTTGTCCTTCGTGGATGTCTCGAAGTTCTATGTTACTTCTCGAAGTTCATTGACGATACGACTTCTCGTATATTACGATTTTATAGTCTTTTAAAACAATCGTGTTCCACTGTTACTTGCACCGACGTAATGCCGGTTCCATCGCACTTCACTTTATTGAATACTGTTTGAAAACCTTACATGATTTTGTAAAATTCGCGGTTGCGAGATGCGTGGATCTTACGTGTCTAAGTGAGTTTGTCTGAGAAAGAGTGTGTCGCTCGCTGGGGTTTTATACTGCTCCCGTCGTCCATGCCTGTTGGAAACTGCTTTGACAACATTGAACAGGTCGACGCGGCGATTTAATTGCTACTTTCAACCTACGCGTCTTTCTATGAAGCGCACACTTTTTTATAAATATTATTACACCAATCGTTCGGTATAATATTAAACTTTGTTTATGCAAATTATGAATGTTAAGGTGTGTAAATTATGGCAGGTATGGCAAAATTTCACACGGTGGCTGAACGGTTCCCACGATTAATGACAACTTAACGCCAAACTGAAGCGCCAGGCGTCAGCTATGTTTTTACATATGTCGCTGATTCGTGTGAGTTCTGGTTATCGCTCAGTATTTAAAAAACTGTGTAAAATCTTCCACCCTCGTATGCATAATTCAACCTGTCTGTCGTTTACACATGTACACATACACACACACGCAGACTGATACACAAGCGGCGGCAGGTCGCTCTGACGTCACCTCTGCCGGTCAGTGCGTGTCAATATTCTCCCCTTCGTTGCTGCGTTTAAAACCAACTAAGCTATTTGATTCCATATGCAGGGTTACTTACAATATTGGATTTATTTAAAATTAAATACTACGTTTATTTCTTATATTTTTCTTATTTACATCTTATATATTTCATACGTGCTTTCGTATGCTAACATACCTTAGTCAGAGATTGATACATATACTTAAGCTAAACGTATTGTAGCAATATATATATTGTAGCATAACAGAATTATCACATTACAATTTTAACTTAATGCAACGTAAATAAAGAAGAAAATGTCCATAGTGAGTGAGAATAATAAATGGTTAAAGATTAAACTAAAGAAACTGTACATTAAGTCAATAAAATGTTAATAAGAATAAACAATAACAAAGAAAACTATTGGTCAATATACGAATAACCTACCATATATAAAAACCCAATAAAACAGCAGTATACCCAGTAGATTGGGGAAGCAGTAAAAAGGAAAGACAAGAGATAAAAAGGTAAAAACAATTTTAATAAGGGAAATTTATAAAGTCAAGAAGCAGAGAAACCCCAAGACAAAACCAACAACAAATTAGCAAAAAGCTATAAACAAACATTAAATGAAACATAATATTCAAATAAGATGCATTGAATTAATGCCACAAAGAGAAACCACAAGACAAGGAATTTACTAATATAATAAGGAAGAAAGGACAAAATATGTCAAGATTCCTAAAAAGAGCCTAGAAATAAGAAGAGCTATTCCAAAAATGTTAATAAAGGAATACATACCTTTGAAACTATATTAAAACCAATATATTTAGACACAGTAACTCAAGATACAATACAATTGAAACTGAGGAGCATTATCATCAGCGAGGTTCAGACAACATTTATTAGTATCACAATAATTCTTTCTATCTTTATTTACTAATTTATATTTGTAATTATATTACAATATATATATGTATATATACAAAATATAATCAAACACATAACAACAACAGCACATCTAGTCATTTACTAATAAACAATACAGTTATACCAGCGTTTTAATATTACTATTAATAAAACAATCAGAAGAGCTTATACGCTGTTTAAAAAAATAGATGTTTAATAGTGTCTAAACAAAGAGTAATTACTGTATATGTTTATATAGAAAGTAAATAATTTACACAACAACGTTGCCAGTCAAAGCGATGGTATTTATAAAACAAATTGCAATGGTCGTGATATAATTTGTGTACGGCAGACAATTAGTAATTAAATCACAACTTCAGTTGTTTATACACGCCTTAACTACAGAACATTCACATTCACGAACATTAATCTGGAACATATATATATATAACACATGAACACACTACATTGTCAATAGTATGAGACTTTAAGGAATCTTGCATATGTACACACCTGAAACAGAAAAGTGATTACATTTACATAAAAATTAAAAGTTTCATAAAGCTTATTCATAATGGCACTATTAATATACGGCACTTCATTGCATAGGTACAGCCAATAACAAAATGTAGTTCGTACAAATGCGAGAGCGTGACTCTATCTTCACTATTGGAATCTGAGCTGAAGATGGACATAAATTATTGTGTCCGAAATACGATAAATAACTTTATGAATGTATATACCATATGAAATATATATTCCATAACATGCAAGTTCATACCACAGGCCTTCTATATATTCAGCCTCATTTTAATACCGTTTAAGTGTATAATTGTGCACAAACAAATTCTCAATTCTTCAGCTTGTACCACGTACTAGACGGCCTCGTTCTGTTGTACTCTCGATGTGTCATCACGTATTATATAACTGATCTCTTTACATACGTAAGTCAACAGGTTAATGTGTAGAGCTGTACGCTTATTTGTTGAAAAAAAATAAGAGTATCGTAAGTATACGTCTTCACAGGTCGAGTCGTTACAGTTGAGTCCTGTGTTCAGCCCGAATCTAACGGTTCGTTCAAATTTTTAGAATAATTTGATTGGCTGAGACACCCCCTTCTCCTTGTAATTCAACTCACCTCACTTGTGTGAACGAAAATAATTCTCACAGTTTGAGAATTGTTATTAGTCTTATTATTCTTAACAAAAACACCGGATTTCAAATGTCGGACGGGATGTCCTGTTGCAATTTGTATTGCGATTATCTTGGCTGCAAGCCAAGTTATTCTTATTCTAGAATATACATCAGATTGGTAATTTTTATAACTATGACATATTCAAAGCTCTACCCCGTAGCTCACTCACTAGGAGAGTTATTAAATAAAATTAATTATCTCTTTTAATCTTTAATTATATGAACTGAAATTTGCACACACCATTTCCAAAATTTCGGCAAACATTTTGGCTATTTTGGTTTTTTCCTATATTTATCGGTTTCCGAAATATTAATAATTTAAAATTAGGGCGTGTCCCTAATTGTTATGACTGTATGTGGTTACGTAATGCCACCGGACGCTGCCGTTTGTCGCTATACAATTCATTCGAACGCTCGCTACTGCACGTGGCGTGATTGTAACGGTTTAAATTTATTTTAACATAGATTTTCAAAACTCTTTACATATAACTCCAAATCTTTGAGATTCGGTTAAGTTATAATATATATATTTGCTTAAAGAAATTGTTCTACTTCTTGAATATCCTAAACTACACTAAACTAACATATTCCATTGTAGGTGTTACTTAATAGTTTTAGTTTGTATATCATAATATATAATATTTAGAACGCATGTACATTTGAATTATTTTTCTAAAAATTAGTAGTTATTCTACTAGGAAAAAAAGATAATATTGGATACACAAACATTTTATTATATATAGTGTAGATATGTTATGCTTTATATATAACAGTTTTACAGTCTACAAGAAAGACGCACAATGGGAAAAATACCAACAGTAACATTAACTACAACATTAAGAGCAACGATAAAATTGGTTTCAAAATGTACAACTAGTAGTAATGAAAATACTTGGATTTCGTTGTCCATGACGTGTCCGTTTCTTAACTAAATATAATTATTACACTACGACTCGGAACACAAACATTTTTATGGGTAAACTTAAAAGCTTTACCTTACAACCTGAACCGGTTTTCACTTTTAAAAAGCTTTTTCAGAGGTTGCCGTTGGTAGCATTGTTCGTCTTGTTGTTGGCGACGAAGTCGATTTTTGAAAGACCGATATTGTGTGTGTGAGGTGTGATATGTTCGAATAATGCGTGTGATTTGAATTGCGTCTGTTCGTTTAGGATGTCGTTTTTATTTGTTTTCGTGTGTTTGTATATTTCCAATTGTTCTAGAGTGTCTAGTTTTCTGCCTTTTGTGTGTACGTGTAGAATGTTCATGTTATTTTCGATGTTTTTGTATGTGTGGTTTGCTTCAGTGAGGTGGTTTGCAAAGGTGGTATCCACAAAGGCACTCCACTCCACTACAGAATCCACCTTAGTGAGTTAGTCACACCTGGCGAGATTGTCAAGTGGTTTCAAGTGATTAGTGAAAAGTGATTATTGTGTTGAGAACTCCAATAGTTGGCATTATTATTACGTGTGGACAAATTTAACTTGAATTACTGTATGAGTGTACCGTTTTTATTACAAATTATTATTTCTGACTAATTAAAGCCGGTAATTAGTGATTTCATTTGTGTCTGTATTTTGTTTTCACTGTACGATCACACGGATCGTCGTAACTAAATTTATAACAATTTGGGTGTTGCGTATATTATAACAACACTCTGTGGTATAATTAGGCAATTAGTACATACTAAATTATCTTAAATTTCTAAAGTTTTTTAAATTATTACAGAAATTTTAAAATCTTCATTACTTACTCATTTATTTAAACGTGGTTTTATAATTTTTATTAAAATATGTTCTTAAATTTAACGGTTATAAAGAATTTATAACCTACATGTAAAACTAATGAGATTTCTTTAATCAGCCAAGTGAAGATAAGTTCACTATAAAGAATAACTAATGACTACATTAATTAGTTAATTCATTATTGGTAACACCATACAGAGTCTCTGTAATTTATTCATGGAAAATGTGCGACCTTGCCTGAAAGTAACAAGCACACGCACATAACTTGACACTATTTTCATCGGGAATACACACAACCACATAATAACTTGTAAGCAGCTTACAAAATTAGGGCAATATAAATTCCTATTATTCTGCCGTATAACTCATTAATTTTGGCTCATTAAACGTAACACATTTAATATGTTATATTACTGAACAGGACAAAATCTGTTCAGTATGCATATATAAATATGAATATATTACTGAAGAGAATATAATATATTATATAATATAATATATTTATATTTTATAATATATTTTACATATATACACTTTACTTACGCATTGTCGTAGAAATTACCATTTAACAATGACCCAAATAAATTTTAGTTCAAAGAAAAAAAGTTATGTACTAATAAATTCAGAGATTAAATGGGAAATTGGGCAGCAAAACACAATTTGTTATGTTTTAAAAGATATTTAACTGACTTTATCAACGGGTAAGGATATACCAGTATATTAAACCAAGGTATAAAACGTAATGTGCATTACAAAACGTGTTATCATAAAAATATCGTACCCGTGTATTGATTTAGTTTGTGTAATTAAAATACACTTATCGTTTATAAAAATAATCAGATTTGTCTAAAAAGTTATTTGTCTAAACGTTTTGTCTAAGTAACCGCAACATTATAATAATCATAATTCTGAGCAATAAAGACTTTTCCGTGATAGTCCTGCTCTCTTCATTTAATTTAGTCCTCTAATTTTACAAGCACCTATTTTTGATTATTTCGTACTTGAGCTTTAAAACAAGTATTATTATGATATCTTACTTTACACGGTTTTCTTATTGTGTAAGCTAAGTTACTCTCTAATCATTTTGAGATAATCACAACAAAAATAAAAGCTCAGATTTTGAAAACACAGTTATACCTGAATGGGGTAATGTTAAATACTCTTACATTGTTACTGTAGTAAGAGGCAACGAAAGAAACTGATTATAGTGATTTACCATTCAGTTTATCAGAAACATTGGTATCACTTATTTTTAATTACGTTTATGAGTTACTATCTAGTTTACTGTTTTATAAATTATTAGTAATTATTTTACCAGCAATTTTTATTCCTAGGAACTTCTATTTCTTTCGAATTATACAAATTATACGTATAGCATATACCTTAGTAATACAGATACCAAAACACTTTTTACGTTACACTTGCTGTTAGCTGCTGTTCACGTAAAAAAGAAAGCTTTGGATAGAAAATTTTAGTGTTTGTGGTTTGTGATTTGTATTAAAGCCGTAAGAAATCACAAAAACAACGTGAAGTTTCAAGTCAGCATTCAATTATTTTATAAAATTAAACCTGTCGTGAATGCCAAATACCAAATATCAATATGAAACTAACCTATCAAACTTTTGTGAATTTTGAAAGTAAACATACATAAAATGAAAATAGAAACGTTGCGTACACATGAAATAATTGCGTAACTTTCAAACTGTATTCAGAAATTTTGTGGAACTTTACGATATGCCAGTCTAATCAGTCTTCAAAAGCATGGCAGCTGTCGACGTAACGTTTTCGCCTGGTTTCCAAACTATGCGCAGTAACGCATAGTTAGAATAATTGAAAGAACTACATAATATGAAAATAAAAAGGAAGTAGCTACTTAAAAACTTACATTGTTAGAAATGTGACACAATCACATTTATTCAGTCATCCCTAAGACGACCTTAGGGACATCAATGTGTTGTTGAAATCGTATTGTTACGACGGTCTATTTGATCGTCGTATGTACAGTGGAAAACAAAATACAAGACACCAATTAAGTCACTAATCGCCAGCTTTAATTATCACAATTAAACAGTTTGTAATTAACAAGATAGTCTCTTACAACAAATCAAATAAAAATTGTCCACACGCTATAAAAATGTCCACTAATAGAGTACCGCGCAATTATAAAACACATAATACTTCGCCACAATACTTCAAACAGCACTGTGTAAATCGCCACTTAAACCCACTGTGTAATCGCCCGACAATAACTGACTTGACCGTCGCTGAATGGCTGAAATTATACCCCGTTGATTTAATAATTTAATTACCTTGTATCCGTCAGTGGCTTCGTTCTAGCGTTTTTTTATATAGACGCGTTTCGTGACATGAGTGACATCATCAGTAATCCTAGTCAAATGTTAAAATTCACTTAAAACACATAACAACACATTTGCACGTATTTACTAAATCACAATAACGACACACACATAACACGATGTAACTTCGGCTCCGTTGGACCGGTCCGATCGCGCGTGTAGTTGCCGAGCCACTAATTAAACTAAGTCAATCCTTATCACCAGTCATTACCGTCATGCGCGATTATATTTAGGGCTGTATCATATAGTGAGTGAGATTGAAACCTTAATTGTTCGTTTAATATACTGTTATTGTTGATATTCTTGTCTTTAAATGATTTATAAATCTCAAACTCCTCGAGAGCGTCCATTAACCTACCCTTACCGCATACATGGATTGCTTTGAAATTAGTATTGAAATCTGTGTAATTATGGTTATGCATCATTAGATGGCGCGCATAATTAGATTTGGTCTTGTCTAAATCATTCCTTGGTAGAAGTTCTTTGTATCTTTTCAAGAAAGACGTGCCAGTTTGACCCAGATAGAAACAATCACAATCATCACATGACATCCTGTAAACACCTGTTTTCTCTTCTAACGGGAATGGTTGTTTTATGCGTAACAAATTAGAAATATTATTATTTGTTTTAAACGCGACTTTTGTATTAAATTCAGAAAACACATTGGATATAATGTTAGGTAAAAGGCTACCGTACACTGTCGTTATATACTTTTTATTATTATTTTTATTTTTGTTAACTTTATTATCATCGATGGTATTATGGTGGGATCTAGTTTTCCAGAATAATCTGTCACTTTGAATGACTTGTTAAACAAACAGACGCTCTCGAGACTATACTAGAAACAGTGTCCTTGAACACACTGCGCTGACCGGTGTGGTCTGGTACAGACCCGATATTTGACGCGTAATTGTCTTTCATCGCAAAGTAGCAGCATTATGTACGCACACACGCATTACTGCTCGAATATTCGAGAAACTTGTAGAACGTTCCGTATTACGTAACACTTTTCCGCATTAGGTGACAGTATTGTAACAGTGATGTAAGTAGGAATTATAGGAAGAACAGAGTGTAAAGTAAAATAATACCTTTACAACGCGACGGTCGTACGGATTGTCGTTTTTGAATAGTGGAAACATAATTGTTATTAGACGAATTCACATGTTAGAACTTTAAAAACAATTTAAGTAAACAAATACTGCAATAAATGTTTGCAAACAAGAATTCTTAAAGCTTTCGATTGCCTAACACAATGTAATATAACACTACAAATGTTACTTATTTCACAATGTCCCATTAAATTATACAAGTCCTAATTACAGATGTCCGCACACAATAAATTACAGTCCCAATAACAACTTCGATAACTCACACCAATATTGCTAATCCAGACTAAGTTGCCCGGCCGCTGGCTGTTCACATTTACACGCCGCTGAGATTCAAACATAATGTACAGCATTCTGGGCCATGCGTCACGAATAATCGCGTGGTTGAAAGTCCGTAGAAAATTCTGGAATAGCGCTTGTTTCCATCATTGCGCACACGATACGACGCACATGGCACGCACGGTACCAATCTCATGACGTAAAATACTTTTAATGCAAATAAGATAGGAAAAGTGATACATTGCATTACTTGTTCAGTAAATATATTCAAGAATAATTCAGTTCACCAGTGAGTCCAAAAAATGTCTGAATTTTTACTGTTTATTGAATAAATAATACTGAGTAATTAATTGATAGTTAAATTTAATAAAATCATACTATAATAAAATTGTATATAGACTACATGAGGAGTGGTAAGCGCATTCCATGGAAAATTCGACTAATTATTTGTATTTTTTATTCTTCAAAAGAATATTAAGTTGCAAATAAAATAAAGATGTTTTAAAGCTGTTTTTAAAGAGGGCACATTATTGAATTACGTTAATATACAAGGATAATTCTGTTCATGTACGAATGTGTTTATAATACCATACAACGTAAAAATTACCTTTTGTCATAACAGTAGCACTAAAGTTAGAAATTCAGCAACTTTATTATTATTCTTCAGGAAACACGTGCTTGGAACACATTATTTTCACGTTCCCAATTTCCGTTTGCTTATTAAAAAAAGCACCTGACAAGAGAAAGAAACACAATGTACACTTCGCTTTTTTCATTTAAATTTATAATTTCCCTCAAAGGAAAATGTAGGAAGTTAACTTTTGATATACATAATCCTTAGCATGTATTGTAGTGTGATTGTCTGGCAGGCAATGAATTGCTGTGCACACGTCAGTGTTCATACAATTTACACAAAACTCTTAGAATTTGAAGTTGTCTCATCCATCTGCGCTTAGCTAAAATATAGATAAGAAATGAGACAGCCATCAAATGAAAACTTGGACGTCTTATTTCTACAAATACTACTTGATACTCTATTTTATGTCTCAAATATTTTACAAATATCTTCTGAACACCTAGTATAATATCGAGAAAGAAGAAAACCAAAACAGAAAGTGAATAGTATTCATAAAAAACGGTCTTGAAAAGCCACCTTTAACATAAAAGTGTTCCTACGATTTAATTTTTGGGTTATACTAATCAACAAAATGAAACGTTATCTTTTCGTTTCGGATTCTGTTACCTCACTTTGTAGACAAAAGTTTTCATTTAGTATTTGGAGTGAAGTTGAAAGTGAATTTTCTCTAAATATTTTTTCGACTAGAATCAATACCGACGGGTGCGATGAGAGATGGCTTAACTTATTTTACTTACTTTGAGATTACTTAAATCATTCAATACCTTAATGTAGCAGCTTACTTGTGCATTTCATGTTAATTTCGTTCAGCTATAAGCATAGTTATTAACTCTAATTTTTATTTCCTTCAAAATGGGACAACTTTATTTACAGTCATCATTACTTTTGATTGAAACTGTTTAAAGTATCATTATGTAAAAAAATATTTTTAACTAAATGTTTACAGTGCTAAACAAATAACATTATCGCAGTCATGTGTCATATCAGGTGTCTTAAATGCAGCACCTTCAACTATGAAATCTTGGATTCTACACAACTCTTGTCTGTAAATTCAAATATTTTACTCCATTAATAAATCTCAGAACATAGTATTTTCATATAACAGATGAAGGCGAAATATTAAATTATCATTACGAAATAAATTGTTTATCTTTACAACACTAATTCTCAAACAATGTCCTTTTACCCAAAAATATCAGTTTTGAGCTATATATTTAATTATATTTTTCTGACTCTTTTGACTGCTTTTATCGTAATCGTCCGAAAACATCTTGCAATTATATGGTCATGCGAAAACAATTGCCCACCCTCATTTCCCTTTGCATCAGGGTTTGACATCTATTCGACAGTGAGTAGTTTTAAGAACATAAACGTTCTTATAATAAAAGAATTAAGAAATTATATATATATATATATATATTGCAACGAATCACAGGATCATGATAGGCGGGGCAAGTTCATATATTACACAGACAATGGACATTCATATTACATTGGTAGATGGTTAAGTTGGGTTGTTATCAATTGTATTTAGTAAGGTTAAGGGTTTAGTTTAGAATAACTGTGCATTATTATTTATGGTTATTCATGTACTGTGTTAGTGGAAATGTGCGCGCGTGCGTGAGTGAGAAACGTTTCCCGGGCGGTGCGTGAAGTATAGGCCTATCGTTGTTTTGACATTAGCTGAACTGAGACATGTGTATCGCTACAATCCCTATACCTGTTGGACTATTGTTTACGTTCTTGTATATTATTAGTATGTAGGCAGTCATGCATGAGATACGAGTAGTCTGATTACCGCTATGCATGCTGTTACAAAGTAAATGCACTCTACTGCATGAAAAGTGCATGGTCACTTTTTACTAACCATGTGACTTCCATCCACCAATAGAATGCTGACTGGTGGTTGGAAATTTTCTTAAGCCTGTCGTTACACAGGCAGTTCTTCTACGCCTTCTACCGCGAACGGAACGTGCACTCCTTGTACAAGAATTCTACCGCTTGCAAGGTGTTGTAAAAACTATTCGTCGTTAGTGAAACGGGAAGACTCAGAACTGTGTGTGTAGTACATTTGCACACATCAGTGTTTTAACGCATTGTGCGTAAAATTACAAGCAGTTCTTCACTGCTGCTACCGCGAACGGTACATACAATCCTTGTACAAGACTCTACCGCTTGCAAGGATCTGTTAAGACTTTTCGGGGATAGTAACGTGTGTGACGCATAACAATTGATTTTATATCTTTACACACGATATTAATATTGTAATATTACGTGTGTAAGAAGTGAGTGTAACAGTATCATTAATTGTTACGCAATAGTTCCATCAAGACGTTTCCGTGCTAGTGCAAGATTTCCTCATAGGGTGGTCTGCTGATCGCGGTAGACCTTCGTATTCGCGAGAACACTTGAAGAAGCCGGAGAGGTATAAGCTCAATATACCGTTATTAGATTAAACTCACTGTCACCTGAGATATTACTTGGTCTTAAACTCTATATAAGTTTTGCGAGAAATAAAATCCGTAGTACCGTTGTGTGTGCGAAGTGTCGGATTCATCGTGGGAATTATAGGACATCAGCCCAGCTGTTATAGGGCATCAGCCCAGCTGTTATAGGACATCAGCCCAGCTGTTATAGGACACCTGCCCAGCTGTTACAGGACATCAGCCCAGCGGTTATAGGACATCAGCCCAGCGGTTATAGGACACCAGCCCAGCTGTTATAGGACACCAGCCCAGCTGTTATAGGACCAGCCCAGCTGTTACAGGACGCCAGCCCAGCTGTAAACGTTTCTGGTGAAACGTCTGTCATTTGTAAGCCACACCTGACGAACCATCTATACCGCAAAGACCGGCCCTTCTCTTCAACAACATCATCGCGGGAGTCTTCTTATGTAACGTATCACGTCTTGCGTATGAACATTATTTAACATTTTAAAAGAAAGACTCTATATCAAACATTACATTCTGTACATTTCAAATATACCATATAAACTATAACTTGTGTTTGTACAATAAATAATCTTAAACCCTCCAATATAGACTTGTAATTTAAAATACACATACTATCATATCCTATGCGCCAATAGTTTAGTAATTTGTGTTGTCGCATAGAGATATTTTGGCGCTTAGCAACGTAGGGCTCGGAAAATAGCGGAAATTTTACGCTATTATATATTTGTCTATGAATATAAAATTTGTTGGAAAAATCCGACGTATAAATATAATTAACATAAAAATTGTATGTGTGTTGTTCATATGAAAAGCTGAGGATATAATTTTTGAAGTGTGCATATTCTCTTGTATATCATATATGAACAGATTTTATCAGTATATTGGAGGTAGATTATTAGTTGTTGTATGTTAGATAAGGTATTTACATGTTGATGTTTTGAACTGCTTTCCGCGTGCATATAAACTGGTTACCATATGTTCAAATCTTGTTGTAATAATAATAACTTGCTTTGAGTATAAATTACTAAATTTTAAAGTAATTTGTGATCACTATGTCGAATAAAAAAGAGCTTATAGAATATTTAAGGGCCAGGTCACTTGATGATAAAACCATATCTGAGCATAGTAGAGCCGTTAGGCGGAAATTCTGGGATAGAATTGAAAGTAATATTAACGAGGCAACTCGCTTAGGGCATAGTATTTCGTTGTTCGATGTGGTCGGAGATATGGATGTTGCATGCAATTATATTGAAGATAACAGAAATGAAATTAGTAGTAACAACACTATTAATCTGGAACATACTTCAGGTAAGTGCTGTGATGAGGTGATATTTTATAATGTAACAGATATAGCATGCGAGAACCGTGAACGTATGATAGGATCTGAAGCTATCATGGATGCGGACAGTGTATGCATAACACATAAAAATTCCGAACCAGTAGTAGAGCCTGGAACTAGTATGGATACTAACGGTGCAGGTATTTATGACACATGGCCTGATGATGAGGTACTAGATGAATCTATATCAGGTACTGAGGTGTTTACGGAGGACGGAGAGGTGAATGATACTGGGGACAGTAAGGTGACAACAATTATGGTAAATAATAATGAACCGCCGCGTAATCAGTTTCATGTTCAAACACCACAAAATCAGCCGCAATCACAACAACATAAAAATACAACTCAGCAATTTAATACCAACTTATTAGCAACAGTTATTGAAAATGATTTAGTTGAAAAGCAGTTCAATCAATCAAGTATGAAAAATGTTAGTTATAAGAATGAAACTGTTATGTATGGCCTATATCCTGCCGAAATTAGGGATAATTTAGTATGTAATAATGATAATAGTAATAAACATGAGGGAAATATTAGGATTGAAAATTGCACCGACCTTATTGTCGAAGCAAAAATCAATGGTTATGGCGACGAGAGGTTGTCCGACAGTGGCACAGAAATATCGCTGTTGGACAAGCAGTTACGAAAGAGGTGTAAAAACCACTTTGAACAAATGCCGATTCTGCAGGTAAGTCACACAAGGATAAAATCAGGAGCGTGTGAGTCGCAGGTAATTGAAAAACAGGCAATTAAAGCAACATACGAACAGGGTACGGAAGTAGATGCGACCGTCCTTGGAGTAAAAAACTCGGGCATAATATTATTTAGGAAGTTGATAAATTGAATAAACGGCATGCTGCATTGGAAGTTCAGAAAGAATTATTGCCAGCTAAAGTTGATTGTCTACCTCACGTTATCAGACTGGGACGCTCGAAAGATAAGATAACGAATAACTCACCGACCCCCAAGGTTCAGTTAATGAGTTGCGAGATAAGGCAATTACGACGTATATTAAACAAATTCAAATCTGTATTTCCAAGTAAACGTGTGCGTTTCAAAACTGAGAAAATTTTATACAAAAAACTCAGAAATAAATGTCAGGATATAGGGGTAAGAATGTGTAGTGATTTAAATATGTCAAGTTCAGGTTTAAATGTTGTATGTAAGATGGCTCTGTGAATGAACAATAATCTAGTTTTGGTAAGGAATGTTGTCTGTGTACCCTGTGACCCTGCATAAGATTTCGTTATCTGTGTGTCAAGAACATGTGGGTTTGTTTTGGTTTGGAGGTTACCACGTGTCCTTTGATTTGATGCTTCTGTCAAAGTGACAGTTGGAAATGTTAGTATTAATTGGGGATGTTTATTTGATTTTAGTTCGAGGGTATTATTATTATTTCAGGATTAGGAAGTTGTTTTGGTATATAAAAAAAAAAAAAAAAAAAAAATTTTTTTATTTTTTGTTAGTTAACTAAAGAAAAAAAAAATTTTTTTTATGCGGGAAGGAGTTAATCCTGCAACGAATCACAGGATCATGATAGGCGGGGCAAGTTCATATATTACACAGACAATGGACATTCATATTATATTGGTAGATGGTTAAGTTGGGTTGTTATCAATTGTATTTAGTAAGGTTAAGGGTTTAGTTTAGAATAACTGTGCATTATTATTTATGGTTATTCATGTACTGTGTTAGTGGAAATGTGCGCGCGTGCGTGAGTGAGAAACGTTTTTCGGGGGGTGCGTGAAGTATATCGTTGTTTTGACATTAGCTGAACTGAGACATGTGTATCGCTACAATCCCTATACCTGTTGGACTATTGTTTACGTTCTTGTATATTATTAGTATGTAGGCAGTCATGCATGAGATACGAGTAGTCTGATTACCGCTATGCATGCTGTTACAAAGTAAATGCACTCTACTGCATGAAAAGTGCATGGTCACTTTTTACTAACCATGTGACTTCCATCCACCAATAGAATGCTGACTGGTGGTTGGAAATTTTCTTAAGCCTGTCGTTACACAGGCAGTTCTTCTACGCCTTCTACAGCGAACGGAACGTGCACTCCTTGTACAAGAATTCTACCGCTTGCAAGGTGTTGTAAAAACTATTCGTCGTTAGTGAAACGGGAAGACTCAGAACTGTGTGTGTAGTACATTTGCACACATCAGTGTTTTAACGCATTGTGCGTAAAATTACAAGCAGTTCTTCACTGCTGCTACCGCGAACGGTACATACAATCCTTGTACAAGACTCTACCGCTTGCAAGGATCTGTTAAGACTTTTCGGGGATAGTAACGTGTGTGACGCATAACAATTGATTTTATATCTTTACACACGATATTAATATTGTAATATTACGTGTGTAAGAAGTGAGTGTAACAGTATCATTAATTGTTACGCAATAGTTCCATCAAGACGTTTCCGTGCTAGTGCAAGATTTCCTCATAGGGTGGTCTGCTGATCGCGGTAGACCTTCGTATTCGCGAGAACACTTGAAGAAGCCGGAGAGGTATAAGCTCAATATACCGTTATTAGATTAAACTCACTGTCACCTGAGATATTACTTGGTCTTAAACTCTATATAAGTTTTGCGAGAAATAAAATCCGTAGTACCGTTGTGTGTGCGAAGTGTCGGATTCATCGTGGGAATTATAGGACATCAGCCCAGCTGTTATAGGACATCAGCCCAGCTGTTATAGGACATCAGCCCAGCTGTTATAGGACACCTGCCCAGCTGT
Organism: Magicicada septendecula; assembly: GCA_034769895.1. Taxonomy (NCBI): domain Eukaryota; kingdom Metazoa; phylum Arthropoda; class Insecta; order Hemiptera; family Cicadidae; genus Magicicada; species Magicicada septendecula. The sequence goes on from CM068369.1 coordinate 391,610,069, forward strand.
TACAGGACATCAGCCCAGCGGTTATAGGACATCAGCCCAGCGGTTATAGGACACCAGCCCAGCTGTTATAGGACACCAGCCCAGCTGTTATAGGACCAGCCCAGCTGTTACAGGACGCCAGCCCAGCTGTAAACGTTTCTGGTGAAACGTCTGTCATTTGTAAGCCACACCTGACGAACCATCTATACCGCAAAGACCGGCCCTTCTCTTCAACAACATCATCGCGGGAGTCTTCTTATGTAACGTATCACGTCTTGCGTATGAACATTATTTAACATTTTAAAAGAAAGACTCTATATCAAACATTACATTCTGTACATTTCAAATATACCATATAAACTATAACTTGTGTTTGTACAATAAATAATCTTAAACCCTCCAATATAGACTTGTAATTTGAAATACACATACTATCATATCCTATGCGCCAATAGTTTAGTAATTTGTGTTGTCGCAATATATATTACATTTAATATTTGTAAATAAATTTACTTCAAGATATACCTTTTTTTTCCTTATTAGGAACATGTTTCGGGTACTATCTTGTACCCATCCTCAGCCTTCCGGTTTTTTTGTCTGGTGAAGTACATATGTGTTGTTGTTGGTTGACTATTATTATTGTGGCTTCCTGTTGGCTTCTGGTATTTCAAATTGGTTTTATTGTGGGTGATTGTGGTGTATGTGTTAGTTTTTTGTGTATTTTCAATGTTGAGTGCTTTGAATATTGTGTCATGTTTTGTATTGATTTGTATTTGTCCAGGTATTAGTTTGTTTTCTGTTTTATGTTTGTATATTTGTAAATTTTCCCAAATTTTCATTATGGTGCCTTTGTGTGGTATATGTTTTATTAGTGTTACATTGGTTATGTCTGGGAATTCATGTCCTGTGTTTATTGCATGTGTGGCTAAATTGGATCTATATATTTCTGGTTGTTTGTATGCATTTAGGTGTTCAAAATAAGGTTTTTTCAGCTGTTTTTTTGTTTGTCCTATGTAACATTTATTGCAATCTTGGCATTCAATTTTGTATATGCCGTTAGTTGTTGTATTATCTTTGTACATGGGACAAACAAAAAAAAACAGCTGAAAAAACGTTATTTTGAACACCTAAATGCATACAAAAAACCAGAAATATATCAATCCAATTTAGCCACACATGCAATAAACACAGGACATGAATTCCCAGACATAACCAATGTAACACTAATAAAACATATACCACACAAAGGCACCATAATGAACATTTGGGAAAATTTACAAATATACAAACATAAAACTGAAAACAAACTAATACCTGAACAAATACAAATCAATACAAAACATGACACAATATTCAAAGCACTCAACATTGAAAATACACAAAAAACTAACACATACACCACAATCACACACAATGAAACCAATTTGAAATACCAGAAACCAACAGGAAGCCACAATAATAATAGTCAACCAACAACACATATGTACTTCACCAGACAAAAAAACCGGAAGGCTGAGGATGGGTACAAGATAGTACCCGAAACATGTTCCTAATAAGGAAAAAAAAAGGTATATCTTGAAGTAAATTTATTTATAAACATGAAATGTATTATATACATTAAGAAACGGACTGTAGCAGAAAGTGATTGAATATAAATTGCAACGTAATAAATTGCAAATTTAATTTAATTTAAATTTGTGGAGCCCCACGATCTTGGAGCACCAAATTTATGCAACGTTTCATATACATAAACAGGCGTGAACGATCTCACGTTCAAGATTGACAAATTCTTTAAACAATATAACATTTAAATTGGGTGTCAGGTGTATCTGCAATAAGAACTCTATGTAACTTGAAACGGTAATTAAAATTTATTTGATATTATAAAAAAATATGTGCACATGGCACTGACTTCGATTTTAAAACATTAGTTATTATTTGTTATTATGCCGTAAGGCTTAAGATATATACATCCTTACTGACTAAATATTCTATGCCACTAATTATTATACAAACGAAAAATCTCATTTTCAGACTACTCAGTCTATTAATATGTTTCAAAATGTCAATATTTAAATCTTTTTTTCTATATTGTAACGTACTCAAAATATTAATAGTTATTGTTTCTCAGTACTGTTTTCTCAGATACTAATTGTTTTCATTTAAATGCTTTGTAATCATTTTATATCATATTAATTTGTGCTCTTGTTACGTTAATCGTATTTCTAAAACATCTATGATTTTAACTCTACTATACAAGAAACATTGCTCTTATTTTTAAATAAAATATTAATGTCTTTAACTGTCTTTGAATTCTTTGTATGATTAAGATATGAATAAGTTGCCTATCACCTTATTGTCGTCAATCATAATCGATCATTTTTGTTCCATCGGTATTCGTCCTCGTCTCGCCTCCAGCGTCGGCTGTCTCTCTTCTCCTCTTGTCCAGCGTCGGCTGTCTCTCTCTCTGGAACTCTCCTCTTGTCCAGCGTCGTATCTCTCCCTGGAACTCTCCTCTTGTCCAGCGTCGTATCTCTCTCTGGAACTCTCCTCTTGTCCAGCGTCGTATCTCTCTCTGGAACTCTTCTCTTGTCCAGCGTCTTATCTCTCTCTGGAACTCTTCTCTTGTCTAGTGTCGAATCATTAATGGATCTTCTTAAGCAGTGCTGTTATTAATTAAAATGATTGTCTTTACAGCTTAGTTACGTATTTGTACGTAACTGGCAAATTTAAACTGTTTACGAAAAAAAAATAAATACGCCGTGCTGACGGGCATAAGCTCCCGCTGCACCGTGGATGATTCAAGAAAGAGAACCACTGTAGCTTGCGTGTCCGATTTATACCCATGTCTTGGTCGACACCCTGCAGTGGTACGAAATCGACATGTTAGAAACTGTCTCTGGCTTCAGTTCCCCCACTCTTTGTCAATTTCGCTATTTTTTATATTTCTGCGAATTGCAGAGTCCTGTAAGTGTACTCTTATACTTATCTTATAACTATTTTTACAACACATGTTCACTGTAATTTTGGACATTGCAACTTAACCCTTTCGATTTGTGCACAGTTATTTCACTATTGCACTTGTACGGTGTGTCACTTTCGCGTGGATTTCGTACACAGTATTTAGTAAATTTTATTACATTTTATGGTGCTTTTGGATTTTAATTCTTAATTCTAGTTTATGAATAATTGCGGAAAAACAGTAATTGTGCAATTATTCATCTTGGGGTGGCAATCTCGCCTGCAGAGACCTGCGTTCACACACACTAGCAAAATACTGGTGTACACACTTTCAGTTACATTTGTGTGTGTGTGCACGTCGATTCAGGTCGAAACACCTGTTCATATTTTTGTCTGAGTCAAGCTTGCAATCCCTAACATGCTTATTTCTAATATATTATTAATTATTGACAGTTTATTAAGTAAATTTAAATTTTTATATTTCATGCTCAGTACACCACTTATTTGTACTGTCGCATTATTCCTCTGCTTGGTATCAAAAAAAAATTTAATAAATTGATTTATTACAATTTTTTTTTAAATTAATTTATTTATTATTATTATTTGCAAAAAATGTAACAAATAATAAAGACTAGTATTCGTCATTTCACCCTTAATTGGAGTGTAAACAACTATCTTACCTCCCCTCTTCGTACGCTCACTGCTCGCGACCTTGTAGTAGGGTGGCTTTACAAACAGCTGATTTTACTGGTTTCATTGACCTCTGTTTTCATGTGTAGAACTTCCTAAATGACGTTGCGTGGAATTTACCAATTTCTTTCTTCTGTATCTCATCATATACGATGAAAGTGTTCTCTCCTACTTGCTGTCTTAATGTATACGGTCCATTATAAAGTCTGAAGAATTTCTTCGCCGTATTATCACACCGTTTTCCCACTGGATTTGCTTTGTGTATCTTTAGAGCAACTTTGGTTGTGGATCGCATAATTGGGTACAGTCGGACTGCCTTGGAAAACACATCGTAACATACCAATATGTGCTTCACACCTCGACTTGATCGTGGTAATGGTCCCAGAAAATCCACTGCAATTAGCTCTCCTTTGTCCTCCTTCTGTATTCCTACATATATGTGTAAATTCGGTCCTTAATTTGACATTATTTTACTCATACATTCTTACCTTCGCTTCTAATCTTCCTTAGCTCTTTTCTTAACCTGACATTACTTTATCTAATACATTAACATACATTACTTTTTATTACATTTCTTTAACATTACCTTTCTGATCGCTACTACTTTCTTGAAATACACTTCCGTAACAGAATACCCTTTTAGCTTGTAGTGTGTCGCATGATCGGTTACAGAGGAACTGTCTTGGAAAACAACGATATTTTTCTCGAAGTCCTTAATCCTAAGTAGTCTCTGCAATTATGACTTTTCACTCTCGCTTTCTTCTGTGTCCTTGTATCTCCATTAAGTGTTCCCTTGATCAGTCGTTCTAACTATTATGGCAATTATTGCTCATCTTAATCATTTCTTCATATTTATAACATATCAATAATAACATTCCTTACCATTTCTTCATATTAATAACATAAATAACATCTTTTACCAATATTTTCTTAAATATTTCTCTACACATTTCATTCCTTACCATCACTAATACAATTCTTAATTAACCCTTTCTTATATTATTACACATATTATTTCTTATTATTAATAATTAATAGTTATATTATTTTATTTTAAAAATAATTATTCATTCCATTCGGGTATTGGGTTCAGTGTGTAGTTGGAACTGACACCCTTCATTAAACAATTGGTTGTTGTACACAGGAAATTCATTGTGTTCACCTTCGTGTAGACAACGTCGGCGTTCCATTGTATTATCCCCTCGTTTGTGTGCGTACTTACCTTGTGAACGTTTGTTTTGATCGTATAAGTCACCTGTTCATAGAGCAATGTTTTCATCTTGCCTGTCGGCCACTTAAAATCTACTCTCTTTCTCTCGTTACAAATGCTTCGCTCTTTCTCCATTCTCTCGTCCCTAGTTTGGTTGAGTGAATTTACCTGAACAGCTGTCGACGGTTTTTTCATTCGTCGTTTATGATAACCTCTGTAGTTTTCATACTTACAGTTATAATTATCGTGCGTATATCTAACATCATACTTACCACAATTTTGCGTAGTGTTTCGTCTAGATAACTTACCACGTTCCTTGTTATACCTACAGTGATATTTATCTCCGTAAGTGTAGTGCCTTAAGTGTTTCACCTTATGTGACTTTCTAGTGTGTGTGTGACTTACAATTGGAATATCGCTATTAATAAGGTATGTTTTATTAACCTTTATTTGCTTCTCCTCCTTAATGTTAATTACTTTTTTATAATTATCGTTAGTAATTACACATGTTTTTCAATTTGTATGAATTCTTCACATACTATCTTTTCACATATTAGCTCCGTTTGTTTATTAATTATTCCACAGACATTTTCTGCGATCGTGTCAATACGTCTGTTTGTATTAAAAATTTTTTCTGTTAACTGCGCATTACTGTCAATTATACTTTGTTTTATTTCAATATTATCAATTTTTAACTCTTCTAGACTCTCTGTAATTTTTATGGTGTTCTGTCTAAAATTTTCGGACTGTAGCTCTAATTTATTTTCTAAACTTTCTGTTTGTTTCTTATTAGATTCTTTTAATTCGCCTATTCTAGCATTTAAATTTTCTGTCTGTTTATTTAAATTTTCTGTCTGTTTTGTGCATAATTCATCGACCCAGGCACGCATCATCATCTGGAATGCTTCGACGTCTAAATTTCCTGGAGTCGTCATGTTGAAGTATTATTAAAATATTTATTTAATAGTAATTCTTTAAAAATTATTATTGATAACCGTTCCCTACTTATTTATTTATTTCTGTATTTTTATTAATAGTTATTATTAATACTCATTACAGTTACACCTGTTACATAGACAACAATATTACTTGTGGGCGCCAGCTGTGTGATTACACAACAATTAACATTACATTCAGTTACAGTTTAATATAAATAATAATTACATATTATACACTTTTCATTTAACACACTCTTTATATTTTTAGAGCAACCATTTAGCTACATAAAAAAATTTTAATAGTTAAATGATGGGGATCGGGTCATACATTCATGATCTACAATTTATGTCACAAATTGTTGTACATAAATTTAGGCATGTCGTGCCCCACGTGCAGGGCGACATTCTATGCAACGTAATAAATTGCTAATTTAATTTAATTTAAATTTGTGGAGCCCCACGATCTTGGAGCACCAAATTTATGCAACGTTACATATACATAAACAGGCGTGAACGATCTCACGTTCAAGATTGACAAATTCTTTAAACAATATAACATTTAAATTGGGTGTCATGTGTATCTGCAATAAGAACTCTATGTAACTTGAAACGGTAATTAAAATTTATTTGATATTATAAAAAAATATGTGCACATGGCACTGACTTCGATTTTAAAACATAAGTTATTATTTGTTATTATGCCGTAAGGCTTAAGATATATACATCCTTACTGCCTAATTTTCTATGCTACTAATTATTATATAAAAGAAAAATCTCATTTTCAGACTACTCAGTCTATTAATATGTTTCAAAATGTCAATATTTAAATCTTTTTTTCTATATTGTAACGTACTCAAAATATTAATAGTTAGTGTTTCTCAGTACTGTTTTCTCAAATACTAATTGTTTTCATTTAAATGTTTTTTAATCATTTTATATCATATTAACTTGAGCTCTTGTTTCGTTAATCGTATTTCTAAAACATCTATGATTTTAACTCTACTATACAAGAAACATTGCTCTTATTTTTGAATAAAATATTAATGTCTTTAACTGTCTTTGAATTCTTTGTATGATTAAGATATGAATACGTTGTCTATCACCTTATTGTCGTCAATCATACCCGATCATTTTTGTTCCATCGGTATTCGTCCTCGTCTCGCCTGCAGCGTCGGCTGTCTCTCTTCTCCTCTTGTCCAGCGTCGGCTGTCTCTCTCTCTCTGGCACTCTCCTCTTGTCCAGCGTCGTATCTCTCCCTGGAACTCTCCTCTTGTCCAGCGTCGTATCTCTCTCTGGAACTCTTCTCTTGTCCAGCGTCGTATCTCTCACTGGAACTCTTCTCTTATCTAGTGTCGAATCATTAATGGATCTTCTTAAGCAGTGCTGTTATTAATTAAAATTATTGTCTTCACAACTTAGTTACGTATTTGTACGTAACTGGCAAATTTAAACTGTTTACGAAAAAAAAAATAAATACGCCGTGCTGACGGGCATAAGCTCCCGCTGCATCGTGGATGATTCAAGAAAGAGAACCACTGTAGCTTGCGTGTACTATTTATACCCATGTCTTGGTCGACACCCTGCAGTGGTACGAAATCGACATGTTAGAAACTGTCTCTGGCTTCAGTTCCCCCACTCTTTGTCAATTTCGCTATTTTTTATATTTCTGAGAATTGGAGAGTCCTGTAAGTATACTCTTATACTTATCTCATAACTATTTTTACAACACATGTTCACTGTAGTTTTGGACATTGCAACTTAACCCTTTTGATTTGTACACAGTTATTTCACTATTGCACTTGTACGGTGTGTCACTTTCGCGTGGATTTCGTACACAGTATTTAGTAAATTTTATTACATTTTATGGTGCTTTTGGATTTTAATTCTTAATTCTAGTTTATGAATAATTACGGAAAAACAGTAATTGTGCACTTATTCATCTTGGGGTGGCAAACTCGAATGCAGAGACCTGCGTTCACACACACTAGCAAAATACTGGTGTACACACTTTCAGTTACATTTGTGTGTGTGTGCACGTCGATTCAGGTCGAAACACCTGTTCATATTTTTGTCTGAGTCAAGCTTGCAATCCCTAACATGCTTATTTCTAATATATTATTAATTATTGACAGTTTATTAAGTAAATTTAAATTTTTATATTTCATGCTCAGTACACCACTTATTTGTACTGTCGCATTATTCCTCTGCTTGGTATCAAAAAAAATTTAATAAATTGATTTATTACAATTTTTTTTTAAATTAATTTATTTATTATTATTATTTGCAAAAAATGTAACAAATAATAAAGAATAGTATTCGTCATTTCACCCTTAATTGGAGTGTAAACAACTATCTTACCTCCCCTCTTCGTACGCTCACTGCTCGCGACCTTGTAGTAGGGTGGCTTTACAAACAGCTGATTTTACTGGTTTCATTGACCTCTGTTTTCATGTGTAGAACTTCCTAAATGACGTTGCGTGGAATTTACCAATTTCTTTCTTCTGTATCTCATCATATACGATGAAAGTGTTCTCTCCTACTTGCTGTCTTAATGTATACGGTCCATTATAAAGTCTGAAGAATTTCTTCGCCGTATTATCACACCGTTTTCCCCCTGGATTTGCTTTGTGTATCTTTAGAGCAACTTTGGTTGTGGATCGCATAATTGGGTACAGTCGGACTGCCTTGGAAAACACATCGAAACATACCAATATGTGCTTCACACCTCGACTTGATCGTGGTAATGGTCCCAGAAAATCCACTGCAATTAGCTCTCCTTTGTCCTCCTTCTGTATTCCTACATATATGTGTAAATTCGGTCCTTAATTTGACATTATTTTACTCATACATTCTTACCTTCGCTTCTAATCTTCCTTAGCTCTTTTCTTAACATGACATTACTTTATCTAATACATTAACATACATTACTTTTTATTACATTTCTTTAACATTACCTTTCTGATCGCTACTACTTTCTTGAAATACACTTCCGTAACAGAATACCTTTTAGCTTGTAGTGTGTCGCATGATCGGTTACAGAGGAACTGTCTTGGAAAACAACGATATTTTTCTCGAAGTCCTTAATCCTAAGTAGTCTCTGCCCTTATGACTTTTCACTCTCGCTTTCTTCTGTCTCCTTGTATCTCCATTAAGTGTTCGCTTGATCAGTCGTTCTAACTATTATGGCAATTATTGCTCATCTTAATCATTTCTTCATATTTATAACATATCAATAATAACATTCCTTACCATTTCTTCATATTAATAACAACAATAACATCTTTTACCAATATTTTCTTAAATATTTCTCTACACATTTCATTCCTTACCATCACTAATACAATTCTTAATTAACCCTTTCTTATATTATTACACATATTATTTCTTATTATTAATAATTAAGAGTTATATTATTTTATTTTAAAAATAATTATTCATTCCATTCGGGTATTGAGTTCAGTGTGTAGTTGGAACTGACACCCTTCATTATACAATTGGTTGTTGTACACAGGAAATTCATTGTGTTCACCCTCGTGTAGACAACGTCGGCGTTCCATTGTATTATCCCCTCGTATGTGTGCGTACTTACCTTGTGAACGTTTGTTTTGATCGTATAAGTCACCTGTTCATAGAGCAATGATTTCATCTTGCCTGTCGGCCACTTAAAATCTACTCTCTTTCTCTCGTTACAAATGCTTCGCTCTTTCTCCATTCTCTCGTCCCTAGTTTGGTTGAGTGAACTTACCTGAACAGCTGTCGACGGTTTTTTCATTCGTCGTTTATGATAACCTCTGTAGTTTTCATACTTACAGTTATAATTATCGTGCGTATATCTAACATCATACTTACCACAATTTTGCGTAGTGTTTCGTCTAGATAACTTACTACGTTTCTTGTTATACCTACAGTGATATTTATCTCCGTAAGTGTAGTGCCTTAAGTGTTTCACCTTATGTGACTTTCTAGTGTGTGTGTGACTTACAATTGGAATATCGCTATTAATAAGGTATGTTTTATTAACCTTTATTTGCTTCTCCTCCTTAATGTTAATTACTTTTTTATAATTATCGTTAGTAATTACACATGTTTTTCAATTTGTATGAATTCTTCACATACTATCTTTTCACATATTAGCTCCGTTTGTTTATTAATTATTCCACAGACATTTTCTGCGATCGTGTCAATACGTCTGTTTGTATTAAAAATTTTTTCAGTTAACTGCGCATTACTGTCAATTATACTTTGTTTTATTTCAATATTATCAATTTTTAACTCTTCTAGACTCTCTGTAATTTTTATGGTGTTCTGTCTAAAATTTTCGGACTGTAGCTCTAATTTATTTTCTAAACTTTCTGTTTGTTTCTTATTAGATTCTTTTAATTCGTCTATTCTAGCATTTAAATTTTCTGTCTGTTTATTTAAATTTTCTGTCTGTTTTGTGCTTAATTCATCGACCCAGGCACGCATCATCATCTGGAATGCTTCGACGTCTAAATTTCCTGGAGTCGTCATGTTGAAGTATTATTAAAATATTTATTTAATAGTAATTCTTTAAAAATTATTATTGATAACCGTTCCCTACTTATTTATTTATTTCTGTATTTTTATTAATAGTTATTATTAATACTCATTACAGTTACACCTGTTACATAGACAACAATATTACTTGTGGGCGCCAGCTGTGTGATTACACAACAACTAACATTACATTCAGTTACAGTTTAATATAAATAATAATTACGTATTATACATTTTTCATTTAACACACTCTTTATATTTTTAGAGCAACCATTTAGCTACATAAAAAAATTTTAATAGTTAAATGATGGGGATCGAGTCATACATTCATGATCTACAATTTATGTCACAAATTTTTGTACATAAATTTAGGCATGTCGTGCCCCACGTGCAGGGCGACATCCTATGCAACGTAATAAGTTTATAATTTAATTTAATTTAAATTTGTGGAGCCTCACGATCTTGGAGTACCAAATTTATGCAACGTTACATATACATAAACAGGCGTGAAAGATCTCACGTTCAAGATTGACAAATTCTTTAAACAATATAACATTTAAATTGGGTGTCAGGTGTATCTGCAATAAGAACTCTATGTAACTTGAAACGGTAATTAAAATTTATTTGATATTATAAAAAAATATGTGCACATGGCACTGACTTCGATTTTAAACATTAGTTATTATTTGTTATTATGCCGTAAGGCTTAAGATATATACATCCTTACTGCCTAATTTTCTATGCTACTAATTATTATATAAAAGAAAAATCTCATTTTCAGACTACTCAGTCTATTAATATGTTTCAAAATGTCAATATTTAAATCTTTTTTTCTATATTGTAACGTACTCAAAATATTAATAGTTAGTGTTTCTCAGTACTGTTTTCTCAAATACTAATTGTTTTCATTTAAATGTTTTGTAATCATTTTATATCATACTAACTTGAGCTCTTGTTTCGTTAATCGTATTTCTAAAACATCTATGATTTTAACTCTACTATACAAGAAACATTGCTCTTATTTTTAAATAAAATATTAATGTCTTTAACTGTCTTTGAATTCTTTGTATGATTAAGATATGAATACGTTGTCTATCACCTTATTGTCGTCAATCATACCCGATCATTTTTGTTCCATCGGTATTCGTCCTCGTCTCGCCTCCAGCGTCGGCTGTCTCTCTTCTCCTCTTGTCCAGCGTCGGCTGTCTCTCTCTCTGGAACTCTCCTCTTGTCCAGCGTCGTATCTCTCCCTGGAACTCTCCTCTTGTCCAGCGTCGTATCTCTCTCTGGAACTCTCCTCTTGTCCAGCGTCGTATCTCTCTCTGGAACTCTTCTCTTGTCCAGCGTCGTATCTCTCACTGGAACTCTTCTCTTATCCAGTGTCGAATCATTAATGGATCTTCTTAAGCAGTGCTGTTAATTATTAAAATGATTGTCTTTACAGCTTAGTTACGTATTTGTACGTAACTGGCAAATTTAAACTGTTTACGAAAAAAAAATAAATACGCCGTGCTGACGGGCATAAGCTCCCGCTGCACCGTGGATGATTCAAGAAAGAGAACCACTGTAGCTTGCGTGTCCTATTTATACCCATGTCTTGGTCGACACCCTGCAGTGGTACGAAATCGACATGTTAGAAACTGTCTCTGGCTTCAGTTCCTCCACTCTTTGTCAATTTCGCTATTTTTTATATTTCTGCGAATTGCAGAGTCCTGTAAGTATACTCTTATACTTATCTCATAACTATTTTTACAACACATGTTCACTGTAGTTTTGGACATTGCAACTTAACCCTTTCGATTTGTACACAGTTATTTCACTATTGCACTTGTACGGTGTGTCACTTTCGCGTGGTTTTCGTACACAGTATTTAGTAAATTTTATTACATTTTATGGTGCTTTTGGATTGTAATTCTTAATTCTAGTTTATGAATAATTACGGAAAAACAGTAATTGTGCACTTATTCATCTTGGGGTGGCAAACTCGCCTGCAGAGACCTGCGTTCACACACACTAGCAAAATACTGGTGTACACATTTTCAGTTACATTTGTGTGTGTGTGCACGTCGATTCAGGTCGAAACACCTGTTCATATTTTTGTCTGAGTCAAGCTTGCAATCCCTAACATGCTTATTTCTAATATATTATTAATTATTTACAGTTTACTAAGTAAATTTAAATTTTTATATTTCATGCTCAGTACACCACTTATTTGTATTGTCGCATTATTCCTCTGCTTGGTATCAAAAAAAAATTTAATAAATTTATTTACTACAATTTTTTTATTTATTATTATTATTACGTGCAAAAAAATGTAACAAAAAATAAAGTATAGTATTCGTCATTTCACCCTTAATTGGAGTGTAAACAACTGTCTTTCCTCCCCTCTTCGTACGCTCACTGCTCGCGACCTTGTAGTAGGGTGGCTTTACAAACAGCTGATTTTACTGGTTTCATTGACCTCTGTTTTCATGTGTAGAACTTCCTAAATGACGTTGCGTGGAATTTACCAATTTCTTTCGTCTGTATCTCATCATATACGATGAAAGTGTTCTGTCCTACTTGCTGGCTTAATGTATACGGTCCATTATAAAGTCTGAAGAATTTCTTCGCCGTATTATCACTGTTTTCCCACTGGTTTTGCTTTGTGTATCTTTAGAACAACTTTGGTTGTGGATCTCATAATTGGGTACAGTCGGACTGCCTTGGAAAACACATCGTTACATACCAATATGTGTTGCACACCTCGACTTGATCGTGGGAATGTTCCCAGAAAATCCCCTGCAATTAGCTCTCCTTTGTCCTCCTTCTGTATTCCTACATATGTGTGTAAATTCGGTCCTTAATTTTACATTATCTTACTCTTACATTCTTACCTTCGTTTCTAATCACCCTTAGCTCTTTTCTTAACATGACATTACTTTATCTAATACATTAACATTCATTACTTTTTATTACATTTCTTTAACATTACCTTTCTGATCGCTACTACTTTCTTGAAATACACTTCCGTAACAGAATACCCTTTTAGCTTGTAGTGTGTCGCATGATCGGTTACAGAGGAACTGTCTTGGAAAACAACGATATTTTTCTCGAAGTCCTTAATCCTAAGTAGTCTCTGCCCTTATGACTTTTCACTCTCGCTTTCTTCTGTGTCCTTGTATCTCCATTAAGTGTTCGCTAGATCAGTCGTTCTAACAATTATGGCAATTATTGCTCATCTTAATCATTTCTTCATATTTATAACATATCAGTAATAACATTCCTTACCATTTCTTCATATTAATAACAACAATAACATCTTTTACCATTACTTTCTTAAATATTTCTCTACACATTTCATTCCTTACCATCACTAATACAATTCTTAATTAACCCTTTCTTATATTATTACACATATTATTTCTTATTATTAAAAATTAATAGTTATATTATTTTATTTTAAAAATAATTATTCATTCCATTCGGGTATTGAGTTCAGTGTGTAGTTAGAACTGACACCCTTCATTATACAATTGGTTGTTGTACACAGGAAATTCATTGTGTTCACCCTCGTGTAGACAACGTCGGCGTTCCATTGTATTATCCCCTCGTATGTGTGCGTACTTACCTTGTGAACGTTTGTTTTGGTCGTATAAGTCACCTGTTCATAGAGCAATGTTTTCATCTTGCCTGTCGGCCACTTAAAATCTACTCCCTTTCTCTCGTTACAAATGCTTCGCTCTTTCTCCATTCTCTCGTCCCTAGTTTGGTTGAGTGAACTTACCTGAACAGCTGTCGACGGTTTTTTCATTCGTCGTTTATGATAGCCTCTGTAGTTTTCATACTTACAGTTATAATTATCGTGCGTATATGTAACATCATACTTACCACAATTTTTGTGTAGTGTTTCGTCTAGATAACTTACTACGTTTCTTGTTATACCTACAGTGATATTTATCTCCGTAAGTGTAGTGCCTTAAGTGTTTCACCTTATGTGACTTACTAGTGTGTGTGTGACTTACAATTGGAATATCGCTATTAATAAAGTACGTTTTATTAACCTTTATTTGCTTCTCCTCCTTAATGTTAATTACTTTTTTATAATTATCGTTAGTAATTACACATGTATTTTCAATTTGTATGAATTCTTTACATACTATCTTTTCACATATTAGCTCCGTTTGTTTATTAATTATTCCACAGGCATTTTCTGCGATCGTGTCAATACGTCTGTTTGTATTAACAATTTTTTCAGTTAACTGCGCGTTACTGTCAATTATACTTTCTTTTATTTCAATATTATCAATTTTTAACTCTTCTAGACTCTCTGTAATTTTTATGGTGTCCTGTCTAAAATTTTCGGACTGTAGCTCTAATTTATTTTCTAAACTTTCTGTTTGTTTCTTATTAGATTCTTTTAATTCGTCTATTCTAGCATTTAAATTTTCTGTCTGTTTATTTAAATTTTCTGTCTGTGTTGTGCATAATTCATCGACCCAGGCACGCATCATCATATGGAATGCTTCGACGTCTAAATTTCCTGGAGTCGTCATGTTGAAGTATTATTAAAATATTTATTTAATAGTAATTCTTTAAAAATTATTATTGATAACCGTTCCCTACTTATTTATTTATTTCTGTATTTTTATTAATAGTTATAATTAATACTCATTACAGTTACACCTGTTACATAGACAACAATATTATTTGTGGGCGCCGGCAGTGTGATAGCACAACAATTAACATTACATTCAGTTACTGTTTAATGTAAATAATAATTACATATTATACATTTTTCATTTAACACACTCTTTATATTTTTAGAGCAACCATTTAGCTACATAAAAAAATTTTAATAGTTAAATGATGGGGATCGGGTCATACATTCATGATCTACAATTTATGTCACAAATTTTTGTACATAAATTTAGGCATGTCGTGCCCCACGTGCAGGGCGACATCCTATGCAACGTAATAAATTTATAATTTAATTTAATTTAAATTTGTGGAGCCCCACGATCTTGGAGTACCAAATTTATGCAACGTTACATATACATAAACAGGCGTGAAAGATCTCACGTTCAAGATTGTCAAATTCTTTAAACAATATAACATTTAAATTGGGTGTCAGGTGTATCTGCAATAAGAACTCTATGTAACTTGAAACCGTAATTAAAATTTATTTGATATTATAAAAAAATATATATGCACATGGCACTGACTTCGATTTTAAAACATTAGTTATTATTTGTTATTATGCCGTAAGGCTTAAGATATATACATCCTTACTGACTAAATATTCTATGCTACTAATTATTATATAAAAGAAAAATCTTATTTTCAGACTACTCAGTCTATTAATAAGTTTCAAAATGTCAATATTTATATCTTTTTTTCTATATTGTAACGTACTCAAAATATTAATAGTTATTGTTTCTCAGTACTGTTTTCTCAGATACTAATTGTTTTCATTTAAATGCTTTGTAATCATTTTATATCATATTAATTTGTGCTCTTGTTACGTTAATCGTATTTCTAAAACATCTATGATTTTAACTCTACTATACAAGAAACATTGCTCTTATTTTTAAATAAAATATTAATGTCTTTAACTGTCTTTGAATTCTTTGTATGATTAAGATATGAATAAGTTGTCTATCACCTTATTGTCGTCAATCATACTCGATCATTTTTGTTCCATCGGTATTCGTCCTCGTCTCGCCTCCAGCGTCGGCTGTCTCTCTTCTCCTCTTGTCCAGCGTCGGCTGTCTCTCCCTCTGGAACTCTCCTCTTGTCCAGCGTCGTATCTCTCCCTGGAACTCTCCTCTTGTCCAGCGTCGTATCTCTCTCTGGAACTCTCCTCTTGTCCAGCGTCGTATCTCTCTCTGGAACTCTTCTCTTGTCCAGCGTCTTATCTCTCTCTGGAACTCTTCTCTTGTCTAGTGTCGAATCATTAATGGATCTTCTTAAGCAGTGCTGTTATTAATTAAAATGATTGTCTTTACAGCTTAGTTACGTATTTGTACGTAACTGGCAAATTTAAACTGTTTACGAAAAAAAAATTAATACGCCGTGCTGACGGGCATAAGCTTCCGCTGCACCGTGGATGATTCAAGAAAGAGAACCACTGTAGCTTGCGTGTCCTATTTATACCCATGTCTTGGTCGACACCCTGCAGTGGTACGAAATCGACATGTTAGAAACTGTCTCTGGCTTCAGTTCCCCCACTCTTTGTCAATTTCGCTATTTTTTATATTTCTGCGAATTGCAGAGTCCTGTAAGTGTACTCTTATACTTATCTTATAACTATTTTTACAACACATGTTCACTGTAATTTTGGACATTGCAACTTAACCCTTTCGATTTGTGCACAGTTATTTCACTATTGCACTTGTACGGTGTGTCACTTTCGCGTGGTTTTCGTACACAGTATTTAGTAAATTTTATTACATTTTATGGTGCTTTTGGATTTTAATTCTTAATTCTAGTTTATGTATAATTACGGAGAAACAGTAATTGTGCAATTATTCATCTTGGGGTGGCAAACTCGCCTGCAGAGACCTGCGTTCACACACACTAGCAAAATACTGGTGTACACACTTTCAGTTACATTTGTGTGTGTGTGCACGTCGATTCAGGTCGAAATACCTGTTCATATTTTTGTCTGAGTCAAGCTTGCAATCCCTAACATGCTTATTTCCAATATATTATTAATTATTGACAGTTTATTAAGTAAATTTAAATTTTTATATTTCATACTCAGTACATCACTTATTTGTACTGTCACATTATTCCTCTGCTTGGTATCAAAAAAAAATTGAATAAATTTATTTATTACAATTTTTATTTATTTATTTATTTATTATTACTATTTGCAAAAAAAAAGGTTACAAATAATAAAGAATATATTATTAATTATTTACAGTTTATTAAGTAAATTTAAATTTTTATATTTCATGCTCAGTACATCACTTATTTGTACTGTCGCTATATATATATATATATATATATATATATATATATATATATATATGAATGAATACTTTATAAACAGAATTGATTCTTTACAAAAGACAACTCGTTTCACCGCCATAAAAAAATTTAAAAGGTACTGTCTGAACACAAACATTGTTTTCAACAGACTACTTATACAAATGTTACTTATCATTTTATAAGAATGTATGGTATTATGGTTTTTACATATTGTAGTATTTAGTAATTTGTACGATATTGTAACGAATAATATTACAGTATTATTACTTATACCGTAACGAGTAATTATATATGATACGATACTTAATATGACGTATTGACGTAATGTATTGACGTAATCAATATTAATAAATATTTCCATTTTTTAACGTACCGTCTTCGAACACGATCTTCCTTGTAACAAAATTGTGCTTGTACAAGGGTTTCAAATCTGTTAAGTACGATTATAATAAATGTAATAATTTAAATAATTTCTAGTACGTACATACAGTTTTACGTACAAGTAAGAATAAAAATCTAATTATTTATTCTCAAAAAAAAAAATATATACCTAAACACAGATTGCCGCTACGTGGACGTGCGTGATGTAACTTTTACATTATATACTGTAGTGTTACACGTCGCTGGCGTTAAGAAAGTAACCCGATGCTTTGTTCTTTTCTGTGTCACACAATTAGCAATCAAGGGAAACGCTAATTCATGAGAAATACTACACTAACAGCTAAGTGTTTACATCTGTTATCAGAGAAATTGCATTTCCTCTTTGACCCGGGTTTGAGATTTGGCTTACAAGCACCCCAAACGTAATCTGAGCTCAGCCTTTTTTGTTGTTAAATCGACATTCCTAATACTGTAGTGTCTTTCTAATATTTATAGAAAACAATTGTATATTAACAGTAAATGAATGAATAAAATATTTTTTCTGTCATAATCGACAACATTGTTATCATAAATATTTGTAATAAATATTGTATTTTATTACAATAAACAATACACAATAAACAATAAACACTTAAACAAGTTCAGTTAATAATCACATTTCAGACAGTGTTTAGAACAAATTTTTTCTACCACACTTTAGTATTAATATTTTTAATTTTCTTTGTAAAACTTCATATTTGTTTCACAAATTAGATTAATTATTTACTTTGAGTTTGGATAAAGCCATGTAAACTTTCAAAAGTTTTAAAAACTAGTATAAATTTCATAATATTTAAATAAATGCTTTAAGTCATTCGGCGGGATTAATGTGTGTAAAAATTCAATTGAAAAAAACTAAAAATTTTTGCAAATGAAGAATTTTGTCAAGATGCTATGACCTGAGAAAAAGTAAACCACCAATGACATGAATATAGCGGTACAGTGTACAACAACTATACGTCATGGAAAACGTAGTCTATAAGATATATAGTTAAACGAGCAAAATGAGTACTCAATTTTGACTCGACCGTTTGGCACCATTTGTCTTTCTGTCTATCTATATGTCTATTTGGAGTATGTCTAACGATAACTTCTGAACGCATCAACCAATTTTCGTAAAACTTGATATGCGTGAGCATGCGTTTGCCCTACAGAAACCTATTGTCTTTTAAGATTGATCCCTACAAAAATAGGAGACAATTATGTGCGGGGTCAAAATAACTGAAAGCAGTGTTAGGTTTTGGCAATTTTAAAATGCTGTAGCCCCAAGATCTAAAAAAATATTTGAAAATTTGAAAAAAATTTAAAAAATCCAGCCGTTTTATTTTGTTTTTATATAGTATCCAAGTCACTTTTTCACAATAATTTAATTACCTTGTATCCGTCAGTGACTTCGTTCTAGCGTTTTTTATATAGACGCGTTTCGTGACATGTGTCACATCATCAGTAATCCTCGTTAAATGTTAAAATTCACATAAAACACATAAAAACACATTTGCACACATATTTACTAAATATGCGCACGCATAGGCGAGCGAACACACACACACTAATGTGGCTCGGCTACTACACGCGCGGTCGGACCGGTCCAACGGAGCCGAAATTACATCGTGTTATGTGTGTGTCGTTATTGTAATTTAGTAAATAAATGCAAATGTGTTTTTATGTGTTTTATGTGAATTTTAACATTTGACGAGGATTACTGATGATGTGACACATGTCACAAAACGCGTCTATATAAAAAACGCTGGAACGAAGTCACTGACGGATACAAGGTAATTAAATCCAGCAGGGTGTCACACTAAAAAGAATTGTAATCCAAATTTGAATGTTTGGCATTTTTAGTGTTTATTGTATGCTCTACAGTTGTTACAGTACTAAAAAAATTATAAATAAATGGCGATTTTAATAACTTTTTCCAGAATTAAAGAATTAACTAATATCGAAATGTATGTAATAATAAATATACTTCATTCAAAATAGTAAGCGAGTTTTGCAGTTCAAGGAGCATACTTTTTCCGCTAATCGGAATAATTTTTTATAGTGGTGTGCAACGGTGATAATTCTGTTTGTGATTATAACCACTAACACAACTTTCTTCATTAAACTTAAAATCTACAGTCACGAAACAAGACTCGCACGTATTTGCCGAAGATTTAACAACTAAGACTACAAAAAAATATAATATTGACTTGCACTTCACTGTTTCAATACACTCACACAGAGAGACCCGAAATATGCGCACGCATAGGCGAGCGAACACACACACACACACACACACACATGTACTATGGAAAATTCAAACAATTATTTTATTTCAAGACACGCCGCTTTGATGAGTTCCCCCTGAAGCTCGACGGCGGAGCATAGTCGAATAATGTTAGACGTGTAGGGGAGAGAACTCGTCTTCCAGCCTGTCGACGTTTCGACGTTTCCTCGGACGAAGTTTCCCGTCCCAGATCAGCTATAAAGTTGTTGAGTTGTTAAACACATTATGTGTATGCCTTCACATACTACAGTCAAATTACATTCTAAGCTTAAAGCAGAAGTAAGTTAATTTTAATAACCTCACATATTCCGTAAAATATTTTTTGTAAAATGCTTAATGTTATATTGTATATAATTGCATTGTAAGGAGTAATGCAAATTATTAAAAAATGCAATTATAATAAAAATGTGTTTAATTTAAATAAAAATTAATATATAAATTTAGTATTAAAACTTTAATTAAATGATCCGTATTTATATTAGTATTTAAAATTAGCTTAAGAAGTATTTAAAAACTCCATCAAACATGTTATGTAGTTTATACGTACCAAAATAAATTCATACCAGTCATATATTTGTTAATACTATATTGCCTTTATACGTATACTGCACCGTAATAAGAAAAATAAAATTATTTGGTTCTAAAATGTAATATTAAAATTAACAAATACGTCAGCAAAATACTGTTAAAATTATGCTTGCACAAGTAAGAAGAAAACAATTAACTGGTTTCGGCATGCATTTATTAAATTATAAATTATAAAAAAACATGAGGTTAAACTTTTATAATTTTTAATATTTTTTGTTTATAATGCACGTGTCGTTTTTATTTTCTAGCAGCCTCGTATATACATTTCAGGAAAAATACTAATTGTATGTGCAGAGTCAACTACACACGTAAAGTCCAAGTAACATGGTATGTACTGATTCATGAGTCATGTTTTGGCAGATATGTGCAAGCTGATTCCCTAATTTTTTGTCTGTGGACATGTTCCGGGGTATTATAAAACATCATAAAGTTTGATAATGATGGTAATAACGTGCACTATCACCATTTTTCTTATATCTGCAACAATAACTTCGATTAGTTACTTAACTGGATCTACTAATTGCTTTATAATCGCGTTCACATAATTATATAGTGTAACATAAACAGTACAGTTTCCGTTATTGAGTTAGGCGTATTTAGACAAGCAATGCGGTTGTCAGTTAGAACTTGCTGCCACATTTATCGCAAGAGTATGTAACTGGTTAACTAATATAAAGACTTATTTGCTTTCACAGTATTTTGTTTAATACTGCACAGCGAGCAGAACAAATTGTTTGCGTAATCCAAAATTTATTATGTGTAGCCGACTTTACGAACACCCGTCTCTCATACTAAAACAAACATTTCGCCAGTTCTATGTTTATATCAAACAATAATAAAACGTATAAGTGTCGCTTGAAACTCCCACTTGCTTTTTCAGCATAAAACACTTCTGTGGCCTCCAAAAATATAAAATCTGCAGAACTTTGCTATTTCGTTAAGAGAAAATTTATGTGTGAGAGTGTAAACCATATGTGCTTACGCTAGACTGTCTTGAATTGCCTTTTTTTCTATTAGGGGTTGTGTAAAAACGTGTTTATTTAATTGCCAGGCATGTTTTTTAAATAAGGGGGGTTTTGTGTTCTCCGCCAACTGATATGGCTTAAATAAATGGCGCTACTGTAGCATTTTATTCTAATCAATAATTGTCTGTTAGCAACAATATCCCAGTCATATCTGCGTTAGTTGCTGCGTATAATCTAACTGAAATGAGTGCCAAAATAAATAACACCACTAATTGTAATATTAGGTCAGTAATTCGTTCCCTAACAGCAAAAACAAATCTGCTGCTGAAGTCCCAAATAAATTTGCAATGTTTATGAAACCAAATGTTTTATGCGAAGATGAATTTGAAAATGGTGTCGCATGTTTTGAGAAAGCAAGACGAATGTTTTCGAAGAAAGAATGTAGTGGTCGTCCATCGCTGACCACAAATGATTACGATGGAAAAGTAAACAAAAAATCCACGGAACAGACAATTTACGGTCTTTCAATCAGCGAATACATTTCCACACGTTTCGCGGTCAGTACTGACAAACTTTTAACAAAAACGTTTGGGGGTACAGGAAGTTATGTGCTAGATGGCTGCAAAAAGTGTTAACAGATGCAACCAAAGAAAAATGTCTTGCCGCAGTTCGAACATTTTTTGGCGCTACCAAAATGTAGGTGTTGAACTACTTAAACACGTTGTAAATAGAGATGAGACACGGGACATGGATATCGTAGACAAATCTTGAGACAATCCAGCAGTCGATATAGTAGAAGCACTCATCATCCCAGAGGCCTGAGAAGTTTAAGAAAAATCGTCCAAACAGAAAGGTTAGGCCTATAGCTACTGTTTTTTGAACGACGAAGGGATGTTGCTTATTGAGTTTCTTTATCGTAAAGGTACTGTAAATGGCGATACGAATTGAGAAGCACTTGAAAATATTCGACGTGTTATTTAAAACAAAAGAAGGGATTTTGTTTCTGCACGTCAGTGCTCTGCCGCACACAGTAGAATTAACTGGATTTCATTGAGAAATCTTCAAGCATCTGCCATATAGTTCGGAACTCCCGCCTAGCGATTAGTACCATCTTTTCTATTTAAAACAATGGCTTGCAAATGATGGGAAACTGATAAACAGTGTAATTAATTGGTTTAAATCTTTGTTGAATGAATAATGTAGCTAGTAGAATGATATCAAAAACGTATGTTGACGGCTACATGGAATAATAGTATATACATATATGTACGTCCAGACCCGCCGGCCCACCGGGCCGCGGGCCGGTGCGCCTTTTCAAATAAAACCCGACCTGCGCCCTCAGCCAACTCCGAAAATGCTGTCATGCTTTTACACGAGAATATGTTTTTGGTAATCGGATCAAATTTCCCAAAATATAAAAAAAACTTTTTTAAATATATTTAAAAAACGAATTCCTTAACTGTATTAGTGGCAGTAGAGAAAGCGTATGCAACGCAAAATGACGTGTGCGAGTGCGAGTCTGGCAGAGAGCGCTGCGCTGTGAGGGTGTGCGCCGTACATGCCCGTCCGTGCTGTGCGACTTGGTTTCGTCAATGACCCCGACGGTGGACATGGCAGTGCTACTGCGCTCTTACCTCCACTCAGGCGATGTGCAAGTGGAAGTACAGTAGTGTTTTTCCAATAAGTTTAGTGGTGTCACGTTTAGTCTCTGTATCACGCAAATGTCAGGAATAGTTGTGAGTTGACAGACTGCAGAAGTTATTTGACACGTTATTTATATTTTCGGCTGATTATTTCCATTAAGGTAAGAAAATAGTAACTATTTACTACCGTACATTTATGAAACATCAAAACTGTGTTTATTCTTATTTTGGCACGCAGATTATGTTATCACGCACTGTACAAATGTTACGCAATAACTGATGACATGACTCACACCTAAACTCTCTCTATCCTCGAGCGCTACAGCGCTACAGGCCATCTGCTCATGTAGGCTTATTCCAAAATTTTCACGGTATTTTATCCACGTGCTGTTTTTTCATTTACGTGATATTTAATAATAACGTGTCATACCCTACCCTGTTTTTATTAAATATCCGTAACTGCAAATTTTTACTGTAATTTTTCATTTCTGAAAATGATGAATAAGATTTTACATTTTGTAAAATAATCGAGCAAATTATTATTTTAGGTCACAATGGAAGAGAGACCGAAGAAAAAACGAAAACCAGGACACGAGTTCAAAAGAGAGAAAGAGGGTAGAGAGAGAGAAAAAGCTGCCCAGTCTTGCCCGAAAATCACAAGATTTGTATGCCAAAAACAATTTGTAGTTCAGATAAAAGAGTATTGGATGAGGACGAATCACTTATCATAGCTACACCATCTACTTCAGAAATCGTAACCAGCATATCGGACGGCAGCGAAGCTCCTGTTGCGTCATAATGTACAAAAGTACAGACATCAAAAATTGACGATACTCTGATTGACGATGACGATTGTGATCAGCGCGTTCAATTATGTCTCCCAACTCAAGCTATTACTCAAGATGTGAGCGTTGTTAACTCTGATGTTCGGTTCGAAGAAAATACATTGCCCTGACGAGTATTTCAAAAAACCCGGACTAAAAGATATTAACTCCTTCTTTCAATTTCATCCCATTCAACATTGAACAGCTATTGAAGCTCTCCCTTTTGATGGAAAGGTGTTTCATTTTCATTCTGGGGATGGCCAAACATTCAAGCGCAATTGGCTAACTTACCGCATAAGTAGCTAAAACCTATTTTGTAGCATTTGTTTGGCTTTTACTGACGGATCCTCAGTTTTTGTCAAGGGTTTGACCGCTATAGGCATTTGACACAAAGTATAGGAGAACACGAAAAGTCGAAAACTCATCTAGACTCTGTTAAGGCGTACATTTCTCACAAAGAAGGGACAACAATTGATAACCTGTTATCTGATAAACAATTTAAAAAACGAAAAAAAGAGGTACTTGAACGTAGACAAGTTATATCTGCTGTCATCAACGTCATTAAATTGATAGGAAAACAAGGCATCGCTTACAGGGCAAGTGAAGAAAGTGCATACACTCTTAACGACGCTTCTGTAAACCATGGGAATTTTTTAGAAATAATTCTTTTTATATGTAACTATGACATCAATCTGGAAAACCATGTGAAAAATGTTATTAACACGAGTAAATCAGCATTGGAAATTTCAAAGATGAGTTCCAAGAAACGATGGAGAGGAAGGGGTGGTCAAGTAACATTTCTAAGCAAAACAACTGTTAATAAAATAATTAACATCATGAAAATGTTGATCCAGAAAGAAATAGCTAATGAAGTAAAGGAGGCCAAGTTATTCTATGCTAATGGACACAACAACGGATGTGTCTGGGTTCGACCAGTGTGTTATTGTGTTGAGGTATATGTTTGAAACTGAAATAAAATAAAGGATTATTGGTTTGAAGTGTGTACAGTCTTCAACAGGGGAAAACCTGTTTAACACATTCCTTGAAATTTTGAATACCACACGACTTGATGTCAAAAACTGCATGTGATGGGACTGCAAACATGAGCGGTCAGTACAGAGGTGTTTCAACTCGACTTCAAGATGAACTGCCAAAGCACACTCACAGGTGTTGCTATGCCCACTCTCTGAACTTTGTAATGACAGCTACGGCCCAATGCGTAACTGCTACAATATCTTTCTTCGGTCTGCTACAGCAGACCCAAGTATTTATCAAAGGATCCCAGAAAAGATTGAATATTTATTTGGAACAACATTCAAATGTACGATTGAGTCAAATTGGGGCAACCAGATGGAGATTTAAAAGTTATGCCACCTATCAGATATTGGGTTACTACAATACCTAGGCCGAATTTGAAGACGTTCAAGCTAATCAAGGTATAAATAATCTAAAATCTGTATACATGGAGTTGGTTGTGTCACTCTCCATTATCGCTAACTCCACAGATTTCAGCCCTAAGACAAGGAACGAGGCAAATAGCCTGCTTTAGAAGTTTCTTTCATTCAAAACTATACTGACTGCAATGATGTGTCTGCTAATTTTCAAGATCACAACACTACTTTCAGACTATTTACAAACTAGGAAACTGGATTATGCACAGGCACGGAATTTGGTCTCCACGGCACAAGAGAATTTGAGAAACGCCTGAAACCAGTTCTATCAAACTCTGAGTGCAGCATAAAACTTCGCTAAGGTCATGACAGATGTTCTTGATGAGAAAATTGAAGGAAATCCATCTCTAGAGACATACAATCTTTCCATAGAGAGTGAGCTACTAACAAAAAGACAAAGAAAGCGCAAAAATGCCAGATGAAACAGCTGATGATAAAGCCGTATTCAGTGATGAAGATAATTTTGGAGTACAAGTTTTCATTGTTGGCATTGATCAAATAAACCAAAGTATGGTTACAAAATTTTCTGACCAAAAAATGTTATATCAATACCTCTCGTGCTTTGATCCACGAAGATTCCCTGAATTGAAAAATGGCGTACCTGAAAACGCTTTTTTAAAAAATTATGCACTCTAATTCCGTACACTTGGTACCGTAAATTCTTAAAAGTGACATTGATATTTTTTGAACAAAAAATGTAACACTACGTTTGATTTTTAAAGGTATTTTGTTGATGTGCAAAAATATCAATCAACATTTTTTTCCATTGTAAGCTAATGTTCTATTTTTCCTTTATTTTCATTTGTAGTAAAAACATTTTTAACATTAAAAAAGGTTTTATTTCAAAGTGTAAATTATTTCAAATACCGTAATTTATCTCATTTTTTTAGATATGCAACTCTTGTGTGTCTGGTCTTTATTATTTCGTTCTCAGCTTTATATGAGCTGGCTCAGGAGCTGGTATTTATTGCTAGTAAATATAAACACTCATTATCAATAGTAAAACGTTAATGGCAATCAATAGTGAACAACACAAAATCAACAAAATGGTATTCTTGGCAAAACAGTGTTGTACGACGAGTTTCCAGGTCGGGATTACATTAAACTCCACTTTAGGGGTGCGCCCTCAAAAACTTAAGGTCTGCGTTTTTTCCTGAGAGCCAGTCCGACTCTGTGTACATCTATTTTCATATAATAAAGTTTCTCTTGTTTCGCTCATTTTCGTTTTGTCAAATCGTTTTGTGTTGTTTTGTATTTTGTGTAAAAACGTGTCTTGTACGTTGCAATCTCTTGGAATTGCAATCAAGTTGAACCAAATATTTCTTGATGATATATAAAATATAAGTGTTAATTTATTTGATTAAAAATATCTTTCTTTATAAACGTTTACATAAAAACTGTTTTGAGTAAAATCATACATTTTATTTTAATATTTCTAGGCTTTTATATAGAAACAAAATTTAATTTAACACAAACTCCATTTTGAATCACACAACTCTATGCTTGCTTTTATGTTTAACATGTAATTACCTATGAAACATCTAGTGCTTTGGAATTAACAGTATGCCTTTACAGGTATAGTGTGCTTTGCATTTTTTATAAATTTAATTTAACAGAACTCTTTCCTTCAGCAATCTTTTTCAAATATTTCATTTACAAGTTTTTAATCTGTCTATTTTGAGTAAAAAGAGTTGTATGGTTTTTAACGAAGGAGTTTTTTAGTTTATTATGTAGTGTAACAGCCATTAACAACTCTGTTCTCGTGTAAAGTAAGCTCGTTGACACACGAGTGTCTCTACATTTCCAGTAATCGGGTGACAAATGTCTCCAACTTGTTTTTCAATTAATAACATAATTACAAAACGTTTCTCTTTGTTATATTATGAATTCATTTTTCACATAATTTATGGTTGCTATATCTTTATTTGTGTGTGGCAAGAACCCAATCGCATTTTATTTAATGTGTTTTAAGAATGATGATTTGAAAATAACACACATAGCCTAGGGTAAAGGTTCCCGTAGCTCTGAATCAGCGAGTAGACACAATCTTCTTACAGCGTCTAGTAAAAATTAGCAGACGTTAGATAATTCCTGGCACTGCCCGACTGACGTAGAAAAATCTGGTGACTTTCCATCTATATTAGCCGAGCGTGGTTCCATTTACGTACAGCTCTGCGAATTGTTTTTTACGGTTAGGGAGTGGAATAATTTCTATTTATTTCATTATTTTCTAATGAAAAATTCAATATATAAGACTTAATGAATTTCATTTTGTGTATAGTTTGTGTTACATATCTGTACAACTAGGACTACTATTGAAGTACAGAAGTGTAATGTGTTCTGTGTAGTGTTAGTAAATGTGACGGTTGTTTGTGACTTAATAACATTCGATAAGTTATCCCACTTTTCCTAAGATCGCAACCCATAACACCATCACAAAACTATTATACCGTATAATCATTTTGCAGTAAAATTTAGTGTTTTTACTTAACATAAACGTCTGATCGTCGATTACATTTACTCAATCAAAATCAACAATTGGGTACAAATCGCAATATGTGCAAATGCTACCGTGTACATGTGGTGTAACGCTTGAAACATTCATTTAATATAATATATCATCATCATACATCATACATGTATCGTATAGTTATTAAAAGGAACAGTTCCCCACAATCATCTCACTAATATGAAAAATTGAAAATCGTAGACATAATATTATTAATTATATTAAATATATTTGTTTACACTACAACGCGTGTAAGGATTCATAAATCATGCGAAAGACAAAAATAAAAGCAGAGCGGATTTTTCGACAGCGGAGCAGAGCTGTGCGTAGTAAATTTTTTCGGTTATGCTATCTCAAAGTAGCTGCTTATTAGTTTTTTTTGAGTGGATTTCCTTAACTTGCATCGGACGTATCCAAAGGTAGTGGATAAGCGAGTATCAGTTTGGTTTCTTGTGGGTCGGAGTACTACAAGCGCTTAGTTTCGGGTGTACCAAATAAATCATCTGGTTATTTGAATTAGGAGTCTCTGTAACTCCTACTTGTAAGAATTATACAACTAGGGCGTGGTTTAGGACTTGAAAATGGTGGAAAAACTGAAAGGCCTCGTCCAGAACATGACAAGTAGCAGTTCAGCAAGCAAACACTACATAATTGGAATCCAAATCTAGTAGCTTCTCCTTCTCCCCGGTGTTATCCTACTGACTTGCATAATGTGGCTATGGCTATGTTCTGTCCTATCGGCCCCCCTTGTCAAGCTCGTGTTTCTTGAACACCGACGCTATTAGATTTATAATGGCGAGGGTTATTTTCTGTTTTAAATTTCTTGGGGCAGCTAGGGCTCCGAAGCTGCAGTAAAGGTAGCCTATCTAAAAGAGTTAACCTTGATAACAAAGTATGGACTTCCATGAGTAAGGTGGGACAATAAACTAGCACCCTCAGTTTTGTGAAAAATCCACTTACTAAACTTCCTGCACAAAAGACTCGAAATAAAAAAACTAGTAAGCAGACTTATCTGTGGAAAAGGACAATAAAAATTAAAACTTAGAACAATCAGGGAATCACAAAACCTAAGAAATATTTAAAGAAATATAAATACTAAATAGAAACATGGCTGATCTTATGAACAAACATGACAAAACGAAAATGAACGGGTAGTAAAGAAACAAAAATTACGTTCACATACACAATTCTGTTAGTAAATGAGAGTGCAATACAATAGACAGCGATCGGTGTTCGGTGTTCAGGTATCTGTGTTTTACGGCGATATAGCAGCTGAGTAAAGAGGTGGAGATATACAAATTAAATAATCATAGAAGTACATCATAGAAGTTAGTTGAAGGATGTGGCGTGAGTATAAATGATGTGTGTCCTCCTAAATAAAATGCCACTGATGCAACAAAGATGAATTTTATGATATCTTCTGGACTCACTACATAAAATCAACGAGAAAACAGGTACCATTATATTGAGTGATCTCAATGCCAGAAAGAACGATAAGATTGTTGGCCAGTTTGCAGAGGAATTGATGAATTGAAATAGGGAGAAATTAATAGAGTTTTGCTCTTAACATTCATTAGGAAAACGTAATAAATTTTATGAACATAAAAGATTCGTTGTTATGGGCCTACATGGAAAATACGTAACTTTAAGTTGGTGATAGACTGTATTATACAATGCAGCGTAGTAATTTTAAATGGATCGACGCTAGAGTAAATAAAGTTGTAGTATGTGGGTTGGATCACCATCTACTCAGAGGTGTAGTCATCCTTTCCGTACGAATTGAAACAAATTGGTGTTTCTATGTTAGAGGGGGTGGAGGAGCTAGTATATAAGGAAATTCATGTGACTGTAAAAACTAAGTATAATAACAGCTTTATTTATTAATAACAGCTGTAATTAATTAATCTAAATAACAGCATTAATAAAGGAGCAACAAAGAATTCAGTTTGTTCTTTTGTTCAATTATTGTTTCTTTTAATTGGATTTGTTAGAAATTTTAAAAATCTTTCTAATCACTTATAAGCGCAATTAATCATACAATGTAAATAATTTATTGAAAATATATTACACTTTTAAAAGAAATGAAAAACACTGTCTTGATGTTATAAAAATTTATGTGAATCATATTTGTAGGAAAACAATTAATAGTAAACAAATCTCTTACAGTTCCTGCAAGTAAGTATGTAAAAATTAATTTTCGTTTGCGCTACACTAATAATATTTTTAAAGCTTGACTAAAAAGTATTCTAAGAAAATGGGAATAATCTAGTAGTTGTGTGTATACGAAAGTCATCATATATTCTTACGCTTGTGGTGACGTAAGGTAAATCTATTAACACCTTGGTAAGGAAAGTAAATTTGTTTCCACTTTTGAAATGTTACAGAATAATTTACACGCATTAACATGGATAAACTTACAGTAAAATTTCAGAGGTGTCATGTCTAATATCATGCCCATGAATAGGCAAGGATCACAACTTTATAACAAAGCTTGGATTGAAGTTTGTTAAATTTCAAGTAGAAGTATCATACTCCAGTGACAGTTATTCTCAAGGGAATGATGCCACTTCTGCTTTATTGCTTTACAGATTTTTAATACATATTGTTGTCTTGTTAATTTTTGAGTCTAAACTTCACCTATGCGATGCTTTAAGCAACTTCATAAATTTTATTTCAATCATTGTTTTAGCTTAAATACAGGATGTACTAACATTAACTAAACATTAACTAAAAAACAGGATTAACTAAACATTTTAAAAATTAAATATTAAATAAAATTTTGTTAAACTACGTAAAAACATTTAAAAGTCTTAAAATTATTATCGGTGAAAAATAATTTGTTTACTATGCACTAGACAAAAGCATCTACACAAAGCAGCATATCTTTAGGAGTACCGTACATCGCTGTTTCCAAGCAAATTGAAAGTGATCAGACAGATACAAAAAATAAAAATGTTTTGTGAAGAGAAGCCGACAAAGTACGTAGAAAACATCGAAATCTTTAATAATGCTTACATTTATTTCGTTACAAAAGTATGATATGCGTAGGGTATATGGTATGCGTAGTACTATGCGGCATATAATATAGATTAAACCAAACCTCACAGCAATAGCCAGTAACGTGGGTTTATTTCATCTGGGCCGCAGGCAATGTAATTTGTTTAATTAATTTGCTCTGTACAATTGGATTTGTAAACTGTACATTATTTTTCCACCTACTCTTTCTCACCTACGATCATTTTATAAGGTTACTTTGTAATCAATCACCTTTTTTAATATAGTTTAATTTCTGTCATTCAAGTATAATTTCCACCGTTTACAGCGCAAAGCAGGGTTTTGTACAGAATCTCCCTTCAGAAATAATTAGAAATAACTGTTAGAAACTATGACGCGTTTCGTAAATCATTTTGTGCAGCAGAATCATTCAACTCGGCAAAACGCAAATTCTTTTGTCAGTCTGCAGATTGAAAACTCGACGTCAATTAAGCGCTACAAGATATTTTGTACCGACCTGCTAACAAACGTTCACTATGTCCCACTTTTCCTATTAAAAAGAAATCAGCTTTTTCTATAACTACAACCAACTAAAACACTGCGTACAAAATAAAGTATTTCATATACTAGGGTCACTGTTCCAAAGATCAGTAGTTAATAGTATACTACTGTCAGAATATAAAAAATTAACATTACATCTAGTTTAAGGAAGACAGAATGAAATGTGAACCCACATTAAATGTTCATAAAGTTTCGTAATGAATATCATAAAAAAATATTAAGTTTAGCAAGATAAGAAATAAATCATAAGGCATTTTTTATTAGAGGTGCTACGATATGTCCATTCGTGTCAAAGTATCGACATGGGGTAGTAGACATATTTGAGTCATTCAAAGGAAATCAGAAATACAACTAATTGTAAAATACATGACTGTAAATAGCCTAATCGACAAATTTGTCTAAAACTATTGGTGTCGACGTCTCGTATATTAACAGTTGTGTTTCGAAATATGAATGTAAAATGTTGACGTTATTTTAATATATTGATTGATTCACTCCAAAGGAAAGAATGCCCTCTCATTCTTCTCGTTTTTCTCTTGCTTCTAAACCACAGAACTGAAGTTAAGTGGGATTGAAAGCCCAACCACTTATGATGAATTGAAGAAGTTTCGAAATTAAATAATTCTCATCAACTGTCGTTCGATGAACAGTGGACATCGGGACGCCGCAATTTCGGGTAGAGTTTCTAAGAGTTTGGGACAAATATACACAGGTTATTTGTATATTAGATCATCATATTATAAAGCGCCGAGGGCTTCCGCACATAGTTTGCGGTGAATTGAAAAGCCTGGCCATACAAAAGCATCTTATTGTTTAGAATTTTCGCTCAGAATTTCTTTTCACTTAGTAATTAATATTACAGGTAGTTACAAACTATTAAACACTATTACTCTAATAAATATGTAAGCAGTGTGTAGAATGATGGCGCACTCTTCACTATAGTTTACACGTTATTTCAGGTGCACATTTTTCTTTATACATTTTACTTGCCGACACCAGTTCAAACGGTCTCAGTCTCAGCAACTCCGAACAAGTTTAGCATTATCAAGGAGATTTAATACTTCATTATTTTGATTTTAAACTAAGAGAGCCTTTGTTCATATTTAGCCGCAAACCGTTTAATTTCGTCAGTAGCCACGGGTATTTTTAGATCTCGTGGATGTTATCATTTCCACATAATACGGTGTAGCAAGAATACTGAGAAGCATTTATTTTTGAAAGTTTGAGTTACTTGAGTTTTGAATTTCTTTCCACAACTTCAGAGTTACCATAAATTCACACTGGTTTCAAAACTGTTATGATAACAGTTCGTTACGCAATGACAGTTCAGTGTGTCTTCCAAGTAGCAATCACATTTTTCTGAATTTGATTCCAAATTTTTCACCTTTCTTCTAGACATATGCTTTCCACGTAAGCTTAGCTTCTAGAATCATTCCCAAATACTTTGCCAGTTTGCATTTGCAATTATTAGCGGATTGATTGAAACTGGTAAGTACGGATTTGTCCTGTTGGTAAATATCACATGATTTGATTTTAGTTTTTTGTCTATCTAGTGGCATTATTAAGTGCTAATTATAGACTGCTTGTTGCTGTTTCTGCATTGTTATCGGAAACACGTAACGCCTTCGCATCACCAAATGTAACCCTTATTACTCCATCATATTTTTGAATTCACTTACACTGATTTTTGATAAAACACTATTTTTAAAGCTGGTATACGATACAAAAATTGAGAACACCTCATAAAGAAAATACCAAAAAATCCGTCTTCAGCGACAATGTAACTTTACACGTGAAAGATCTTGTCAGGCAGAACACTTTCGTAGAGTTTATGTAGCATTTTATAACTGAGTGGACAACGTAGCTAATATCTATGTGCGGCGTTAATGCAGTAAGGTACATCGTAGCGGTAACGCATTAAATTGGTTAAATATGCATTAGTAAGCTTACTTTAATATACCATTATATTAAAGCAAAGTAAATACTTGAAGTTTATGCAAACTAATTATAGTTGTTAAAAGTAATACAAATTTTTCAACAAATTGGTATGATAATTAGAATCTCAGCTGTAGTTAATCTATTTTAATACTTGTCTTTGTTTTAAATACTTCAGTACTATTAAATGTGGTATTAAATTTGCGTCTACATTTGATAATATAAAACGCAGTGTAATTATATTTACAGATGGATTAGGATAAGAAACCTAAAGAGATAAAAAAATAAAAGAAAGAGATAAAATTTAGGAAACATCATTGAAACATTATGTGGAAATGTTGCCTGCTTATTTCTAACAACGTAGAATAAATTACTATGAGTAACTGGAAAAAACTAGAGGCTTCATATTGACTATAAGTTGTGATAATAGAGAAACTCGTATAGATGTTCTTAGTGTAACACAGAATAAACCATTAATTTGTTGTCATGATCACTACTTTCCGCCAACAAAGGTATTTTTAGCCGAATAGGATACATTATACCTGACGATAAATAGACTTCTCAATGATATTTTGAGCTTAGATATTCAAGAAAGCATAAAATGTTGATGAAAGCTTGTTTTAACAGTTTCCCTACCCTGCATAATGTCATGATATGTCTGCTTCCATTTACTACAAAT
Source organism: Magicicada septendecula (assembly GCA_034769895.1). NCBI lineage: Eukaryota > Metazoa > Arthropoda > Insecta > Hemiptera > Cicadidae > Magicicada > Magicicada septendecula. Next base: position 391,644,178 of record CM068369.1, read on the forward strand.
ATTCTCTGGTAAAGTATGATGTGTTACTTCTTTAATAATTTTGATGGCCATGAGTTATTCATTATCGGATATAAGAATTTTCTTTACTGATACATAATTCTGATTGGCCAAGTCTTACAGAAATTTAAACTTTGTTTTGAAGATGAAATTTTGTTTTCTCACTTCAATCAGAATGCAATTAATTGTGAAAACACATTATGTATCTAATATACTAACTTTATTCGTAATGTATTTTGAATTATAGTTATATATTTATATTGAAATTATTATAATTTACATTTAAAAAATTTGTGTTACATTTATATTTGTATTTATTATATTTATATTAATTATGAATATTATTAAAAATGAATAAAAAATAAGAATAACTTTTTCAGTAAGTATTAAAAAATTAAAGTGTTAAACACTAATTGAAGACGATAATTTTTGTCCTTTCTAATTTTATATTTGAACGTTTTCTAATCCAGTCGTTTAGGCCTAAAGCAATGTTGTGATGGGCGTAAAGTGGTAATTGCAGGCACAAATTCTCTCTTAACGTCTATTATGATGCGACATGTTGTGTTACGCGCGATCATTCCTTACCAATGGACTGCAAATTTATATCAAGGTAAGAATTCATAGCTTAATCAACAACAAAAAAATGAATTTTGTTCAACATTTAAGCTGATCATAGTCCGTTGATATGATTACTTTCATGTTTTTAAACGTACTTTGTCTAACTGACTTGTTTTGGTCATGGAAGTATACATCATTAAAACAGTGAAGATTTACTGCTAATAAATAGCTTTAAAGTATCTGTCCATCCGTCCACGAGTCTTCTACAACTCGTGGCGTACCTTGCATCCTAGACACCAGATGCGTCTATTCTACCAGTCGTCACGTTGCAAGCCTTTTTTCCATCTCCTCGAATATATAATGTCACAGGACAAATGGCGCCAATCGTACATTTCTTCGTTTTTTGGTGACCCTTAAAAGGGCCGTGTGCCGAGAACGCTGCGCTGTATGTTCCGCCCGACCCGCACTGAGATGTTCGGCAGCTGCGCCCGCAGTTCGCGGCGTACTCTAGTCTTCCATCGGTATGTAGAGCCCGCTGCCGTCCAGGCGATGTCCAATCGGCGGTTCGTCACAGGGCAAGAAAGCGAAGAAAGTCCATTCTTCTCTCCTTCCTGTTCCTTCCGGCTGGCTCCGCGTGGTCCGATGGAGGGGCGATAGAAAAATAACACACGAGGGGGGTTGTGTGGCTCGGGCGAGTTGTGCGGTGTCCCGAGTCTCAATTAAGACTCCTGCCACTGGGTCAGTTGGAGGTCAATTTATACTTATTATTGGAGGGCCTGAAGCGACCCTCGATGGTGGATTATACCACGGAGGCTAGTAAACGGGGTCGCTCCCAAGACTCACCTGGCCTTGGAGTGTAGTTTCCGAGGCCGTCGATGAGGGGATTGTGGGTCATCACAGAATCTACGCGCCAACCGTCTCAAGGTGTCCGCGAACGAGCGAACACCTAGTCCTCTCCTCAAAAGACGAGAAGAATTTCTCCGGGGGACTTTACACGGGAGCTTAAGTTCCCGATCGAGATCGCGCTGGCGCCGATCTATGACAGCGAGCAAAGTATCCCCAAACAGGACAGGCGTAGGTAATCATGAGCAACACGCACGTGTTGACAATAAGCTTAGGCTACCTAGAAGGATTAGGTAGCATGGGACAAAGTCTGCTGAGTTACGCGTCTTGTCGGATGTATTGGGCATTGGTTCGCCAGGTGAGTCAGGAATCAACATGAAGCGCGAGGTCCAGGGCACTTCGACGGGGCCTACTTTAAGCGGCCGAAGCCACAAAATATTACCGCGGCGCTCTTAGTAGCGTTGACGGAAACTCTCCAAACCTCGGCCTACGCGACATATGCATCGAATTCACGCTGGAGCTTGATGCCCGCATAGTTTGCGTTCGGCTCTGAGGCAAAAGCCGCAGTGTCGTCCGCAAGCATAACAATCTTACTCTAAGAACTCAGGGCGTGTCGTTAACGAACACCGAGAAGAGGCGAGGCCCAAGTACGCTGCCCTGAGGGACACCAGCGGTAATACGCCTCTCCAAAGAGAGAGCGTGGTCTATTCTCACTCGGAAGCTACGGTCTCTCACAAAGCTGCCGATCAACTTAACGTAGCAATCTTGGAGAAGGCCTTCCGTGAGTTGGTAATGGACACCCTCGTGCCACACGCGGTCGAAGGCGTTGTCTACGTCTAGGAAGAACGCGGTCGTCTGTCTACCCTGGCAGCCAGGCTTGGTACTGCACTCCACGAGTCTCATCAGCTGATGAGTCGAGGAATGCATCTCACGAAAGCCGAACTGTTCGGGGACCAGCACGTCCAGTCTTTCTAGATGGGCGCGGATTCTAGCGGTGCTCTTTTTATGCCCTGACGGCCTTTAGGCTAGTGTGCCATAGCCTATCACAGTGCTGCTGATCCCTGATTGGCTCGCTGTGATCTCGTCAGGTGTTACGTGCCAGGTGTTAGCGGCAACCTCTCGGTTGGTACCGGGAAGCAGATATTTGACTCGCTGCCGTCAAAATATATTTTTTATAATCACTTAAGTCCTTAAGTTTATCCAGTTTCGTCTTCTAGATGGACGCCAGTCTGGCATCGTTTTGTGCCAAAAAACCCATCCTGCCAAAGGCATCCTGATGTACTCGTTTATAATGCACCAGAGCCTAGACGACTGATGAGTTCTCTGTCAGGCGTTTTTTCCACTGCTTGGAGTTTTCGGAAATGTCTTTGATGTATCTCTCAAGATTCAAAGCCATAGGTGACTAAGACGGCAGAGAAAGAGCCGCTTTCTAGGTTTTGAGGGCATAGAATTCATCTACCCTCTCATCATTTGCCTGATATTTTATCAGCTGAAATTTCATCACTTCTGCCATCTTTTGATAATGTCACTCCAAAATACTTTAAAAAATACTGTTTTCTATAATGTGCAAACCTATTGTCATACTGGCTCCTTCTTCTTCAGTAAGCAGGTGTTGGTTTTTCCTAAATTTACTTAGAAGCTTAAAGGATTGTACTTTTTATGGCGTTTCCTAATTACATAATCAGACACCTGTTCGTCCATAGCTACCACAACTTGGTCAATTTATTTTAAATGCCCATTTCACAACATTGTCTTTTCCACCATCTTAACGCTGTGTTAAATTAAAGTTTTAATATAGTAGGTGCGACGGAACACCCTTGCCTTAAACTTTTTGTTGCTGCAAAGTATTGGGACACGTTATTCCTAACTTTAACAGCACTGACACAACCCTCATAAAAGTTACTTACTGCTCTAATGTAAGGAGCGCTAACATCCGCTTGATATATGACTGGTCAGAGCTTTGATAATGGAACGCTATAATATGGTTCATGAAAATCAATAAACCATTCCATGGCAGCCAGCCTTCTCACTAAACTGTGTAAAAGGAAAATTAACATAAAATCAACGGACATCGTTATTCATTTGATTTTCTCTAATAGTAGTTAGTGTAATTAATTAGCTAAGTATTAGTGTTTTAACTATTATAACGTAATTAGTTAGTGTTTTACATAACGTTCGACATGCTAAGTTGTAAATACTTAACCTTTTGACTGCTAATTATGATCCTAATGACAACAGTAATATACCCATATCCTGAATTGAACATAATTCAGTTTCTGTAAATACAAATTAAACACAATTTCAGCATTAATTTACAACAGGCGTAGTTGCTGTAATTATATACAGCATATAACACATATAAGGGTCTATACTCTATACGTGTTACAGGGAAATTTTTGTTATTTTACAAGTACATGACGTTTCATATAAACTGAAACGTTTATATATTTGAGACAAGTATATAGAAATAAGTACTACAGTACAAGAAATCTACTGTGATTTGTATTTAAGTTTTTCTTACCACAAAAATTGGTAAAATTTAATTTTAAAAGCAAATGTATTGTAATATTCTCTTCATTTCCGTGTTTTTTTTTAAATAGCCACTGAATGTAGTTTCATGAAAACAATATTGATTCCGATTATATAGTATACTCCTAGTCACTGTCGTATCCATAATTATGAGCCTGTAATTGATGATTAAAATAGTGGCTTCTGCAATTTGCATATAACTATTGCCACGATACGTTTAGCATAAGTCTATGTATCAACCCCTGACATAGACAGTGTCATAGATAGAGGTATGATAACATACGAACGCACGTATGAGATATATAAGATGTAAATAATAAAAGTAATGTAATAATTAAGCGTTAGGTATAAGAGGTAATAAAAGAAATAAACGTAGTATTTAATTTTAAATAAATAAATACTTGTAAGTAAGCCTGCATATGGAATTAAAAGCTTAGTTGGTTTTTAATCGTAGCGAAGGGGAGAAACCGACACGCGACGACCGGCAAAGGTGACGTCATGCCAACAGGCCGCCGCTTGTGTGTCAGTCTGCGTGTGTGTGTGTTAGTGTACGTGTGTAAATGAAAGACAGGTTGAATTATGCATACGAGGGTGGCAAATTTTACACAGTTTTTTAAGTACTGAACGAGAACCAGAAGTCACACGAATCAGCGACATATGTAAAAACATAGCTAGCGCCTGGCGCTACAATTGAAGATAAAGTGGCCAATGATCGTGGGAACCGTTCAGCCACCGTGTGAAATTTTGCCATAACTGCCATAGTTTACACACCTTAAGATTCATAATTTGCATAAATAAAGGTTAATAATGTACCTAACGATTTGTGAAATAATATTTATAAAAAATTGTGCGCTTCATAGATAGACGCGTAGGTTGTAATTAGCAATTAAATCGACGCGCGGACCTGTTCAATGTTGTCTAAACAGTTTCCAACAGGAATGGAACGACGGCAGCAGTATAAAACCCCAGCGAGCGACACACGCTTTCTCAGGTGAACTCAGACTCAGATAGAACTCAGATGAACTCAGACTCAGATAAAGGCAGATCAGTAACAGACAGTACGTAAAATTCACGCATCTCGCAACCGCGAAATTTACAAAGTCAAGTAATGTTTTAAACTGTATTACATAACTTGAAGTGCGATGTAACCGGCAGTACGTCGGTGAAAGTAATAGTGAAACACGAGTTATTTTAAAAGACCATAATAACGTACTCCACGAGGAGAAGTAGAGTACTTCAAGAAGTCTACGTAGAACTTCGAGACATCCACAAGGGACAAGACAAGAACAGGAGAGGAACCAGAGCAGAATACGAGAGGACGCAGGGACAGCCACATGCAGCTACATCCAGCCGTACATCATCACGACGAGAGGTTCACGACAGAACTCAGCATCCAGTAGACGGTGAGAGTAATTTCAACGACGCAGAGACAGAGAAGGTGATACCGAAGAGGATCAACAAACTCGAGAGTCCAGATGACGGTAACGACAAAGATAAATGGTTGCAGATTTATGCAGGTGAAGTCAGGCATTTATTTAATAATATAAATGACCCTGAGGTCTATCGAAAGAAAGCTCTAGATTCCATATATAAGTTTACATAAACATTATTATATTTTTATTTTTCATAAATGTTGAAAGAAGAATAATTGATAACAGAGCATATAAATGTATTAATCTCATAAATAAATGGTCAGTATAGAACCATATTTGAATATATTTTTATATTTTATTAGATAATTAAATTCAAGTATGAGAGTTACTTAAATTGAAGATTGTTACTTAATTGAGACATTAATAATATAATTAATTAAAGTAATAAAATGGTCTCTATTAGTATTTTTAAATCAATGTTTAATTAATTAATTTTTTAATTAAGTGGTATATAATAAAAACCACACTTGCGAAGACAAGATGAATATTCAATTTCAGACGTGTTAATCACGTATTATAATAATATGTGTTATGTATTATATGTCTGTGTAAATATTTCAGGTCATATATATTATATGTGTGTATAATGTGTCTTAGAATATAAGAGATAAGATTTTAAACACGTTATAATTACATTATATTCGTATCGAATATAAGGGTTCAAATAGTAATTAACCGACACAAAATAATAATTAATATGATAATTTGAATTTTTTAAATAATAAATCAAATGAATATGATTTTATTAACACAGTCGTACTAATTTCACAACCAGTACTAAATCCTCTGTACTCTCTACTTGTATTAAAATTGTATAACGATATTCACGTGCTTATCCACACTCAATCAACTACCAAAACCTGCGACCCAGCCGGGGAACATCAAGGTAAATAATGCAGAAGAAGAGTATACCTTCGAGACGTGGGTAAGTGCGCACAAATGAGTAAGAGCATATGTGCAAAAGTAAGTGTCTAAAAATAACGTTGTACTATATAAAAATTAAACATTACTGCTATCTATATATAGGGGACATGTAACACAACGGTTTCTCAACAACAAAAATATTTTTTAAACTCAGTACAAACAACGATTAAAAGTAAAATAATCAGTAAAATTTTCACCTTCAGATCACTAATAGATTACCAATTTACAACGACAGTATAGCATTGCATGTATAAATTAAGTAGATTTGCGTTAGATAAAGCTGCATGCAAACTTCTCTGGGTTAAGTTTGAGTTCACTGCATAATGCATATCCGATATCCTGCACTAAGGCGCAATTGAAGTAAAGGCTAGACTACGTAACATGATGCCATTAGTGCCCTCAAGCATTCTAGAAAACGAATATATAATTCGTTTTAAATTATCGTCTTGTGGATTTGTATTTACATGTACACACAAACACACACCTCTACGCACACTCGTAGTACGTTACGAGGACGTTCCGTTTACCAGGATTTAATCGTGTTAACAATTTGGAATTATTTTTATAGACCTTTTACGCTTTTACTTTTGCTTTTAACGCTTTTTATCTTTTTCAGTAACGTGGTATCTACCTACCTGCCAGTGAGTGATATGGAACCAAACAAACAAACAGCTTGTTTTTTAATTCTCACTGCTTTTGGTTTAAATTTCTTATTTATTAAATGCCGTCATAATTTCGGATTACACAAATAAACTATGAACGTTACTTTAAATTTGTGGCTTAGGTTATCAACGTTAATAAATTTTTCCAGTAACTTAGGAAACGTAAATGTAGAGGCGGCAAACAAACTGTAAACACACAGTTAAAAACATTATAACATTCTAAGTTGTCAAAGTGTTTTAACATAAAACAACCACTAATTTTGGGTGTCAAAATATGTTAAAATAATATAACTGATTCCTACATTTAACATTCTAACAGAATTCTAATCTACATTTAATCTTTACTTATTTGCGCCGTGGGGCGGATGATATGGGAGCCAGAAGACATTCAGAAATTGAAATATCAGACATCTAAGTAAATCATATATGATAAAAAATCCAACTACGTATTCTTTTTATAAATTCATACATGTAGCCTACAAGTCTGCATTAGTACACACAAGTGTAATCCCTATAAGTATCTTAAATAAGAAATCTGTTATACGTGTTATGAGAAAACCGCGATTAATCCAGTTCGGTTTTAATAATCGCTTGTGTTCAAGGATACGAAAAATTATTAAATAATGTTGCATTAATTTTCTGCAATAAATTACTACCAGTTTTGCTTAATATCAGCTGTAGACATTCGCCCAACACACAAGAGATATTTTAAGGTATTCTATGAGTCCACGGTTTTTTAAGGCTTCCAGTTTCCTTTTACACAAATAAGGTAAAAGGAACAAACGTTTTGACACAAAGGAGATATTTTGTCCGGTGGTCTGATTTCTGTCCTGAAGATGAGTTTACTTCATCTTCATGTTCCGTAACAGCAAGATTATTTTGGTGATCACTCAACTTGCTGCAAGTTTTTGTGTGTCAGACGGAAAGACGGAATCTTGTAAATAATAGAATTATTAATTAGTAATTATTAATAATGGAAAGTTCTATGTTTTATAAAAATATGTAGTTACTAACGATTACATACTTACTAATAAATAATAGTTTAATTAGTCACTGTATCTTGTTTCCCGCTTTTTTGGTCAATATTTTAATATTTTGAAAAATTATTTAGAATTTGATCGCAAGTACGTGTCGTATGTTGTGTGCGTAGATTATTTCAAAAATATGTAAGACCTTTAATTTAACCTGCTCTGGTATTTGAGTAGACACGTTACTAGTTAAGTAAATTTGTTCAGCTGTCTTACAAGGCAGAAAAGTGACAGATGAAAAACTGCATTATATATTTGCTTAATTATAAGTCAGGTTAAACATATCGAACACTTCCTTAGGATCATTCTTATTTTACATTATTTATTTTCTGTTATTTTTCTATACTAAAAATATTTCAAACTTTTGTTTGCACTGTACATGCCCTCACATTTCCAGGACCTTACTGGTGTGTTATGTGATATATTAAATTATTAAGAGCTTTTAACCAAATTATGTAGACTAGTTGAATCGGAAAAGACTAATAAATAATTCTTTGTTTATAATACGTAACTGCAAGAATGTAAGTGTCTACATACCATTAAATTATTACTGGTACAATGAAACATTATTTATATAGATAATTAACTGGGCCTTGCTCGATTGAACGTGCAAATTTTATATACTTTTTTTTGCACCGTATCTATTTTATTTTGCAGAGACAGTACTGCTAAGAGCTTCAATTGACGGTAGCATTAAAATGGTAGCTTGTGAATTTTTGTTGTTCTCACACATTTAACTTGCTAACTTTGTACAGTGTATGTAATATTAATGTAACAAGGAATAAATACAATCAGTAACAATATAAGTATATAATATAAGAGATAAATATATAATATAAGAGTATATAATATATATAACATAATAATAATAATAATAATAATAATAATAATTATTATTATTATATAACAGTATATAATATAACAGTAAATATAATCAGTAATCAGTAACCCCCTCAGTGATGATGAAACACCTCTGCAACACAAGGAGTACTTGTTACCCAACATTCTACCAAACCGACACGCAGCAGTGCTGCCGCCACACTGCAAACTCCCAAACCCGCAAATGTTCGTCAGTATCTACCTCAAATCACGATCTCGCGGAATTTAATGTATTTGCATTCAGTCCTAACGGAGACTGATTTTCAAAAAGTCGTACGAATCTTTAGCCCTATTCGCGATCGCGATGCTTATGGCGACCCTGACAGAGGTATTCTTTCTCTTGTATTAGCAGCGTCTCACACAGGTTTTTTGAAGTAATGAAACAGGATTACGTTTCATGTTCCTTGAAACAAGACCTTCTTATTAATGTTTTGTGGAAAGCAAACTGATTCTGATCAAACTCGAAGAACTTCTGAAGAACTTAGCATGTTACTTCTTCTTCTTCCTCTACTCCTCAACTCAGAGGTTGGCGGGTTTGTCCGTAGACAGTCTCTCTACATCATAATTTTCAACATTCTATTGTATCTTTAATGGAGTGGATTTCCGTTCTTTCTCCATCCTGTGTCATTGACTTGTCATTTCACCAGCCTTTAGTGATGGTTACCCATCCTAAGGGCAAGAGGTTGCTCTATCCTTTTATCCGCTCATCCACTCTCCTTGCAGGACGTTGGCACTTGGTAAAAGGGGATTTCATTATCTCGAAATATGCTCGTTCCATGCATCGTAAGCTGCTTGTTTATACAATTCGCTACCACGGGGAGATGAATGACTGGATTTTCGATCGCGTATCGCCAGTGTATAATTTTAGTGTAATTCAGGAAAAGGTAATAAGTAAATATTTAGGAACCCTGACTTACCAAGTTGAAATACCTGTCATCAACCCTGGCAGAAAAAGAGTATTCAGATTAAGTACGTATTGTGTAAAACAAATTTGATCCATTTAACTAATCAAATTATGTTCAATTGTTTGTGGTTATGTGTGTCAGTGACTGCTTCTATTTCCAAGGATGTATTCACAGCTTTACATGCATGTGTTTACATTATCGTAGCTGTAGATATTATGATGTGTCTCTACGGAGTAACATAGGGTACGTTATTTTCTAAGCCACTCAACGTGTCGTTATTTCTTAATATTGTTTTTTCTATAACATTTATGCTATACGTCATATAACCTTTTTTTTTATAAAATGGTATGCTTTACTTTTATATAAGCATTTGTTGTAGTACTTCTGTTCCAGTACCTTTAACTTGTACATAGTTCATAATATGTTTCGGTCACCTAATTAGATCTGTGAGTATACATTATAATAGATGTATAACGTAAGAATGTACAATGTTATTAAGACAATGTACATTGTAAAATGTAGAATGTTTTAAGTATAACATTATTGAAATTATAGATACACTTTTGAAATTTTATAAAGTGATGGCAGTGCCATGCGGCCTTTATGGCAGCCAGACTTGGACACTGAACACAGGATAGAGGCTAGTGAAATGAAATTTTTACTATCAGTACTAGGAGTGTCACGGAGGGACCGGTTAAGAAGTGATGATATACGGAACCTCCATGGGATATACAACCTAAACAAAAGATATAAAGCAATACAGACGGGATTGGACAGCCATATTGAAAAAATGCATAAAAACAGAATACCAAAACAAATTTTGGGTTATAATCCGAAAGGACGGCGGAATATTGGAAGACCAAAGAAGAGATGGTCGGACCAAGTACTGCGCAACCGATCGTAAGCTCCACAGGCTGAAAAAGAAGAAGAAGAAAAAGTATACATTATACGCTTCCAGAAAAAAAATATTAAATCCTGTCCACATAATTGTACACGCGACATTTTGCTTGTAACTAATTTTTATAGTAAAATATATTCTTTGTATTATGGAAAAATAATTACTCATTTACAGGCCTTATTTACAAGGCTTTGTAATGTCATTTACATCATGTAACATCAAGTATGCGTGTGTAAAACATGACTGTATTTGAATTTTAGAAATTGCAGGAAATAATATACTTACAAGAAAAGAAGAATGTAATTCTCTAAAATGATTAAATCTATTAGCAGTATAATAAACAAATAACAAGCTGGAGGTTAGTTTTTCATTTGAGAACTTTCCTCAGTTCTTCAGTTCTAAGTAGTTTCTACTAACAGAACAGAAGAATAAAATTAGGTCTGCATGCATTATTTACATATTTCAATAGGTTGAAACCTATTTAACACACATTTTAAGTCAAATGACACAAATTCTCTGTCATCAATCATTTTAACGGCAGTTATTCTTAAATATCAGTTTTCACTGACAATACTGTGAATTTGAAGTTGAACTAATTTTATTGACCCTGTTTTCTTAAGTTTAATCAGAATTAAGCTTTATTGATATTTAATAGTCAATAGTTAGAGATCTGTTATTATACAATTTGGGCTATCCGCATACAATTTGTATAATTCTGTAAAAGCTATCGATGCATTAAATATTTATTACGAATAATTTTAGTTCAATTAAAATTATACCGAAACCAGTAAACGTTTATGGACTTAGTCAGATAATCATCTTTAGTAGCATTGTTATGGACAAGCGTGTAAGCTGTGTGTGTGTGTGTGTGTGTGTGTGTGTGTGTGTGTGTGTGTGTGTGTGTGTGTGTGTGCGTGCGTATTTGTCACAATGCGAGATGAGTAGTTTTTACATAATTGTTACATATATGTGAGTAAACATATTTTCGAAATCGGGATACTTTATGAACATCATAACAAACGTCACGAAAGTGCTTAGGTTTTTACAAAGCCGGATTCATGACTTTCGGGTTTGTGGTTCGTGGTCGTTATTAAAATTCTGTCACGCACTGACATTTCGGCTGCACTTGTGGCAGGCATCTTCATAGTGGGGACAGTTTCAAAGAATTTTTCTAAGACAGGTAACAAAGATTATTCCGCTTTCAATACTATGTTTAAGTTAGCAGGCTCTCTTACACGCCCACGCTCACACCATCCAATACCTGCAACCAAGCTTAAGTTAATGTATATCCAGACAATATGTCTGCTATTTGTTGATGCAGCGGTCATCATGCTACAGAATCTCTGTGGACTTTCGGAACAGAAAGGAAAGTATCTCCGAATGGTTGCCAGAGCTTCATCTACGTCGAAAAAGACGGGATGGTGTTTCGTCCACGCGTGCTGCGACAGACTTCTCCGGATGGCCCACAGCGTAGTGTCGCCGTGTTTGTTGACCCGACCCGCATGACATTATAAATTTCACATGAGGAGAGCAACTTCGTTTGTCTCACTACTGTTTTTTTTCATTTACTTGAAGACGGTCTTAACATTGTGACGGTCGTGCCTCTCCACCACCTTGCTGGTTCAATCAATCAGGCCACTAACATAAGACAAGCAAGACCCCCGGGCCTACTACTGCTTGTTCCGCATCTGACTGACCAACTCTTCATGACTGCAAAATACAGAAGTCTTTTTTAGGAACGTACCGGAGCTGTAACCGAAGTATCAGTAACCTAACGAAATAATCTTCTCTGGCGCTGGAAGCAAAAGCATTCTTACGTTGTTCCGAAGTGTTATCTCCCAGACTATACGGACTGCCCAATATTCACAATTAGGGTGCTTCTCTTCCACTGATAAGAAGCGCTATCAGTTTTCCTACTTATATTTTAGCAAAACATTTCACGGAGATTTTCCAGCCGATTATCAAGCAGATAGACTCCTTTGTGCGGGATTTGTCCCACTTTGTAGATAAGCTTTGGAACGTCAAGCTGGTGCCTGTGGAGTCTTGATGAGTTTTGACATCCAGTCGCTTTTCGCAGTTGTGACGACACGGGACGTTCTTACTTCCCAAGGAGGTGTTCCCAACGGAAGTCACAGCTTTGTTCTGACACGTTCTCACTACTACATATTTCCTCTGAAATGGGCACACTTTGAAAAGACTAAAGGTCTGGCCTGTCTTGTCAGCACTATTCTCTCCAACTTATTGTGGAGAGGTTCAGATAGAAGAAAATACAATCTGCTCCACTGAAGTCGAAGTGCTGTTATAAGTACATAGTCGACAATTTCATGCTTTAGATCTACAGGAAAAACAAACCGAAGTGTTTATCGACCGTTCCGATGTCAACGTTGTTCACCAGAGAACTCAGTTACGATGGAGCAGAATGGGGATGAGATAAACTGGCCTACCTTGATGTATTGGCCTTAAAAGGTCTGATGGTAGTTATCTTCGAAAACACTGTATACCGCAAGCTGGCGCAAGAAAAATTTAACATAATTGTCTTTAAATTTAATTTTAACGAAACATGTAGTTTTGCGCCCCATATGAAGAAACGAAAAATTCTAAGTAACAACAAAAATTAAAAGACATTAACAAAAACTTATTGCTTAATAATACCTAAGCCATCATAATTAAACATCATAATAATAAGTGAGGAAACGGTTAAATTACAAAAAAATACTTAATTACTATAAAACTCTATATTCGTAAGAGAAAGGTTCCGAAAATTCACCGCAAATACGAAAATTAAAGTGCATTACTGTATTGACACACAATTTTGTTATGTATACCTGTACAGCTGTATTAATTATTAAATAAATCATATGGTAGCTCAGAGTTTTGATATAAGGATTATGCAAATAACGTGAGTGGTTTTATTACAATAAAAAGAATAAGTAGTTAAGTTAGTTACACATAGGCCTACAAGAATCACTGAATGATATTTAGAACAACTTGTACCTCTGCAAATGTACAGAAATCATTAAAAAATAAACACAAGTAAAATTGTATAACCTTAACAATAGGTATAACTTTAACTTAACTATAACTTTTTGAGTATAACTTTAATTGTATAAGTTTTAATCGACTTGCAAACAGAATAGAGTATTATTTTAAAATGTGTGAAGTTTATTAAAAATAATGTAATTTTCCTTGTTCAGGTTTACTTTTTAAACCTAAATATAAAACATTTTATATTCTCCATCTCGTCTTCCCCGTCTCGTCTCGTTTTTTGTTTAAAAATTTTACTGCTATCCACGCAAGAATTGGCATCCGTAAAACCTTACAAAGGTAGCGAGAAATTTTAGTTCTCGCATACAAAACCGCAGTACTGAACGTTGTGTTAATTGCATGTTCTTCTGTACTAGAGTCTGAGTTTTTTTCAGTAAGTTATTTGCTTTAAACTTGACTAGGTAAATTGTGTTTGGCACCTGTACCTCATTATACCTGTAACTGTGAACAATTGCAATTTTTCGGTCATTTTTCGTTAACTGTAGGTCTACTTTCTGTTTCATCACTTCGCATCTGTATAAGTTTTTTCAACTAAAATCTAGTGTAGACCGCTATAATTCATCCAACAAATTTCAGATCAGGAAAAGAAATTAACTATGTAAAATTCGTTTCAACATTAACGTAAGAAAGTCAAATAGATAGCTACAAAAATGATTATGAATGTATGCTGTATTCAATACATTTTGAATACTACAATAATCTCCTAATCGTAGGCTGCTGTAATCGTTGAGCAAAATAATTGTATTTGGAAGAAGAAATGTGACGTTAGTGTGTAGCTAAATTATATATTGTCGATAGCGTTGTAATAAACAGGAAGTCACAGACAAATAGTCAGACGTATATAAACCGTGAATACAAATTTCACCCATAACGAATAAGGAACTCAGTCGCAAACAGAATAAAGAATGGTCGCATACAAAGTTTTTACTATATTTAATTTGCGTTATACGTATTAACATATATGACATATGCATGCCTTTATAGCCGCAAAAAAATTAATGAATTTAAGAAGAAATTCATTAAAGAACTAATATCGAAAAGAGTACGTGTTGTTTGAGCGAGGTTAATTAAAATTTCTTTGGCAGAAAGCATGTTTTTTTATTGACGTAAACAAAAACAATTTTAAATACAGCATGTAAAGTATAAAGCGTACAATCTGTTGAAAGTATTTGGTTAGCAGAGGAGAATATAATTCCGCCTCTGATCAACACGACACGTGAGCTTTGTCGTAAGTCCCTAAACTTCTAGTCTCTAACTGTAAGATTTTGATAACGGAGTGAGTTATGACTTTGAATAAAACTGATACATCTTCTTTTAAAAAGCTATGTGGAATGTAGTCAAAGGTTTAGATTGTGTTTATTTCCACCTGTCTGTTCTGAAAACTTACAAAGCGTAATATAGTTACTACACAAACGAATAAATACAATTTTTTGTTGTAATAACTTAAAAGACATTTGTCACTTTTTAGCTCAAAAAATTAGATATCAATTGTTTTGGAATTACGAAATTTGTTTTCAGAACTAATGATTATGAAGGTTACGCCCAGGAATTTTTAAAAGTAAATAAACTTTATACACAAATAGAAAATGTAAACAATGTTTTAAAATTTTTGTGTATTAAGTTACAGATCTGGGACTTCATATGGTACGAAGTGAATGGTACTGTGCGGTAAATGACCATAATATATCAACTTTGGTGAGAGGCTAATTAAAATGGTAACAACTTGTCCTGACGTTCATATATAGCCTACATGACGTTTGGAGATGAAGCGTATCTGTCATTTAACACTTTTGTCATAACATATAGGCTATTATTAAATAATACAAAGCTATAATCGAATACTGTCACATATATCATATGTACTATGTAATATATTCATCACACACACACACACACATCTTATACCACTACTACTACTAATACTATTATTATAATATAATACTATTACTATAATAATACTATTACTATATTAATATAATATAATATAATAATAATACTATTATTATTATTATTGTTGTTATTATTATTATTATTATTATTATTATTATTATTATTATTATTATTATTATTATTATTATTATTATTATTATTATTATTAAAGCCTTTATCTAATGATAGTAAACTTCTGTAGTCTCCTCAGGAAACTGTCCGTCGCCAGTCTTGTCAGTCAATCAAAACAAAAGTGTACTGAAAAAATAGTGAAGTGAATAACAATAATAAAGTGAAAGCAAAAATCAAGTAACGGAAAAATAAATATATAACAAATTATCTCTCACATAAATAAACATTGACGTGTACGCAAACAACATAACCACAAATTCCAGATAACCATATTACCAAATTATTAAATAAATTTCAGACACGAAAGAAACAACTAATGAACACAAACATGAATATATACTTCAATAGGCAATGCCAAAAACACAAATTGCCACCCAAATACATTAACATAATTACAAACAACGAAAATATGACTGCACAAAAAACTATAAAACAAGTACAAAAGTTATGGATACAAAATGAAATTAATCAATTATACAGTAAGAAAAATAGCATAACACTAGACATATATAAATTACACTTAGAGCTAACAAGTTTATTACATCCAATTACATGGAATAATAAATACAATAACATAGAAAGTAAAATAAATTTTTATAAAATCAAAAGACAACTACAATCAACAAAAAACTCAACACATTAAAACAACAAAACGAAAATCAAGAACAAAAAACAAAAATAAACACACATTTTATCCTCGAACCATTAACCTAAGCAATACAGAATTTAACAAAGAGGAAACATAATATTTAAACAATATGTCAAAAACTAACCTAACTCAAAACATAAACAAAACCTAGAAAAATGAATAGTCGAAACAGAATTTGCCATTTACCTAATACAAGAGAATATACAAAAAGAAAAACGAAGAGAAGCAAAACATATAATTAAAAAAGTAATCATTAGTGAAATGAAAAACAAATCTAAAAAAAAAGCAGGACAATAAAACTGTAAAAAAATTTAAACTAAAGTAAAGAACAATAATTTAATCATAACTAAAGCAGACAAAAGTCAAGCAACAGTAATTATTGACAAAACAGACTACATCAGAAAAACTGAAGACTTCATCAACAATAATAAATGCATACAACTAAATAAAAACCCAACAGACAAATATCTTAAAAAAACAATAAAACTAATAAAAACAGCGAAAAACATTTTCAACAATAAAAATACAGACATATATATAAATAATAATCCAGAACCACCTAAAATTAATAGCCTAATAAAAATACACAAACTAAACAACCCAATACGTCCATTAATCCACTTCAAAAAAGCACTTACATACAAAATAGCAAAAATAATAGCACGAAAACTAAAAAGTAACCATCTAACAAATAATCATCATAACATAAAAAATAAAGACGAATTAATAGACAAACTAAAAATAATAAATATAAATAAAAATACACTTTCATATCATATGATATCACAAACATGTACACCAACATCCCAGTAGATGAAACAATAGACATAATAATAAACAAACTTAAAGAACAAATGAAGACACACAATATATAACTGAAATAAAAAATAGCCTCCAACTAATAGTAAAATAAAATTACTTTGAATTTAATAGCAAAATTTATCAACAACAAGAAGGTTTAGCAATGGGATCTCAATTATCTAGCATATTAACAGAAATATTCTTACAACACATAGACACCAATATACAAAATATTACAAATTCATTTGATCCAAATAGCATAAGGACAAGATATGTAGATGATGGGCTATATGTATCAAATAACAAAAACACAAATGCAGATAACATATTAAAACAAACCAATAACATACATCCAAAAATACAATTCACAGAAGAAAAAGAAAAACATAACAAAATCAACTATTTAGACATAACCATCACAAGAAACAACAACCACCTACAATATGCAATATACAGAAAAACCAACTTCTACTAACATCATTATACCTAACCATTCTGACCACCCACCACAACATAAAATGGCAGCATTCTATTCACTATTTAACAGAATGTACAAAATTCCCCTAAACATACAAGAAACAGACAAAGAAAGAAATATAATATACAAAATTGCTTATGGTAATGTATACAATAAAAATACTGTAAACAAAATAGAAAATAAAATCAAATATAAAATAAAAACTGAACAATTAAGAATTAATCAAAATGAACAACACATAAATAATAACAACAATAAAAAATGGTCCACATTCACATTCATAAATAACAAAATGGCAAAGCTAACAAAACTATTTAAAAACACAGATATTAAAATATCATACAAAACTAATAAAAATAATTTACAAAAACTAAATAACCCACACAACAAAGATCATACAACAACCAATGGTATATATAGAATTGAATGTCAAGAATGCAACAAATGTTACATAGGACAAACAAAAAAACAGCTGAATAAAAGTTATTTTCAAAACCTAAATGCATACAAAAAGCCGGAAATATATAAATCTAATTTGCCCACACATGCAATAAACACTGGACTGAATTCCCAGACATAACCAATGTGACACTAATAAAACATATACCACACAAAGGGGTCATAATGAACATTTGGGACAATTTACAAATATACAAACATAAAACACAAAACAAACTAATACCTGAACAAATACAAATGAATACAAAACATGACATAATTTTCAAAGCACTCAACATAGAAAATATACAAAATACTAATATATACACCACAATCACACACAATAATACCAATTTAAATCACCAGAGACCAACAGGAAACCACAGCAACAACCAGCCAACACACAAATACCTCACAAGGCTCAAAATCAGCAAGGCTGAAGACGGGAACACAAGGCTTCCCGAAACATGTTCCAAATAAGGTGAAAACATCTTGAGGTAAAGTCATTATAAAATATATATTGTATGCATCAACAAACAGACTGTAGCAAAAATTGTTTAAATATGTGTGTGTGTGTGTGTGTGTGTGTGTGTGTGTGTGTGTGTGTGTGTGTGTGTGTGTGTGTGTGTGTGTGTGTGTGTGTGTGTGTGTGTGTGTGTGTGTGTGTGTGTGTTCATATATTTACTTACACTTTCATATTTATATATCTCAAAACTCATAAAGATGAAAGTTAAGGTAGACTCATAAAGCGGTATAACTGTACTTTCATTTTACCCTTCATAATAATTACTTAAAATGTTTGGACCAGGTTTTGACCTTGTAAATATTCAAATACTCACTAGTTGGTACAAAAAAATGTTTTCATTCCATTTAGAATTTGAAATATATTATAAAATGTGCGTAATTTATATAATATGTAGTATAGTGCGTACAGTATAAAATGTAGCAATACATTTAATAAAACGAAGCACTCGAAATCCAACTCTAAGCCTAACCTACAACATCTTGGCCTGGTGAGGAATGGTCAACATCTGTCTCTCTTCGCCTGTCAAACAGGCCAGTGAAATCTGAGTTCTGACAAGGATGTATGATCTGCTGAAAAAAACACACCATAGTCTACGGTTCCAAAGGGTGGATGGCTCTACGCTAGTGAGTCGCAATCTATAGCCTCAAGAAATTAGGACACACCCTGTTGTTTTTAGTCCCAGCTGCAGTACTGCAGAGCTTTGCTTCTGGTTATTTCTCAGGCACTTATGAAACGAAATGTCAGTTTTACAAACAAATTCAGGGGTTAAGGGCTTAAAACTTCTCGTCTAAGGAAAGTCCTCCTCGGAGGGTAGAGACATGTATACATTACTCTTTAATTGATGCAGACAGATTTGTGACAACGTCTCAAAATATTTAGCAGTGACTAGTAAGAAAATATTTAGGTATCAAGCAAAAGGAAGATAACTCTAAAAGTTCTTTTTTGATAGAAAAAGAAACTATTACCGCTTGAGCTTGATCAGCCGTACATTGACATCAGAAAGCGCCGCAGAAACATCAGAGACATCAGAAAAGCCGCAGCTGGTTGACTTCTAGAGATACTGACTGATCAGCAGAGTTTAGAGTTGCTAAAGCTGCAAAAGCAAGGGGAGACTGATCTAGAGATGGTACTTCATACTACTCTAAACGCCACAAAATGGGTGACAGTGTGCAGGCGTTTGCTTAACTGCAAAGAGGAAGAAATTGCATCGGAGCTTGACCCGTACAGCCTGTCGGAGGCTAACGGTGCGACGAGATGGACAGACGCTTCCACATGCGTCCCATGTCTTAACCTTTAACAGAATAGCTCTGACGGAGTAAATCAGAGCAAGCATTCACAGGCTGAGCGGCGTAAAATGTTTTATTCCTCAACCACTGCAGTATTTACAGTGCCTGTATTTTGGGCACAATTTCATCAAGATGTGCCCGGGTCAAGATAGAACCTACTTCAGATAGATATCTGGCGAATCACAGTAGGCTATTAGGTCTGACTGTCCCTATTGCAAAACAGATAGACCTAATACCTACGGTGACACTTTACTGAAACCTATAAAAAGTCTGATGAATATAAAGATGTTTGAGTGTAGCTGACGCAGATATGCATACAGGTGGACACGACGGGTCTGTTGAAGATACTCGAAGCACCCGCCAAGAAGGACAGGCACAAGCCTCGTAACTGCAACTGAGCCTCCAGTGGCTGCGAAACGGGAAAAGGGTACCGCCGTCCAGCGACCATCCTGCCAGATACACCAGGGATAACGGGGAAATTTTTAAAAATGAGAACGGGGAACCAAAATTCCTCCGATGACTCGAGATCAAAGTTCAACTCCGTTGCCGACGCCAGTGATCTCACCGACCTTGGTGACCTGGCAGTGCTTGACAATCTGCGTAGGAAAAATAAATATTGGCCAAAAGGGAAGATACAAAAGTAAGCACGGTCATGTATTCAACTACATTTTTGCGCTTAAATAAACTGATTTATTGAATGTGAGAAGCTAGTTCTCAGTTTTTGCATTTGTCTGACTGTCTCTCTCTCTGTGGTGTCTTTCACGATTACTGTTGAATTCATCAACCGATTTTCCTAAAACTATGACTTGTCTTTCCAAACTTTTATCCTCCCAAACTCCACGGTTTTCTATAATGATCCGCCCCCCCCCCCGAAAATAAGGGAGCGAAATGCAAAAATGTGGGAGTAAAATAGTGAAAAACATCGCAGATGCCCTTTCAATTTGTTTGATTATTTTTACCGTTTGTTTGTTTCGCAAACTATTAAATCAATAACATAAGAATTAATTAATTTATAAGTAACTAAAATTGGTCAAAATAGTTTCTTAACTAAGTTTTTGTTAGATACAACATATTGGTGATGGACTAAGATTTAATTATACAAAAAGTAAGGGAACATGATCAAACACTTGTATCATTCAGTTTGAATGTTTCGATATTTGCAAAACAAAATTGTAAACTTATAAACGGGTGCTAATGAGTATACACGCAGAAAATAAACTTACGAAACGTAATGTTAGAATTCTACTTTAGCAGGATGTAAGAGCAATGAACACGAGGAACTCCTAGCGGCCCATGTAATTGTGCGTTATCTCTCGCTTAGTGCTCTAAATCAGCAGTTAATGTACAGCTAAAGCGTCCTATGTAATTTATGTGACTTTAGAAAATAAGTGGTTCACAAAACATGCGTTTCTTTTACTGGCCTCACAAACTGAACGCAGTTGTTTCAACACGAGATGGGTAGTTGAATTCTTGAAAGAATGCAGAAGCCACTGGATATTTTTATAATATTAGACCGTCTAATATTAGATAATTTATTAAATTAAATAAACGCATTTAAAATATTTTAACTGTGATCTCTTTTATTTTTATTGCATTCTCTTTATTAATATTGTCTTGCATGCTATTTGAGTTAAAAAAATGGGAGGTGAAGATAGATGTCAAAAGTTAAATATTATAGGACTTAAAATACTATTTCAAATAATAAATGTTAATATTATATTGAACAGCTGACATTTTTATTGCATAGTCCTAATTATTAAAAATCGAAGAAATAAAATTCATGGACATTTAGCAGAGTGATTCAGTTTTTGTCTTCTCGAAACTTTTTCATATTACCAAAAAAATGTTCCACCCTGAATAATATTTGCCTAGAATTTTATTTCATCTAATAAGCTTTGACCATGAATATAGAGAAATAATATTTATAAAAAATACGGGAAGATCTGGAGTAAAATACTTATTTTGTATTATTGTCTAGTAGTTACGTCATCCCACTTAAATCTTTAATTAAAATTTCTAGCATCCAAGGTATCGCAGCATCCCATTTGATTCACATTGCATTGAATGTTGTAGCATGACAGATAATGCCCATAGTTCTGAATGGAGAGAAAGATCATAAAATAAAATAAAAACATTTTAAATCCAAGAAAGCAACATTAAAAATTAATTAAGAACCACCGTAAAACACAATCATAGATTGAAGTAAGAGTTTTATTAAAACCAATATTACAATGAGTGATGAGTAATCAAAATAAACTTCAAAACTAAAAATAAAGTAAAGTAATACCCAGGTAGGATTGGAGTAAGTAAGGAAGAAACCCAAACAAGACAACATCCACAATGAATGGGATACTTTGATAAGAAACAAGGAGAATAGGAGTAATTAAAGAAGAAACCCAAAAAAGACAACATCCACAATGAAAGGGATATTTGATAAGAAACAAGAAGAATAGGAGTAATTAAAGAAGAAACCCAAACAAGACAACATCCACAAAGAAAGTGATACTTTGATAAGAAACAAGGAGAATAGGAGTAATTAAAGAAGAAACCCAAACAAGACAACATCCACAATGAAAGGGATACTTTGATAAGAAACAAGGAGAATAGGAGTAATTAAAGAAGAAACCAGAATAAGACAACATCCACAAGAAGAAGGAGTGCTCTTATAAGAAACCTAAACAAAACCCCAAAAGAAAGTAATAAAAATAATAACAAATGAAAGTATAATAAAAACCCAAATTTAGAAAACCATGTAAAATAGATATGAACCAAAAGTTTATAAAGTAGAATTGAAAGTGAACCAATGTGAATTAATTATATAATGCAAGAAACAAACCTTCATTATCCTCTATAAACAAACTTCTTGATTTTAAATTGACTATAAAACTAATTAGAAATAAAATCAAAGAATAAAAAGGGGACCAGTGCAAGTTTTTATGTTATATTAAATAAACCTAATGTGTCAATATTGGAGTTCATAAACTGAGTAAATTGTGAAATTGTACAACTTTAAAGTGTTTATATTGTGTCAATGAATAATATTAAATAGAGTATTATAATGACAAATAATACAAGTGTTTCTAAGTAACTGCCACTCTTTATATATAACATTCATTAGAATGACAGTAAATAAAACAAGAGCAGGCCATATAAAAAGTGAAGTGACCAAGAATCATTACCACAAAAATCAAACAAAAAACAGTCAAAACTGAAAATAAACCTAGGTATAAGAAATAGCGTAAACGATGGAAGGACAGATATGTTTTGTTTAGAATAAGTTCAGATAACTCATTACTGAAATATCAGAGTTAAATACCATTCTTTTATTATGAAAATGTTTATTATGTTTTAAGAATAGTTAATCCAGATTAAAATATCTGAGATTAAATACCATTGTTAATTTCAATTATGTGTTATGAATTAATAGTATAAATTATATACTAAATGTTCTTTTGTTGATGGACGATTCGCGGATGGTTGTTAAGCAGACGTTGTTCTAGTGCTCTTGAATATATCTCAATTGAAAGTAGTGTTTTTGTGTTGTTTTCGGAGAAAGGTGTGGTGAAAACACGAGAATAGGGCTTGTGAACCAGTGTGTGTGTGTGTGTGTGTGTGTGTGTGTGTGTGTGTGTGTGTGTGGTTGGTTAATTAGTGACCTATTATAGGTAAAGAATGATTATCTGGTGGCCCTAAGGTAGGGCTAGGGTATAATATTGTGAACTATTTAGTAGTTAAATAGTCATATTTAAACTAAGTGTAGAACTGCGCATGACTCTTCAAAATTTTTGAGCACATTCATACTATATTTTTAGAATAGTGTAGGATAGGAAGGTAATATTTAAAGACAGAAATTAGCAAATTAATAGTATAGTATTTTGGTACAGAAAACAGCTGATTGGAAAGTCGTCATATCGGTTGGCTTTCAGTACCGTAATTGACCTTTGGTAGTAAGTTTGCACAGATACAGAGCAGACAGCTGTTGAGGTTAGAGAATCGTAGTTTTGGCGCCTTTCCCACACATAAGGGAAATTTCCCTTTCAGCAGGGAAATTGGACTTAGAATATTTATAATCAGGGCATCAGTACTGTATAGGACTTAGTTACTTTCTCTGTAGAGAACTTTGGAAATTTTTTTGGTTTGTTAATATAATATGGTGTAAATTGGACTTAGTCATTTTTAATAGTTATGCATAAAGTGTAGTACTTAGATGTAATCCGAATCGGATTAATTCTAAATTTTTGGTGAATTTTAATTTTTTTTGACTTTAGATCGTTGAGAGCTTAGAGAGATTTTCTTTATTTATTTTATTTTTTTTTATATAAGTACAAATTAAATAGGAATACTTGTTGTAAGACAATTTATTAAATCTTTAAGCTCTACAGAGAGCTTTAAATTTTGTGTGCCTCGGATTGTGACTTTATTATAAAGTTGAATTAGTCTAAATAAGTTTAAGCATGGTATTAGGGTCAGTGCTGTAGTATAATAATATGGAAAACAGTCCCAATACAGCGGAAGGAACGCCGAGCCCCTTCCAGAAGAGCTCGCGGGTGCAAAGGACTCCTCCGGGGAGTACACAGAGAGGGGTGGGGCAAACAACTGCCCAGAAGATACCTGCAGGCAAGAGCTCTGCAGATGAACAGAGGGAGCCGGACACGAGCAACGAGGGGGAGATGTGGCGATACTGTCGCTCTCTTCGCAACACCATGAAGACTGCTACGGACAGGCAGAAAAACATCTCAATGGAGGTGAAGTCTGGCCTGTCCAAACTACGGGAGGCGTTGGAAGTCCTCGAGTTCCTGCGAGCACCCAAGCAGTGAAGGGAGCAGACCGTGCCACACAGACGGAGGAGGGCCAAGAAAGTGGGGCCCCTCGTCTTCTGCGGGAGGTGGCAGTAAGCGAGCTGCCACCAGCCCCCTTACACAGAGGACCACAGATAAGAAGAAGGTAAAAGAAGACACACCCAGTGTATGGCAGACGGTGCAGTCCAGGAGATCGGTCCGCGAAGCGAAAAGACGGCTACAGAAGAAGGAGCCCGGGAAGGAGAGCAACAAGGCCCCGGCGACCATGGAGAGGAGGAGGACGCGTCCACCGAAGGCTCGACCCGATGCTCTGCTCATCAAGCCTGCAGAGGGACAGACATTTGCGGAGGTCCTGACACAGATCAGGAGAGATGCCAACCCGGAGACGACGGGCACTGAAATCAGGTCAGTCCGCCGCACTCGCTATGGGATGTTCCCCTGGAGTTGGGATCTAAGACCACCAATAAGGAGGGCTTCTGTGAGGCGTTGCGGGGAGTGTTGCGCGAGTCTGCTTCTGTCCGCAGCCTGGAACCCAGGACAACTCTGGAGATAAGGGACCTTGACTGCCTCACAACAGAAGAGGAGGTCCGTAATGCCGTCAAACGCGATGCAGATGACCCGGCTGGGGACATAAGAGTGACGCTGACGAAGGCGAACACCAGGGAGAAGAAGATGGCGATTGTGGAGCTGGGGGAGCGAGGAGCTGCTAAACTCCTCGAAACTGGCCGCATAAATATCGGATGGGTGTATGGCAGAGTGCGCCGAATGGCCCTGGTGATTCGCTGTTACGCCTGCTTTAATTTTGGCCATCGTCAGGCGGACTGCAAAGGGCCCGACAGAAAGAAGGCGGGTATATGCATACAGTGTGGCTGTGCAGGCCATCTGAAAAAAGACTGCCAAGCTGAGCCGAGGTGTTTCTCTGCGAGGAGCGTGGTTTGGACTCCGATGCTCTGAAACATGTTCCCGGGTCGGGTATCTGTGCGGTATTTCGACAGGCGCTTGGGAGGGCCCAGAGCAAGCTTGGCCGATGAAGATCCTCCAGGGAAACCTGCATAGGAGCAGGACGGCGGACTCCCTCCTGGAGCAGCTGAAGCTGGACGTGGGTGCCAATCTTCTGATCATCAGCGAGCAGCACCACGATAGAGAGGAACCGGGATGGTATGCTGACTTACTCGGGACGGCTGCAATCTGGATTCCCGACTCGACCGTGCCACTCCCTTCAAGACATGGTGCCGGAAGTGGTTTCGTGTGGGTGAGATGCGAGGACATCACTTATGTGAGCTGCTACCTCACCCCTAACGAGACCATCCACGAATTTCGTGAGAAAGTGGACAAATTGGAAGACACGATTCGTGAGATGGAAGGAGACTGCGTGGTCGCTGGAGACTTCAACGCCAAAGCGGTGGAGTGGGGAATGCCTGCGACGTGCGCCAGGGGACGGTACGCGTTAGAGATGGCAGCAAGAGTTGGGCTCGCGGTGGCCAATGTGGGCGGTGTCTCAACTTTTAGAAGACCTGGTTACGCCGGGACAATCCCGGACATTACTTTGGTGTCCGATGCATTGGCGCACAGCGTCATGAACTGGGAGGTGCTGGAAGATTATACTGGTAGTGATCACCAGTATATCACTTTCACCCTGCGGAGAGTTCAGCATTCGCCCATAGCTGAACTCAGCCGAACACCTGGCTGTAATATGCCCAAACTGGACGTGGAGTTGTTGCAGGATGTCATCGCTATCGGAAAGGAGGCGGTGATGAACAGCTTGGGTCCGACAGAGGAAGTCGTCGGTGCGACAATGCGCCTCATACGGAATGCCTGCGATGTGTCTATGCCCAGGAAAGCGAGACGCAGCGGGGGGAAGACAGTGGCGTACTGGTGGACAGACGAGATTGCTGACCTCAGGAGACGTTGCTTGCGCTCGCGTCGCATGGCGACTAGAAACAGACGGAGAAAGGCGATTGCAGCAGCCGAAGCGCAAGACGAATATCGGCTCGCCAGGAAAAGACTGAAGGAGGCCATCAACAGAAGCAAGCGGCTCAAGTGGGAGACCCTCAGAAATGATCTAGATTCTGATCCCTGGGGTCTGGGTACAGGCTTGTAATGAGCAGGCTTGGAGCCCGGTCTCGTAGCCCAAGGATGGACGAAAATCGGATGCGCTTCATCGTGGACGGTCTATTTCCTCGTCACCCACTGAGGGATCGTGAGGAGTATCCAGGCCCATTGGAAGATGTCCCCATTTTCAGCGAGGACGAGCTATCACTAGCTGCTAGCTCCCTGCGCAACAAGAAGGCACCAGGGCCGGATGGTATACCTGCGGAAGTGCTGAGGGTGGTCGCTAGATCCTGCCCCCAGGTGCTACTCAATATGTACAACCGTTGCCTCAAAGACGGAGTCTTCCCGAAGAGGTGGAAGATCCAGAGACTAGTCTTAGTCGGCAAAGGGAAGGGCGGCCCGAATTCCCCGTCGGCATACAGACCTCTTTGTA
This sequence comes from Magicicada septendecula, assembly GCA_034769895.1. Taxonomy (NCBI): domain Eukaryota; kingdom Metazoa; phylum Arthropoda; class Insecta; order Hemiptera; family Cicadidae; genus Magicicada; species Magicicada septendecula. The sequence goes on from CM068369.1 coordinate 391,671,402, forward strand.
TGCTGGACACGGCGGGAAACTACTGGAACGTCTACTCAGGCCTCGCCTAGTAGCGGCAATTCGGGATGCGGGAGATCTGTCAGCGAGGCAGTACGGGTTCAGAACTGCCAGATCCACCATTGGAGCCATACAGGAGATCTTGAATGCCGTCCAGGTGGCCCAGCGGGGTAATCACTTCTCCAGAAGAATGGTGCTACTCGCTACACTGGACGTACCCAACGCCTTTAATTTGGCCAGGTGGACAGACTTGCTAGCTGCTCTGGAGTACGTCTTTCAAGCGCCGGACTACCTGCTACGGATAATACGAAGTTAATTGAGGGACAGGGAGCTCCGGTACGACACAGCAGATAGGCCACGCAGCAGAGAGATAACAGGAGGCGTAGCTCAAGGCTCTATCTTGGGCCCCGACCTGTGGAATGCCTTCTATGATGGAATCCTTCGGATGGAGATGCCAGATGATACCTTTCTGGTAGCATATGCTGATGACGTGGCTGCCGTGATCACCGCGAGAGACGCAGAGGAGGCGCAGCGCATGCTAAACCAGGTCATGCGCAGGGTCCGCATCTGGATGGACGAACACGATCTGAGCCTCGCGACGGAGAAGACAGAGATTGTGCTGCTCACTCGACGACGTATACCCACAAGCACACAGTTCGTGGTGGGGGAAAAGGCGATAATATCAAAGCCAGCGGTGAAGTATCTAGGGGTGCACCTGGATACTAAGCTTCGCTACTGGGAGCAAATTCGATGTTTCTCGGAGAAAGCCGCTAAGGTCGTTGCTGTGCTAAGCAGACTAATGGCAAATGTCGGAGGCCCAGCTGCAGGAAGACGGCGACTGCTGATGTCGGTGACCAACTCGATTCTCCTCTACGGATGCGAGGTCTGGGCCGACGCACTGAAGCAAGAAAAATACCGCAAGCAGATGGCCGCGGTACAACGAAGAGGAGCACTTCGGATTGCAAGATCCTACAGAACGGTAACGCAACCAGCAGTGTTGGTTGTCGCTGGAGTAATGCCAATAGATCTGATGGCTGAGGAGAGAAGGAGGGTCTACACAACCAAGGAAAACTTGGGGTTTGTAAAAGCAAGAGCAGTGGCCAGGGCACATTCCATGCGGAGCTGGCAACTACGATGGGAGCAGGAGTGTCGAGCTAGGTGGACGGCGAGGCTGATTGGGAACCTCCCTGAATGGGTGGACAGAACGCACGGCGAGGTAGATTATTACCTTACTCAATTCCTGACAGGGCATGGTTATTTCTGTGCATACGTGCGAAGGATGGGTAACATGGAGGATCCGTCGTGCGTGTATGGCGACTCAGACTCTGATGACGCTCATCATACTTTTTTCGAGTGTCAACGGTGGGTGCTGGAGAGGCGAGGACTCGAATCGGAGATTGGCCCCATAACGCCTGATAACATCATAGGCGTCATGCTCAACAGCAAAGAGAATTGGGACATGGTTGTGACCTTCGTGAGGATGGTCCTGCGGCAAAAGAAGCCTGAACTGGACCGTCTCACAGGTCGATCATATAGATAAAGCTGTAGAAGCCTAGTAGGCGCAATACGAGGTGCCACCCTGAAGCCATACGAATAGTTGTTCCAGGGGGGGGGTTCCCTGCCTGTAAAGTGGAGGTTTTTTAGTGGGTACGAGTCCCACACACCGGGAGACCAGTCGGGTGTCTCCTGATGGTGCATAATGTATATTTCCTCCCTCAAAAAAAAAAAAAAAAAAAGTACTTTTGTTAAAATAAGGAAATGTTATTCAATATTGTATTAGAATAGAAAGTCAGAAAGGGTATAAACAAGATGTATTATTTAAAAACTTTGTATGTAAAAACAGTTAAAATCTAGGCCAAATGGTAAATCTAAACAGCATTAAAATTGATGAATTAAGTACAGAAAAATACTTAAACTGATGGAATTTATATAAGGTAAATCAGTCATAGAGTCATATAACTGGAACTATAATTAAGAAACATATTGTAAAAAGATAGTAAGAATTATTGTTAAAAATGCAAATGTAAAAACTGAAAATTCAAAGAGGGGAGTCACATATTAATGCATAATATTTAAAAAGATAACCAATTAATCAAATTACAAGAAATTAAGGAAAGATAAACCTTTTATGTCAATCTGAGATTTAATACAATCATAAATATAACATAGAAAATGGCAAACATGTTGAGAAGGACGGGAAGTAAATTTTAAGCCTACAATTTTCAAAATGAAGTAGATATAGCATTTTAGATAAAAACTTAGTAAAACTATCTTATTTGGTATCAAATCAAGCAGAATGAACTGAAGAAGAAGATTATGTATTTAGTACTTCATAAATTTTAATAATAGAAAAAATATATTCAGTAGTATAATGTAAAATTTTTAAATGTAACGGAAGCTAGAAAGTTTGGAAACAATGGATTGCTAATATTAAATTGGCTAAGACATTAGTAGAAGACGAAGGAAATGAGTTAGTTAATTATTAGACGTTGTGAAGTACACTTAAGACGAGCTCTTGCTAAAATATTAACCTAATAGTGAAGACATAAATGGCGTACATTCGACAAGCCTAGTCTACTGCGAAAAACGCGAGTGTCGAATAAATTCATTTAAACCTTAACTTCAGTGAAACTAACACCTACAAACATTAAATTAACTTAAAACAGAGCAGAAAACAATTGAACATATAATTTAAACGATTAAAACCATTAATTCCACATAACGAAACGAACAGTGCAATTATCGACCTTATAGATTAAAGTGAAATATAACTTAATCCAACACATTTTATCGAAGTGAACCACAAACACTTAACCAGGACCACTCCACTAACACCAGAAGGAATAATCGCAGCTGCAGGAACGAGAAACCAGTGGAAAAACTACATTTATTGGAAGCAGAATCTGCGAGGTGCATCGTCAATTACATCTGAACACGGAGCGGCCATCTTTGACTTCCCACAATTCCAAGCGACACTGCCAGTAAATCTTCACGGTTCGAAAATTTCTTTACTTACTATTATATATTGAATGTTATATATGTATTTTAATTAATAAGATTATATTTTGTAATGTTATACTTCAATACTTTGCCCTTTTCTCTGACTATATATAAAATAACTGTTCAAAGAACCCGATAATTAGTAATTTGTACAATCTATTGAATACCCTGAGAGAGTCGATTAATCAATCGATAGAAAATCGATTACTTTATTATTTGTGAATACAATTTATTAAATATTATAAAATTGAATCCTATTTATTCCTAAATTATAACTAGCATAATATATCAATTTAATTGACTCCAGTAACTACCAGAATTTAACTACTTTAAAGGAAGATAACCTGCAAATATGGAAAGTTCACCAATCGATTATTCCTGGAGACAATCCTATTAACTGGTAAAAGAATTCTAAATACAGAAAAGGATATAATTAAATAAAAACTATTAATAAGAAGTTCGAAACACGACGAAACATTTTGAAAAGATTAATATTAAATTAATTAAAAAATAAATAAGTAAATAAATACTAATACATTTTTTTATCAAACAACAACAAATTAAATTTACTTAATTTGTTACAAATTGGCGACAAACTGAGGGGCTTTAATTAGTGATTTTTAGGCCACTTTAATTAGCCCAATTCCTAATTAGAGCTTGGCAGCAATTATAAAGTTAGAAGAAAGGGAAAATGCAACGTCGAGCAACATCGAAGAAACGGGCGGCGGAGGCCGAAAAGGAAATCAATATGGAGGACAAAGAGGCGACGCCGGTGGAAGACGTGGAAATGTTATTAACCCTAGTGGAACCTAAACAACCCGCACCACCAGAGAAACAACCTGAAATACCAACGCAAACAAGGGAGATCTATATCCCGGAGAAGGAGGTAGAGAAATCCAAGACCACTGAAGACACGAAGATAGATAAGATGATGGAAATGCTCCTACATATAAATCAGAGAATGGAGGAAGGTAGTAAGAAAATGGATTCCACACAGGAAGAATTAAGCAAGAAGATGGAGGAAAACAGCAAGAAGATGGAGAAGAAAATGGATTCTACAAAAGAAGAATCGAGTAAAGAAAGGAAGGAAGACAACCAATCATTAAATTAGAAGTTGGAAGATTTAAAGGAGGACAACCAGTCTTTAAAGGAAGAATTCAAAACCGCCAAGTAAGAATTGGGTAATAAAAGGGAAAATACAAATAAGAAAATAGAGGAAACCAGCAAGGAACTGAAAGAGGACAACCGAACCTTGAGTCAGAAAATTGATGAAACTAATCAGAAGATGAAGGAAACCAGCAAGAAGATGGAGAATGACAACCAACTGTTAAAGGAATAATTGAAAAAAAAGATGGATGAAAACGACCAATACACAAAGGAAGAATTAGGAGAATTAAGTCACCAAATCGAAAAGACCAATAAGAAGATAGAGGAAAACAATAAGAAGATGGAAGAGGAGATGGAGGAGAAGTTGGAGGAATTGAAAGAAGATAACCAACTATTACGAGAAGAATTAAAAGAGGTCAACCAGGAGAATCTGGATAAGTTAGATGAGAGGATAGAATTGTTGAAGGAAGAACTGAACAAAGAAATCAACGATAATAAGGAATCCACAAATAAGAAATTAGAAGAAGAAACCATAGTAATGAAACAACAAATTATGGAAGTGGACGAAAGGTGTAGCCAGACGGAGAGAGAAATACAGGGTCTCAAAGAAGAGGTAAACACCAAATTCACTAATATCGAAGAATACAGTAGGAGGAAGATGGAAGAAAACCGAAGAGAAACCCAGGAAGAATTCGGGAAGGTACGGAACCAAGTCGCGGAAAGGTGTGACGGAATGGAAGAGGCTATGACGAATATAACGGGTCTAGTACGACAGAGCCACGAAGAAATGGAAGTCATGAGAAATCGACCCACTAACTTTACTGGGATACCAATCAATGAAAATCGGGAATGGTTGAATTTCCGACAGTACAAAAGAAAACCGATGGAGTTCCTGGCTCGGATTGAGGAATACTTCGCCAAACATAGAGGGAGTAGGTGGAATAACAACCGGGAGATATTGGACGGGTCGTTCAGGGAAATGACCGGCAATTGGTGGATGGCGACTCGAAGTGAGATCGCGGATTACCAACAGTTCAGAAACCTGTTCAAAGCGAAGTACTGGACAGAAACCACTCAGAACCTGATACGAGAAAATATTTGCCATGGACGATACAAGGCCCAACTAGGTAACACCATGACGGCCTATTTCTTAGGAAAGGTGTGTCTGGCGAAACATTTAGAACCGGCAATACCCGAGGAATGCCTGGTGAACAAGTTGTCCTACCACTACGACGAAGATATAATCAGAGCAAGAAGAGGTAGCCAGATTAAGACAGTGCAAGCCATGACCGAATTACTGGAGAGTTATGAGAACGAGGAATACTACTGTCAGAGTAGAAGGAGGAACGATAGACCAGAAATAAGAAGTAACCAGTACCCCAGTAACAGTAACAACCAGAATGGTAACAACCACCAAGGGAACCGTAACCATCAGAATAATTACAACTGCAATAATAACCCCCCGAACAATAATAATAATAACTTTAATAAAAATCCATATAATAATAGGAATAACAACCACTACCGAATAATAACCGAAATAATTATTATCAGCACCCTAATAATTCTTATAGTCAGAGAAACCCCCACCCCGGTAATACTGAACGTTATTACCAAAATAATAGGAATTATAATTCAAACAACTATAACAATAACAACGAGTTTCCCGACCACGAGTAAATTTCATAAGAGCTGAAGATAATGGTCCAAGATCTCCACTCCGCTATTATAGATCTGAACAAAGAAAAGGTGTCACAGTTTTCAGAAGGAATAACGTGGACAGCAGATTTAGTAGGAGGCGAGAATATACTTCCCAGCAGTATAACCGCCAGCAAAGGAACAGTTTCCACAATGGAGATCGTCGACGGAGGAGCGAAGAACGTGATGGTCCGAGGTACGAACAACATAGACGGAGTACCAGTTTAGATGATCCTGGCCGACAACCAAACCGAGAACAAACGTTTGAACAGAATACAGAGCGGCAGGAACCGACGCAAGGTTTCCAGACCGACACCTCGGTCGGTCCGAATAACAACAACGAACACGATAATTTAAACGGGAGGAGGCAGTGATGAATTATCACGACCCTTCACTGCTCCTATCACCTGGGTATAAACAAGAGTTGCAAGAGGCAACTGGATCGAAAAACATTACCATCATTAGCAACAACTATCTGAAAAACATAAGAACTGAACCATTGGAGGAGAACGAAACTAGCCTCGATAGTCAGAATAATGAAATATTATATATAAAAGCGGAAGTAGAAGGAATCCCCGCCAAGATCATGATTGATACCGGTGCTAATATATCAATAATTAACATAATTGAACTGGAAATAATCCAGAAAGAATGTGGTAGAACATTGCCAATGTTGCCAGTAAATAATATTGTCTTAGTAGGTGCAACTGGCCGCCAGAACAAAACTATTAGAAAACAAGTTTCTGTAAATGTCGTTAGCCGTGGTATAGCTTTAAATATGGTATTTTTAATCGCCACCGGACTGCCATTTAATATACTGGTAGGTTGCGATGTATTAAGGAGGAACTGCGCTATTATAGATCTGAACAAAGAAAAGGTGTCACTGTTTTCAGAAGGAATAACGTGGACAGCAGATATAGTAGGAGGCGAGAATATACTTCCCAGCAGTATACACCAACAACTTCGGAAAATAAACTATGTAGAGAACAGCTCCCTGAATAACCAGATAATATATAATAACGTGGAAGAGGATTTATGGTCAGTTAAGATACAGGAAATACGGGACTTCCAGTGCGGAACCACCAACGAGAAATTACCCATACACCAAGCAAATCGTCTGGTAAGAGTATATGAAAAATATAAATCAGTATTTTCCGATGAACCCGGTAAGGTAAACAATTATCAGTGTAAATTTGAATTTAAGGAAACGGTGGAATTTAACCGGAGGTCATCTCCCATCGCGCATTCACTGAAGGAGGACGTGAGAGCGGAAATTAATAAGATGATCAGCAGTGACATAATTGAGATTAGTCAGTCTCCATTCACTAGTCCAATCATAGCTGTTCCCAAGAAAAACGGACAAGTCCGGCTTTGTTTGGATGCGCGCGAAATAAATAAAACGATCTTTAATGACAGAACATCACCCGGTGAGATAGAGGAGATGTTGAAACGATTCCACGGTACCAAGTTTATTAGTACATGGGACACTGTGTGTGGTTACTGGCAAGTGGAGTTGCACCCACAGAGTCGTCAGTATGTGGCGTTCATATTCGAAGGGCGCAGTTACCAGTTCAAGAGATTGCCCTTCGAACTTGTGAATTCAGTAGCCATCTTTGCGGTCTGCATGGACCAGATACTAGGACAGGAAGCACTCCAATTTACCACAGTATATGTAGACGATCTACTGATTACCTCAGAAACCTGGAAGGAACACTGTTACAGAGTGAAACATGTACTCAAGAAGTTAGCACAAAATAACATAACTCTTAAATTGGATAAATCCAAATTCATTGCTCGAGAAGTACAGTTCTTAGGTTTTAATCTAAATTATCAAGGTATATCCCCATCATCAGAAAAAGTGGAGGCGATTCAGAAGTTCCCTAAACCAAAGAACAGGAAACAGTTACAATCTTTTCTCGGACTCTGTAACTATTACAGAAAGTTTCAACATCAATATTCCGAGCTGACAGCCAAGTTTCAACCGCAATTATCTTCGGAAAACAAATGGATCTGGGGTCAAGAACAGGACGATACTTTCCAACTCATCAAAGACAAGTTCTTAGAGATCGTTATACTTCGTCACCCGAATTTTAAAAAACCTTTCTTCTTAAATTGTGATGCTAGCAACATCAGTTTAGGAACAACTTTATATCACGAAGATGAGGAGGGTCACCATCTGGTGATTAGTTTCGCTAGTCGAACCTTGAATCAATGCGAGAAGAACTACAATGTGACCGAGAAAGAATTACTCAGTGTAGTATTCGCATGTAGCAAATTCCGGATATATGTTTTAGGGTATCCAGTTACCATCCGCACTGATCATAAATCTATCTCATTTCTACGTAGGTGCAAGTTGAGTCACGGCAGACTAGCTAGGTGGGTACTCGCCCTGCAAGAGTACAACCTACAATGGGAGTACATCCCGGGGAAAAGGAATGTTGTAGCAGATGTGTTATCACGCACTAATTTGGAAGACCAGACTTTTGAGGGAGAGAACGAGAGCGTAGTCAAGATCTACAACCTTATTAAAACAAGATCTGATTTAGAGGTTTTATTGGTAAACATCCGGATCCACCAACAATCTGACCCTAAGCTAAAAAATATTATTACTCGATTGGAAGCAGACGATGACACCGTTTCTAAATATTACCATATTAACAAAGGTATATTATTTGTTAAAACTTCCTTAAATAAAGAAACATGGAAAGTGATTATTCCGAACCACATTGAAAAAGAAATCATAATCGATTACCATATAAGGTATGGCCATATGGGAGCTCTGAAAGTGATACAGGCTATAGAGGAGAATTGTCAAATCAAAAACATAAACCGAAAGGTGAGATATTACCTAAAATCTTGTAATATTTGCCAGTGTGTTAAGGTTAATAACGAGAAGAAGGAAGGTATAATGATACCCATGACATGTAAGGCGAAACTGGAGAAAGTGTGTTTAGACATCTGCGGACCATTTCCCCGTAGTGGCGGTCTACACAGATACAAATACCTCATCATAATTATGGACATTTTACAAAGTACGTAAAGCTATACCCGGTTAATCGAGCAACCACAATAAAAGTTCTTGGAGTCATAACGGAATTATATATGCCAGAAATAGGAAAACCAACTTCAATCATCACAGACCATGGTACACAGTTTAGAGGGAAAAGATGGCGGGAACATTATTATCACTTGGGATTAAGACATACAAGACGTCAGTCTACCACCCAAGTAGTAATCCTGCAGAGAGGGTATTGAGAGAAGTGGGGAGAATCTTGAGAACGTACTGTCACCACCAACAGAAAAAGTGGCAAGAGTACCTAGCAGCCACGGAGAAATTCCTAAATTTCGCTCACCATCCAGCTATAGGAATTACCCCTTACTCCGCCATGTACGAGAAACCAACACCCCGAGAGATTGAAGAAATAATAGAATTCCCGATGAATGATGGTCGTAAGTTTGACAAGGTGAAATTTTATAACAAGGTGGCCGAAGACCAAGAGAAACGGCAAACCAAATATCAGAAAGCGATTGGAAGAGTAATAACGTATAAAGAGGTAGAAAAAGTACTGTTGAAAAACCGAGAACTACCCAGCACCCTAGAAGGGATAACGAAGAAACTATTATTACTCTATACTTGACCATATCTCGTTGCCAAAAATAATAACAACAACACATATGAACTGAAAGAAATAGTTTCCGGAAAAATCGAAGGAGTATACAACCAAGCCTCCATAAAAGAATATTACGAAGATTGAATTTTGTATAAAAATATCAAAATTCTAAAATACAAGTAAGATCAACTTACACAAATGATTTAAAAAGAAAACAATTTGGAATTAAAAAGAAGAATTTGAATTTTGTATAAATTGTAAAAATTTAAAAAGATAGTAAGATCAACTTACAACTAATTATTTATGGAATTTAATTTTGAATGAGAGAAAAAGAAGAATCAGTTCTAAAAAACAAAGAAGAAGAACTCATACCAATCATATGAAGGAGATAGTCTTTGCAAGAAAATAATAAAACACTTATGGAAGGCAAAAAGAAATAAGGAACACATGAAAAATATAATATTAATGAATTAATTTTAATGAATACAAAAGTGGATTAATAACTTTCTGAGAAAGAGAAAAGAAAGAAAAATATGTTTATAATAATATGATCATAATAACAACTTGGATGTCAATTACAAAGAGACCCATTGAAAAAACGAACTGTCATAAAATAATACCATTCAAATAATTAATAAGAACTAAAGAAAAAAAATATAAAATATAAAAATATGCTATCAAAATCAATAACCAGAAGAAGATATAATGAGAATTCAGATGAAAAAGGAAGAAGTTACACCATAACTAGTAACAAACATATCTACAGAGTTTCCAACCATGATAAAGATGAATATATCAGCCGAGCTAAAAAGTAAGAAGAATATATAATGAGAATAAAAAATACTAAAAAGAATAAATGAGATAGAAAATGTGAAATAATATGAGAAACAACGAAGTGAAGTATCCAAAGATATTTTTATTAGTCTAAAATTAGACTATTCTATATGTAATTTTTATTTGATGACTGTCTGTAGATAATTCCAGCAGCATTATGTTTTTAAGCAGAGATGAATTGCCTCTGATCTCAATGAGAAGTGTATCATGGCCAGCAGAGTATGTAGCCAACAGTGCCTCTATGGACTGACCAGCTCACGTGTTAAGGAATGTAAGGGAATTAATATCCCATGGATAAAACACAAAGTTAAGAAAAGGAAAAATATAATAATAATAATAAATCTCAGAAAACACTAACTATCCAGAAAGAATTAAAGTCAGATAAGAGACTATAAAATTTATTAAGCTCAAGTATGAAGAAGCCGATATAGAAATGGGGAAGAAGACGAAGAATAATAAATAAAAAATTATCATAAGCAATTATTTCATCCATAATCAAGTCTGAAATAATCACTTCTGGAGGAGAGCAATCTGTAGCATGACAGATAATGCCCATAGTTCTGAATGGAGAGAAAGATCATAAAATAAAATAAAAATATTTTAAATTCAAGAAAGCAACATTAAAAATTAATTAAGAACCACCGTAAAGCACAATCATAGATTGAAGTAAGAGTTTCATTAAAACCAATATTACAACGAGTGATGAGTAATCAAAATAAACTTTAAAACTAAAAATAAAGTAAAGTAATACCCAGGTAGGATAGGAGGAGTAAGTAAGGGAGAAACCCAAACAAGACAACATCCACAATGAAAGGGATGCTTTGATAAGAAACAAGGAGAATAGGAGTAATTAAAGAAGAAACCCAAACAAGACAACATCCACAATGGAAGGGATACTTTGATAAGAAACAAGGAGAATAGGAGTAATTAAAGAAGAAACCCAAACAAGACAACATACACAAAGAAAGGGATACTTTGATATAAACAAGGAGAATAGGAGTAATTAAAGAAGAAACCAGAATAAGACAACATCCACAAGAAGAAGAAGTGCTCTTATAAGAAACCAAAAGAAAACTCCAAAAGAAAGTAATAAAAATAAGAACAAATGAAAGTATAACAAAAACCCAAATTTAGAAAACCATGTAAAATAGATATAAACCAAAAGTTTACAAAGTAGAATTGAAAGTGAACCAATGTGAATTAATTATATAATGCAAGAAACAAACCTTCATTATCCTCTATAAACAAACTTCTTGATTTTAAATTGACTATAAAACTAATTAGAAATAATATCAAAGAATAAAAAGGGGACCAGTGCAATTTTTTATGTTATATTAAATAAACCTAATGTGTCAATATTGGAGTTCATAAACTGAGTAAATTGTAAAATTATACAACTTTAAAGTGTTTATATTGTGTCAATGAATAATATTAAATAGAGTATTATAATGACAAATAATACAAGTGTTTCTAAGTAACTGCCACTCTTTATATACAACATTCATTAGAATGACAGTAAATAAAACAAGAGCAGGCCATATAAAAAGTGAAGTGACCAAGAATCGTTACCACAAAAATCAAACAAAAAAGAGTCAAAACTGAAAATAAACCTAGGTATAAGAAATAGCGTAAACGATGGAAGGACAGATATGTTTTGTTTAGAATAAGTTCAGATAACTCATTACTGAAATATCAGAGTTAAATACCATTCTTTTATTATGAAAATGTTTATTATGTTTTAAGAATAGTTAATCCAGATTAAAATGTCTGATATTAAATACCATTCTTAATTTCAATTATGTGTTATGAATTAATAGTATAAATTATATACTAAATGTTCTTTTGTTAAAATAAGGAAATGTTAATTAATATTATATTAGAATAGAAAGTCAGAAAGGGTATAAACAAGATGTATTATTTAAAAACTTTGTACGTAAAAACAGTTAAAATCTAGGCCAAATGGTAAATCTAAACAGCATTAAAATTGATGAATTAAGTACAGAAAAATACTTAAACTGATGGAATTTATATAAGGTAAATCAGTCATAGAGTCATATAACTGGAACTATAATTAAGAAACATATTGTAAAAAGATAGTAAGAATTATTGTTAAAAATGCAAATGTAAAAACTGAAAATTCAAAGAGGGGAGTCACATATTAATGCATAATATTTAAAAAGATAACCAATTAATCAAATTACAAGAAATTAAGGAAAGATAAACCTTTTATGTCAATCTGAGATTTAATACAATCATAAATATAACATAGAAAATGGCAAACATGTTGAGAAGGACAGGAAGTAAATTTTAAGCCTACAATTTTCAAAATGAAGTAGATATAGCATTTTAGATCAAAAACTTAGTAAAACTATCTTATTTGGTATCAAATCAAGCAGAATGAACTGAAGAAGAAGATTATGTATTTAGTACTGCATAAATTTAAATAATAGCAAAAATATATTCAGTAGTATAATGTAAAATTTTTAAATGTAACGAAAGCTAGAAAGTTTGGAAACAATGGATTGCTAATATTAAATTGGCTAAGACATTAGTAGAAGACGAAGTAAAAAAGTTAGTTAATTATTAGACGTTTTGAAGTACACTTAAGACGAGCTCTTGCTAAAATATTAACCTAATAGTGAAGACATAAATGGCGTACATTCGACAAGCCTAGTCTACTGCGAAAAACGCGAGTGTCGAATAAATTCATTTAAACCTTAACTTCAGTGAAACTAACACCTACAAACATTAAATTAACTTAAAACAGAGCAGAAAACAATTGAACATATAATTTAAACGATTAAAACCATTAATTCCACATAACGAAACGAACAGTGCAATTATCGACCTAATAGATTAAAGTGAAATATAACTTAATCCAACACATTTTATCGAAGTGAACCACAAACACTTAACCAGGACCACTCCACTAACACCAGAAGGAATAATCGCAGCTGCAGGAACGAGAAACCAGTGGAAAAACTACATTTATTGGAAGCAGAATCTGCGAGGTGCATTCGTCAATTACATCTGAACACGGAGCGGCCATCTTTGACTTCCCACAATTCCAAGCGACACTGCCAGTAAATCTTCACGGTTCGAAAATGTCTTTACTTACTATTATATATTGAATGTTATATTTGTATTTTAATTAATAAGATTATATTTTATAATGTTATACTTCAATACTTTGCCCTTTTCTCTGACTATATATAAAATAACTGTTCAAAGAACCCGATAATTAATAATTTGTACAATCTATTGAATACCCTGAGAGAGTCGATTAATCAATCGATAGAAAATCGATTACTGTATTATTTGTGAATACAATTTATTAAATATTATAAAATTGAATCCTATTTATTCCTAAATTATAACTAGCATAATATATCAATTTAATTGACTCCAGTAACTACCAGAATTTAACTACTTTAAAGGAAGATATCCTGCAAATATGGAAAGTTCACCAATCGATTATTCCTGGAGACAATCCTATTAACTGGTAAAAGAATTCTAAATACAGAAAAGGATATAATTAAATAAAAACTATTAATAAGAAGTTCGAAACACGACGAAACATTTTGAAAAGATTAATATTAAATTAATTAAAAAATAAATAAATAAATAAATACTAATACATTTTTTTATCAAACAACAACAAATTAAATTTATTTAATTTGTTACAATCTATACTAAAATATTTAGAGTAGCGTCACATTCACCGGTTTTGTCGTTGCGACAGAAACGCAACGACAAGAAAAATGTATATAACGCATTGAATTAAATTGGGTGCAGTCACACTCACCGGTTCTGTCGTTGCTGCAGATTTTGAAGTGCAGCAGGTTGCGGTTTTCGTCCGCAACGACAGAACCGCAACCCACGCTATCAAACAGAGCCAGGCACATACACCGTTCGTGTCGCTACTTGTCGTTACCCCCACCTCAGCTACCTCCTTTAGAGCACATGTTTCAGTAGTAAATCATAGACCTCAGACCATTGTAGTGTGTTTGCTTGTGACGCGGAAGCTTTTGTGTATATAATGTTCGACACAGAAAAACTTATTAACGAAATAAGTCTTCGTCCGGCGCTGTGGCAGATGAGCAGCAAAGACTGCAGCAACAGAGAATAGAAATGCAAACTGTGGATAGAGATTGGCCAGGTTATGGTTGACAACTGGGAACAACCAACAGACTACTAGAACAACCAACTGGGAACAACTAGATTATCCCCAGAAGAAAAGAACAAAGAAGGTGAGTCTCAAACTATTTATTAAACATAGAACAAATAATGACAGCTATTAAAACAATAATTTATTTATTAATCGTCATGATCGTGAAAACAGAATATTATTGCCTATGACGCTAGCTCAAATAGAGAAATGTAAGTTGTTAAACAATATTTTAGTCCAGTTACGTTGTACGTTTCATGACAATATCTTTCGTGTTCAACCTGTAACTGAATTTATCCATATTCGTTTACTGTCATCTTAATAACAGTACTTGCGCTAAAAAAAAACGCTTAAGAAAAAACCAAACAAAACTCTGTACAGTAATTTAACATAAATGGACATATTTTGTAACGGTGTCCACTATGATATAGATACCTTGTTTTAAATCACATTACATTGCCATGGAACACATCCTACTGGTGAGGTAAAATAGTCTGCAAACATATCCCTGTTTGTTTTTGAGGCACTAGATGTTCCTCCCGTACCCACAATTGGTATGTCTTCCAAACAAGTTAGAGTATCTTCAAATAGGTAGCCATCTCTGACCCGAACAAAATTGTTAAAGCACAGCTAGCTAATACAATATCTTCTACAAAATCAGGTTCTAATTGTATGGATGTGTGAAATACTCTCCACTTATTTGCCAGGATACCAAAAAAGCATTCCACAAATCGGCGTGCTCTTGAAAGCCTATAGTTGAACACCCGTTTTTTAACGTCCAGTTTTTTTCTGGCGTATGGCCTTATGGCATGCTTGGTCATAGCAGAGGCTTCGTCGGCAACAATAACATGAGGGATGGGTGTACTGTCCTCGTCTCGTAATCAGGCAATGGTTTACTGCTTGGAACATTCAGTGTTCCGTCCACCAACATTTTGTACATGGTAGAAAGCCTAAAAATGTTCGAGTTACATGATTTCCCATAATGGCCAACATCAATAGCTGTAAAGCAATAGTTACCATCAACTAATGCCAACAAAACAATCCAGAAGAAATGTTTGTAGTTGTAAAATTGTGACCCACTGATCCTTATATGCTTCCCATGCAGGGCCCCAATACAGTTCGGGAAGTTTGCTCGGGTTTTAAATTCATTCTCTTTTTTCCTCCACTCTTCTGTTGTAGGTAGTTTCATGACCTTACTTCTCAGGTTTTCCCATATTGCTTTGCATGTTTCCCGCACAATCCCACCAATCGTGGATCTACCAATTTGATATTCAAAAGAGAGGCTAGTGAAAGATTTTCCGGTAGCAAGAAACCTGAAAGCAAAAGAAATGTAATATAAATTAAATGAGCTAAGTAAATCAAAACCAGAGTTTTTTTTAAATAATTTTATGCTCCTTAAACTGTTGTACCTATTTCAGTGAAAGAAATGCAGAACAAATGGAGGAATCTTAGAGATGCCTTTGCTAGGGAACTTAGAAGTCAAAAAATGCCCAGCGGAAGTGGCCAACAGAAGAGAAAAGATACTTTGACCAGCTAATGTTTCTTGGTGATTCGGCCGAAGCCAGAGGGTAGGCATCTTGCAGTCACTAATGTTACAGACATACAGACATGTGAGACATACAAACAAACACACAGTCAAAATGCCAAACGGCCGAGTTAAAACAGGACTTGGTCAATTAATTATTCTATGTAACAGTCCTAAGTGGATAAGAATGTATTAGGCCTAATTCATGTCGTTAGGTTGGACATTACGTATATGTCAATTCCAGTGTTCACAAATGCACTTTCAATTACTGTCTGTTCATGTTAAAAGCCCATGTATTTTTACAGGTCAACCACCAACCTACATGACAGCGGAGCCGAGGCAAGAGAGGAAAATGTAGATCTAACAGTGGCTGAGGAAGTAGGTGTGCCAAGAGAAAATACACCCCACCGTGGAAGAAAGAATAAACAATCACCATTTGAAATAGCTGTTCTAAAGCACATTTCATCAGTTAGCCGGCCGATAAGGGGAGGAAGCAGACGAACACTTTTTAGTATTATTTTCCCGATGATGAAAAAAATTCCAACTGAAAGTAAGCTGTTTGTTAGAATTAACTTTAACGAAATCATGCAACAAGCCTTGTTTGGATGTCCTTCAGCACCTGCCCACTTCATACCAACCCAGACAACACCCAACTACCCAAACAGTCTAACTCAATTCAACCAGCCATCCAGTCAAAATAGCCATTTTCGCAATTACTATAACCAGCCAAATACTCAGCACAACCTTAATGCATCTCAAACTTCTTTTCATCAATCACAACACATCCAACCTCATCAACAGCCAAATGAAATTCTCTCTCCAACACCCTCTGAATCTGCCAGTAATTCTGATGTTTTTAGTGTCATTAGTGAAGTAATTGGAAATTAATAGTATTAAGTAAAAGTAAAAAATTAATTTGATGTAACATCGATTTTGTTCTGAAATGAGTATATTTATCCCTGTGTCAACTTCTATTTAAGTTTCTGAAATAATAAGTGCTTCAAACTGTCTTGAATGGTTGTAATAATGTTATTAACAAAAGTGAAAATTAAAAAAGTAAGTGGTAGTGCTTATCAGACTTATTTAGTTTTTTTGTTACCTTTATTTCATTTTACTTGAAATTTGAACTGTATTGTAAATTAATATGATTCACCCCTTTTTATTACGTTCTTTCATTTATTTTTTGTTATTATATCAAAATAAATAAGTTATAATGCAATATCTTACCTTAAAGTAACAGCAAATCGTTCTTCTGTCGACATGGACAATTTAAAACTTGTGTCCTGCTTTACAATAATATCTTTCACAATAGACAATAGTTCAGAAAATGATGTTACACTCATACGGAAATAAGAGAAAAATTTCTCTTCATCATATGTTAAATGCCTCATCAGTGTGTGCTATTGGCCTTCCCGTAAATGCACAGTATTTAATGGATGTACTCCGAACCTCCTATTTTTCTTTCGGTTTAAATAAGACCTTACACAATTAGCTAAAAGCAAGACATCTTCTCTCGGTGAAGACATCTTGATGACTGCGATTGTCGTCGATTGTGACAGCTCCTATGCGGATCCGTTGGAACACAGTGGGAACAATTATTTCGTTGCGTTTCTGTCGCAACTACAAAACCGGTGAATGTGACGCTAGGCTTAAAGATTAGTTTAAAAATAGGTTACATAATTAGTTACTACAAAACTCAGAGTTTTCTTTAAATAAGTTCGTGAGACTATAACGTCTCCCCTGTCTGAGACATTATAACAGAGGGAACCAGTTTAATTGGTTACTTTCAATCAAATCGGCTGCCGTTGTTAGTACAAATTACTTACCAACAAATTTGAAAATATGTAGAACAGGAATTAGGATTAGGTTACGCAAATTTACTCACTCTCTGGATATTTAGCAAAAACATCTCTTTATTATAGTTTCTTGAATAATGATTTAAAAATAATTGTTATTTTTGTTTTATTACTTTAAAAAAATAAACTTCTCAAAGATTCTGTATCAAATGCTCTTATGCCTTTTTAAAATAAAAAATAATAATCTAAATTTCTGGTGAGCAAAAATTAAAAATATATATTTATTTACTACATTAAATACCTCGGATCCGGGTTTTAACTTAATAATACTCTAAAAAAAGTCAACATTATGCAAGCTATTAGAAGAGTAGTATGCTCAAATTTCTAATTACCTTTTACCTTTAACTATCATCAGATTACTATTTCATTATTGTAATTACAGACATTACTATGTTTACATTTACATGATTAGAATAAGTCTTTGCAAAAATGTACTGTTTTTGTTGCCATTGTTAGAAATATAATGGTTTGGTTTCACCGTGATATAATGTGTATCAGCGGCAGGTTCTCTTGTTGTTACTCTTCAGTTGGGTTTCCTGGAAGTTCCACGTTGTCGTTCGGGTGCCTCCATTTATTCTGTAGATTCTAAGTTGCGATCATGACGCAAGGATTCTGTTACCTGGAGCTCGTGAGGTTGTCGTTGTTGCTTCACTCCTGATGTACGGTGTTCACCTTTTTTACATTTTACTTTTAACTGCACTAATGTTACTCTTTAATATTTGGATAGAACATACTTTACAATTTAAACATTTCGTTTCTTTTTTAAAGAGATATGTCGGCTAAGTTAGTTACTTTTAGTTATTTCACTACATTTCAACTACATAACTCGTTTTACTTTTCACCACCATTCAATTACTTGTGGAGTCTGTCACCACGAAAGATTACTTTCAGTTACATCATTCGTTTTTTTTTATATATTCACACGTTTTTATTCACGACACATGGTAAAGCTGTTACCTTGTCTGAGATTCTGGCTCGACTGGGGCTGGTTTTGCGGCGGTTAGTAGGGAAGAGGGAGCAGTTCACGCGGAGAGAGAAAAGTAGTTCGTACTTTATTATTATTATAATCATACTACTTAACTACTATTAATAATCCTACATTTTCTTTATTGAGTTAGGTATGTCGATTATTATTATTATCACGTCTTTTTATTTAATTATAATAATTATTAATTTTCGCTTCAATACAGAGTAATTTTCATGTCCGTACTAGATTTTTACAAGTTGATACAGGCATATAAGTACACAGGGGAGGGTTAAATATTTTCTCACATGTTATTTTGAATAAAAATTATTTTGTGCTATTTAAATTCCTTTTAAATCGTCACATCCTCCTCCACTTAAAGATGAGGACGGGGCGACGGGGTATTAAATGAAAACTACAGTGATATCTTTGTCTTTCGTGAAGTTCCCTTTCTCTCGTCTCTTTACTATTACCTTAATATTATTTACATATAAATAAATATTCTTTATTTATCTATTTATTACTCTTAGTTTCCGTAACTTCACAATATCGTGGCCCGACTGATTACATTTGTATACTCTAACTCTAACAGTTAGTTTTCTGCACTTACTTTATCATTAACCCTTTTCAGTGGGGTGCCATTGTGACTGTGTTACGTATTTATCCCTATATCTCTTAATTCTACTACAAGAATCTAAAGTTGATCCCATACTCAACCTTAGATCCTTTCTTAATACTAATATCTTATACTACTGAGACAAGCGGAATTTCACGAAGGTGAATCTTTATCTTCTATCAAACGATCAGCTGTTACAATGCAAGAGGGGTCACACACTTTACACTAGACGCATTGTATTATACACATGGTTGCGGCTATTGTTCATCAATGCAGGCTTTCATAACAATAGGAGTTGCTTACTACAATATTTCCTGCACGAACGGGTTTGTCTTATACTGGCAAGCTGGGGAATTATTTTTCGAACAGGCCACGACAGGGTGTTTACACGAATCAAATATACTTTTATTATTATTTTCTCTTTACTTAGTTTACTACTACACTTTTCACTTTTATTACACGTTAGTTTAATTTAAGATACTACTCAGTTTTTTATTTAAAGGACTTATTATTTTTTTTATTTCAAACACTTATAAAATTTGAATTCATTTAAACACACACATATATATATAATAACAATCTTATACTAATAAATTCAAATATATGTAAATCTAATAATTATCTGTGGAGATACAGTTATTGGGGAGATATTATCATTTTAATGTGGAAAGAAATTTCACACGAAGAGTACATTATGTTTACATTCACACAACAGATTAGCTGTTTGGGGAAGGTCTATTGTGCGCGTTAAGGTGGCTTATTGTTTACCTTAACAAGGGCTTATAACAAAGGAGGGTGCCTTCTGACAATTTGGAACACGTTTATTTCCTGCACAGGACTGTCTGTTTAGTCAACGAGGGAATGTCATTCAAACAACTTACTTGTATACGGGGGAGAGCGTACATTTCTCGACACGAATCAAACATGAAATAGCCTGTAAATACCGACAGGTTGAAAATTGAATATTTTTACAAGCGGTGACTTGCTTATTACGTCGATTTCCTAATACTACTATTATTATTTTATTAATAAACTCTATTTACTTGTTCACAAATCCAGAATGAGTAAATTTACGCATTTTAGCAAGTTATTATTAATTATTTAGCACAGGGTACACAATTATTTTACAAATAAGCAGAGCCGCGCATTTTATATGTGTCACTCTGTACACAATTAATTATTAAAACAACAGCACAATAGCAGAGTGGCGCATTTTATATGCGTCACGATGCATACAATTATTATTAAGACAACAGCAGAGTTGCGCATTTTATAACGTCTCCCCTGTCTGAGACATTATAACAGAGGGAACCAGTTTAATTTGTTACTTTCAATCAAACCGGCTGCCGTTGTTAGTACAAATTACTTACCAACAAATTTGAAAATATGTAGAACAGGAATTAGGATTAGGTTACGCAAATTTACTCACTCTCTGGATATTTAGCAAAAACTTCTCTTTATTATAGTTTCTTGAATAATGATTTAAAAATAATTGTTATTTTTGTTTTATTACTTTAAAAAAATAAACTTCTCAAAGATTCTGCATCAAATGCTCTTATGCCTTTTTAAAATGTTACTCTGGTGAGCAAAAATAAAAAATATATATTTATTTACTACATTAAATACCTCGGATCCGGGTTTTAACTTAATAATACTCTAAAATAAGTCAACATTATGCAAGCTATTAGAAGAGTAGTTTGCTCAAATTTCTAATTACCTTTTACCTTTAACTATCATCAGATTACTATTTCATTATTGTAATTACAGACATTACTATGTTTACATTTACATGATTAGAATAAGTCTTTGCAAAAATGTACTGTTTTTGTTGCCATTGTTAGAAATATAATGGTTTGGTTTCACCTTGATATAATGTGTATCAGCGGTAGGTTCTCTTGTTGTTACTCTTCAGTTGGGTTTCCTGGAAGTTCGACGTTGTCGTTCGGGTGCCTCCATTTATTCTGTAGATTCTAAGTTGCGATCATGACGAAAGGATTCTGTTACCTGGAGCTCGTGAGGTTGTCGTTGTTGCTTCACTCCTGATGTACGGTGTTCACCTTTTTTACATTTTACTTTTAACTGCACTAATGTTACTCTTTAATATTTGGATAGAACATACTTTACAATTTAAACATTTCGTTTCTTTTTTAAAGAGATATGTCGGCTAAGTTAGTTACTTTTAGTTATATCACTACATTTCAACTACATAACTCGTTTTACTTTTCACCACCATTCAATTACTTGTGGAGTCTGTCACCACGAAAGATTACTTTCAGTTACATCATTCGTTTTTTTTTATATATTCACACGTTTTTATTCACGACACATGGTAAAGCTGTTACCTTGTCTGAGATTCTGGCTCGACTGGGGCTGGTTTTGCGGCGGTTAGTAGGGAAGAGGGAGCAGTTCACGCGGAGAGAGAAAAGTAGTTCGTACTTTATTATTATTATAATCATACTACTTAACTACTATTAATAATTCTACATTTTCTTTATTGAGTTAGGTATTTCGATTATTATTATTATCGCATCTTTTTATTTAGTTATAATAATTATTAATTTTCGCTTCAATACAGAGTAATTTTCATGTCCGTACTAGATTTTTACAAGTTGATACAGGCATATAAGTACACAGGGGAGGGTTAAATATATTCTCACATGTTATTTTGAATACAAATTATTTTGTGCTATTTAAATTCCTTTTAAATCGTCACAAGACGTTTACAAACAGGTAAACTTGCGACCTAATTAATTGCCACCGTCATCGCCTTAAAGAAATCATCGTTCAAATGCTACTGCAAAGATATAGAGTTCCAACTAGTTAAAATATATAAAACATGTAAACATATCTGGATGGGGGTTTGTTATAATTATGAGCTAACTTAAGCTTGCTTTCACTGTTTCTTTTTAACTGAATAGTGATTGTATATGTAGAAAAATACGGGTCTAAATAAGACGTTGGAAAAAAGTATCTTCATTTTAAAAAAATATGTAATATTTTTAGTTTTTGAATTGAAAACAAAAATAATACAATTTATTCGTTTGCTAAATAACAATGCCAATTATCAGGAATAGTTGGTGAGCTACCTTGCACTCAAATAATATTGTTTCATACTGTAGACCTAGACTTCTCCAGTTGAAAGGGTATAATACACGCCTTAAAAATCCAAATAAACAATTATTTACATTTTGTGTAGGTACAGAAAGCAAGGAACCTAGTAAAGGGGCATGCTGTAAATTTTGCACACTTTAGACGTAAATTATTTTTCAATTAAGAAAAATTCCTGCGTTTTAACCTGTTACTACTGTAAATTAGTTTATGTGTGTGCATACCCAATAAAGTTTATTAACTAACGTGAGTTTAATGTATTTTTGTCACATTCTCCTAAAAATAATAAATATCTGTTTTGCCTGACATCTTAAAAGTTAGCAGTTCTTCAAACAAAACAAAACCTGTCATTTATGTCACACGCGTCGTTTACAGTGAATAGTCAAGGGAATATAACGTTGATCTGTCTATTCCAGTGTTTTCAGGTAAACGCCGCTCTTTGAAAAGTACAGGCCTAACCACTAGGGAACATGTCTTACTGTATTGTGTTCCTTAGATGTCACACGCTACCTCTGATATTTAAACTCATTATATACAGATGAAATTCAGGAGCATGTGCGCAAACACTATATATTTTTTTAAACAAACATGGCACCCACCTGAATCTCACAGCAAGATGAATGACAGATAAACACATGTTGATAAAATTATGACGTGGCCTGTACTTAGTTGAAAGTCGCTAACATTAATTTGTATTAGCTGCAAAATGTCACATAGGTCTAATGTATAAAAAAAATCCTAGGAT
The DNA here is from genome assembly GCA_034769895.1 of Magicicada septendecula. Classification (NCBI taxonomy): domain Eukaryota; kingdom Metazoa; phylum Arthropoda; class Insecta; order Hemiptera; family Cicadidae; genus Magicicada; species Magicicada septendecula. The sequence goes on from CM068369.1 coordinate 391,694,631, forward strand.
TTTTAAAATTGACTACTCCTGTATTCAGCTAAGAATATATTAATTTATTTCAACCGGTTAAAACATTTTAAGCAACTATTAAAACCGGTCAACTATTTTTAAGCAAATTCAATAATACATGTCGTACGAGTGTTGTTCGGAAAATAAGGTCCGGCTGCGCACAAACTCTGCGCAGTCGGAACGACATAGTTCAGGCTTACGCAGTAATTTTAGTTTAGTTTACTTCATGCCAAATCCAGCAAACGCAGACGTGTCATTGTCGTTCCGTATACACAGACGGTACGTTTATTAAAATTTAGACCTAATTGAAAATCCAGCAATGTGTGAAGTATGTGCTGTGATACGATTTCTGTTTCTGCACGCGAAAAAAATAAGTGCGTCGGAAATGCATCACCAAATTACTGAGGTGTGGCGAAAATGTGACGAGTGACAACAGAGAGCGGGAGTTATCTGACGGTCGTATTTACTCCCTACCGGTCTGGCGCCCTTCTCGTCGTCCGACGAAATGGATTTTGTTGACTTTTGACTCTGGTGTGCATCGTAGAGACGTACCACGATTGAATTTGAGTTTCGAGCTGCCTTCTGGAGCTCCTGCCTTATGGCCCTACTCAAGTAAGGCAATTTGTCTCTGTAACAGGCCTTACATCGGCTGTTTCTGCAAGCCTACGATAGCGCAGTATACACAGGTCGTTTACACAAATCACCTGTACGTGTACGGAACAGGCCAAGCCCGTTTATAAGTGGATAATCAGGGAACCTTGCCGTTTGTTCATAAAATTTGCGTGCAATCCGTCTTATGGTGCCATCCAAGGAGCGGCGCCAAGTCCGCTCCTCAGAAGGCGTGAAGAGAATCGAGGCGTGAAGTTTGGCCGCTTGTCGAAGACCCCTGTCGAGAACATTGTGCTACTTCTATTTATTCATGGTGGCAAGGTATCCCCAGCCAGGGGCAGCGTTAGTTATGACCAACAGCAGATACGCGCCGACGATCACTTTGCCTAATTTCCTTGCCATAGACGAGCTGACCAGGAGTGGAATCAGTAGGCTTTGTCGAGCGGACGCTCCCTTACGAACCGTATGAGTGAGGGTACGCCGATGGTCTAGGCATACACCGAGCTACTTCACTTCGCTGGACCAGCACAAGTACATTCTGCCGATGTGAAGTTGCCTTCGCAGGTTATTCCGGCACTTAGAGAATAGGACGGCTACACTCTTGGTTGCGTTTAGAGACATCCTCCAGCTGTCAGTCCAGTCCCAAGACGGCCCCGTTCTGCGTTACAATTGGCTGTAAATACTGTCAGAAGGTTAGCAATCAGATGAAGGTATCAGTCTGGGAGCTGGACTTCCCGGAGTTTGAATAAAAGCCCATCGTGCCATACGCTGTCAATGGCGTTCTCTAAATCTAAGAAACAGCCAACGGTCTGTTCCTTCCGACACCCGGCGTCCGTACTATACTTCACCACTATCATCAGCTGCTGATTAGTTAAGTTGAAGGCTAATCTGAAACACGTGTTGCACAGATCAACCAAGAACTGAATTTTAGGTTCCATAAAAAGACGTAGAGCGGTCCGGGTCTGAAGCTTTTCTTGGCTGAAGTTCAGCGAGCCGATTTAAGACCTCATCCAAAGATATGGGTTCGGAAGCAGTAGTGCTGAGAAAGGACAGAAAGCCTTCCACGTCCATATCGACTTGCTCGTCAAATGCCCAGCCCATTGAGCAAACTGTCGAGCCCAAGTACTCGGCCTTCTTTTCTAGGTGATCCAGGAGTTTTTGGAACGGTCCAACGATGGCGGGGAGAGGAGGTCGACGCCTCCTTCCCGTCATCGCGCTAGTATTCTGAACGGGCGACTTTGCGGTTTCGCACCACAGTTCGGGCTACGGCGAGTTTTCAGCAGCTTCGGCGAAACACCTTCAGAATCTTACTCAGCCATCGAGTAACACGGTAATAAGCTGCCTTATTGGACGGATCATGAATCCTCTGCCAACTTCTCCGGAAGTAATTGCTTTCGCGAGCGAGAAGAGAAACTTCTTCAGGGGCACATTGTTAGTCGAGTGTCAGACCGGCTTCCATTCGTGAACACACGTCCACCGCTAAGACGATTTCTTCACCGAATCGAGCAACAGCTTCGTCAATGAGGCAGACGATTTGTCTAACTGGCAGCAGTCGACGGCAAACCGCCGAGCCATTGCGTGCCTAATCGACGACCTCCCTCTTGTCCCGAGCGGTGCTGTGTTGTGAAGCAGCGTGGACCAAGAGGGGGTTGTGGTCGGATGTCAACTCCGTAAGAGAGAATACCTCTACCGGGCAGACGCTACCCTTGGCAACTGCAATAACCCGAACGTCGGGAGTCGCGTTCGGTCTAGATGACAAGAATGTGGCTGCGCTGGACCAACCACCATTGTCCGGCTGGATTCAACATATCTGAACAACCGTTTTCCGTTTGGACTAGTAAATCGACTATTCGAAACGCGATCTTTGTAATTTAGGTCGCCGGCCACGATTACCCCTCTGCGGGAAATCGTGACGTCAAAGATGACATCAAAGTTCTTCTTTGTAGGGTTTACACACTGAAACCACGTTGACGCCGCCATGAGTATGACAGTGGACTCGAAGTGAGTACGCTGCGGCAAATCAACACGATGGGGTGACCTACTGAGGTCCTCACCGCGATCGCGGTGCCGCTCCCTTGTCGGCCGACTCTATCATCACGTATCGGGATGTATCCCCGCATTTCGTATGAGGTACGCGGACGTCAATCGCAAGGCCACTTCAAACGAAGTCCTTTCTAGTGGCCCAAAACGTCTCTTCTGCCCTCAGGTGTACGGCTTTAGGATCGTTGTGAAAGATCTGATGAACTCCAGGCAGACGTTCGGCGGTACATACGATCTTGGTTCCTGGCGGCGTCTGTCTTTCCAGACCAGGCTGTTGTCCACACGGTGGTCTGCTGCTGCGGCCGCATGAAGGTCGTTTCTCCAAACTCTCGACTCTTTGTTGTTTTCTTGTGTATCGTGTACTACATGACGGATACTGCAGCCGTGATTTCTTTCAGTTGTGGAGTAACTGCTGCAGCACTGCGAAGCGGCGTCTCTTCTAGGTGCATCCGAGGTTTTTTTAGAAATCGAAAGTGTCCTCAAGCCCCGGTTCCCTCGAGAGTGAGTTCGGCAATTTGTTCTCCTTGCTTTCAGAGAACAAAGAAAGTGAACTACAATGAACTTGAAGCTCTTCATCAACAGATGCCAGAGAGCGTACGTCGTCTTTTCCCCGGTTGCCTGCTTCCGTCAGGTTAGCGCCTTGTTGTCGGTTCGGAGGGTGAAGGGGGAACCACCCTCCAAGTACACAGCTTGTTTCAGACCACTGCCAAACACTCCAGTTTGTGATATTTCATTGCAGGATTTTACTACAGGACTGTCTCAAGGCCGTTTTGGCCGGCGTCCGTTTGTAGAAACGTCAGCAAGTTTTGCTTCGGCAGTGATAGCTTTAGCGGCTGCCGGAAAGCGGGTTTGACCTCTTCAAGGGTTTGCTGTGCTGACTCGCCTCAGTGCCACTTTTTCATTCGCAGTAGGTCCTATAACGGTGTGGAGATCATGGCAAACCGAGGAATGTTATCGCGCAACCAGTTGCAGATTGCCAAGGAGCGTTACCGCTATTTCTTAGTGCTGGGCGTCAGCTGTTTTTCGATTACACTCAGGTCCTACCACTGCAAAAAGTTACCGTCCGGTGCTATCTCGTTTCCAGAAATGAGACTTCTTCCCGGCACTCACTACAGGTCAGCTAAGGATGCAGGTGAGTTGGTGTATCTGCAGTTTCTCCAGGAGTGGATCAGGGTGTCGCAGCTGAGTTTACCTTTTGGGAGGATAGATGATGATGGCATCAAGTCAGATGAGGCAACACTACTGCAATAGCCTCGTTAGAACATCCTGAATTATCAGTTGGAAGGTGCTGGATGTGCTATTCCATCCAAAGCACGTAAACCGAAACTGGTAATGACCTGTATCTGACACTGAGAATTCTGTGTACTCCTTTACTGCTTTGTCCAGTGGAATCTGCCAGTATCCGCTCTTCAGATCCAGAGTCAAGAAGACTTTGGAAGGTCGCGTAAATCAATAGCGGTCGTGAATCTACATCCGTCTGCTTGATCAGCCTCCTAAATTCTACGCACAACCGAGGTGTGGTCCTTTTTTTATAATCACCACCGGAGAGCTGTATAGAGAGGTGTTAGGTTCAACGATCGGCTGTCGCAACATGTCCCGGATGATCAGCTTCTTGTCGTTCGAGTACCTAAATGACTAGCTACCCTCCTTTAGCCGAAAATGCTGCAGACGTGGTGTGCTGCGGGCAACTGGAGGACAGACTCTGATGACGTCGTAGCATATCCAGAAGTCGGTCATGGTGTAGGACTCCAACGGATGTTTGCAGGCTAGCCTCGTCTATCTCCTCGTCCTCAGACTCTTCGTAGTCTTTCCAGAAGCCGTCTGACGATTTTCGCTACCAACGTGAATGCATCTCCGTCAGTTATCCACGACTGAATAGTTGGCCATGAGAAAGTGATGCCCCAGAAAAATTTCTTCATGCAGGCCTGATACCTCGAGCAGGCTGGTGTTAGTCGTCGCCCCAATCACTGTGCTCACTATGACGGTACCGGTTGAGCGATAGTGTTGGCCGTGAAGCACCAGCTGGACTTCCCGAAGCTGTTATTCTTCAACCGGGCAGAAAGCCGGATCGAATAAAGCTGTAGTTAATGGCGGAGTCCAAGTCTCCTGTTAGTTTCCGTCCGGTAGTCTCTATTTGAATCCGGGGTATATCCCTGCCCTGTCGGTCCTCTTCACACAGCAGCGGAATGTAAAACCTGCTGCTGTCTCAAACAATCTGCATGGTCTCTTCTTTCTCCTCTATTTTCAAGCTCTGAGTTTTAGATCAGTATCGTGTTGAAGGAAACAAACAAATGTATTGTCACTGCAGATGACACTTGTATCTCGTACGATAAGGCGCTTGCCGTATTGTTCCAGTGAAAGCATAGCTCATCAAGGGTCATCACCTAAACCCACAGAATTCAAGGAAACATTGGCTGCCAAGAAGGTTATAGCTACAGTTTCCTGAGACCACCGAGGTGGAATTCCTGGAACGTCATAGGACAATAAATTCTACAGTTACTGTCAAACGATGGAAAGTAAGAAGGGCGATAAAGAATCTCTCCCGCGACCTTTTATATTCAGGCATCGTCCTGCTTCACAACACACGACCACACGGCCAGACGCGTAAAATTTTAGATATTCAAATAGAATATTTTTCATCATCTCCCTCCATAGTCCAGATTTGAAATCAAGTGACTTTCATCTTATAATACACCTATATATGAATTTGGCTTCTAAAACTTCATAAACGATGACAAACTCAAAAGTGCTGTAAACAAATAGTTAAAAAAACAGGCGGCAAATTTTTTTGAGAAGGGTATAAAGCAGCTTTTCCTACGATGAATAATAGGGTAACTACGGGAAAAATGAATTAGGAATAAGTGTAATACACGATAGCAATAACACATTTGTTTAACTTAAAGGTATTTTTAGGAGTTTTGATAAATTTAGCCAGTTAAAACTGTAACATTATTTTAAACTTTCAATAGATAGTGAAGGTAACACCACAGGTAAATGTTTCACCATAAAATAGTACTGTAGACTATTACGGAACTGAAAAATACAGTTACTGTAGCTCTGATTATTACGCTTCTCAATTATAATTTCGTGAGTCCGCAATATGTTGCGGCATATTGCAGTATACTTTAATATACTGCAGCTTTCGTAAATTAGGAATCACTAATATCGTATGAAGAATTACCTAAAAATCCTAATTTACTAATAGTTACAACTATTATCCAACAATAGTAATTATTATTATTATATTAATATTACGTTATTATAATACCTTATTAGTAGTAAAAAATTATATTATTATGAACAAATCTAATACAATCGCAGGTAAACGTTCTGAAATAATTTAAAAGCATTACGCTTCCAAGAGACTGTGAATATGTATTAAATTCTACACGAACTCGACTGTTTCTGCTGTACTGTCATAACGACATAATAAATGGCCTTTGATAAACAATGTTAAGGATATCGCTTGTCGTGGATCTACGTTATACAATAATCCCCCTTGGGTCTCGTAACAGTGTTGAGGCCACTGCACTACATATAATATGGCCTGATTTAACAACTACTATGCAAAAGTATGCAAAACGCACTACAGTATACAGTTAGACTGACTTTTCTCGTTGCCTTTTCAAGAAGCTCTTATAAAAAATTTTATGAGTTTCTCATGTATAGTACAGATTTACATTAGCAAACAGAGGTTCTACTTTTCCAAATTGTATTCTTTTATTTTTATATCGTTTAAAAACTCAAATATAAAATATTAATTAAAAGTAATAAACATGATATAGGATAAGCAAAGAATAATTAGAAATTTGTACTAGATTTTTGCAAAGACAAACCATATAAGGAAGTCCACTGTTATATGGAAAAGGCTGGATACAACAACACTAAGCCCTTAGGAGAATATCTCCAGCTAGACATGCTTAGATAGTGCAGTCCTTCTATAATGGCGTCCCCTTAGTCACTCAGATGGTCATCTCACATACACGACATGATAACCGGAAAGGTTATCCTAAGTGTTAATTTATTTCTTAGTTTTTTTTACAATCTTTTGCTTATAACAAGTATAACCTTTTACTTCTCTTATAACAAAATTCTACTTGTCTCGATTAATTTCTGGGCTAACAATTTTTATTACGTTTTAAGCTGAAAACGTTTCTTGAATATTCAAGGAACGTGTTACGGGCCGTAACGAGCAACTCGATACTACAAAAAATAATGTATTGTGCCTTGTAATTAGAAAAAAAATCAAACGCATTTTACATAATAATATTGAACCGTACATTTTAATCGCACATATTTATTACAGACCCGTGAATATAAAATAAATATTCGACTTTTGGTTCCCGTAGCGCGGTAAAACTAAAAACACAATTCTTCTATTCTGGACACTGTTTCCACACTTCCCTCACTGCAATTTTCCTTTCTCTAAGGTAGGTACAGAAAAATACCAGCAACACAACCATACTAGTAGTAGTATTACTCGTATTGATACTATTTATAATCATACAGAATAATCGCTTACTAATCATGTTTGATGCTCTGTCTCCGTCTGTGTAGGCCGCGGTCAAGACTCATCAGCCAAGCAAGAAAACCCTAGTCTATGTGTTTTGTAAACGACTGGATTATTTTCATTTGTGTTGTGAAGGACATAACCGTTCCTTATTTTTGATATTTGCAACTTAAAAAGACTTACTTGAAACATTACGGGCATCACAAAAATGTATTACCCGAACAAAATCTGGCCTACGTGTAAACGCACGCGCTCGCGATCGACAAATAATTATAAAAATTGTTTAAATCAACATTTTCAAGGTTATAAAAGGACGTAAACGGATTAAAATATTGAATTGTTAAAAGGCCATGCAATGTGGCTGTTGCTTAGAAATTTAGACTAGATAAAGGAACATTTCATTTATTTTAAAAAAGATTTCTAAACAAAAAAAATTTAAAATTTACAACAATTACCACGGGTAAAATTTTTGAATATAATGCCACTGGAAAAAACAGGAGCATGAAAAATTATACTTGTACGGATTCTATGCAGTAGACGTGTAAAGATTTTCTCACCATACCTCTATTGCGTTAGCGGGAGAAAATAAATCTTGTTTTATAACTCAAATTTAAATTACCTTCTTAAGATGCATTTTTAGTTGTAATTTTGTTCATGAAGTGTACTCATTCATTTCTAAATCCTAATACACTTGGTCCAATGGGTGTTTTAAAAAAATAATTTTAGTTAACAATAACAATAATAATACTAATCATTATCATAATAATTATTATGATAATTACAAAGGTTATTGTTATTGTTGTCATCAAAAATGATTGGTGACACATCTAGACATGATTATGAATAATTATGTTCAATTTCAAGTCTAGAGGTTCAGTAGTTTTTCTGTAAAGTGTACCACAAAAATGTACCAATTGTTGCCTAGTATAGGAACTCGCTTCGCTATTCCTAATTATTGTTATTGTTATCGTTACCGCTATTGTTATTGTTATTGCTTTTGATATTGATATTGTTATTGTTATTGTCATTGTTATTGGTATGGTTATTGTTATTGTTATTAATTATGTATACAAATTATTTATAAAATGCAAAGCGCAATTCCAGTCAAAAGTTTAAAACTTGTTTCTGACATAGTGATTGACGTTGAAAAAAAGTATTAAGCGTTTGAACTCAAATTTGGAAGACAAAACGTTTAATACCAAATTTGGTTTATGAAATCGTATAAACTAATTTTCACGTGCCCACTATACGTATGTAGTCAATACATTACGAAGTATGAGTGCATTACAACATCAGAGATTTACGTGTTGACCGCACGCCTGCTTATTTTATACACATCTGTGCCATAATGTCATGCTGGTTGATTAATAACGATGAAAACACTGTTACAGCACAGCTAATTTTGATGAATGTGTGTACGACTTCAGACTTTGGTTGGAAAACACGTTTGAGTAGACACACCTAGTGCATTGTATGTACTCTACAAACTAAAACACTGATTAGTATATAATTAAAACAAAGACATTAATGGATAAACAAAACACACATTAAAATCGTTATCATAATATATGTCATTTATTTTTTAAATACTGGCATAAAAATGTTGACTGTTAAAGTGTTTCATTATTTTCTGTGGATATTGTTACATTAAATACTGATTTTATTATGGTGTAATTTAATTGATGCTAAACGTAATAAAACAATCATATTTTTTCAGAGTAGTAGTAGTAGTAGTAGTAGTACCAGCAAAACAACCATACTATAGTATTAGTAGTAGTAGTAGTAGTAGTAGTATTACTGGTATTAACAAAATTAATAGTCATACAAATAACCGCCTCTTAACCATGTTTGGTGCTCTGTCTCCGTCTGTATAGGCCGTGGTCAAGAGTCATCAACCGGGCAAGAAAAATCTCGATGCCACCAAATTACGTTTTGGTATGTACGGAGAATGTGCAAGTCTTTTTTATATCACTAACTATTAGTTAATATATCTTACTTAATGTGTCATCACGTTGCTTCAAACAACCATAAAAACGTTTAATAATATCAAATATATATAATATTCCATTCGAAAATATCATACGAAAATCTTCTGGTGCTTCAGGACAGTCTAATCAGTCTGTCGGTACTTGCTCAAACTCTTGAAGACTCTCCCCGGAATGCTGTCGCCTTGTTCTCAACTGAGTGCAGTATACAACTTGCAAACGTTTATCACCATACCGTAATTTTAAAGCTTTTATAAATTCTGCATATGTGTTCTGGTTGTCAGGTGGCATTTTCTGTATTAGCTTTGCTCCAGGTCCTTTTAAAACGAGGACGAGTGAAACTGCCATGTCTTTCACCGTCCAATTATTTGCGATAGGAGCGGCATCAAATTGCCAAAGTTACGTTGCCCAGTGTGTGCTCCCCTCATGTGTTTGGACCTTCACATGAACTGCACCAGTTGCACGCAAAGTGACTTTCTCTGTTGTCTTACTTTCTATGTCTTTTTCTGTCTTTACGCATGGCTGTATTTTCATTAACTGCTCTACTTTACCCTTAATCTGCTCTTTCATATTGTAACATGACATATGAGCCCTAAGATTTCAGTGATATAAAATGATAACACATGTCAGAAAATGAGTCAAGGAGACAAGCCAAATAATTTGTCTAAAATGCCAAGCTCAACGCTACATGAGTTAACTATCACCAAATGAAAACTCACAGCCATAAGAGTCAATAAACTGATGGTAAATATAAATGAAATGACATTATAGTGAAGAGATATTGCACCACACAATGATTGTACCAACAGAAGCAACCACCAAATAGTTTTAAATCAGTGAAGAACCAAACAGACACAAGAAAGAAGAAAGAAGACTCAGTGAAGAAACAAAACCAAAGAAGAAAGAAGAAGGGAGAAAGAAGAAACAAGAAGAACAAACAAGAAGGAAGAAAGAAGAAAGAAGAGGAAGGAAGAATCAGTGAAGAAGAACCAACAACCATGGCATAAAAGATTGCAAGAGCCAGTCATCTATAAATCAACACCTACCAATATATGTAATGACCAATCAACCTGCAGATTAAAGAGATAGACAGAAAACTGACTAACTGATATGACCAGTATACTATAAATAATGTTATAAATGAATAAGAAAAGAAATGTTATACAAAGGAATGAAAATAACAATAATACTTGTTGATTAGAAGCTGTGAATTAAGCATAGTAACAAGATAGGCACAGCAACAATGTAACAAAAGGAGTATTAATATGTCTCAGAATATCAGCAAAAACTAGTCAAATAATCTGACAATCGTATATAAAAGCAAGAGAATAATTAAAAGATTATTAGTTATCTTTATTAAAACCAGATATGCAAAAAATAGGGTTAAAAGAATGCCAATGTGAGTCAAACTAACATACACATTGTTAGCACCAATGACCAAATAACATAACTTATGATGTGTGTAAGATTCACCTGTATTCACAACTAACAGTAGGAAAAACCTATCCAAACCAAAATGTAATATATGTAAAAGCAAGTAGAAATAACAATCTTTCTACAGGTAACAAAATTAGATGCCCAAAATAAACTTTGAACAAGAAAATAAACAAAGAAAATGAACCAACACCCACTAAAATGGAATTCACTAATAAAACGTGTATAAAGTCACATTATAAAAATGAATAGAAACAAAATGTCGATGTCAATACCACAAATAGAGTGTGATACCACTACTGTACTATGGTACAAAGATAATAAGACGGAATACAGTATATTATAATTATATTTAAGTGCACATGTCATGTGACACCAGGTGTAACTAGTATTGTTTAACCAACTGCAATGTAAAAAAGTCTAATGTAGTAAACACACCAAGTCCAGTACCAAGACAATGTTATTACTCAGCTATTGTAACTGAGAGATAATAACAAAAAGAACTCTAATACCAGAAAAGAATAACATTATGTAGGCATCTAATGATGAAAATAGAGACCACTTAAGTAACCAAAAATGACCAAAAATTACCTCATTTTCCAGCTAACAAAGGTAACCAGTAGCAGTAACGCTTTTTTATCAACAAATGGAAACAATTAGAAAGCAGACAAATACTTTCTAATGAGTGAAATATGTAAATATAAATGTAAGTACCTAGACTAAGATGACAGTAGAATAAGAATTGTATTTTATAAATAAATCTAAGTAAAAAGTAACTAAGGAGTGATGAGAACTTGGAAGGGATGCCCTCAAGTGGGTATGAGTGCCATTATGTAGTGATAATAAAGATTTAAGTATAAAATAATAGTTTTAAGTGAACCGTACAAATCACAAACAATAAATTCCTTAATAATGGACCAAAGCACACCATGAGTGGACTCAAATAATAGAGCCAAATGTTGTGAATCCATTGATACGCTCAGATCTAAAATCGGAATGATATTAACAAAGTTATTACAATTATAAGAATTTGTGTCAAAATGAGAAAAACATTTATAATCTCGGAACCGAAGGCCCACGCTAAACTTAACAATTAAAATATAACGCCGAGGGGGTATGTACACAAAAGTGAAGATCGCCCACCAATCAAATCCAAGGATTTAGCCAAATTTTTGACGTTTACTGAACGGAACGGCAGAGCGAGGCCTGCGTTCTGCTCACTTTTCAATCAACATTCGAAGCAATGAGATGTCGCCCGACGAGGTAAAACTCAGCTGATTTGTTAATGTGTGTGCGTCACTAAGTAAACAGAGTGACATAACCTAAAAATTGTGATAACGAATATACATTAGTATCAGTGAGTGAAGTGCAACAGTGCGATATAAATTGTCCAGTGTATAATCCAGGGCAATTTCGGTATTAAAATTATAAAATTAAAAGGGAGTATAAGTGATTTTTACTATTTCAGTCAAATCATGAAAAACGATATTATGGAAATATTTAATAACAATGAAAGTAGTTTAAAGTATACTTATAACTATAACTGGAAAACAAATGACAATCCTCAGAGATTTAATTAATTTTAGTTTTGAATTTATTAACCTTATAATTAATTTCTATGTATAACAATTATTTTTTTGTGTGACTTTACCACACTTGATGACAGTTGTCAACCATAACATATCTATCAATTTAACCAACAATTGCCAATGACTGAGGCTTGTCAGATGATTGCATTATTAACGAAAGTTAATACAATATTTCTATGTTTTTATGCTTTTATGATTTAGGGAAGAAACCTACTATCATTATAATATTTCAATGTCAATTATTATGGTGAATAATAACCAAGGTTGCCAGAATATATGGTTACTGACAGCCATGAAATTATACCTCTTATAACACTAAATACTGAATCAGATGTTTAGCCAAATAACACTGTTTCGAAATTTATAATTTTATTGTTCATTTAATTGTATTATCAAGAATTATCTTGACACTAATTAACTTTGTTTCAAGCATTTGTTGTCCATTGAATCTAATAATTGTACTAACCTATAATGTCTAGATTGGAGACATGATTATTACTTTGTGTATTAATTATAAGTGAGTGAATTATAGTCAACATCTAAGTATTTAATAACAATCTATGAGAGTTCTATTCAAAGACTTGGTACCCTGGTAGCTCAAAGAACACACGAAGGTATTGAATTATTATTAACCAAGAAACATTTAGATGCATTAAAATTGTAAACAGTTCTGCCACCCTGAGGCAAATTTTTGTAAAGTTGAAAGTCTCATTAATATTATTATTGTTTTTAATCTAATTATAAATCATATTTATGCTCATTCAGAACGAGCAATTATTTTGAATAAAACGATTGTTGACATAAGAAACAGAGTCAGTCAGATTATTTCTAGAGATTAGTTGACAACAGGTGGATGAATTTGATTGGTCGACTCAACAAGCAGCGGTGATTACAAAAACGGTAAGTCCGTATATACTGGATTGAGAGTATGACCCTGCGAGTTCAACACGACACCAAGTAAGTGTCTATTAGTGAAAATTGTTGTGTTTTCAGCACAGAAACTACCTCACCGATTCAACGAGTCAACGGAGAACGTCTGAGTGAATAATCTGACCGAAGTAAAAATACTTCGTTAAATAATTTCTTGTGTAACAACCGGACTTCTCAAGCTGGATTCAACGCTAGGTTGAATTCAGCCATAAGTCAATAATAATACATGAATAAACATAAATTTTTGCAAATACTAAACAAAACTAAACGGGAAGTTAGCTCCCCAGAACCGCAAACTATACACCGAGTATCGGTTTACTTACAAGTTGGCTTCCATCGCGGGGCTTAAACAAGGCGGACGTCAAAGTTTTAGTACAAGTTGGCGCCCAATCGTTAGAGGCTTCGGATTAGGACTATTTAATAATAAATAAAAATAATTAAAATCAATTTACCTAATTTCAAGCAAGCAGCTACAGTACCGGAAAGAATAGAAGAATAGGACATGTACCAGAAGAGGTCAATGCCAAAAAAACGCGCAGCGGACGCGGATCCAAAAATCAATATGGACGAGAAGGAGGCGACTTCGGTTGAAGATGTCGCAGAGATACCACCTCCCACGGAACCGAACCGACCCGTACAAACCGAGGAGGAAAAGTTCCGAGAAACCATGATGAGAATGTTAGCGCAAATAGGCCAGCAAATAAACGACGGAAAAGAAGATATATTCGAACAATTAATAAAAACATGGAGAGTTTTAAACAGGAGTTGAGCGGAAAAATAGAGGACAGCAACAAGGAATTAAAAGCACATAACCAAAAGAACTTGGAATTATTGAAAGAGGAATTAAAAACAGACAGTCAGAAAAATAACGAGTCGTTAAAGGAGGAATTGAGCAGAAAATAGACGACACCAACAAGAAGATAGACGAGCTAAAACAAGACAGCCAAAGAAATATGGAAATTCTAAATGAAAAAATCGAAGAGGAAATGACTGAAGTCAGAAAGGAAATGGCTGAAATAAATGAGAACTGGAAGCAGGCCAGCGATGAACTACAGCGAACAAAAGAAAGTATTAATGTTCGAGTGAACAGCGTGGAGGAAGCTTGTCAAGTCCAGATCACAGCCGTACAACAAAAGACTGAAGAGCGATGCACGAGTATTGAAACGACCGTGAATACTATTCAAACACGGGTCGATAACAATCACGAGAGAATCGAGGACGTACAGAGACGGGAAATCCCAAGAATACTGGAGGAGATCGAGAGTATCGGGAACCGACCAGCAATAGTGCCCACATTCCAACACGCCGACAACAGGGAAGCCATGAACTTCAGGGCATATAAGCGAAACCCCATGGAATTCCTCGCCCGAACAGACGAAACGCTAAGTAGAAATCGAGAGACAAGATGGCCAATCATCAGAGGCCAAATTGACGAATACTTTAAGGAGATAAATGACAATTGGTGGACGGCGACCAGACATGATATCCAGAGTTACGCCGAATTTAAAGAGCTATTTAAAGCGAAATATTTGTCCGAGAGCACCCAAAACATTGTACGGGACAATATTTGCTACAGAAGGTATGAAACTGGGAGAGGATCGACACTAACGGCCTACTTCCTAGGAAAAGTTTGCCTGGCGAGAAATTTGGGGCCACGGATCCCCGAAGAAAGTTTAGTCACCAAGTTGGCATTTCACTACGAAGGAGGCATCGCCAGGGCCAGACTTACTGGACAAGTGAAGATTATACAAGCGATGGCGGCCTTACTGGAAGGATATGAACACGAGGGGTACTACCGTAAAATTCGACAAGGAAACGACCGGTACAACGACCCAGCAAACCAAGCTAATGGCAACAACAACCGGGGAAATTACCGCCCTAATTTTGTTGATCGAAATAATAACCACGATAGCAGAGGACAGTTCTTTCGGCCGAACACTAACCAGAGTAATAACAATAACGTCAATGGTAATAATAACCGACCGAGCGGTAACAACAATTTTAACGGCCGGCCAAATAATCCGAACTATCAGCCAAACAGAACGAATAATTCGGGTTACAACAACTGTAACCCGAACAACGATTTCAATCAGCAGAACAGACCGTACAGAAGAGTAAATTACGTACATGCTGGAAATTATGGAGGGGGAAGACGCCCATATGTGAGGTATTCAAACCGATACCATAGTCCACAAACGAGTCGCAGTTACGACGACAGACGAATCCCCAGAAACGACACTAGGAGGAGTCGTAGTCAAGAGGATTATCGGCGATCCAACTACGAAGAAGACCACCCTCAACCCGGGAATAGTCCCCAAGATGACGAACGGAGAAGTTCGCCAGACCAACGGCAGATAGAGGCCGAACACCTTTAAACTAGAAGCGGCGGTGAGAACGCAAAACGGACCTTCACTGAACCGAACTATTGGGTACAATCATGTGGTAAACAGAAGAATACCAAACAACACTATTACAATTATTACGACCAATTTTCTCAAAAATATACGTGAAGAATTATTGGAAGAAAACAGTCACAAAACTGAACACAATAACACAGAGATCGCTTACATAAGCACCGAAATTAACGGAGTGCGCGTCAAGGTGATGATAGACACCGGTTCAAATGTATCTCTAATCAATAACATCGAACTTAGTAGAATACAGGAAATGGGTAATACAACAATACCTACGCTACCTGTAAATAATATAGTATTGATCGGAGCAACAGGGCGTCAAAACAAAACCGTCCGCAAACAAGTCATGCTAGAATTAAATAGTAACGGCAAGACCATTAATATGGAATTTTTGGTAGCGCATGGACTACCCTTCACTATGTTAATTGGCTGCGACATGCTGAGAAAATATTCGGCAATCATAGACATGAGCAGGGCCAAAGTGATTTTAGATTCAAGCTGTATAAACTGGACGGCAAAACTAATAAATAGAAAGCGAGAGTGCCAATTCAGACCGAACAGTTTACAATATACAGGAAATAAGAAACCATAGATAGAATATGCCAAATAACCATGTATTTTATCAAAATGACGATGATCAATTATGGAGGGAGAAACTCCAGGAAATATATGCATTTCAGCATAACAAGATAAGTGCCCAGATAACCGACACTCAAGTAGAGACACTGATCGGAATTTACAATGAATACCGACACGTATTCTCCGACTCGCCTGGTAAGGTAAAAAATTATCAGTGCACGATAAGATTCAAAGAACCGGTAAACTTTAACCGAAAATCTTATCCTATCGCCTATTCACTAAAAGGGGCAGTGCGTGATGAAATTAATAATCTATTAAGAGAAGACATCATCGAACCCAGTCAGTCCTCATATACCAGCCCAATATTAGCAGTGCCAAAGAAGAATGGGAAAGTGCGAATCTGTTTAGACGCACGTGAAATAAACAAGACGATTATAAACGACCGTACATCCGCGGGCGAAATAGAAGAGATCCTCAAAAAATTCCATGGCACACGATTTATAAGCACTTGGGATACAGTCTGCGGGTATTGGCAGGTGGAATTACACCCAAACAGCCGCCAATACATGGCATTCATTTTCGAAGGTCGCAACTACCACTTCAAGAGGCTACCTTTCGGACCAGTCAATTCCGTAGCCATGTTCGTGAAGTGTATGGACGCAGTGTTGGGTAAAGAAGCACTCCAATTTACAACTATTTACGTGGATGACTTGTTGATAACGTCAGCAAATTGGGAAGAACATTGCCGGAGAGTTAAACATGTATTACATAAACTATCTGAAAGTAATATCACCTTAAAATTAGAGAAGTCAAAATTTATAGCAGACGAAGTGCGGTTTTTAGGCTTCAACCGATCCGAACATGGGATTACACCAGCTAAAGACAAGATCGAAGCGATACAGAAGTTCCCAACCCCGAAGAACAAAAAACAACTGCAGTCATTCTTAGGGATTTGCAACTATTATCGAAAGTTCAAAGAAAATTACTCCGAACTGACGGCACGATTTGCAAACCAATTATCATCAAAAAATAAGTGGACATGGGGGCCTGACCAAGATACAACACTGCAGCTAATCAAAACTAAATTTCTCAACACGATCATGCTACACCATCCTGATTTTACAAAACCTTTCTACATGAATTGCGACGCTAGCGACGTCAGTCTAGGGTCCGTATTATATCAGAAGGATGATGAAAAGAACCACCTAGTAATCAGTTTCGCCAGCCGAATACTCAATAGCTGCGAGCGCAATTACAATGTAACGGAGAAAGAGTTACTAAATGTTGTTTTTGCATGCCACAAGTATCGCACATACATCTTGGGATACCCTATAACGGTTCGCACGGACCATAAGTCAATCTCTTTCTTAAAAAACTGCAAGCTGAACCATGGCAGACTAACTAGATGGAGCCTGCTACTCCAAGAATACAATATAAGTTGGGAGTATATCCCAGGGAAACAGAACATTGCAGCAGATATGCTATCCCGAATAAACGTAGAAAATCAGAAATTCGAAGGGGAGAAAGAGACTATAGTCAAGTTGTACAATATCATTGCAAGCAGATCCGATTTAGAGAATATTGTGCAGATAATCGCCCAACACCAAAAACAAGATGGCAAAATCATTAAAATTCTGCAACGACTGGCAGAACAAGATGAACAAATCACATCATTTTATTGCTTATACCAAAATATATTGTTCATAAAAACCAAGTTTGGATACAATACATGGAAAATAGTGGTGCCCAGATCCATGGAAAAAGAATTGATCCTAAATTACCACATACTGTACGGACACATGGGAGCCGTAAATGTTGTCAAGGCACTCGAAGAGCACACATACATAAAAGATATGAACAGACGAGTGAGAAACGGAATCAAAAGTTGTCACACCTGTCAACTTGTCAAACATAATAATGACAGAAAAGAAAAGGGATGATGATACCCATTACATCATCATCCAGACTATAGAAGGTCTTTATGGACATACGTGGTCCCTTTCCAAGAAGCGGGGGTAGACACCAATACAAATTCCTGATTATAATATTTGACCATTACACTAAATATACCAAATTGTATGCAATCAACCGTGCAACAACACAGAAAATATTGGGAATTATCATGCAACACTACCTACCCGAGATAGGAAAACCAAAATCAATGATTAGTGACCACGGGACACAGTTTCGGGGAAAAAATGGAAGGAAACACTGCTCAACCAAGGTATAAAGTCATACAAAACGTCTGTGTACCATCCGAGCAGCAACCCAGCTGAAAGAGTATTGAGAGAAGTAGGGAGAATACTCCGTACCTACTGTCACAACCAGCAGAGAAGATGGTCAGAATACCTGTCAAGTGCAGAAGAATATATAAATCTATCATACCACCAAGCAATTGATGACACCCCATACACAGCAATGTTTGGAAGACCTCCACCAAGGGAGATAGCTGAGATTATTAATTTTCCTCGAGGCGAAGTATATCAATTCAATGCAATTAAGTTCTATGACAAAATACTAGAACGAACAGAGAAGAGGAGGAGAAAATATCAAGAACACCAACCCCAGCCCATAGAGTACAACGTATGAGACCAGGTGTTACTCAAAAATAGGGAGCTGCCCAGTACAGTAGAGGGCATAGCAAAGAAGCTATTATTGTTATACACAGGACCCTATACGGTTACCAAGAAGAATCGTAATAATACCCATGAGCTTATAGAAACCCAGACACAAAGGAAGAAGGGAACATACAACCAATCCTCCATGAAAATATACAATTGTAAATAAACAACTAAGTATAAACCTAATACTCTTTAAGACACTATGCTTCATCCTTCAACATTAATTTCAAACAAAAAAAGAAATTAATAATCATCCAGAATAAAGGTTAACAATCAAACCTTTGAAGGAGTAGAGGAGCAAAACAACGAAAAGTCGAACATTGAAAAGAGATGGATTTAACAAGGAATGAGAATGATAAAATATAATATGAGGAGCACACAACCAAAAGAGAGTTGAGATAATAGAGATGATTACGATTGATAAACCAATATAAACAAATCAAACACAATATGCTTCATCCTTCAACATTAATTTCAAACAAAAAAAGAAATTAATAATCGTCCAGAGTAAGTGTCAGTATCAGACACTTGAAGGAGAAGAGAGGAAGAACACCAAAGTGAAAATAATAAGAGAGAGGGATATAAATGAATGAAAGTAGTATAGAGAAAACCAATAAGACTATAATGTTGACCAGTAAATGGTGACCAATCAAAGCAAAATGATTGCACAAATAATACCAGTCAGAACTAAAACAAAGGTGATGAGAAAAATACTCAAATGTTATAAAAACAAGTAATTACACAAAACTTGAAGGCATAATAAATATGACCAGACATGAAATCTGAAATCAAACAAGTATTAATAATGATAATGCAATTTCTAAACAGAAAATAGGAAGAGGGAGATCAGTCAAAGAGAAAATAAATAAATAAGAAACAAAAAATCTAACAACAATATTGTTTCCAGTAGAGCACAGAGAATAAGATGAGAAGTACAAAAAGGAATGAAGAATATTATCAAATCTGAACAATAATTCAGTGAATTACCCTGAACATTTTTTATTAGTAGCACAATGACTACTTTGAATTTTTATGTTGATTTGTAGAGAAAAGCTCCAACAACAATTTAACTGAGCAGAGATGATGTTCCTGTGGTCTCAGAAAGATGTAGGGTGGACAGCAGAGCATGGAAGCCAAAAAGTGCCCCTCTGGACTGTGCCAACTACCATGTTAGGTAAATGATAGGGAATTAAATACTACAGGGAAAAAACTAACAAGAAACAATATAGTGGATCAGATCGAAGATAACAATGTATTGAAATATGTGATGAAAAGGAAACAAGATATAAAAGACGGAAGCTCAGAATGATTATGAAACAATATGATAGATAATTTCTCAAATCCCGTAAAGGAATTCATCCAAATGATCTATTTTCGAGGGGGGACGATATGTAACATGACATATGAGCCCTAAGATTTCAGTGTTATAGATAATAACACATGTCAGATAAAGAGTCAAGGAGACAAGCCAAATAATTTGTCTAAAATGCCAAGCTCAACGCTACATGAGCCAACTATCACCAAATGAAAACTCACAGCCATAAGAGTCAATAAACTAATGGTAAATACAAATGAAATGACATTATAGTGAAGAGATATTGCACCACACAATGATTGTACCAACAGAAGCAACCACCCAATAGTTTTTAATCAGTGAAGAACCAAACAGACACAAGAAGGAAGAAAGAAGAAAGAAGAGGAAGGAAGAATCAGTGAAGAAGAACCAACAACCATGGCATAAAAGATTGCAAGAGCCAGTCATCTATAAATCAACACCTACCAATAGGTGTAATGACCAATCAACCTGCAGATTAAAGAGATAGACAGAAAACTGACTAACTGAGATGACCAGTATACTATAAATAATGTTATAAATGAATAAGAAAAGAAATGTTATACAAAGGAATGAAAATAACAATAATTCTTATTGATTAGAAGCTGTGAATTAAGCATAGTAACAAGATATGCACAGCAACAATGTAACAAAAGGAGTATTAATATGTCTCAGAATATCAGCAAAAACTAGTCAAATAATCTGACAATCGTATATAAAGGCAAGAGAATAATTAAAAGATTATTAGTTATCTTTATTAAAACAGGATATGCAAAAAATAAGGTTAAAAGAATGCCAATGTGAGTCAAACTAACATACACATTGTTAGCACCAATGACCAAATAACATAACCTATGATGTGTGTAAGATTCACCTGTATTCACAACTAACAGTAGGAAAAACTTACCCAAACCAGAATGTAATATTGGTAAAAGCAAGTAGAAATAACAATCTTTCTACAGGTAACAAAATCAGATGCCCAAAATAAACTTTGAATAAGAAAATAAACAAAGAAAATGAACCAAAACCCACTAAAATGGAATTCACTAATAAAACTTGTATAAAGTCACAATATAAACATGAATAGAAACAAAATGTCGATGTCAATACCACAAGTAGAGTGTGATACCACTACTGTACTATGATACAAAGATATTAAGACGGAATACAGTATATTACAATTATATTTAAGTGCACATGTCATGTGACACCAGGTGTAACTAGTATTGTTTAACCAACTGCAATGTAAAAAAGTCTAAAGTAGTAAACACACCAAGTCCAGTACCAAGACAATATTATTACTCAGCTATTGTAACTGAGAGATAATAACAAAAAGAACTCTAATGCCAGAAAAGAATAACATTATGTAGGCATCTAATGATGAAAGTAGAGACCACTTAAGTAACCAAAAATGACCAAAAATTACCTCATTTTCCAGCTAACAAAGGTAACCAGTAGCAGTAACGCTTTTTTATCAACAAATGGAAACAATTAGAAAGCAGACAAATATTTTCTAAGGAGTGAAATATGTAAATATAAATGTAAGTACCTAGACTAAGATGACAGTAGAATAAGAATTGTATTTTATAAATAAATCTGAGTAAATAGTAACTAAGGAGTGATGAGAACTTCGAAGGCATGCCCTCAAGTGGGTATGAGTGCCATTATGTAGTGATAATAAAGATTTAAGTATAAAATAATAGTTTTAAGTGAACCGTACAAATCACAAACAATAAATTCCTTAATAATGGACCAAAGCACACCATGAGTGGACTCAAATAATAGAGCCAAATGTTGTGAATCCATTGATACGCTCAGATCTAAAATCGGAATGATATTAACAAAGTTATTACAATTATAAGAATTTGTGTCAAAATGAGAAAAACATTTATAATCTCGGAACCGAAGGCCCACGCTAAACTTAACAATTAAAATATAACGCCGAGGGGGTATGTACACAAAAGTGAAGATCGCCCACCAATCAAATCCAAGGATTTAGCCAAATTTTTGACGTTTACTGAACGGAACGGCAGAGCGAGGCCTGCGTTCTGCTCACTTTTCAATCAACATTCGAAGCGATGAGATGTCGCCCGACGAGACAAAAGTCAGCTGATTTGTTAATGTGTGTGCGTCACTAAGTAAACAGAGTGACATAACCTAAATAATTAGGTTATATTGTGATAACGAATATACATTAGCATCAGTGAGTGAAGTGCAACAGTGCGAAATAAATTGTCCATTGTATAATCCAGGGCAATTTCGGTATTAAAATTATAAAACTAAAAGGGAGTGTAAGTGATTTTTACTATTTCAGTCAAATCATGAAAAACGATATTATGGAAATATTTAATAACAATGAACGTAGGTTAAGGTATACTTGTAACTATAACTGAACAACAAATGACAATAATCAGAGATTTAATTAATTTTATTTGTGAATTTATTAACCTTATAATTAATTTCTATGTATAATAATTATTTTTTGTGTGACTTTACCACACTTGATGACAGTTGTCAACCATAACATATCTATCAATTTAACCAACAATTGCCAATGACTGAGGCTTGTCGGATGATTGCATTATTAACGAAAGTTAATACAATATTTCTATGTTTTTATGCTTTTATGATTTAGGGAAGAAACCTACTATCATTATAATATTTCAATGTCAATTATTATGGTGAATAATAACCAAGGTTGCCAGAATATATGGTTACTGACAGCCATGAAATTATACCTCTTATAACACTAAATACTGAATCAGATGTTTAGCCAAATAACACTGTTTCGAAATTTATAATTTTATTGTTCATTTAATTGTATTATCAAGAATTATCTTGTCACTAATTAACTTTGTTTCAAGCATTTGTTGTCCATTGAATCTAATAATTGTACTAACCTATAATGTCTAGATTGGAGACATGATTATTACTTTGTGTATTAATTATAAGTGAGTGAATTATAGTCAACATCTAAGTATTTAATAACAATCTATGAAAGTTCTATTCAAAGACTTGGTACCCTGGTAGCTCAAAGAACACACGAAGGTATTGAATTATTATTAACCAAGAAACATTTAGATGCATTAAAATTGTAAACAGTTCTGCCACCCTGAGGCAAATTTTTGTAAAGTTGAAAGTCTCATTAATATTATTATTGTTTTTAATCTAATTATAAATCATATTCATGCTCATTCAGAACGAGCAATTATTTTGAATAAAACGATTGTTGACATAAGAAACAGAGTCAGTCAGATTATTTCTAGAGATTAGTTGACAACAGGTGGATGAATTTGATTGGTCGACTCAACAAGCAGCGGTGATTACAAAAACGGTAAGTCCGTATATACTGGATTGAGAGTATGACCCTGCGAGTTCGACACGACACCAAGTAAGTGTCTATTAGTGAAAATTGTTGTGTTTTCAGCACAGAAACTACCTCACCGATTCAACGAGTCAACGGAGAACGTCTGAGTGAATAATCTGACCGAAGTAAAAATACTTCGTTAAATAATTTCTTGTGTAACAACCGGACTTATCAAGCTGGATTCAACGCTAGGTTGAATTCAGCCATAAGTCAATAATAATACATCAATAAACATAAATTTTTGCAAGTACTAAACAAAACTAAACGGGAAGTTAGCTCCCCAGAACCGCAAACTATACACGAGTATCGGTTTACTTACAAGTTGGCTTCCATCGCGGGGCTTAAACAAGGCGGACTTCAAAGTTTTATTACAATATTTGCAATCGAGTCTTCTATTTTTTGCCATAGCTTTTTCCACACTCGAGACAGATTATTCTACTTCCGCTTTTTTATTTGACATGGATTTCTACGTCTGATATTCTCCTAATTTGGTTATTAAGCTCACGTCATAATTCACCCAAGTCACCACGTAGGAAATCCAACTCTCCAGAGGTATGTTCTTGCATCCGCCTTTACTCATGTATCAGCACATTGATATCACGTGTTTCACGCTTACGTTCCTCTGCTTCCTGCTTATGTTTTCCGTCTTGTCGTCCCTCTGAATCGAGCAGTAATGCTTTCTGCCGTTCTTGTGTTTTCATCAGGAGGGTTTTCTGTCTCCTTTCCGCTTTCTCATCGTGTCGTTTTTCTGCTTCTTCCGCCTCTTGTCAGCGTTTCTCTGTCTGCAACAGCAGCGCCTGGAAAGCTTCCATCATCTGACTGGTATAGATGATGATCATCTATACAGATCATCTTTACTGGTGTAGACGTAATCATCATGTTTACAGATTAATTACAAATTACACTAGTCTTGTACAAAGTGTTCACTGCTTCCACTGTTAACAGTTGTATCCCACTTTTGACACCACTGTTACGACGGTTTCATGGTCGTCGTATGGTTAAGTGAGAAACAAAATACAGACACAATAAAGTCACTAATCAACAGCTTTAATTAATCACAAATAACAGTTTGTAATTAAGCAGTTAATCAACAAGATTATACTTGTATAATAATTCAAGATAGCCTACATTTGTACACTTCGCCGCACTTGAAAAATTGCCACTCGATCCGCACTAAGGGAAATTGTTCAACACAGCTGAAGTAGTAGCCTGCTCGCGTAGTGATGGGACGGATGGAGGAAGCTCTAGGCTGTTCGTTACAATATTGAAAATAACTATTTTATGTTTACCTTTAAACAAGAATCCAATCACTATCAAAAACGTAATCTAAAGTGCAGTTGAAACATTCAATATTTTACCTGAGACATCTACACTAGAAGATTCGTTGTTACTTCATTGTTCATAATCTGAATCGTCGTCCAAACAAAATCTACTCTATTCATTTTTTAAATAAAATGGCACTTAACACAGAAATGTATAAATATTCTTTGAATAATTTTTATTTCAGTAAACTGCATATTTACATCTGATTTATTTACTCTTTGCTATTTGCTCTAATTTAGATATATATATATATAATTTCCGTCGAAGCACGGAAATGGCCACATGTGCGCAAATTCCTACTGTGTACACGTGTTAGTAGACTAGTAAGAGAGAAATCCGATTCTATGTTCTTTCTAACATCACACAGACAGGAAATCAAAGGCATTACTACCCGTATGAGAAGTATTGCTCTCACTCAAGTGTCAAGCGTTTTTACCTTTCATCACAGAAATTGCATTTCCTCTTTGACATGAGTTCCAGTGTCAATTTACAGGTACTCTAAGCGGAAAGTGAGCTGAGCTTTTGTTATTTGTTTTGCCTTTATATCAGCTTTTGTAATTTTACGCCGTTATTGAGGTTGCTGCAAAAAAAAGTAAATAAATTTTATTACAGACATTAAAAAGAAACTGTATAATTAAGGACGATTCAATAATTAAGATATTGTTTTTATTTTATAATCTACTTTGTTGAGTTTAATGAGCGAATGTTTTCTCTGTTAGAGTCCGTAGATGTAAAATATTCAGGATATCTACGCCGTGACCGGTTTTCAAATCCTATGCCGAACATTTCAGCTACGTCTATGGTAACTTCCTTCAGAGGCGTAATCGGACGAGGTAGTGGAGTCACTTTGGTTGCTCCCTGTATGTTTTGTACGGACTACGCTACCACTGTACTCGTCCGTTCACACCGCTGAAGATTTTTACTATAGACGTAGGCGACACATTTGGGAGAGGATTTGAAGACTGACCACGGCCTACACCCCCGGGAAGTTTTAAGTTTATGGTTTTTTATCAAATAAAATTTGGATATTTGTCTAGTAGATGTATATATGTAATTCTGAATGTTTTTCCTACAATATTTGTAAAATATGTTTTATGTAACAGTAAATAAGGTACAAGGTTTTGAGCTTATAGATTTTGGTCGAATAGGTTAGTCTAACAATAGTAATATCTGGGACAAATTTTATGTATTATATTCTCATTGAAGTATTTAATCGAATTTTATTCCGCATTCAGAATTTGTACGTATAGCTTATTTTTAATTTAAATACTGCAATGTAAATTTTTCAAAATTTTTATAAAAATTCGTAAAATGGATATTCGTAATTGTACCAATATTAAATAAACTTATTGGGTCCTGGATATTTTGTGCTTTGGTATAACATCCCATACATTCTATCTGATATTAAACTTTATTTAATTAACTAGACATCGATAAAATCGTAATGGAAACGGCAAAAAATTAATATATGATAATTGTAAATTTCCTTTGTTTATGTTAGGAAAAATTACGGTTTGAATTTGCAATTAAGTAATATGGTGTATCCAGGACTGCATATTCACTTTGAGTTAGCTAACGGCTATAGTAAACTAGGTGTATCAGTTACGTTATAAACTAGGTGTATCAGGTACGTTATACACTAGGTGTATCGGTACGTTATAAACTACGGTACATATTCTATATACAGACGTGTGCGAATTATTAGACTAAACTACAGAAATTGAGATAACGTTTAAGCAGTTAATAAAACATCTAAATGTTATAATATAGCCATATTATGTTCTTTCTACACATTAGTGTTTAGCATAACTGTACTTTTAAAATTACAGGATGTGTGTGTAACGTATGTATTACAAAGCATTGCTAGTCATTAATGGATGTGTTTAATATGTCTTAAAATCTATGACATGCTGTATGAGTTTTGTGTAAATTATTACTGGCTTTCGTAATTTCAAGTCTTAGTTTACCTCTTAACATGAAACAGATTTATTTTTTAATCCTTGTTGTTGTTTTATGAAATCAAGGTTATGAGGAAATCAAGTGACTTGTCATTTCGTAAAATTTCTTCATCCAAGGCCTATAAAACGAAAACGTTATACACGACAAGAAATAGCTGGAAACACATTTATTTCTTAAAAAATCAGTGATTCGAATTAGTCGGGCATTGACATTTAGTAAGCAATTAAAGCCTCTTCAAAAAGGTCAACGTGGCCGTAAACAAAAAAAAACGAACCCTCATGTTTATAGAAAGCTGGTTCATCTGGCAAACGGCACAGAAGAGCCACTTAGAAAGGACCTCTCCGATCAATTGAAGCAGTACGTGTTGGCATTTCCTCGTCTTTAGTAAGAAGAGGCCTCTGTAAAAGAGGCTTACCTGCACTGAGACCCCGTAAGAACGCAAAAATAACCCAACCAATCAATGGCCAAGAAGAAGTCAGATTAGCCCCATGAGATGAGCAACAGATTCGAAGATGATTGGCACAAGATGCTACAGAATGTTACACACGGTACTTATAAGTGGAGATAATATGATGTTTAGCACTATTTACAAAATCGATGAAGGCAAATATTTGATGCAACAATTTTTTACATCATTTAATACTTAGGTTTTATATCCGCAGCATTTTTATTTTCATTTATTGTTGTATTGGAGTGTTAGTGGTCTCAAATATTTCTACTAGTAATTTTATACAAACCACTATGTTGTCTTTGGTACAGACGAGCTCTTTCGGCAGTCAAGCCATCTTCAGGTCATTTACCAACCTAAAGACCTAAAGGTTGGTAAATGACCTGAAGATGGCTTGACTGCCGAAAGCTCTCGTCAATACCAAAGACAACATAGTGGTTTGTATAAAATTACTAGTAGAAAAATTTTTATTTTCAAGTCTGTTTCTCAACTCAGTCTATATTTACCATAAGTGAGTAAACACCAATATATACGCAGAACTTCTGATGAAGGATTCTATCAAACTGTGTTTTCCAAACGGTGAAACGTCCAACGTCATTCATGGTCTGGAGCAGCATGTATAGACTTTATACTGTAGACAGGATAATGGAGCAGTCCCAGTATAAGAATATATTGAAAACCAGACTCTTACCTCAGTGAGAGTGTGGTTTCTCTATGGGGACTTCGTTTTCATGCATGACAAAGCCAAGGTAGTAGACATTTCTGAAAGAAAATAGTGTTCAAGTACTACCGTCAGCGGGAAATAGCTCTGACCTGAACCCTATTGAATATTTTTAGGCTATTACTGAAAAGAAAATGAAGAAAGAAACAATAAGTTTAAAGACTTATCTAATCGCTTCGCTTATAAGAATTAGGTACTGTGACAACGAGGTAAAAAAATAATTGTACAGATTTATTAAAAAATACGCCAAAGCAATTGTACACATAGTAATAAACAGTAAAGGAATGCTTACTAAATTTTAATGTGTAGAGAAAAACTTTTAATAAAAGATCTTTGACCCATAACATACAAAGTAAAATATACATGTAAAAAATTTTCTTTTTTATATTCTTTAGTACAATAATTTGCGCACTTCTGTGGTACGGTACACTGTCTAAGTAATAAAAATTAATGTGCAATAAGAACATATTTATGTTAGGTAATTGTCGACACGTTGAAAACTGCAACACAATAATCTGATTGTAACACTTTGTGTGAGGGTCGTTAAACTAGACAACATTACAGATTTGGGAATATTTTAACCCTTATGTTAGGTTTTGGTATGTAAATATTTCTGTAGGGGTTGTTTTAATTTAGCATTATTTACGTCAAAATTATGATACAAGAGCTTTAATACGTTACGTTTATTTATTTTTAATTTTTAGAATGTTCTTATTAGATTAAAACACACTTTTATTCACGTCAATCTCAATAACGATTATTGACTGTAAACCCATAAATCTCAAATACGCTTAATAATAGTAAGTGATTACAAAACATCATTTTGAAAAATGGCATGTTGAAATACAAATTTCTGTATTCAGTACATTTAATATACATCTCGTATATGGTTCATCCAGTCAACGTCGTCGTATAATGCATCATGTCGAAATCGGGCTTTGGTGTCCTCCGTCTCATTCCATTAAT
The DNA here is from genome assembly GCA_034769895.1 of Magicicada septendecula. Classification (NCBI taxonomy): domain Eukaryota; kingdom Metazoa; phylum Arthropoda; class Insecta; order Hemiptera; family Cicadidae; genus Magicicada; species Magicicada septendecula. Next base: position 391,723,459 of record CM068369.1, read on the forward strand.
AGCAAGAGACGTTCTTCATCGCATTCCCAGCATCTCTCTCGCATTCACGGCAACTTCCCATATTTTCCTTGAGCGGCTTATCGATCTATTGCCCACTATATTTCCAGTATGGAGTCTTATCGAAAACTTTTTGTTGGCCATTCTCACAGCAGAAGAAGGCCTTTGGTATCTCATCAGTCTCATGATAATTTCTTCTGTTAAAATGACAGTAAGTATATTATGGTAAAATTGTAGCTTTCACACTCATTTCTGTAATGAGGTCTAGTCTTCCTTCAAGAGATCCTATAAAAGTAGTTTCTTCAAGCGTCTTTCTATAAAATTTCCTTGATTTAAAGAAATAGGTAAGCACAAACTGTGCTTTGTTGGATACGTTAACATCTGGACACCTCATAACATCGTCAATTAAGTAAATATAAATTTTCATGAATCACCGTGTAGGTTGAAAGTACAACATAAGGACTACTCTAATATATCTTTGCCAGGAACCAGGGACACTGTCTAGTTTGTTGGAAATTCAAAGAATTTTGAATACTACTGTAACATTGTTGTTTGCAAAATATACAAATTTATTATGTAATAGTGTTGGAAACAAAATGTACACTGCGGGCTATTGGGCCGTTGTACACTCAGGTTGTTACTAACAGACTGATTAAACTCCGGGCTATTGGGTCGTTATACACTCAGGTTGTTACTAACAGACTGATTAAACTCCGGGCTATTGGACCGTTGTACACTCAGGTTGTTACTAAAAGACTGATTAAACTCCGGGCTATTGGGTCGTTATACACTCAGGTTGTTACTAACAGACTGATTAAAATCCGGGCTATTGGACCGTTGTACACTCAGGTTGTTACTAACAGACTGATTAAACTCCGGGCTATTGGGCCGTTGTACACTCAGGTTGTTACTAACAGACTGATTAAACTCCGGGCTATTGGGCCGTTGTACACTCAGGTTGTTACTAACAGACTGATTAAACTCCGGGCTATTGGGTCGTTATACACTCAGGTTGTTACTAACAGACTGATTAAACTACGGGCTATTGGACCGTTGTACACTCAGGTTGTTACTTACAGACTGATTAAACTCCGGGCTATTGGGCCGTTGTACACTCAGGTTGTTACTAACAGACTGATTAAACTCCGGGCTATTGGGCCGTTGTACACTCAGCTTGTTACTAACAGTATGATTAAACTCCGGGCTATTGGGCCGTTGTACACTAAGGTTGTTAATAACATGCATATTAGTTCTTGGTATCCAAGTCACGTATGAACAATAAATTATTATAAATAAATCACCTTATATCCGTCGTGTGACTTCGTTACGTCGATTAAAATGACGCGTTTCGGAACATCTGTTCCATCATCAGATAAAATCGCTCTATTGAGGTCGTTAAACGTTAAAAACACATGTTACACATAATTGTCCACTATGTAATTCACTTGCTTCCTAAATGGTGCGCACCACGACGAAGCCGATCGGACACTGAATTATTATCTGAGTGATTACGCCGGTTCAAAGCTGTATCGTATAGCGGGTTGGATTTAAAATTTAAGTGGTCATTCAATATGAAGTCTGGGCTGTTTATGTTATTATATGCTTTGTATATTTCGAGCTCTTCTATTGCGTCCATGTAACGGCCTTTGTTGCACACATGTAGGGGTATTAAATTAGATTTCAAATCAGTATAGTTATGATTGTGTAAGATTAAGTGGCGGGCAAAGTTGGACTTGATGTTATTTAACAAAGTGAGATTATTTAGGTGACGTTTTGGTGAGTGTTCTTTAAATCGTTAGAGGAAACCTCTCCCCGTTTGACCAATGTAAAAACTGTTGCAGTCGTTACATGATAATTTATATATGCCGGATATCTTTTCTTAAGGTATGGGTTTTCTATGATGTAGTATTCTATGCCTATTGTTTGTTTTGAAGGTAGCAGTAATATTCAATTTATTAAATGTGGAGGTTAGAATCTCCATTCAATTTAGGAACTTCCATTTAGGAAGCAAGTGAATTACATAGTGGACAATTATGTGTAACATGTGTTTTTAACGTTTAACGACCTCAATAGAGCGATTTTATCTGACGATGGAACAGATGTTCCAAAACGCGTAATTTTAATCGACGTAACGAAGTCACACGACGGATATAAGGTGATTTATTTATAATAATTTACTGTTAATAACAGACTGACTAAACTCCGGGCTATTGGGCCGTTGTACACTCAGGTTGTTTCTAACAGACTGATTAAACTCCTGGCTATTGGGCCGTTGTATACTCAGGTTGTTACTAACAGACGGATTAAACTCCGGGCTATTGGGCCGTTGTACATTCAGGTTGTTTCTAACAGACTGATTAAACTCCAGAGTATTGGGCCGTTGTATACTCAGGTTGTTTCTAACAGACGGGTTAAACTCCGGGCTATTGGGCCGTTGTATACTCAGGTTGTTTCTAACAGACGGATTAAACTCCGGGCTATTGGCCCTTGTACATTCAGGTTGTTTCTAACAGACTGATTAAACTCCGGGCTATTGGGGCGTTGTATATTCAGGTTGTTTCTAACAAACTGATTAAACTCCGGGCTATTGGGCCGTTGTACATTCAGGTTGTTTCTAACAGACTTATTAAACTCCGGTCTATTGGGCCGTTGTACACTCAGGTTGTTACTAACAGACTGATTAAACTCCGGGTTATGGGGCCGTTGTATACTTAGGTTGTTTCTAACAGACGGATTAAACTCCGGGTTATTGGGCCGTTGTATACTTAGGTTATTTCTAACAGACGGATTAAATTCCGGGCTATTGGGCCGTTGTACACTCAGGTTGTTACTATCAGACTAATTAAACTCCTGGCTATTGGGCCGTTGTACACTGAGGTTGTTTCTAACAGACTGATTAAACTCCGGGCTATTGGGCCGTTGTACACTCAGGTTGTTTCTAACAGACTGATTAAACTCCGGGCTATTGGGCCGTTGTACACTCAGGTTGTTACTATCAGACTGATTAAACTCCGGGATATTGGGCCGTTGTACACTCAGGTTGTTTCTAACAGACGGATTAAACTCCGGGCTATTGGGCCGTTGTACACTAAGGTTGTTTCTAACAGACTGAATAAACTCCAGGCTATTGGGCCGTTGTACACTCAGGTTGTTTCTAACAGACTTATTAAACTCCGGGCTATTGGGCCGTTGTACACTCAGGTTGTTACTCTCAGACTGGTTAAACTCCGGGCTATTGGGCCGTTGTACACTCAGGTTGTTTCTAACAGACTGATTAAACTCCGGGCTATTGGGCCGTTGTACACTCAGGTTGTTTCTAACAGACTGATTAAACTCCGGGCTATTGGACCGTTGTACACTCAGGTTGTTTCTAACAGACTGATTAAACTCCGGGCTATTGGGCCGTTGTACACTCAGGTTGTTTCTAACAGACTGATTAAACTCCGGGCTATTCGGCCGTTGTACACTCAGGTTGTTTCTAACAGACTGATTAAACTCCGGGCTATTGGGCCGTTGTACACTCAGGTTGTTTCTAACAGACTGATTAAACTCCGGGCTATTGGGCCGTTGTACACTCAGCTTGTTTCTATCAGACTGATTAAACTCCGGGCTATTGGGCCGTTGTACACTCAGGTTATTACTATCAGACGTTTCGGCCTCTCCTCTCTCGTCTGTGTGCAAAACGATTCACTGACACGGTCTTCGTCAGTTAACCACAGGTTCAGTTAATTCTTTTAATTTAAGTTTTAATTTAAATTCTGTTAAATAATAACAATATGTATTTAATTGACGCTTACAATAATAAATAAGAACAATACAATTAGTTTTATTTAAAAGGTGTTTTTATTAATATAAACTAAATGAGTGCAAGAATTCTTTCTCACAAATTCAGTATTGACAGTTTTCAATTAAAAAACCTTTTGTAATATTGATGTACAGTAATTACTAATATAGCTAAGTGTAGACATTACTATAAAATTACTTGGGTTAATATGAAGTCTATACAAGTCTATACATCAGGCTATAAGCCAACCGCACGTTACACATTGCTGCTTTTATTTTGCGGCACGTATTTAAATAATATCACATTAAAATAACTTACTATGACCCATTCCTACAAAATTTAAAGCGTGTGTCTTTAAAAATTGACTTATACGGTTATTAATTTTTGTATATACATAAATCTAGAATACTACCAAAGAGGCACTATGCTAATTTGTGCCTGTATAAAGAGGCACTATATTTTCCCCTTTAAAGGTAAAGTTCTGTCTCTTAATTAGCTAGCTCGGTAGACTGTTACATTCATAAATATTAAATGAATGTATGTTTGTCATATCTGCTTAATATTAAGAAATATGTATTTTCTCTGACACTTTAAATGTTAGTGGTTCTTCAAACGAAACAAAACCTGTCATTCATTTTACACGCGCCGTTTACAGTAAATAGTCAAGGGATAGGCCTATAACGTTAATCTGTCTGTTTCAGTGTTTTCAGGTAAAGGTCGCTCTTTGAAAACTTTATCCGCTAGGGAAACATGTCTCGTTGCAATGAGTTTCTTAGATACCACAAGCTACTTCTAATATTTAATTTCATTTTATACGGATACGTGCGCATGATTATATATTTATGATTTCAATATATTACAAATATTATAATATATTATGATAAACATTATTATATACAAACCTGAAACTCAGAACATGACGAAATCTAGATAAACCCAAGACAGTAAAGTTGTTGACGTTGATATTGTTTATAGTCGCTGAAACAAATTTGTTTTTGCTGGGAAAATGTCACGTAGGTCTCACGTATATAATGTCTGTACTTCACAAAAAGTGTCTGTGCTTCTGTATAGCTGAATTAGTACTAATATTTTTTAAATACATGTAAGTTAATATTTTTAAACAAATCGGCTAAAATAAATTTCGTATTTTTAAAATTTATTACGGCATGCGGTAAATTTTGAGAGCATGTAATCCAAACGGTAACCTTATTTTACAATTTCAATTGATTATGAATGTATCAGCATAAGCAAATATTTTACAATAAAAACTATTTACTCTGGTACGGATCTGAAAAATGCAGTTGGAATAAACTACAATTATTACGTCTCTTATGTGTAGTATTATGCATAGGCTATATGTTGTAGTATATTAATGAATATGGTAGTGTACGAGAGCCTTTGAAAACTAGGAATTTCTGAAGTTTTAATTTGCTGATAGCTAAAATTATAATCTAAGAATTCTGATTAATTGTTTTTACACAGTTTCAGGTAAAAAAAGGGATAAAGCAACCATGCACAGGACACGTTCCCGTCAAATACTAAGAAGTTCTTACGAAAATCTAAAAAGCCTAACGGCAGTATGCTTGTGTTTGCTTCAGTACCGTGTTCCTGCAAAGCATTCATCAAAATTTGTATACAGGTAACGTTGTTAATAATCATCCCTCCTCACATGATTACATATTTACAGCCCGTGTAAAAAAAGTATATACAATTTGGTCAACACATACTTTTATGTCATTACTAGACACTCAATCCACACAAAATCTAAATGTTTTACGATTTATGAAAAAGTAGAAATTTCGTTTTAACGGATTTTATATCCATAATATAAATACGTAAAATACAATATTAATTAAAATTGTTTCGTGTAGCACAAGTTATATTAAATACTTAAATAATAGCTTCAAAAGTGTTATCAATTCTTAAATTAGTAGTTAATGTCAATCAATAAATGAAGAAAGGTTAGCGAAGATCGGTCAATAAGTACAGACAAAATGTGTATATTATTTGTGTGTCGACTTTCCGACAATGTTATTTATTGCCATCATTGTAGTCGACATAAATGATCAAAAAATTGTGTCTATACACTTACTTATCGACCGATCCTAGCTGAACCTTTCTTCGTTTACTGTTATCAATATATTCTTTCTACTTTCAAATAATATAAACAATGAACTATAGAATAACAAGTTAAAGAAAATATTATATATAAGCATAAACATACGTTTAGATAGGCCTACATTTGCAATGTCATATAAAATGCCTAATCAGAACCTACTTCAGTAACACCGAGTTCCACTAGTAAAGTTACACAATTCAATACGTGCCATGTATATACTACTCGAATAAGTACAAATTAAAATTGCAGATTTATTTTCATGTTAAAAATAAAAATGTGTGTGTGTAAAATGCAATTGTATGTCAATTATACAGTGGATTTTGGAAGTCATGAATGTTTCTATAAACATATTGTAACGTGACGCTTCTTCCCCCCACCCCACATATAAGAATAATACGGTTTAAATCATTGAAGTACAAAATGGTATCCTTAATGGGCCTAATGTATAAACTATAGTAGTAAAATTAATTTATAAAACATGTGTAAAGTAATATGATATAATTAAACTGTCAAAATATGTCTTGAGGGAACTTTTAGAACAATTATTCCAATTAAACATATTATGAATAAGGCACAAATAAGTTAAAAGCCTATAACTCAAAGAGCAACTGGACAACCAGTAACTATAGAAATGATTAAGGAAATAAATGTAATGCCATGTATAATTGTGATATAGATTTAAAAATAATATTTAATTGTGATTATAAAGCACCTAAACCTTTACAGACAGTGACTGGGCCCAAAGAAAGGTGTAATTACTGTTAAATTTTGTAAGAAAGATAAAAGGGTTTACTAAAACAATGGCAATGATAATATATTATAAAACAATGGCAAGTTAAGAAATAATGTTACCTGAACTACATTGTAATAGAAAAGTGAACATTATACTAACCATTGTATGATGGAATATGTAATAACCATTAATAGTAATAAATGGAATAATAAGGTGCTCATTTAAAGACTATTACCAAGAAAACCTATATATGATTAATGGATAGAAAAGAACATTTAATGTACATAAATTAATGTATGAACCTAGTATGTAATGTAATAATTATATTTGTTTGTATTGGTAAGTCATAAGTAATTGTAAAAGTTCTTAATGAGTTGTTAATCAAGTAACTAGGAATTTATTTATTATGACCTAAGGACTTACATCTACCTAGGATGGTAGGAAAGGGCCATTGCAGTTTATCAAGCTAGTTACTGACTACCAAATGTATTATAATAGTTAATACTATTCATTATGATCATTTAAAAAATGTTAGTAAATAGTAATAAGATTAGAAAAATTTGTAATGGGATGAGTTTTAGCATAAGAGATACTAGGCCATATAATACCTATAGTAAAAACAGGAGATGTTGTCAAAAAATTAATACGATTATAAGTAATAACTAATGTAAAAAGATATATTGTCAACTTAGATTTAATTGTACCATGACAGGAATAAGCAATGTGCTAAAAAAGACTATTTTAAACTTAATTTATGAGAGTAGGTAAAATCTTAAAAAAGGTAACTTTGGAATTACTAAACAGAAATTAATCATGTGAGATTTCAAATTAATGTGTAACATAAAAGCTGTTCATTGGTGTAATTATCTTTATGATTGTAAATAGTATAATAAAATTAGGTCAGTTTTATGAAATTTTGGTAATTTTGTCTAGAAAAGTAGACGCCATGTCTAACAATGTTATAAAATTTCCACCAATGGGAATTTTACACTTTTGCGTTTTGACGACCAAAATTTGTAACGAGACGAGTTAGTTCATTATTGGATTTGGAAGAGTAAACTTTAAAACCTCTATACAACTCTGGGCAAGAAAATTGAATCCGGGATCGAACTGAAAATAGGTTGGGTGAAAGTGATACCTAGCAAAAAGAGTTATTATAAAATAGAAGAAAGGTGTTAAAGTTTTAAATAACAGTGTAGAACAAATAGAAAGGAAAGTATAGTGACTAAACCTTAAAACTTAGATTATAAAACGAAATTATAAATTTTATGATAATTCACTTTTCCACTTATATACACTTATGAATTATTTGTGACACTTTCATTGAAGTGAGACACTGATATTATTATAATTATTTAACTTTATGAACTATTATTTCTTTGTGTTTCCGAATATTTTGTAAAGAGTATAACCTCTTTATCCACAGTTAACCTAAAAACAGACACTGCTCACTTAGCGAACTTTTATAACATTAGATTTAATTTGTTGTTACGTTTTATTATATTTGACTTTATTTGTGTAACGTTTTGTACTTCACAAAAGGTATTTTCGTTAATATTCTTCTAGTGAAAAGAATCTAACAAAATTTTAATAACCATAAATATTTAATTGAGAATCTATGCTTAGAGATAAGGAGTGCCACCCGCTGAGCTAAAAACATTTACTAGCCTGGACAAATAATTAATATGAAAGTAATTTAATTTGAAGAAAAATATGAATAAAAAAGAATAAAAGAGAATTGATTTAATTAATTTGTATGTATAATTATTATTTTGGGAGTTAACCATTTTTTCTTTTCATGTATTTGAACCTTAGTGTTGTTTGTCACCATAACAGAGAGGTTGGCAACGCCTATTTTTAGTACAAATTTTGAATTGAATAATTCAGATAGGTAAGCTAATTAACCAAAATAAAGGAAGAAGAATTAATAAAGAACTCCAGAATTTTAAGAAAATCAAGACTATAAATATTTTCTGAATAAACATTAAGCAGAAGCAAGAAGAATACAGTGGTAGAATTACCACGATAGGTATAAATCTAATTACAATTTTATTGAATTTATACAACAAGGTGAACATTCTTCAATCAAGTAATTGAATAACTACCAATTAACAAAATCATTTTGGGAAAAAATTAGATTATTTTAAAAAATTGTTTTAAATTGTTTATGTTATTAAACAATTTGACGCTCAACAAATGGAAAATAATCTAAAGAATTATTTATTTTGAAAAAGTAAAACAACAAACCACAAACTATAATTTTTGAAAATAACAAACCACAAACCAATTCAATTCTAATAAAACTACATCAACATATAACGATAAAAAATACGACGTTTTAATATGCGTCATGATGTTGCACTAAGTGCGAACTACATCCTTTGCTCTCTTACCCAAAATAGAGTTATAACGCTCCCTCCTTACGATACGTTAAATGAATAATTTAGAATGTAACAGTCGAAATTATAAAAAATGTATAGATATTTACGTTCTTATGGCTTTTTATTCTGCAGACTGAAAATCTAAAAAAAGACATTGCTAAATGTCTAGAAATGAAAATTTTGGAAAGACTGAATTTAAATGTGGATTAACAAGGAAAAAACACGAAAATACTAAACACAGAGGAAACATGAACAGATAATGTAATTGTCTAATTGTTTATGTAACTTTTAAAATGGTATTCATATCATGGATTCACACTAAAAAGTTATTGAATCTGTATAAAGAGTACATAAGTTGGTTGTCTGTGTCTGCCTGAGGCTATTTAATAAGATTAAAATTTTTAAATTCTATTCAAGTGCAATATATGCTCTATTGATAATCATACTTAGAGTGGCAAATATTTTTCTATTGTTAATATGGAGGTAACAATATTATTGTTGTATTGTTATTTACAGTGTAGTTTACACCTACTAGAGCAAAGTGTTTATTTCAATCATCCATAAATTACGCAACAACGGGACCGCAAAGCCCGTTGAATAAAAAGTTTTTATTTTGAATACAAATTTTACAAAATTGACTTTTAGAATATTGTAATTAGACGGGGTTCCCTCTCTCTTAACTATTTTATAAATTGGTTGAATTAAACTTTTAAAATTCGATTATTATTTTTGTTACTGATTAATTGTATTATATTTTGAATGTTTTAACTGTTGGTTTAATTGAATTCGTAAATTAATCCTTCGTGTTCCTTCAGTCGAGATAAATCGGCTAGGTTGATCCTTTCGTTGGTATCTGTTAATTTTGTCAGTTCTCGTAGTTTCGATTAACAGTTGACAAGTTGACACTTCATTTGAAATTAGATTTTATTGATTAGTTCAGCACTTACTTTGAGTGAAGGTCTCAATTGTTAATCGTCCTGTTAACAATACAGCGTTGCGATGACAATTTAAAATTATTTGAATTATCTCAATTGCCGCTGCAAGTGGTGCCAACTATGGTGCGTGGTTCACCTAACCTGTAATCGTCTAGTCTAATGAAATAATTTGGTTAACTCTTTTATCTGATAAAATATGGTTTATTGCTGGATAATACTCATGAAATTATGTTAAATCACCATTATATTGATGACCGTTTATTTTACAATACTGATTGACTCTATAACATTCTGTTTCTCAGGGTTTGTTATTCTGATTCCAGTAATCATAGAACGTTATTTTTTGGTTAAATTGTTTTATCTCAAATGTAGGTTCTTTTAGACTGCGAGATACAAAAACTTGAAGAATTATACTACCCTAATTATTGAGTAGTAGGAGAGTGATTACAATAACAAATAAAATCTTAACTACTAACATGAAAATTCAAAATATGACTCTCGTCAACATTTTAGGTTGAGGCTGGCGTATTTGAATAGTAACCAGTTAACTTTAAATTAATAATAAATCTTTAACAACATATAAAATACAAGTAGAATAAGGTTATAAGTTCATTTAGTGTTCATAAAATAATCGTCTGATTCGTTATTGTGTAAAATTAAATCAAGTAAATTGATAATTCTTGTAAGCATGGCTAGCTGTTATTAAATATTTTTACCAAGAAACAAATGAATTAACATAGTGAGGTTCAAAGCTTTCTTAAAGTTCATAATAAATTATCTTATGCATCATATCTGGTAAAGTTTACCAGGTCAATTGACAACTCTGACAATTATAATCAGCTATCATTAAATCTTCTTAATTTTAAATAGATTAACTGTTATCATCATGTTCAATGCACTCTTAATGTTCATATTACAACATCTCCTTCATCATATTTGATGCAAATTATCAAATAATTTAACAACTGTTCTACGTAAGGTTAACTGTCTTTAAATTTCTTAATAATAAACAAAATTATTCATTTTATAAGGTCCAAAGACCTTTTTGTGTTCAATTGAACTCATCTTATTAATTATACTCGATAAAATGTTTATCGTAAAAGGTCATAATTGCTCTAAGTATAGGTTAATTGTCACTATACTTGCTTGTAGTGCCCTTTTCCTTAATTGCATTTTTAAATGTTAATTAATATTTAATTCGCCACCTATGCGTTCATACTCCGTAAAGATTCACTGAACTAATGTTAACTCGAGTTTTGTTAACCCGGCGTAACCTAAATTTCACTTTTGAGGTTATTGCTTCTCGTCAGCTGGTCGGGGTTAATTCATGAATTTGGTCTCAGGAGCGGCGTGGCTTCCCTGTCGGAATAGTGTGATGGACTGTGTTCTCACCTCTGTCCGAAATTGGCTTCGAATGCTAGGTTCTGATTGCTGATTGGTTAATTTTTTTTAATTTCCGTAATTGTTCGGTATATCTCGGCAAAATAGACGCTTTCAAAGCGTCCTTTTGCGGGGTTTGAGATTATGATAAATTGGTTTACCCTATTATGCCTAAGGGATTGTAAACTATTAAATCTTTATAATTAGTATTGTTCCCTTATATTTGCTCTAATATATAATTCATTATTACCATTGCTCAGGATTTTCTGAGACGAGTAATTTGGTTCCCCATACCGAATGAGTTTGATCATTATTAACAAAATTAAAATTACTTACATTTCTTATTAACCATTTATATATAATAATGTTTATTTATTTATATAATTCAATTTCGATAGACATTGATGATTACTCCCTAATAATCGAGTATGAACTCTTTACAATAAGTTATAAAGTTGTATTTTGATAAAAATCGTCTTTGCTGATTAGGCATAATTCAATATTAGTTACTGCATCCCTTTTCCCTTTTTTTATTAATATTACTTCCTTTTACTGTAATATTATTATTCACAATTGTTGTCTACAACTTCTTATCACTATTAAAATATTACACACGACATAAATAAATACTTATTTCTAATAAACATTATAAAAACTTGGCTAGGCATATTGGCCTATGACACTACCAACTATTTTTACTTATTGTATTTTAATAGTGGTTTCTGAACCTTTTCTGTTGTGACACAATTACTCTGAGATGACCATTACAACTTCTGATTACCTCAATTTTAGTTATTATATTGTTATTTTATTGTATGTATTCTTTATAACAGCCCATAGCTCTGTACTATTGGGGTGTCACATTATTTGTATACATTCTATATAATAAAGTTGTTTTTTGAGTCATTATTTCTTACATAAATGATCATTACAATAACTATAAAGTTTTACAATGTTTTTTGGTTTGCACCAGGATATTCCCATTTGCTGTTAATTCCTTAATACTTATTGCATTTAGTGCTACATGACAAGTATCTTTAATTTTCATTACTATGATTCAATTTCATAATAATAATTATTGATTTACATTATAATAGTTGTATTATATCTCATTGATTCTACTGATATCAACCTCTTTCTCTTTTATTAGTATTTCTAAAGGTTTTAATATTGGTTATTAGGTAAATCCTATTCTGTCCATTTCAGTATGTTAATTTACACTAATCACAAATACAAATCTCTCCTTGGTAATCCAGTCTTGGTGCTAGTATGATCCTTATAACATCTATTTTAAGTACAGTATAATATAATATGGTTTAATAACATTTTTGTTATTAATTCTTGTCATTATAAGTGCAAAATGCTTGTTGCGCTAGTTTATGTGTGTCCCTATTCTGTTTTACAACAATGGGTTCATTTGATAGTTGGTTTCTATATATTTTACTTAATTATTTAAATGTACTAATACTATTATTTACTATTTATTGTTTGTATTTATTTTCCAGTTTCTTTTATATTACATTTACAACCTTATTGGTGATTATCAGTTTTTCTGATATCCCTGTGTCTATATCATTTACATAAGTAATAGATAAGATACAATCTTGTTGTTATCTTTTATGCATTATTAATCGCTTCTAATACAAGTTTTAATCTCACTCTCCTGATCATTTTTGCTTATATTATTATTTTAAATTCGAGTTATGGTCACAGTCAAGTCACCTAGAATAGTCTGTTAATGGTTTGATGTCATTGTTAAGTCATTGCATAGGGTTTGCATATTGTTTTCTACTAATTCTTTTTTCTCAATCATTAGCATTATTTTCTATTCTCTTTATTTGTTACTTTCTTTTCATTATCTATTTATTCTCTTGGTTGAGTTAATTCAATCCTTCCCTATTTCACTTATTCCATTAATCTTATTTAATTAATATCCTTTTGTGGAGGTTTCAGTCTTCTTCTCACTGTCTGATCTATTGGGTATATTGGGTCAACGTTGGTCTGGTCTCTAGTCCGTTGTCTTCAGTTCTTTCATAGTCAATTATTTATTAATGCTGATCTTTATTCTTCTCAGTTACTTTATTATTTTTTGTCTTCTTCCTCCTTTAAAGTTTAAGTTTGGTTGTTCTGATGGTCTTTGACCGATTATGATGGTTTCTTGTTGATGTTTGTGTTTTGGTAATTATATGTACTGTTACAATATAAATTACGTTTACCAGTACTAAGCTAAATTTATGGATTGAATCACAGACTCTAATGTGTTTGCTATTATTTTATCGAATTTCATAACATTTTACTAACACTGATTAAACAATAAATTATTATATAAAAAAATTAACGCTCCATTGTTCTTTAATGCAGCTGATATTGTAGGACATAGTTTTTTTTTTAACTTAATTCTGATTACAAGACATATTAATTTTATATTTTTAGAAAAAATGTTTGCTAATGTGATGTAGTAACAAATTTTTGCTAATATTGTTTGTAGTAACAAATATATACTAATGCTTAAAATTACAATTGATGAAATCTGTAAACAATAGGTATATCAATTTTTACACGTTCGGGTCTCGATGCGTACGATTTATACAAAAGTAATTAACAGCTTTAGGCAGTGTAGGCATCACTTTGTACGTAATTTAACACATAGTCTGGAATTGAATAGTGGTGTTGCACTACTCTAAAATTTCACTGAAACAGCATGTCATTCAATTCAAAAACAAAAGTGGAGCGATTCCTCTTTTGACAACTCCCTATATATAGGCTTTATGTCTTTCATGACTGCTTCTTAGACTTTCATGACTTTATAACATTTGCACACTTATCTTCACCTTTGGTATATAGGATATGCTGTAGGTTGTTATCCGTTGAAAGTCTGTGCAAGTATGACGCTCGTATAGCTTGTTTCAATATTTTTTACACAAGCTAAATTTATCCTTATTGCCAAATCATAATATCGTTGTAACTGATAAATTTCAGCATCTATTAACCTTTGTTTTCTCTTAATGCTTTTTCCATTACTTAATTTTACTCATTTCTGTACATTTTTTAGTTTTCGGAGACGTGTGTCGACTCGCTTACACATTCCAGTTTTGTTATTTCCACATCACTCCTATAAGGTTTACTTTCTAAAACAGCTAATGTTTTAATTGTATGAGCAGATGACCATTGCCTACATAAGGAACATAATAAATATTCAATAGCACATACAATTTATGTTGAAGTAAAAATATATTGGTGAACCTTCTTGCAAAATCGTCTTCAAAAGCACGATATTGGCTTATTACTTTACCATTTCTAAACTATTTCTACAACGCAACCCCCTATAAAAGTATATAGTTGTTTAATTAAAAAACATGATAATTTTTTAACACAATAAAAAGAATGTATTTTTTGATAACAAAAGTGGCACACCTCTTACCAGAAATACACCTCTGTACGTGTTTATGAAAAGTTGCTAAGAAGCAAGATAATTAAGTTGTCTCTTATAATTTCTGTAAGTATGGGAAATGTTTGAGATCATTGTGGTAAAGCAGTTTGTCGTACTAACATATTATTGATTTGCGTGGACAAAATGAAAATATTGTTATTATTTATTATTAGTTTTAATTGTTTTAACGTTTGTTAAATTACGTGGTTATCCACAGTGAAAAAGGTACGTAAATTTATATGTTATTACGTTAATAATTTAAGAACATACTTTAACTATTAATTTAACCAGGAAATTTATGTTTGAAAACGTATAACATAGCTTAAGTGTGTCTAGAATACATGTAATTTGTTTCATAAAATATTGAGTTAAGTACAAGATAATTTAGATTAAAAGAAAAACGATCCACTTGTTAACTGTCTATAGCAAATGGATTTTTCAGGAAAAAGTGTTTTCATAAATATACCTGATCAGCGAGAGGTGTTAGATCAATTATAGATTATAAAACAGTTAATGAGGCACTAACATCACAAGTTGAAGGTACAAGAGCCTGGAGAGGTTATGACATGTTTTCAGTTTTTTTTTCTTCTACCATTAATATACAATTACATAAGCGACAGAAAAAGCAAATAATTTTGTTTAACGACAACAAAATAATGTACAAGTTTTTAAGGCTTATGGAGAAAGTAGTATAAATCTTTACCAAAACAGAGTAAATCAGTGCAGGGCAGTAATAATTACTAGTGAAGACATGTAATTTAAACGGAGTAATACCAAGGAAATAATAATATATGCAGCTAAGAAAGCATAGATGCAAAAGAAGTATAGATGAAGTAATGGTGTGAAAATTTGAACTGCAGAATTAAATACCCCGATAAAGCAGAAAAATAATAGCTTTAGAAGATATAGGTATTATAATGGCTGTATACTATCTTTTATGACTTCTGTATACTATCGCCCTTATAACCTAGGGAGCCCGGTTAATTGGCGTCGGTCAATTAAACAGGCTGCCATAATATTCACAAAATGTTATATATTTAATTAAAATACAACGTAACAAAACACTTAATTGGAACCTGTGAATTAAGGAATATTAGATTTGTGTTGCCAAATTTATTCACGCATATTTACGTCCATGACATCTCTTTATTTACATACCTGGTAATTAGCATAAAAGAAAATGAGTTATGACTTATTATTAAAAAATCAATTAGGCTTGTGATTTGTATTGTTAAAACATACATATATATATATATACTTAACCTACTTTTCGTTTACTCTATTTCGTTCAACTGATTAGTTAACTATAAAAAAATAATAATAACTGCATAATGTATTCATTAATCAACTTGGTTAATTATTTATAAAACTTTGGTAATTCATACCTTCGGATCCGAGATATATCCTTTCTTTATATTAAACTTAAGCAATTTACTTTTGCTGCCATTTGAAGAATGGACTTATTAATATTAGCATGTTATAGTCATTAAAGCTAAATACATCATACTGTTTATCACAAAGTTACAATGGTAATTTAATTCGGCCATTCTTTTGTATTATTATATTAATTTCATTATGGTGTCAATTGTCTTTCATATTTTTATTAAATAATTTCTGAACTACCTAAGTTTGACTTCTGTGTCACCTGTATGTAGCATCCTCGGCGAATCGGGGTTGTCTGTAGTAAACGGTGGCTATGCGGGCTCTGGTCTATCCTGGAGGTCTGAAGAAGGTGTAATAATGGAAGGTGTGGTAGTCTCTCTCTTTTTGCAAGGTTTATCAGATTCTGGTGCTGGCGGTGGTGGGAAACTTTCACTTGAACTCACTTACTTCGGTTTACCGCACTTTTACCTTATAGTTAAACTGTTACATATACTGTGATCTCTATCACGTTGACGTGATATTAAATCAACTGCAGAGGTGTCATAAACAAACACTTAAAACGCATCAAAGACGTTAAATATATTGAAATTACTGATAATTATTGCTATCTGCTTTAATAAGCATTATCTTAAAGAAACTAAGAGAGTGAACGACATATTCTTTCATTCTCTATAATATTGTAGTTACTGCCCACATATTCAACTGTACTGTTCTCGCGGCGGAGTCTGAGTTACTACTATTTTGGGGCGCACAGCTGGCTTAGCGATGTGCTTGTCCGCGCGTGTTGTTATTTGCAGGCGCGAGAAATAGTTCTTAATTTATTAATTATTTTTTTTTACTTATTTTAAATTGCTGGTTTATTACGTCTCTCTATAATTTATTACTCGCTGATGAAACAGGGGGTGGTTCCATATTTATTTGTTTAACATTATTTAGTTTTCTATTTATTTCATTCGCTATATTTATTTTTCTGTTATGGAATTCATCTACAAGTATGCATGTTTCTACTGGTTGGGGTACATAGGGAGAGAAATTATGTAGTTTGATTCAGGACTATATTATTTTTACCTCTTTTTTTATTTTGTGCTATTTAACCCTATTAAATCGTCACAGTATATCACATCTCACAGAAGAGTGAAGAGAAGCATACAATAGAATAAGAAATGAAACAAAGAGAATTGTTAAACAAGGGCAGCAAGAATCGTGAGAACGCTTCATAGCCATTATGGAGCATGACTTGTGTGGTAGACAGATATTTCTTACAAAGTGATGAAACCACTGAATAGTTCTGAAAGAGAAAAGGTGCATGTTAAATTGATTGAGGAAGAAAAATGGACAAACCATTATAGGAAATTATCTTTTGGCAGCGCAATAGAAAGTTATAAGTAATATGTAAGCCAAGTTGAAAAGGCATAGATAAATTAACAACAGAAGATTACAAGCAAACACTTAGTGCAATGAGAGAAGAAAGAATCAGGGCTTAACGGAATAAAATCTGAGTTAATATAATATGGTGGTATATTACTGCATTAACGAATTCTACATTTTCTAAATAACATGTGGATGGAAAACAAAATCTAAAAGAATGAAGTCAGGCCAAGGTGATTTTGTTGTATGAAAAATGCAAAACAGACACAAATAAGTACAGAGTAGTTACCTAGTTCGACCCAGCAAAAAAATATTTACAAGCATTCTCAAAGATACATTATTACGAATTATTACGGATTCATTACTTTTAAAATAGCAGGTTTTAAAAAGGGTAGGTCAACAGTGGCTACATTTTTTGTCTTCTTCTTCTTCTCTTTCACTACATGGCTTGGGCTATAGCCCGTACCGATTTTACAGAGTCTCTGACCATTTTTTCTGGATTTTCCACGATCTCGTCTCCACTAGCCTATTTCAAACGCTTGTTTAGGAATGAGCAAGTCTACCATACGTTCCACAGGGGACTTCCAATTCTACCTGTATTCCTTTGTTCTCTCCAGAACCGACTGTAACTTCAGGCCTTTCCTTATGTCGTCGTTTCGTAGATGATCATTCAAACTACAACCCTTAACTGTTCATATAAATTGTATTTCCGAGGTCTGTAGTTTTAAAATTTATTTTTGCAGGAAAGTCCATGTTTTACATCTATGCATTAAAGTCGGTACACCAACTAACTTATAGATCTGTAGCTGTGTCTCCCTCAGTAATTTATACTTCAATAGTCGTCTTATTACAGGTATAACTAAATTTATTTCACTTTCTCTCTATATAATTGTCCTTCCTATATGAGATATCACAGCCCAAATATTTAAAATGTGATACTTGCTACAAAACACTATTACAATTTCTGCTCTTACAGGGTTCTTCCCTAGGGAGGCCATTAGTTTTGTCTTAGTATTTGATATCTTAAAGTTGTATTTATGCAAGGTATAAATAAACCTTTTATAAAATTCATTGTTTGCATTAAGACAAATAACATAGAAAAGGGGGAATATAATTACGAAATTATTGCTTTTGTTGATCTGGCAAAACCTAATTTTGTTGCTATTTTTGACAGTGTAGACCGTCTAAAATTATAAAATGGAATGAATAGAATAAGATATTCACGACATTTAATAAATTCAGTTACTCCTCTGGGTAGTTTTTAGGGTAGAGAGAACTTCTGTGTGACTACTTTTTTGATAAACATGTATTTGTATTCTTACGATAAGTGTAAAATGTACTGTACAGTTGAGGCGTTTTGTGTTACAGAAAGTGTCGCGTAAACCTTCGACAGGCGTAACGGCAACATACGAATTTTGTTTAAATCGAATCTGGGCAATGGATGCAGTCATCTATTTAGTCGCGCGATATTGGACGCTCACGCTATCTATGAGAGACTTGGGACAACTTGACTTTTCGTTCCCGCGGCGTGGAACGGTGTTGTCGTTGTGTAGACGGGAAGCGTGTTGTAGACTTGTGGTGGTGGTCAGTTGTTCAGGCCGCGAGCTGTCTTACAGGTCTGGAAAAGTATTGCGGTTTTTTTTTAATGCCGGGTTTTTTTAAATTGATTATGGAAGGCTAAGTAAATAGTGTGCCAAGGGGTCTTAGGCCTGGCAACTGTGATCCTGTGTGAGACCAAGATGTAACGTGTAAGTAGATTGAGGAAATCGGACTGAGCTTGTGCTAATGCAACATCGGACAGGTATGGAAAAATGAAAATTATTAAATTTTTTCCTAGGAGGTGCGTTTGCACTACCTGTGTTTCGGGTCAAGTGTGGGCCTGGCTAGTTCTTTACAAAAAAAAAAAAGAAAGACAGTGGCTTTAATTCTGGATGTGTTTTTTTTACTTCACTGAATACCTGGAATATTCAGGTTACTGTACTCATTGCAAATTCTTTACTGAACGCAAGTTTTTTGAAAAAGAAAAGGTCTGTTGAAATTGTCTGGCTTCTGATATTTCTGTTAAATGTGGAGGTCAGCTTCTCATGCTGCTAGTAGTGACAGTAATTCCTTATGTGCAATTTTTTTTTTACAAAAAAACAAAAAACCAAAAAAAACTTAAGAAAATGTGTTAGGATTTGGCCTGTGTGCCCCATGTGCCTAGTGAAGCGAAATCTAGCCCGAGTTCCTTAATCTCTCTCAGTATTATTCAGTGTTGTTCATATAAATGTCTTGTGTTTGAATTGTGAAAAGCATGTAATGTCCAGTATACATTTTGTCTATAATCTGTGATGAACTTATATTGTGTCCGCCTTTTATTGGAACGTATAAATTTGTTTATGAAAAGAGCTGCAGATCACATACAATTGCCATAATATGTACTAGAACTGTAATTCAGAAGTATTCATCATGTTAATAGAAACGACTGAACTTTTGTACAAGAAGAAATTTCCACGTTGGAATGTAGTATTTATTTTAATTCTCTATCAATGTACAATCACTGTTAAAATTCTTTGTATATGTAGATACTCATAATTCTATGCACAAAACATGTTTACATTTTTGAGAGATATATACCTGGTTATTTGATATTCTTTGAATCATGGTGTGCACTCTGAAATCAGCAAGCCATTGTGCTACACAAGTTTATACAAGTTTCAGGAAAATTGAGCACACATACTTGTGAATTCCACACATAGTGTATAATTACTTACTTTATGTTTACATTATACTTTACTAATTATATGATTCTCCTTCCTAGCTTGATTGAGATTTCAGAGGGCGCATGTTGTTGTGTAATATAATTGTTTAAATTATTGTGGGTGTAATAATTGTTGTAGGGTAAAATTGTTCGTTAAATGATTTATAAAAATTGTCTATATGATTAAATTTGTGTATAGTACAACCAGAGGGGGACTGTAAAAGAAAATGAAAAAAAAGACTTATTGTTATTAAATGTATTATATTTCGAATACCTCTGGATTTACTCTTTGTATTTATTCATGTTAATATAATTATTTCCAAATAGGGAAATTCTATTTGGTGAAGGTTAAAAAAAAATGTACGGTCGAGGCTTGTTGCATGTCATGGTTATTTTGAATACCATGTAATATATTTTAAATATTTTACATATTTTATATATTTCTGATAGAATACTTTCACAGCCTGGATACTATGAAATCTCTCATTGCAAGAAAAACAAAATTTTATAGAATCAATAAATTTGTTATTGGCGGAATTTTAAAATTGAGGTCACCTCATTGGTCCAATTATCTAATGGTTCCCTAGCATGTGGCCATTCTTCCACTAGGAGGCCTCTCCTGGTTCAAGTGAACAAGTGAGCCGGTCATCCAGGTAAGTTGTAGTTTTTTATATTTTTTTTAAGGAAGTCAAACTTGTAAAATGTGTTAAATTCGGAAAGTTGAAAATTTTGTTGTGATGTCATTGGTGATGAGCGGCTTAGTTTCGTAGATGATCATTCAAACTACAACCCTTAACTGTTCATAAAAATTGTATTTCCGAGGTCTGTAGTTTTAAAATTTATTTTTGCAGGAAAGTCCATATTTTACATCTATGCATTAAAGTCGGTACACCAACTAACTTATAGATCTGTAGCTGTGTCTCCCTCAGTAATTTATACTTCAATAGTCGTCTTATTACAGGTATAACTAAATTTATTTCACTTTCTCTCTATATAATTGTCCTTCCTATATGAGATATCACAGCCCAAATATTTAAAATGTGATACTTGCTACAAAACACTATTACAATTTCTGCTCTTACAGGGTTCTTCCCTAGGGAGGCCATTAGTTTTGTCTTAGTATTTGATATCTTAAAGTTGTATTTATGCAAGGTATAAATAAACCTTTTATAAAATTCATTGTTTGCATTAAGACAAATAACATAGAAAAGGGGGAATATAATTACGAAATTATTGCTTTTGTTGATCTGGCAAAACCTATTTTTGTTGCTATTTTTGACAGTGTAGACCGTCTAAAATTATGGAATGGAATGAATAGAATAAGATATTCACGACATTTAATAAATTCAGTTACTCCTCTGGGTAGTTTTTAGGGTAGAGAGAACTTCTGTGTGACTACTTTTTTGATAAACATGTATTTGTATTCTTACGATAAGTGTAAAATTTACTGTACAGTTGAGGCGTTTTGTGTTACAGAAAGTGTCGCGTAAACCTTCGACTGTCAGTTATATAGGGAACGGGTGTCACAGCGTCAGAGATAAGCGTCGTCTTTCGTGAGACATCTCTGATTTACCAGAACAATGACATTAACATCTTGCTACAACACATAAGTTATTTACGTTTATATTACTAAGTACGGCAAGCAAGACTTACGGAAATTGTAAATTTATTTTCTGTTATATGCATTAAAATATTTTTGTTGATTTGCTTTCATATTTCAGCTTATACATCCATATAAGTCTACACTGGAGAATCTTTAATCGGAAATTATTGCGACCGGATAAGATTTTGATTATTGATTTCTTCCGGATACATTAATCATTAATCAAAAAAGAAGAGGCAAAATTTTTAAATATAAAATTATAATTTAGAATAGAGATAAATTAATTAAAAAACAAATATGCATTTATGTTTAACAAATTTATGCATGTGTTTAACAAATTTATGGTATATCGTGCATTTGAGCCCTGTGTGATACCATTTTTTAATAATTTTGGATCTCAAATACGCTCCAAAACTTTTATAATTAATGTATTTTATTCACACTCCAATCATTGCCACTATTAACAATACTATAATTCAATCTGAAAGTCTATCAACACTCACAAATCGTAATACTGACTGGGACTAATTTAGAGAACTTATAAATGATAATATCTCGCTAGAACTTCCACTCAACACGCCTGCTGAACTGGATGTGGCTGTAAATTATCTCACCAGTACTTTTCAAAAATCAGCGTGGAAATCTACACCTTGCAATACAGCGAAGAGTAAGCACTTAAACCTTCCTCTGGTTGTCCGAAAGAAATTAGCTGAGAAGCGTAGATTGCGACGAATTTGGCAGCATACTCATCATCCGGATGATAAAAGAAAGTGGAATTCCGTGGCCAGAAAAATAAAACGATTGTTAGAAAATTTGAAGAATGAGGGCATTCAGGATTATCTAGAAAATCTGTCACCTAATGAAAGTACTGATTATTCCTTGTGGAAGGCCACAAAACGATTAAAAAGGCCACTATTACAAATACCAAAAGGTCGCACGAAAGAAAAAAATAAATAGAGACCACCTGAGAGCTTCAGCAGTAAAGTTATTCAAGAAACGTGAAGCCTAAATAGGCAAGAAAATAGCAACACCGTGAAGTATTCTGTAAAGTTAGTGCCAAGGTGATTCTTGCTATAACAACGAAGGTAGGGTTTTAATGGGTGGAAATCTCACCGGAAAGCACCACGTTTCCTGATGGTGCATAGGCGTTTTATTCCTCCTCGGAAAAATATGGTTATTAATTTTATTATAAAAAGTATTCAGTCTAGAAATATGCTGACTAGGCATTTTACTTTTCTTAAGATTTTATTAAAATTGACATCCTTATGACAAATTTATTTAATGTGTTTTATAATTTGATCTTGTTAACTCTTACAGTTTAAATAATCACTTACGTACAATATTGAATCTCGCAGTGCGTTTCCATTTAACAATGTATCGTCAGTATATTCGTGAGATAACATATTCTTATTCTTGTGTAACATATTGAGATAATTTTTAACACATCCTTTAGATGTTCTATATTTAAAAGAAAGGTGGCATAAATAATATGTAAGTATATCAATAAGTTACTGGATGTACGCACATCACTTTTGTGTTTGTGTAACTCACTAGACCAATAACCTGTAGTTTGAGCTGTTTATCGGTGATTCATTCAAACGTTACAAGACTAGTAAGACTGATGCATACCTATTCTAAAAGGCTTACAAATTACACGTAAGGGCTTTACAGGCTTGAATTACAGTAGGGATACTGAGCGAACGCACGCTGCCTTCGGACTTACAGGAAATTATTCTGCCAGTTATGCATCTACACACATGTCTTAACAAATTTCAGACTGTATATTCAAATATATGTAAAGTCTTCTTATGTTATGTAATAATTTATGTAAAGGATAATTAGAAGTTATTAGGATGAAATATCTCACGTATGTGAAAGGGTGTGCGAGGACAGACTTAGAAAACATGTCATAAGAGGAGGTATACTCTGTCAGTACAGAATTGAGGAGTAGAGGTCAAGGAGGGTTGACCATGTAAGATGAATGAAGGAGGAGACACCCTTTAGCAGTTTTAAGTTATACGTCTACAAGGAAAACAGATATACGGAGACATCGCAAGACATCGCTTGTAGATGGAGAGAACAAGACGAAGAGGAAGAATATAGCTTTAATACTATGTTATTATATTTTTTATAATATTAATAATTATTGTTAGTAGTAGTAGTAGTAGTAGTAGTAGTAGTAGTAGTAGTAGTAGTAGTAGTAGTAGTAGTAGTAGTAGTAGTATAGTAGTAGTAGTAGTAGTAGTAGTAGTAGTAGTAGTAGAAGTAGTAGTAGTAGTTGTTGTTGTTGTTGTTGTTGTTATTTTGTGCTGTTGTTGTAATACGTAACTGCCCATACAAGTTACATGATAATTTTTTTTATTTTTCGTGAACATGAAATAGCCTAATTTTAACACCGTAACAGAAAGTAAAAACAAATTGCATGTAAGCAAAAGTAAACTTCACGATCATGAAGTAAAATGATCATGCACCTGTTCAAGCGACTGTGAATATCAGTCCGCATGAGCCTGAATCATGCTCAAGTTGTAATGGACTTTACTGTTTCTCCCGCAGCATCATAACCACATAATAAATGGCCTTTGATAAACATTGTTAAAGCTATCGCTTATCGTGAATCTGCGCTATAAAATAGCGTCCCATGGGTCTCGTAACATTGTTTAGGTCACCGTGCTCGTTATAATATTGGCTGACCTAACAACTACTATGCAAAAATATACAAACTAGACTAAAGAGTACGAGTGGCTACTCTGTTACGTTACGTAATAGCTTTACACACTGTATATCACGTCTGATGTTTGATACACAGGATTAGAGTGCAACACGTGTCTACTGTTTGTACATTTTCCATATTTCAAACACTACACTTTTATTAGTAGTTTGTTTAAAATTTTAAATATGAAATGTTAATTGACATTAACAAACAATACATATTTAAATAAATTACAATTCCAACGTCATAGTAGATTTTCACCTAAGGACGTTCATTGTAAGAAGCCCATTAACTGGCCCATTGACTGGTGTATGAAAGAGGGCTGGAGACGGTAATACTAAGTCTTTATTGTCTTTATCCGTCCTTCTAGAATGGCGGAGGATTAACCAGTCAGGTATACACATGATAACCAGAAAACCAATCAACGGTTCAATTTCTTGCTTACTTTTCTTATATTTTGTTCATATAACCGAATGCTACTTACCTTGATTATAATGGCTTATAATTTTAAATAGATTGTAAGTGTAAATTCGTTTTTGCACCTTGAAGTACTGTACGCCTATTCCTCCTCGTAATGAGCTACCCACATTAAATTCACTAATGTTTTACGTTGTAGTTAGATAACAGCCAGACGGTCAGCTTTACGCTTAATCTAATCATATCAAAATATATTTATTTTAGTCACATATATTCTATTGAAAACTTTCAAGTATCACTAAATACAAAGCAGTTGTGTCACTTTGTATTCGTAGCAACGGTAAAATCATATTTCTTGTATTCTTCAATTTTGTGGGTATTTGTATTATAAATTTGTACTGGTCTGTGCTTGTACACAATTTGAACATTTCCCTCGCTTATGTAAATTCCATTTCCTTTTCGGTAACCTACAGAAACATTTCTAGTCTATACGTGTCGGGAACAACTGAATTATTTATTCAGGGCATGCGCTTTCCTTATTTTCGATATTTGCAATTTGAGAAGACTTAATCAAAATATTATGGACCTTAGAAAAATTTATTGCACATAACAAGCGATGGTGCACACACACACACACACACACACACACACACACACACACACACACACACACACAATCTGATAAAATTGTTTATGTCAAAGATACAGTAGGATGTAAACAAATACACATAATAGAATGTTAGGAATTTGTGTGACCTGAATTTTTCTTGTAAATTTTCGATAAGGTATCGAAATAATACAATTAATTATTTTCAAGAAAGGCTTACTACAAATATTCAAAAAGGGTATAAAACCAATAAAAATAAATATTTATAACAAATAGCAACATCAAATTTAATTCTACATATGCATTTAATTTAATTGCAAACCTGAATACACACTCAATAAATATTTTAATAATTATATGTACAAAAGTAATATTTCAATCCATAAAACTCCAACCAATAAACAATAATGTGATTGATGAAATTAGAGCTTCTGACGTACTTGAGATATTATTTAAGTACTTCGAGTACTTATTTTTATTTTCCGAGCCCGTAAATGCAAATAACAAGGAACGAGCGAAGCAAGATTCAGTTATTAAGATTATTCAGTTCAAACACTAGGTATGATCACAGTGTTTATTTTTAAAATTTCAAAACTATATTATACCAAGAACTAAAAAGGAGGTCAAAATCAAAAATTCATATGGGATATTAAATTAAAGGGGTTTTAAACTAAAATATTAATATAGTATAATTTTGTAAAACTTAATATTTTTAAGACACAAGGTTCCAAAAAAGTGATCAAAAATATAAAAATCCAACCGAGTATCAGACAAAAGGAAATTTATCTCAAACCTGAATGTAGAATTTATTATGAAAAATTTTCCAAGAGGCACCAAGGCCCTAAAATTGCAGAAGTCTTCATAGTAGTAGGAAGGAATGATAGTTTTCATAGGAATATATTATCTCCTACACTTCCTGATAATCAACGTGTCATCAATATTGAAATTCATGTAATTCACATAATGTATTTTCTTCAAAAAGTAATCGAGTTCTGCAGCTCATGGATCTTACTTGTAAAAATTAATTTCTAAAGGTTTAGCAGTACCGTTTTACGCAACATTGAAACAAGTACTTGACATGTATCCTTTCGTGCTCACACTGCTTCATTATACCTATACAAAACATTACAAACTGTTCGTTTATTCCAACAATAGAGATTTATGTGTTGTCTGCAAGCCTTCCTAGTTTATTCACCACTATGCCATAATGTTATGTGGATGACTAATAATGAGTACAGAACTATTTGTACGATGCAAATAAACGAATTTGATTGTATCAGTCATTTACCTTATAATAAGTATTTTAAATTTTAGTGAATCCTTTCATTAAGTAAAAATAAAATGAGTACAATACTTGGCTTGCTTTATTTCTTAAATTTGTTATTTAGTATAAAGAAATTATGTTCCTCACGAGTCAGTGATAACCAGGAATCACAGAGTAGTCAGTATATGTAGGCCTACTTTAAAAGTGTATGGCACTTTGAGATTCTTATTTGTTTGTAATGCAACGTTACTCCATGGTACCGTTTTTGACCTACTTAGAAATTAACATAGACTTAACAAACTATTATATAAAATTTTAATATCTTGTTATAACTAGTTGACCACGTCCTCTGTTAGAAGTAACATATTCTAGTATTGGATCGAACCAATAATATTTTACAGAACACCGCGTGAATTGTCTTCAGCGTTTTTAGTAGCGTAGTTAAACAAAATTTAAAAATAAAAATTCTTAAAGTCTTTTAGTAAGCCTTTTTGAGCTGAACACTTTTGTCACGAATAGAATATTATAAAGTCATGAAACATGGAAATTAAGAAATATATTAAATATTTAAAAAAATCAATATCTTAGTGGCCAGCGGCTTCAAGTTTGCGAATCCTGCTTCAATACATAGACACAGACACATAAAATCGAGAATTAAGACTATAAATTCAAAAAGTTCTACATTTGTGTGTGTGCGCCCGAGCGCATGATAGATAATATCAATGTATTATGCATACAAACGTGCAGACCGATAGTTTGAGAGTGAATCGTAATTTCCTTTGGTAGACAGTGCCACTTTATAAGTTTCCAGCATTGTCTAATCGAAAATGAATAAAGATCTTGTTATACTGTTCGTAAAAAATGTCTCAATTCTAAATACCCAAACAGAAAAAAGACCACAAATGCTAATTTATTTGTGTCATTTTGTCTTTCTTATATAATATATGTATATGCTAAGTTGCAGGAAACTTAAAATTCATAACAGTCTTCTAAAAATACTAATACTTTCTGAGTGTTGCAAATGAATATCCTGTTTACTTTCATAAACATTACTAAGGCAGAATAATAGTTTGCAGTGATTTACGTCAATACTTAAGTTCTTCTCTTTCAGCTTTGCTTCACACATAGAGTAAATACACTAAACAAAGGTTCCTTAGGGAATTTTGCTCTATAATTGTTCATTTTACTTTCTGTTAACAATTATTTGGTGCTTAGTGTATTATATACATACATTATATACGGTAATAATGTCACATGTAACGTCTGAAAGTAGTTGCAAGAAAAAACAGAGTTCACCAACAAACGTACGTAAAATACATACGTATACAGACATCTCCCCTTTCGTAGCACCAAAACACGTATGTGTATGCAACACACACACACACACACACACACACAGCTTAAATCAACAGATGTTCAAACCGACAGGATACAAACTGTTATCGTCATCAACAAAGAAGGGACTGGTGGCATGATCGTAAATGTCCCAAAAGTTTGGTAAGGAAGATGCATTACTTTTTATTTTTTACTGATTTTTGATTCTAAATACCTTTAGCTTCATATAGATTTTTATAATCTACCGTTAGATGATGTCATGAAATCCGCCTAGAAGATATTTATTTGAGAATTTCTACAGCACTGAAACATAATTTTTCATAACAGTCTCTGTGTTTATTGTAATCGCCTGGTATGAGAAGTAATTAACAATGTCGTTTACAAAACTTCAAATAATTCATTTTCTGCCTACGCTTTTAAAGAAAACAATGTTCTTTGAAAACGAAAATACAGACGCAAAACAAATGTAATAAATGAAACTTCACAAGAAAGTGCAATTTTATTCCATGAGGAGTACTACTCTTGGTCAAGTGTCAAGCATTGTTACTTTACGTAAGAGGAACTGCACTTTCTCTTTGACGTGTTTTTCATTGTCAATTTACAGCTAGTTCATTGTCAATTTACAATGACAAGTGTGTTCACCTTTTATAATTTGTATTTTTTTCTTTTCATCTGCTTCCGTAATTTTACAATATTATTAAGGTTTTAGATGAAAAAAGGAAAATTTTGTTGTAGACATTGAAGAAAATTTTACAATTGACGACGATTAAATAAGTAAGATACGTTTTCACTTCATAATCAACATCATTGTTTACAATGAACGAAGGTTTTCATGGTCGTAGTCGGTAGACGTAAAACACTGAGGGCTTTTAGGCCGTGTTCGGTCTGCAAATCGTGCGTCAAATGTTTCAGAACACACATGTTCAGTGGCGCAATCGGAAGAGGTAGTGAAGTCAGTACAGAGGTCACAGCAGTGATCAAACAGCGGGTCACATTGTTTCCTCGTCGTGAACTACACGTCTCTAAAAACGGAAAGTTTTAAATTTTCGTTGCTTTATTTAATTAAATATGAACTCGGACATTTGTCTGTTAGATGAACATGTGGAATTCTGATTGTTCTTCCTGCAATATTTGTAAATCATGATTCACTTTACATTTATAGTAGCCGTAACGTTTCAGGCTAATAGGTTGAGATAGGTAATAGTAGCAATCTGTGGACGAGTTTAATGTGACACATTCTCAACTTCTCATGTTTTTGCAAAATTTCATTCCGCAAGTAAAGCTAGTACGTATATTTTGCAAAATTTAAAACAATTATAAGAATGGTAACGTGCAATATTACCATATAATACAAAAATTATTACCATGTATTACAATATTACCATGCATGTAATTTGCAAAAAGTATATGGTAATACTTTAGTAACATATAAGTACTTGCGTCTATTAGAATGCCCCTTCATTTCTGTTAGATTAAAGAAAAAATTCTAATATAAATAACTACACAACATCATTGTAGAAACTATAAAACACACTAACTAATAACTGTCAATTTATTTCTTTACGTTAAAAAAATTGCGGCGTGATTTTGCACTTAATTAATACAATACATTCAGGAATGCGTATTCACTTTGTATTTCCTAACGGCTAGTGTGAACTAGACACGTCAGGGCCAGAATGTTATAAATTAGCATTCTATCTGGGTAATAAAATTTAATGTGCAATAAGCACATATTTAGTGCTGGGTTACCTTGCACACGTTAAAAACTGTAACAGGATAATCTGATTGTAACACTTTGTGCGAGGGTCGTTGAACGAAGCCGCGTTACTGATAACGTTGTTATCTGGGAATATTTTAACCCTTATGTTAGGTTTTGTGTGGAAAATATTAGTGGAGGGGTTGTTTTAATTTGGTACGCTTTACGCCAAGCTTGTGGTAGTCCCTTTGATACATTACGCTTTGTAACTTTTATGTTCATTACCATACATTAATGTTGCACAATCATACACATGATTATTAGTGACAGTAAACTTGTCAATGTGAATTACGATATATTGTAGTAAATGATTATAACATATCTTATGAAAAAATTAGACGGTTAAATACAAATTAGTTTTTGCGTTCAGCAAATTTTCTATAGGTCTAGTGTATGTTTGATTTGATCATCGTCGGGGTATGGCGTTACAGCCTTGGACCCTCCATCTTTAATATGTATGACTCTACACATTTTCGAAACGCGTTCGAAACAACTGGCTGAATTCAAAATGCTAGCAGATACTGACGTACCAGTTATTACCGTAATAATGCTGAAATACCGATATTATTTACAAGGATAGTAAGGCTTCAGACAGTACAGAAGCTTCTTGAATTGGAACATGACAAATAATTGAAGTTTGAATATTCTGTAAATGATGAATCTTTGTTTCCTTTAATACTAAAAAACAAAATGTAAAATTAGTATCAAACATATTTAATACAATAGTGAAGTTTAAAAAGTTTTGGCTCTATCATAATTGATTTTAAATATGCAAATTACGTCATTTAAATTACTTGAAGATGATGAAATATAGTCAGTGTCAAGTTTCTACTGAAAGGGAAACATTTAGGTAATCTGTCTTAAGAACTACTTGTAGCAGGAAAATTTCTGACCTAAAATTAAGTTTTATTGTGACCATGTTACAGCTTTACAAGCTACAGTAAAGAAAATATTAAAATTTTTGTTTATGTTATTTTTAATGCTTTGTTGGAAAAATAAGTAATTATCTAATTGAAGGTAAAAATAGAAAGTTATTTACTTTCTATAGAAATCTATGAACATTTGCAGTCGTGTACATAAACATAAAACAAGTATTCATGACTTATATTTAATAACGTTTAAAGAAATTTAAAATATATGTAAATTATTTATTAGCCACATCAAAATAATTATTTATAACTGTAAGTGACACGAGACACGTTCTATGAGCGTTAGGATACTTATTCATCATAAACACATAAAACCACAACTAATTTACGTACTTGAACATTGCGTGTGTAAGACTTGCATAAAACACACACCTTGTATAAAATTTTAAATCGTTGTGTATATTGTATGTACAACGAATTTGGCGTTTTCGTAAAATAATTAACTATGGAAGATAATTTTACCAATTAAATTAACATTTCTCATATACCATGCTATATTTTGTTTTAATTTTTATTGCAAGTCTCGTTACTGAATCTAGTAATTTACACTGCATACGTACGTACAATGTCAACGCAATTTTTCAACGAATTCCTCATATATTGCGATAGTTCTTATATTAACGTGTAACATGCTATCGTCGTTTGAGAATAAGATTTGCGTTTTATTGATGGCCTTTTCTCCGTGACGTCACAAACGAGTGCCGAGTCCTTGTTATCTCTAGGGCTTACTGCGTATACTTTTTGCTATAGAATATTCAAGTGCACGAATATATCACTATGTTTTAAATAGGCGTTTACAAACACTTTTATAGTCTTTTTGAAAACCCGCTTTACTAAATCGTAAAATCGTTAATCATATAGTTGTAATCATTTCATGGCCAATACATTTTAATTTTTGGTACAGGAATTTATAACTCATATAAAGGTCAGAAGCCAATGTTAAAAACTTTTAGTAGTTTTAACCAATTTTCTCTAATATTCTGTAATATTTGTACATACGATTTATGGAATACGTAATTCATTAATTAGGAGAAAGCATCGTTTAACCCAAACAATGGAAACTAACAAATTTCTATTTAATGCATTATAACAAATATGTGTCTCTAACGCATTTTACTTAAAAATTTTGACATAATTTGGAAAATCATAATAAATTATAAAAATTTATTAAAAAGTTAAAGTATAATAATTGTCAATTAGGAACGACTAATGTTATTGATTATAGGCCTATAATACTGTAAAAAAAGAAATAGCTGCATTACAGATTCATCTTTGTAGACGATATTCTTTTCACCAATCGGATACACTTTAAAGATAATTTGTTGTTGTTGAAGTTATCAAATTTTATCGAATTATCCATCTTTCTACTGGCTGTATCCTCCCCTCATGTACCCATGGTGGGTGTGTTGCAGTTTTTCCCACAGGCATATGGAACCTACAGTTTAACACCGGATTCGGACGGTGCATTGGGAAGGGTTTATACTAGGCAGGATACAATCGCTAGTTTGCCATCGCCTTGCTACGGAGAACAGTCGATTATAAATCAGATGATGCCACACGCTAGCCGCTGCGCCACGACAGCTCTAGTTATTATATACAAAAATGTAATAGCTTATACTTCCTTCCGTCCTTCCTTAGCTGGCAATCCGCAGATTGGTTTGTAGCAGTGCTCCACATCGATTTTCTCTGTGATTTTCATTGCATTTCCTCATAAGAATAACAACTCACGTACATCACCAATAATCTGTTTCATATATTGGAGTCTTGGCCTTCCTTTTCCTCTTTTCTCTTCAGTTATTGTTTTTGTCAAATTCTCGTGATGCATAATATGGCAAATATGTTCAACCCTTTGCTTCACAATATTTTACTAACAACTTATTGTCTCTCTAACTCTAGTCAGAATGTCATCATTACTATACTTGTCAATCCACCTTTATTTCAGTAACTTCCTATAACACCACATTCCCAGTGCTTTAAATCTTTTCCTTGCCTCTGTTCCAGTTGTCCACGTCTCACATCCATATAGAGCTACGTATGCTGTATATGTAACTCTTCAGGAACCTCTATCTTGTTTTCAGGGCTATTTCTTTAGAAGTCAGTAATTTTCATTTACTGTTAAATGCAACTTTAGCCTATTCGATTCTACTCAAATTTTCTCTCTTACTTTTTCTGTCTCCTGTGATTTTACTTCCTAATTAAGTGAAATCTCTTTGCCATTTAGAAATATATTCGTACTGAACTGCCCGTGTTTACTACAGACCATCGCTTCATTATGTCTAATTGTTCGCTTAACTCCTGTTCACTTTTACGCATAATTTCAATGTCGTCTGGAAATCTGAACAAATCTGAACACATTTCTCCCTCCTTGCACTCTTATTCCACCGTTTTCAAATTTTGTTAAGAGCCGCCTGTTTACATATTTTAAACAATGCAGGAGAAGTGTTGCAACTCTGCCTTACACGTTTCGAGTTTTTGCTTCCTCTTGTGTTTTCCAAAATTTATCAGTGCTGTCTCATTTTTATACAGCTGCCAAATTATTTTTCTGTCCCGAAAAAATACCCCCGTGTTTTTCAGTACTTTAAACATTTTCTCCAAATTAATATTATCAAACACTTTCTCTATATCCACAAAACTAAGGAACGTTTGATTCCCTTTCTCCATTTTAATTTTTGTCACTATTCTTAGAGCATTCTTAGAGCCAATATTGCTTCACTCCTCTTTCTTCCTCGTCTAAATCGAAACTGTTCCTCCGTGAACACTTCCTCTACATTCCTTTCTATTTTTTAATGGATAATCGTGGTTCGAATTTTGGAGGTATGTGTAAGTAGACTGATTGTGCGGTACTGGTCACATTTATTTGCCTTGCTTTTCTTTAGAATAAATATTATTTTACACTTTTCAAAATATTTAGGAATTATTTCATGCATGTAGTTGTTGCTGATACGACTGTCTAACTCAGAATTTCTTCTCTGTTTTTATTAGTACTGCAGGGATTGCGTCCGCTCCAGAGGTTTTATTATTCTTCAGCTTTTTCATAGGTTTTCTCATAGGTCAAACTTGTTTCTCATAGGTTTCCCCTTCTTTTCTTCTTCAGCGCCCGGTTTTATCTCAATAATTTCTTCCTCCATAGGGTTTCCACAGTACAGTTTCTTATTGTATATTTTCCATCTTTTTGCAATTTGTATTTCCTCAAAGAGAAGTATTTCATTTTCATCATTTACGGCATTTCCACAGTATCTTGTGTTTATAAATTACTTAATAACCAGCTTGTAACTAGCTTTTATATTTCTCTTTTTTATGCAAACTTCTATTTCTGCATATCTTCCCTCAATCTAATACCTTTTAATTTCTTTTGCTTTTATGTTTTTTTTGTTATTTCAAGGATTATTAGAATTTTTGAATTTCCTTCTGTCGTTCATCATATTCAATATTTCCTCTGTTATACGTTCCTTCCTGTTTGTCATTCTCTACCTTACCACAACAAATTCTGCCGGTCAAGTATGTCCTGTTCCATTCTTTTTAACTCTTCGTTGATATATCTTATTTCTTTCTCTTTCCCCTAACATTCTCTCGGATAATGTGTCTTGGTACAATTTAGTAACTTCTTCATTTTGAAATTTGTTTATTTGCTATTTTTCCGGTTTCCTCCTTTACAATGACTTCAATTTTGTCCTACGCTTTGCCAATATTAAGTTGTGGTCGATATCAATATCTGCTCCCTGGTAACTCCAACAATTTTTGCACTGGTTTCTAAATCTACTTTCTATCAGTATGTAGTCGATCTGGACTCTTTCCCAATCACCAGGCATTTTCCAAGTATATTTTCTTCAAACATGTTTGCAAAACATAGTGTTTACGATGCGCAAGTTATTTTTCACACAAAACTCTACCAGCACTCCCCCTCTTTTATTTCTGGATCTAAGCCCATAGTCTCCAACTATATTCTTATCTTTTCCTTCGCCCACCACAGCATTCATGTACCGCATAATAATAATGTTCTCCTCTTCTTTGACACCTTTTATTATGTCTTCTATTTTATCGAATATTCTTTCCACTTATTCTTTTTTATGACTAGCTGTGGGTACGTATACCTGTACTATTATAGTATTCTTTGGCTCTGTCTTTATTCTTACGAGCGTAATTCTTTCATTTAATTGTACATATCCCTTAATTTTTTCTTTCAACATATTTATTCATATTAATTGCTACTCCTGCATGTCCTGGTCTATCTTCCACCGTTACTATAATTATTTCTTTGTAATCTCCACCCCAGAAGTCGCCTTCTTTTAGCCATGTTACGTCTGACAGCTCTAGAATACCTATCCCCATTCTCTTCATTTCTGCTTTCATATTCTCTACGTTTCCACAGTTTAGCATTGTTTGTACACTTCAAGATTCTAGCTGTAATTCCTTCCTTTAGGGTTTCTCTTTAGATAACCAGCGCAGAGATCAGAGTACTAGTCTATTGCTCCGGATTGTTTTACTAAAGAGCATTCCATCTTCTAGTACCAATTCTACGAATATGTTTAATACCTTTAATGGTTTCCGTTTGCCTTCTCAATCCTATGCCGTCAGCCAACTTGTGGCTCGCCCGCCTTCTGAGGTGATTTCTCACCTCAAGGGCAAGAGTGTCCCTAACCTAGGTCCGCTCTTCTGCCCTCCGAGGAGGCCATTGGCACTTGGTGTAGGGAATTAGTTTATAATTACCTCAAATTGCTATAATTTATTTTGTAAATAGTGTTTCTTTTAGTTACAGCCATATAAAAATGTGGTGGCATATGATATGAATGTACTTTGATATGAATGATACTTAGATTATTTACTTTAAGTTTTTCTGTATTAGAAAAATAAAATTGTAAACTTATAAACAAGCACTAGAGGAGATACAAGCGGAAAATAAACGTACCAGAACTACTGTAATAATGCCATTTTAGCAAGACACAAGACCAATGCCCACTGCCAAATGGATGAGCACGTGAAACTCGCAGCGGCACAGGTAATTCTGCGTTATCTCTCGCTTAGTGATCTAAACCAGCAGTTAATGTACAGTCCAAGCGTCCCATGTACTTTATGTGACTTTATAAAATAAGTGGTTCACAAAACACGCGTTCCTTTTACCTGTCTCACAAACTGTGAAGACAGTAGTTATAAACACGAATTGGGTAGTTGAATTCTTCAAAGAATACACAACAGGAACCCATTGGATTTTATGTAATTTGTGTTAAGTATTAGTTTTACTAAATGTATTACCTTAAAACGCATTTAATACTAAGTGCAATCTGTTTTATCTCAGGTTTCTTAAGGTTATTATTATTTAAGTAAAAATAATTATTGTATGATTTGAGCTGGGAGGTGGAGCATTTAGAGACACATTAAAGACTATAGGAATTAAAATAGGATTTAGAATAATAAATATTAAATTTATAAATTTCATAAACCATCTGTAACTGGCTCCGACTAACAAAAGGTAGGCATACTTCTGATCAAATATGTTATAAGGTAGACTGTATAAAAATGCTACGAGCATGGCAGGCATTTACTACTATGTAAAAGTGCATATTATGCACACAATAGACTACTGAGAAGCAATATCATTAGTTACAACACAAAAATTAAAGTACAAAGACACTCATTAGACCGGTTGTTGCTTACGGAGGTGACACGTGGACATTATCAAAAAAGGAACAAGAAACACTGAGAAGGTATGAAAGAAAGGTTGTACAACGTGTTTGTTGTGGCTTGGTTAAGGAAGGTGATGAATAGAAAGTAAGAAATAACTAAGAGATAGATAAGCTATTAAAGTATGAGGACTCTGTAAAATTCATAAAAGCTCAACTAATACAATGTCTAGGTCACCTAGAAAAGATGGATGATCAGCGAATGACAAGTGATCAAAGCAAAAAGAGTGGTTGACCTGCGATAAAATAATTGGATGATGTTTGGAGAACCTCTGAAGAATGGACTTCAGATGTCAAAGGTTAGGAGACGTTGAAGAAGACTGGTGTTGTAGGGAAGGGCTCACGTTGGGCTGTAGTGCCGAAGAAAAAGAAGTAGCTAAGTCATTTCATTTTCAATTTTTAACTATAAAAATTCGAGTAATCCTAGGTGCTACAGCATGCCGTTTAAATTGATATTTCATTAAATGTAAATTAAGACATTTTAATATGAGTTTAAAAATAGTAAATAGGTAAAAATTGTTACCTAACGCGATTACATAAAATTTTACCTAAAACGGTTACATTAAATTTTTCTTTCAATCAATTCAATAGAATTTTTTGAAATAAGCGTCTTGCAAATTAATGAACTGTCACTTCTACACCTACAAGAAATTAATCACGAATATAATTATCATCATTACCACCATCATCTTCAACAAGGATTATAACAAAAATGGTTTGTTCCTGTGTCAAGCTGATAAACTAAAGCTGATCACTCCAACGCTTCTTCGGATGTCCCGCGCCTCTCCGTCCCCTTGGCTTAAAATTCGACAGTTGTTTGGAGATGCGGCAGACATCGATTCAGTTAAGATGTTCCAGACATTTTAGCAAATATGAGCGATTCTATCGATTGTACTCACAATATTGAGTTCCTGCCGTGCAACTGCATTTCTTTTACGATCTTGAAGAGTATACCCTGACAAGTTCGCGCTTATATAATATACCACACAAAAATTTTAATATGCTCATAAGCAATCACCATTAAATATGCAATACAGATATATATAACTGCATGTAGTCAACCCACTTAATGTGTGGAAGTATCATCATGAGGGCTTGCCATATTTACCTTTACTTAAGCATTAATTCCACTGTTCCTTTTTAATTAAATAGTGATTTTTACCTGCAGCAAAATAATAAGTAGAATAGACAGTATCTTTCTTCTTAAAACTTATAAAATATTTTGGTATCAGAATTGGAAATACTTAAATAAACAAAGTTTTCTGTTGCTAGATAACAACGTCAATCGCTATCCCACACCCATATATTAGGAATACCTGATAGGTTTCTTTACACCCAAATCTTATTCTTTCATACTGTAAGCCCAGACACCTGCAGCTGAAGGCATATAATACACATCTTAAAATATGCACTTGTACATTTATATATATTATGTAGACATAAAGCAAAAATACTAATGAAAAGTATCCATGAAAATTTGTGCACACACTATGCTTATAATTCTTAAATGTTATTCTTTCGTAAACTAGACCTTGACAGCGGCAGTTAAAACGTATAATGCATGCCTCAAAAATCCATTTAAACTATTATTTACTTTCCGTATACAGAAAGCAAGAAATCTATTAAGCAAGAAACATGCACAGTTGTGAACAATGTTAGCCTATGTTATTTTCCAAGAAACTAAATTTACTGCTCCTTAATCAGTTGGTACGATAAGCTAATAAATTCATTAACACAAATTAAATAACTAATTCATGTGTAAGCTAATGAAGATTATTAACTAACTTGAATTTAATGTATTTTTGTCATATCCACTTAAAAGAACTGTGTATTTTGACTGACATCGTAAAAGTTAGCAGTTCTTCAAACAATACAAAACCTGTCGTCATTTGTGTTTCACGCGTCGTTTGTTGTGAATAGTCAAGTGATATAACGTTGATCTGTCTGTCACAGTCTTTAAGGCAAACGTCTCTGTTTGAAAACTGTAACCGCTAGGGAAACATGTCTTACTGCACTGAGTTTCTTAGATGTTACACGCTACCTCTGATATTTAGTATTATTACGTACAGAAGAGATAGACGCGCATGCGCACTCTTTGTATATAATTTTACGCAAACATGGTACATACAAACCTGAATCTCAGAGCATAATGGAATCCAAACAAACCCAAGATAGTAAAGTTATTGACGTTGATATTGTTAAAAGTCGCTGACTTTAATTTCTTTTGGGTGAAAAAAGGTTAACATAGAGTCTATGTATAAAAACTTACACGCTTCTTAGAAAATCTATATGCCTGTATTTAGCTTTGATACGAATTTAATTTCGGTACTTATAAATTAATATTTAATTAATAGAGTTGTGTTAGTGGTTACAATCACAAACACATATTACGCTGTTGCGCACCGCTATATAAAAAAATTTCCGATCAGCTCTTTTGAACTTCACAGCCCATCAGTACAGTACATCAGAGATATATTTCCGATCTGACGATGGGCTGTGAAGCTCGAAAGCGCTAATCGGGAATTATTTTATATAGTGGTGTGCATCAGCGTAATTTTTGTTTATAAATTAATAGTTGTGAACAAATTGGCCAAAAACAAGTATCGTTTTCCCAAAATACAGTACGACTAACCGTAAATTTTGACAAAAAGTAATGCAAGTGGTAATTATTTTCAAATTTTTGTTGATTACAGTATAACCAATTTTTTTACCATTAGAATAGATTCCGACTTCGCTTCGGCCTCAGCGGCCCCGGCAATCGAATTCCGCTTTTTCGGTTTAGTATCGTGAGTCTGTAGTGTATCGCAGTGTACTATAGTGTTTCGCAGCCTTTGCAAATTATAAGTTACTAAAGTCGTTAAATAAATAACTAAAAATCTTAGTTACCTAACGGCTACCAACTCTAATCTAATAATTATGTTTATCAGTTGATACATGTTTGAAGATAAAGAAAATACAAAGAAACAACCAACCGCGCAAACAGTAAAATCTCACATTGTATGCGGCATGTTTGCGTCAGATGCTATTAAATTCGCACAAAAACGTAAAAAGCGTAACGGCAGTATGTTTGTGTTTGTTTCTGCAACGTGTTTATTTGTACACAGCATTAATCAAAATTAGTGGACAGGTAACGCTGAGTTCGTTGTATTAATCATCCCTCTCGACATGACTACATACTCTCTGTTCATGAAAAGAAGCATATAATTATAAGGTCAACAAATACATTTCTATCATCATTAGGCACCCATGTCACGTCAAATATAAACGTTTCACTTTTTGAACAAGTATTAACCGATATTTATATCCATAATACAAATAGGTAAATCACAAGGCCAATTAACATTGTTTCTTGTATGACGATTTATATTAAACAGTTGATACAACCAAAATCGTTATCATTATTTTCTTTCTAGTATCAAATGATATAAAAAATTTATTGTTAAATGATAATTAAAGGAGGTACTTTTAAATTAAAAGTTTTAATCACCTAAAACTATTCATGTGTGTGTGTGTGTGTGTGTGTGTGTGTGTGTGTGTGTGTGTGTGTGTGTGTGTGTGTGTGTGTGTGTGTGTGTGTGTGTGTGTGTGTGTGTGTGTGTGTGTGTGTGTGACTAAAAATAGGAAACTAAACATTTTATGTAAACTTAAGTCCGCAAATGCTTTGTTTTTGAACTATGGCCTCTTAAAAAGTTTGCCATGTTTCTTTTCCGCAGGTAAAATAGTGCAAGAAGAGAATTCTAATATCAGAATTTATATTCTGAAAATATTGATTCTGTCCCACAAACTATGTGCCAAAATTAGTAGTTTCATATGCCGTGCGACCTAAAATATTGTTACAAATGTCATTCAGATTGTCGTTGTTGTAAACTGGAAAACAATTACTCATACTAATGAAGCCGCTAATTACAAAATTGAATTTGGCACAAACAACAGTTATAAATCAAGAAAAATACTCATATAAAATAATTAAAGTTGAATTGCCCAACACACAACAATAAATGTCACCTTATTACAGTTTCGTTTTAATTAACACAATAATCACTTTCCACTAAACCGCCTTAATAATTATGTTTCCGACTCCACATTTTAGCACATTTTATCGATTTTCTTGCACACTACTAGCAATGAAGCTCTGAATCCTAATTATTTCGATATTACAAGTCAAACAAGGATACTAATGTTGTCTCATAGTTTGCGTTCCCAAAATTTCGATTGCATAATTTTACTTTTGAAACAGAAACATTGGCAAAATTTTCATCAGTCCATTACTTGAATACAAAGCATTTCCGGACCTATGTTTATGTAAAATGTTTCCCTTATTTTTAACTGTGAAACCATTTAGTTAAATAGTTCTATTTTCTCCCAGAACAGCCTGTATTATACACGAATATGTACAAATAAAAACTACAGCTACATTTTCCTATTAAAAATAAATACTAACGGGAACGCTTTTTAGTTTGAATGTGTATAACGTAATAATCTGATCAAATATACAGTAATTTTTTGCAGTCATATATGTTCAATTATCACAAAACGTGAATTACAATCCCCGCTCTTCAAACTTATAA
Source organism: Magicicada septendecula (assembly GCA_034769895.1). Classification (NCBI taxonomy): domain Eukaryota; kingdom Metazoa; phylum Arthropoda; class Insecta; order Hemiptera; family Cicadidae; genus Magicicada; species Magicicada septendecula. The sequence goes on from CM068369.1 coordinate 391,764,576, forward strand.
ACAACTATGTGACTCTCTCTCCTTAGAAAACCATAAGTGAATAATTTGAAAATGTAACAGTAGAGATAATAAAAATTTGTATAGAGCTTTACCTTCTTCAGGCCTTTTGTTCTGTTGACAGAAATCTTATAGAAGGCAACACTAAATGACGGACGTTAAATATAGGAAAGACTGACATTTAAATGTAGGTTAATTTCGAGAATAACACAGCAATACTGAACCAAAGAGCAAACGTGAAACAATTAATATAATTGTTTAATTATTTATGCAACTGATAAGAGATTGTTTACAGCATAGATATAAATTTAAACAAATTATTGATTCTATATAAGGAGTACGTGTTGTTACGTAATACGGCACATTTTCGTGCTTTAGATGGTGTCGTTCTATAGGCTTCTCGACTAGCCCAGCCGGTGTGTGTTTCTGTCAAGGCCGCGCTGAAGTATCCTCCACAATTTTCGAGTGCTTGTTAAGGACGCATATTATGAAACCCTTCCATACTATAAATAGCCCACACCTGCCGCTTAGTTTCCAGTTTACTTCGGGTGATTACTCAGTGCGTTTCAAGTGGCTATTAGTGAAAAGTGATTATTGTGCTGGGATTTATTAGTTGACATTATTATTGTTTGTAGACAAATTTAAACGACTTTAATTTGAATTATTGTCCAGTATAATCTTGTTGATTAACGAGTTGATTACAAACTGTTAATTGTGATAATTACAGATGGTTTTTAGTAAGTTCATTGGTGTCTTGTATTTTGTTCCACTGTACCATACGACGATTAGTGAGACCGTCGTAACAGTATGTTGGTTCTCTGTGTTTTTGTGAGACTATTTTATAAGATTCATTCGTTACCAATATACATTACAATTTTTCATATTCTATTCGAGTACGTAAAACGCCCTGTTTCTTTAAAAGACTTTATGGAGACAAATATTTAAGTGCTTCTACTAACACAGGAAAATAGTTTATTCCATTATTAAGAAAGACAGGCGCTTACTAAACAGGTCCTTCTTTGTGGTATTATTTTATATTTTGTGTGTAAAACAACAACTTATCACCTCTCTTTTATCAGAAGAAGAAGAAGAAGAAGAAGAAGAAGAAGAAGAAGAAGAAGAAGAAGAAGAAGAAGAAGAAGAAGAAGAAGAAGAAGAAGAAGAAGAAGAAGAAGAAGAAGAAGAAGAAGAAGAAGAGTATATTTAAAAGACTTCTTGGAATCACCTAGAGGAACACTATTTATTTATTTCAATCATGCATATATTATGCATAAGCGACTTCCGCGCAGCAGTTATTTTTACATTTAAAAATCTACAAAATTAATTTTGTATCTTCATAAGTTATGTTTACTTGTACCAAATTAATTTCATTATAAGATAACATACATAGTATGTATTTATTAATACTCTATTCATCTTTCGAGTATACCACTAACACTGACGAAACTATAAATTACAATGTTTTAAAATCAATACACAAATATTATTTAACATACATAGTAATAAAGAATATAATTGGTTTATAATCTCATATTGTTTAAACTCTAATTACATATAATTCTTTAGTTTTCAAAATTTGTAGGAATATTGTTGTCAGTAACGAATATACATTAATATTTACATTTATACATTATGGTTTAAATCTGTGAACAACAGATACTCCTGTTCAGGTCTCTATACGTACAGTTTATACAAAATTAATTTACAGCCATGTTTAGAACCCAGTAGGTGCTACTTTGTAAATAATTTATACAGATAGCCTATGTAGAAGATGAATAGTGGCGTTGACTCCAAATTGCATTGAAACCGCATGTCAAGTAGCCAAAGCAGTAGGAGTGATAGCATTGAACGTGTTTGTACAAGGCACTGTGTAACACAGCGATTGCAAGTACAGTCATTTTATGAAGCGTGTACAATCTTCCAACGGTTAGAGTGATTATACTACTGATACTGCATGTGTACCGGGTAGTTACTAAGTTGAATTCCGTTATCACTATACTACTATACTATATACTATTCCATTATTACTATATAAATATCATTACTTTTTTCGGGGGAGGAAAAATGCATTATGCACCATCAGGAGACACCCGACTGGTCTCCCGGTGTGTGGGACTCGCGCCCACTAAAAACCTCCACTTTACAGGCAGGGAACCCCCCCTGGAACAACTATTCGTATGGCTCAGGGTGGCACCTCGTATTGGGCCTACTAGGCTTCTACAGCTTTATCTATATCATCGACCTGTGAGACGGTCCAGTTCAGGCTTCTTCTGCCGCAGGACCATCCTCACGAAGGTCACAACCATGCCCCAGTTCTCTTTGCTGTTGAGCATGACGCCTATGATGTTATCAGATGTTATCTCCGATTCCAGTCCTCCCCTCTCCAGCACCCATCGTTGACACTCGAAAAAAGTATGATGAGCGTCATCAGAGTCTGAGTCGCCATACACGCACGACGGATCCTCCATCTTACCCACCCTTCGCAGGTATGCACAGAGATAACCATGCCCTATCATGAATTGAGTAAGGTAATAATCTACCTCGCCGTGCGTTATGTCCACCCATTCAGGGAGGTTCCCAATCAGCCTCGCCGTCCACCTAGCTCGACTCTCCTGCTCCCATCGTAGTTGCCAGCTCCGCATGGAGTGTGCCCTGGCCACTGCTCTTGCTTCTACAAACCCCTAGTCTTCCTTGGTCGTGTAGACCCTCCTCCTCTCCTCAACCATCAGATCTATTGGCATTACTCCAGCGACGACCAACACTGCTGGTTCCGACACCGTTCTGTAGGAGCTTCCAATCCGAAGTGCTCCTCTTCGTTGTACCGCGGCCATCTGCTTGCGGTATTTTCTTGCTTCAGTGCGTTGGCCCAGACCTCGCATCCGTAAATCATTTTAACTATCACTACTATAGTTTTGTATCTCTTCCTAATATTATTTAGCCATCTTGTTCATATTAATATAAACGTTTTTAATCAATCTGTAATTTAAAAAAAATAATTTGTTGATCTTATTTACTTATTGATTATTGTAAAAATTAATGAATCAGAAATTCACATTTTATTTATAAGTATTTGTAAATTGTGAAAACACTTATAAACAAAAGTATACAAAGCGTGTATGTTACTTTCTTTTAAATAAAATATTTTTATAAGTAAAATGAAAACCAGAAGTTCTCATATAGCCTTATAAAATGTTTATCTTCCATGCGGAACAATGACCAATACGTTAAGACAAAATGACATGGATGCAGTCCAATAATCCGTCACGTTGGCCAACGTTAGTAAAAAACGGAAAACTTATGTGGAAACAAAATATATTGATGACGATATATTGTAAATTTAAAACGGTAAAAGAAATAATTTTATCTTGGTAGCAGTATTTTAAATGAGTCTAAACACATTAGTATTTGTCTGTCTGGACGTTACCAAAATATAGAGCATTGTAATAAGCAGCAAGTTCCACTCTAAGAACAAATTTTAATTGACCTGATTTAACCAGGAAATAAACACTTTATTTTCAAGTACAGTTCATGGAAAGTTACAAACAAATTAGTAATACTGCAGCACAATGGTCCATTAATCATGAAAATACTAAGACAAATCTTCCCCTTGTGTAGTTAATAATATTTATCTTGGTAGGGTTTTTGTGTGAATCTGGGTCAGGTCACATTTCTCAAACTACTGCAAGGCAAGCTATATTATTATCTCTTAAGATTTCTGTTAACATAGAAGATATTTGAGATCTTTAAGATCGTGGTAAACATGATGAGATAGTTTACATCGTTCTAACGTAAACTCGATTTATGTGTACGGAGTCAAAATATTGTTGCTATTTATTAGAGTAAGTGCGCGCAAACCGACATAGGGCTCCTAAACCAACGTATGCACGTTACGTAATTATTTGCTGTCCAAATGTCACAGGAAGTTTTGAAATGTATTTTCACTGTTTCCATTAATCTGCGCAAACAGTAATATTTATATTTTCGGACATGCAGTTGACGTAATGTGTATTTAATAGATTTCATAAATTTTAAAGTATTAGACAGTTTTCAAATAGTGTCTTGTTGTATTTACTCAATCAGTGCAGAACTTATCTCATTTGTATAAACTTATTATATGTAATTTAAGGATTGGAGGTAGGCCTACATATTTATTTTGTTTTTATCTTCATTGGTTTCCTTACATTGCAGCTAATACATATTATATTTTGGGGTTCCCCAACCGACATACCTTGATTTTCTAGTTGTCAAAGATAACACATCGTTGTATTTAAAAATGATTAGACTACATTCAATGCTCAGAAAACACCAGGTTAACACTGTAATTAGAATGGATCTGTAATGTTGTGTTTCAGATGCCTCCAGAAAGTATAATTATGTTAAAATTAGAACATGGGGTAACTACTAATGTTGCTTTAACAATATAAGACTGGTATGGTTTAACTGAGTTTTAAAGTAAATAAATAAACTGAGATGTAAAAATACAAAAAAACAGAAGAGTTGATTTTGAAAGGAAAACTGTGGACTCGACAAAAACAGTAATTTCAGAAATTTTAAAAGACCTTCCACCTGAAGATACACTAAAAATGCTGAAACTAATCTGTTGTTCCTGACGATGGAGATAAAAGATTATGTATTTTCTGTAAAAGGCTCATTCTGAAGATCGCAGTGTGTTATGTGCCATCATTGGGCCAACAATATATGTAAGGTACAGACAATGCTGTTTACATTTGTGATTTCGGCGGTATTGTGACTTACAAACTTACAAGGATGATTCAGATTACATTTTGTACAAATATTTACTATAAGCTCTCTAAATAAAATCAGTACGGACCTTGACTTTGAATTAGTTCCTTTGAATTTCACTTTTACTTTCATTTTTGTTTGATAAAAAGGTGTAAGTAAGTTTGGGATCTTGATTTCAAATTGTACCAGTTTAATTCAGTTTTACAAAACTCCAAGTTTTAAAAAGTCTAATAATCTAATAAGATGTTTAATTACAAGATAATTATTACAATTATACAAATAATTACTAGTGGATTAGGCCTACTAGACAATTTCTGATAATTACTGGAGTATAATTTAGCACATTGTCACCGGACAAAAGGCTTACCGCATGACAAATGGCGCCAATCGTACACTCTAGTGTTTTGGTGGCCCAAAAGAGGACCGTGTGGCGAGGAGGCTGATGTTGGTTGTGCCGCGCTGAGTTGATCGGCGGCTGCGCCCGCTGTTCGTGCCGTACTGCAGTCCTCCTCTTCTTTCGGTATTGGGTGTAGAGTCGATTGCCGGCCCAGCGACGTCCTATCGCTGGCGCGGAACTGGAGGGCGAAGACGCAAGAACGCCGGTTCTATTCTTCGGGCGTTCCTTCCGGCTGACTCCGCGCCGATGTCGTCCGAGAGAGGAGAGGAGATGAAGTGCGTCCGATGGCGTGGCGATGAAGACTGCGTAAAATTTTCTCCCGGGGCTGGTTTTATGCACTAACCGGGATCGCTGATTGGCTCGCTCCGAGCACGTTGTTGGTCACGTCTCGGCGGCTGCTGATGCCGGATTGGCCCGCCTCGTATTCTTCAGGTGTCACGCGCCGTGTCGCTGGTACCGGAGAGCAGACGTAATGAATCGCTGTTGCCAAAACTCCCCCGGGTCTTGAATGCTCTCCGGTAGCCAGCCTTCTGCTCTAATTCGGATCTTGTAGAGGTGTCTGTTGGGCGCCATGTTGATTGGTGTGCCGGCTGGTAGCTCGCTGGCGTGGCTGGATCTTGCATCCGCAAGATGATCGTCCCCAACGTTGGGCGCCACTTGTCACCGGACAAAAGGCTTACCACAAAACAACATGGCGCTCAACAGACACCTCTACAAGATACGGAGAAGAGCAGTAGGCTGGTTACCGGAGAGCATTCAAAACCTGGTGGAGTTGTGACGGCAGCGGTATGCGAAAATCTGCTCTCCGGTACCAGCGACACGGCGCATGACCAACTACGTGTTCGGAGCGAGTCAATCAGCGATCCCGGTTAGTGCATAAAACCCGGGCCGGCAGAAAATTTTCAAATTCCGTTGTGTCAAGTAAAAATGTGATGTTTTTTATGAAATATTGAGTTAAATATAGTATAATTTTATGTAAAGGCAAAACGATGAACAAGTAACATTTACAATTAAGATGAAAACCATGTAAGTTGTTTGAACATATAATGGAAAGTATTGAAAATACCGTTACAGAGACGACACAGTTGGCACTAAATGGGATACAAAAGCATGAGACTTCCTAAAGCGGCAGCGTACGCACATTTTACCTGGCAAATAAAGAAACATTTAAAGTACGAGAGAAAATAAAAAGGGATAGAGACACAACACGTAAACAGAAGGTAAGCAAATATTTCAGTTATTTGATAAGAAAAATATCGAATTTGAATCATATTTAATTTTTTTCTTTTATATAGACCTGTACATGATTTTTAAAATAACTTTCCAATTTCTTTTTTTGTCGCTCAGGGCTTTACAACCAATTTATTGTTATAATTTTTAAACGCTAGTTTGTCTTACCTTTAGATACAATTTTTGTAGAAATACTTTTATTAATAAAACTATATTTGCCTACATGGAATTACCCGGATGTCTATTCACTTTTTTTTGCATTTTAAGGCCTAATTATAGGTTGTAATTAGTTTTCTTTGAAAAGAATAATAATATTTTTTATTTTTTGTTGATTACACGTAATATTGACTGTGTACAAAGTTATTATATAGATAAGGGATTTTGTGTTACAGAAAGAGTTGCGTAAACTTGTAAATGTCGGTAACGTGGAGAACGAAGCGTCACGGTTTCAGAGATAAGCTGCTTCCTTCGTGACACATCTTCGTATTACCTAAATAATGACGTTTACATCCGGCGTCACCATGTTTCCATTTATATTACTAACTACTACAAGCAGGACCTATGGAAGTTATATATATTATTTAAATATATATATAATTATATATACTGTTACGACGGTGTACTTGGTCGTCGTAGGTACAGTGGGAAACAAAAGACAAGACACCAATTAAATGACTAACACCAGCTTTAATTTTCACAGTAAACAGTTCGTAATTAACAACATGTCTCTTACAACAAACCAAATAAAAATTGTTCACACGCAATAAGCAATGTCTACTAATAGAGTCTTGCACAATTATAAAAAACATAACACAATAATTCTTCACTTTGACAAGCACTCAATCCTCACTAGCGAAAATCGCTCACGTAACTGACTGACAACCCGGAAGCTATTGCTTTATATACGCTGTGCTGAGGCCGAGTACAGCTTTCCCTCCTCAACTGCACGCCGGCTGCTTAATGCGTAGTGCCTGGAACTCACTAGAAACACCTACTTGAATGACACAACAGCTGCCACACTGGACGGGGGGAGTAGAGAATGTTCTGGATTGTTCGGTACACTTCTCGTAACACAGCCCCCTCCTTAAGCCTGTTTGGCCTGAACTGGCAAACTGTCTCTGAAATAATACTTGACCAGGCGATCTAGGTGGACGTCCTTGCGAATGATAATTCTCCGGTTCTTCGAATTCGGTCGATGACCTAAACACCACTGGCTGATCCAAGTCCCAATGGATCTCGTCAACAACCTCTTGCGTAACTTTATCTTCAGCAACTTTTCCCCTGGGCGCTTCTATTAACTCAGAAACAAATAAGGGGTTTTCCTTGACACCCATAGTTGGCTTTCCAGTCACTTCTTTTGCCGTTTCACTTATGTGTACTTCTTCTGCTAGTTTTTCTTTCATTTCCACCTGGAATAAGAAAGGTTCCTCTTGACCAGACCTATTGACTTCTTCTTCGGCCAATGCCACTTGCTTGATTGAATGGTTGGCAGACCCTGACATTTTAGCAATGCAAAGCTTTATCTTCTCTTGTCCAACCTTCAGGACGTTCTCTGTTAAGTCCACAACAAATCCGTACGCATTCATAATGTCCGTGCCAAGAATCACTTCATCAACAATGTCTGAAACAAGCATTTGGTGGCTAAACTCGAGAAGACCCAAATGTACACGTACGTCTATCATTCCTAACACATTGACGGGGCTTCCAGTCACAGTCTGTTTTGTACAAGAGCTAATTTGAGGCCGTCGGTTGCTGATTAAATCAGGGCGTACAATAGACATTGTAGCGCCCGTGTCAACTGTAAATGATGTTCGCTTACCTTCCGCAAAACCATTAACAATCACGTTTCCACTAGTCGCGTGGAAACTGTGTGCTGTTCTGGGGCATTACTTCTCCAATTGGTGCGATCGCCCTATTCTCTCGGTATTTTATTCTTCCAGCAGTCTACCTATACATGACCACGTTTTCCACAGTTGTAACACTTCGGTTTTCTGCCTTTATCCTTTGGTTCAAAAGATCGTTGTGGCGCTGCTGACTACTTAAACTGTTGTTTTTGAATCGTCCCTTTATGCCGCCCGCTATGACGATACTGTGGTATTGGATCCGTTTGGCTACAACGTGATGGCATACTTTGATTATTGTAGGTCGCTGACTTGACAGCTTCAAAACGGAGAGCATGAACAAGAGCATTTGATTTTTTATCGTGCCGTGCCATTCTTAACACTTGTTGTAATTGACTATCTCTGATACCGTCAATAAACATAAGGAGAGAAATCCACTTCCAGAAGTCCTCCGATTCTTCGGGATAAGCCAATCTCGTCAGTCGGTCGATATTCGCTTCAAACTCTTGAAGGCTCTCCCCTGAATGCTGTCGTCTCGCTGTAATTTGTTTACGGTACACTTCGCACAAATGCTGGTCACCGTACCGTAATTCCAGGAGCTTTAGTTAATTCGGCATAGACATTCTGTCAGATGGCACTTTCTGTATTAGTTCTGCGGCAGGCCCTTTTAAATTAAGAATGAGTGAAAGTCCTTTCTCTTCTTCCGTCCATTTATTTAAGCGAGCGACAGCTTCAAATTGGCAAATATAAGTTGCCAGTGAATGCTTCCATCAAACGATGGGGCCTTTGCGAACACTGTCCCTACTACAGTTTGATTTCTCTGATATTTTGAATCTTCATCAGCATTTACTGATTGTCTTTCTTTATCAACTATTTCTTTAACTAAATGTTCGACTTCTTTTTTAATTTGTTTTATTAAATTTGTAATAGAATCTTCTAAACTTGACATACTTGTTTCAACTTGTTTGTTTAGCTCACCTCGTGAAAGGACGAAGAATGCTTCTATCATCTGACTGGTGTCCATTTTATTTTTATCAACTACCATTAACACCACTCTTCTACGAAGTGTCCTCTGTTTCCACTGTTAACCGTTCTATCCCAGTTCTGACACCACTGTTACGACGGTCTACATGATCGTCGTAGGAACAGTGGAAAACAAAATACAAGACACCAATTAAGTCACTAATCACCAGCTTTATTTTTCACAGTTTAACAGTTCGTAATTAACAACACTGTCTCTTACAACAAATCAAATAAAAACTGTTCACACGCAATAAACAATGTTTACTAATAGAGTCTTGCACAATTATAAAACACATAACACAATAATTCTTCAGGCTGCTTAATGCGTAGTTCCTGGAACTCACTAGAATCGCCTGCTTGAATGACGCACAGCTGCCATACTTGTCGGGGGGAATGGAGAATGTTCTGGATTGTTCAGTTCGCTTCTCGTAACAATACATACAAAACTAATAAAAATAATTTACAAAAACTAAATAACCCACACAACAAAGATAATACAACAACCAATGGTATATACAAAATTGAATGCTAAGATTGCAATAAGTGTTACATAGGATAAACAAAAAAAGAACAGTTGAAAAAACGTTACTTTGAACACCTAAATGCATACAAAAAACCAGAAACATATAAATCTAATTTGGGCACACATACTATAAACACTGGAAATGAATTCCCAGACATAACCAATGTGACACTAATAAAACACATACCACACAAAGTGACCATAATGAACATTTGGGAAAATTTACAAATATACAAACATAAAACACAAACAAACTAATACCTGAAAAAATACAAATCAATACAAAACAAGACACAATTTTCAAAGCACTCTACATAGAGAATACACAAAATACTAATATATACACCACAATCACACACAATAATAGCAATTTAAAGTACCAGAGACCAACAGGAAACTAAACCAACAACCAGCCAACACACAAATACCTCACAAGGCTCAAAATCAGGAAAGCTGAAGATGGGAACACAAGGCTTCCCGAAACATGTTCCAAATAGGAAGAATACATCTTGAGGTAAAGTCATTATAAAATATATTGGGACAGATTAGTTTTGCTAAATTTTTATGTAATGCTAAATTAGGATGACCCACACTTTGTAACGATAACTTATCTGCAACAACTAATGTGACACAGTTAAAGGGGATATCAGATGTATCTGTAATAATAACTCTATGTAACTTGTAACGGTATTTCAAATTTATTTAGTAATAATGAAATTGTGCGCAAGACACTTTATTCGACTTAAAAACATTCATTATTGCTTTGTTACTATGCCGTAAGGCTTACGCTGTATACATCCTTACTGACTAAATAGTCTATTCTAATAATTACTTTATTTAAAAATATTTCCTGACTACTAAGTCAATTAGTGTGCTTCTAAATATCAAGGCTTAAATATATTTTTAGATATTGTAACGAAATTCAAAATATTAATAGCTACTGAATTTATCTTTCTTTTTCAGTACTGATTTATAAAACTCAACCAAGTTTTTCTTAAATGCTTTGCATTCTTTTCATTTCAATGCTAATTTGAGCTCTTGTTTACGTTGATCTTACTTCAATAATATCTAACATTTTAATTCTATATTTACAAGAAACATTGCCTCTTAACTTTAAAGTAAAACAAGAATGTCTTTAATCGTCTTTGAGCTAATTGTTCGACGAAGACATAAATAAGTTGTTTATCACCTTATTGTTGTCAATCATACTCAATCGCAATCGATCCATCTGTAATCATCCTCGTCTCGAACTCCAGCATCAATTCCTCTTGTACAGCGTCGCTTCCCCTAATGTTCCTCTTGTCCAGCGCAGCCGCTCTAGACTCCAGTACCATTCCTCTACACTCTAGCGTCGTCTCGCTCTCTAGAATTAAGTCGTCAACTCTCTCGCTCTCCGGAACTTTATGTTACTTCTCGTGCTATTTCGGACGTCAGTTGATCATCTTATATGGATTTTATTCTCGTGTCATTCTGTTACTATTTAAAAGTGATTGTATTTACAACTTAATTACATAGTTGTATGTAACTGGAAGAATGAAACTATTTACAAATGAATAAATACGTCGTGCGGACGGACAGAAGCTCCCGCCGCAACTGTGGGTGATCAAAAGAGATACAACTGTAGCGTGTGTGTCCTATTTATACCCACGTCTTGGTTATCACCTGCAGTTGTACGAAATCGACATGTCTGAAATTGTCTCTGGGCTTTGTTCTCCCACTCCTCGTCAATTTCGTTATTTCATATATTTCTGCGAACTGCAGAGTCATGTGAGTACACTCTTATACCCATCTTATAACTAATTTCACTACGCAGGTTCACTGTACTTTTGGACATTATAACTTAACCCTTGCGATCTGTACCAGTTTATTTCGCACTACACTCGTACGGTGTGTCCCTTTCACGTGGTTTTCGTACACAGTATGTAGTTAATTTTATTACATTTTATTGTGTCTTTGGATTTTTCTCCTTATTTATATGTTATGAATAATTACGGAAAAACAGTAATTACGTAATTATTCATACTGGCGTGGCAAACTCGCCTGCATAGACCTGCGTCACACACACATTCAAAATACTATTGTACAGACTCTCAGTTACATCTGTGTGTGTGTGTGTGTGTGTGGACAAGTCGAAACACCTGTCCATATTTTTGTCTGAGCCAAGTTTGCAATCCCTTACATGCTTACTTCTAATACATTATTAATTATTTTACAAATTATTATGTATATTGTTACAACACAAATAAGCCACCCCAATACCAGGGATAAAAATGATGAATCAACTATATAAAATATTTAAACTCTTGAAAATAAAATGACAATGACGCGACAAACGACGACATGACCTAACCCAAGTGATTGACCAAATAAAAGGAAACCAAAGGAGAAGGGGAAAACCGAAACCAAATGAGAAAGTGATTGAATGAAGTGCTTGACTCAATACAACCAAATAAAATGAAACCAAATGAGAAGGGAAAAACCAAAATAAAAAGAAATAAAATGAGATCGAAGAAGGAGGAAAACGAAAATGAAACAAAACAAGTATAAAGGAAATAAAATAAAATCAAATGATAAGACATAAACAAATAATATAGAATAGAAAAAGGAGAAATTGTACACTCAAATATAATAATGGAAACGAAACCAATAACTAACCAATGTAAAAGATAATTATTATTATTCATTAAATGATAAAGGTAAATGATAATTGATAAAACCCAATAAATTAATGTGAAAAATAAAAGTACACTAACAAAAGGATTAGAGTTTAAATGTAATAAAGAACTATAAACACATGAAGTTATTAATCGTATAAATAACATTTGTAAAGAGAGAGATAGTGAGATAGTGAAAAAGTAAACATAACTAAGTGACAAAGAGAATGTAATGTTAGGGATTACCCACTAATAACACTTAAAATAAAATTTAAGAAATGCAAAAGTGAAAGTGTAAAACCATAAAATAATTAGAAACCCTATTGATAGGTTTAAACACTTAATAATCTGTGATAAACACTAAATGATGAATAGTGAACAATATTATTTAATAAGAATCTTGTTATTGATAACATTAAGTTTAATTTTAAGTAAGGGATACAATAGTATTCAAAGGGGGAATCCCATGGAAGGTTAATAGTTAGGGTTACGATACATCGCACTCTAGACAATTGGAATGAGATACCTGTTCTACCATGGCTAGAAGGTAAAGTTTGTATAAGAAAAAGTATAATAAAGAAAACAAGAGCAAAATAAAATAAACACCCCATGTTCTAAGCGATAATCAATTAAGTAAGTTTAAATGGTGTAAGGATGTTTATCACACAAAAGATAAGTAAGAATGAAACGAATTGTAAGCAAACATTGCATCAGAACTGTTAAAAAATTGTTTGATTTAATCTATGATCGAGTAAATAACTCTACGATCGAGTAGACCGTCGTAACAGTGGTGTCAGAACTGGGATAGAACGGTTAACAGTGGAAACAGAGGACACTTCGTAGAAGAGTGGTGTTAATGGTAGTTGATAAAAATGAAAAGGACACCAGTCAGATGATAGAAGCATTCTTCGTCCTTTCACGAAGTGAGCTAAACAAACAAGTTGAAACAAGTATGTCAAGTTTAGAAGATTCTATTACAAATTTAATAAAACAAATTAAAAAAGAAGTCGAACATTTAGTTAAAGAAATAGTTGATAGAGAAAGACAATCAGTAAATGCTGATGAAGATTCAAAATATCAGAGAAATCAAACTGTAGTAGGGACAGTGTTCGCAAAGGCCCCAACGTTTGATGGAAGCATTCACTGGGCAACTTATATTTGCCAATTTGAAGCTGTCGCTCGCTTAAATAAATGGACGGAAGAAGACAAAGGACTTTCACTAATTCTTACTTTAAAAGGGCCTGCCGCAGAACTAATACAGAAAGTGCCATCTGACAGAATGTCTATGCCGAATTAACTAAAGCTCTAGATATACGGTACGGTGACCAGCATTTGTGCGAAGTGTACCGTGAACAAATTACAGCGAGGCGACAGCATTCAGGGGAGAGCCTTCAAGAGTTTGAAGCGAATATCGACCGACTGACGAGATTGGCTTATCCCGAAGAATCGGAGGACTTCTGGAAGTGGATTTCTCTCCTTATGTTTATTGACGGTATCAGAGATAGTCAATTACAACAAGTGTTAAGAATGGCACGGCACGATAAAAAATCAAATGCTCTTGTTCATGCTCTCCGTTTTGAAGCTGTCAAGTCAGCGGCCTACATTAATCAAAGTATGCCATCACGTTGTAGCCAAACGGATCCAATACCACAGTATCGTCATAGCAGACGGCATAAAGAGACGATTCAAAAACAACAGTTTAAGAAATCAGCAGCGCCACAACGATCTTTTGAACCAAAGGATAAAGCCAGAAAACCGAAGTGTTACAACTGTGGAAAACGTGGTCATCTATAGGTAGACTGCTGGAAGAATAAAATACCGAGAGAATAGGGCGATCGCACCAATTGGAGAAGTAATGCCCCAGAACAGCACACAGTTTCCACGCGACTAGTGGAAACCTGATGTAATTTTTTAGTTCATTAAGGTAGGCGTTCTCACCAACGTAGTGGCAGTTCAAATTTTTTCAAGCAATCTGATGGTTGGATTATTTTTCAATGTTCTTCGATATTCTTGCATCAATTATTGTGGTTCAACGGATGTCTCAGACGTAGTTGCTTGTGCTGAATCGTTTCATTAATTTAGAATAGTGTTTTGTTCGAATTGTAGTCACTAATTTTTTAAAATTTGCTGGACATTATTTTGGTCATCTACACTCCTGAAATCCAATTTAACAATTACCCATCTTGTTAATTCTGTTACTCTTAGTAAACAAGTCATTGATGAGTTTTCATTGGCTGACCTAGGCACAGTTTTAGTAAAGAGGCTAGTATTAATATATTATTAGTTCTTCCCTTTTTTAGGAAAAATACTCCTTTACAATGTTTAACTATAATTACATTTAATTTATACAATGTCTTTCTTCATATGATTACATAAACTTAGATACTTGTATTTTATAATTTAGTGGTTTTTTACTTAGTTTATTTCTGACATTTACTTCTGTAAATGTATTACTGCCCTAGGCACTATTTTATTTTCCACCATCTCTTTACTTTATTCTAATTAGCAATTATTAATTTCTTATATAACCCTGGATCCTTCAAACATAAACAAAATAATCTTTTACTTACATTGATATTGCCTTTGTGGCCTAACGAAACAAAACTACAACTGATTACTAAACTTATAGTTTATTACTATAGTCCTGTATCTTCACTATTTGTGATTGATGTCTTTTTTAGTTTAAAATTTACATATATGATACTATGTTGCACTTTAAACACACTGCACTTCTATGGTAACACTTAGTACTCTGTTTTTTAATTGCTAAAATGTTTTATCGTTTGTTGTAAAGATTGTACAAATATTTCATAGTATGATACTTAATCATTCATTTCTGACTTTTGGAATGGGGTAACTACTGACTTTTTTATTATTATTATTTTACAAATAATAATAATAGTTATTCCTTTATTTTTATCAGTATTAAGCACTGATTATGTAATGTTACATAAAGCTCCCCCACCAGAACGTATTTATTTTTATTTCAGTATTAAAATTAATTGTTTGATTCCTAATCATTCACCTTCTTTTATCATTCTTCATAATATAGTTTCATCTCTGTCCGGTTATATACACCTTTTATTTTGTTATTTGTAATTGACTTGATTTCATAGGTATTGTTACCCTTTATCTGGGTTATTAGGTATGGCCCAGTATAAAGTAAGAGTATTTTCCTTGCTATGCCCTCTACAGAACTAGGTAGTTGTCTATTTTTAATTAGTGCTTTATCCCCTACTCTATATTGGATAATTCTTTTCTTCTTTCCTGTTTCTCTTTTATACAAAATTTCAGCCTTATGAAACAACCTATTATGCATTTCAATTTTAGTATACTCCACTCTCTCTCCTGAAGGAAAATTAACTAGTGATATTATTTCTCGTGGTGGTGCTTTTTCGAGCATCACTTGATGAGGATTGGCCTCAGTAGGATTTTCCTTCTTATTTTCTGTAGCTAATTTTAGGTAACGTTGTTGACAGGCATTATTTGTAAATCTTTTTGACTTTCCTTCTTGTGACAGATGTTCTGCGTATCATTTTGTTCTGTTTCATTTTCAACTCCAAGAAATTCTAAATTGTAGCTGTATTTATTATTACCATTCTTTAGTTTCATTGTAATTATAGTCATTAAGTTATTCATTGTCCTTCTTATTTTACCGTCTTCTCTTAGCACATCACCATTAATTTTGTTTTTCGTTGTTCCCATAAAATATTATTTTTTCTATTATTCCATTCTAAATCATTTTATTTATAAATAAATTATGTAAGCTTCTCTTACGTTCTTTTTGAATTTGTTGATTTTTATTATTATTCTGCTTCTTCTTACTGTGATTAAAATCATTATTAAAGTAGTCTTTATTTTTAATGTGTGGTATTAGTTGTTTACCCAATAGTCGTTTGTCTTATTTTTATTATTTTAGTATATTATCATTTGTCTTTCTTCATTTGATTTGGCTTTGTCTTTATCCAACATTTCCGTCCCTTTTTCCTCGCTTTGTCTGTATTCATTTTATCCGTGGTCCATCACTTCATTTACCCTTGTTGTTCGGATTACTACAGTGTCCATAATGATTTCGGTTCTTGAGATAACGCTCAATATCTTGTACTGCAAGATTTCCGTTATAACATTTTCAATGGTATTAAAGCTTAGAGCCATCACTTTATCATTTTATTTATTGCACAGATGTTTCAGTGACCTCTCAATTATCGATGACATCAATGATCTGGTATTATTCATTTCATTTTCTGTTATATTTAATTTAAATATTAATTTGGTTAAGTTTTTCTATAATTTTTTAACTCTGTTCTTTCTCTGTAATTAACGATTGTGAGATTAAATACATTAATTAAACCACTCCTAATCATATCTAATTCTTCATGTGTATTTCTGAGTTTCTTAGGACGTATTATTCTCCTTTCTTTCGTTTTCTTAATTATTTGTTTCTTTACTCCCTTAATGTTGATTTCTATGTGCATCATCTTTTCTTTGTCTCTGTTACTTGTATTCTTAGATAGCGATGTATTTATCTCTACTTTATTCTCTATTTCCTTACTACTCTCTTTTGTTTTCGGACTTACTTGTTCCCTGTTTTGATCGTTAGTTTCCTGTCGTATTGCCATTATTCGGACTTGATTACTTTGTTTATCTCGATCCAGTCTGGCATCTATTTCTGTTCTGATTTGTCCGATGGTTTCTTCGGTTTTATCTAAGCTCTGTTTGGTCTCTGTTATTTGCTTTTCTGTTTCCTCCTTATATCCATCTACTCTTTGGCTAAGTGTGTTATTGACAATTTCAATCTTCTCATGAATTTGCTTTAATGTTTTATTATTTTCTTCAAATTTTGTGTTCATATCTTCCCTTTGTCCGTTAATAGTTTCTCTCATTTCTTGGTATTGGTCATTCATGGTTTGCCTTATATCTCCATGAAATGGTTTCAATTTTTTCGTTTATTTGCTTTACTAAACTTTCCTGAATACTATCTATTTTCTCATTGGTGTGCTTGTTTTGTTCCTTCAATGTTTCGTTTAGTTTCCTTGAGTTTTCCTCCTGTTTCCTAAAATTTTCATCTATCTTGTCAAATTTTTCGATCAAGGTTTCACTTTGTTTCCTTGAGTTTGCCTTATTTTCCTCATTTTCTTCTTTCATCTGTCTTATTAAATTTTCATTGTTTTGTCTCCTTTGTTCAGCCATTAATTTCATTATTTCTTGGCAAATTAGTTCTCCTCTGGCTTCCGCTTTGTCGCCCTCCTGTTGCTCCTTTTCCGTGCCCATAACTACTTCAGTTTCTTCTTTATCGCCTGTCTGTTGTTCCATTTCACTGTCCGTGACTACTTCTATTTCTTGTTCCTGTCCACCTTCGTCCTTCTCCGTGTCTTCTGCCCTCTTCTTTGGCCTGCCTCTGGTATGCATTTCTTGGCTTCTTACAGTTGCCGACAAAAATTAGGTTTTTCGTTATATTAATTACTTGTGTATATTTCCAAATTCTTTCCTAATTTAAGCCCTCTAAGTTGAGCGCCATTTGTAACAATCAATTCCTTATTCGGGTTAATTATGCCACACCTTTGTACGTCATTTGTAACGTACCGTGAGCTTTTTCGGACTTCTAATTTCTCTCAGTGTTACGTCTTTTTGATACTCTGTTCGTGTTATTTTTATTTTTTGGTGTGTAATCCTTTAATAATGAAAAATAAACCACGGTATCCTCTGTTGTTTATTATATCTCCTTACAGGTAATACAATTCAGTTGTTTGTGATAGAGTGTGTGAGAGAGAGAGAGAGAGAGAGAGAGAGAGAGAGAGAGAGAGAGAGAGACTTCCTCTCTTTTAGTATGATTTGATCGTTTGATTTTTACCCGCGTTGCATCAGCTGTTTTCAACTTGATAACCAGTTACAGGTTATGTTGTCCGTCGTACTTCATAGGCATGATGTCTGAGCTAACTTTCTTACACTTTTCTGCTATTCACCTGTTTCCAGTAACAAATCTGCTATCTACAAGAAATAATACAAAGTCGATTCCCTAAAAGAAAGGTATTTATTGATTAAATTTGGTTTATTTTCTGGACATTCTTGCATCCAGTTCATCGGTTTACAAATCGATTATTTTCGAAATCAGAACAGTTTTCGATATAAGTTTCTTTTATATAACACAACAGATAAATTCAATTACAGTTATTAGTAAAATTAATAATTTATGTATCTCAGGGTTATTTGGGGATTCTTTTAAGTTATAAGAAAGTCAGAAATGCTTAGTTAATAGTGTCATACTCTACAATAATTAATATTTTTTCTTAAAGTCTGATTCAATAAGTTCGTTTTTTAAACGCCAGAGCGCAGACTACGTATTCATACAGAAGGAAAAACAAGAAAGATGGCTGCTGTGGATTTCTAACGAAACCACGTGTTGACTGTTTTTTGGTTAAATAAAGAAAGTTTTAAATGTTCACTCTAAGTTTTCTTATAAAGTGAATGATGTTGTACCGTTTCTAGTGTTCATTACTTGTTGGTGATGTGTAATTTTTTAGTTCATTAAGGTAGGCGTTCTCACCAACGTAGTGGCAGTTCAAATTTTTTCAAGCAATCTGATGGTTGGATTATTTTTCAATGTTCTTCGATATTCTTGCATCAATTATTGTGGTTCAACGGATGTCTCAGACGTAGTTGCTTGTGCTGAATCGTTTCATTAATTTAGAATAGTGTTTTGTTCGAATTGTAGTCACTAATTTTTTAAAATTTGCTGGACATTATTTTGGTCATCTACACTCTTGAAATCCAATTTAACAATTACCCATCTTGTTAATTCTGTTACTCTTAGTAACCAAGTCATTGATGAGTTTTCATTGGCTAACCTAGGCACAGTTTTAGTAAAGAGGCTAGTATTAATATATTATTAGTTCTTCCTTTTTTTAGGAAAAATACTCCTTTACAATGTTTAACTATAATTACATTTAATTTATACAATGTCTTTCTTCATATGATTACATAAACTTAGATACTTGTATTTTATAATTTAGTGGTTTTTTACTTAGTTTATTTCTGACATTTACTTCTGTAAATGTATTACTGCCCTAGGCACTATTTTATTTTCCACCATCTCTTTACTTTATTCTAATTAGCAATTATTAATTTCTTATATAACCCTGGATCCTTCAAACATAAACAAAATAATCTTTTACTTACATTGATATTGCCTTTGTGGCCTAACGAAACAAAACTACAACAACTTATTACTAAACTTATAGTTTATTACTATAGTCGTGTATCTTCACTATTTGTGATTGATGTCTTTTTTAGTTTAAAATTTACATATATCATACTATGTTGCACTTTGAACACACTGCACTTCTATGGTAACACTTAGTACAGTGTTTTTTAATTGCTAAAGTGTTTTATCGTTTGTTGTAAAGATTGTACAAATGTTTCATAATATGATACTTGATCATTCATTTCTGACTTTTGGAATGGGGTAACTACTGACTTTTTTATTATTATTATTTTACAAATAATAATAATAATAGGTATTCCTTTATTTTTATCAGTATTAAGCACTGATTATGTAATGTTACAATATATATATATTACTATAATACTTATAACTAATTTACCTCAAGATATACTTTTTTCCTTTAGGCCTAAAGGAAAAAAGTATATCTTGAGGTAAATTAGTTATAAGTATTATAGTATTATATACATCAAGGAACGGACTGTAGCAGAAAGTGATTGAAATATATATATATATATATATATATAAAGGTAGGACAGAAATTTCAGATAACATAATGAGGCACGGCTTTAATAGATCGTTAATTAATGGTACCTAACTAAACCCCTCTTCGCCCATTTAAAATGCATTAGACAAAAGGTGCGGATCTCCCCTGAATATTTTCAGTAATTTGAGATTTGGTTAATTCATAATTCATTGTAAATACATACATACATAAATACGTACTTTGATTTCAGCAAATTTACTAATTACATCATAAAAATTAATTTTATCAGATGTTTTGTGTTTGATTAAAATAATAGCCAATTTTTAAGCCTCGACTGGCTCATGGTCTTGCCAACAAGAGTTGGTCGTTAGCAACGAGACGATGCGCATCGGACTGTGCCGAGACTGTGTCGATGTTAAATTATGTGTGGTGTTTTTGTGTTTTTTGTATGTTTTAACTAGTTGACGACCCCTTTTGGTTGAATTTGATGTTTTTATAGTATTGAAACCTGATGATGAGGATTTATCCGAGAAACGCGTCGTTTTAAGGAAAAAACCAAATAAGTCAAAAGACGGACGTTAATACAGGTAATTGCCTAATATTAATTCTAAATAGTTAGTAACGTGACTTGGAGACAATTAAAACAAAATGAATTAAGAACATCGTTTAACTACAGAAATGTGACAACCTGTAAAAATAACAGATGAATGAAAGATGAGATCGTTTATGTTTTACCAGCTGGAAAAAAAACCTTTTATTGTAAATAAAGCTAACAGTTTAACTTATAGCATGCAACATTCAACATTTTTACAATTTTGATCTTTTAAATATTCTATTTCTGCGTGATGTAAAACAGTACAGCGTATAACGTGGCTGTCAAAGTAATCCATACTTGTCTTTTCACAAACCTGTGGTTTGGTAATTTTTGGGTTTTTAAATTGTTCTCCTTATAATTTCTTTCCCTCCTGTGCGATATGCGATAACGTGCAATTTGATATTACTTTTGCCGCAGTACGGTAATTCGTTCGAAAACACTTTTAATTAATTGATAGTTTTATTCCTTCAGCCGCTTCTTTTTCGATATGCTGTAAAACTTTAAAAGTTATTTCTGGTGCTTGAATAACCTTTCTCTCTTTGTTAGTTGAGCTGGAAAATAGCGTCATTGGGCGATGACACAAATATTTATTAAAATACGCAATTATAGAATAAAACTGCCAATAGAAATTATATTATAAAATTAAATAACGATTAAAATGAATAACTGTAAGCAACGATATGATTAATAATTAATTTAGATAACAAACAAACAAGTCTGATATAGCTCGTAACGCAGTAATTAAAACGATATTAAAACGTGACACATATGTTGGTAACACTTCACTTTATTAACACTGCATAACAACTGATTCTCCCGCATTTCACAATTTTTTGAAATGGACTCGTCCTTTAATTTTTGCGCTACTGCCTTTAACGTTAAAGTATATAATTAAATGCCGATGGTGTGTGTGTGTGTGTGTGTGGGGGGGGGTAAAGTTTGGCCAAATGTTATTTGTGGAGCGTTGGTTTATACGGTGCAGAGACATGGATGCTGAGGAGGGAGGATGAGAAAAGATTTGAAGCATTTGAGATGTGGGTTTGGCAAGCAATGAAAAAAGTTAGATGGGTTGATAAAGTAAGGAATGATGAAGTTTTAAGAAGAATAGGGGAAGAGAGAAGAATCCTGAAGGTAATAGAAAATAGGAAAAGGAATTGGTTAGGTCATTGTTTAAGAAGAGACTGCTTGCTTACAACTGCCATAGAGGGTGTCATAGAAGGAGAAAAAAGAAGAAGAGGCTGTAGAAGAATGAAGTTAATAGATAGCATTAAAATCAGAGGGTTTTACGAAGAAACGAAAAGACTGGCATGCGATAGGACAGCTTGGAGAGCTTTTACCATTTAAAGACCTGCCTTAGGGCACAACACCAAATAATAGTAATAAATATATATAGTATAAATAATATTATTTTTATTTGTGGTAATTTTATCACTTGCGATTTTTACTGAATTAAAAATTTTAAAACTTTTTGCAACTTCAAGTAACGCATTGAGCCGCATAATATGCTACTAGACAAAAAACAGTGTATTTTATCTTCCAATTAGCTAATAATCAGACATGTTGTACATAAGATCATTGAACAATGCTTTTTAATTATTCACATAGTCTTATTTATACGTGAAATCAAAGCAGGCATTTTCCCGTAACAACAGCAAATTTCAAAACAGGTTTCTTATATTTTGCTATTATGTGCGTATTGTATATTAAAAATTTGTATTGGCCTATGACGGTACACTTCCCTCTCTTATGTATATTCCGTTTTCTCTTCTGTAAGCTATAGCAACATTCCTCGTTGGTTATTTATTTTCGGAATGACTAGATTATTTATTCAGAACATGAGCGTTCCTTATTTTCGATATAGGCAACATAAGAAATTCTTCGGGTGTAGAATTCCCTCTACGTATAGAGTTACCTTATCCTAGTGTTCTTAAAATACCCAGAAATTTGTGCGCGCGCACACACACAAACACACACACACCGGCAAAAGTTATAACAATTGCATGTGTCAGACTTGAAGGTTCTAGAGGCATGTGAACAGATCGAAATAGTTTAATGTCTGGAGGATGTATACGTGACAGTTTCTTGTAAATTTTCCATAAGGTGAGATACAATTCATTATATGATTTCTTCAGTAAATCCTTATATAATGTATAAGAACCTTTTAATTTCTTAATTCAAGTTTTTTTATTAATCGAGCCTAGAATGTTGCGACGCCAATTTCTATGCAATGTACAAGAGTCTCATAGAATAAGTAGTCGATTATCAAATATTGGAATGCTTCGGATTTATTAAAGATATGTTTTTTTTTATTCCAATAATAATTTACTACCTATTGTTTCTGATAACAAAATAAAATTAACTGTCTCTGTTACCTTTTTTTTTTTAAAAATAAATTTTGCTTAGTCAGTATCTCAAGCGTTTATTAGCTAACGTATTCTCTTACTCTTCAGCTTGAGATCAGATAACGTTTTTCTTGCAAATTTCTGTCTATGGACAGAACCTAGCATGAAAAATCTAGTTTAATTTTATTACTTTTCTTCAGGCTCATAAAACTTTATCTATAAAAAAACTCACATATTTAGTTCTTTAATTTATGAACAAATATTACCACTCGATAGGTCTTTTATTTATGATATTCTGGTGTAAGTCTTATGTCAGAAATTGTATTTTTTCAAAAGTTATTTAATTTATTCTGTTTTTTATTATTATTTTCTAACATGGTTATACAAACACTCGCACTCGCCATATGCCTACGCATATGTTCGCACTACTTCACAACACTGATTTTTATTTTACTGTCAAAAATTAACTTAAATTAACAAATTTGGCATGTATTTTATTGTCTATTATACAATGTCTGAACATGCAGCCTTTACTTGAACAAACTTTCATTGCAACATGCTATCATACGCTGAGAGTTAAATTACTAGGGCTACTTTTTGAATAACTGTCACAAGCCTTAAAGGCGAGCTCCCATATTATCACAATAGTTTTTAGTTTGAATATCTGTTAAGAAAGAATATAATTTTAGTAATCATTTACTTATTACAGTAAATTGCTTACTGACGCCTGTTCCTACTATATACTCCTTGCAACTAGCTCTAATTTAGAAAAAATGTCACTGACAGAGCCGCATGTGTGCTGGCAATCCTATTGTATCCTCGTGTTAGTACTAACAGAGAAATTCGATTCTTTGTTCTTTCTAACATCAGACAGATAGTAAATCAAAATACTTACTAATCCGTATGAGGAGTACTAACTCAAGTGTCAAGCATTTTTACCTTTCATCAGATAAATTGCATTTCCTCTTTGACGTGCATTCCAGAATCAATTTACAGGTACTCTAAACTACTAGTGGGTTCAGTTTTTATTACTTGTTTTTTCTTTATATCTTCAGCTTCCGTTATTTTACACTATTATTGAGGTTGCTTACAAACAAGTGTAGATTTTATTGTATAGATTAAACAAATTGTGTAATTAAGTACAATTGAATAAGTAAGGTATTGATTACACTTGTCCTTCAACATAATTATTTTTAATGTTCAAGCGTTTTCACTGTCGGAGTCGGCAGATGTAAAACATTCAGAGATTTTAGGCCATAGTCGGTTAGTCTTCAAATCCTCTGCGAAACGCTTCAGCTAAGCCCATGGTAACTTCTTCCAGTGGCGTAATCGAGTAGAAGAGTCAGTCAGTACAGAGCTCGCATCTGGGAGAAAACAAGCGGGGCGTCACTTCAGCTCTGTACTGACATCACTGCTTCCTACACTTTGTTTGTTTACGCCGCAAAAGATGGTTACCATGAGATGGTTACCATGATAAAATATCTATATTGATAATTTATGAAACTTTAATAATTTTTTGCTAGATTAATCTAACCTTTCGCAGGACATCACATTATTTCAATCAGATTGATATTTGAAATATAATTTAATCAACTAGGTACAGATAAAATTGTTATGCAAACGACAAAAAATTTACTATTTGATCATTGTAAATTTCGTTGTTTACGTTAGCAAAAATTACAGTTTGAGTTTGCAATTAAGTCACACAATGCATTCAAGATTATATATTCACTTTGATTTTGTTAACGGCTATTTGAACTAGATGCATCGGGGTCAATACGTTATATACTGATGTTTTACTAGTAGGCCTATATTACTTTGTCCGAGTGGAACTTGTTAGGTCAACCTGGCTTCAGCGCTCCATACAGATGGCTACAGTATACAATTCATTGTTTGCTGGTTTCCACCCAGCATTCTGAAACTATGTGACTAGCAACAATATGCAGTGTCTCATGGCATACGTTTATGCCATGAGACAATACATGGGAGTATGGCTGGTCTGCAACCCAAGAACTGCATTTGATTGTGACGATTATTATGGGTAGTAATAATAGTTAAGGATAGTTATGCCTATTTGTTTATACGTATTAAAGAAGAAAATGGTAAGGTATAGGATATATTTGCGTTATATAGAACGCCGAAATTTCTAAAGTTTACTCTTAAGTTGTTTCCACATCAGTAAAACGTTTCTTTAGTGTATTTACAACCTCTTAACTACCATGTGCTCTGTCCCTTGAATAAAATTAATTCTCCTTCAAACTTTAAACACTTTAGATATAAGACTAAAAAAATCTGTGTTAGAGTGTAATAAAAATAAATATAAAATAACTAAGGTAACAAAATATTATGTCCTGTGCAGAATTGTAATAAAAAAAGTTGCAAATTCATTTAGAGTGCTTTATAATGTAATATACAGGCTGTTAATTGATGCATGAAGTAGTTTTCTTGAAACACATCCTTCAGTATACATTTTTCACCTTAAAGTGGCCATTAATTCACATATGTGTACTTGTATTTGTGTTCCGGGTTTGCATGTATGTATGTCTGTTGGGAGCACTTAAGATTGGTATCTCTTGTTTCTTGTGGTTCGTGTTTTCTTTCAAAACTGAGAATCGCGTCAACTGGTTCTGTATTCTTATAGCAAGATCCGGTCGACTGGCTTGATTGACATGTGTGGATAATATACCCCATGGTATTCTGTCTGGATCAAACAACGTTTAAACTGGCTGATGTGTCAGCAATAATTCCGTTTTTGAGGGGGGGGATATACAGCTTGCATCGTTCTTATCTTGTTGAAATTTATCTTCAGATGAAACTAAGAGATGATGGTTCTCTTAGTTTCGAAGCCCCACCACCACGCCAAGGTGGAACCACACGGTGGGGACCCCCCCTCCAAATGGGGCCCTAAGATGGTATGCGGGCCCCCCCAGTATTGTGCTGTTCTGGTTAGAACTTATGCCCGGTCATACTTAAGCGTCACCATAGTCGCCGCCCTCCTCGGCGGATAAGTCGAAATCCTGAAAAAATAAATATCGTCCCACTAAAAACTTATAACATGAACTATTCGCTAGTACAATGAAACCTCGCTAATTTCCAACTATTGTATTTAAAGATTTGAAGACATTACTTGTCTCTGTTAGTTTTGTAAGTATACAAGTAGGCCTACTGTTAAATAGAATTTATTCATTATAATTTTATAAATAAAGATATTCGTTAATTTCAATTTTTTATTTCATTTGTGGTTTGTATTTGGCATTAAGTATATACTAGAATATACAAGGGGTCCTCTGTTACCTTAACAACAGCCGTAGTGTACACAAATATGTGAAACACCCTACTTCCCGGTGTGTAGATTTCCCAAATTCAGGACGTAATCATTCAACCAGTGAAATGTGATACATTGTTTTAAAAAGACCATTGATAGTGTATATGTGTACACTGATCAGTACAGTATAGTGTATAAATCATTCTAAATTATATTAAACGTGATTCTTTTTTTGTCTGTGTAGAGCATAATAATTAAAAATTGTTTTTAAATGTCACCAATATAAAACACAAAACATTAACTTTGAAACCTAAAACAAAAATTATAAGAGCAATAGTAGCAGGATAGGGAGAACAAATTGAAACTGTCAAAAGATATTTCAGTGGCAAAGCTTTCAACTCATTTATTAAATAAGGGAGCAAAATTAAATAACGGCGACGTAGATTGAAATAAAGATGTGTTAGAAACCAGAATTTCTGTATACGGGGTGATTCAAAAAGGACTTTACAACTTTGAAAGTATACAGAAATTTATTCAGATAACTTACCAGTGGGTAGAGGTGTCGTTTCGAAGCAAAACACATCAAGTTTTGACTCACGTAGTCCATTAATACCGAACACACCCACCAGTAGCGCTGTCACCATTGTTATCGAAAATGGCTACTTTTACTGGTGTGGAATGTTCTCGCTGTGTATTTTGGTTTCACGATACGCAATCAGCAACTGCAGTTCAACGTATATTCCGTACTGAGTATGGTAGGGAGCCTCCTAGTAGGCCTACAATTTACTCTTGGCACCAAACCTTAGTTGACACTGATTGTTCTGTACGACATTCAAAATCACCAGGACGTCCACAAGTTCCTGAAGCTGCTGTGGAACAACTCAGAGAAAGCTTTTCCTGTAGTCCTAATAATCAACTAGACGTGCGTCACGTGAGACTGGCATTCCACAACCAACTGTTTGGCGCGAATTACTTGAACGCTTGCACTTGAAACCATACAAACTAACCATGGTTCAACACATTACAGATGAAGATGAAGTCGCTCGCCAGCAATTTTGTGTGGAAATGTTTGATAGAATTGCAGACAACGAGACATTCCTAGACAATGTAATTTCTAGTCATGAGTCAAGGTTTCACATCAGTGGCAAGGTGAACACCCATAACTGCCGAATATGGGGTAGTGAAAACCCCCATGAAACCTTGCAGCATATTCGTGATAGCCCTAAGGTCAATGTTTTTTATGCCCTTAGCAAACAACAAGTGAACAGCCCGTTCTTCTTCCAGGAGGTAACCATAAATGGTATCGTGTATCTGAATATGCTAGAAAATTTTCTAATGCCTCAGTTAGACGAGGATGACCAAGATGGACGCCTTTAATGTCAGCAAGATGGGACACCACCTCACTACCGCGTAGAAGTCTGAGATTTTCTTGATACCCGATTCCCAGGTCGGTGGATTGGTCGTGCAGCTCCAAGTGCATGGCCACCTCGCTCCCCAGATTTGACACCAGTAGATTTTTTCTTGTGGGGTTTCATTAAAGATCTGGTTTTTGAACCACCTTTACCTGCTGATCTTGCTGAGCTGAGACTTCGAATTAACGCCGCCGCTGCAGAAGTGATGCCCGACTTAGTGGCTAAAGTCTGGAATGAAATCGACTTCAGGTGGGATGTATGCCGCATTACAAATGGTAGCCACATCGAACCACAATGAATGTTGGATGACAAAAGTGATGTGTTTTGTTTGAAATGACACCTCAACCGACTCTCTAAGTTATCTGAATACATTTCTGTATGCTTTCAAAGTTGTAAACTCTTTTTTGAATCACACTGTATTAAAGAATGCAAATTGACACGGTCTAAATACATGTGTAGTCTTAACATTCACATAGTAAAGAAGCTCTAAAGGGCGAGTTTCCAAATTGTTGCAAAACATATCATGTAAAAGAAGGGAAGAGTGGCAAGAAATATTTGTGTGCCAGAATGAACTTCAGAAACAACGTTAGAGGAAATAGCATAAATGTTGTCAGAGGAGACATCCAGCTGTGAACGAAAAGTTAAAAGACATATCATCAGATGGCGGTGTAAAGATATTTTAAGTGTTGACAAGATGGGGGTTTCCCCAAAACTCCTGAAGAATGATCCCACTGTCGGGTGATTGATGCGCCGCCGGCGGGAAACGTAAGGAGCAAGTACAATTTTGGCGGGTGGAAAAGTAGGTGGGTCATAAAAATGTCATTACCAATGAAAGTAAAGCCGCCTATTGTTACTTTTTAAAAAACGCTAAGACATTTCCCATTTCTACTTGAAACGATGTGTTCTAACATTAATTAGGCCTACATGTATTAAAATGTACATTAATAAGTGATTGAATACATACTCGAATATTCCAAATGTTTATATTAAAAGTTAGTCAGGCACCAATATATGCACAATATGTACTAGTGCATAGAACTCTGTAATTCGAAATTTCATTAATTCGAAATATTTTGTACTCACTTGGATTTCGATTTAGTGAGGTTTTACTGTAACATGTATAATCTAGCATTGTAACAGTTAGTGGATGAATACTACATTTCAGAATGTGAAAATATTAAAAAAATTGTAAATGTTATTTATTAAAATGTTTTACAGCTGGCAAAAGTTGTTACTAGAATGTGAAGAGTGATATACCGTAGCAAAAGTATAAAACTTTTAATACATAATAGTCTAGAGAGTACTTTGTAATATATTTAAATTGTCAGAAGATATCCTCATTAAAATGCATCAAAAGTTTGGGGAAATCAGTTCTATAACATTTTCAAAACAAATAATTATATTTTAAAAATCAACCTGTTTATTTTACCTTAACATTATAAATATGTACAAATTACTCGAAAAAACTAGTATAGTTTCTAGAGTACAATTAATTTTTATTTGTTAAAAACCAATTTGATCCTTATAATACAAAACAATGAGAGATTGTTTTTTGTCGAATGCATATTTCAAGCCTACCATTTAAGAAAATGAACATAGCATATATGACTAATTTTGGTTTTACTCTTTATTTAAATATCAGTGAATGAAGGATAAGAAGAATTTTACATGTGTGTGTGTGTGTGTGTGTGTGTGTGTGTGTGTGTGTGTGTGTGTGTGTGTGTGTGTGTGTGTGTGGGTGTGTGTGTGTGTGTGTGTGTGTGTGTGTGTGTAAAATGCATAATAATTTTTTTAGGATGGAGTTCTACATTAGATAAGTAAAAATATTCTATGAACATAGCGAGAAAATGTAATAATTAATACTTTAATACTTACCGGGCCACAAAATTGGAAACGTGTTATGACATGTTCCAGTTGTCTTGTAAACTCCAGTCGCTTTGGAAGAGGCGTATAGTAAATAGTTTCGATTTCAGTCTCTTCCTGCAAAATAAACAAATGTTATACTATTACTATATTTACAGTGTATCCTGTTGAAGTAAACGCGATTGAGAAGATTCTATTGTACAGTACAGTTCTCAAAGACCAAATGAACGTTTATTTAAATTTAGAATTTCCTTAGACTAAAAATGTAATGTCATACAAATATAAATTTGTAACTGTAACCATATTTCTATTATCTTCTCTATTCATGGAACTGCCAAATATAAGTCTATACGTACACAAAGGTTTAAAACACAAGTTTCCTTGAAAGTTTGAAAAACTGTCTTGGGACAAGAAGCATTCGAACTTACAACTCTGATAGTTTATAATAGTCTGACAACAAAAAGAGTGTTGGTCAAAATTGATAACATGGATTGTGTCTGGCAAGAAGCTATTTGTAATTCAAAACGTTTGAACTTAATTGCACTTTATAAGACAAACTGTCTTGTTGTGTCAGCTTTACAGTCCAAGAAACAATAGGAAATTAGTAAATAAATATATTGATAGAAAATATATTGTAGGAATAAATTCCTAAAATTTTAAAAATAATTTTAAAATTAAAAAAAAAAGATACTATATAGATTATATAGACACAGATAGATATAAGTATACAAAGATAAAGATACTATATCAACAACAAAATAAAAGGCTGGAAAGTGTAAGACTTATAGAGATCGTAAAGTAGGAAAAAAAGGGATTGCAAGTATCAACACATACTCTTCAAGATAAATGTATTTAAGTGCTCCATGGTAGCAAGATTATTCATAAAACTATGAGTAGATTATACAGAATAAACATGAAATGTATACATATATGAAAGATTGAAATATGGCATGATCACGTGACATAAACGTCTCAGGATGTTTCAGAAGTGAATAAATGTATTAGAAATTCTTGATGAATTGAAAGTGTTGTATATAACCTCTGTATATAAAACTAAATACAAACAAGTGTTCAGTAAATTATTATTATAAAGTTTAAAACCAGTAATAACAGAATGTTATTCTGAATTAGTGGAAAGAGTTTTAAAATAAAAACCTAACAACTGAACAAGCTACTAAAAATATTTTTTTGTTGACGTATTTATTTATATTGCTGCTAATATCGACGCGTCGCTCAGTCTATGACGTGCGGCATCTATGGATTCTCTGCTTTACCACCATAGATGCCATATAAAGAATGAGCGTTTGTCATCCGAAAAAAGTGTTCTTATTATAAGTTCTGATATGACAGAATTTATTATAAATTCTTATTATAAGTATATAGTGAAATGAGCAAGCTCTTGAAGAATATATAAACAAACTTATTACAACACTATTTCTAAATGTTGCGTGGAAATTGATAAGGTGTGGAATACAAATTAAAGAATTTATTACCAAGAGTGTACAGGAAAGTCTTAATTAGTTTATTTAATAGGTAAAGTATTTAGGTTAACGTAAGACAAAAGTAATCAGAAGCAGAAAATATAGAGACATACTAGAGAGCATAATTTTAGGACTTGTCAATTTTTGTTTGTTTTACTACGTAGTAATAAAAATTAGCTTTCAAGAAATATAATAAACTAAAAATGTTAGTCATTGAAGCTTCCAATAATATATAAGGCTTGGTAAACAAATAGATTTAAATTTAAATAAATTTAGAAAACAACATGAACCATATTACGCAGAGATCATGAGTATTTTAATGAATAAAGAAAATGTGTAAGTATGTGTATGGAATTTATACATTTGTAAACGAAGGTTAAAAATTTTCTCTGTTTATGTCACTGGTTGTAGTTATGGGTTTTTGGGTACACAAGGAATATTGAGATTAAAGAGAGGTTCCAAAATAAGGAACATAGGGTACATTTAGAAATAGAACGTGTAGTTATACATTGTACCCAAATGTTGAAGCACTATGTTCAGTATTACAATAGTAGAGAAACAATAAGAAAAATTAAGAGCAAGACCCCACTTAATCTGAAAGTGTCTGTGATGATGTGCTAATGAGTCAATACAGCACACTATCAAACTAGAATAAATGAGATGATAACTAAAAGATGGATACAGACAATTTTTAGAATTTTGACAATTTATAATTTAGAGTAAATTTATGATAGTTGTTAGTTATATGTTTAATGATTATTAGAATTAGTAGAAACTCTGACACAATGTGAGTTCCACATGAATTTTTTGATGTATGGTTTTTATTAAGAATCTTAACTTATTAACATCCATAGGTCAACGACATGTGTTCATCTTTGCACCGTTCAACACATGTGTTACTAAAATAGTTTCATAGTTTAATTTTGTAAAAGAAACAAAGTTATTTTAGTGATACTAATAATCAGTGCATCAATAAAACGTATCTAAAAGATGCATGAACTAAACATATCACTTACAATGAAGACGAAACTGTCCCGATACTCCCAGATGTAATGGCCGGTGGTCGCCTGTAAAGAATAAACAAGCTTTATACATGCTGACTGCATTAGACATTCAAAAAATTAATCACTATAAATGAACACTTCATTTTAACTAATATTCAAGACGCACACACACACACATATATAATGGATAAAAAATATAAAAGTTCAAAAATTTGGCTTTTATTACTTAAATTTATTTTAATCATTATAAATAGATTAAGCAAACAACGTTTACAAATAAGTTTCCGATTGTATTGTATTATAATCTAAGAAATACCAAAGATTCATTTTGTAACAACTGAAAAACATATTAACTCAAGTTATTAACCAAAATTAAAATGGACTCTTGTTGACTCATTCTTTATAAGTTTGTTAAACTTCCTAAAGGCAATTCGCCCTGGATCTTACTGAAGCGATAATTTATGGTTTATGTTTTTTGTATGTTATTCAAGTATGTCACGTTCAATAACAGGTTTTAGACACACCATCACACCCTAAGCTGTATTTTTGTTTTGTTTAAACACTATTCTCGTCACTTCCATGTTAATTCTCAAATTGTGGAGCTCAGGGTTTTCTTCAGCTTGATTGCTTTTATACTAAACAACTCTTTTGTCGTTTGTAAATTACAGATTGTGCGAAACACATTTTCACCTGGAAGGTTACCTGCTTTTCAAATCTATACAACTGAAATCATTCATTTATCAACTTGTTTAGGGAGCAACGTTTGTAATGTATTACACTATTACTGACATGGCAAATCAATCTCCCATGTGAGTACTCATTTATTAGTATATAATTAGATAGTGTGTGCAGATTGATTGAGCTACTTTTCTTGACTATTTTGGCAACCATGCCTTCTATGTTTTGTGGTTTTGCGAGTTAGTGAAGTTAAGACTACGAAAGATTCAGGTGGCCATCTAAGTGTATTACTCAATAGTGCCTCTGAGACCCTTGTTAGTTGTCTCCTTGAATAGGTACAAATAACTTGAAAACAGATTCAGATTAACAAGAGCAGAGAACGAGTTTTAATTCAATTACATGCCTAAACGTTATTCAAAATTGAATTAAATTTTAGGTAAAATTTTGTTTATCTATGTTGTTAATATATAGTTTAAGGTAAATGAACAGTGGTGCGTACCTCATCTAAAATCGGGAACATCTCTGGAATGCCTGGAATTTGCAGAGCGTCTGTTTGAAAAAGATATTACTTCAAAATATATAAGTTTAACAAATTATAATATTAAGCAATATTACATGTAATGTAATGTCTCTCATATATACAACATTTTAAAATTAATTTATTTAATTATTTTACAACATAAATTGTAATATTGAAACTAGTGTCTCTAATACCAAAAAGTTTTAAAAAGTTTCAAATTTTTGATTAATTTGTGCATGTTAAAAGAAAAGTCGATTTTTGCTACGTTTGTTTGCTACTTAGAAACTCGATTTGATGATACTCGAGTGCCAACATCAGCAAAGGTGACTCATTTTCATAACCTTTACACCTGTTTTTGTTTTCTGTACACACGTCACACATTACGGTTATCAGCCTACTTCAACACACTAACATTAAATTAATCGTTAGCTGTAAACAACAACAACAAAATTGATAATAATAATAATAATAATCTATTTACAAAGCTAATTTAATTAAAACAGCTACAGAAACTCTTAAATGTTACACTCTGTGTTACTGTGTTAATAACCAGTAACAATTTAATTAGTGTCATGCAGTAATGATATGATCATTAAGTAGCAAAACATAATATTTACAAATTTAGATTTTGTAACATGGAACACTAAATAATCATTTTAAACTATATGCAAACTAATTTTAATTATTATATGTAACAAAAACTGTTCATTTTATAATAAAAAATTATCACACTAAATATTATTAGTAGAATATAAACTGACATTATTGTTATAATAAAAACATAAAACATTTTATTTAATTGTACTATAAGTAAACCATAGCAATAACTTTGTTTAATTTTTCATCTGATTTAAGTCTTGGTTCACTACAGTAGACTGAAAGTTATGCTTCAAACTTGAATGAGACCTCCAAATGTATGTGAAAAAGTTAAACATTGAAACTAGAGTGCAATGAGTTTTTTCTGTTTGTTGAAAGTGTTTGGACTAATTTCATTTAAACACAAAACAACAAACAGACAAAACTACATTGTTAAGTGAGTACTACATATTGTGAACATACACAGTTGATAAGTGAAATGTTTTAAGTTTCATAAATTTGTGTTGTTTTTTTTTACTTACTGTCCGGTGTGGCGACTAGGTGTCGTCCAGGCAGGACCCAAATGTTGACTTTGGTGCAGGCTGTAAACAAAATGCAAAAAATATAATGATACTGAAGCATACGTTTTATAAATATTTATTAAACAGTAGAGGGTTTAAAATACAATAGCTCACTTTTACTTGATAAAAGTAAATAAATATTAAAAACAATAAAATATAATGTTATTTATAAAGGTATTTTAGAGCAATTAATTATCTTATATTAAAATTAATATTAGTTGATTATTTCAATAAAAGTTCGTTACTAACATGTACATGTTACTGGCATACTAGAATCTGTTAACTATTTTCACGTGAATAATAGATTTAAACAATTTTGAACTGTTAAAGCTGTTTTAATATACAATTCATCCTATTCTAATATCATTACTTACTGTCATTTGGCTCCTTGAATCTTGAGCGATTCTCCGAGTCTGTTAACAAAACAATGAAAGTTATAGCAAAAGTGTACATTTATAGTTTTTTATATAAATTATATTATACAAAAAATATAAAAGATGACTAAATTATGTAGATCAGCCTAGTATAATTAATGATAATAGACTGATATAAAAAAATGTTTAATTTATAAATATAACTAAAATTATATATATGAAAAAGTTACTCTATATTAGGTAGGCACAAACACTGATCATTTGTGTGTGTGTGTGTGTGTGTGTGTGTGTGTGTGTGTGTGTGTGTGTGTGTGTGTGTGTGTTATGTACAGGGATGTTCGAACTCTTGTAAGCCTTTGTACTTCTGTGTTGGCTATTAGTGTTGTTATTCTTCTAGATGTGACTGTGTTTGTTATCGATGTTCTGAGATATTTCTCTGTTGTCATCAGCAGTGCGGTGTTTGTCTGAGTTCACACTTTTTCGTTTTAAAATTGTTTAGTTCTTCTAACTGGGTAATACTGAATATTGTTGCTATCATATGTTGGTGTATATGTGGGAGGAGACGTTTCCTTAATTAGGGTATGTTTTATGCACTGCCTCTGATATTCAGACAATGTGGATGTTGTTAGACCTCTAGGGCTTCTCTGATTTTGTTCCATTCTGTTGGTTATACGGCTTGATTATGTTTAAACACGAGATGTTAAATTTACTTGTGACATTGTCTGTACCAAAACTTAGATAAGATAGAGACATACCGGGAAACTCAGAAAGGTAGATAGATAGAGAGAGAGAGAGAGAGAGAGAGAGAGAGAGAGAGAGAGAGAGAGAGAGAGAGAGCTAATTTTAAAAATGTTGTAATTTGTAACCACTGTGTAATTTCTTAGAGAGACTCTACCTTGGGCAAAGTGTACATGGTCATCTCCTGTGGGAAAGTGTACAACGGTCTTGTGTTTTAAGTGGCCTGCAGTTTGTAATCTTTATTATACATTTTATCAATCTATATACATTAATATATCAACATCAGTTTCCCTCTGTGTCTGTGTGTGTGTGTGTGCGTTCTTGGGTAGATATGTAAAAGTGTCATCTTCCTTGTACGCTTTCATGCTTTTTGAAACTACATTTCATGTAGATCCAACGTGTGTGTGTGTGTGTGTGTGTGTGTGTGTGTGTGTGTGTGTGTTATTTTGATTAAAATTGTCACGTTTAGTCAATTCTCTAATGTGGCGTTCTCAGATGCAAATTGTTCACCAATTTTGAATTGTGTGCAATATCTAAAAACAGCGTTGTGATATTCCTATTACAATATTTGTAAAAGTTATATATGTTTTTTAAAAGTAATAGTTAAGTCTTATGTTTAACTTATATATATGCACACACACAAACACACACACTTATTAGGTTACAGCATTTTCCTAACTGTGTCGTGTGTGTGTGTGTGTGTGTGTGTTTGTTGTTTGTGTTGTGTTTATATATATAAAGTGGATATATTTAAAACACACACACACACACACACACACACACACACACACACACACACACACACACACACACAAAATTTTTAGGTTACAGCATTTTCCTAACTGTTCTTATTTATATTCTAGTTGTAAGAAACTTACCCTTGATACAGGGGCATATACAGCGTAGTAGGGCTGAAACAAATTTAAACAGATTAATTTAATACGTTAATAAAACGTAATTTATAATAAAAAACTAAGTCTTGTGCAGTGCAGAATATATGCTATTAAACATAAAGTCATAATCCATGAAACGCAGTTGTAATACTAAAATCAAAACAGTTTTATTGTAATAACAACACACATTCTAGCATATGTACACATTGTACACCAACAGGATCGTATTGACTAAATTTAAAAATAATGACAATAAACTTGTAATGAAATATTATAGTAAAAAATAAATGTCTCTTCAGGATTATACCATGTAAAGCAACAATATGATTAAAATTTTAATTCTTTTGCTTAAGTTACAAGAGAATTTTACATATTGTCTAAGATGCTATATATAAAAAAGGGAATCCTACAACAAATGATTATAATAAATAAATATATAAAAATAATAATGACATGAGATTTAGAATAGATAATTAATTTATAGACAGGATATGCACACAGTGTAAAAGAGAGACAGCCAGATAGTGGAAGCGACGAGTGTGAGTGTGTGTGTGTTTGTGTGTTCTGGTAAATGATTACAGTTTTATTAAACTATTAATTGTGTGTGTACTCAAGTTGTCGTGTACGATTCTTATCAACTTGCTGTAAATCTGGTAGTATGACACCTTGAAAGTACCTCCATATCATTATCATTCACAAAGTGATGCATAAGCACATACAGCAGGGTTTGATAAAGAAGGGTACATGATTTTCAGTAACCAAAGTTTGGATAATAAATAAACAGTAATTTTTTATGTCTACATTTTAAAAAATGAATACCGTATCGTTTAAACACTGCTTGAATATTTTTGAATTAGAACACTGACTTCCAATTAAATATACAAAAACAAAGTCAATACTGTGTCCACACACATTGTAGTTCTCAAATAGAGTACTGCCTTGTTGTGTTATGCTTTCCATTGTTTTGCTTTGTACTGATATAAACAAAATATTGTCTTCCAAAAACTGGACAACAAATTTTAAATCTAACAAACTATTTTGATTAATGGTAATTTTACTATTCATAATGTAATATTACAATAATTGTAGAGACAAAATCCCAGTGAATGTCGTTTCCCTAATCTTTTCTGCAAATGTAATTTTAGACGTACGTACTGTCTTGACAAAAGCCCCTTTATAATTTGTGGATATCAAATGAAACATACGACTGTTTTTTTTTTTTGAATTTGCAATGTGGTATCCCTGTACAGTGTTCTGATATTTGTTTCGTAGAAGATACGTGCAATCTCGGAATTAACAAGCAAACTACAATTTTCAAGCTTACAAGCAAATTACGAATGAATTACAGTCAATTATAAAGTTAATTTAGAGGAATTAATTATCTTATATTAAAACTAATCTTGGCTGATTATTTGAATCAAAATAACCAGCCAAGATGTTTGTATGACACTCCAGGACCTGTAGATAGTTATTAGTATTCCTATTAATTGAATCTTCTAATAACTGTGTAGCAGAAAGTATTATGTAACAGAACGTAACAATGTTATATTGAAGATAAAAACAATTAAAAAAGTAGTGACTTACAATTGAAAATTGTCTTTATTAGACCCATGTTTCGTAGAACGATTGCTGTAAAAAACAATGGTAATTAATTAATATCGTAGAAATAATACTAAAACACAAATGTCATAACATACAGTCATAATTAAGCACACACAGTGTGATTAGTTACACTCACATAAGTCATACTAACTAACGGAAAGCGAAACACTGTCAATGAAATGGCCAGTAAAAAAAAAGTGTATAGTATACATATCATTTGTATCACATTTTTATAAAATGAAGTAGAGTGTGTTTGGTTGCAGCATATACAATACCTACAAGAAAGATTTTCCAGAATGTTTAACTAAAATATAACGGTCAATAAATATATATTAAAACAGTTTCATAAGTATTTATTTGTTACTTTGGGGTGTAATGTTTGTACAAATTAAATGAAACACGATTTATAAAGGAATTCGAAAACTTAAAGGTTAGTTACAATAATATGTTTTTAAATATCAACATTATTATTTTTTTAAAAAATAAGACAAAAGTTAAAATTTCTATTAATTACAAATGCACATTTGAAATAAGACATATTTTCCTTTGAAAATTACAAAGAAAAAATGTGACAAGCAATTTTAAATATGCAAGGGACAAAAAATGTAACTTCATAAAAAAGAGAATAACGTCAAATGTGTACCATTAATTAAAGATTCAGTTGCCAGAGAAAAAAGAATTGCTCTTTTACTCAAGAAAAGCTTACATATTTTTATAATAAAAAGTAAATTTGTATAGTAGAAAACAAAATATCTACAGCATACACTAATAAAAAATGTAAATAAATGCTGATTGTCCAGTAAAGAATATCTATTTTAATGTGATTCATATAGTTTTATTTTATTGTGGGACTTGTGCTTGTAAATAGTTTGAACAGCAAAAATTGTCTGCATTAAACATTGATAAGCAATTTAACACTTTATTGGTGATTAGGATTATCAAACGTAACTGGTGAAAATGTTAATAGGTAGAGGAAACTACAGTACATTTTGTCAGCAAAGAGATGTCTAAACAAGTATATAAATCATTTATTTATCTTAGAGCAAGAAAAAGCGTTCAATACGTACCTTGTTCCAATTGAAACTAAAAAAATTGGTTTTATGTGAATAAATTTTAATTGTAGTCATGGAAACGTATTTTGATTGTTAATATCTTAATTTTATAAATTACATGATTTATTTAAATATATATATATACATAAAGATTCTTGTTATGCATATCTTCACGAACGCGTCCTCACACACACACATTGCGCCCGCATATACCACTTCAGTTACTGGAATTTGAAACATAAGTAAGCAAGCACTAGTTCTTACAGAAGATAGTTAGCATGAATGATGAAATTTCTAAAATGGAATAGTGCTGATATCTGGGATATAGATCATACCTTCTTGTTCCTCTTCACCTTCGGTTTTAGGCTTACGACCTGTTCTGTCTTCAGTCCTGCCATCGTCTTCTGGCTCTACCTACATCTGTTCTTCCTTGGAGTCTGTAACTGATTACCCATTTCATTTTGAGAGTCATCCGTTATCCTGCCTATATGGTGTTTCCTTTACAATAAACACCATCTAATCCCATCGATCATGCTTTATATCCCCAACTTGGCCCCTACTTCTGCATTCCTTATTTTGATCATGGAGGGGACAGTCTGGAACAACCTTTTGCTCACCTCAGCTTCATTTCAACAGCTTGCGTATGCTGAGAACCTTGTTTATACAACGCCCATTTCTTACACCCATACGTTAGCACGGGGGTGCTGCCGTTATCTTATAAAATGCCAACTGTATCTCCCTTGTTGTTTTGTTACATAGTATACGGTGTAAGGTGCCACACATCAGTTGGTATTTATGAATGAGTGTCAAATCAAATAATCTCAACAAAGTGTAAATTAGATTTTAAAAATATTGTAATTAAAGGTAACATAAACATAAAGCATAGTGTTAACATGAAAAGCCAAGTCTTTAAACACACACGCGCGTGCGCGTACTTCAGGTCTTTTGAAGTGGTCGGAACTATGTCATGACTTATTAATATAGGCCTAATATTATTGAGTTTCCGTTGTGTTGTAGCTGAGGCATTGTTTCGGATTCACAACGAATGTGCAGCAGGTGATCTTAGAGAGAATTTAAACACTGTACTAGCTATTATTCATAAACACGACAGTTTGGATACATTTAATAGATTTAAAATAAGCTGAAGCCTATTTTCTGGAATTGTTTTTCTAACGTTAAGTTGCGAATTATGATAAAAATGATTTAAATAAAGAGCCTACTTTACAATGCTATGGTCTAGTAATGGTCTACAGTGTTTTCATGTTTTGAAAATATCCAAAACGTTTTTTTGTAAACACTTGAGATTTATGTAAAGTTTATAATTTTCTTACTGAAATCGGTTTGTGTATGTGGGGGACAAATTGAAAACTGAAGCATGGAGATTTTGTTTAAACATCAAAGTATAATTATTATGTGTGGCAGAAGGGACACACACACACACACACAGTTTAGATTTAATATAATTTTATTGATGTTGCTAGGTCATCTTTGTGAAATCTACTTCTAAAGGAACATGTCTTTATGGTTACAGAGGACTTAAAAATAGATGATTCAACATTATTCTCTTTTATACAAATTTATTGTAAGTAAAAAAGTGATTATATTGGTTTTTGTAGATTAAGGTAAGAAATAATAGAAATGATAATACAACTAATAGAAATAGAAATATTAGAATAACTAGTATACGAGTCAAGAGTATAACTCGTACATTAAGAGAAGAGATTTTATTAACGTGATCATGTACTGCTAACTATAATAAACAACTAAAAAGTTCGTTTTCTATACATTTACATTTTACTGTACCTTTAGAATGTACTATAGTAATTGTGTGTGAGGAAAACCTAATTGCCATTGTATCACATGTTCATGTCACCTGGCATGTTACAAGTGGTGGCTCCAGCATTTATAAATGGATAGGCCAGTCTGACATCCGGGTGGGCCACACTGTAAGAAATTTCTATGTGAATAGAAATATATAAATAACATGATTACAAACTATACTACATATTTATACAAGTAGCATCGACATTGTCAAGCTATATACACATTAAATTATCTACAAATATTTACTCCAGTGTATTATTTTCAAGCACATAATTTTGTGATCCTGTTTTCTTCTACCGCAAGGTGTGGAAGAAAGCAGTAAAAACATCATGGTGCTATAACAACATGTTAAACACTTTAATATTATGGTAGTAAAACACATTAAAAACACACACGTGTACAGTACAATCAGTTTCATTAAAGAAGTTGATGGCTGTTACTGATATACGGCTGACAGATATATCAACAACTACACTTGTTTGGCCAAGTTTTTGGTAAACAGCCTTTCATATGTTATTAGTATAAGCCATAGAATGGTTTATAACACACTATTTGTAGTTTTGTATTACGTTTTTGTAATATTTTGAGACACAGAATTGTCTTCTTAGAGGATCAACTTGATACAGAAAAAATAATAGTCGTTTGTAGCAACTTGTAACTCAGGGTGCATAAGTAAAATTATCCAGCAACATATGAACAGAATGTGTTTATTTTATGTGAATTGTGTATTCAAATATAACAAACACTTTTAACATTATAACAGAATACAATAAATATAACGGTATTTAGAATATGAAAGAATAAAATGTTTAAACGTTTTGTGTGCAGAAAAATTAGAAAATCTCAGAAACTTTACATTAAAAGATAATGTAATGTTAAACCCAAGGCCTCTTGAAATACACGAATAACCAATAACCAATAACCACAGGACTGATGCCTATCATTCCTTTAACAACAAGCAAAATTAAAAATAAACGAATGTACTAAAATGTTTTAAAACAAAACAAAAATACATTAACATTATATAATTTGTTAATGATAATTTATACTTTTCAGTGGTTCGAGAAAAATAGTAAGTTTTCAGTTACCGTACTATTTGCTTTGAGATGCCTGTAAATAAACAGACCCTTTAAGTTGATCAATCTAGAAGCCTTTAATAAACGCTAGAACAGCATAACATTATAAAATATTTAAATAAATTATTATCACAAATTTTAAAACGTAAAATATAACCTCAAACCAAATACAGTATAAAATACATTATCGATATTATAGAACAACTAAAAACCATACAATTAAACAAAGGTACAAAATTACATTCTTCTAACATTACAAACATGCGCACAAACAGTCCCGTTGGCGATGCTATAAATATTGCAACAGATACACTGAAAGCAAGTAATAAAACGACATACATTAGGCATTTAACTAACAGTTTGAAAATTCTTTTAAAACAAAATTATTTTCAATGTGTAGTAAACTATACCACCAAACACACGGTCTTACTAAAGGACCCCCAACCTCCGCTATCATATCCGAAATCTTTTTACAAACACTTGATGAAGAAATAATAAATATAATAAAATTTTATGACCAATTAGGATATTATTTTAGAAACGTCGATGATACTCTATGCATAGGGCCTACATAAAGATGAAGGAATTAATATTTTAATATATTAAATTCAATGAATTACTTACATAACAAACTAAATTTATTATTTACATTAGAAAAATAATCAAATAATAAACTAAATTAGACTTAACCGTATATAAAATTTAAAATAGTTTCAAATACTCAATATAAAGACAAACTTCTCAAACTAATTAATAATCCTAAGTAATTTAACCATCGTCCACAACATAAAATGGAGCTTTTAAATACTTAATATACCATATGTATAGATATGACATTAAATAAAAAACAAAAAGCAAAGAAGTAATATTATAAAACAAATAGCAAATAGATAATGGATACAAAGTACAAACTGTGGATTAATTATAAAATAAAATAAATCTAAACTCACTAACCAAACACTTAATAAAACTACCTGTAAAAATCTGTTTATTAATGACAATATAAAATTGTATCATTAATACGACCTTTACTTTTTCCGGAAATATAACTCGAAAGATAAGGAAATTATATAAATATACAAATTTTTAATATGCTATAAAACAGACAATATTGTTTTTAATAAAATAAAACCTAAAACTAAATCTAACGTTTACAATAAAACTGGAATATAAAAAATAGAACGTAAGGACTGCAATAAATTCTACGTAGGCCAGTCGAAGAAAAAGCTACTCTATAGATTCATTCAACATCGCAATGCGTTTTTAAAACCCAATATTTACAAGTCTAATTTGCAAACAAATTGTTTAATTAATAAACACTACTTTCCAAACACTGAAAACGTTAAATTAATTAAAAACACACAAAAAGGTACCAAACTGAATATCTGGGAAAATTACAATATTTACAATCACAATATTAATAATGCACTAATTAAAGAATTAAGTCAAATAAAAACAAAACAAGATAATCTATTTAAAATTATACACTTACTAAAATAATGAAAATAAAAACATGAAATATTTTAATAAAAAACTTACTACGTAAACAAACATTACAGCTTATTACAATAATCAAAAATGTAAATAGAAATAACATCGATTATTCTTGTCTTGATTGTTCATCATCTTTTTTCACAGCACTACACTTTTATATAATATGAAACTTTCAACTTGTGAACTTACTTGTCTTTTCTTGTCGAACGCGTTTCGGCGTGGTGTTCGCCTTCGTCAAATTTGGGTCTGTCTCAAAGCTGCCGAAGGCGAACGCCACGCCGAAACGCGTTAGACAAGAAAAGACAAGTAAGTTCACAAGTTGAAAGTTTCATATTATATAAAGTTATATAAAATCGATTATTCGTTAACTCATAAAGAAATCTCTGAAGATATAGAATAATTCTTTGAAACGTGCATCAGGAGAAAACATAATAATATAATTTAATCCAATATGCCTGAAGAAGCATTTATTACTTGAAAACATATTTATTATAGTAGACATTTGCAAAACTACATCTATACATACACTAAAGAGAGAGAAAGAGAGAGAGAGAGAGAGAGAGAGAGAGAGAGAGAGAGAGCGCCTACATTTTTACACCTTGATATGTGACAAGTATTTCATCAAATATAAAAAGAGGTACCTCTCCTTGTATAAACCAAAACATAGGTATCGCTGACGAAAACATGAATGAATATAAATTAATTTTGTATAATTTAAGGACTTGGATTTAACACAGTATTAAGATATATTGACATTGATGTTAAGTTTTGTAAGTTCCAGACGTTCTCTGGAACAATCAACCATACTTTTAGAAACAAGGTACGTCGAGATACAAAATTAAAGTTCTACAAAGCTAAAGCAGCCCCTGTACTGTCCTAGGAGTGTGAATTAATGACAACAACCAAAAAATTATACAATAAAATACAGGCCTTGTAAAGAGGAGTTAAAAGGTGTTCTAAACTTTGCTGTATAAAGAAATGAGGTCATAAGAGAAGAATTTTTAACTTGAATGAAAAATTAGAAGATTAAAAACAACGGCAAAAAGAACACTTAGAAAGAATATCAGATTCCAAAGTAGCTAAACAAGTATGTAGATACAAACCTATACTCACAGGTGTTTGTGTAGACCCAGGAAG
This sequence comes from Magicicada septendecula, assembly GCA_034769895.1. NCBI lineage: Eukaryota > Metazoa > Arthropoda > Insecta > Hemiptera > Cicadidae > Magicicada > Magicicada septendecula. The sequence continues at coordinate 391,809,197 of CM068369.1, forward strand.
GCAGCAGACCGTGAAGGCGGTACAGGCAGCACTTTGCCTATGCCGTGTTGTGTAGATGATTAAGAATTGACACAAATTAGAGTAATGGCATTCAATTTATTCATGGACACGGTACAAAGTAATTTTAGCTTAGAATATAGAATTATTAATCAAGATTGTGGGTTCAATTGGATATAATGTAATTCGGAATTGAAGACACGTGGTATACAGTGTTCTTGGTAACCGGAAGATAGATATTTTGAGCACTTGGTTTGCATGTTAGAAGACGTTTTGAAAAACTTTGGTTCCGAAATCATTCCAGTTGACTTATTTTCCAGAGAGACTTCAATATTCATTTTGCTTTAGTGCACCATAACATTACTAGATCATACAGCCTCAATCATACCTAGTGAGAAAGTATTTTCAGTTCCTGTTCAGACATCGATCAAGAAGATCATGATACATCAACGTTAAGTGGTTAAGCTACTGTTCTGAGGGATACAGGAACAAGCAAAATTGTGAGAAATCTTTCGAAATTGTTAACTACCTATCTCATCTATGACAGACTTGAGATAGATAGAGGGCTTCTCAGTAACGTCCCAGAGGAACGAAAGAGACCGGAGAACGCGCACTTGAGATCGTCATACGATGAATCCGATTTCAAGGTTTATCATCCTGAGAAAATTTTATTCTACACTTTTAAACACAGTAAAATGTAATGTTTTTAGTTTGTAAAATAGTTTCATGACTACATTGTAAAGAAGGTCTTTTTATTTAAATATCTAATAAATTTAATTTTATTAAAGGCATTGAAATTTTATATTCAACACGTACTTAATGAGCGAAATTGTACTTATATTCAAAACGGAAGCGTAAAAGAGTTTTTATTATTTCGGGTTTATAAAGAGAACACTTAATTTTTTTTTTAAGTTTGGCATTAACAATACGTGTTTAAATCGTTTGAACTAAAACGTTTGCGAATTCTGTACAGACCCGAACCTATTGTGTTCCGATATATAAAACCTGCTTCGTCTTTAAGCCTGTGTCTATAGCGTAGGCTGTCACGGTGGAGTTTGTGGTATGCCGGCTATTGCGCCGTGTCGATTGTTTTGAGACGTCATTTTCCAGACGTTTCGGCTGCCCACCGTAGGCCTTCTTCAGTAGTGAAAGTTTTGAAATTTTCGACAAAGAGTGGTAGCAAACGTTGTCAGTAATGTGTACGTTTACCATTTATTTTCATATTTATGATCAAGTACATCCGTCACATCGCAATTATTGTTACAGTAAATTAAACCATTTTCTTTAGAACAAAAGTTTTAAAACTGTTCCTGGCGGATACGAAAAAACCATATTTTAGTGTCATAGTGAAGGAGATTCTAACCTTTCAGCCGTGAACTGAAAAGCTCTGTCTGTTTTTTGGACAGTTTCAAATCCCGAACTAGATTATTTAATTCGCCTTGATTTATCAGATGAGGTCCAGAGAAACAATTACTAGGTTCAAAAGTATTATTTAATGTAAAATATTATGTAATAAATTTGAACGTTTAATAAGAACATATTTACGGATGGACAATTGTTGACACATCGAAAACTGCATCACAATGATCTGATTTAAAACATTTTGTGTGAGGATCGTCAAACAAGGCCACGTTACTTATAAAGATATAATCTTGGAATATTGTAACCCTTATTTTACGTTTTTGTATGGAAAATACTGGTATAGGGGGTGTTTTAATTTATCCCGGTTTACTCCAAGCTTGTGATAAACGCTTTGATACGCTTTGATAGAATATTTATCGTACTTTAAAACACACTTTCATACACACCAGCCATAATAACGATTAATGATACTAAAAGCATAACCTCAATGGTAATTATTGATACTAAATAATTATAAACATGCTTTGAAAAAATGAGATGTTTAAGTACAAATTTTTGCGTTCAGTATCGTCGTCGTACGGCGCTACAGTTCGAAATCGGGCCTTTGGCCTCCTTTGTGTTAATCGTCCACCTCATTCCAGTGACTGCAAGGGACTTACTTCATCGCATTCCCAACATCTCTCTTGCATTCACGGCAACAACAACTTCCCATCATTTCCTTGAGCAGCTTATTGATCTTTTGCCTTCTACATTTCGAGTATGGACTCTCTTTGGTATACTTCTATTGTCCATTGTCACAATATGGCCAGCCCTTTGGAATTTCCTCAGTCTTATCATAATATTTCAACTGCTCTTTTTCGAAATGACGTATGTATATTATTTTTAAATTGTAACCACTACCCGCACTTTTATACATGAGGTCTAGTCCTCCTTCAAGCATTCCAGCCCAGTGCTCATTGTGTTAATACATAGCTTTCAGTACATTGCATAGGACAGATCTATGGTACATCATGATATGCGCATTTTATCTTCTTATACAATGTTTTTTATTTAAACATATAAATAAATATAAAATGTATCTTTCTGGGTATGTTGCATCTGACATCATCACTTTCATGAATACAAATCTTCATGAATCACCACGTGCGGTGGTATATGCTTCATGTCACCACGTACGGTGGTAGTAGAACATGAAGCCTACACCACATGTAAGCCTACTACTACATGTAGGAATGTAGGCTCTTCCAACTAATCTTTGTCAGTACCACTGTGTCGAGTTTATTGGAAATTCTGAAATATTACAGTACAGCCTGCTCCAATTTTGTTGGTTTCAGGAATTAAAAATATTTCCACTTAATAATACTATTGAAACTATAGTTCAGACTCCACTGAAAGTTGCAGTACCTCCATTTTAAACCTACATAATAACACTCGTTAGGATGTTTTAAATTGTATTAAACTTTTACTATAGATTGATTGTTTTCATTTCCATGTACATATATGTTCTAAAAGTGTACATTTGTATATATTTTCTAAAATTGTCATGTTTTTATATTTCTCACCCGACAACTCATAGTTGCTGCCACCATCATATTACTATCATCTTCTTTCCCGTTAGCCAATTTAAGCAACATACTTACCTGTTTTTATTCTTCTAGCTATTTTTTCCCTTGTCTTCTAAGAATCTTATCTCTAGAGGTTTGTTCATATAAATATGTTTGAACCGCTGTGTTTAAGGTATTCTTCCTAAGATTCTCGTCACTTTTCTCTAATGATTTTATTTTACCATTTATGATGCACACACTCAATTCCCACCTATTCTGGTACAAACTGGTTTGATTTCACTGAAAGCTATATGTTTTTTTGAAATCTTTCTTATGTACACGTTGTAACTGCTGAAGATGAAAAACAAATTTTGCAGAGATATATTGCTACGTGTTAATATATCGTGGGAAAATGTTTTACATAACACCTGGTAACATTTTTATGTATCTGTGTGTGTGTGTGTGTGTGTGTGTATGCACGTTACGTGATTGTTTGCTGTCCAAATGTCACAGGAAGTTCTGAAACGTGTTCTTGCTGTTTCCATTAATCTGCGCAAACAGTAATATTTATATTTCCGGACATGCAGTTGACGTAATGTGTGTTTATTAGATTTCATAAATTTTAAAATATCAGGCAGTTTTCAAATAGGTACATATTTATTTTCTTTTTATCTTCATTGGTTTCCTTATATTGCACGTAACACATATTATATTTGGGGTTCCCCAACCGACATAACTTGATATTCTGGTTGTCAAAGCTAACACATCTTTGTATTTAAAAATGATTAGACCACATTCAATGTTCAGAAAACTCTAGGTTACCACTGTAATTAGAATGGATCTGTAATTTTGTGTTTCAGATGCCTCCAAAAAGTATAATTATGTAAAAATTAGGACATGGGCAACTACTAATGTGGCTTTAAGTACATGAGACTGGTATGGTTTAACTGATTTCTAAAGTAAATAATAAACTGAGATGTAAAAATACAAAAAATTAGAAGGGTTGATTTTGAAAGAAAAAACTGTGGACTCGACAAAAACAGTAATTTCAGAAATTTTAAAAGACCTTCCACCTGAAGATACACTAAAAATGCTGAAACTAATCTGTTGTTCCTGAAGATGGAGATAAAAGATGATGTATTTTCTGTAAAAGGCTCATTCATATTGTGTTATGTAATTAGGCCAACAATATATTTAAAGGTACAGACAACGTTGTTTACATTTCTGATTTCGGCGGTATTGTGATTTACAAACTTACAAGGATGTTTTATATTACATTTTGTACAAATATTTACTATAAGCTCTCTAAATAAAATCAGTACGAACCTTGATGCTCCTTTCAATTTCACTTTTACTTTCATTTTGTTTAATCAAAAGGTGTAAGTCAGTTTGGGAACTTTATTTCAAACTGTACCAGTTTAATTCAGTTTTACAAAAATCCAAGTTTTAAAAAGTCTAATAATCTAATAAGATGTTTAATTACTACATAATTATTAGAATTATATAAATAATTACTAGTTGATTACTAGACAATTTCTGATAATTACTAGAGTAAATTTTAGCACATATTTATATAAAGGCAATTTTTTATCTCGACATCACCTTTGAGTAATAGCCCATAAACAAAGTCGTATATCTGTCCTGGTGTATCCCTATATTAATTTTATTTATCTAAACTTTAGTTATATTACAATTTCTGTGGAAGTGCTTTAAAAAATGTATGCGTACGTATCTCTTTGTAACTACGTTAATATTTTAAGAGCATACCATAACCCGATTAATGCAGTCAGGACATTTGTATCTGGAAATGTACAATGTACTTCAGATTCCGTTGTGTCCAGTACAAATGTAATGCTTTTATGAAATATTGAGTTAAATATAGTATATTTTATGTAAAGGCAAAACGAAGAACAAGAAACATTTAGAATTAAGATGAAAACCATGTAAGTTGTTTGAGCATATAACGGAAAGTATTGAAAGTACCGTTACAGTTGGCAATAAATGAGATATAAGAGCATGAGACGTCCTAAAGCGGCAGCGTACGTACATTTTGCATCACAAATAAAGAAATATTTCAAGTAACAGAGAAAATAAAAAGGGATAGAGACACAATACGTAAACAGGAGGTAAGCAGATACTTCAGTTATTTGATAGGAAAAAAAGATCGAATTTGTATCATATTTAATTTCTTTTCTTTTATATAGCCCTGTACATGATTTTTAAAATAACTTTTCAATTTATTTTTTTTTCACTCAAGGCTTTATTGCTTTTTTTATTGTTAAAATTTTAAAAACAAGTTTTTCTTACCGTTAGACACAATTCTTGTAGAAATACTGTTATTAATAAAACTGTATTTGCCTACATGGAATTGCCCGGATGTCTATTCACTTTTTTACATTTCAAGGCTTAATTATACGTTGTAATTAGTTTTCTTTGAAAAGAATAATAACATTTTATTTTTTTCATAAACAGAATTATCACTGTTGCACACCACTATACAAAAATTATTCCGATTAACGCTTTCAAGCTTCTCAGCTCATCATGAGTTCGGAATTAACTAGCAGACGTAAGACCAAACCCTTCACAACCCCACATCCGATCTGACGATGAGCTGAGAAGCTTGAAAGCGTTAATCGGAAAATTTTTCTGTAGTGGTGTGCAACAGTGATAACTCTGTTTGTGATTTTAACCACTAACACAACTTTCTTCATTAAACTTTTTATATTTTATGTTGTATTACACGTAATATTCCTTGTGTACAAAGTTATTACATAGATGAGGGATTTTATTTTACAGAAAGAGTTGCGTAAACTAGTGAATGTCAGTTACGTAGAGAACGAAGCGTCACGGTTTCAGAGATAAGCGGCTTCCTTCGTGACACATCGTATTACCTAATCAATGACGTTTACATCCGGCGTCACCGTGTTTCCACTTATATTATTAACTACTACAAGCAGGACCTATGAAAATTATATATAGATTATTTAAATATCTATAATTATGTATCTTTTAATTCCTATTTAAGTATATTTTAAATCAATTTTATAAACATAAATTATAAATATAAATATAAATATAAATATTTTTATTTTATAAATTAATTTTTTTGCACACTGAAAAATATTTTTCTGATAAACGTTCATATTCAACTTATAAAACTATATAGGTCACAGTGGCAAGTCATTAATCCGAACTAACTGGAATCACGAACGAATTCAATCATTGATTTGATCTAGTTACTACAACTTAATTATAAAAATAAGAGTCAATATTTTAAACCAAAAATTGTGTTCAGAGTACACATGGACAACAACTTATAACATGTGTCAAGAAAGACAAATTTACATATATTTACATCTTGCTATTCCGTCTACGTGGGAACTGTGTGGCATAGTTTAATAATTTGTATAGCTTAAATAGTTAAACTTTTATTATTTATTCTATTGTTATTTTTTAGTAAAACTGTATGTTTATTGGGAATAGGACTACAGCGAATTAGAATTCTTCAGTTCTTAATCCAGCGATATTCGTCCAGTGACAATCCCAAGTGGGACTGTGGGCGTTGAAGTCTCCAAACATGGAGATGATAGCTGATTGACCGGATTCTGCAGATCTTCTGCACGCCATGTAGAATCTAGTAAATTAGCGCAGTAGATCGTCATCTTTAGTGGCTGTAACAAACTTATAACTACTGCTTGTCAGTGGCGTACCTAGACTATTTAGTACCTGGTGCGGAACTATTTGTCACCTCCACATAATGATACCTACCTCCAAATGGCCAAACATTATCATTTAAATGGTACTCAAATTTGAGTAAACTAATAACCAAATATAATCTCTTCGTTTTCAGCATACGTTTAGTTTTTATTTTAACAATGCAAGTGCAATATTTAACAATAAAGTAACTACACAAACAAAATATTTACTATAGTCGTGGTAGCCTATGCATATTTTCTTACATATTAAACTTTACTAGCACAAGCCATTACAGATACTGAAACTACGCTCCAAACTACGCTAAAATTGTATTTTTCGGCTCCCATTGCTTAACTCTACCCGCCTTCTTCCGTAACCATGGATTTCAAAAATTAGAAGTATTTCCACATTCTATGAGTGATATTGAGTTCAAATTTTTGTGGTTGAACAGTACAATATAACAATTAAAATGTGCTAGAATTAATCTCTTCTAATAAAAAATTAATTTTGTAAAAATATTTTAAATAAAAATTGTTTCAAAAAAACTTATGAAAAGTAATTATTTTTTTACATTGACATTTTTTTGTAAATTGCTTCAAACTATATATATTAAGGTAGGGCAGAAATTGCAAATAACACAATGATGTACTGCTTTAATAGACCATTAATTAATTGTACCTAACTAAACCCCTGTTCGCCCATTTAATATGCATTGGACAAAATAAATGCGAATCTACCCTGAATATCTTCAGTAATTTGAGATTTGGTTAATGCATAATTCATTGTAAATACATACATCACATCTGTGTTTCTCTATGACTTTAGAAACCTTACGTTTTTCGGTTTCGTACTTTAATTTCAGCAAACTTAATAATTATATCATCAAAATTAATTTTAATTTTATCTGATGTTTTTTGTTTGATTGAAATAATAGCCAAATTTGAAAGCCTCGACTGGCTCATAGTAGAACGGAGATAACTTTTAGCGATACGCAAATTATCAATTAGAGTCTAAGTGCTAAAGGCAAGTTTGGAACAGAGTCAGAAAATTCCATTTCATTTTAATTATGAATTCAAAAATTTTCAACGATGACTACTTCTTGCAATCTTCTTGGTCGACTTCAACCCCTCACAAATGCCTTCTCAGTCGTTCGATTTCAACGATGTCTTCTTTGGAAAACGTTTCAATAAGATTTGGTGACAGAACTTGCAGATCTTTGTTTGAAGCACCGTCTAAGTTATTTTGTTCTAGAACAAAGAACAATTTTTACACTTTTTTCATTGATTTAGTCTTATTATTAAGTTTCGAATGGAATCGATCCCCACATTCAAACATAGCTCTTTTCAATACTTGTTTTATTGTAAGACTAACTCTCTACACTTTCTCTTATTTCTACTGAATTCATTGGGGGAGAGTGTGCACCCTTAATACCCCTAGGCGAACGCCGTTGTTTTGCTTCAGATAAACGTTTTTTAGAAAATGTTTAATGTTTTAAATAATAAAAAAGAAACAGTAAGAAACAATTTTTCATTTTAAAAAGCTAAGTAAAACTTGCTGTTAATGCATAATTATTAATGGTAAAAGGTATGTAACACTTTCACCAAAATAGCCACTGTTTTAGAAATTGTGTATTTCTAAAGCTATTAAATTTAACTCCCTTCAATTGCTTTAGTGGCATGGCCCTAACATCTTCTTCTGCTTTAAATTTCATGTCGATTGATTTAGTATGTAGGGCGAGTTTATGTCGGTCAACTGAAGGGGTGGCAACTAACTGGCAAGTCATTGTCACACATCTGTCACATCACAAAGAAAATAATCATCTCTTATCGTTGCATTGGTTCACAATGTAATTCAATGTAGGTGCTATTATTTTCGGTTACTTTGTCAAGGTATAGGTTTCTACGTAATACATATAATATTTGTAAATATCTAGTACTCTAAGAAAATTTAAAAGAAAAAAATCAATATTTTTTCTAAATTGAGAAAAAAAATTCATATTTGAAAATGGCACCTGGTGCGGATCGCACCCACCACGCCGCCTTGGTACGCCACTGGTGCTTGTAGAGAAGTAGCAAGCAGGATACGTCTGACATGGCGCATGTGTGTTGCTAAGAAATATACAAGTGGTTTCCCTAGCTCTGATGTTTGGTATAACATCACAGTGGAAGGACTCCTATTCCAACACATTAAAGAGTTTTTTTTGTTGCATCAAATGTGTTTCGTGTAAGCACACGCATATCGGTGTATGTCTGGCCTGTAGCATCTTTAGTTCGCAATAACGCGAAGCGCAAACGTTTACATTCCTCTGAAGGATGCTCTCCATGCTGGAAATCGAAGAATCAGTTGCTACGGACCATGCTTACTTCCGTGGCTTCCCTTTTGGCCAGCCTTTCTTCTTTAACTTCTTGTCCACACCTTAGTGTTTACGTGAAGTCCTCCCTTTTGTACTTGGGAGGACTGGGCGATTGACGGAGGTATCCTCTGGCTGTCTCGCCGCAACTGGTGGTGGCTAAAGTTGCAGCCTTGAGATTTTTGCCCGCCCTTCTAAGTCGTAAAGTGTAGATCTTCCAGGATAGCCGTCTTGACTATTTATACTCACTGTTTCCACAGCAGCACTGACTTTATAAACTAAGTGATAATACCTAATCCTGTATAAAAGAAAATAGAAAACAAGAATAGTAATGGTTATTTTGATATAAATATGACGACATTATAACATTTTTAAGCTTGTGGGTTATTATACTATTTATCAGGATACTATTTATTATGTTTTGAGGGATTGGAAACTAAGACTTTTAGCCATACGAAGTTGACCAAGAGTGTTGTTTAACTAAATATTCGGTTATCATCTATATTCTAGTTACTGGAAAATCGAAAAGTAGAAATAATTACTACATACGTTCATAGTAGTTTATCTATGAACGGAGTTTCAGTTCAGTTTTGTGGCACAATTACTTGCTTCTAATGGCGACATTCATCCGGCAATTTGGCTTGCAAAGCATCCAGATATGCACGGCATATGAAACATGCGCTTGGAGCATTCTGGATGTTGCCCCAGGCTATGCTGCGCAGCGATGATGGAAGGTCGAGTGAACTTACCACAGGAAGTTGTATATTCTTGCCAGTCTATTGTTTGCAATCAATGCGTGCTCGGTAGTTCTGAATTTTTAGCCATATTTCTCAGCAACAGTAATTGACGTCGAAATTGTAATGACACCATTCCTGCTTTACAATATAACCAATATAACCTTTCCCAATATATACAGGGGAATGATCCTATGCCATAACTCACCCCAGCACTGTGAATAGGACCTCCTGGCTGAGAGTACTCGACACTCCCATAATCTATTTTGGATAGTATTAGCGCAGCATACAAGAACAATACAAATTTCTCTATCCGCTCCCCAGGTCGTGTGGGAAATTCACCTGATGGCTTTTAGCGAGGCCTGTAACCCCACCTCGCACCAGTTTATATACATGCGCAGTCCACGTTAAATATCTAACGAACTTTAAACCTGAAAATTTGATTTCATACTTATAGTGCAGCCCAACATCTTTAATGGTTAGCATCGGGTCTGGTTGCATTCCTCGGTTTCGACAAAAGTGGACACAGGTTGTATATGTTGCCGAAAATTAAAAGTCTATGCTGTTAGCATTTTCGGTAAACGTGTCTATTGCGCCTTGCATGTTATGTTTAATCATTGTTTTTGTTTCAGCCGAGTACAACAGCGGCAGATCGTTAGCACAATCACTCCCCAACTGACGTCTCTGTACCCTCAAAAATCCCATTAATGGCTATAGCAAAATGCGTGCCGCTCAACTGATATCCTTGCGGTACTCCATTTTTTATCTTGTGTAGAGCCAAAAGTGACTACCCGACCCGAACACGGGAAATCCTGCCTTTGAGAAAATTGGAGATACGTTTCGGTAGGTTACTTCTGAGCCACACATTAAAATGGTGCTTGCGGCAGCTAGTTTCGCGTAGTCAGGTTGTATAGTAATTGCATCGACTCGTGGCCTGTCCGCAGTGTTTCTCGCCGCAGCGTCAGCTTCTTCGTTAGGCCTACCTTTAATAATTACATGACCCGTAGGTCTTCCCATGCGATGACGCCTTGTGGGGCGAGACCTGTCGCAGTTTCCTACTCTCTGCAGTTCAGGAGGTCCCTGCACACTACCACCTGCTCTGTGATATTGAGGGCGGTATGAGGAACAACTTCTACCTCTATGTCCCCCTGTCTTCTGCTGTTTCAGTAATCTCGAACCCTGTTTATCGTTTGACTAGTAGTCCACCTGCAGCTTTTCTGGTGTCCTGTACCTATTCCGGAACAACCGATGAAAGCTTTTTCAATCGGAATAATACTCACTTTTTACTGCGAAGTCAACTTTCTCTCGTTTCACCAACAGATACTTCGGCACCGCCGGCACAGTGGCAGACAATGTCACAAATCTTTCGGCATCAACCGAGGATAATTATCTCCTTTGCATCACTCTCCGAGGGGGGGCCTTTTCTGGACAAGGGTTTTTAAGGTACCCCTCAACCGGAGAATTATCTTGAGAACTTTGAATGTTGCTCCCACAAATACCGGGGAAGTGGTAGAGCTCTCGAGTATCACGGCTAGGAGTAAATACAACAGGGTGCGTCCTGGTTCCCTGAGGCCATCGTTTGCGACTCAATAACGTAGACTCCTCCACCCATTGGCACGATCGGTTCCACGGAGGGTTATGGTGTGTTTTTTTCTACCGGTACAAATAACCTTGTCAAACTCACCTACCAGTGCCCTCTTAGCCAGTTGAAAAGTAAAAGCTTTTGCCCACCCCTCACGAGGCCAAGGTATTGCCGGCCGGGCGTGTAGGGTTGAATTTTTGGGGGGCAATATCCTATTATTATGTCATCATTACATATCTCAACTACTACTACTACTACTACTACTACTACTACTAGCTATTATTATTATTAAGTCATTATGTTAACTATTTTTGTAAAATATTCTAAACACTGTAAGACAGAATTTTGAAAATATCGGTATGGAGAACCATACAGGACTTCCATATTCTAAGATTTATATTTAAAATCATTTTCGAAATGAAATATTACCATAGAAACTACTTCTTTCTACTTACTGCTTCAGCCTTAACCACAGTACTGTGGTCACTAACGTATACCACCTCACGTTATCGCACTCGATTTTCACTGATGATGGAAGTCGATGGCATTGCCGAAATGTCTGGTTTTGTAGAAAACATTGGACTACGGCCAAATATCCCGGGAAGGAATTTTAACAAAACTACTTCTTTGTTGCCGATAACGTTGTACACATATATATCAGTGGCGAAGTTACATGGAGGCAATTGAGGCAATGCCTACCCTAAAAAATTCTGTAGAATAAAAATTATAAATACGTATGAACTACCTAACGTAAAGATTATACATTGTTACTGCGACTGCCAAATTTATTAAACCGAAACGTGCTTTATTGAGCGACCGCTAGATGGTGACAGGTGAGATTCGGCATAGCTCGTTTAAAGCGAATGAGGCAACCTGAACTTGCCTCAGCGTTTTTTGTATACATCGTATGTAAGCAATGTAGTGGTGTGATAGGGAAGTGTAGGGAGGGGGGATTGTCCCGCGCTGTACACATAGAGCGTTGAGGCATGCCTCACTTCTGTGGTCCAAACAGTTAAGTTAAAGCGCCTGTGTTGTTTCTAAGTGTTTATTTTATGCGGTTATTAAAAGTGTCACTGTTATTCCGCTGAACTAACAGATGATCAAGATTGTTATTTGAATTATTTGTAACATTAAACATACATATAGAAACTAATCAAGTTTAAAAATTTGAAGTTCAATCAGTCGTATTATTGTGTATGACTAATACAAGGATTGTTCAATAGACACACGTATGGAGCTGTAAAGCATTTTTTATTCAACGATTTTAAAATAAGTCTCCAATAACATTAAGACATGAGTTCCACTGTTGCGCTAACCTGTAGATTTCCTGCTAGTAAAATTCTTACGGCTGTTTGTGGAACCATTCGGCTACAGCAAACTCTACCTCAGCGTCCGATTTGACCCACCGTCCTTTTAGTGATTCCTTAAACAAAATTTAAGATAAGATTTTTGCCTACCCATTCATTAACTACTAGCTTCGCCAGTAAGCAAACTGATGTCCATTTTTTCGGCTTGCACGCGTTATGTTTGTGTGGGTTTCGGCACTTTCCATTTAAAAAGCGTGCAAACGTAAGAAAATAAACATGAGTGAGGCCAGAAATAACGTGAATTGTGTGTGTGTTTGTGTCTTACCTGCCTTTTTATTGCCGTATTAAATGAAAAATATTATATTACATTAAAATGAAAAAATTTTAATTTTATTGCCTGGCAACAAAATTATTTTATTTTTAACAATTACCATTGTTTCAAAAAGTTTAAATAAATTTTCAAGTACTTTACTCTTGTTAAAACGTAAAAGGTTGCAGGTAAACTACCCCTTCCCCTTAACCGATCTTCACCAAAATCGAAAGTCCTTGAGACCTCTATAATTCAGGGAAGTATGCAAAACATTATTTGATTCTGTTTGAATTTGCGGCTGTTATCGTTTGCCATAGAAAATACCCTTGTTAAAAAAACGTTGCAGGTAAACTACCCCTTTCCCTCAACCAATCTTCACCAAAAACAATAGGTCGTGAGAACTCTACAATTTAGGGCTGTATGCAAATAATCGTTTGATTCTGTTTGAATTTGCGGCTGTTATCGTTTGCCATAAGAAATACCCTTGTTAAAACATAAAAGGTTACAGGTAAACTACCCCTTTCCCTTAACCGATCTTCACCAAAAACAATAGGTCTTGAAAACACTACAATTCAGGGCTGTATACAAAACATTATTTAATTTTGTTTGAATTTGCGGCTGTTATCGTTTGCCAAAAAAAACATTTCCCTTGATAAAAAAAAACCGTTGCTGGTAAACTACCCCTTCCCCTCAACCGATCTTCACCAAAAACAATAGGTCGTGAGTACTCTACAAATCAGCGCTGTATGCAAAAAATTGTTTGATTCTGTTTGAATTTGCGGCAGTTATCGTTTGCCATAGGAAAAAAATCTACAGACAGACAGACACACAGACAGACACACACACACAGACACTTTTCGGAAAACGACTTTTTTTCATGTTTTGAGTGTAGTACAATCAGAATCTGCAATAATCTCGAACACGATTTTTTTTTGCCATCACCATACTTCCATTCCTTAAGGAATATGGAAGTAAAACGATATTCTGTCCAAACGGCTGTAAATATATAAGCTAAGTAAACGTGTCCCCGAATTACATGTAATTTCTATACAAACTTAACTGTTTCTAATGCAGCATCGTAACCACATAAAACATGATCTTTATAAACAACGTTAAGGCTATTGCTTACTATAAATCTCCGCTACACAATAGCATCTCTTGGGTCTCGTACCATCGTTGGTACCACTGTGCGCAATACAACATTGCCTGGTTTTACAATTACATTATAAAAGCATGCAAACACAATATACAGTTAGACTGACTTCTCTGTATACCTTATGATCAAGCTTTACACAGTCACAAATTTAACTGCCCTTGATGATAAATACAGGATTATATTATTTGCAAATGAGAGTCTACTGTGTTTAAATTTATTCTATTTTTCCAACATCTACACTCTTATTATTACTTTGTTTAAAAACTCAAACACGAAATATTAACAGTAACAGACAAGACATAATATGTCATTCAAATTATATTTATAACATTAGGCTAGATTTTCACGTAGAGAAAGAGTTATTCTGAGCATCCGGAGCGGCTTGGCTCGACGACGTTCGTTTGAGGAAGTACACTGTTCCACTGGTAATTGGAAGGGGGTGAAGAAAATAGTTCTAAATCTTTATTGTTGTCAAACAACGCAGTCTTTCTAGAACAGCAGCGCAGTAACCACTTAAAGGTCGTTGCAAATACATGAAGTGATATACCAGAAACGATATCCAAAGGTTTAATTTTTTTGAGCAATTTTCATAAACATTTTAGCGTAGGCTATAACTAACTGCTATAGCAAAATTGAAAGTTAAAGGCATGGGAATGCGCGAAACGCTCACGCTCAGAGAAGAATGGCTTTGTGGGGGGAGTCACTCTGAAATGTAAGCATTGTTATCACCGTCAGTGCAGCCAGCGTATGAGTATATTTTCAATAGTAACCAAAACTCGCGTACTGTTGAGGTTTGTTTGTAAAATGTGTCAGCACGGATCCCTCCCCCCTCTCACTCTCTCTCTCTCTCTCTCTCTCTCTCTCTTTTAGTTTAATCCTGAACAATAAAAATCTGTTTGAAGCAGAAGGAAAAATCATGATATTTTAATACAGTATTTTAAGATAATTTTAAGAACATCGTTTAACTACAGAAATGTGACAACCTGTAAAAATAACAGATGAATGAAAGATGAGATCGTTTATGTTTTACCAGCTGGAAAAAACAGCCTTTTATTGTAAATAAAGCTAACAGTTTAACGTACAGCATACAACATTCAATATTTTTACAATTGTGATCATTTAAATATTCTATTTCTGCGTGATGTAAAACAGTACAGCGTATAACGTGGCTGTCAAAGTCATCCATACTTGTCTTTTCACAAACCTGAGGTTTGGTAATTTTTGGACTTTTAAATTGTTCTCCTTATAATTTCTTTCCCTCCTTTGCGATACGCGATAACGTACAATTTGATATTACTTTTGCCGCAGTAATTCGTTCGAAAACACTTTTAATTAATTGATAGTTTTATTCCTTCAGCCGCTTCTTTTTCGATATGCTGTAAAACTTTAAAAGTTATTTCTCATGCTTGAATAACCTTACTCTCTTTGTTAGTTGAGCTGGAAAATAGCGGAATTGGGCGATGCCACAAATATTTATTAAAATACGCAATTATAGAATAAAACTGCCAATAGAAATTATATTATAAAATTAAATAACGATTAAAATGAATAACTGTAAGCAACGATATGATTTATAATTAATTGAGATAACAAACAAACAAACAAGTCTGATATAGCTCGTAACGCAGTAATTAAAACGATATTAAAACGTGACGCATATGTTGGTAAACACTTCACTTTATTACACTGCATAACAACTGATTCTCCCGCATTTCACAATTTTTTGAAATGGACACGTCCATTAATTTTTGCACTACTGCCTTTAACTTTCAAGTATATAGTTAAATGTCGATTATGTGTGTGTGTTTGTGTGTGTATGTGTGTGTGGGAGGTAAAGGTTGGCCAAATGTTATTTGTGGAGCGTTGCTTTATATGGTGCAGAGACATGGATACTGAGGAGGGAGGATGAGAAAAGATTAGAAGCATTTGAGATGTGGGTTTGGCAAGCAATGAAAAAAGTTAGGTGGGTTGATAAAGTAAGGAATGATGAAGTTTTAAGAAGAATAGGGGAAGAGAGAAGAATCCTGAAGGTAATAGAACATAGGAAAAGGAATTGGTTAGGTCATTGTTTAAGAAGAGACTGGTTGCTTACAACTGCCATAGAGGGAGTCATAGAAGGAGAAAAAAGAAGAGGCTGTAGAAGAATGAAGTTAATAGATAGCATTAAAATCAGAGGGTGTTACGAAGAAACGAAAAGACTGGCATGCGATAGGACAGCTTGGAGAGCTTTTACCATTTAAAGACCTGCCTTAGGGCACAACACCAAATAATAGTAATAAATATATATAGTATAAATAATATTATTTTTACTTGTGGTAATTTTATCACTTGCGATTTTTACTGAATTAAAAATTTTAAAACTTTTTGCAACTTCAAGTAACGCATTGAGCCGCATAATATGCTACTAGACAAAAAACAGTGTATTTTATCTTCCAATTAGCTAATAATCAGACATGTTGTACATAAGATCATTGAACAATGCATTTTAATTATTCACATAGTCTTATTTATACGTGAAATCAAAGCAGGCATTTTCCCGTAACAACAGCAAATTTCAAAACAGGTTTCTTATATTTTGCTATTATGTGCGTATTGTATATTAAAAATTTGTATTGGCCTATGACTGTACACTTCTCTCTGTCTTATGTATACTCCGTTTTCTCTTCTGAAAGCTATAGCAACATTCCTAGTTTATTCGTTTTCGGAATGACTAGATTATTTATTCAGAACATGAGCGTTCCTTATTTTCGATATAGGCAACCTAAGAAAGTTTTGGGGTGTAGAATTCCCTCTACGTATACAGTTACCTTATCCTAGTGCTCTTAAAATACCCAGAAATTTGTGCGTGCGCACACACACAAACACACACACCGGCAAAAGTTATAACAATTGCATGTGTCAGACTTGAAGGTTCTAGAGGCATGTGAACAGATCGAAATAGTTTACTGTCTGGAGGATGTATACGTGACAGTTTCTTGTAAATTTTCCATAAGGTGAGATACAATTCATTATATGATGTCTTCAGTAAATCCTGATATAATGTATAAGAACCTTTTAATTTCTCAATTCAAGTTTTTTTACTTCCATATTCCTTAAGGAATGGAAGTATGGTGATGGCAAAAAAAATCGAGATTATTGCAGATTCTGATTCTACTACACTCAAAACATGAAAAAAAGTCGTTTTCCGAAAAGTGTCTGTGTGTGTGTCTGTCTGTCTGTGTGTCTATCTGTAGATTTTTTTTCTATGGCAAACGATAACTGCCGCAAATTCAAACAGAATCAAATAATTTTTTGCATACAGCCCCGATTTGTAGAGTACTCACGACCTATTGTTTTTGGTGAAGATCGGTTGAGGGAAAGGGGTAGTTTACCTGCAACGGTTTTTTTATCAAGGGAATTTTTTTTTTTTTGGCAAACGATAACAGCCGCAAATTCAAACAGAATCAAATAATATTTTGCATACGTCCCTGAATTGTAGGGGTCTCAAGGACTTTCGATTTTGGTGAAGATCGGTTAAGGGGAAGGGGTAGTTTACCTGCAATTTTTTACGTTTTAACAAGAGTAAAGTACTTAAAAATTTATTTAAACTTTTTGAAACAATGGTAATTGTCAAAAATAAAATAATTTTGTTGCCAGGCAATAAAATTATAATTTTTTCATTTATGTATTTTTTCTCAGTTATGTACAGTTTACGTTTCCATTTTATTATTATGACTACCGCAATGAAAAGGCAGGGAAGACACACACACACACACACACACACACACACACACACACACACACACACACACACACACAATTCGCGTTATCTCTGGCCTCATTCATGTTTATTTTCTTACATTTGCACGGTTTTTAAATGGAAAGTGCCGAACCCATACCAACATAACAAATGCAAGCCGAAAAGTGTCCAGCACCACAGTACTGTGGTTAAGGCTGAAGCAGTAAGTAGAAAGAAGTAGTTTCTATGGTAATATTTCATTTCGAAAATGATTTTAAATATAAATCTTAGAATATGGAAGTCATGTATGGTTCTCCATACCGATATTTTATTAATCGAGCATAGAATGTTGCGACGCCAAATTCTATGCAATGTACAAGAGTCTCATAGAATAAGTAGTCGGTTATCAAATATTGGAATGCTTCGGATTTATTAAAGATATTTTTTTTTAATTGCAATCATAATTTACTATTGTTTCTGATAACAAAATAAAAATATCGGTATTGAGAACCATACATGACTTCCATATTCTAAGATTTATATTTTAAATCATTTTCAGCCAAACAGCCAGGCTGTGTCTTACCTGCCTTTTTATTGCTGTATTAAATGAAAAATATTATATTACATTAAAATGAAAAAATTATAATTTTATTGCCTGGCAAAAAAATTATTTTATTTTTAACAATTACCATTGTTTCAAAAAGTTTAAATAAATTTTCAAGTACTTTACTCTTGTTAAAACATAAAAGGTTGCAGGTAAACTACCGCTTCCCCTTAACCGATCTTCACCAAAATCGAAAGTCATTGAGACCTCTACAACACAGAGAGGTATGCAAATAATCTTTTGATTCGGTTTGAATTTGCTGCTGTTATCGTTTGCCAAAGAAATACCCTTGTTAAAACATAAAACGTTACTGGTAAACTACCCCTTTCCCTCAACCAATCTTCACCAAAAACAGTAGGTCGCGAGTACTCTGCAAATCAGGGCTGTATGCAAAAAATTATTTGATTCTGTTTGAATTTGCGGCAGTTATCGTTTGCCATAGAAAAAAAATCTACTGACAGACACACAGACAAACAGACAGACACACACACACACACACACTTTTCGGAAAACGACTTTTTTTCATGTTTTGAGTGTAGTAGAATCAGAATCTGCAATAATCTCGAACACGATTTTTTTTGCCATCACCATACTTCCATTCCTTAAGGAATATGGAAGTAATTAACTGTCTCTGTTATCTTTTTTTTACAACTTTAAAAATAAATTTTGCTTAGTCAGTATCTCAAGCGTTTATAAGCTAACGTATTCTCCTACTCTTCAGCTTGAGATCAGATAACGTTTTTCTTGCAAATTTCTGTCTATGGACAGAACCTAGCATGAAAAATCTAGTTTAATTTTATTACTTTTCTTCAGGCTCATAAAACTTTATCTATAAAAAAACTCACATATTTAGTTCTTTAATTTATGAACAAATATTACCACTCGATAGGTCTTTTATTTATGATATTCTGGTGTAAGTCTTATGTCAGAAATTGTATTTTTTCAAAAGTTATTTAATTTATTCTGTTTTTTATTATTATTTTCTAACATGGTTATACATACCCGCAACACTCGCACTCGCCATATGCCTACGCATATGTTCACACTACTTCACAACACTGATTTTTATTTTACTGTCAAAATTAACTTAAATTAACAAATTTGGCATGTATTTTATTGTCTATTATACAATGTCTGAACATGCAGCCTTTACTTGAACAAACTTTCATTGCAACATGCTATCATACGCTGAGAGTTAAATTACTAGGGCTACTTTTTGAATAACTGTCACAAGCCTTAAAGGCGAGCTCCCATATTATCACAATAGTTTTTAGTTTGAATATCTGTTAAGAAAGAATATAATTTTGGTAATCATTTACTTATTACAGTAAATTGCTTACTGACGCCTGTTCCTACTATATACTCCTTGCAACTAGCTCTAATTTAGAAAAAATGTCACTGACAGAGCCGCATGTGTGCTGGCAATCCTATTGTATCCTCGTGTTAGTACTAACAGAGAAATTCGATTCTTTGTTCTTTCTAACATCAGACAGATAGTAAATCAAAATACTTACTAATCCGTATGAGGAGTACTAACTCAAGTGTCAAGCATTTTTACCTTTCATCAGATAAATTGCATTTCCTCTTTGACGTGCGTTCCAGAATCAATTTACAGGTACTCTAAACTACTAGTGGGTTCAGTTTTTATTACTTGTTTTTTCTTTATATCTTCAGCTTCCGTTATTTTACACTATTATTGAGGTTGCTTACAAACAAGTGTAGATTTTATTGTATAGATTAAACAAATTGTGTAATTAAGTACAATTGAATAAGTAAGGTATTGATTACACTTGTCCTTCAACATAATTATTTTTAATGTTCAAGCGTTTTCACTGTCGGAGTCGGCAGATGTAAAACATTCAGAGATTTTAGGCCATAGTCGGTTAGTCTTCAAATCCTCTGCGAAACGCTTCAGCTAAGCCCATGGTAACTTCTTCCAGTGGCGTAATCGAGTAGAAGAGTCAGTCAGTACAGAGCTCGCATCTGGGAGAAAACAAGCGGGGCGTCACTTCAGCTCTGTACTGACATCACTGCTTCCTACACTTTGTTTGTTTACGCCGCAAAAGATGGTTACCATGAGCGTACCTGAAACGTTCGGCAGATGATTTGAGGACCAACCATGGTCTATCAGACCAAAATGGTATCAATTTATCGTTGTTTTTATTTTATGAGGTATCAGCTTGAACATCTGTCTTCTACATTTATAGCCAATGAGTAATTCTGTGCAACATTTTACATTAAACGTCCTGTAAACATGTTTTACGTTAGATTATATTAGGTACAAGGTTTCTGGCTAATAGGTTGAGATAGATAAAAATATTCTTTTTTAGGACGAGTTTAGTGTGTTACCATTCTCAAAGTAGTAATTACGGAATTTAATCTGCATTCAAAATTAGTATTTATAGCCTATTTTTGAGATCTACAATATACATTTGTCAAAATGTAATAAGTTTATGAAATGCATAAAATATCTATATTCGTAATTTATGAAAATTTAATAATTCTTTGCTAGATTAATCTAACCTTTCGCAGGACATCACATTATTTCAATCAGATTGATATTTGAAATATAATTTAATCAACTAGGTACAGATAAAATTGTTATGCAAACGACAAAAAATTTACTATTTGATCATTGTAAATTTCGTTGTTTACGTTAGCAAAAATTACAGTTTGAGTTTGCAATTAAGTCACACAATGCATTCAAGATTATATATTCACTTTGATTTTGTTAACGGCTATTTGAACTAGATGCATCGGGGTCAATACGTTATATACTGATGTATTACTAGTAGGCCTATATTACTTTGTCCGAGTGGAACTTGTTAGGTTAACCTGGCTTCAGCGCTCCATACAGATGGCTACAGTATACAATTCATTGTTTGCTGGTTTCCACCCAGCATTCTAAAACTATGTGACTAGCAACAATATGCAGTGTCTCATGGCATAAACGTATGCCATGAGACAATACATGGGAGTATGGCTGGTCTGCAACCCAAGAACTACATTTGATTGTGACGATTATTATGGGTAGTAATAATAGTAAAGGATAGTTATGCCTATTTGTTTATACGTATTAAAGAAGAAAATGGTAAGATATAGGATATATTTGCGTTATATAGAACGCCGAAAATTTCTAAAGTTTACTCTTAAGTTGTTTCCACATCAGTAAAACGTTTCTTTAGTGTATTTACAACCTCTTAACTACCATGTGCTCTGTCCCTTGAATAAAATTAATTCTCCTTCAAACTTTAAACACTTTAGATATAAGACTAAAAAAATCTGTGTTAGAGTGTAATAAAAATAAATATAAAATAACTAAGGTAACAAAATATTATGTCCTGTGCAGAATTGTAATAAAAAAAGTTGCAAATTCATTTAGAGTGCTTTATAATGTAATATACAGGCTGTTAATTGATGCATGAAGTAGTTTTCTTGAAACACATCCTTCAGTATACATTTTTCACCTTAAAGTGGCCATTAATTCACATATGTGTACTTGTATTTGTGTTCCGGGTTTGCATGTATGTATGTCTGTTGGGAGCACTTAAGATTGGTATCTCTTGTTTCTTGTGGTTCGTGTTTTCTTTCAAAACTGAGAGTCGCGTCAACTGGTTCTGTATTCTTATAGCAAGATCCGGTCGACTGGCTTGATTGACATGTGTGGATAATATACCCCATGGTATTCTGTCTGGATCAAACAACGTTTAAACTGGCTGATGTGTCAGCAATAATTCCGTTTTTGAGGGGGGGGGGGATATACAGCTTGCATCGTTCTTATCTTGTTGAAATTTATCTTCAGATGAAACTAAGAGATGATGGTTCTCTTAGTTTCGAAGCCCCACCACCACGCCAAGGTGGAACCACACGGTGGGGACCCCCCCTCCAAATGGGGCCCTAAGATGGTATGCGGGCCCCCCCAGTATTGTGCTGTTCTGGTTAGAACTTATGCCCGGTCATACTTAAGCGTCACCATAGTCGCCGCCCTCCTCGGCGGATAAGTCGAAATCCTGAAAAAATAAATATCGTCCCACTAAAAACTTATAACATGAACTATTCGCTAGTACAATGAAACCTCGCTAATTTCCAACTATTGTATTTAAAGATTTGAAGACATTACTTGTCTCTGTTAGTTTTGTAAGTATACAAGTAGGCCTACTGTTAAATAGAATTTATTCATTATAATTTTATAAATAAAAATATTCGTTAATTTCAATTTTTTATTTCATTTGTGGTTTGTATTTGGCATTAAGTATATACTAGAATATACAAGGGGTCCTCTGTTACCTTAACAACAGCCGTAGTGTACACAAATATGTGAAACACCCTACTTCCCGGTGTGTAGATTTCCCAAATTCAGGACGTAATCATTCAACCAGTGAAATGTGATACATTGTTTTAAAAAGACCATTGATGGTGTTTATGTGTACACTGAACAGTACAGTATAGTGTATAAATCATTCTAAATTATATTAAACGTGATTCTTTTTTTGTCTGTGTAGAGCATAATAATTAAAAATTGTTTTTAAATGTCACCAATATAAAACACAAAACATTAACTTTGAAACCTAAAACAAAAATTATAAGAGCAATAGTAGCAGGATAGGGAGAACAAATTGAAACTGTCAAAAGATATTTCAGTGGCAAAGCTTTCAACTCATTTATTAAATAAGGGAGAAAAATTAAATAACGGCGACGTAGATTGAAATAAAGATGTGTTAGAAACCAGAATTTCTGTATACGGGGTGATTCAAAAAGGACTTTACAACTTTGAAAGTATACAGAAATTTATTCAGATAACTTACCAGTGGGTAGAGGTGTCGTTTCGAAGCAAAACACATCAAGTTTTGACTCACGTAGTCCATTAATACCGAACACACCCACCAGTAGCGCTGTCACCATTGTTATCGAAAATGGCTACTTTTACTGGTGCGGAATGTTCTCGCTGTGTATTTTGGTTACACGATACGCAATCAGCAACTGCAGTTCAACGTAAATTCCGTACTGAGTATGGTAGGGAGCCTCCTAGTAGGCCTACAACTTACTCTTGGCACCAAACCTTAGTTGACACTGATTGTTCTGTACGACATTCAAAATCACCAGGACGTCCACAAGTTCCTGAAGCTTCTGTGGAACAACTCAGAGAAAGCTTTTCCTATAGTCCCAATAAATCAACTAGACGTGCGTCACGTGAGACTGGCATTCCACAACCAACTGTTTGGTGCGAATTACTTGAACGCTTGCACTTGAAGCCATACAAACTAACCATGGTTCAACACATTACAGATGAAGATAAAGTGACTCGCCAGCAATTTTGTGTGGAAATGTTTGATAGAATTGCAGACAACGAGACATTCCTAGACAATGTAATTTCTAGTCATGAGTCAACGTTTCACATCAGTGGCAAGGTGAACACCCATAACTGCCGAATATGGGGTAGTGAAAACCCCCATGAAACCTTGCAGCATATTCGTGATAGCCCTAAGGTCAATGTTTTTTGTGCCCTTCGCAAACAACAAGTGAACAGCCCGTTCTTCTTCCAGGAGGTAACCATAAATGGTATCGTGTATCTGAATATGCTAGAAAATTTCCTAATTCCTCAGTTAGACGAGGATGACCAAGATCGACGCCTTTACTGTCAGCAAGATGGGGCACCACCTCACTACCGCGTAGAAGTATTGAGATTTTCTTGATACCCGATTCCCAGGTCCGTGGATTGGTCGTGCAGCTCCAATTGCATGGCCATCTCGCTCCCCATATTTGACACCGGTAGATTTTTTCTTGTGGGGTTTCATTAAAGATCGGGTTTTTGTACCACCTTTACCTGCTGATCTTGCTGAGCTGAGACTTCGAATTAACGCCGCCGCTGCAGAAGTGATGCCCGACTTAGTGGCTAAAGTCTGGAATGAAATCGACTTCAGGTGGGATGTATGCCGCATTACAAATGGTAGCCACATCGGACCACAATGAATGTTGGATGACAAAAGTGATGTGTTTTGTTTGAAATGACACCTCAACCGACTCTATAAGTTATCTGAATACATTTCTGTATGCTTTCAAAGTTGTAAACTCTTTTTTGAATCACACTGTATTAAAGAATGTTAATTGACACGGTCTAAATACATGTGTTGTCGTAACATTCACATAATAAACAAGCTCTAAAGGGCGAGTTTCCAAATTGTTGCAAAACATATCATGTAAAAGAAGGGAAGAGTGGCAAGAAATATTTGTGTGCCAGAATGAACTTCAGAAACAACGTTAGAGGAAATAGCATAAATGTTGTCAGAGGAGACATCCAGCTGTGAACGAAAAGTTAAAAGACATATCATCAGATGGCGGTGTAAAGATATTTTAAGTGTTGACAAGATGGGGGTTTCCCCAAAACTGCTGAAGAATGATCCCACTGTCGGGTGATTGATGCGCCGCCGGCGGGAAACGTAAGGAGCAAGTACAATTTTGGCGGGTGGAAAAGTAGGTGGGTCATAAAAATGTCATTACCAATGAAAGTAAAGCCGCCTATTGTTACTTTTTAAAAAACGCTAAGACATTTCAAATTTCTACTTGAAACGATGTGTTCTAACATTAATTAGGCCTACATGTATTAAAATGTACATTAATAAGTGCTTGAATACATACTCGAATATTCTAAATGTTTATATTAATAGTAAATCAGGCACCAATATATGCACAATATGTGCTAATGCATAGAACTCTGTAATTCGAAATTTCATTAATTCGAAATATTTTGTAGTCCCTTGGATTTCGAATTAGTGAGGTTTTACTGTAACATGTATAATCTAGCATTGTAACAGTTAGTGGATGAATACTACATTTCAGAATGTGAAAATATTGAAAAAATTGTAAATGTTATTTATTAAAATATTTGACAGCTGGAAAAAATTGTTACTAGAATGTGAAGAGTCATATACTGTAGCAAAAGTATAAAACTTTTAATACATAATAGTCTACAGAGTACTATGTAATATATTTAAATTGTCAGAATATATCCTCATTAAACTGCATCATAAGTTTGGGGAAATCAGTTCTATAACATTTTCAAAACAAATAATTATATTTTAAAAATCAACCTGTTTATTTTACCTTAACATTATAAATCTGTACAAATTACTCGACAAAACTAGTATAGTTTCTAGAGTACAATTAATTTTTATTTGTTAAAAACCAATTTGATCCTTATAATACAAAACAATGAGAGATTGTTTTTTGTCGAATGCATATTTCAAGCCTACCATTTAAGAAAATGAACTAGCATATATGACTAATTTTGGTTTTACTCTTTATTTAAATATCAGTGAATGAAGGATAAGAAGAATTTTACATGTGTGTGTGTGTGTGTGTGTGTGTGTGTGTGTGTGTGTGTGTGTGTGTGTGTGTGTGTGTGTGTGTGTGTGTGTGTGTGTGTGTGTGTGTGTGTGTGTGTGTGTGTGTGTGTGTGTGTGTGTGTGTGTGTGTGTGTGTGTGTGTGTGTGTGTGTGTGAAATGCATAATATTTTTTTTAGGATGGAGTTCTACCTTAGATAAGTAAAATATTCTATGAACATAGCGAGAAAATGTAATAATTATTACTTTAATACTTACTGGGCCACAAAATTGGAAACGTGTTATGACATGTTCCAGTTGTCTTGTAAACTCCAGTCGCTTTGGAAGAGGCGTATAGTAAATAGTTTCGATTTCAGTCTCTTCCTGCAAAATAAACAAATGTTATACTATTACTATATTTACAGTGTATCCTGTTGAAGTAAACGCGATTGAAGAAGATTCTATTGTACAGTACAGTTCTCAAAGACCAAATTAAAGTTTATTTAAATTTAGATTTTCCTGAGACTAAAAAAGTAATGTCATACAAACATAAATTTGTAACTGTAACCATATTTCTATTATCTTCTCTATTCATGGAACTGCCAAATATAAGTCTATACTTACACAAAGGTTTAAACACAAGTTTCCTTGAAAGTTTGATAAATTGTCTTGGGACAAGAAGCATTCGAACTTACAACTCTGATAGTTTATAACAGTCTGACGACAAAAAGAGTGTTGGTCAAAATTGATAACATGGATTGTGTCTGGCAAGAAGCTATTTGTAATTCAAAACGTTTGAACTTAATTGCACTTTATAAGACAAACTGTCTTGTTGTGTCAGCTTTGCAGTCCAAGAAACAATAGGAAATAAATAAATAAATAAATAAATATATTGATAGACAATATATTGTAGCAATAAATTCCTAAAATTTTAAAAATAATGTTAAAATTAAAAAAAAAGATATTATATAGATTATATAGACACAGATAGATATAAGTATACAAAGATAAAGATACTATATCAACAACAAAATAAAAGGCTGGAAAGTGTAAGACTTATAGAGATCGTAAAGTAGGAAAAAAGGGGATTGCAAGTATCAACACATACTCTTCAAGATAAATGTATTTAAGTGCTCCATGGTAGCAAGATTATTCATAAAACTATGAGTAGATTATACAGAATAAACATAGAAAGTATACATAAATGGAAGATTGAAATATGGCATGATCACGTGACATAAACGTCTCAGGATGTTTCAGAAGTGAATAAATGTATTAGAAATTCTTGATGAGTTGAATGTGTTGTATATAACCTCTGTATATAAAACGAAATACAAATAAGTGTTCAGTAAATTATTATTATAAAGTTTAAAACCAGTAATAACAAAATGTTATTCTGAATTAGTGGAAAGAGTTTTAAAATAAAAACCTAACAACTGAACAAGCTACTAAAAATATTTTTTTAGTTGACGTATTTATTTATATTGCTGCTAATACTGAACCGTCGCTCAGTCTATGACGTGCGGCATCTGTGGATTCTCTGCTTTACCACCATAGATGCCATATAAAGAATGAGTGTTTGTCATCCGAAAAAAGTGTTCTTATTTTAAGTTCTGATATGACAGAATTTATTATAAATTCTTATTATAAGTATATAAGTGAAATGAACAAGCTCTTGAAGAATATATAAACAAACTTGTTACAACACTATTTCTAAATGTTGCGTGGAAATTGATAAGGTGTGGAATACAAATTAAAGAATTTATTACCAAGAGTGTAGTACCTATTAGTTTATTTAATAGGTAAAGTATTTAGGTTAACGTAAGACAAAAGTAATCAGAAGCAGAAAATATAGAGACATACTAGAGAGCATAATTTTAGGACTTGTCAATTTTTGTTTGTTTTACTACGTAGTAATAAAAATTAGCTTTCAAGAAATATAAGAAACTAAAAATGTTAGTCATTGAAGCTTCCAATAATATATAAGGCTTTGTAAACAAATAGATTTAAATTTAAATAAATTTAGAAAACAACATGAACCATATTACGCAGAGATCATGAGTATTTTAATGAATAAAGAAAATGTGTAAGTATGTGTATGGAATTTATACATCTGTAAACGAAGGTTAAAAATTTTCTCTGTTTATGTCACTGCTTGTAGTTATGGGTTTTTGGGTACACAAGGAATATTGAGATTACAGAGAGGTTCCAAAATAAGGAACATAGGGTACATTTAGAAATAGAACGTGTAGTTATACATTGTACCCAAATGTTGAAGCACTATGTTCAGTATTACAATAGTAGAGAAACAATAAGAAAAATTAAGAGCAAGACCCCACTTAATCTGAAAGTGTCTGTGATGATGTGCTAATGAGTCAATACAGCACACTATCAAACTAGAATAAATGAGATGATAACTAAAAGATGGATACAGACAATTTTTAGAATTTTGACAATTTATAATTTAGAGTAAATTTATGATAGTTGTTAGTTATATGTTTAATGATTATTAGAATTAGTAGAAACTCTGACACAATGTGAGTTCCACATGAATTTTTTGATGTATGGTTTTTATTAAGAATCTTAACTTATTAACATCCATAGGTCAACGACATGTGTTCATCTTTGCACCGTTCAACACATGTGTTACTAAAATAGTTTCATAGTTTAATTTTGTAAAAAAAACAAAGTTATTTTATTGATACTAATAATCAGTGCATCAATAAAACGTATCTAAAAGATGCATGAACTAAACATATCACTTACAATGAAGACGAAACTGTCCCGATACTCCCAGATGTAATGGCCGGTGGTCGCCTGTAAAGAATAAACAAGCTTTATACATGCTGACTGCATTAGACATTCAAAAAATTAATCACTATAAATGAACACTTCATTTTAACTAATATTCAAGACGCACACACACACACACATATATAATGGATAAGAAATATAAAAGTTCAAAAATTTGGCTTTTATTACTTAAATTTATTTTAATCATTATAAATAGATTAAGCAAACAACGTTTACAAATAAGTTTCCGATTGTATTGTATTATAATCTAAGAAATACCAAAGATTCATTTTGTTACAACTGAAAAACAGATTAACTCAAGTTATTAACCAAAATTAAAATGGACTCTTGTTGACTCATTCTTTATAAGTTTGTTAAACTTCCTAAAGGCAATTCGCCCTGGATCTTACTGAAGCGATAATTTATGGTTTATGTTTTTTGTATGTTATTCAAGTATGTCACGTTCAATAACAGGTTTTAGACACACCATCACACCCTAAGCTGTATTTTTGTTTTGTTTTAAACACTATTCTCGTCACTTTCATGTTAATTCTCAAATGGTGGAGCTCAGGGTTTTCTTCAGCTTGATTGCTTTTATACTAAACAACACTTTTGTCGATTGTAAATTACAGATTGTGCGAAACACATTTTCACCTGGAAGGTTACCTGCTTTTCAAATCTATACAACTGAAATCATTCATTTATCAACTTGTTTAGAGAGCAACTTTTGTAATGTATTACACTATTACTGACATGGCAAAACAATCTCCCATGTGAGTACTCATTTATTAGTATATAATTAGATAGTGTGTGCAGATTGATTGAGCTACTTTTCATGACTATTTTGGCAACCATGCCTTCTATGTTTTGTGGTTTTGCGAGTTAGTGAAGTTAAGACTACGAAAGATTCAGGTGGCCATCTAAGTGTATTACTCAATAGTGCCTCTGAGACCCTTGTTAGTTGACTCCTTGAATAGGTACAAATAACTTGAAAACAGATTCAGATTAACAAGAGCAGAGAACGATTGTTTAATTCAATTACTTGCCTAAACGTTATTCAAAATTGAATTAAATTTTAGGTAAAATTTTGTTTATCTATGTTGTTAATATATAGTTTAAGGTAAATGAACAGTGGTGCGTACCTCATCTAAAATCGGGAACATCTGTGGAATGCCTGGAACTTGCAGAGCGTCTGTTTCAAAAAGATATTACTTTAAAACATATAAGTTAAACAAATTATAATATTAAGCAATATTACATGTAATGTAATATCTCTCATATATACAACATTTTAAAATTAATTTATTTAATTCTTTTACAACTTAAATTGTAATATTGAAACTAGTGACTCTAATACCAAAAAGTTTTAAAAAGTTTTAAATTTTTGATTAATTTGTGCATGTTAAAAGAAAAGTCGATTTTTGCTACGTTTGTTTGCTACTTAGAAACTCGATTTGATGATACTCGAGTGCCAACATCAGCAAAGGTGACTCATTTTCATAACCTTTACACCTGCTTTGTTTTCTGTACACACGTCACACATTACCGTTATCATCCCACTTCAACACACTAACATTAAATTAATCGTTAGCTGTAAACAACAATAACAAAAATGATAATAATAATAATAATAATGTATTTACAAAGCTAAATTAATTAAAACAGCTGCAGAAATTCTTAAATGTTACACTCTGTGTTACTGAGTTAATAACCAGTAACAATTTAATTAGTGTCATGCAGTAATGATATGATCATTAAGTAGCAAAACACAATATTTACAAATTCAGATTTGTTATCACATGGAACACTAAATAATCATTTTAAACTATATGCAAACTAATTTTAATTATTATATGTAACAAAAACTGTTCATTTTATAATAAAAAATAATCACACTAAATATTATTAGTAGAATATAAACTGACATTATTGTTATAATAAAAACATAAAACATTTTATTTAATTGTATTATAAGTAAACCATAGCAATAACTTTGTTTAATTTTTCATCTGATTTAAGTCTTGGTTCACTAAGTAGACTGAAAGGTATGCTTCAAACTTGAATGAGACCTCCAAATGTATGTGAAAAAAATTAAACATTGAAACTAGAGTGCAATGAGTTTTTTCTGTTTGTTGAAAGTTTTTGGACAATTTCATTTAAACACAAAACAACAAACAGACAAAACTACATTGTTAAGTGAGTACTACATATTGTGAACATACACAGTTGATAAGTGAAATGTTTTAAGTTTCATAAATTTGTGTTGTTGTTTTTTTTTACTTACTGTCCGGTGTGGCGACTAGGTGTCGTCCAGGCAGGACCCAAATGTTGACTTTGGTGCAGGCTGTAAACAAAATGCAAAAAATATAATGATACTGAAGCATACGTTTTATAAATATTTATTAAACAGTAGAGGGTTTAAAATACAATAGCTCACTTTTACTTGATAAAAGTAAATAAATATTAAAAACAATAAAATATAATGTTATTTATAAAGGTATTTTAGAGCAATTAATTATCTTATATTAAAATTAATATTAGTTGATTATTTCAATAAAAGTTCGTTACTAACATGTACATGTTACTGGCATATTAGAATCTGCTAACTATTTTCACGTGAATAATAGATTTAAACAATTTTGAACTGTTAAAGCTGTTTTAATGTACAATTCATCCTACTAATTTAGTGTAGTATTTTACATTACTTACTGTCATTTGGCTCCTTGAATCTTGAGCGATTCTCCGAGTCTGTTAACAAAACAATGAAAGATTATAGCAAAAGTGTACATTTTGTAGTGTTTATATAAATTATATTATACAAAAATATAAAAGATGACTAAGTTATGTAGATCAGACTAGTATAATTAATGATAATAGACTGATATAAAAAAATGTTTAATTTATAAATAAAACTAAAATTATAGGTATGAAAATTTACTCTATATTAGGTAGGCACAAACACTGATCCTTTTGTGTGTGTGAGTGTGTGTGTGTGTGTTTTATGTACAGGGATGTTCGGGCTCTTGTAAGCCTTTGTAGTTCTGTGTTGGCTATTAGTGTTGTTATTCTTCTAGATGTGACTGTGTTTGTTATCGATGTTCTGAGATATTTCTCTGCTGTCATCAGCAGTGCGGTGTTTGTCTGACTTCACACTTTTTCGTTTTAAAATTGTTTAGTTCTTCTAACTGGGTAATACTGAATATTGTTGCTATCATGTGTTGGTGTATATGTGGAAGGAGACGTTTCCTTAATTAGGGTATGTTTTATGCACTGCCCCTGATATTCAGACAATGTGGGTGTTGTTAGACCTCTAGGGCTTCTCTGATTTTGTTCTATTCTGTTGGTTATACGGCTTGATTATGTTTAAACACGAGATGTTAAATTTACTTGTGACTTTGTCTGTACCAAAACTTAGATAAGATAGACACATACCGAGAAACTCAGATAGGTAGATAGATAGAGAGAGAGAAAGAGAGAGAGAGAGCTAATTTTAAAAATGTTGTAATTTGTAACCACTGTGTAATTTCTTAGCGAGACTCTACCTTGGGCAAAGTGTAAATGGTCATCTCCTGTGGGAAAGTGTACAACGGTCTTGTGTTTTAAGTGGCCTGTAGTTTTTTAATCTTTATTATATATTTAATCAATCTATATACATTAATATATCAACCTCAGTTTCTCTCTCTGTGTGTGTGTGTGTGTGTGTGTGTGTGTGTGTGTGTGTGTGTGTGTGTGAGTGTGTGTGCGTTGCTGGGTAGATATGTAAAAGTGTCATCTTCCTTGTACGCTTTCATGCTTTTTGAAACTACATTACATGTAGATCCAACGTGTGTGTGTGTGTGTGTGTATGTGTTATTTTGATTAAAATTGTCACGTTTAGTCAATTCTCTAATGTGGCGTTCTCAGATGCAAATTGTTCACCAATTTTGAATTGTGTGCAATATCTAAAAACAGTGTTGTGATATTCCTATTACAATGTTTGTAAAAGTTATATATGTTTTTTAAAAGTAATAGTCAAGTCTTATGTTTAACTTAAATATATATATATATATATAAAGTGGATATATTTAAAACACACACACACACACACACACACACACACACACACACACACACACACACACACACACAATTATTGGGTTACAGCATTTTCCTAACTGTTCTTATTTATATTCTAGTTGTAAGAAACTTACCCTTGATACAGGGGCATATACAACGTAGTAGGGCTGAAACAAATTTAAACAGATTAATTTAATACGTTAATAAAATGTAATTTATAAAAAAAAACTAAGTCTTGTGCAGTGCAGAATATATGCTATTAAACATAAAGTCATAATCCATGAAACGCAGTTGTAATACAAAAATCAAAACAGTTTTATTGTAATAACAACACACATTCTAGCATATGTACACATTGTACACCTACAGGATCGTATTGACTAAATTTGAAAATAATGACAATAAACTTGTAATGAAATATTATAGTAAAAACTAAAATGTCTCTGCAGGATTATACCATGTAAAGCAACAATTTGATTAAAATTTTAATTCTTTTGCTTAAGTTACAAGAGAATTTTACATATTGTCTAAGATGCTATATATAAAAAAGGGAATCCTACAACAAATGATTATAATAAATAAATATATAAAAATAATAATGGCATGAGATTTAGAATAGATAATTAATTTATAGACAGGAAATGTACACAGTGTAAAAGAGAGACAGTCAGATAGTGGAAGCGACGAGAGTGTGTATGTGTGTGTGTGTGTGTGTGTGTGTGTGTGTGTTTGTGTGTTCTGGTAAATGATTACAGTTTTATTAAACTATTAATTGTGTGTGTACTCAAGTTATCGTGTACGATTCTTATCAACTTGCTGTAAATCTGGTAGTATGACACCTTGAAAGTACCTCCATATCATTATCATTCACAAAGTGATGCATAAGCACATACAGCAGGGTTTGATAAAGAAGGGTACATGATTTTCAGTAACCAAAGTTTGGATAATAAATAAACAGTAATTTTTTATGTCTAAATTTTAAAAAAATGAATATCGTATCGTTTAAACACTGCTTGAATATTTTTGAATTAGAAAACTGACTTCCAATTAAATATACAAAAACAAAGACAATACTGTGTCCACACACATTGTAGTTCTCAAACAGAGTACTGCCTTGTTGCGTTAGGTTTTCCATTGTTTTGCTTTGTACTGATATATACAAAATATTGTCTTCCAAAAACTGGACAAAAAATTTTAAAGCTAACAAACCATTTTGATTAATGGTAATTTTACTATTCATAATGTAATATTACAATAATTGTAGTGACAAAATCCCAGTGAATGTCGTTTCCCTAATCTTTTCTGCAAATGTAATTTTAGACGTACGTGACTGTCTCGACAAAAGCCCCTTTATAATTTAACCCTGTACAGTGTTCTGATATTTGTTTCGTAGAAGATATGTGCAATCTCGGAATTAACAAGCAAACTACAATTTTCAAGCTTAAAAGCAAATTACGAATGAATTACAGTCAATTATAAAGTTAATTTAGAGGAATTAATTATCTTAAATTAAAACTAATCTTGGCTGATTATTTCAATCAAAATAACCAGCTAAGTTGTTTGTATGTTATTACAATCCTGGACCTGTAGATAGTTATTAGTATTCCTATTAATTGAATCTTCTAATAACTGTGTAGCAGAAAGTATTATGTAACAGAACCTAACAATGTTAAATTGAATATAAAAACAATTAAAAAAGTAGTGACTTACAATTGAAAATTGTCTTTATTAGACCCATGTTTCGTAGAACGATTGCTGTAAAAAACAATGGTAATTAATTAATATCGTAGAAATAATACTAAAACACAAATGTCAAAACATACAGTCATAATTAAGCACACACAGTGTGATTAGTTTCACTCACATAAGTCATACTAACTAACGGAAAGCGAAACACTGTCAATGAAATGGCCAGTAAAAAAAAGTGTATATCATACATATCATTTGTATCACATTTTTATAAAGTAAAGTAGAGTGTTTTTGGTTGCACCATACAATACCTACAAGAAAGATTTTCCAGAATGTTTAATATACTAAAATATAACAGTCTATAAATATATATTAAAACAGTTTCATAAGTATTTATTTGTTACTTTGTTGTGTAATGTTTGTACAAATTAAATGAAACACGATTTATAAAGGAATTTGAAAACTTAAAGGTTAGTTACAATAATATTTTTTTAAATATCAACATTATTATTATTTTTTTAAATAAGACAAAAGTTAAAACTTCTATTAATTACAAATGCACATTTGAAATAAGACACGTTTTCCTTTGAAAATTACAAAGAAAATATTTGACAAGCAATTTTAAATATGCAATGGACAAAAAAATGTAACTTCATAAAGAAGAAAATAACGTAAAATGTGTACCATTAATTAAATATTCATTTGCAAGAGAAAAAAGAATAGCTCTTTTACACAAGGAAAAGCTTATATATTTTTATAATAAAAAGTAAATTTGCATAGTAGAAAAAAAAATATCTACAGCATACACTAATAAAAAATGTAAATAAATGCTGATTGTCCAGTAAAGAATATCTATTTTAATGTGATTCATATAGTTTTATTTTATTGTGGGTCTTGTGCTTGTAAATAGTTTGAACAGCAAAAATTGTCTGCATTAAACATTGATAAGCAATTTAACACTTTATTGGTGATTAGGATGATCAAACGTAACTGGTAAAAATGTTAATAGGTAGAGGAAACTACAGTACATTTTGTCAGCAAAGAGATGTCTAAACAAGTATATAAATCATTTATTTATCTTAGAGCAAGAAAAAGCATTCAATACGTACCTTGTTCCAATTGAAACTAAAAAAATTGGTTTTATGTGAATAAATTTTAATTGTAGTCATGGAAACGTATTTTGATTGTTAATATCTTAATTTTATAAATTACATGATTTATTTAAATATATATATATATATATATACACATAAAGATTCTTGTTATGCATATCTTCACGAACGCGTCCTCACACACACACATTGCGCCCGCATATACCACTTCAGTTACTGGAATTTGAAACATAAGTAAGCAAGCACTAGTTCTTACAGAAGAGAGTTAGCATGAATGATGAAATTTCTAAAATGGAATTGTGCTGATATCTGGGATATAGATGATACCTTCTTGTTCCTCTTCACCTTAGGTTTTAGGTTTACGACCTGTTCTGTCTTCAGTCCTGCCATCGTCTTCTGGCTCTACCTACATCTGTTCTTCCTTGGAGTCTGTAACTGATTACACATTTCATTTTGAGAGTCATCCATTATCCTGCCTATATGGTGTTTCCTTTACAATAAACACCATCTAGTCCCATCGATCATGCTTTATATCCCCAACTTGGCCCCTACTTCTGCATTGCTTATTTTGATCATGGAGGGGACAGTCTGGAACAAACTTTTGCTCACCTCAGCTTCATTTCA
Organism: Magicicada septendecula; assembly: GCA_034769895.1. NCBI lineage: Eukaryota > Metazoa > Arthropoda > Insecta > Hemiptera > Cicadidae > Magicicada > Magicicada septendecula. Next base: position 391,845,151 of record CM068369.1, read on the forward strand.
ACAGCTTGAGTATTCTGAGAATCTTGTTTATACAACGCCCATTTCTTACACCCATACGTTAGCACGGGGGTGCTGCCGTTATCTTATAAAATGCCAACTGTATCTCCCTTGTTGTTTTGTTACATAGTATACGGTGTAAGGTGCCACACATCAGTTGGTATTTATGAATGAGTGTCAAATCAAATAATCTCAACAAAGTGTAAATTAGATTTTAAAAATATTGTAATTAAAGGTAACATAAACATAAAGCATAGTGTTAACATAAAAAGCCAAGTCTTTAAACACACACGCGCGTGCGCGCACTTCAGGTCTTTTGAAGTGGTCGGAACTATGTCATGACTTATTAATATAGGCCTAATATTATTGAGTTTCCGTTGTGTTGTAGCTGAGGCATTGTTTCGGATTCACAACGAATGTGCAGCAGATGATCTTAGAGAGAATTTAAACACTGTACTAGCTATTATTCATAAACACGACGGTTTGAATACATTTCATAGATTTAAAATAAGCTGAAGCCTATTTTCTGGAATTGTTTTTCTAACGTTAAGTTGCGAATTATGATAAAAATTATTTAAATAAAGAGCTTACTTTACAATTCTATGGTCTAGTAATGGTCTACAGTGTTTTCATGTTTTTAAATATCCAAAACGTTTTTTTGTAAACACTTGAGATTTATGTAAAGTTTATAATTTTCTTACTGAAATCGGTTTGTGTATGTGGGGGACAAATTGAAAACTGAAGCATGGAGATTTTGTTTAAACATCAAAGTATAATTATTATGTGTGGGAGAAGGGACACACACACACACACACACAGTTTAGATTTAATATAATTTTATTGATGTTGCTAGGTCATCTTTGTGAAATCTACTTCTAAAGGAACATGTCTTTATGGTTACAGAGGACTTAAAAATAGATGATTCAACATTATTCTCTTTTATACAAATTTATTGTAAGTAAAAAAATTATTATATTGGTTTTTGTAGATTAAGGTAAGAAATAATAGAAATGATAATACAACTAATAGAAATAGAAATATTAGAATAACTAGTATACGAGTCAAGAGTATAACTCGTACATTAAGAGAAGAGTTTTTATTAACGTGATCATGTACTGCTGACTATAATAAACAACTAAAAAGTTCGTTTTCTATACATTTACATTTTACTGTACCTTTAGAATGTACTATAGTAATTGTGTGTGAGGAAAACCTAATTGCCATTGTATCACATGTCCATGTCACCTGGCATGTTACACGTGGTGGCTTCAGCATTCATAAGTGGATAGGCCAGTCTGACATCCGGGTGGGCCACACTGTAAGAAATTTCTATGTAAATAGGAATATATAAATAACATAATTTCAAACTATACTACATATTTATACAAGTAGCATTGACATTGTCAAGCTATATACACATTAAATTATCTACATATGTTTACTCCAGTGTATTATTTTCAAGCACATAATTTTGTGATCCTGTTTTCTTCTACCACAAGGTGTGGAAGAAAGCAGTAAAAACATCATGGTGCTATAACAACATGTTAAACACTTTAATATTATGGTAGTAAAACACATTAAAAACACACACGTGTACAGTACAATTAGTTTCATTAAAGAAGTTGATGGCTGTTACTGATATACGGCTGACAGATATATCAACAACTACACTTTTTTGGCCAAGTTTTTGGTAAACAGGCTTTCATATGTTATTAATATAAGCCATAGAATGGTTTATAACACACTATTTGTAGTTTTATATTACGTTTTGTAATATTTTGAGACACAGAATTGTCTTCTTAGAGGATCAAGTTGATACAGAAAAAATAATAGTCGTTTGTAGCAACTTGTAACTCACGGTGCATAAGTAAAATAATCCAGCAACATATGAATAGAATGTGTTTATTTTATGTGAATTGTGTATTCAAATATAACAAACACTTTTAACATTATAACAGAATACAATAAATATAACGGTATTTAGAATATGAAAGAATAAAATGTTTAAACATTTTGTGTACAGAAAAATTAGAAAAACTCAGAAACTTTACATTAAAAGATAATGTAATGTTAAACCCGAGGCCTCTTGAAATACACAAATAACCAATAACCAATAACCACAGGACTGATGCCTATCATTCCTTTAACAACAAACAAAATTAAAAATAAACGAATGAAATAAAATGTTTTAAAACAAAACAAAAATACATTAACATTATATAATTTGTTAATGATAATTTATACTTTTCAGTGGTTCGAGAATAACAGTCAGTTTTCAGTTACCGTACTATTTGCTTTGAGATGCCTGTAAATAATCAGACCCTTTAAGATTTACAACATAAGTCTCAATGGAAATAATAAAATTTATCGAAACATATCAAAACAAAAATAAGCATATTAGAAACAATAACAAATGCTATTCACAACAAAAAACACAAATTAACAGCAAATGACATCACTTTAACCAAAGCAGATAAGAGTAATACAACAGTAATGACTTTTAATAAGGATTTAAATAATAAAGCAGAAGAATTTGTAAATAATAATAATAATTGTATTCTATTTTTAAAAATTCTACATATAAATATCAAACTCAAATATATAAAATTACTGGAAAATAGTAACGAAATTTAAAATGTACATACAAATATAAAATGGACAATCAAAGTGCACCAAAATTAAATTACCTTATAAAATTATAGGAAGTTGATCAATCTAGAAGCCTTTAATAAACGCTAGAACAGTATAAGACTATAAAATATCTAAATAAATTATTATCACAAATTTTAAAACGTAAAATATAACCTCAAACCAAATACAGTATAAAATACATTATCGAACTTATAGAACAACTAAAAACCATACAATTAAACAAAGGTACAAATTACATTCTTCTAACATTACAAACATGCGCACAAACATTCCCGTTGGCGATGCTATAAATATTGCAACAGATACACTGAAAGCAAGTACTAAAACGACATACATTAGGCATTTAACTAACAGTTTGAAAATTCTTTTAAAACAAAATTATTTTCAATGTGTAGTAAACTATACCACCAAACACACGGTCTTGCTAAAGGACCCCCAACCTCCGCTATCATATCCGAAATCTTTTTAAAAACACTTGATGAAGAAATAATAAATATAATAAAATTTTATGACCAATTAGGATATTATTTTAGATAAGTCGATGATACTCTATGTATAGGGCCTACATAAAGATGAAGGAATTAATATTTTAATATATTAAATTCAATGAATTACTCACATAACAATCTAAATTTATTATTTATATTAGAAAAATAATAAACTAAATTAGACTTAACCATGTATAGAAATTAAAATAGTTCCAATACTCAATTTAAAGACAAACTTCTCAAACTAATTAATAATCCTAAGTAATTTAACTATCGTCCCCAACATAAAATGGAGCTTTTAATTACTTAATATACCGTATGTATAGATATGACATTAAATAAAAAACAAAAAGCAAAGAAATAATATTATAAAAAAATAGCAAATAGATAATGGATACAAAGTACAAACTGTGGATTAATTATAAAATAAAATAAATCTAAACTCACTAACCAAACACTTAATAAAACTACCTGTAAAATCTATCTATAAAATAATAATAAAAAATAATATAAAATGATAATATAAAATTGTATCATTAATACGACCTCTACTTTTTACGGAAGTATAACTCGAAAGATAAGGAAATTATATAAATATACAAATTTTTAATAAAATAAAACCTAAAACTGTGCCGAGTCTAAGATAGATTCGGCGCGTATTCGGCATTTAACGCCAAAGGACGTAAAATACGGTACTGTATTTAGCGGTAGAGATACGCATACAATCTGCAGCTGTGATAATCAAGCTGCGCTTGATCGGTGCTGCACTCTGGTGCTCGATACTGATTGCGGGCAAACTATAGTTGGAATTACGTTCTAAAAATTGTCTCTCGCTGGTAGCCTAAACGTTCGCCTCGCCTGCATTCTTCCTCCGACAGAAAGGAGCTTTTGTTGCACCATCTTCTACCTATGGCAGGCTAAACAAATACAGATCTGCGGTAAGTTACGGCAATATGATTATATATATCAATTTAAAGTAATACGAAAGAAAAAATTGTTTAATAAGCCCACATTGAGTAAATTCAGTTAACCTCACGCCACGTGGTGACTTGTCAAATGCATAATTTAAATGTAACTTTTATTGGTAATTATAGTAATACTATGTTAATTTCAGAAGTCTTAACTAAAGCACCAGAATTGAGAATAATGTAAATGCAAAAACGTATTTGTTTAATAAGTACAGAAATAGATGTAATCAGGTAACTTCTCACACCACGTGGCAAATAAGCCTATGTGTAAATTTTATTAATTGTATAACAAACGGAATAATTGTATAACCGTAATTGAATTATGTTAACCCACAGGGGTAAAGTTTATAATATCAAATTTAACAAAACTAAATGTTTTCAAGATAGGGCCAGGTGGCCATATAACCGTTGCAAAGTGTGTAAAACTATCATTTTAAGTAGCCCTAAAGCTGTGTTAATATTATATATGGATTTTGGTGCGTGTGAGGTTTCTGGGGGAATTCGTTTTGAGAACTTATCGCTGATAATATGTTGTATGACTAGGGTCCCTCGCTTCAAGACGAGGAACAGCTCCATCCTGAACAATTAACATCTAGACTCTCTCTCAACTTCATCTGCCGAAGGAGAATAGCGAGGATAAGCCACCAACACCCTAACATGTAGACCAGAAGACCACCGCTTCACACCCATGGAATTAACAAGGTGACAACAAACCAATTATTTTTTACACAGTGTGATGTAACCCACTAGAACCAGTGGACATAGAGTCACTCTACACCAATGACTTAACCTTTAAATATTTTAATTGGGTCCCCGGTTAACGGGACAGAATAGTGCGTGGTCTTGGGGGGGGGGGATCTTTTGTACATTTTGTAAATCTGTTGTGTAAAATGTGAGCCCATAGGTTGGCATGTATCTGGGGCTGTTTCCCATTCAGGCGTGTAAATTTCCTTCTTATTTTCAGTATAAGGGTTTCATTAGTGCTACTAATTCATTCAATCAACATGTAATTTCACTGGTTAAATTTAGTTTTCATTTTATGCTTTAATTTCTCATTTTTAAATTCAGTTTGGATCATATACGGATAGAAGTTTCTTTGGTAGTTAAGTCGGGTCACCAGTTTAATCCTGTATAGGTGCATTTTCATGCAGACTTGAACATGCTCTCGGGACAGGTTGAGTTATGCACTATCTTGCCTAGGAACATGTCGGCCTTTGGGCCAACTTACTTTTAAAAGGGTTATAAGGCTTATGACAAGTTACTGTTTTCAATACTTAACAAAATTTATCAATATTTAAATTCTTTTAATTAATTATGATCACTGGGGTGTTCGCTGTATTCTAATTATAATTACTCCAAGTCTAAGTGCTCAATGTGGCAGCACTTTATAATAGTATCAGGCACTATGCCAACTCTTGAATTTAGTATGTCCTGGGGCCACTGGTGTTACATACATAATCTGTTATACAAATATAATATGTTATACACATATTAGGTACTATAACCTAATATGGATATTTATAGATTGTTAATTATGTACCTCATGGCGTGGAAAAGGGTGTGGCAAGATTTAATGATAGATGTTATAATTGTCCTGTTTTGTGGAACATGTATATGTATTGTATATTCGTGTGTATTTTTGGGGGTTATATATGTATTGTATATTCGTGTGTATTTTGGGGGGGGGTTAGATACAGGGCTACAAGGAGAATATAAAACCTAGATTTTATATAAATTTAATTTCAAATGACATTGTTTAAAGCAGAAAATATAGATTTTATATTTGTTAATTACAAATAATATTTGTTTTTAAGCAGAGAATCTAAATGTTATATTCACTGATTTTTGTAAGTAACAATTTGGAAGGAGATAATGAGTTTAGTTATAATAAAAAGATTTATTGGTTGTTAATTTTGTGAGTTTTAATTGCAAGTCCCGTCTCACTGGATCCAGCGCATTTTTGGCTTCTCTAGGCTTTGGCCTAGTTTTAATTATCTTGTGGCCCCTCTTTAGGAAAAAAAAAATTTCAAAAAAAAAATTTTTTCAAAAAGAAAACAAACTTTTTTCACAAGTCAAAGTTAAAGAGGGGTTACATTTGGTAGCAGAGCGTGGTTGAGATTAGGGTCATCCCTTGGGTCCTTTGGGTGTGACGAGGCTTGCAAACTCAGGAAACATTTTGGGGTTCGAATAGAACTTAGAAGAATCTCTGGAAGTCCCTATATCTAGAAGTAACTGTGTCTTGTTAGGTTTAAGGTTTGTGTATTATATGTGTATATACTTGCCCGCCTATTGGTATCGTTGAACGGTAGGTTGCCACGCGGTGTGAAATTTTAAAGGGGGACATTCCTTTGGAAACGCGAATTATCGCAGATCTGTGTCTAGGTGGAGATATGGTTCGCGTATTACCTTGTCCATAATAGGGGAGGTGTTTCATTTATGCGGTATGGCCCGATCGGCAGTCGGTCTCCTCCGAGATACGGGAGCCGAAGTCATTACAAATTTTTTTGAGAATTTGTCGTTGGTCGGTAAATTTTGTCATGTTGTGTGTTAATGTGTGTGTCGCGTACCTTAATGTGTAGTGTTGTTGACAGCAAGTTCAGGTAAGTGTGCTGGGTCCTCGCAACGGTAGGGGGACCCGCAGTCTGCTCGAAGGAAGCGTATAGTACTCGAGTTTTTTCTGATTCCTGTGTTTTTTTATTGTCAATTTTGTAGGGTGTTAGGTGTTTTGTGGGAATTATGTTTTGTTGATTGTGTATTGTGAATTGTGCAATTCTGGCGGCGGTATGCTTTCAGAAATTGCCCCACCCCCTTTCAGGAGTTCTCCAGAAACTTTCGGTGGTAGATGGAATAGATGAGGATGGGTTGCTGGTTTTCTTGGACCTGGTCCTGCAGTTGGCAGATTTCCCGGGTGTGTCCGATGGGGAGGTCTTGTCCCTTATATACCCGTATTGCCAGGGTTCATTGGCAGGGTTGGTCACCAATACTCTGCGTCGGGGTGGCAGTGTCGACGCTTTTCATGGGGAAGTGTTGAATTTCTTCATACCCCATCGATGACGTTCCCAGCATAATTTAGATTCATTCTATCGTCTACAGGCCAACGGAGAGGCGTTGGGGGACTTCGTGCATGATGTACGGAAAGCTGCCCGGGTATTAAGATTAGGGTTGCCCGAGACGGAAGTAATACAAGCAATTCTGGAAGGACTGAATCCCCAAGAGAGATCGCGTTTGATATTCGCAGACCGTCCACGTTGTTTCGCGGATCTGTACCGGTTACGTGTGGTTTCTAAGACTGTCCAGGCAGGGGACGAGTCCCGGGGAAGAGCGGCTACGGATGTCCAATACTCCAGTGGTCCGTTAGGAAGAGTTAAAAAGGACAAATATGGCGGTTGGAGAAGAACACAAGAGACTGTCAGAAAAACTGAATATTCCGGAAGTAATTGTGGCTACAAGGGTGTGACAAGTGAGAAGACAGTAGCAACGGTTACAGCAGAGAAAAGAAATAAGTATGAAATTAACAGGGAAAGAAGAAGTTATATTAGAGAACAAACATCGCCAAGTAGGGAGCCTGTAGCAAGGCGTTATTCCTATTTGGAGAGAAAGGAAACTGTGTGAGGAGAAAGAAGAAAAGCGAAGTAACTTCTGTGGATCAATACAAGACGACAAGAACACGTCTGTTGATATTGAATTACAGGACTCTGAGAGGACGTCATGGTTGAATCCAGATGCCGTAGAATTTGTTCCGGTATCTCCATCTCGGTTCATGACAGATCCAGATCCGTAACATCATCATCGCCTACGCCGGGAGATGAGAAGTCACTTGATGGTGGAGCTTTACCATCGTCAGTAGAATGTAATTTAGACATTGTACATGGACCTGGACAGCTGGATTCCAGGTTGGGAAATGTTGAGGAAGTTGTAGTTGCTGAGAGTGGTGAAGAAGAGGAATCGAAGGAAGAGGCAGAAGAGCGGTCTGCACATGCTGCGCAGGAGAGTATAAGTGTAAGTGTTAGGGAGGCTGCAAGTGTTTCTGAGGTTGCGGATGGACAAGGGGATGTCCAGGCTGCAAATGTGGTAGAAGTAGATGAGATAGAAGTTGAGGAGAAATTGGGTGGTAGCGTTGTGGAGTGTGTGAGTGGGAATGATGTAGTGTGTGAAGATGTGCAGACGCTTTCTGTAAGTAGTGTTGAGGATTCCGAGGATTGGAAAGAAGTTTCAGGTGGACCAGGTGAGCAACTAGAGGATGAAGATGTGCAGTGTCGTGATGGTGATTTGGATTATGGTGACGAAGAAGGGGAAATTGTAGAAGAGAAGAAGGTAGAAGCAGAGGAGTTAGAGGTTGAGGATAATCCAAATCGGGGAAAAAGTAGTCAGGTAAGTTGCCTTGATTATAATTCAGAAGAAACAAATCAGTACAGCTCAACACGAGATAGTTTCTCAGAGAGTGGTATCCAAAAGGAACGAGTACCTAAAGTTCGTCATAAAAAGGTGAGAAGAAGCGGTTAACGGGTAGCGGGTAGATGTTCCCCACAGTCCCAGTGGTGTTCGTCTACTTCAGGGTTGCGCCCCTGCCTCCGCGAGCCTTGGTTTTCTCCACCCATCCTTATTCTCGGAGGGAACCATGTCTTTACCCTTAGTCCTAGCTATTGACCTTTCAATAATCCTTGCCCTTTTCATCTTCCCAATTTTCCTACCCCTCCCCTTAGAAAACAAAATAAAATAAAAAACAAATAAAAAATTAGAAAGGAAAAAAATTATAAAAGGAAAAAAGAAAAATATCAAAAGGGAGTTAGAAAAGAAGTTAGTTGGAAGAGTTGTGACTAGATTGTGGTTTGTCGTTTTATGATGGAGTGTGATAGGGTGGTGTAGTTTTCATTTTCCTTTGTTGTAGTTTGTTGTTGATTATTGTAGGATCGGGGCCATGCCGCATTCCCCGGTTGATTTCCCTGGTAGCTTATTTTTGGATTAAGTGTGGGTTGTTAGACGATGCCGTGCTGAAGTATACCCCCCTTTGCTAGTTACGCAGCATTGAAGAGTAAAGGAAGGGATTGATGTTCGCGTGCCCTCTATGCGGTTTTCTCTGTCCGGCTAAGTGGGGCCGTCCGCCCTAGTGTAGGGATGGGGGCCAGCCATATGGCAAGGATGGAGATGCCTTGTTGGTGCATGTGGCTGGTCGGTCCGAGAGGTGGACGAGAGGAGTAGTACGGTCACTCACATACCAAATGGGTGATACCTTGTTTGGTCTTCGGACGAGTATGTGAGTGGGACCAGTAGAAGTAGGTGGTGGTCACCAGAGAGGGTGACGTGTTGGGGCGGTCCTTTGGAGTTGGCATGGCGGAGAGGGTCGAATGGGGATGGTTGCAGTTGTGAGGAGGTTTTTGTTCTAGTCCTCTGTTTAAGTGTGGGGCAACTATGTTGCCCTTTTGGGGTGGGGGTGTGCCGAGTCTAAGATAGATTCGGCGCGTATTCGGCATTTAACGCCAAAGGACGTAAAATACGCTACTGTATTTAGCGGTAGAGATACGCATACAATCTGCAGCTGTGATAATCAAGCTGCGCTTGATCGGTGCTGCACTCTGGTGCTCGATACTGATTGCGGGCAAACTATAGTTGGAATTACGTTCTAAAAATTGTCTCTCGCTGGTAGCCTAAACGTTCGCCTCGCCTGCATTCTTCCTCCGACAGAAAGGAGCTTTTGTTGCACCATCTTCTACCTATGGCAGGCTAAACAAATACAGATCTGCGGTAAGTTACGGCAATATGATTATATACATCAATTTAAAGTAATACGAAAGAAAAAATTGTTTAATAAGCCCACATTGAGTAAATTCTGTTAACCTCACGCCACGTGGTGACTTGTGAAATGCGTAATTTAAATGTAACTTTTATTGGTAATTATAGTAATACTATATTAATTTCAGAAGTCTTAACTAAGGCACCAGAATTGAGAATAATGTAAATGCAAAAAGGTATTTGTTTAATAAGTACAGAAATAGATGTAATCAGGTAACCTCTCACACCACGTGGCAAATAAGCCTATGTGTAAATTTTATTAATTGTATAACAAACGGAATAATTGTATAACCGTAATTGAATTATGTTAACCCACAGGGGTAAAGTTTATAATATCAAATTTAACAAAACTAAATGTTTTCAAGATAGGGCCAGGTGGCCATATAACCGTTGCCAAGTGTGTAAAACTATCATTTTAAGTAGCCCTAAAGCTGTGTTAATATTATATATGGATTTTGGTGCGTGTGAGGTTTCTGGGGGAATTCGTTTTGAGAACTTATCGCTGATAATATGTTGTATGACTAGGGTCCCTCGCTTCAAGACGAGGAACAGCTCCATCCTGAACAATTAACATCTAGACTCTCTCTCAACTTCATCTGCCGAAGGAGAATAGCGAGGATAAGCCACCAACACCCTAACATGTAGACCAGAAGACCACCGCTTCACACCCATGGAATTAACAAGGTGACAACAAACCAATTATTTTTTACACAGTGTGACGTAACCCACTAGAACCAGTGGACATAGAGTCACTCTACACCAATGACTTAAGCTTTAAACATTTTAATTGGGTCCCCGGTTAACGGGACAGAATAGTGCGTGGTCTTGGGGGGGGGATCTTTTGTACATTTTGTAAATCTGTTGTGTAAAATGTGAGCCCATAGGTTGGCATGTATCTGGGGCTGTTTCCCATTCAGGCGTGTAAATTTCCTTCTTATTTTCAGTATAAGGGTTTCATTAGTGCTACTAATTCATTCAATCAACATGTAATTTCACTGGTTAAATTTAGTTTTCATTTTATGCTTTAATTTCTCATTTTTAAATTCAGTTTGGATCATATACGGATAGAAGTTTCTTTGGTAGTTAAGTCGGGTCACCAGTTTAATCCTGTATAGGTGCATTTTCATGCAGACTTGAACATGCTCTCGGGACAGGTTGAGTTATGCACTATCTTGCCTAGGAACATGTCGGCCTTTGGGCCAACTTACTTTTAAAAGGGTTATAAGGCTTATGACAAGTTACTGTTTTCAATACTTAACAAAATTTATCAATATTTAAATTCTTTTAATTAATTATGATCACTGGGGTGTTCGCTGTATTCTAATTATAATTACTCCAAGTCTAAGTGCTCAATGTGGCAGCACTTTATAATAGTATCAGGCACTATGCCAACTCTTGAATTTAGTATGTCCTGGGGCCACTGGTGTTACATACATAATCTGTTATACAAATATAATATGTTATACACATATTAGGTACTATAACCTAATATGGATATTTATAGATTGTTAATTATGTACCTCATGGCGTGGAAAAGGGTGTGGCAAGATTTAATGATAGATGTTATAATTGTCCTGTTTTGTGGAACATGTATATGTATTGTATATTCGTGTGTATTTTTGGGGGTTATATATGTATTGTATATTCGTGTGTATTTTTGGGGGTTATATATGTATTGTATATTCGTGTGTATTTTGGGGGGGGGGTTAGATACAGGGCTCCAAGGAGAATATAAAACCTAGATTTTATATAAATTTAATTTCAAATGACATTGTTTAAAGCAGAAAATATAGATTTTATATTTGTTAATTTCAAATAATATTTTTTTTTAAGCAGAGAATCTAAATGTTATATTCATTGATTTTTGTAAGTAACAATTTGGAAGGTGATAATGAGTTTAGTTACAATAAAAAGATTTATTGGTTGTTAATTTTGTGAGTTTTAATTGCAAGTCCCTTCTCACTGGATCCAGCGCATTTTTGGCTTCTCTAGGCTTTGGCCTAGTTTTAATTATCTTGTGGCCCCTCTTTAGGAAAAAAAAAATTTCAAAAAAAAAAATTTTTTTCAAAAAAAAAAACAAATTTTTTTTACAAGTCAAAGTTAAAGAGGGGTTACATTTGGTAGCAGAGCGTGGTTGAGATTAGGGTCATCCCTTGGGTCCTTTGGGTGTGACGAGGCTTGCAAACTCAGGAAACATTTTGGGGGTCGAATAGAACTTAGAAGAATCTCTGGAAGTCCCTATATCTAGAAGTAACTGTGTCTTGTTAGGTTTAAGGTTTGTGTATTATATGTGTATATACTTGCCCGCCTGTTGGTATCGTTGAACGGTAGGTTGCCACGCGGTGTGAAATTTTAAAGGGGGACATTCCTTTGGAAACGCGAATTATCGCAGATCTGTGTCTAGGTGGAGATATGGTTCGCGTATTACCTTGTCCATAATAGGGGAGGTGTTTCATTTATGCGGTATGGCCCGATCGGCAGTCGGTCTCCTCCGAGATACGGGAGCCGAAGTCATTACAAATTTTTTTGAGAATTTGTCGTTGGTCGGTAAATTTTGTCATGTTGTGTGTTAGTGTGTGTGTCGCGTTCCTTAATGTGTAGTGTTGTTGAGAGCAAGTTCAGGTAAGTGGTTTGGGTCCTCACAACGGTAGGGGGACCCGCAGTCTGCTCGAAGGAAGAGTATAGTACTCGAGTTTTTTCTGATTCCTGTGTTTTTTTATTGTCAATTTTGTAGGGTGTTAGGTGTTTTGTGGGAATTATGTTTTGTTGATTGTGTATTGTGAATTGTGCAATTCTGGCGGCGGTATGCTTTCAGAAATTGCCCCACCCCCTTTCAGGAGTTCTCCAGAAACTTTCGGTGGTAGATGGAATAGATGAGGATGGGTTGCTGGTTTTCTTGGACCTGGTCCTGCAGTTGGCAGATTTCCCGGGTGTGTCCGATGGGGAGGTCTTGTCCCTTATATACCCGTATTGCCAGGGTCCATTGGCAGGATTGGTCACCCAAAAAAAAAAATTTCAAAAAAAAAACAAATTTTTTTTACAAGTCAAAGTTAAAGAGGGGTTACAAAACTAAATCTAACGTTTACAATAAAAATGGAATATAAAAAATAGAACGTAAGGACTGCAATAAATTCTACGTAGGCCAGTCGAAGAAAAGCTACTGTATAGATTCATTCAACATCGCAATGCGTTTTTGTAACCCAATATTTACAAGTCTAATTTGCAAACAAATTGTTTAATTAATAAACATTACTTTCGAAACACTGAAAACGTTAAATTAATTAAAAACACACAAAAAGGTACCAAACTGAATATCTGGGAAAATAACAATATTTACAAACACAATATTAATAATGCACTAATTAAAGAATTAAGTCAAATAAAAACAAAACAAGATAATCTATTTAAAATTATGCACTTACTAAAATAATGAAAATAAAAACGTGAAATATTTTAATAAAAAACTTACTACGTAAACAAACATGACAGCTTATTACAATAATCAAAAATGTAAATAGAAATAACATCGATTATACTTGTCTTGATTGTTCATCATCTTTTTTCACAGCACTACACTTTTATATAATATGAAACTTTCAACTAGTGAACTTACTTGTCTTTTCTTGTCAAACGCGTTTCGGCGTGGTGTTCGGCTTCGTCAAATTTGGGTCTGTCTCAAAGCTGACGAAGGCGAACACCAGGCCGAAACGCGTTAGACAAGAAAAGACAAATAAGTTCACAAGTTGAAAGTTTCATATTTTATAAAGTTATATAAAATCAATTATTCGTTAACTCATAAAGAAATCTCTGAAGATATAGAATAATTCTTTGAAACGTGCATCAGGAGAAAACATAATAATATAATTTAATCCAATATGCCTGAAGAAGCATTTATTACTTGAAAACATATTTATTATAGAAGACATTTGCAAAACTACATCTATACATACACTAAAGAGAGAGAGAGAGAGCGAGAGAGAGAGAGAGAGAGAGAGAGAGAGAGAGAGTGAGAGAGAGAGAGAGTGAGAGAGAGAGAGAGTCTACATTTTTACAGCTTGATATGTGACAAGTATTTCATCAAATATAAAAAAAGGTACCTCTCCTTGTATAAACCAAAACATAGGTATCGCTGACGAAAACATGAATGAATATAAATTAATTTTGTATAACTTAAGGACTTGGATTTAACACAGTATTAAGATGTATTGGCATTGATGTTAAGTTTTGTAAGTTCCAGACGTTCTCTGGAACAATCAACCATACTTTTAGAAACAAGGTATGTCGAGATACAAAATTAAAGTTCTACAAAGCTAAAGCAGCCCCTGTACTGTCCTAGGAGTGTGAATTAATGACAACAACCAAAAAATTATACAATAAAATACAGGCCTTGTAAAGAGGAGTTAAAAGGTGTTCTAAACTTTGCTGTATAAAGAAATGAGGTCATAAGAGAAGAATTTTTAACTTGAATGAAAAATTAGAAGATTAAAAACAACGGCAAAAAGAACACTTAGAAAGAATATCAGATTCCAAAGTAGCTAAACAAGTATGTAGATACAAACCTATACTCACAGGTGTTTGTGTAGACCCAGGAAGGCAGCAGACCGTGAAGGCGGTACAGGCAGCACTTTGCCTATGCCGTGTTGTGTAGATGATTAAGATTTGACACAAATTAGATTAATGGCATTCAATTTATTCATGGACACGGTACAAAGTAATTTTAGCTTAGAATATAGAATTATTAATCAAGATTGTGGATTCAATTGGATATAATGTAATTCGGAATTGAAGACACGTGGTATACAGTGTTCTTGGTAACCGGAAAATAGACATTTTGAGCACTTGGTTTGCATGTTAGGAGACGTTTTGAAAAACTTTGGTTCCGAAATCATTCCAGATGACTTATTTTCCAGAGAGACTTCAATATTCATTTTGCTTTAGTGCACGATAACATTACTGGATCATACAGCCTCAATCATGCCTAGTGAGATATTATTTTCAGTTCCTGTTCAGACATCGATCAAGAAGATCATGATACATCAACGTTAAGTGGTTAAGCTACTGTTCTGAGGGCTACAGGAACAAGCAAAATTGTGAGAAATCTTTCGAAATTGTTAACTACCTATCTCATCTATGACAGACTTGAGATAGATAGAGGGCTTCTCAGTAACGTCCCAAAGGAACGAAAGAGACCGTAGAACGCGCACTTGAGATCGTCATACGATGAATCCGATTTCAAGGTTTATCATCCTGAGACAATTTTATTCTACACTTTTAAACACAGTAAAATGTAATGTTTCTAGTTAGTAAAATAGTTTCATGACTACATTGTAAAGAAGGTCTTTTTATTTAAATATCTAATAAATTTAATTTTATTAAAGGCATTGAAATTTTATATTGAACACGTACTTAATGAGCGAAATTGTACTTATATTAAAAACAAAAGCATAAAAGAGTTTTTATTATTTCGGGTTTATAAAGAGAACACTTAATTTTTTTTTAAGTTTGGCATTAACAATACGTGTTTAAATCGTTTGAACTAAAACGTTTGCGAATTCTGTACAGACCCGAACCTATTGTGTCCCGATATATAAAACCTGCTTCGTCTTTAAGCCTTTGTCTATAGCGTAGGCTGTCACGGTGGAGTTTGTGGTATGCCGGCTGTTGCGCCGTGTCGATTGTTTTGAGACGTCATTTTCCAGACGTTTCGGCTACCCACCGTAGGCCTTCTTCAGTAGTGAAAGTTTTGAAACTTTCGACAAAGTGTGGTAGCAAACGTTGTCAGTAATGTGTACGTTTACCATTTATTTCATATTTATGATCAAGTACATCCGTCACATCGCAATTATTGTTACAGTAAATTAAACCATTTTCTTTAGAACAAAAGTTTTAAAACTGTTCCTGGCGGATACGAAAAAACCATATTTTAGTGTCATAGTGAAGGAGATTCTAGCCTTTCAGCCGTGAACTGAAAAGCTCTGTCTGTTTTTTGGACAGTTTCAAATCCCAAACTAGATAATTTAATTCGCCTTGATTTATCAGATGGGGTCCAGAGGAACACTTACTAGGTTCAAAAGTATTATTTAATGTAAAATATTATGTAATAAATTTGAACGTTTAATAAGAACATATTTACGGATGGACAATTGTTGACACATTGAAAACTGCATCACAATGATCTGATTTAAAAAATTTTGTGTGATGATCGTCAAACAAGACCCCGTTACTTATAAAGATATAATCTTGGAATATTGTAACCCTTATTTTACGTTTTTGTATGGAAAATACTGGTATAGGGGTTGTTTTAATTTATCCCGGTTTACTCCAAGCTTGTGATAAACGCTTTGATACGCTTTGATAGAATATTTATCGTACTTTAAAACACACTTTCATACACACCAGCCATAATAACGATTAATGATACTAAAAGCATAACCTCAGTGGTAATTATTGATACTAAATAATTATAAACATGCTTTGAAAAAATGAGATGTTTAAGTACAAATTTTTGCGTTCAGTATCGTCGTCGTACGGTGCTACAGTTCGAAATCGGGCCTTTGGCCTCCTTTGTGTTAATCGTCCACCTCATTCCAGTGACTGCAAGGGACTTACTTCATCGCATTCCCAACATCTCTCTTGCATTCACGGCAACAACAACTTCCCATCATTTCCTTGAGCAGCTTATTGATCTTTTGCCTTCTACATTTCGAGTATGGACTCTCTTTGGTATACTTCTATTGTCCATTGTCACAATATGGCCAGCCCTTTGGAATTTCCTCAGTCTTATCATAATATTTCAACTGCTCTTTTTCGAAATGACGTATGTATATTATTTTTAAATTGTAACCACTACCCGCACTTTTATACATGAGGTCTAGTCCTCCTTCAAGCATTCCAGCCCAGTGCTCATTGTGTTAATACATAGCTTTCAGTACATTGCATAGGACAGATCTATGGTACATCATGATATGCGCATTTTATCTTCTTATACAATGTTTTTTATTTAAACATATAAATAAATATAAAATGTATCTTTCTGGGTATGTTGCATCTGACATCATCACTTTCATGAATACAAATCTTCATGAATCACCACGTGCGGTGGTATATGCTTCATGTCACCACGTACGGTGGTAGTAGATCATGAAGCCTACACCACATGTAAGCCTACTACTACATGTAGGAATGTAGGCTCTTCCAACTAATCTTTGTCAGTACCACTGTGTCGAGTTTATTGGAAATTCTGAAATATTACAGTACAGCCTGCTCCAATTTTGTTGGTTTCAGGAATTAAAAATATTTCCACTTAATAATACTATTGAAACTATAGTTCAGACTCCACTGAAAGTTGCAGTACCTCCATTTTAAACCTACATAATAACACTCGTTAGGATGTTTTAAATTGTATTAAACTTTTACTATAGATTGATTGTTTTCATTTCCATGTACATATATGTTCTAAAAGTGTACATTTGTATATATTTTCTAAAATTGTCATGTTTTTATATTTCTCACCCGACAACTCATAGTTGCTGCCACCATCATATTACTATCATCTTCTTTCCCGTTAGCCAATTTAAGCAACATACTTACCTGTTTTTATTCTTCTAGCTATCTTTTCCCTTGTCTTCTAAGAATCTTATCTCTAGAGGTTTGTTCATATAAATATGTTTGAACCGCTGTGTTTAAGGTATTCTTCCTAAGATTCTCGTCACTTTTCTCTAATGATTTTATTTTACCATTTATGATGCACACACTCAGTTCCCACCTACTCTGGTACAAACTGGTTTGATTTCACTGAAAGCTATATGTTTTTTTGAAATCTTTCTTATGTACACGTTGTAATTGCTGAAGATGAAAAACAAATTTTGCAGAGATATATTGCTACGTGTTAATATATCGTGGGAAAATGTTTTACATAACACCTGGTAACATTTTTATGTATCTGTGTGTGTGTGTGTGTGTGTGTGTGTGTGTGTGTGTGTGTGTGTGTGTGTGTGTGTGTGTCTATGCACGTTACGTGATTGTTTGCTGTCCAAATGTCACAGGAAGTTGTGAAATGTGTTTTTACTGTTTCCATTAATCTGCGCAAACAGTAATATTTATATTTCCGGACATGCAGTTGACGTAATGTGTGTTTATTAGATTTCATAAATTTTAAAATATTAGACAGTTTTCAAATAGTGTTTTGTTGTATTTATTCAATCAGTGCAGAATTTTTCTCATTTGTATAAAATTATTATATATAATTTAAGGATTTGAGGTACATATTTATTTTCTTTTTATCTTCATTGGTTTCCTTATATTGCACCTAACACATATTATATTTGGGGTTCCCCAACCGACATAACTTGATATTCTAGGTGTCAAAGCTAACACATCTTTGTATTTAAAAATGATTAGACCACATTCAATGTTCAGAAAACTCTAGGTTACCACTGTAATTAGAATGGATCTGTAATGTTGTGTTTCAGATGCCTCCAAAAAGTATAATTATGTAAAAATTAGGACATGGGCAACTACTAATATGGCTTTAAGTACATGAGACAGGTATGGTTTAACTGATTTCTAAAGTAAATAATAAACTGAGATGTAAAAATTAAAAAAATTAGAAGGGTTGATTTTGAAAGAAAAAACTGTGGACTCGACAAAAACAGTAATTTCAGAAATTTTAAAAGACCTTCCACCTGAAGATGCACTAAAAATGCTGAAACTAATCTGTTGTTCCTGAAGGTGGAGATAAAAGATGGTGTATTTTCTGTAAAAGGCTCATTCATATTGTGTTATGTAATTAGGCCAACAATATATGTAAAGGTACAGACAACATTGTTTACATTTCTGATTTCGGCGGTATTGTGATTTACAAACTTACAAGGATGTTTTATATTACATTTTGTACAAATATTTACTATAAGCTCTCTAAATAAAATCAGTACGGACCTTGATGCTCCTTTCAATTTCACTTTTACTTTCATTTTGTTTAATCAAAAGGTGTAAGTCAGTTTGGGAACTTTATTTCAAACTGTACCAGTTTAATTCAGTTTTACAAAAATCCAAGTTTTAAAAAGTCTAATAATCTAATAAGATGTTTAATTACTACATAATTATTAGAATTATATAAAGAATTACTAGTTGATTACTAGACAATTTCTGATAATTTCTAGAGTAAAATTTAGCACATATTTATATAAAGGCAATTTTTTATCTCGACATCACCTTTGAGTAATAGCCCATAAACAAAGTCGTATATCGGTCCTGGTGTATCCCTATATTAATTTTATTTATCTAAACTTTAGTTATATTACAATTTCTGTGGAAGTGCTTTAAAAAATATATGCGTACGTATCTCTTTGTAACTACGTTAATATTTTAAGAGCATACCATAACCCGATTAATGCAGTCAGGAAATTTTTATCTGGAAATGTACAATGTACTTCAGATTCCGTTGTGTCCAGTACAAATGTAATGCTTTTATGAAATATTGAGTTAAATATAGTATATTTTATGTAAAGGCAAAACGATGAACAAGAAACATTTAGAATTAAGATGAAAACCATGTAAGTTGTTTGAGCATATAACGGAAAGTATTGAAAGTACCGTTACAGTTGGCTAAAAATGAGATATAAGAGCATGAGACTTCCTAAAGCGGCAGCGTACGTACATTTTGCATCACAAATAAAGAAATATTTCAAGTAACAGAGAAAAAAAAAGAAATAGAGACACAATACGTAAACAGGAGGTAAGCAGATACTTCAGTTATTTGAAAGGAAAAAAAGATCGAATTTGTATCATATTTAATTTCTTTTCTTTTATATAGACCTGTACATGATTTTTAAAATAACTTTTCAATTAATTTTTTGTTCACTCAAGGCTTTATTGCTTTTTTTTATTGTTAAAATTTTAAAAACAATTTTTTCTTACCGTTAGACACAATTCTTGTAGAAATACTTTTATTAATAAAACTGTATTTGCCTACATGGAATTGCCCGGATGTCTATTCACTATTTTACATTTCAAGGAGTAATTATACGTTGTAATTAGTTTTCTTTGAAAAGAATAATAACATTTTATATTTTTTCACAAACAGAATTATCACTGTTGCACACCACTATACAAAAATTATTCCGATTAACGCTTTCAAGCTTCTCAGCTCATCATGAGATCGGAATTAACTAGCAGACGTAAGACCAAACCCTTTACACCCCCACATCCGGTCTGACGATGAGCTGAGAAGCTTGAAAGCGCTAATCGGAAAATTTTTCTGTAGTGGTGTGCAACAGTGATAACTCTGTTTGTGATTTTAACCACTAACACAACTTTCTTCATTAAACTTTTATATTTTATGTTGTATTACACGTAATATTCCTTGTGTACAAAGTTATTACATAGATGAGGGATTTTATGTTACAGAAAGAGTTGCGTAAACTAGTGAATGTCAGTTACGTGGAGAACGAAGCGTCACGGTTTCAGAGATAAGCGGCTTCCTTCGTGACACATCGTATTACCTAATCAATGACGTTTACATCCGGCGTCACCGTGTTTCCACTTATATTATTAACTACTACAAGCAGGATCTATGGAAATTATATATAGATTATTTAAATATCTATATTTATGTATCTTTTAATTCCTATTTAAATATATTTTAAATCAATTTTATAAACATAAATTATAAATATAAATATAAATATTTTTATTTTATAAATTAATTTTTTTGCACACTGAAAGATATTTTTCTGATAAACGTTCATATTATAAAACTATATAGGCCACAGTGGGAAGTCATTAATCCGAACTAACTGGAATCACGAACTAATTCAATCATTGATTTGATCTAGTTACAACTTAATTACAAAAATAAGAGTCAATATTTTGAACCAAAAATTGTGTTTCAGAGTACACATGGACAACAACTTATAACTTGTGTCAAGAAAGACAAATTTACATATATTTACATCTTGCTATTCCGTCTACGTGGGAACTGTGTGGCATAGTTTAATAATTTGTATAGCTTAAATAGCTAAAACTTTTTATTATTTATTCTATTGTTATTTTTTAGTAAAACTATGTTTATTGGGAATAGGACTACAGCGAATTAGAATTCTTCAGTTCTTAATCCAGCGATATTCATCCAGTGACTATCCCAAGTGGGACTGTGGGCGTTGAAGTCTCCAAACATGGAGATGATAGCTGATTGACCGGATTCTGCAGATCTTCTGCACGCCATGTAGAATCTGGTAAATTAGCGAAGTAGATCGTCATCTTTAGTGGCTATAACAAACTTATAACTACTGCTTGTCAGTGGCGTACCTAGATATTTAGTACCTGGTGCGGAACTATTTGTCACCTTCACATAATGATACCTACCTCCAAATGGCCAAACATTATCATTTAAATGGTACTCAAATTTGAGTAACCTAATAACCAGATATAATCTCTTCGTTTTCATCATACGTTTAGTTTTTATTTTAACAATGCAAGTGCAATATTTAACAATACAGTAACTACAAAAACAAAATATTTACTATAGTCGTGGTAGCCTATGCATATTTCCTTACATATTAAACTTTACTAGCACAAGCCATTACAGATACTGAAACTACACTCCAAACTATGTACGGCTTTATAGACCATTAATTAATTGTACCTAACTAAACCCCTGTTCGCCCACTTAATATGCATTGGACAAAATAAGTGCGAATCTTCTGAATATCTTCAGTAATTTGAGATTTGGTTAATGCATAATTCATTGTAAATACATACATCACATCTATGTTTCTCTATGAGTTTAGAAACCTTACGTTTTTCGGTTTCGTACTTTTATTTCAGCAAACTTAATAATTATATCATTAAAAAAAATTTTAATTTTATCTGATGTTTTTTGTTTGATTGAAATAATAGCCAAATTTGAAAGCCTCGACTTGCTCATAGTAGAACGGAGATAACTTTTAGTGATACGCAAATTATCAAATAGAGGCTAAGTGCTAAAGGCAAGTTTGGAACAGAGTCAGAAAATTCCATTTTAATTATGAATTCAAAAATTTTCAACGATGACTACTTCTTGCAGTCTTCTTGGTCGACTTCAACCCCTCACAAATGCCTTCTCAGTCGCTCGATTTCAACGATGTCTTCTTTGGAAAGCGTTTCAATAAGATTTGGTGACAGACCTTGCAGATCTTTGTTTGAAGCACCGACTAAGTTATTTTGTTATAGAACAAAGAACAATTTTTACACTTTTTTCATTGATTTAGTCTTATTATTAAGTTTTGAATGGAATCGATCCACACATTCAAACATAGCTCTTTTCAATTCTTGTTTTATTGTAAGACTAACTGTCCACACTTTTCTCTTATTTCTACTGAATTCATTGGGGGTGAGTGTGCACCCTTGATACCCCTAGGCGAACGCCTTTGTTTTGCTTCAGATAAACTTTTTTTTAGAAAAATTTTAATGTTTTAAATAATAAAAATGAAACAGTAAGAAACAATTTTTCATTTTAAAAAGCTAAAGAAAACTTGCACTTAATGCATAATTATTAATGGTAAAAGGTATGTAACACTTTCACCAAAATAGCCACTCTTTTTGAAAATGTGTATTTCTAAATCTATTAAATTAACTCCGTTCAATTGCTTTAGTGGCATGACCCTAACATCTTCTTCTGCTTTAAATTTCATGTCGATTGACTTAGTATGTAGGGCGAGTTTATGTCGGTCAACTGAAGGGGTGGCAACTAACTGGCAAGTCATTGTCACACATCTGTCACATCACAAAGAAAATAATCATCTCTCATCGTTGCATTGGTTCACAGTGTAATTCAATGTATGTGCTATTGTTTTCGGTTACTTTGTCAAGTTATAGGTTATAGTTGAAGCCTTGAGATTTTTGACCGCCCTTCTATGTCGTAAAGTGTAGATCTTCCAGGATAGCCGTCCTGACTATTTATACTCACTGTTTCCACAGCAGCACTGACTTTATAAACTAAGTGACAATACCTAATCCTGTAGAAAAGAAAATAGGAAACAAGAATAGTAATGGTTATTTTGAAATAAATATGACGAGATTATAACATTTTTAAGCATGTGGGTTATTATACTAATTATGAGGATACTATTTATTATGTTTTGAGGGATTGGAGACTAAGACTTTTAGCCACACGAAGTTGACCAAGAGTGTTGTTTAACTAAATAATCGGTTATCATCTACATTCTAGTTACTGGAAAATCCAAAAGTAGAAATAATTACTACATACGTTCATAGTAGTTTATCTATGAACGGAGTTTCAGTTCAGTTTTGTGGCACAATTACTTGCTTCTAATGGCGATATTCTTCCGGCAATTTGGCTTGCAAGGCATCCAGATATGCACGGCATATGGAACATGCGCTTGGAGCTTTCTGGATGTTGCCCCAGGCTATGCTGCGCAGCGATGATGGCTGGTCGACTGAACTTACCACAGGAAGTTGTATATTCTTGCCAGTCTATTGTTTGCAATCAATGCGTGCTCGGTAGTTCTGAATTTTTAGCCATATTTCTCAGCAACAGTAATTGACGTCGAAATTGTAATGACACCATTCCTGCTTTACAATATAACCAATATAACCTTTCCCAATATATACAGGGGAATGATCCTATGCCATAACTCACCCCAGCACTGTGAATAGGAAATTCCTGGCTGAGAGTACTCGACACTCCCATAATCTATTTTGGATAGTATTAGCGCAGCATACAAGAACAATACAAATTTCTCTATCCGCTCCCCAGGTCGTGTGGGAAATGCACATGATGGCTTTTAGCGAGGCCTGTAACCCCACCTCGCACCAGTGTATATACATGCGCAGTCCACGTTAAATATCTAACGGACTTTAAACCTGAAAATTTGATTTCATGCTTATAGTGCAGCCCAACATCTTTAATGGTTAGCATCGGGTCTGGTTGCATTCCTCGGTTTCGACAAAAGTGGACACAGGTTGTATATGTTGCCGAAAATTAAAAGTCTATGCTGTTAGCATTTTCGGTAAACGTGTCTATTGCGCCTTGCATGTTATGTTTAATCATTGTTTTTGTTTCAGCCGAGTAGAACAGCGGCAGATCGTTAGCACAATCACTCCCCAACTGACGTCTCTGTACCCTCAAAAATCCCATTAATGGCTATAGCAAAATGCGTGCCGCTCAACTGATATCCTTGCGGTACTCCATTTTTTATCTTGTGTAGGGCCAAAAGTGACTACTCGACCCGAACACGGGAAATCCTGCTTTTGAGAAAATTGGAGATACGTTTCGGTAGGTTACTTCTGAGCCACACATTAAAATGGTGCTTGTTGCGGCAGCTAGTTTCGCGTAGTCAGGTTGTATGATAATTGCATCGACTCGTGGCCTGTCCGCAGTGTTTCTCGCCGCAGCGTCAGCTTCTTCGTTAGGCCTACCTTTAATAATTACATGACCCGTCAGTCTTCCCATGCGATGACGTCTTTTGGGGCGAGACCTGTCGCAGTTTCTTACTCTCTGCAGTTCAGGAGGTCCCTACACACTACCACCTGCTCTGTGATATTCAGGGCGGTATGAGAACAACTTCTACCTCTATGTCACCCTGTCTTCTGCAGTTTCAGTAACTTCAAACCCTGTTTATCGTTTGACTAGTAGTCCACCTGCAGCTTTTTTGATGTCCTGTACCTATTCCGGAACAACCGATGAAAGCTTTTTCAATCGGAATAATACTCACTTTTTACTGCGAAGTCAACTTTCTCTCGTTTCACCAACAGATACTTCGGCAAGGCCGGCACAGTGGCAGACAATGTCACAAATCTTTCGGCATCAACCGAGGATAATTATCTCCTTTGCATCACTCTCCGAGGAGGGCTTTTCCTGGACAAGGGTTTTTAAGGTACCCCTCAACCGGAGAATTATCTAGAGAACTTTGAATGTTGCTCCCACAAATACCGGGGAAGTGGTAGAGCTCTCGAGTATCACGGCTAGGAGTAAATACAACAGGGTGCGTCCTGGTTCCCCGAGGCCATCGTTTGCGACTCAGTAACGTAGACTCCTCCACCCATTGGCACGATCGGTTCCACGGAGGGTTATGGTGTGTTTTTTCTACCGGTACAAATAACCTTGTCAAACTCACCTACCAGTGCCCTCTTAGCCAGTTGAAAAGTAAAAGCTTTTGCCCACCCCTCACGAGGCCAAGGTATTGCAGGCCGGGCGTGTAGGGATGAATTTCTGGGGGGCAATATCATATTATTATGTCATCATTACATATCTCAACAACTACTACTACTACTACTACTACTACTACTACTACTACTACTATAACTTCTACTAATAAGTCGACTACTACTACTACTACTACTAATACTACTATAACTACTACTAGCTATTATTATTAATAAATCATTATGTTAACAATTTTTGTAAAATATTCTAAACACTGTAAGACAGAATTTTGAAAAACGATATGCTCTCCAAACGACTGTAAATATAGAAGATAAGTAAACGTGTCCCCGAATTACATTTAATTTCTATACAAACTTAACTGTTTCTAATGCAGCATCTTAACCACATAAAACATGATCTTTAAAAACAACGTTAATGCTATTGCTTACTATAAATCTCCGCTACACAATAGCATCTCTTGGGTCTCGTACCATCGTTGGTACCACTGTGCGCAATACAACATTGCCTGGTTTTACAATTACAATATAAAAGCATGCAAACACAATATACAGTTAGACTGACTTCTCTGTATACCTTATGATCAAGCTTTACACAGTCACAATTTTAACTGCCCATGATGATAAATACAGGATTATATTATCTGCAAATGAGAGTCTACTGTGTTTAAATTTATTCTATTTTTCCAACTTCTACACTCTTATTATTACTTTGTTTAAA
Source organism: Magicicada septendecula (assembly GCA_034769895.1). Taxonomy (NCBI): domain Eukaryota; kingdom Metazoa; phylum Arthropoda; class Insecta; order Hemiptera; family Cicadidae; genus Magicicada; species Magicicada septendecula. The sequence continues at coordinate 391,870,929 of CM068369.1, forward strand.
AACTCAAACACGAAATATTAACAGTAACAGACAAGACATAATATGTCATTCAAATTATATTTATAACATTAGGCTAGATTTGACGTAGATAAAGAGTTATTCTGAGCATCCGGAGCGGCTTGGCTCGACGACGTTCGTTTGAGGAAGTATATTGTTCCACTGGTATTGGAAGGGGGTGAAGAAAATAGTTCTAAATCTTTATTGTTGTCAAACAACGCAGTCTTTCTAGAATAGCAGCGCAGTAACCACTTAAAGGTCGTTGCAAATACATGAAGTGATATACCAGAAACAATATCCAAAGTTTTAATTTTTTGAGCAATTTTCATAAACATTTTAGCGTAGGCTATAACTAAGTGCTATAGCAAAATTGAAAGTTAAAGGCATGGGAATGCGCGAAACGCTCACGCTCAGAAAAGAATGGCTTTGTGGGGGGAGTCACTCTGAAATGTAAGCATTGTTATAACCGTCAGTGCAGCCAGCGTATGAGTATATTTTTAATAGTAACCAAAACTCGCGTACTGTTGAGGTTTGTTTGTAAAATGTGTCAGCACGGATCCCTCCCCCTCTCACTCACTCTCTCTCACTCAATCTCTCTCACACTCTCTCTCTCTCTCTCTCTCTCTCTCTCTCTCTCTCTCTCCCTCTCTCTCTCTTTTAGTTTAATCCTAAACAATAAAAATCTGTTTGAAGCAGAAGGAAATATCATGATATTTTAATACAGTATTTTAAGATAATTTTAAGAACATCGATTAACTACAGAAATGTGACAACCTGTAAAAATAACAGATGAATGAAAGATGAGGTCGTTTATGTTTTACCAGCTGGAAAAAACAACCTTTTATTGTAAATAAAGCTAACAGTTTAACGTACAGCATACAATATTTAACATTTTTACAATTTTGATCATTTAAATATTCTATTTCTGCGTGATGTAAAACAGTACAGCATAGGCCTATAACGTGGCTGTCAAAGTGATCCATACTTGTCTTTTCACAAACCTGAGGTTTGTTAATTTTTGGGCTTTTAAATTGTTCTCCTTATAATTTCTTTCCCTCCTTTGCGATACGCGATAACGTGCAATTTGATATTACTTTTGCCGTAGTAATTCGTTTGAAAACACTTTTAATTAATTGATAGTTTTATTCCTTCAGCCGCTTCTTTTTCGATATGCTGTAAAACTTTAAAAGTTATTTCTCGTGCTTGATTGTGAATAACTTTTCTCTCTTTGTTAGTTACGCTGGAAAATAGCGGCATTGGGCGATGACACAAATATTTATTAAAATACGCAATTATAGAATAAAACTGCCAATAGAAATTATATTATAAAATTAAATAACGATAAAAATGAATAACTGTAAGCAACGATATGATTTATAATTAATTGAGATAACAAACAAACAGGTCTGATATAGCTCGTAACGCAGTAATTAAAACGATATTAAAACGTGACGCATATGTTGGTAACACTTCACTTTATTAACACTTCATAACAACTGATTCTCCCGCATTTCACAATTTTTTGAAATGGACACGTCCATTAATTTTTGCGCTACTGACTTTAACTTTCAAGTATATAATTAAATGTCGATTATGTGTGTGCCTTTGTGTGTGTGTGGGGGGGGGGTAAAGTTTGGCCAAATGTTATTTGTGGAGCGTTGCTTTATATGGTGCAGAGACATGGATACTGATGAGGGAGGATGAGAAAAGATTAGAAGCATTTGAGATGTGGGTTTGGCAAGCAATGAAAAAAGTTAGATGGGTTGATAAAGTAAGGAATGATGAAGTTTTAAGAAGAATAGGGGAAGAGAGAAGAATCCTGAAGGTAATAGAAAATAGGAAAAGGAATTGGTTAGGTCATTGTTTAAGAAGAGACTGCTTGCTTACAACTGCCATAGAGGGTGTCAGTGAAGGAGAAAAAAGAAGAAGAGGCTGTAGAAGAATGAAGTTAATAGATAGCATTAAAATCAGAGGGTTTTACGAAGAAACGAAAAGACTGGCATGCGATAGGACAGCTTGGAGAGCTTTTACCATTTAAAGACCTGCCTTAGGGCACAACACCAAATAATAGTAATAAATATATATAGTATAAATAATATTATTTTTACTTGTGGTAATTTTATCACTTGCGATTTTTACTGAATTAAAAATTTTAAAACTTTTTGCAACTTCAAGTAACGCATTGAGCCGCATAATACGCTACTAGACAAAAAAACAATGTATTATATCTTGCAATTAGCTAATAATCAGACATGTTGTACATAAGATCATTGAACAATGCATTTTAATTATTCACATAGTCTTATTTATACGTGAAATCAAATCAGGCATTTTCCCGTAACAACAGCCAATTTCAAAACAGGTTTCTTATATTTTGCTATTATGTGCGTATTGTATATTAAAAATTTGTATTGGCCTATGACGGTACACTTCCCTCTCTTATGTATACTCCGTTTTCTCTTCTGTAAGCTATAGCAACATTCCTCGTTGGTTATTTGTTTTCGGAATGACTAGATTATTTATTCAGAACATGAGCGTTCCTTATTTTCGATATAGGCAACCTAAGAAATTCTTCGGGTGTAGAATTCCCTCTACGTATAGAGTTACCTTATCCTAGTGTTCTTAAAATACCCAGAAATTTGTGCGCGCGGACACACACAAACACACACACCGGCAAAAGTTATAACAATTGCATGTGTCACACTTGAAGGTTCTAGAGGCATGTGAACAGATCGAAATAGTTTACTGTCTGGAGGATGTATACGTGACAGTTTCTTGTAAATTTTCCATAAGGTGAGATACAATTCATTATATGATTTCTTCAGTAAATCCTTATATAATGTATAAGAAACTTTTAATTTCTCAATTCAAGTTTTTTTTATTAATCGAGCTTTGAATGTTGCGACGCCAAATTCTATGCAATGTACAAGAGTCTCATAGAATAAGTAGTCGGTTATCAAATATTGGAATGCTTCGGATTTATTAAAGATATGTTTTTTTTATTCCAATAATAATTTACCATTGTTTCTGATAACAAAATAAAATTAACTGCCTCTGTTACCTTTTCTTTACAATTTTAAAAATAAATTTTGCTTAGTCAGTATCTCAAGCGTTTATTAGCTAACGTATTCTCTTACTCTTCAGCTTAAGATCAGATAACGTTTTTCTTGTAAATTTCTGTCTATGGACAGAACCTAGCATGAAAAATCTAGTTTAATTTTATTACTTTTCTTCAGGCTCATAAAACTTTATCTATAAAAAAACTCACATATTTAGTTCTTTAATTTATGAACAAATATTACCACTCGATAGGTCTTTTATTTATGATATTCTGGTGTAAGTCTTATGTCAGAAATTGTATTTTTTCAAAAGTTATTTAATTTATTCTGTTTTTTATTATTTTTCTCTAACATGGTTATACATACCCGCAACACTCGCACTCGCCATATGCCTACGCATATGTTCGCACTACTTCACAACACTGATTTTTATTTTACTGTCAAAAATTAACTTAAATTAACAAATTTGGCATGTATTTTATTGTCTATTATACAATGTCTGAACATGCAGCCTTTACTTGAACAAACTTTCATCGCAACATGCTATCATACGCTGAGAGTTAAATTAGTTAAGTTACTAGGGCTACTTTTTGAATAACTGTCACAAGCCTTAAAGGCGAGCTCCCATATTATCACAATAGTTTTTAGTTTGAATATCTGTTAAGAAAGTATATAATTTTAGTAATCATTTACTTATTACAGTAAATTGCTTACTGACGCCTGTTCCTACTATATACTCCTTGCAACTAGCTCTAATGTAGAAAAAATATCACTCACAGAGCCGCATGTGTGCTGGCAATCCTATTGTATCCTCGTGTTAGTTCTAACAGAGAAATTCGATTCTTTGTTCTTTCTAACATCAGACAGATAGTAAATCAAAATACTTACTAATCCGTATGAGGAGTACTAACTCAAGTGTCAAGCATTTTTACCTTTCATCAGATAAATTGCATTTCCTCTTTGACGTGCGTTCCAGAATCAATTTACAGGTATTCTAAACGACTAGTGGGTTCAGTTTTTAATACTTGTTTTTTCTTTATATCTTCAGCTTCCGTTATTTTACACTATTATTGAGGTTGCTAACAAACAAGTGTAGATTTTATTGTATAGATTAAACAAATTGTGTAATTAAGTACAATTGAATAAATAAGGTATTGATTACACTTGTCCTTTAACATAATTATTTTTAATGAGCAAGCGTTTTCACTGTCGGAGTCGGCAGATGTAAAACATTCAGAGCTTTTAGGCCATAGTCGGTTAGTCTTCAAATCCTCTGCGAAACGCTTCAGCTAAGCCCATGATAACTTTTTCCAGTGGCGTAATCGAGTAGAAGAGTCAGTACAGAGCTCGCATCTGGGAGAAAACAAGCGGGGCGTCACTTAAGCTCTGTACTGACATCACTGCCTCCTACACTTTGTTTGTTTACGCCGCAAAAGATGGTTACCATGAGCGTACCTGAAACGTTCGGCAGATGATTTGAGGACCAACCATGGTCTATCAGACCAAAATGGTATCAATTTATCGTTGTTTTTATTTTATGAGGTATCAGCTTGGACATCTGTCTTCTACATTTATAGCCAATGTGTAATTCTGTGCAACATTTTACATTAAACGTCCTGTAAACATGTTTTACGTTAGATTATATTAGGCACAAGGTTTCTGGCTAATAGGTTGAGATAGATAAAAATATTCTTTTTTAGGACGAGTTTAGTGTGTTACCATTCTCAAAGTAGTAATTACGGAATTTAATCTGCATTCAAAATTAGTATTTATAGCCTATTTTTGAGATCTACAATGTACATTTGTCAAAATGTAATAAGTTTATGAAATGCATAAAATATCTATATTGGTAATTTATGAAACTTTAATAATTTTTTGCTAGATTAATCTAACCTTTCGCAGGACATCACATTATTTCAATCAGATTGATATTTGAAATATAATTTAATCAACTAGGTACAGATAAAATTGTTATGCAAACGACAAAAAATTTACTATTTGATCATTGTAAATTTCGTTGTTTACGTTAGCAAAAATTACAGTTTGAGTTTGCAATTAAGTCACACAATGCATTCAAGATTATATATTCACTTTGATTTTGTTAACGGCTATTTGAACTAGATGCATCGGGGTCAATACGTTATAAACTGATGTATTACTAGTAGGCCTATATTACTTTGTCCGAGTGGAACTTGTTAGGTCAACCTGGCTTCAGCGCTCCGTACAGATGGCTGCAGTATACAATTCATTGTTTGCTGGTTTCCACCCAGCATTCTAAAACTATGTGACTAGCAACAATATGCAGTGTCTCATGGCATACGTTTATGCCATGAGACAATACATGGCAGTATGGCTGGTCTGCAACCCAAGAACTGCATTTGATTGTGACGATTTTTATGGGTAGTAATAATAGTAAAGGATAGTTAGGCCTATTTGTTTATACGTATTAAAGAAGAAAATGATAAGATATAGGATATATTTGCATTATATAGGTCGCCGAAAATTTCTAAAGTTTACTCTTAAGTTGTTTCCACATCAGTAAAACGTTTCTTTAGTGTATTTACAACCTCTTAACTGCCATGTGCTCTGTCACTTGAATAAAATTAATTCTCCTTCAAACTTTAAACACTTTAGATATAAGACTAAAAAAATCTGGGTTAGAGTGTAATAAAAATAAATAAAAAATAACTAAGGTAACAAAATATTATGTCCTGAGCAGAATTGTAATAAAAAAAGTTGCAAATTCATTTAGAGTGCTTTATAATGTAATATACATGCTGATAATTAATGCATGAAGTAGTTTTCTTGAAACATATCCTTCAGTATACATTTTTCACATTAAAGTGGCCATTAATTCACATATGTGTACTTGTATTTGTGTTCCGGGTTGCATGTATGTATGTTTGTTGGGAGCACTTCAGATTGGTATCTCTTGTTTCTTGTGCTTCGTGTTTTCTTTCAAAACTGAGAATCGCGTCAACTGGTTCTGTATTCTTATAGCAAGATCCGGTCGACTGGCTTGATTGACATGTGTGGATAATATACCCCATGGTATTCTGTCTGGATCAAACAACGTTTAAACTGGCTGATGTGTCAGCAACAATTCCGTTTTGGGGGGGGGGTATACAGCTTGCATCGTTCTTATCTTGTTGAAATTTATCTTCAGATTAAACTAAGAGATGATGGTTCTCTTAGTTTCGAAGCCCCACCACCACGCCAAGGTGGAACCACACGGTGGGGACCCCCCCTCCAAATGGGGCCCTAAGATGGTATGCGGGCCCCCCCAGTATTGTGCTGTTCTGGTTAGAACTTATGCCCGGTCATACTTAAGCGTCACCATAGTCGCCGCCCTCCTCGGCGGATAAGTCGAAATCCTGAAAAAATAAATATCGTCCCACTAAAAACTTATAACATGAACTATTCGCTAGTACAATGAAACCTCGCTAATTTCCAACTATTGTATTTAAAGATTTGAAGACATTACTTGTCTCTGTTAGTTTTGTAAGTATACAAGTAGGCCTACTGTTAAATAGAATTTATTCATTATAATTTTATAAATAAAGATATTCGTTAATTTCAATTTTTTATTTCATTTGTGGTTTGTATTTGGCATTAAGTATATACTAGAATATACAAGGGGTCCTCTGTTACCTTAACAACAGCCGTAGTGTACACAAATATGTGAAACACCCTACTTCCCGGTGTGTAGATTTTCCAAATTCAGGACGTAATCATTCAACCAGTGAAATGTGATACATTGTTTTAAAAAGACCATTGATAGTGTTTATGTGTACACTGAACAGTACAGTATAGTGTATAAATCATTCTAAATTATATTAAACCTGATTCTTTTTTTGTCTGTGTAGAGCATAATAATTAAAAATTGTTTTTAAATGTCACCAATATAAAACACAAAACATTAACTTTGAAACCTAAAACAAAAATTATAAGAGCAATAGTAGCAGGATAGGGAGAACAAATTGAAACTGTCAAAAGATATTTCAGTGGCAAAGCTTTCAACTCATTTATTAAATAAGGAAGAAAAATTAAATAACGGCGACGTAGATTGAAAGAAAATATGTGTTAGAAACCAGAATTTCTGTATACAAGGTGATTCAAAAAGGACTTTACAACTTTGAAAGTATACAGAAATTTATTCAGATAACTTACGGAGTGGGTAGAGGTGTCGTTTCGAAGCAAAACACATTAAGTTTTGACTCACGTAGTCCATTAATACCGAACACACACACCAGTAGCGCTGTCACCATTGTTGTCGAAAATGGCTACTTTTACTGGTGCGGAATGTTCTCGCTGTATAGTTTGGTTACACGATACGCAATCAGCAACTGCAGTTCAACGTAAATTCCGTACTGAGTATGGTAGGGAGCCTCCTAGTAGGCCTACAATTTACTCTTGGCACCAAACCTTAGTTGACACTGATTGTTCTGTACGACATTCAAAATCACCAAGACGTCCACAAGTTCCTGAAGCTGCTGTGGAACAACTCAGAGAAAGCTTTTCTTGTAGTCCTAATAAATCAACTAGACGTGCGTCACGTGAGATTGGTATTCCACAACCAACTGTGTGGTGCGAATTACTTGAACGCTTGCACTTGAAGCCATACAAACTAACCATGGTTCAACATATTACAGATGAATATAAAGTCGCTCGCCAGCAATTTTGTGTGGAAATATTTGATAGATTTGCAGACAACGAGACATTCCTAGACAATGTAATTTCTAGACATGAGTCAACGTTTCACATCAGTGAACACCCATAACTGCCGAATATGGGGTAGTGAAAACCCCCATGAAACCTTGCAGCATATTCGTGATAGCCCTAAGGTCAATGTTTTTTGTGCCCTTAGCAAACAACAAGTGAACGCTGTTCTTCTTCCAGGAGGCAACCATAAATGGTCTCGTGTAATGAAAATGCTAGAAAATATCCTAATGCCTCAGTTAGACGAGGATGACCAAGATTGACGCCTTTACTATCAGCAAGATGGGGCACCACCTCACTACCGCGTAGAAGTCTTGAGGTTTTCTTGATACCCGATTCCCAGGTCGGTGGATTGGTCGTGCAGCTCCAATTGCATGGCCATCTCCCTCCCCAGATTTGACACCGGTAGATTTTTTCTTGTGGGGTTTCATTAAAGATCGGGTTTTTGTACCACCTTTACCTGCTGATCTTGCTGAGCTGAGACTTCGAATTAACGCCGCCGCTGCAGAAGTGATGCCCGACTTAGTGGCTAAAGTCTGGAATGAAATCGACTTCAGGTGGGATGTATGCCGCATTACAAATGATAGCCACATCGAACCACAATGAATGTTGGATGACAAAAGTGATGTGTTTTGTTTGAAATGATACCTCAACCGACTCTCTAAGTTATCTGAATAAATTTCTGTATGCTTTCAAAGTTGTAAACTCTTTTTTGAATCACAGTGTATTAAAGAATGCAAATTGACACGGTCTAAGTACATGTGTAGTCTTAACATTCACATAGTAAAGAAGCTCTAAAGGGCGAGTTTCCAAATTGTTGCAAAACATATCATGTAAAAGAAGGGAAGAGTGGCAAGAAATATTTGTGTGCCAGAATGAACTTCAGAAACAACGTTAGAGGAAATAGCATAAATGTTGTCAGAGGAGACATCCAGCTGTGAACGAAAAGTTAAAAGACATATCATCAGATGGCGGTGTAAAGATATTTTAAGTGTTGACAAGATGGGGGTTTCCCCAAAACTCCTGAAGAATGATCCCACTGTCGGGTGATTGATGCGCCGCCGGCGGGAAACGTAAGGAGCAAGTACAATTTTGGCGGGTGGAAAAGTAGTTGGGTCATAAAAATGTCATTACCAACGAAAATAAAGCCGCCTATTGATACTTTTTAAAAAACGCTAAGACATTTCAAATTTCTACTTGAAGCGATGTGTTCTAACATTAATTAGGCCTACATGTATTAAAATGTACATTAATAAGTGATTGAATACATACTCGAATATTCCAAATGTTTATATTAAAAATTAGTCAGGCACCAATATATGCACAATATGTACTAGTGCATAGAACTCTGTAATTCGAAATTTCATTAATTCGAAATATTTTGTACTCACTTGGATTTCGATTTAGTGAGGTTTTACTGTAACATTAGTCCAGTCGCCAGAGTAAAAATAATGGTAAAATTTCGTAAAAAATTGAGGCAAAGTGATATTTGGTATAGTTATTGAAAAAGGTCTAAATATCGGTTTAAAATCATCTTTGCATGTTTATAAGGTCAGGCTTTAAAAAAAAAACCTTATTTAAGGGCAGCGCGCGGTAAAATCGATAAAAACGTTTACATTCCGTGAATTTCTTTTCTTACTACTAAATAAACCATTGGATCATGATAAAGTCTTCATTCTTTTTGTTTAAAATAGTTCAAATTTTAATAGTAATAAAATCAAAATAACGATTTTGTTATTATTTCATCGTTAGGAGTATTAAATCGATAGACGGAATGGTCAATTTTAACAAATCTTCCTCTGTTGAATAATATTATTAAATATGTGTATCTTAATATACATAAAAGTCATTGTGTGTATTTATATTTCACACCTCCTACTAAACCACTGGACCGATTTCAACAAAACTTAGCACAAATATTTTATGCAACGGGAGAACCAACATAAGATAGGTGTTTTGGGCCCTGGGGGATGTCAAAAATGGAAAATATGAAAATACCGTATGTAGGGTATCAAATTAAAGGGGATTTCAATGCAAGTAACAATTTTTCATGCATATAAGCACTATTGAAAATTCTTGGGCCCTGGGGCTCAATAAATGGGTGGTTTTGGGGGAGGTCAAAAATGGACAATATGAAACTGGACCGATTTCCACCAAACTTGGCACAAATGTTTTACGCAATGAGAGAACCAACATAAGATAGGTGTTTTGGGCCCAGGGGGGATGTCAAAAATGAAAAATATGAAATATGAAAATACTGTGGGGTATCAAATTAAAGGGAATTTCAATGCAAGTAACAATTTTACATGCATATACGTACTATTGAATACATTTGGGCCCTGGGGCTCAATAAATGGGTTGTAATGGAGGGGTGTCAAAAATGGAAAATATGAAATATCATATGTGACATGCATATACGCACTATTAAAAATTTTGGTTTTTAAAAATGTTGGGCTCAATAAATTAGTGGAATTGGCGGAGGGGTGATGTCAAAAATGGAAAATATGAAAATACCGCACGTGGGGTATCAAATTAAAGGGAATTTCAATGTAAGTAACAATTTGACGTGCATATAATTTATCATATAATTCTAAGGCTGTTTTCACAATTAATAAGTCTGCATCATCGTCAGCTTGTTTAACGTTAGCTTTCTTCTTCCAAATATCTCGTTAGAATTTCAATAAATCGAGTTTTATTAGTTTTATTCAAAAGAAATTGTTCTTGGGTCACTGTGACACACATACCTTCATAGAATAAAATATCTAAAGAGGAATTTTGATTGGTACGGCGATAACGCTCCATAGCTTTGATGCTGTTAGAATTGTTTGTATAGCCATCAAAAACTACAGTAACTTTTGATCCAAAGTGTCTCTTGACATAATTTACGTATCTTTGAAAAATACATTTGAACTTGTCATTTTTTGACCATACTACTCTATGCAGTAACATACCACCATCAATGACGTAAATGCAATCTTCAAGGTTAATCTCAGTGCGGTCCACTTCAAACATATCATATAGTTTAGACTTATCTGTTTTCCGAAATACACCTTCGTAAAACATAGATGTTGGGTACGGTGCAAGTTCATAACGCATGTAATCTTTTAATTCGTCGTCACTTTTTCTTGCTACACAAATGTGTTGAAATATAAACATTGGATCTATAGGGACAATTTCCTCTTGAATTTTCAGACTACTATTAACACTTTTTAATGACAGTACTCTATTTTTTCGTTTAAACGAAACATTATGGAAGTTTGTACCAGCAATTTCTTCTAACCCTGCTTTTCCAACCTCAAAAGCATTATGACAGTTAATATTATTACCGCCAGTAACTCCAGTAGATATAGACATTATTGAATCTTGATAAGGAAATGTCTCGTGACAATCAAACCAGGATTTTATTTTGAGAATATCTTCAGTATCTCGTTTTATTCGAGAATCTCTAGCATCTACATGCTGATCGGAAGTAGAAAATTGTATACCACAAAAATTTTCTACTTCTTCGCAGATATCATGTGTATCGCTAAAATCCATTTATTTGCAGTACTGGTAGTTACTCCCCGTCCAATCATACCACCATCAACTTTCATGACTCTCATTAAGTCCTGTTCGATTGTCATATCAGTATGAGTTCCTGACCAGAATTTCTCAGTTCGTCTTACAGTACAAAATCTGTTATTTATAAAATTTTGAAGTTCTTTAATTTTTAAAGCGGTAGTTTCTGGAATTACATTTTGGTTTTGCATTGAGGTGAAAAGTTTTTCAGATTCTTTTATAAATTGATTCATATATTGTACATATAATAAGGCTGATTTCGTATAATTAAAATGTCCAGTCGCATAAAACTATGGCAACATTTGCTGAATAACTTGTAATTGAATTTTTATATTACCCATTTTTTCAGAGCGCGCAAATGCTTTTGCAATAGAGATCATTCGTATGTATTGTATCCATAATTTTGCAGTTTTACCGCATTCCTCAATTTCAATAATTTTTTCTAGAAATTTACCATTTAAGATGTTAAAAAAATTATGATCTTGTACTTCTTTGTAAGTAAGATTGTCATCTAAAAATTCTTGTAGTAAAGATTTCATATTTGAATATTCAACTTCTGAAAGATTCATTTCCTCAATAATCTTTTTACACAAAACTATCCAAATTAATGTGTGGCCTCGTACTGCTCTAGCATAAGCGTGGCCATCTAACATCTTATCTACAGTTCCTGGCGCATAGTAACAGCTTAATGCTTCTTTTAAACCGCTTCCTGCCATCACATAACCGATTGAACCAAGAAAAGACATAAGCAGATGAAATCCTCCAAGTCGAACAATTACATTATGTATACCATCATCAGGTGAGGATTGGACCATTTTAAACGCTTTCTGATACAAAGGTTGATCGAAAGTAACAAAACAATTAAATAGATTTAAGTTTTCACTAGTTTTACAGCGTATTTTAAAACGGTGTATATTGTATTTTTGTCAGTTGGAGGAGAGTGTACAAAAGGCAAGCAAACAATTCTAGATAATGTATACGTCATATTTTCCAAAAGCTTGGGCATAAAGGCATTCCAGCCAGTAATGCCTGGTTTGGTCACTCCATAAATCCAAAGCAAGTCAGCATTAGAAAAATCTATATTATTAAAACTCGGGTTATCTACTTTTTCAAAAACAATGTTTTGGAGTGCATGTGTATTAATATTTTCAAAAATTTGGAATGGTATTTTGTCAATTTTGCTAATTTCTTTTGCAGTAGGCTTAACTGTCAATCGTTTTAAGGGAACTTTGTTATAATAACAATCTCTGGGACTTACAATCATAATACCTCCCATACTATGAAAAGTATTTTTCCCGTCTATAGTATTGATGTTAATATCTGAATTGTCAAATGCCAATTGTGCAAAACAACCAGATCTAAATGGAGAACGTGGACTAAGCAATACACTATCCTCATAAAGTGTTGCTTCTTTGTATGATGAACACACTCCCAGATGCGACAATATATCTATAATTCGTTTTGAAGCAAATTTCCTGTGCAACATTACAGACAGACCAACTTGCAATGGTGATGGAAAGGTTCTAGGTCTTATGCAACTCATAATTGAATGAGTAATTGCTGTGCATTTTGTTTCATATGAACTAATATCACCTTTTTTATTTTTTAAAATTATTTCTTCTATCAGAAACTGAAGGGATTCTGGGATATTCTCATTAATATTTTGGAATATATTATCACTTGGAGGATAAAATTCTGTATTACTTTTCTTCAGATTAACATCGTTTCGAATAATTGCTGCTGCAGATTTTAAGATTTTTCTTTTTTCTTCATTTTCATCTTTTTTTGAGGCTATCCATGTCTATGTTTAATTTTTTTAAATGGTCAAAAAATGGTGTCAGAAAGGCCAAAAAATTTTGTTAATTAACCACCCGAAAGTATTTTAATAAGCTTTAATTTAAGCCGTCGTACACCTTTGTGCCACAATCTTGCCGTACTTTATGAGCACTCAAAGTTTTTTTGTGAATTGCGATTTTTTTGAGGTAATATTCGACATTTCAATATGACATTTTTGGGGTTTATAGTACTCCACAAAGGTTACCTTTCCCTCAAGTTTTATCAACTTTCATTAATTTGTGTTAAAACAACAGCAATTTGTTTATAAACGCCATCGCCACTTTATTTATTTATTAACAATAATAATAACATCGACTTCCGTATTAAGGCTAGAAATGTTCTTAATTTATTATAGAATACTGAAAAAAATTCACATTAAAATCAGCTTGTTAGGTCCAAAGATATTTATAAAAACGCTATTTTGCAACTTAAATTGTTAATAAAAAAATAAACGGGTTGTTTTTACACAAAACTTAACTATTAGCTCAACTTGATCCCATTAACCAATTTAGCACACAAAAAATCGACTCCCAAAACAATTCACAATTGATTTTTATTTTGACTCGACTACACGTGCTCACAAATAAATAAATATTAGCATGTATAAAAAGTGTAAATAAAAACTTTAAACTGCAATTTTTTTACCTGTTTTATATGATAAAAACAAAAATATTTGTAATGTTTTGATTATAACCTTTGACGAAATATCAACTGCGTTACTGCTCCGTTCTTGTATAGCAGATGTTTGCATGGCACACCACAACAATGGGTGTTGCGCGCGCAGCTACATTTACAGTTGCACACTCGAGGGGAATAGAACGCCGCGCCGTTTAAAAATTTTACCTGTTTTCTAGGGTCTTGTTTTTAGAGTATAGGTATAATCAGGTAAGAGAAATAACATGAATAGATAGATTTAGTATTGTAGTAGCTGTAACGTTAATTTCATGTACTCAAATAAACCCACTTAAAAGATACATGTATGTAACGCAAAGGAGGCACCTTTTTTTAGTATACACAATTTTTATTTATTTTTTTTAATTTCGAAAATGATTTTAATTTTCATGAGTACAGTTTTTGATGCAGAACACTTGCAGCTTTCAAATACAATTTTTTGTATTTCGATATCTCTATTTTTAAGATTAATAAAGGCAGATAAACTCTGAATTTTCGAGTAAATTTAAAATACGTCGAAATACTCACTTTTGAAAAGGTGTTTTTTTTTAAATAACAACTTCAAAAGTATTTTTCATTATTATAAAATAAAAAGTTTATCTCTTTTAAAGGTAAATTAGTAAAGAACTACTATTTTTTTAAATTTTATTGTATAGTACTTGTAATTTTGTGGTTTCACTTCTTTTTGTATCTACAGTAAATATTTATACACTATATTCTTTATGTTCAAATAAAATATTTATGTAAAAATCAACAAATTTTGAAAGCTATACTGTTCCCCTTCAAAACTAGCCTTTATTTAACTGGCTATGCTTAGATTAAAGAAAGTTATGATATTTTTGAATAGACGCGCCTGGCTAATTTAGCGAATTACGCAAGATCGGGGGCAAACGCTCTTTTTAAAACGCAGCGCTCATCATTACCAATTTTCAGGAAAACAGTTCCATTAACGTAAAAATATGTAAGGAGACTTTCTGAAGGAAATTGTTTGCTCTTCAATATACACCTTTTTATTTCTTCCAACTGTACATATTTACGGAGCGCATTAAAAAAATCTGTCTTTACGATTTTTCCAGACCATTTTCAGAAAACCCTAGAAAGGTAAACATGCAAAGATTTTTTTATATTAATTATTAACGTTTATTTAACACGTGCACCAAATATTGCTTTGCCCCAATTTTTTATCAAGTCAAAATCTCTGGCGACTGGACTACATGTATAATCTAGCATTGTAACAGTTAGTGGATGAATACTACATTTCAGAATGTGAAAATATTAAAAAAATTGTAAATGTTATTTATTAAAATGTTTTACAGCTGGCAAAAGTTGTTACTAGAATGTGAAGAGTGATATACTGTAGCAAAAGTATAAAACTTTTAATACATAATAGTCTAGAGAGTACTTTGTAATATATTTAAATTGTCAGAAGATATCCTCATTAAAATGCATCAAAAGTTTGGGGAAATCAGTTCTATAACATTTTCAAAACAAATAATTATATTTTAAAAATCAACCTGTTTATTTTACCTTAACATTATAAATATGTACAAATTACTCGAAAAAACTAGTATAGTTTCTAGAGTACAATTAATTTTTATTTGTTAAAAACCAATTTGATCCTTATAATACAAAACAATGAGAGATTGTTTTTTGTCGAATGCATATTTCAAGCCTACCATTTAAGAAAATGAACATAGCATATATGACTAATTTTGGTTTTACTCTTTATTTAAATATCAGTGAATGAAGGATAAGAAGAATTTTACATGTGTGTGTGTGTGTGTGTGTGTGTGTGTGTGTGTGTGTGTGTGTGTGTGTGTGTGTGTGTGTGTGTGTGTGTGTGTGTGTGTGTGTGTGTGTGTGTGTGTGTGTGTGTGTGTGTGTGTGTGTGAAATGCATAATAATTTTTTTAGGATGGAGTTCTACCTTAGATATGTAAAAATATTCTATGAACATAGCGAGAAAATGTAATAATTAATACTTTAATACTTACTAGGCCACAAAATTGGAAACGTGTTATGACATGTTCCAGTTGTCTTGTAAACTCCAGTCGCTTTGGAAGAGGCGTATAGTAAATAGTTTCGATTTCAGTCTCTTCCTGCAAAATAAACAAATGTTATACTATTACTATATTTACAGTGTATCCTGTTGAAGTAAACGCGATTGAGAAGATTCTATTGTACAGTACAGTTCTCAAAGACCAAATGAACGTTTATTTAAATTTAGAATTTCCTTAGACTAAAAATGTAATGTCATACAAATATAAATTTGTAACTGTAACCATATTTCTATTATCTTCTCTATTCATGGAACTGCCAAATATAAGTCTATACGTACACAAAGGTTTAAAACACAAGTTTCCTTGAAAGTTTGAAAAACTGTCTTGGGACAAGAAGCATTCGAACTTACAACTCTGATAGTTTATAATAGTCTGACAACAAAAAGAGTGTTGGTCAAAATTGATAACATGGATTGTGTCTGGCAAGAAGCTATTTGTAATTCAAAATGTTTGAACTTAATTGCACTTTATAAGACAAACTGTCTTGTTGTGTCAGCTTTACAGTCCAGGAAACAATAGGAAATTAATAAATAAATATATTGATAGAAAATATATTGTAGGAATAAATTCCTAAAATTTTAAAAATAATTTTAAAATTAAAAAAAAAAAGATATTATATAGATTATATAGACACAGATAGATATAAGTATACAAAGATAAAGATACTCTATCAACAACAAAATAAAAGGCTGGAAAGTGTAAGACTTATAGAGATCGTAAAGTAGGAAAAAAAGGGATTGCAAGTATCAACACATACTCTTCAAGATAAATGTATTTAAGTGCTCCATGGTAGCAAGATTATTCATAAAACTATGAGTAGATTATACAGAATAAACATGAAATGTATACATATATGAAAGATTGAAATATGGCATGATCACGTGACATAAACGTCTCAGGATGTTTCAGAAGTGAATAAATGTATTAGAAATTCTTGATGAATTGAAAGTGTTGTATATAACCTCTGTATATAAAACTAAATACAAATAAGTGTTCAGTAAATTATTATTATAAAGTTTAAAACCAGTAATAACAGAATGTTATTCTGAATTAGTGGAAAGAGTTTTAAAATAAAAACCTAACAACTGAACAAGCTACTAAAAATATTTTTTTGTTGACGTATTTATTTATATTGCTGCTAATATCGACGCGTCGCTCAGTCTATGACGTGCGGCATCTATGGATTCTCTGCTTTACCACCATAGATGCCATATAAAGAATGAGCGTTTGTCATCCGAAAAAAGTGTTCTTATTATAAGTTCTGATATGACAGAATTTATTATAAATTCTTATTATAAGTATATAAGTGAAATGAGCAAGCTCTTGAAGAATATATAAACAAACTTATTACAACACTATTTCTAAATGTTGCGTGGAAATTGATAAGGTGTGGAATACAAATTAAAGAATTTATTACCAAGAGTGTACAGGAAAGTCTTAATTAGTTTATTTAATAGGTAAAGTATTTAGGTTAACGTAAGACAAAAGTAATCAGAAGCAGAAAATATAGAGACATACTAGAGAGCATAATTTTAGGACTTGTCAATTTTTGTTTGTTTTACTACGTAGTAATAAAAATTAGCTTTCAAGAAATATAATAAACTAAAAATGTTAGTCATTGAAGCTTCCAATAATATATAAGGCTTGGTAAACAAATAGATTTAAATTTACATAAATTTAGAAAACAACATGAACCATATTACGCAGAGATCATGAGTATTTTAATGAATAAAGAAAATGTGTAAGTATGTGTATGGAATTTATACATCTGTAAACGAAGGTTAAACATTTTCTCTGTCTATGTCACTGATTGTAGTTATGGGTTTTTGGGTACACAAGGAATATTGAGATTACAGAGAGGTTCCAAAATAAGGAACATAGGGTACATTTAGAAATAGAACGTGTAGTTATACATTGTACCCAAATGTTGAAGCACTATGTTCAGTATTACAATAGTAGAGAAACAATAAGAAAAATTAAGAGCAAGACCCCACTTAATCTGAAAGTGTCTGTGATGATGTGCTAATGAGTCAATACAGCACACTATCAAACTAGAATAAATGAGATGATAACTAAAAGATGGATACAGACAATTTTTAGAATTCAGACAATTTATAATTTAGAGTAAATTTATGATAGTTGTTAGTTATATGTTTAACTGATTATTAGAATTAGTAGAAACTCTGACACAATGTGAGGTCCACATGAATTTTTTGATGTATGATTTTTATTAAGAATCTTAACTTATTAACATCATAGGTCAACGACATGTGTTCATCTTTGCACCGTTCAACACATGTGTTACTAAAATAGTTTCATAGGTTTATTTTGTAAAAAAACAAAGTTATTTTAGTGATACTAATAATCAGTGCATCAATAAAACGTATATAAAACGTGCATGAACTAAACATATCACTTACAATGAAGACGAAACTGTCCCGATACTCCCAGATGTAATGGCCGGTGGTCGCCTGTAAAGAATAAACAAGCTTTATACATGCTGACTGTATTAGACATTCAAAAAATTAATCACTATAAATGAACACTTCATTTTAACTAATATTCAAGACGCACACACACACACACACACACACACACACACACACACACACACACACATATAATAGATAAGAAATATAAAAGTTCAAAAATTTGGTTTTTATTACTTATATTTGTTTTAACTATTATAAATAGATTAAGCAAACAACGTTTACAAATTAGTTTCCGATTGTATTGTATTATAATCTAAGAAATACCAAAGATTCATTTTGTAACAACTGAAAAACATATTAACTCAAGTTATTAACCAAAATTAAAATGGACTCTTGTTGACTCATTCTTTATAAGTTTGTTAAACTTCCTAAAGGCAATTCGCCCTGGATCTTACTGAAGCGATAATTTATGGTTTATGTTTTTTGTATGTTATTCAAGTATGTCACGTTCAATAACAGGTTTTAGACACACCATCACACCCTAAGCTGTATTTTTGTTTTGTTTAAACACTATTCTCGTCACTTCCATGTTAATTCTCAAATTGTGGAGCTCAGGGTTTTCTTCAGCTTGATTGCTTTTATACTAAACAACTCTTTTGTCGTTTGTAAATTACAGATTGTGCGAAACACATTTTCACCTGGAAGGTTACCTGCTTTTCAAATCTATACAACTGAAATCATTCATTTATCAACTTGTTTAGAGAGCAACGTTTGTAATGTATTACACTATTACTGACATGGAAAATCAATCTCCCATGTGAGTACTCATTTATTAGTATATAATTAGATAGTGTGTGCAGATTGATTGAGCTACTTTTCTTGACTATTTTGGCAACCATGCCTTCTATGTTTTGTGGTTTTGCGAGTTAGTGAAGTTAAGACTACGAAAGATTCAGGTGGCCATCTAAGTGTATTACTCAATAGTGCCTCTGAGACCCTTGTTAGTTGTCTCCTTGAATAGGTACAAATAACTTGAAAACAGATTCAGATTAACAAGAGCAGAGAACGAGTTTTAATTCAATTACTTGCCTAAACGTTATTCAAAATTGAATTAAATTTTAGGTAAAATTTTGTTTATCTATGTTGTTAATATATAGTTTAAGGTAAATGAACAGTGGTGCGTACCTCATCTAAAATCGGGAACATCTCTGGAATGCCTGGAATTTGCAGAGCGTCTGTTTGAAAAAGATATTACTTCAAAATATATAAGTTTAACAAATTATAATATTAAGCAATATTACATGTAATGTAATGTCTCTCATATATACAACATTTTAAAATTAATTTATTTAATTATTTTACAACATAAAATGTAATATTGAAACTAGTGACTCTAATACCAAAAAGTTTTAAAAAGTTTCAAATTTTTGATTAATTTGTGCATGTTAAAAGAAAAGTCGATTTTTGCTACGTTTGTTTGCTACTTAGAAACTCGATTTGATGATACTCGAGTGCCAACATCAGCAAAGGTGACTCATTTTCATAACCTTTACACCTGTTTTTGTTTTCTGTACACACGTCACACATCAGCCTACTTCAACACACTAACATTAAATTAATCGTTAGCTGTAAACAACAACAACAAAATTGATAATAATAATAATAATAATCTATTTACAAAGCTAATTTAATTAAAACAGCTACAGAAACTCTTAAATGTTACACTCTGTGTTACTGTGTTAATAACCAGTAACAATTTAATTAGTGTCATGCAGTAATGATATGATCATTAAGTAGCAAAACATAATATTTACAAATTTAGATTTTGTAACATGGAACACTAAATAATCATTTTAAACTATATGCAAACTAATTTTAATTATTATATGTAACAAAAACTGTTCATTTTATAATAAAAAATTATCACACTAAATATTATTAGTAGAATATAAACTGACATTATTGTTATAATAAAAACATAAAACATTTTATTTAATTGTACTATAAGTAAACCATAGCAATAACTTTGTTTAATTTTTCATCTGATTTAAGTCTTGGTTCACTACAGTAGACTGAAAGTTATGCTTCAAACTTGAATGAGACCTCCAAATGTATGTGAAAAAGTTAAACATTGAAACTAGAGTGCAATGAGTTTTTTCTGTTTGTTGAAAGTGTTTGGACTAATTTCATTTAAACACAAAACAACAAACAGACAAAACTACATTGTTAAGTGAGTACTACATATTGTGAACATACACAGTTGATAAGTGAAATGTTTTAAGTTTCATAAATTTGTGTTGTTTTTTTTTACTTACTGTCCGGTGTGGCGACTAGGTGTCGTCCAGGCAGGACCCAAATGTTGACTTTGGTGCAGGCTGTAAACAAAATGCAAAAAATATAATGATACTGAAGCATACGTTTTATAAATATTTATTAAACAGTAGAGGGTTTAAAATACAATAGCTCACTTTTACTTGATAAAAGTAAATAAATATTAAAAACAATAAAATATAATGTTATTTATAAAGGTATTTTAGAGCAATTAATTATCTTATATTAAAATTAATATTAGTTGATTATTTCAATAAAAGTTCGTTACTAACATGTACATGTTACTGGCATATTAGAATCTGCTAACTATTTTCACGTGAATAATAGATTTAAACAATTTTGAACTGTTAAAGCTGTTTTAATGTACAATTCATCCTACTAATTTAGTGTAGTATTTTACATTACTTACTGTCATTTGGCTCCTTGAATCTTGAGCGATTCTCCGAGTCTGTTAACAAAACAATGAAAGATTATAGCAAAAGTGTACATTTTGTAGTGTTTATATAAATTATATTATACAAAAATATAAAAGATGACTAAGTTATGTAGATCAGACTAGTATAATTAATGATAATAGACTGATATAAAAAAATGTTTAATTTATAAATAAAACTAAAATTATATATATGAAAAAGTTACTCTATATTAGGTAGGCACAAACACTGATCATTTGTGTGTGTGTGTGTGTGTGTGTGTGTGTGTGTGTGTGTGTGTGTGTGTGTGTGTGTGTGTGTTTTATGTACAGGGATGTTCGAACTCTTGTAAGCCTTTGTACTTCTGTGTTGGCTATTAGTGTTGTTATTCTTCTAGATGTGACTGTGTTTGTTATCGATGTTCTGAGATATTTCTCTGTTGTCATCAGCAGTGCGGTGTTTGTCTGAGTTCACACTTTTTCGTTTTAAAATTGTTTAGTTCTTCTAACTGGGTAATACTGAATATTGTTGCTATCATATGTTGGTGTATATGTGGGAGGAGACGTTTCCTTAATTAGGGTATGTTTTATGCACTGCCTCTGATATTCAGACAATGTGGATGTTGTTAGACCTCTAGGGCTTCTCTGATTTTGTTCCATTCTGTTGGTTATACGGCTTGATTATGTTTAAACACGAGATGTTAAATTTACTTGTGACATTGTCTGTACCAAAACTTAGATAAGATAGAGACATACCGGGAAACTCAGAAAGGTAGATAGAGAGAGAGAGAGAGAGAGAGAGAGAGAGAGAGAGAGAGAGAGAGCTAATTTTAAAAATGTTGTAATTTGTAACCACTGTGTAATTTCTTAGAGAGACTCTACCTTGGGCAAAGTGTACATGGTCATCTCCTGTGGGAAAGTGTACAACGGTCTTGTGTTTTAAGTGGCCTGCAGTTTGTAATCTTTATTATACATTTTATCAATCTATATACATTAATATATCAACCTCAGTTTCCCTCTGTGTCTGTGTGTGTGTGTGTGTGTGTGTGTGTGTGTGTGTGTGTGTGTGTGTGTGTGTGTGTGTGTGTGTGTGTGTGTGTGCGTTCTTGGGTAGATATGTAAAAGTGTCATCTTCCTTGTACGCTTTCATGCTTTTTGAAACTACATTTCATGTAGATCCAACGTGCGTGCGTGCGTGCGTGCGTGCGTGCGTGTGTGTGTGTGTGTGTGTGTGTGTGTGTGTGTGTGTGTGTGTGTGTGTGTGTGTGTGTGTGTGTGTGTGTGTTATTTTGATTAAAATTGTCACGTTTAGTCAATTCTCTAATGTGGCGTTCTCAGATGCAAATTGTTCACCAATTTTGAATTGTGTGCAATATCTAAAAACAGCGTTGTGATATTCCTATTACAATATTTGTAAAAGATATATATGTTTTTTAAAAGTAATAGTTAAGTCTTATGTTTAACTTATATATATGCACACACACTTATTAGGTTACAGCATTTTCCTAACTGTGTCGTGTGTGTGTGTGTGTGTGTGTGTGTGTGTGTGTTTGTGTGTGTGTGTGTGTGTTTGTTGTTTGTGTTGTGTTTATATATATATAAAGTGGATATATTTAAAACACACACACACACACACACACACACACACACACACACACACACACACACACACACAATTTTTAGGTTACAGCATTTTCCTAACTGTTCTTATTTATATTCTAGTTGTAAGAAACTTACCCTTGATACAGGGGCATATACAGCGTAGTAGGGCTGAAACAAATTTAAACAGATTAATTTAATACGTTAATAAAACGTAATTTATAATAAAAAACTAAGTCTTGTGCAGTGCAGAATATATGCTATTAAACATAAAGTCATAATCCATGAAACGCAGTTGTAATACTAAAATCAAAACAGTTTTATTGTAATAACAACACACATTCTAGCATATGTACACATTGTACACCAACAGGATCGTATTGACTAAATTTGAAAATAATGACAATAAACTTGTAATGAAATATTATAGTAAAAAATAAATGTCTCTTCAGGATTATACCATGTAAAGCAACAATATGATTAAAATTTTAATTCTTTTGCTTAAGTTACAAGAGAATTTTACATATTGTCTAAGATGCTATATATAAAAAAGGGAATCCTACAACAAATGATTATAATAAATAAATATATAAAAATAATAATGACATGAGATTTAGAATAGATAATTAATTTATAGACAGGATATGCACACAGTGTAAAAGAGAGACAGCCAGATAGTGGAAGCGACGAGTGTGAGTGTGTGTGTGTTTGTGTGTTCTGGTAAATGATTACAGTTTTATTAAACTATTAATTGTGTGTGTACTCAAGTTGTCGTGTACGATTCTTATCAACTTGCTGTAAATCTGGTAGTATGACACCTTGAAAGTACCTCCATATCATTATCATTCACAAAGTGATGCATAAGCACATACAGCAGGGTTTGATAAAGAAGGGTACATGATTTTCAGTAACCAAAGTTTGGATAATAAATAAACAGTAATTTTTTATGTCTACATTTTAAAAAATGAATACCGTATCGTTTAAACACTGCTTGAATATTTTTGAATTAGAACACTGACTTCCAATTAAATATACAAAAACAAAGTCAATACTGTGTCCACACACATTGTAGTTCTCAAATAGAGTACTGCCTTGTTGTGTTATGCTTTCCATTGTTTTGCTTTGTACTGATATAAACAAAATATTGTCTTCCAAAAACTGGACAACAAATTTTAAATCTAACAAACTATTTTGATTAATGGTAATTTTACTATTCATAATGTAATATTACAATAATTGTAGAGACAAAATCCCAGTGAATGTCGTTTCCCTAATCTTTTCTGCAAATGTAATTTTAGACGTACGTACTGTCTTGACAAAAGCCCCTTTATAATTTGTGGATATCAAATGAAACATACGACTGTTTTTTTTTTTTGAATTTGCAATGTGGTATCCCTGTACAGTGTTCTGATATTTGTTTCGTAGAAGATACGTGCAATCTCGGAATTAACAAGCAAACTACAATTTTCAAGCTTACAAGCAAATTACGAATGAATTACAGTCAATTATAAAGTTAATTTAGAGGAATTAATTATCTTATATTAAAACTAATCTTGGCTGATTATTTGAATCAAAATAACCAGCCAAGATGTTTGTATGACACTCCAGGACCTGTAGATAGTTATTAGTATTCCTATTAATTGAATCTTCTAATAACTGTGTAGCAGAAAGTATTATGTAACAGAACGTAACAATGTTATATTGAAGATAAAAACAATTAAAAAAGTAGTGACACAATTGAAAATTGTCTTTATTAGACCCATGTTTCGTAGAACGATTGCTGTAAAAAACAATGGTAATTAATTAATATCGTAGAAATAATACTAAAACACAAATGTCATAACATACAGTCATAATTAAGCACACACAGTGTGATTAGTTACACTCACATAAGTCATACTAACTAACGGAAAGCGAAACACTGTCAATGAAATGGCCAGTAAAAAAAAAGTGTATAGTATACTTATCATTTGTATCACATTTTTATAAAATGAAGTAGAGTGTGTTTGGTTGCAGCATATACAATACCTACAAGAAAGATTTTCCAGAATGTTTAACTAAAATATAACGGTCAATAAATATATATTAAAACAGTTTCATAAGTATTTATTTGTTACTTTGGGGTGTAATGTTTGTACAAATTAAATGAAACACGATTTATAAAGGAATTCGAAAACTTAAAGGTTAGTTACAATAATATGTTTTTAAATATCAACATTATTATTTTTTTAAAAAATAAGACAAAAGTTAAAATTTCTATTAATTACAAATGCACATTTGAAATAAGACATGTTTTCCTTTGAAAATTACAAAGAAAAAATGTGACAAGCAATTTTAAATATGCAAGGGACAAAAAATGTAACTTCATAAAAAAGAGAATAACGTCAAATGTGTACCATTAATTAAAGATTCAGTTGCCAGAGAAAAAAGAATTGCTCTTTTACTCAAGAAAAGCTTACATATTTTTATAATAAAAAGTAAATTTGTATAGTAGAAAAAAAAATATCTACAGCATACACTAATAAAAAATGTAAACAAATGCTGATTGTCCAGTAAAGAATATCTATTTTAATGTGATTCATATAGTTTTATTTTATTGTGGGTCTTGTGCTTGTAAATAGTTTGAACAGCAAAAATTGTCTGCATTAAACATTGATAAGCAATTTAACACTTTATTGGTGATTAGGATTATCAAACGTAACTGGTGAAAATGTTAATAGGTAGAGGAAACTACAGTACATTTTGTCAGCAAAGAGATGTCTAAACAAGTATATAAATCATTATTTATCTTAGAGCAAGAAAAAGCATTCAATACGTACCTTGTTCCAATTGAAACTAAAAAAATTGGTTTTATGTGAATAAATTTTAATTGTAGTCATGGAAACGTATTTTGATTGTTAATATCTTAATTTTATAAATTACATGATTTATTTAAATATATATATATACATAAAGATTCTTGTTATGCATATCTTCACGAACGCGTCCTCACACACACACACTGCGCCCGCACATACCACTTCAGTTACTGGAATTTGAAACATAAGTAAGCAAGCACTAGTTCTTACAGAAGATAGTTAGCATGAATGATGAAATTTCTAAAATGGAATAGTGCTGATATCTGGGATATAGATCATACCTTCTTGTTCCTCTTCACCTTCGGTTTTAGGCTTACGACCTGTTCTGTCTTCAGTCCTGCCATCGTCTTCTGGCTCTACCTACATCTGTTCTTCCTTGGAGTCTGTAACTGATTACCCATTTCATTTTGAGAGTCATCCGTTATCCTGCCTATATGGTGTTTCCTTTGCAATAAACACCATCTAATCCCATCGATCATGCTTTATATCCCCAACTTGGCCCCTACTTCTGCATTCCTTATTTTGATCATGGAGGGGACAGTCTGGAACAACCTTTTGCTCACCTCAGCTTCATTTCAACAGCTTGCGTATGCTGAGAACCTTGTTTATACAACGCCCATTTCTTACACCCATACGTTAGCACGGGGGTGCTGCCGTTATCTTATAAAATGCCAACTGTATCTCCCTTGTTGTTTTGTTACATAGTATACGGTGTAAGGTGCCACACATCAGTTGGTATTTATGAATGAGTGTCAAATCAAATAATCTCAACAAAGTGTAAATTAGATTTTAAAAATATTGTAATTAAAGGTAACATAAACATAAAGCATAGTGTTAACATGAAAAGCCAAGTCTTTAAACACACACGCGCGTGCGCGTACTTCAGGTCTTTTGAAGTGGTCGGAACTATGTCATGACTTATTAATATAGGCCTAATATTATTGAGTTTCCGTTGTGTTGTAGCTGAGGCATTGTTTCGGATTCACAACGAATGTGCAGCAGGTGATCTTAGAGAGAATTTAAACACTGTACTAGCTATTATTCATAAACACGACAGTTTGGATACATTTAATAGATTTAAAATAAGCTGAAGCCTATTTTCTGGAATTGTTTTTCTAACGTTAAGTTGCGAATTATGATAAAAATTATTTAAATAAAGAGCCTACTTTACAATGCTATGGTCTAGTAATGGTCTACAGTGTTTTCATGTTTTGAAAATATCCAAAACGTTTTTTTGTAAACACTTGAGATTTATGTAAAGTTTATAATTTTCTTACTGAAATCGGTTTGTGTATGTGGGGGACAAATTGAAAACTGAAGCATGGAGATTTTGTTTAAACATCAAAGTATAATTATTATGTGTGGCAGAAGGGACACACACACACACACACACACACACACAGTTTAGATTTAATATAATTTTATTGATGTTGCTAGGTCATCTTTGTGAAATCTACTTCTAAAGGAACATGTCTTTATGGTTACAGAGGACTTAAAAATAGATGATTCAACATTATTCTCTTTTATACAAATTTATTGTAAGTAAAAAAAGTGATTATATTGGTTTTTGTAGATTAAGGTAAGAAATAATAGAAATGATAATACAACTAATAGAAATAGAAATATTAGAATAACTAGTATACGAGTCAAGAGTATAACTCGTACATTAAGAGAAGAGTTTTTATTAACGTGATCATGTACTGCTAACTATAATAAACAACTAAAAAGTTCGTTTTCTATACATTTACATTTTACTGTACCTTTAGAATGTACTATAGTAATTGTGTGTGAGGAAAACCTAATTGCCATTGTATCACATGTTCATGTCACCTGGCATGTTACAAGTGGTGGCTCCAGCATTTACAAGTGGATAGGCCAGTCTGACATCCGGGTGGGCCACACTGTAAGAAATTTCTATGTGAATAGAAATATATAAATAACATGATTACAAACTATACTACATATTTATACAAGTAGCATCGACATTGTCAAGCTATATACACATTAAATTATCTACAAATATTTACTCCAGTGTATTATTTTCAAGCACATAATTTTGTGATCCTGTTTTCTTCTACCGCAAGGTGTGGAAGAAAGCAGTAAAAACATCATGGTGCTATAACAACATGTTAAACACTTTAATATTATGGTAGTAAAACACATTAAAAACACACACGTGTACAGTACAATCAGTTTCATTAAAGAAGTTGATGGCTGTTACTGATATACGGCTGACAGATATATCAACAACTACACTTGTTTGGCCAAGTTTTTGGTAAACAGCCTTTCATATGTTATTAGTATAAGCCATAGAATGGTTTATAACACACTATTTGTAGTTTTGTATTACGTTTTTGTAATATTTTGAGACACAGAATTGTCTTCTTAGAGGATCAACTTGATACAGAAAAAATAATAGTCGTTTGTAGCAACTTGTAACTCAGGGTGCATAAGTAAAATTATCCAGCAACATATGAACAGAATGTGTTTATTTTATGTGAATTGTGTATTCAAATATAACAAACACTTTTAACATTATAACAGAATACAATAAATATAACGGTATTTAGAATATGAAAGAATAAAATGTTTAAACGTTTTGTGTGCAGAAAAATTAGAAAATCTCAGAAACTTTACATTAAAAGATAATGTAATGTTAAACCCAAGGCCTCTTGAAATACACGAATAACCAATAACCAATAACCACAGGACTGATGCCTATCATTCCTTTAACAACAAGCAAAATTAAAAATAAACGAATGTACTAAAATGTTTTAAAACAAAACAAAAATACATTAACATTATATAATTTGTTAATGATAATTTATACTTTTCAGTGGTTCGAGAAAAATAGTAAGTTTTCAGTTACCGTACTATTTGCTTTGAGATGCCTGTAAATAAACAGACCCTTTAAGTTGATCAATCTAGAAGCCTTTAATAAACGCTAGAACAGCATAACATTATAAAATATTTAAATAAATTATTATCACAAATTTTAAAACGTAAAATATAACCTCAAACCAAATACAGTATAAAATACATTATCGATATTATAGAACAACTAAAAACCATACAATTAAACAAAGGTACAAAATTACATTCTTCTAACATTACAAACATGCGCACAAACAGTCCCGTTGGCGATGCTATAAATATTGCAACAGATACACTGAAAGCAAGTAATAAAACGACATACATTAGGCATTTAACTAACAGTTTGAAAATTCTTTTAAAACAAAATTATTTTCAATGTGTAGTAAACTATACCACCAAACACACGGTCTTACTAAAGGACCCCCAACCTCCGCTATCATATCCGAAATCTTTTTACAAACACTTGATGAAGAAATAATAAATATAATAAAATTTTATGACCAATTAGGATATTATTTTAGAAACGTCGATGATACTCTATGTATAGGGCCTACATAAAGATGAAGGAATTAATATTTTAATATATTAAATTCAATGAATTACTTACATAACAAACTAATTTATTATTTACATTAGAAAAATAATCAAATAATAAACTAAATTAGACTTAACCGTATATAAAATTTAAAATAGTTTCAAATACTCAATATAAAGACAAACTTCTCAAACTAATTAATAATCCTAAGTAATTTAACCATCGTCCCCAACATAAAATGGAGCTTTTAATTACTTAATATACCATATGTATAGATATGACATTAAATAAAAAACAAAAAGCAAAGAAGTAATATTATAAAACAAATAGCAAATAGATAATGGATACAAAGTACAAACTGTGGATTAATTATAAAATAAAATAAATCTAAACTCACTAACCAATCACTTAATAAAACTACCTGTAAAAATCTGTTTATTAATGACAATATAAAATTGTATCATTAATACGACCTTTACTTTTTCCGGAAATATAACTCGAAAGATAAGGAAATTATATAAATATACAAATTTTTAATATGCTATAAAACAGACAATATTGTTTTTAATAAAATAAAACCTAAAACTAAATCTAACGTTTACAATAAAACTGGAATATAAAAAATAGAACGTAAGGACTGCAATAAATTCTACGTAGGCCAGTCGAAGAAAAAGCTACTCTATAGATTCATTCAACATCGCAATGCGTTTTTAAAACCCAATATTTACAAGTCTAATTTGCAAACAAATTGTTTAATTAATAAACACTACTTTCCAAACACTGAAAACGTTAAATTAATTAAAAACACACAAAAAGGTACCAAACTGAATATCTGGGAAAATTACAATATTTACAATCACAATATTAATAATGCACTAATTAAAGAATTAAGTCAAATAAAAACAAAACAAGATAATCTATTTAAAATTATACACTTACTAAAATAATGAAAATAAAAACATGAAATATTTTAATAAAAAACTTACTACGTAAACAAACATTACAGCTTATTACAATAATCAAAAATGTAAATAGAAATAACATCGATTATTCTTGTCTTGATTGTTCATCATCTTTTTTCACAGCACTACACTTTTATATAATATGAAACTTTCAACTTGTGAACTTACTTGTCTTTTCTTGTCGAAAGCGTTTCGGCGTGGTGTTCGCCTTCGTCAAATTTGGGTCTGTCTCAAAGCTGACGAAGGCGAACGCCACGCCGAAACGCGTTAGACAAGAAAAGACAAGTAAGTTCACAAGTTGAAAGTTTCATATTATATAAAGTTATATAAAATCGATTATTCGTTAACTCATAAAGAAATCTCTGAAGATATAGAATAATTCTTTGAAACGTGCATCAGGAGAAAACATAATAATATAATTAAATCCAATATGCCTGAAGAAGCATTTATTACTTGAAAACATATTTATTATACTAGACATTTGCAAAACTACATCTATACATACACTAAAGAGAGAGAAAGAGAGAGAGAGAGAGAGAGAGAGAGAGAGAGAGAGAGAGAGAGAGAGAGAGAGAGCGCCTACATTTTTACACCTTGATATGTGACAAGTATTTCATCAAATATAAAAAGAGGTACCTCTCCTTGTATAAACCAAAACATAGGTATCGCTGACGAAAACATGAATGAATATAAATTAATTTTGTATAATTTAAGGACTTGGATTTAACACAGTATTAAGATATATTGACATTGATGTTAAGTTTTGTAAGTTCCAGACGTTCTCTGGAACAATCAACCATACTTTTAGAAACAAGGTACGTCGAGATACAAAATTAAAGTTCTACAAAGCTAAAGCAGCCCCTGTACTGTCCTAGGAGTGTGAATTAATGACAACAACCAAAAAATT
This sequence comes from Magicicada septendecula, assembly GCA_034769895.1. Classification (NCBI taxonomy): domain Eukaryota; kingdom Metazoa; phylum Arthropoda; class Insecta; order Hemiptera; family Cicadidae; genus Magicicada; species Magicicada septendecula. Next base: position 391,901,739 of record CM068369.1, read on the forward strand.
ATACAATAAAATACAGGCCTTGTAAAGAGGAGTTAAAAGGTGTTCTAAACTTTGCTGTATAAAGAAATGAGGTCATAAGAGAAGAATTTTTAACTTGAATGAAAAATTAGAAGATTAAAAACAACGGCAAAAAGAACACTTAGAAAGAATATCAGATTCCAAAGTAGCTAAACAAGTATGTAGATACAAACCTATACTCACAGGTGTTTGTGTAGACCCAGGAAGGCAGCAGACCGTGAAGGCGGTACAGGCAGCACTTTGCCTATGCCGTGTTGTGTAGATGATTAAGAATTGACACAAATTAGAGTAATGGCATTCAATTTATTCATGGACACGGTACAAAGTAATTTTAGCTTAGAATATAGAATTATTAATCAAGATTGTGGGTTCAATTGGATATAATGTAATTCGGAATTGAAGACACGTTGTATACAGTGTTCTTGGTAACCGGAAAATAGACATTTTGAGCACTTGGTTTGCATGTTAGAAGACGTTTTGAAAAACTTTGGTTCCGAAATCATTCCAGCTGACTTATTTTCCAGAGAGACTTCAATATTCATTTTGCTTTAGTGCACCATAACATTACTAGATCATACAGCCTCAATCATGCCTAGTGAGACAGTATTTTCAGTTCCTGTTCAGACATCGATCAAGAAGATCATGATACATCAACGTTAAGTGGTTAAGCTACTGTTCTGAGGGATACAGGAACAAGCAAAATTGTGAGAAATCTTTCGAAATTGTTAACTACCTATCTCATCTATGACAGACTTGAGATAGATAGAGGGCTTCTCAGTAACGTCCCAGAGGAACGAAAGAGACCGGAGAACGCGCACTTGAGATCGTCATACGATGAATCCGATTTCAAGGTTTATCATCCTGAGACAATTTTATTCTACACTTTTAAACACAGTAAAATGTAATGTTTTTAGTTTGTAAAATAGTTTCATGACTACATTGTAAAGAAGGTCTTTTTATTTAAATATCTAATAAATTTAATTTTATTAAAGGCATTGAAATTTTATATTCAACACGTACTTAATGAGCGAAATTGTACTTATATTCAAAACGGAAGCGTAAAAGAGTTTTTATTATTTCGGGTTTATAAAGAGAACACTTAATTTTTTTTTTAAGTTTGGCATTAACAATACGTGTTTAAATCGTTTGAACTAAAACGTTTGCGAATTCTGTACAGACCCGAACCTATTGTGTTCCGATATATAAAACCTGCTTCGTCTTTAAGCCTGTGTCTATAGCGTAGGCTGTCACGGTGGAGTTTGTGGTATGCCGGCTATTGCGCCGTGTCGATTGTTTTGAGACGTCATTTTCCAGACGTTTCGGCTACCCACCGTAGGCCTTCTTCAGTAGTGAAAGTTTTGAAATTTTCGACAAAGAGTGGTAGCAAACGTTGTCAGTAATGTGTACGTTTACCATTTATTTTCATATTTATGATCAAGTATATCCGTCACATCGCAATTATTGTTACAGTAAATTAAACCATTTTCTTTAGAACAAAAGTTTTAAAACTGTTCCTGGCGGATACGGAAAAACCATATTTTAGTGTCATAGTGAAGGAGATTCTAACCTTTCAGCCGTGAACTGAAAAGCTCTGTCTGTTTTTTGGACAGTTTCAAATCCCGAACTAGATTATTTAATTCGCCTTGATTTATCAGATGAGGTCCAGAGAAACAATTACTAGGTTCAAAAGTATTATTTAATGTAAAATATTATGTAATAAATTTGAACGTTTAATAAGAACATATTTACGGATGGACAATTGTTGACACATCGAAAACTGCATCACAATGATCTGATTTAAAACATTTTGTGTGAGGATCGTCAAACAAGGCCACGTTATTTATAAAGATATAATCTTGGAATATTGTAACCCTTATTTTAGGTTTTTGTATGGAAAATACTGGTATAGGGGGTGTTTTAATTTATCCCGGTTTACTCCAAGCTTGTGATAAACGCTTTGATACGCTTTGATAGAATATTTATCGTACTTTAAAACACACTTTCATACACACCAGCCATAATAACGATTAATGATACTAAAAGCATAACCTCAATGGTAATTATTGATACTAAATAATTATAAACATGCTTTGAAAAAATGAGATGTTTAAGTACAAATTTTTGCGTTCAATATCGTCGTCGTACGGCGCTACAGTTCGAAATCGGGCCTTTGGCCTCCTTTGTATTAATCGTCCACCTCATTCCAGTGACTGCAAGGGACTTACTTCATCGCATTCCCAACATCTCTCTTGCATTCACGGCAACAACAACTTCCCATCATTTCCTTGAGCAGCTTATTGATCTTTTGCCTTCTACATTTCGAGTATGGACTCTCTTTGGTATACTTCTATTGTCCATTGTCACAATATGGCCAGCCCTTTGGAATTTCCTCAGTCTTATCATAATATTTCAACTGCTCTTTTTCGAAATGACGTATGTATATTATTTTTAAATTGTAACCACTACCCGCACTTTTATACATGAGGTCTAGTCCTCCTTCAAGCATTCCAGCCCAGTGCTCATTGTGTTAATACATAGCTTTCAGTACATTGCATAGGACAGATCTATGGTACATCATGATATGCGCATTTTATCTTCTTATACAATGTTTTTTATTTAAACATATAAATAAATATAAAATGTATCTTTCTGGGTATGTTGCATCTGACATCATCACTTTCATGAATACAAATCTTCATGAATCACCACGTGCGGTGGTATATGCTTCATGTCACCACGTACGGTGGTAGTAGAACATGAAGCCTACACCACATGTAAGCCTACTACTACATGTAGGAATGTAGGCTCTTCCAACTAATCTTTGTCAGTACCACTGTGTCGAGTTTATTGGAAATTCTGAAATATTACAGTACAGCCTGCTCCAATTTTGTTGGTTTCAGGAATTAAAAATATTTCCACTTAATAATACTATTGAAACTATAGTTCAGACTCCACTGAAAGTTGCAGTACCTCCATTTTAAACCTACATAATAACACTCGTTAGGATGTTTTAAATTGTATTAAACTTTTACTATAGATTGATTGTTTTCATTTCCATGTACATATATGTTCTAAAAGTGTACATTTGTATATATTTTCTAAAATTGTCATGTTTTTATATTTCTCACCCGACAACTCATAGTTGCTGCCACCATCATATTACTATCATCTTCTTTCCCGTTAGCCAATTTAAGCAACATACTTACCTGTTTTTATTCTTCTAGCTATCTTTTCCCTTGTCTTCTAAGAATCTTATCTCTAGAGGTTTGTTCATATAAATATGTTTGAACCGCTGTGTTTAAGGTATTCTTCCTAAGATTCTCGTCACTTTTCTCTAATGATTTTATTTTACCATTTATGATGCACACACTCAATTCCCACCTACTCTGGTACAAACTGGTTTGATTTCACTGAAAGCTATATGTTTTTTTGAAATCTTTCTTATGTACACGTTGTAATTGCTGAAGATGAAAAACAAATTTTGCAGAGATATATTGCTACGTGTTAATATATCGTGGGAAAATGTTTTACATAACACCTGGTAACATTTTTATGTATCTGTGTGTGTGTGTGTGTATGCACGTTACGTGATTGTTTGCTGTCCAAATGTCACAGGAAGTTCTGAAACGTGTTCTTGCTGTTTCCATTAATCTGCGCAAACAGTAATATTTATATTTCCGGACATGCAGTTGACGTAATGTGTGTTTATTAGATTTCATAAATTTTAAAATATCAGGCAGTTTTCAAATAGGTACATATTTATTTTCTTTTTATCTTCATTGGTTTCCTTATATTGCACCTAACACATATTATATTTGGGGTTCCCCAACCGACATAACTTGATATTCTGGTTGTCAAAGCTAACACATCTTTGTATTTAAAAATTATTAGACCACATTCAATGTTCAGAAAACTCTAGGTTACCACTGTAATTAGAATGGATCTGTAATGTTGTGTTTCAGATGCCTCCAAAAAGTATAATTATGTAAAAATTAGGACATGGGCAACTACTAATGTGGCTTTAAGTACATGAGACTGGTATGGTTTATCTGATTTCTAAAGTAAATAATAAACTGAGATGTAAAAATACAAAAAATTAGAAGGGTTGATTTTGAAAGAAAAAACTGTGGACTCGACAAAAACAGTAATTTCAGAAATTTTAAAAGACCTTCCACCTGAAGATACACTAAAAATGCTGAAACTAATCTGTTGTTCCTGAAGATGGAGATAAAAGATGATGTATTTTCTGTAAAAGGCTCATTCATATTGTGTTATGTAATTAGGCCAACAATATATGTAAAGGTACAGACAACGTTGTTTACATTTCTGATTTCGGCGGTATTGTGATTTACAAACTTACAAGGATGTTTTATATTACATTTTGTACAAATATTTACTATAAGCTCTCTAAATAAAATCAGTACGGACCTTGATGCTCCTTTCAATTTCACTTTTACTTTCATTTTGTTTAATCAAAAGGTGTAAGTCAGTTTGGGAACTTTATTTCAAACTGTACCAGTTTAATTCAGTTTTACAAAAATCCAAGTTTTAAAAAGTCTAATAATCTAATAAGATGTTTAATTACTACATAATTATTAGAATTATATAAGTAATTACTAGTTGATTACTAGACAATTTCTGATAATTACTAGAGTAAATTTTAGCACATATTTATATAAAGGCAATTTTTTATCTCGACATCACCTTTGAGTAATAGCCCATAAACAAAGTCGTATATCTGTCCTGGTGTATCCCTATATTAATTTTATTTATCTAAACTTTAGTTATATTACAATTTCTGTGGAAGTGCTTTAAAAAATGTATGCGTACGTATCTCTTTGTAACTACGTTAATATTTTAAGAGCATACCATAACCCGATTAATGCAGTCAGGACATTTGTATCTGGAAATGTACAATGTACTTCAGATTCCGTTGTGTCCAGTACAAATGTAATGCTTTTATGAAATATTGAGTTAAATATAGTATATTTTATGTAAAGGCAAAACGAAGAACAAGAAACATTTAGAATTAAGATGAAAACCATGTAAGTTGTTTGAGCATATAACGGAAAGTATTGAAAGTACCGTTACAGTTGGCAATAAATGAGATATAAGAGCATGAGACGTCCTAAAGCGGCAGCGTACGTAGATTTTGCATCACAAATAAAGAAATATTTCAAGTAACAGAGAAAATAAAAAGGGATAGAGACACAATACGTAAACAGGAGGTAAGCAGATACTTCAGTTATTTGATAGGAAAAAAAATCGAATTTGTATCATATTTAATTTCTTTTCTTTTATATAGACCTGTACATGATTTTTAAAATAACTTTTCAATTTATCTTTTTTCACTCAAGGCTTTATTGCTTTTTTTTATTGTTAAAATTTTAAAAACAAATTTTTTCTTACCGTTAGACACAATTCTTGTAGAAATAATGTTATTAATAAAACTGTATTTGCCTACATGGAATTGCCCGGATGTCTATTCACTTTTTTACATTTCAAGGCTTAATTATACGTTGTAATTAGTTTTCTTTGAAAAGAATAATAACATTCTATTTTTTTCATAAACAGAATTATCACTGTTGCACACCACTATACAAAAATTATTCCGATTAACGCTTTCAAGCTTCTCAGCTCATCATGAGTTCGGAATTAACTAGCAGACGTAAGACCAAACCCTTCACACCCCCACATCCGATCTGACGATGAGCTGAGAAGCTTAAAAGCGTTAATCGGAAAATTTTTCTGTAGTGGTGTGCAACAGTGATAACTCTGTTTGTGATTTTACCACTAACACAACTTTCTTCATTAAACTTTTTATATTTTATGTTGTATTACACGTAATATTCCTTGTGTACAAAGTTATTACATAGATGAGGGATTTTATTTTACAGAAAGAGTTGCGTAAACTAGTGAATGTCAGTTACGTAGAGAACGAAGCGTCACGGTTTCAGAGATAAGCGGCTTCCTTCGTGACACATCGTATTACCTAATCAATGACGTTTACATCCGGCGTCACCGTGTTTCCACTTATATTATTAACTACTACAAGCAGGACCTATGAAAATTATATATAGATTATTTAAATATCTATAATTATGTATCTTTTAATTCCTATTTAAGTATATTTTAAATCAATTTTATAAACATAAATTATAAATATAAATATAAATATTTTTATTTTATAAATTAATTTTTTTGCACACTGAAAAATATTTTTCTGATAAACGTTCATATTCAACTTATAAAACTATATAGGCCACAGTGGCAAGTCATTAATCCGAACTAACTGGAATCACGAACGAATTCAATCATTGATTTGATCTAGTTACTACAACTTAATTATAAAAATAAGAGTCAATATTTTAAACCAAAAATTGTGTTCAGAGTACACATGGACAACAACTTATAACATGTGTCAAGAAAGACAAATTTACATATATTTACATCTTGCTATTCCGTCTACGTGGGAACTGTGTGGCATAGTTTAATAATTTGTATAGCTTAAATAGTTAAACTTTTATTATTTATTCTATTGTTATTTTTTAGTAAAACTGTATGTTTATTGGGAATAGGACTACAGCGAATTAGAATTCTTCAGTTCTTAATCCAGCGATATTCGTCCAGTGACAATCCCAAGTGGGACTGTGGGCGTTGAAGTCTCCAAACATGGAGATGATAGCTGATTGACCGGATTCTGCAGATCTTCTGCACGCCATGTAGAATCTAGTAAATTAGCGCAGTAGATCGTCATCTTTAGTGGCTGTAACAAACTTATAACTACTGCTTGTCAGTGGCGTACCTAGACTATTTAGTACCTGGTGCGGAACTATTTGTCACCTCCACATAATGATACCTACCTCCAAATGGCCAAAAATTATCATTTAAATGGTACTCAAATTTGAGTAAACTAATAACCAAATATAATCTCTTCGTTTTCAGCATACGTTTAGTTTTTATTTTAACAATGCAAGTGCAATATTTAACAATAAAGTAACTACACAAACAAAATAATTACTATAGTCGTGGTAGCCTATGCATATTTTCTTACATATTAAACTTTACTAGCACAAGCCATTACAGATACTGAAACTACGCTCCAAACTACGCTAAAATTGTATTTTTCGGCTCCCATTGTTTAACTCTACCCGCGTTCTTCCGTAACCATGGATTTCAAAAATTAGAAGTATTTCCACATTCTATGAGTGATATTGAGTTCAAATTTTTGTGGTTGAACAGTACAATATAACAATTAAAATGTGCTAGAATTAATCTCTTCTGATAAAAAATTAATTTTGTAAAAATATTTTAAATAAAAATTGTTTCAAAAAAACTTATGAAAAGTAATTATTTTTTTACAGTGACATTTTTTTGTAAATTGCTTCAAACTATATATATTAAGGTAGGGCAGAAATTGCAAATAACACAATGATGTACTGCTTTAATAGACCATTAATTAATTGTACCTAACTAAACCCCTGTTCGCCCATTTAATATGCATTGGACAAAATAAATGCGAATCTACCCTGAATATCTTCAGTAATTTGAGATTTGGTTAATGCATAATTCATTGTAAATACATACATCACATCTGTGTTTCTCTATGACTTTAGAAACCTTACGTTTTTCGGTTTCGTACTTTAATTTCAGCAAACTTAATAATTATATCATCAAAATTAATTTTAATTTTATCTGATGTTTTTTGTTTGATTGAAATAATAGCCAAATTTGAAAGCCTCGACTGGCTCATAGTAGAACGGAGATAACTTTTAGCGATACGCAAATTATCAATTAGAGTCTAAGTGCTAAAGGCAAGTTTGGAACAGAGTCAGAAAATTCCATTTCATTTTAATTATGAATTCAAAAATTTTCAACGATGACTACTTCTTGCAATCTTCTTGGTCGACTTCAACCCCTCACAAATGCCTTCTCAGTCGTTCGATTTCAACGATGTCTTCTTTGGAAAACGTTTCAATAAGATTTGGTGACAGAACTTGCAGATCTTTGTTTGAAGCACCGTCTAAGTTATTTTGTTCTAGAACAAAGAACAATTTTTACACTTTTTTCATTGATTTAGTCTTATTATTAAGTTTCGAATGGAATCGATCCCCACATTCAAACATAGCTCTTTTCAATACTTGTTTTATTGTAAGACTAACTCTCTACACTTTCTCTTATTTCTACTGAATTCATTGGGGGTGAGTGTGCAACCCTTAATACCCCTAGGCGAACGCCGTTGTTTTGCTTCAGATAAACGTTTTTTAGAAAATGTTTAATATTTTAAATAATAAAAAAGAAACAGTAAGAAACAATTTTTCATTTTAAAAAGCTAAGTAAAACTTGCTATTAATGCATAATTATTAATGGTAAAAGGTATGTAACACTTTCACCAAAATAGCCACTGTTTTAGAAATTGTGTATTTCTAAAGCTATTAAATTTAACTCCGTTCAATTGCTTTAGTGGCATGGCCCTAACATCTTCTTCTGCTTTAAATTTCATGTCGATTGATTTAGTATGTAGGGCGAGTTTATGTCGGTCAACTGAAGGGGTGGCAACTAACTGGCAAGTCATTGTCACACATCTGTCACATCACAAAGAAAATAATCATCTCTTATCGTTGCATTGGTTCACAATGTAATTCAATGTAGGTGCTATTATTTTCGGTTACTTTGTCAAGGTATAGGTTTCTACGTAATACATATAATATTTGTAAATATCTAGTACTCTAAGAAAATTTAAAAGAAAAAAATCAATATTTTTTCTAAATTGAGAAAAAAAATTCATATTTGAAAATGGCACCTGGTGCGGATCGCACCCACCACGCCGCCTTGGTACGCCACTGGTGCTTGTAGAGAAGTAGCAAGCAGGATACGTCTGACATGGCGCATGTGTGTTGCTAAGAAATATACAAGTGGTTTCCCTAGCTCTGATGTTTGGTATAACATCACAGTGGAAGGACTCCTATTCCAACACATTAAAGAGTTTTTTTGTTGCATCAAATGTGTTTCGTGTAAGCACACGCATATCGGTGTATGTCTGGCCTGTAGCATCTTTAGTTCGCAATAACGCGAAGCGCAAACGTTTACATTCCTCTGAAGGATGCTCTCCATGCTGGAAATCGAAGAATCAGTTGCTACGGACCATGCTTACTTCCGTGGCTTCCCTTTTGGCCAGCCTTTCTTCTTTAACTTCTTGTCCACACCTTAGTGTTTACGTGAAGTCCTCCCTTTTGTACTTGGGAGGACTGGGCGATTGACGGAGGTATCCTCTGGCTGTCTCGCCGCAACTGGTGGTGGCTAAAGTTGCAGCCTTGAGATTTTTGCCCGCCCTTCTAAGTCGTAAAGTGTAGATCTTCCAGGATAGCCGTCTTGACTATTTATACTCACTGTTTCCACAGCAGCACTGACTTTATAAACTAAGTGATAATACCTAATCCTGTATAAAAGAAAATAGAAAACAAGAATAGTAATGGTTATTTTGATATAAATATGACGACATTATAACATTTTTAAGCTTGTGGGTTATTATACTATTTATCAGGATACTATTTATTATGTTTTGAGGGATTGGAAACTAAGACTTTTAGCCATACGAAGTTGACCAAGAGTGTTGTTTAACTAAATATTCGGTTATCATCTATATTCTAGTTACTGGAAAATCGAAAAGTAGAAATAATTACTACATACGTTCATAGTAGTTTATCTATGAACGGAGTTTCAGTTCAGTTTTGTGGCACAATTACTTGCTTCTAATGGCGACATTCATCCGGCAATTTGGCTTGCAAAGCATCCAGAAACATGCGCTTGGAGCATTCTGGATGTTGCCCCAGGCTATGCTGCGCAGCGATGATGGAAGGTCGAGTGAACTTACCACAGGAAGTTGTATATTCTTGCCAGTCTATTGTTTGCAATCAATGCGTGCTCGGTAGTTCTGAATTTTTAGCCATATTTCTCAGCAACAGTAATTGACGTCGAAATTGTAATGACACCATTCCTGCTTTACAATATAACCAATATAACCTTTCCCAATATATACAGGGGAATGATCCTATGCCATAACTCACCCCAGCACTGTGAATAGGACCTCCTGGCTGAGAGTACTCGACACTCCCATAATCTATTTTGGATAGTATTAGCGCAGCATACAAGAACAATACAAATTTCTCTATCCGCTCCCCAGGTCGTGTGGGAAATTCACCTGATGGCTTTTAGCGAGGCCTGTAACCCCACCTCGCACCAGTTTATATACATGCGCAGTCCACGTTAAATATCTAACGAACTTTAAACCTGAAAATTTGATTTCATACTTATAGTGCAGCCCAACATCTTTAATGGTTAGCATCGGGTCTGGTTGCATTCCTCGGTTTCGACAAAAGTGGACACAGGTTGTATATGTTGCCGAAAATTAAAAGTCTATGCTGTTAGCATTTTCGGTAAACGTGTCTATTGCGCCTTGCATGTTATGTTTAATCATTGTTTTTGTTTCAGCCGAGTAGAACAGCGGCAGATCGTTAGCACAATCACTCCCCAACTGACGTCTCTGTACCCTCAAAAATCCCATTAATGGCTATAGCAAAATGCGTGCCGCTCAACTGATATCCTTGCGGTACTCCATTTTTTATCTTGTGTAGAGCCAAAAGTGACTACCCGACCCGAACACGGGAAATCCTGCCTTTGAGAAAATTGGAGATACGTTTCGGTAGGTTACTTCTGAGCCACACATTAAAATGGTGCTTGCGGCAGCTAGTTTCGCGTAGTCAGGTTGTATAGTAATTGCATCGACTCGTGGCCTGTCCGCAGTGTTTCTCGCCGCAGCGTCAGCTTCTTCGTTAGGCCTACCTTTAATAATTACATGACCCGTAGGTCTTCCCATGCGATGACGCCTTGTGGGGCGAGACCTGTCGCAGTTTCCTACTCTCTGCAGTTCAGGAGGTCCCTGCACACTACCACCTGCTCTGTGATATTGAGGGCGGTATGAGGAACAACTTCTACCTCTATGTCCCCCTGTCTTCTGCTGTTTCAGTAATCTCGAACCCTGTTTATCGTTTGACTAGTAGTCCACCTGCAGCTTTTCTGGTGTCCTGTACCTATTCCGGAACAACCGATGAAAGCTTTTTCAATCGGAATAATACTCACTTTTTACTGCGAAGTCAACTTTCTCTCGTTTCACCAACAGATACTTCGGCACCGCCGGCACAGTGGCAGACAATGTCACAAATCTTTCGGCATCAACCGAGGATAATTATCTCCTTTACATCACTCTCCGAGGGGGGCCTTTTCTGGACAAGGGTTTTTAAGGTACCCCTCAACCGGAGAATTATCTTGAGAACTTTGAATGTTGCTCCCACAAATACCGGGGAAGTGGTAGAGCTCTCGAGTATCACGGCTAGGAGTAAATACAACAGGGTGCGTCCTGGTTCCCTGAGGCCATCGTTTGCGACTCAATAACGTAGACTCCTCCACCCATTGGCACGATCGGTTCCACGGAGGGTTATGGTGTGTTTTTTTCTACCGGTACAAATAACCTTGTCAAACTCACCTACCAGTGCCCTCTTAGCCAGTTGAAAAGTAAAAGCTTTTGCCCACCCCTCACGAGGCCAAGGTATTGCCGGCCGGGCGTGTAGGGTTGAATTTTTGGGGGGCAATATCCTATTATTATGTCATCATTACATATCTCAACTACTACTACTACTACTACTACTACTACTACTAGCTATTATTATTATGAAGTCATTATGTTAACTATTTTTGTAAAATATTCTAAACACTGTAAGACAGAATTGTGAAAATATCGGTTTGGAGAACCATACAGGACTTCCATATTCTAAGATTTATATTTAAAATCATTTTCGAAATGAAATATTACCATAGAAACTACTTCTTTCTACTTACTGCTTCAGCCTTAACCACAGTACTGTGGTCACTAACGTATACCACCTCACGTTATCGCACTCGATTTTCACTGATGATGGAAGTCGATGGCATTGCCGAAATGTCTGGTTTTGTAGAAAACATTGGACTACGGCCAAATATCCCGGGAAGGAATTTTAACAAAAACTACTTCTTTGTTGCCGATAACGTTGTACACATATATATCAGTGGCGAAGTTACATGGAGGCAATTGAGGCAATGTCTACCCTAAAAAATTCTGTAGAATAAAAATTATAAATACGTATGAACTACCTAACGTAAAGATTATACATTGTTACTGCGACTGCCAAATTTATTAAACCGAAACGTGCTTTATTGATCGACCGCTAGATGGTGACAGGTGAGATTCGGCATAGCTCGTTTAAAGCGAATGAGGCAACCTGAACTTGCCTCAGCGTTTTTTGTATACATCGTATGTAAGCAATGTAGTGGTGTGATAGGGAAGTGTAGGGAGGGGGGATTGTCCCGCGCTGTACACATAGAGCGTTGAGGCATGCCTCACTTCTGTGGTCCAAACAGTTAAGTTAAAGCGCCTGTGTTGTTTCTAAGTGTTTATTTTATGCGGTTATTAAAAGTGTCACTGTTATTCCGCTGAACTAACAGATGATCAAGATTGTTATTTGAATTATTTGTAACATTAAACATACATATAGAAACTAGTCAAGTTTAAAAATTTGAAGTTCAATCAGTCGTATTATTGTGTATGACTAATACAAGGATTGTTCAATAGACACACGTATAGAGCTGTAAAGCATTTTTTATTCAACGATTTTAAAATAAGTCTCCAATAACATTAAGACATGAGTTCCACTGTTGCGCTAACCTGTAGATTCCCTGCTAGTAAAATTCTTACGGCTGTTTGTGGAACCATTCGGCTACAGCAAACTCTACCTCTGCGTCCGATTTGACCCACCGTCCTTTTAGTGATTCCTTAAACAAAATTTAAGATAAGATTTTTGCCTACCCATTCATTAACTACTAGCTTCGCCAGTAAGCAAATTGATGTCCATTTTTTCGGCTTGCACGCGTTATGTTGGTGTGGGTTTCGGCACTTTCCATTTAAAAAGCGTGCAAACGTAAGAAAATAAACATGAGTGAGGCCAGAAATAACGTGAATTGTGTGTGTGTTTGTGTCTTACCTGCCTTTTTATTGCCGTATTAAATGAAAAATATTATATTACATTAAAATGAAAAAATTTTAATTTTATTGCCTGGCAACAAAATTATTTTATTTTTAACAATTACCATTGTTTCAAAAAGTTTAAATAAATTTTCAAGTACTTTACTCTTGTTAAAACGTAAAAGGTTGCAGGTAAACTACCCCTTCCCCTTAACCGATCTTCACCAAAATCGACAGTCCTTGAGACCTCTATAATTCAGGGAAGTATGCAAAACATTATTTGATTCTGTTTGAATTTGCGGCTGTTATCGTTTGCCATAAAAAATACCCTTGTTAAAAAAACGTTGCAGGTAAACTACCCCTTTCCCTCAACCAATCTTCACCAAAAACAATAGGTCGTGAGAACTCTACAATTTAGGGCTGTATGCAAATAATCGTTTGATTCTGTTTGAATTTGCGGCTGTTATCGTTTGCCATAAGAAATACCCTTGTTAAAACATAAAAGGTTACAGGTAAACTACCCCTTTCCCTTAACCGATCTTCACCAAAAACAATAGGTCTTGAAAACACTACAATTCAGGGCTGTATACAAAACATTATTTAATTCTGTTTGAATTTGCGGCTGTTATCGTTTGCCAAAAAAAAAATTTCCCTTGATAAAAAAAAACCGTTGCAGGTAAACTACCCCTTCCCCTCAACCGATCTTCACCAAAAACAATAGGTCGTGAGTACTCTACAAATCAGCGCTGTATGCAAAAAATTGTTTGATTCTGTTTGAATTTGCGGCAGTTATCGTTTGCCATAGGAAAAAATCTACAGACAGACAGACACACAGACAGACACACACACACAGACACTTTCCGGAAAACGACTTTTTTTCATGTTTTGAGTGTAGTACAATCAGAATCTGCAATAATCTCGAACACGATTTTTTTTTGCCATCACCATACTTCCATTCCTTAAGGAATATGGAAGTAAAACGATATTCTGTCCAAACGGCTGTAAATATATAAGCTAAGTAAACGTGTCCCCGAATTACATGTAATTTCTATACAAACTTAACTGTTTCTAATGCAGCATCGTAACCACATAAAACATGATCTTTATAAACAACGTTAAGGCTATTGCTTACTATAAATCTCCGCTACACAATAGCATCTCTTGGGTCTCGTACCATCGTTGGTACCACTGTGCGCAATACAACATTGCCTGGTTTTACAATTACATTATAAAAGCATGCAAACACAATATACAGTTAGACTGACTTCTCTGTATACCTTATGATCAAGCTTTACACAGTCACAAATTTAACTGCCCTTGATGATAAATACAGGATTATATTATTTGCAAATGAGAGTCTACTGTGTTTAAATTTATTCTATTTTTCCAACATCTACACTCTTATTATTACTTTGTTTAAAAACTCAAACACGAAATATTAACAGTAACAGACAAGACATAATATGTCATTCAAATTATATTTATAACATTAGGCTAGATTTTCACGTAGAGAAAGAGTTATTCTGAGCATCCGGAGCGGCTTGGCTCGACGACGTTCGTTTGAGGAAGTACACTGTTCCACTGGTAATTGGAAGGGGGTGAAGAAAATAGTTCTAAATCTTTATTGTTGTCAAACAACGCAGTCTTTCTAGAACAGCAGCGCAGTAACCACTTAAAGGTCGTTGCAAATACATGAAGTGATATACCAGAAACGATATCCAAAGGTTTAATTTTTTTGAGCAATTTTCATAAACATTTTAGCGTAGGCTATAACTAAGTGCTATAGCAAAATTGAAAGTTAAAGGCATGGGAATGCGCAAAACGCTCACGCTCAGAGAAGAATGGCTTTGTGGGGGGAGTCACTCTGAAATGTAAGCATTGTTATCACCGTCAGTGCAGCCAGCGTATGAGTATATTTTCAATAGTAACCAAAACTCGCGTACTGTTGAAGTTTGTTTGTAAAATGTGTCAGCACGGATCCCTCCCCCCTCTCACACTCTCTCACTCTCTCTCTCTCTCTCTCTCTCTCTCTCTCTCTTTTAGTTTAATCCTGAACAATAAAAATCTGTTTGAAGCTGAAGGAAAAATCATGATATTTTAATACAGTATTTTAAGATAATTTTAAGAACATCGTTTAACTACAGAAATGTGACAACCTGTAAAAATAACAGATGAATGAAAGATGAGATCGTTTATGTTTTACCAGCTGGAAAAAACAACCTTTTATTGTAAATAAAGCTAACAGTTTAACGTACAGCATACAACATTCAATATTTTTACAATTGTGATCATTTAAATATTCTATTTCTGCGTGATGTAAAACAGTACAGCGTATAACGTGGCTGTCAAAGTGATCCATACTTGTCTTTTCACAAACCTGAGGTTTGGTAATTTTTGGGCTTTTAAATTGTTCTCCTTATAATTTCTTTCCCTCCTTTGCGATACGCGATAACGTACAATTTGATATTACTTTTGCCGCAGTAATTCGTTCGAAAACACTTTTAATTAATTGATAGTTTTATTCCTTCAGCCGGTTCTTTTTCGATATGCTGTAAAACTTTAAAAGTTATTTCTCGTGCTTGAATAACCTTACTCTCTTTGTTAGTTGAGCTGGAAAATAGCGGAATTGGGCGATGCCACAAATATTTATTAAAATACGCAATTATAGAATAAAACTGCCAATAGAAATTATATTATAAAATTAAATAACGATTAAAATGAATAACTGTAAGCAACGATATGATTTATAATTAATTGAGATAACAAACAAACAAACAAGTCTGATATAGCTCGTAACGCAGTAATTAAAACGATATTAAAACGTGACGCATATGTTGGTAAACACTTCACTTTATTACACTGCATAACAACTGATTCTCCCGCATTTCACAATTTTTTGAAATGGACACGTCCATTAATTTTTGCACTACTGCCTTTAACTTTCAAGTATATAGTTAAATGTCGATTATGTGTGTGTGTTTGTGTGTGTATGTGTGTGTGGGAGGTAAAGGTTGGCCAAATGTTATTTGTGGAGCGTTGCTTTATATGGTGCAGAGACATGGATACTGAGGAGGGAGGATGAGAAAAGATTAGAAGCATTTGAGATGTGGGTTTGGCAAGCAATGAAAAAAGTTAGGTGGGTTGATAAAGTAAGGACTGATGAAGTTTTAAGAAGAATAGGGGAAGAGAGAAGAATCCTGAAGGTAATAGAACATAGGAAAAGGAATTGGTTAGGTCATTGTTTAAGAAGAGACTGGTTGCTTACAACTGCCATAGAGGGAGTCATAGAAGGAGAAAAAAGAAGAGGCTGTAGAAGAATGAAGTTAATAGATAGCATTAAAATCAGAGGGTGTTACGAAGAAACGAAAAGACTGGCATGCGATAGGACAGCTTGGAGAGCTTTTACCATTTAAAGACCTGCCTTAGGGCACAACACCAAATAATAGTAATAAATATATATAGTATAAATAATATTATTTTTACTTGTGGTAATTTTATCACTTGCGATTTTTACTGAATTAAAAATTTTAAAACTTTTTGCAACTTCAAGTAACGCATTGAGCCGCATAATATGCTACTAGACAAAAAACAGTGTATTTTATCTTGCAATTAGCTAATAATCAGACATGTTGTACATAAGATCATTGAACAATGCATTTTAATTATTCACATAGTCTTATTTATACGTGAAATCAAAGCAGGCATTTTCCCGTAACAACAGCAAATTTCAAAACAGGTTTCTTATATTTTGCTATTATGTGCGTATTGTATATTAAAAATTTGTATTGGCCTATGACTGTACACTTCTCTCTGTCTTATGTATACTCCGTTTTCTCTTCTGAAAGCTATAGCAACATTCCTAGTTTATTCGTTTTCGGAATGACTAGATTATTTATTCAGAACATGAGCGTTCCTTATTTTCGATATAGGCAACCTAAGAAAGTTTTGGGGTGTAGAATTCCCTCTACGTATACAGTTACCTTATCCTAGTGCTCTTAAAATACCCAGAAATTTGTGCGTGCGCACACACACAAACACACACACCGGCAAAAGTTATAACAATTGCATGTGTCAGACTTGAAGGTTCTAGAGGCATGAGAACAGATCGAAATAGTTTACTGTCTGGAGGATGTATACGTGACAGTTTCTTGTAAATTTTCCATAAGGTGAGATACAATTCATTATATGATTTCTTCAGTAAATCCTTATATAATGTATAAGAACCTTTTAATTTCTCAATTCAAGTTTTTTTACTTCCATATTCCTTAAGGAATGGAAGTATGGTGATGGCAAAAAAAATCGAGATTATTGCAGATTCTGATTCTACTACACTCAAAACATGAAAAAAAGTCGTTTTCCGAAAAGTGTCTGTGTGTGTGTCTGTCTGTCTGTGTGTCTATCTGTAGATTTTTTTTCTATGGCAAACGATAACTGCCGCAATTTCAAACAGAATCAAATAATTTTTTGCATACAGCCCCGATTTGTAGAGTACTCACGACCTATTGTTTTTGGTGAAGATCGGTTGAGGGAAAGGGGTAGTTTACCTGCAACGGTTTTTTTATCAAGGGAAATTTTTTTTTTTTGGCAAACGATAACAACCGCAAATTCAAACAGAATCAAATAATATTTTGCATACGTCCCTGAATTGTAGGGGTCTCAAGGACTTTCGATTTTGGTGAAGATCGGTTAAGGGGAAGGGGTAGTTTACCTGCAATTTTTTACGTTTTAACAAGAGTAAAGTACTTAAAAATTTATTTAAACTTTTTGAAAAAATGGTAATTGTCAAAAATAAAATAATTTTGTTGCCAGGCAATAAAATTATAATTTTTTCATTTATGTATTTTTTCTCAGTTATGTACAGTTTACGTTTCCATTTTATTATTATGACTACCGCAATGAAAAGGCAGGGAAGACACACACACACACACACACACACACACACACACACACACACACACAATTCGCGTTATTTCTGGCCTCATTCATGTTTATTTTCTTACATTTGCACGGTTTTTAAATGGAAAGTGCCGAACCCATACCAACATAACAAATGCAAGCCGAAAAGTGTCCAGCACCACAGTACTGTGGTTAAGGCTGAAGCAGTAAGTAGAAAGAAGTAGTTTCTATGGTAATATTTCATTTCGAAAATGATTTTAAATATAAATCTTAGAATATGGAAGTCATGTATGGTTCTCCATACCGATATTTTATTAATCGAGCATAGAATGTTGCGACGCCAAATTCTATGCAATGTACAAGAGTCTCATAGAATAAGTAGTCGGTTATCAAATATTGGAATGCTTCGGATTTATTAAAGATATTTTTTTTTAATTGCAATAATAATTTACTATTGTTTCTGATAACAAAATAAAAATATCGGTATTGAGAACCATACATGACTTCCATATTCTAAGATTTATATTTTAAATCATTTTCAGCCAAACAGCCAGGCTGTGTCTTACCTGCCTTTTTATTGCTGTATTAAATGAAAAATATTATATTACATTAAAATGAAACAATTATAATTTTATTGCCTGGCAAAAAAATTATTTTATTTTTAACAATTACCATTGTTTCAAAAAGTTTAAATAAATTTTCAAGTACTTTACTCTTGTTAAAACATAAAAGGTTGCAGGTAAACTACCCCTTCCCCTTAACCGATCTTCACCAAAATCGAAAGTCATTGAGACCTCTACAACACAGAGAGGTATGCAAATAATCTTTTGATTCGGTTTGAATTTGCGGCTGTTATCGTTTGCCAAAGAAATACCCTTGTTAAAACATAAAACGTTACTGGTAAACTACCCCTTTCCCTCAACCAATCTTCACCAAAAACAGTAGGTCGCGAGTACTCTGCAAATCAGGGCTGTATGCAAAAAATTATTTGATTCTGTTTGAATTTGCGGCAGTTATCGTTTGCCATAGAAAAAAAATCTACTGACAGACACACACACACACACACACACTTTTCGGAAAACGACTTTTTTTCATGTTTTGAGTGTAGTAGAATCAGAATCTGCAATAATCTCGAACACGATTTTTTTTGCCATCACCATACTTCCATTCCTTAAGGAATATGGAAGTAATTAACTGTCTCTGTTATCTTTTTTTTACAACTTTAAAAATAAATTTTGCTTAGTCAGTATCTCAAGCGTTTATAAGCTAACGTATTCTCCTACTCTTCAGCTTGAGATAAGATAACGTTTTTCTTGTAAATTTCTGTCTATGGACAGAACCTAGCATGAAAAATCTAGTTTAATTTTATTACTTTTCTTCAGGCTCATAAAACTTTATCTATAAAAAAACTCACATATTTAGTTCCTTAATTTATGAACAAATATTACCACTCGATAGGTCTTTTATTTATGATATTCTGGTGTAAGTCTTATGTCAGAAATTGTATTTTTTCAAAAGTTATTTAATTTATTCTGTTTTTTATTATTATTTTCTAACATGGTTATACATACCCGCAACACTCGCACTCGCCATATGCCTACGCAAATGTTCGCACTACTTCACAACACTGATTTTTATTTTACTGTCAAAAATTAACTTAAATTAACAAATTTGGCATGTATTTTATTGTCTATTATACAATGTCTGAACATGCAGCCTTTACTTGAACAAACTTTCATCGCAACATGCTATCATACGCTGAGAGTTAAATTACTAGGGCTACTTTTTGAATAACTGTCACAAGCCTTAAAGGCGAGCTCCCATATTATCACAATAGTTTTTAGTTTGAATATCTGTTAAGAAAGAATATAATTTTAGTAATCATTTACTTATTACAGTAAATTGCTTACTGACGCCTGTTCCTACTATATACTCCTTGCAACTAGCTCTAATTTAGAAAAAATGTCACTGACAGAGCCGCATGTGTGCTGGCAATCCTATTGTATCCTCGTGTTAGTACTAACAGAGAAATTCGATTCTTTGTTCTTTCTAACATCAGACAGATAGTAAATCAAAATACTTACTAATCCGTATGAGGAGTACTAACTCAAGTGTCAAGCATTTTTACCTTTCATCAGATAAATTGCATTTCCTCTTTGACGTGCGTTCCAGAATCAATTTACAGGTACTCTAAACTACTAGTGGGTTCAGTTTTTATTACTTGTTTTTTCTTTATATCTTCAGCTTCCGTTATTTTACACTATTATTGAGGTTGCTTACAAACAAGTGTAGATTTTATTGTATAGATTAAACAAATTGTGTAATTAAGTACAATTGAATAAGTAAGGTATTGATTACACTTGTCCTTCAACATAATTATTTTTAATGTTCAAGCGTTTTCACTGTCGGAGTCGGCAGATGTAAAACATTCAGAGATTTTAGGCCATAGTCGGTTAGTCTTCAAATCCTCTGCGAAACGCTTCAGCTAAGCCCATGGTAACTTCTTCCAGTGGCGTAATCGAGTAGAAGAGTCAGTCAGTACAGAGCTCGCATCTGGGAGAAAACAAGCGGGGCGTCACTTCAGCTCTGTACTGACATCACTGCTTCCTACACTTTGTTTGTTTACGCCGCAAAAGATGGTTACCATGAGCGTACCTGAAACGTTCGGCAGATGATTTGAGGACCAAACATGGTCTATCAGACCAAAATGGTATCAATTTATCGTTGTTTTTATTTTATGAGGTATCAGCTTGAACATCTGTCTTCTACATTTATAGCCAATGAGTAATTCTGTGCAACATTTTACATTAAACGTCCTGTAAACATGTTTTACGTTAGATTATATTAGGTACAAGGTTTCTGGCTAATAGGTTGAGATAGATAAAAATATTCTTTTTTAGGACGAGTTTAGTGTGTTACCATTCTCAAAGTAGTAATTACGGAATTTAATCTGCATTCAAAATTAGTATTTATAGCCTATTTTTGAGATCTACAATATACATTTGTCAAAATGAAATAAGTTTATGAAATGCATAAAATATCTATATTCGTAATTTATGAAATTTTAATAATTTTTTGCTAGATTAATCTAACCTTTCGCAGGACATCACATTATTTCAATCAGATTGATATTTGAAATATAATTTAATCAACTAGGTACAGATAAAATTGTTATGCAAACGACAAAAAATTTACTATTTGATCATTGTAAATTTCGTTGTTTACGTTAGCAAAAATTACAGTTTGAGTATGCAATTAAGTCACACAATGCATTCAAGATTATATATCACTTTGATTTTGTTAACGGCTATTTGAACTAGATGCATCGGGGTCAATACGTTATATACTGATGTATTACTAGTAGGCCTATATTACTTTGTCCGAGTGGAACTTGTTAGGTCAACCTGGCTTCAGCGCTCCATACAGATGGCTACAGTATACAATTCATGGTTTGCTGGTTTCCACCCAGCATTCTAAAACTATGTGACTAGCAACAATATGCAGTGTCTCATGGCATACGTTTATGCCATGAGACAATACATGGGAGTATGGCTGGTCTGCAACCCAAGAACTACATTTGATTGTGACGATTATTATGGGTAGTAATAATAGTAAAGGATAGTTATGCCTATTTGTTTATACGTATTAAAGAAGAAAATGGTAAGATATATAATATATTTGCGTTATATAGAACGCCGAAAATTTCTAAAGTTTACTCTTAAGTTGTTTCCACATCAGTAAAACGTTTCTTTAGTGTATTTACAACCTCTTAACTACCATGTGCTCTGTCCCTTGAATAAAATTAATTCTCCTTCAAACTTTAAACACTTTAGATATAAGACTAAAAAAATCTGTGTTAGAGTGTAATAAAAATAAATATAAAATAACTAAGGTAACAAAATATTATGTCCTGTGCAGAATTGTAATAAAAAAAGTTGCAAATTCATTTAGAGTGCTTTATAATGTAATATACAGGCTGTTAATTGATGCATGAAGTAGTTTTCTTGAAACACATCCTTCAGTATACATTTTTCACCTTAAAGTGGCCATTAATTCACATATGTGTACTTGTATTTGTGTTCCGGGTTTGCATGTATGTATGTCTGTTGGGAGCACTTAAGATTGGTATCTCTTGTTTCTTGTGGTTCGTGTTTTCTTTCAAAACTGAGAATCGCGTCAACTGGTTCTGTATACTTATAGCAAGATCCGGTCGACTGGCTTGATTGACATGTGTGGATAATATACCCCATGGTATTCTGTCTGGATCAAACAACGTTTAAACTGGCTGATGTGTCAGCAATAATTCCGTTTTTGAGGGGGGGGATATACAGCTTGCATCGTTCTTATCTTGTTGAAATTTATCTTCAGATGAAACTAAGAGATGATGGTTCTCTTAGTTTCGAAGCCCCACCACCACGCCAAGGTGGAACCACACGGTGGGGACCCCCCCTCCAAATGGGGCCCTA
Organism: Magicicada septendecula; assembly: GCA_034769895.1. Classification (NCBI taxonomy): domain Eukaryota; kingdom Metazoa; phylum Arthropoda; class Insecta; order Hemiptera; family Cicadidae; genus Magicicada; species Magicicada septendecula. The sequence goes on from CM068369.1 coordinate 391,924,173, forward strand.
AGATGGTATGCGGGCCCCCCCAGTATTGTGCTGTTCTGGTTAGAACTTATGCCCGGTCATACTTAAGCGTCACCATAGTCGCCGCCCTCCTCGGCGGATAAGTCGAAATCCTGAAAAAATAAATATCGTCCCACTAAAAACTTATAACATGAACTATTCGCTAGTACAATGAAACCTCGCTAATTTCCAACTATTGTATTTAAAGATTTGAAGACATTACTTGTCTCTGTTAGTTTTGTAAGTATACAAGTAGGCCTACTGTTAAATAGAATTTATTCATTATAATTTTATAAATAAAGATATTCGTTAATTTCAATTTTTTATTTCATTTGTGGTTTGTATTTGGCATTAAGTATATACTAGAATATACAAGGGGTCCTCTGTTACCTTAACAACAGCCGTAGTGTACACAAATATGTGAAACACCCTACTTCCCGGTGTGTAGATTTCCCAAATTCAGGACGTAATCATTCAACCAGTGAAATGTGATACATTGTTTTAAAAAGACCATTGATAGTGTTTATGTGTACACTGAACAGTACAGTATAGTGTATAAATCATTCTAAATTATATTAAACCTGATTCTTTTTTTGTCTGTGTAGAGCATAATAATTAAAAATTGTTTTTAAATGTCACCAATATAAAACACAAAACATTAACTTTGAAACCTAAAACAAAAATTATAAGAGCAATAGTAGCAGGATAGGGAGAACAAATTGAAACTGTCAAAAGATATTTCAGTGGCAAAGCTTTCAACTCATTTATTAAATAAGGGAGAAAAATTAAATAACGGCGACGTAGATTGAAATAAAGATGTGTTAGAAACCAGAATTTCTGTATACGGGGTGATTCAAAAAGGACTTTACAACTTTGAAAGTATACAGAAATTTATTCAGATAACTTACCAGTGGGTAGAGGTGTCGTTTCGAAGCAAAACACATCAAGTTTTGACTCACGTAGTCCATTAATACCGAACACACCCACCAGTAGCGCTGTCACCATTGTTGTCGAAAATGGCTACTTTTACTGGTGCGGAATGTTCTCGCTGTGTATTTTGGTTACACGATACGCAATCAGCAACTGCAGTTCAACGTAAATTCCGTACTGAGTATGGTAGGGAGCCTCCTAGTAGGCCTACAACTTACTCTTGGCACCAAACCTTAGTTGACACTGATTGTTCTGTACGACATTCAAAATCACCAGGACGTCCACAAGTTCCTGAAGCTTCTGTACTCAGAGAGAACAACTCAGAGAAAGCTTTTCCTGTAGTCCCAATAAATCAACTAGACGTGCGTCACGTGAGACTGGCATTCCACAACCAACTGTTTGGTGCGAATTACTTGAACGCTTGCACTTGAAGCCATACAAACTAACCATGGTTCAACACATTACAGATGAAGATAAAGTGACGCGCCAGCAATTTTCTGTGGAAATGTTTGATAGAATTGCAGACAACGAGACATTCCTAGACAATGTAATTTCTAGTCATGAGTCAACGTTTCACATCAGTGGCAAGGTGAACACCCATAACTGCCGAATATGGGGTAGTGAAAACCCCCATGAAACCTTGCAGCATATTCGTGATAGCCCTAAGGTCAATGTTTTTTGTGCCCTTAGCAAACAACAAGTGAACAGCCCGTTCTTCTTCCAGGAGGTAACCATAAATGGTATCGTGTATCTGAATATGCTAGAAAATTTCCTAATTCCTCAGTTAGACGAGGATGACCAAGATGGACGCCTTTACTGTCAGCAAGATGGGGCACCACCTCACTACCGCGTAGAAGTATTGAGATTTTCTTGATACCCGATTCCCAGGTCCGTGGATTGGTCGTGCAGCTCCAATTGCATGGCCATCTCGCTCCCCAGATTTGCCACCGGTAGATTTTTTCTTGTGGGGTTTCATTAAAGATCGGGTTTTTGTACCACCTTTACCTGCTGATCTTGCTGAGCTGAGACTTCGAATTAACGCCGCCGCTGCAGAAGTGATGCCCGACTTAGTGGCTAAAGTCTGGAATGAAATCGACTTCAGGTGGGATGTATGCCGCATTACAAATGGTAGCCACATCGAACCACAATGAATGTTGGATGACAAAAGTGATGTGTTTTGTTTGAAATGACACCTCAACCGACTCTCTAAGTTATCTGAATACATTTCTGTATGCTTTCAAAGTTGTAAACTCTTTTTTGAATCACACTGTATTAAAGAATGCAAATTGACACGGTCTAAATACATGTGTTGTCGTAACATTCACATAGTAAAGAAGCTCTAAAGGGCGAGTTTCCAAATTGTTGCAAAACATATCATGTAAAAGAAGGGAAGAGTGGCAAGAAATATTTGTGTGCCAGAATGAACTTCAGAAACAACGTTAGAGGAAATAGCATAAATGTTGTCAGAGGAGACATCCAGCTGTGAACGAAAAGTTAAAAGACATATCATCAGATGGCGGTGTAAAGATATTTTAAGTGTTGACAAGATGGGGGTTTCCCCAAAACTCCTGAAGAATGATCCCACTGTCGGGTGATTGATGCGCCGCCGGCGGGAAACGTAAGGAGCAAGTACAATTTTGGCGGGTGGAAAAGTAGTTGGGTCATAAAAATGTCATTACCAATGAAAGTAAAGCCGCCTATTGTTACTTTTTAAAAAACGCTAAGACATTTCAAATTTCTACTTGAAACGATGTGTTCTAACATTAATTAGGCCTACATGTATTAAAATGTACATTAATAAGTGCTTGAATACATACTCGAATATTCTAAATGTTTATATTAAAAGTAAATCAGGCACCAATATATGCACAATATGTACTAATGCATAGAACTCGGTAATTCGAAATTTCGTTAATTCGAAATATTTTGTAGTCCCTGGGATTTCGAATTAGTGAGGTTTTACTGTAACATGTATAATCTAGCATTGTAACAGTTAGTGGATGAATACTACATTTCAGAATGTGAAAATATTGAAAAAATTGTAAATGTTATTTATTAAAATATTTTACAGCTGGAAAAAATTGTTACTAGAATGTGAAGAGTCATATACTGTAGCAAAAGTATAAAACTTTTAATACATAATAGTCTACAGAGTACTATGTAATATATTTAAATTGGCAGAATATATCCTCATTAAACTGCATCATACGTTTGGGGAAATCAGTTCTATAACATTTTCAAAACAAATAATTATATTTTAAAAATCAACCTGTTTATTTTACCTTAACATTATAAATCTGTACAAATTACTCGAAAAAACTAGTATAGTTTCTAGAGTACAATTAATTTTTATTTGTTAAAAACCAATTTGATCCTTATAATACAAAACAATGAGAGATTGTTTTTTGTCGAATGCATATTTCAAGCCTACCATTTAAGAAAATGAACTAGCATATATGACTAATTTTGGTTTTACTCTTTATTTAAATATCAGTGAATGAAGGATAAGAAGAATTTTACATGTGTGTGTGTGTGTGTGTGTGTGTGTGTGTGTGTGTGTGTGTGTGTGTGTGTGTGTGTGTGTGTGTGTGTGTGTGTGTGTGTGTGTGTGTGTGTGTGTGTGTGTGTGTGTGTGTGTGTGTGTGTGTGAAATGCATAATAATTTTTTTAGGATGGAGTTCTACCTTAGATGAGTAAAATATTCTATGAACATAGCGAGAAAATGTAATAATTATTACTTTAATACTTACTGGGCCACAAAATTGGAAACGTGTTATGACATGTTCCAGTTGTCTTGTAAACTCCAGTCGCTTTGGAAGAGGCGTATAGTAAATAGTTTCGATTTCAGTCTCTTCCTGCAAAATAAACAAATGTTATACTATTACTATATTTACAGTGTATCCTGTTGAAGTAAACGCGATTGAAGAAGATTCTATTGTACAGTACAGTTCTCAAAGACCAAATTAAAGTTTATTTAAATTTAGATTTTCCTGAGACTAAAAAAGTAATGTCATACAAACATAAATTTGTAACTGTAACCATATTTCTATTATCTTCTCTATTCATGGAACTGCCAAATATAAGCCTATACTTACACAAAGGTTTAAACACAAGTTTCCTTGAAAGTTTGAAAAATTGTCTTGGGACAAGAAGCATTCGAACTTACAACTCTGATAGTTTATAACAGTCTGACGACAAAAAGAGTGTTGGTCAACATTGATAACATGGATTGTGTCTGGCAAGAAGCTATTTGTAATTCAAAACGTTTGAACTTAATTGCACTTTATAAGACAAACTGTCTTGTTGTGTCAGCTTTACAGTCCAAGAAACAATAGGAAATAAATAAATAAATAAATAAATATATTGATAGACAATATATTGTAGGAATAAATTCCTAAAATTTTAAAAATAATTTTAAAATTAAAAAAAAAGATATTATATAGATTATATAGACACAGATAGATATAAGTATACAAAGATAAAGATACTATATCAACAACAAAATAAAAGGCTGGAAAGTGTAAGACTTATAGAGATCGTAAAGTAGGAAAAAAGGGGATTGCAACTATCAACACATACTCTTCAAGATAAATGTATTTAAGTGCTCCATGGTAGCAAGATTATTCATAAAACTATGAGTAGATTATACAGAATAAACATAGAAAGTATACATAAATGGAAGATTGAAATATGGCATGATCACGTGACATAAACGTCTCAGGATGTTTCAGAAGTGAATAAATGTATTAGAAATTCTTGATGAGTTGAATGTGTTGTATATAACCTCTGTATATAAAACGAAATACAAATAAGTGTTCAGTAAATTATTATTATAAAGTTTAAAACCAGTAATAACAAAATGTTATTCTGAATTAGTGGAAAGAGTTTTAAAATAAAAACCTAACAACTGAACAAGCTACTAAAAATATTTTTTTAGTTGACGTATTTATTTATATTGCTGCTAATACTGAACCGTCGCTCAGTCTATGACGTGCGGCATCTGTGGATTCTCTGCTTTACCACCATAGATGCCATATAAAGAATGAGTGTTTGTCATCCGAAAAAAGTGTTCTTATTTTAAGTTCTGATATGACAGAATTTATTATAAATTCTTATTATAAGTATATAAGTGAAATGAGCAAGCTCTTGAAGAATATATAAACAAACTTGTTACAACACTATTTCTAAATGTTGCGTGGAAATTGATAAGGTGTGGAATACAAATTAAAGAATTTATTACCAAGAGTGTACAGGAAAGTCTTAATTAGTTTATTTAAGAGGTAAAGTATTTAGGTTAACGTAAGACAAAAGTAATCAGAAGCAGAAAATATAGAGACATACTAGAGAGCATAATTTTAGGACTTGTCAATTTTTGTTTGTTTTACTACGTAGTAATAAAAATTAGCTTTCAAGAAATATAAGAAACTAAAAATGTTAGTCATTGAAGCTTCCAATAATATATAAGGCTTTGTAAACAAATAGATTTAAATTTAAATAAATTTAGAAAACAACATGAACCATATTACGCAGAGATCATGAGTATTTTAATGAATAAAGAAAATGTGTAAGTATGTGTATGGAATTTATACATTTGTAAACGAAGGTTAAAAATTTTCTCTGTTTATGTCACTGGTTGTAGTTATGGGTTTTTGGGTACACAAGGAATATTGAGATTACAGAGAGGTTCCAAAATAAGGAACATAGGGTACATTTAGAAATAGAACGTGTAGTTATACATTGTACCCAAATGTTGAAGCACTATGTTCAGTATTACAATAGTAGAGAAACAATAAGAAAAATTAAGAGCAAGAACCCACTTGATCTGAAAGTGTCTGTGATGATGTGCTAATGAGTCAATACAGCACACTATCAAACTAGAATAAATGAGATGATAACTAAAAGATGGATACAGACAATTTTTAGAATTTTGACAATTTATAATTTAGAGTAAATTTATGATAGTTGTTAGTTATATGTTTAATGATTATTAGAATTAGTAGAAACTCTGACACAATGTGAGTTCCACATGAATTTTTTGATGTATGGTTTTTATTAAGAATCTTAACTTATTAACATCCATAGGTCAACGACATGTGTTCATCTTTGCACCGTTCAACACATGTGTTACTAAAATAGTTTCATAGTTTAATTTTGTAAAAAAAACAAAGTTATTTTAGTGATACTAATAATCAGTGCATCAATAAAACGTATCTAAAAGATGCATGAACTAAACATATCACTTACAATGAAGACGAAACTGTCCCGATACTCCCAGATGTAATGGCCGGTGGTCGCCTGTAAAGAATAAACAAGCTTTATACATGCTGACTGCATTAGACATTCAAAAAATTAATTACTATAAATGAACACTTCATTTTAACTAATATTCAAGACGCACACACACACACACATATATAATGGATAAGAAATATAAAAGTTCAAAAATTTGGCTTTTATTACTTAAATTTATTTTAATCATTATAAATAGATTAAGCAAACAACGTTTACAAATAAGTTTCCGATTGTATTGTATTATAATCTAAGAAATACCAAAGATTCATTTTGTTACAACTGAAAAACAGATTAACTCAAGTTATTAACCAAAATTAAAATGGACTCTTGTTGACTCATTCTTTATAAGTTTGTTAAACTTCCTAAAGGCAATTCGCCCTGGATCTTACTGAAGCGATAATTTATGGTTTATGTTTTTTGTATGTTATTCAAGTATGTCACGTTCAATAACAGGTTTTAGACACACCATCACACCCTAAGCTGTATTTTTGTTTTGTTTTAAACACTATTCTCGTCACTTTCATGTTAATTCTCAAATGGTGGAGCTCAGGGTTTTCTTCAGCTTGATTGCTTTTATACTAAACAACACTTTTGTCGATTGTAAATTACAGATTGTGCGAAACACATTTTCACCTGGAAGGTTACCTGCTTTTCAAATCTATACAACTGAAATCATTCATTTATCAACTTGTTTAGAGAGCAACTTTTGTAATGTATTACACTATTACTGACATGGCAAAACAATCTCCCATGTGAGTACTCATTTATTAGTATATAATTAGATAGTGTGTGCAGATTGATTGAGCTACTTTTCATGACTATTTTGGCAACCATGCCTTCTATGTTTTGTGGTTTTGCGAGTTAGTGAAGTTAAGACTACGAAAGATTCAGGTGGCCATCTAAGTGTATTACTCAATAGTGCCTCTGAGACCCTTGTTAGTTGACTCCTTGAATAGGTACAAATAACTTGAAAACAGATTCAGATTAACAAGAGCAGAGAACGATTGTTTAATTCAATTACTTGCCTAAACGTTATTCAAAATTGAATTAAATTTTAGGTAAAATTTTGTTTATCTATGTTGTTAATATATAGTTTAAGGTAAATGAACAGTGGTGCGTACCTCATCTAAAATCGGGAACATCTGTGGAATGCCTGGAACTTGCAGAGCGTCTGTTTCAAAAAGATATTACTTTAAAACATATAAGTTAAACAAATTATAATATTAAGCAATATTACATGTAATGTAATATCTCTCATATATACAACATTTTAAAATTAATTTATTTAATTCTTTTACAACTTAAATTGTAATATTGAAACTAGTGACTCTAATACCAAAAAGTTTTAAAAAGTTTTAAATTTTTGATTAATTTGTGCATGTTAAAAGTAAAGTCGATTTTTGCTACGTTTGTTTGCTACTTAGAAACTCGATTTGATGATACTCGAGTGCCAACATCAGCAAAGGTGACTCATTTTCATAACCTTTACACCTGCTTTGTTTTCTGTACACACGTCACACATTACCGTTATCATACTACTTCAACACACTAACATTAAATTAATCGTTAGCTGTAAACAACAATAACAAAAATGATAATAATAATAATAATAATGTATCTACAAAGGTAAATTAATTAAAACAGCTGCAGAAATTCTTAAATGTTACACTCTGTGTTACTGAGTTAATAACCAGTAACAATTTAATTAGTGTCATGCAGTAATGATATGATCATTAAGTAGCAAAACACAATATTTACAAATTCAGATTTGTTATCACATGGAAAACTAAATAATCATTTTAAACTATATGCAAACTAATTTTAATTATTATATGTAACAAAAACTGTTCATTTTATAATAAAAAATAATCACACTAAATATTATTAGTAGAATATAAACTGACATTATTGTTATAATAAAAACATAAAACATTTTATTTAATTGTACTATAAGTAAACCATAGCAATAACTTTGTTTAATTTTTCATCTGATTTAAGTCTTGGTTCACTAAGTAGACTGAAAGGTATGCTTCAAACTTGAATGAGACCTCCAAATGTATGTGAAAAAAATTAAACATTGAAACTAGAGTGCAATGAGTTTTTTCTGTTTGTTGAAAGTGTTTGGACAATTTCATTTAAACACAAAACAACAAACAGACAAAACTACATTGTTAAGTGAGTACTACATATTGTGAACATACACAGTTGATAAGTGAAATGTTTTAAGTTTCATAAATTTGTGTTGTTGTTTTTTTTTACTTACTGTCCGGTGTGGCGACTAGGTGTCGTCCAGGCAGGACCCAAATGTTGACTTTGGTGCAGGCTGTAAACAAAATGCAAAAAATATAATGATACGGAAGCATACGTTTTATAAATATTTATTAAACAGTAGAGGGTTTAAAATACAATAGCTCACTTTTACTTGATAAAAGTAAATAAATATTAAAAACAATAAAATATAATGTTATTTATAAAGGTATTTTAGAGCAATTAATTATCTTATATTAAAATTAATATTAGTTGATTATTTCAATAAAAGTTCGTTACTAACATGTACATGTTACTGGCATATTAGAATCTGCTAACTATTTTCACGTGAATAATAGATTTAAACAATTTTGAACTGTTAAAGCTGTTTTAATGTACAATTCATCCTACTAATTTAGTGTAGTATTTTACATTACTTACTGTCATTTGGCTCCTTGAATCTTGAGCGATTCTCCGAGTCTGTTAACAAAACAATGAAAGATTATAGCAAAAGTGTACATTTTGTAGTGTTTATATAAATTATATTATACAAAAATATAAAAGATGACTAAGTTATGTAGATCAGACTAGTATAATTAATGATAATAGACTGATATAAAAAAATGTTTAATTTATAAATAAAACTAAAATTATAGGTATGAAAATTTACTCTATATTAGGTAGGCACAAACACTGATCCTTTTGTGTGTGTGAGTGTGTGTGTGTGTGTTTTATGTACAGGGATGTTCGGGCTCTTGTAAGCCTTTGTAGTTCTGTGTTGGCTATTAGTGTTGTTATTCTTCTAGATGTGACTGTGTTTGTTATCGATGTTCTGAGATATTTCTCTGCTGTCATCAGCAGTGCGGTGTTTGTCTGACTTCACACTTTTTCGTTTTAAAATTGTTTAGTTCTTCTAACTGGGTAATACTGATTTGCTATCATGTGTTGGTGTATATGTGGGAGGAGACGTTTCCTTAATTAGGGTATGTTTTATGCACTGCCCCTGATATTCAGACAATGTGGGTGTTGTTAGACCTCTAGGGCTTCTCTGATTTTGTTCCATTCTGTTGGTTATACGGCTTGATTATGTTTAAACACGAGATGTTAAATTTACTTGTGACTTTGTATGTACCAAAACTTAGATAAGATAGACACATACCGAGAAACTCAGATAGGTAGATAGATAGAGAGAGAGAAAGAGAGAGAGAGAGCTAATTTTAAAAATGTTGTAATTTGTAACCACTGTGTAATTTCTTAGCGAGACTCTACCTTGGGCAAAGTGTACATGGTCATCTCCTGTGGGAAAGTGTACAACGGTCTTGTGTTTTAAGTGGCCTGTAGTTTGTAATCTTTATTATATATTTAATCAATCTATATACATTAATATATCAACCTCAGTTTCTGTGTGTGTGTGTGTGTGTGTGTGTGTGTGTGTGTGTGTGTGTGTGTGCGTTGCTGGGTAGATATGTAAAAGTGTCATCTTCCTTGTACGCTTTCATGCTTTTTGAAACTACATTACATGTAGATCCAACGTGTGTGTGTGTGTGTGTGTGTGTGTTATTTTGATTAAAATTGTCACGTTTAGTCAATTCTCTAATGTGGCGTTCTCAGATGCAAATTGTTCACCAATTTTGAATTGTGTGCAATATCTAAAAACAGTGTTGTGATATTCCTATTACAATGTTTGTAAAAGTTATATAGGCCTATGTTTTTTAAAAGTAATAGTCAAGTCTTATGTTTAACTTAAATATATATATATATATATAAAGTGGATATATTTAAAACACACACACACACACACACACACACACACACACACAAAATTATTAGGTTACAGCATTTTCCTAACTGTTCTTATTTATATTCTAGTTGTAAGAAACTTACCCTTGATACAGGGGCATATACAGCGTAGTAGGGCTGAAACAAATTTAAACAGATTAATTTAATACGTTAATAAAATGTAATTTATAAAAAAAAACTAAGTCTTGTGCAGTGCAGAATATATGCTATTAAACATAAAGTCATAATCCATGAAACGCAGTTGTAATACAAAAATCAAAACAGTTTTATTGTAATAACAACACACATTCTAGCATATGTACACATTGTACACCTACAGGATCGTATTGACTAAATTTGAAAATAATGACAATAAACTTGTAATGAAATATTATAGTAAAAACTAAAATGTCTCTGCAGGATTATACCATGTAAAGCAACAATTTGATTAAAATTTTAATTCTTTTGCTTAAGTTACAAGAGAATTTTACATATTGTCTAAGATGCTATATATAAAAAAGGGAATCCTACAACAAATGATTATAATAAATAAATATATAAAAATAATAATGGTATGAGATTTAGAATAGATAATTAATTTATAGACAGGAAATGTACACAGTGTAAAAGAGAGACAGTCAGATAGTGGAAGCGACGAGAGTGTGTATGTGTGTGTGTGTGTGTGTGTGTGTGTGTGTGTTTGTGTGTTCTGGTAAATGATTACAGTTTTATTAAACTATTAATTGTGTGTGTACTCAAGTTATCGTGTACGATTCTTATCAACTTGCTGTAAATCTGGTAGTATGACACCTTGAAAGTACCTCCATATCATTATCATTCACAAAGTGATGCATAAGCACATACAGCAGGGTTTGATAAAGAAGGGTACATGATTTTCAGTAACCAAAGTTTGGATAATAAATAAACAGTAATTTTTTATGTCTAAATTTTAAAAAATGAATACCGTATCGTTTAAACACTGCTTGAATATTTTTGAATTAGAAAACTGACTTCCAATTAAATATACAAAAACAAAGACAATACTGTGTCCACACACATTGTAGTTCTCAAACAGAGTACTGCCTTGTTGCGTTAGGTTTTCCATTGTTTTGCTTTGTACTGATATATACAAAATATTGTCTTCCAAAAACTGGACAAAAAATTTTAAAGCTAACAAACCATTTTGATTAATGGTAATTTTACTATTCATAATGTAATATTACAATAATTGTAGTGACAAAATCCCAGTGAATGTCGTTTCCCTAATCTTTTCTGCAAATGTAATTTTAGACGTACGTGACTGTCTCGACAAAAGCCCCTTTATAATTTAACCCTGTACAGTGTTCTGATATTTGTTTCGTAGAAGATATGTGCAATCTCGGAATTAACAAGCAAACTACAATTTTCAAGCTTACAAGCAAATTACGAATGAATTACAGTCAATTATAAAGTTAATTTAGAGGAATTAATTATCTTAAATTAAAACTAATCTTGGCTGATTATTTCAATCAAAATAACCAGCTAAGTTGTTTGTATGTTATTACAATCCTGGACCTGTAGATATTTATTAGTATTCCTATTAATTTAATCTTCTAATAACTGTGTAGAAGAAAGTATTATGTAACAGAACCTAACAATGTTAAATTGAATATAAAAACAATTAAAAAAGTAGTGACTTACAATTGAAAATTGTCTTTATTAGACCCATGTTTCGTAGAACGATTGCTGTAAAAAACAATGGTAATTAATTAATATCGTAGAAATAATACTAAAACACAAATGTCAAAACATACAGTCATAATTAAGCACACACAGTGTGATTAGTTTCACTCACATAAGTCATACTAACTAACGGAAAGCGAAACACTGTCAATGAAATGGCCAGTAAAAAAAAGTGTATATCATACATATCATTTGTATCACATTTTTATAAAGTAAAGTAGAGTGTTTTTGGTTGCAGCATACAATACCTACAAGAAAGATTTTGCAGAATGTTTAATATACTAAAATATAACAGTCTATAAATATATATTAAAACAGTTTCATAAGTATTTATTTGTTACTTTGTGGTGTAATGTTTGTACAAATTAAATGAAACACGATTTATAAAGGAATTTGAAAACTTAAAGGTTAGTTACAATAATATTTTTTTAAATATCAACATTATTATTTTTTTTAAATAAGACAAAAGTTAAAACTTCTATTAATTACAAATGCACATTTGAAATAAGACACGTTTTCCTTTGAAAATTACAAAGAAAATATTTGACAAGCAATTTTAAATATGCAATGGACAAAAAAATGTAACTTCATAAAGAAGAAAATAACGTCAAATGTGTACCATTAATTAAATATTCATTTGCAAGAGAAAAAAGAATAGCTCTTTTACACAAGGAAAAGCTTACATATTTTTATAATAAAAAGTAAATTTGCATAGTAGAAAAAAAAATATCTACAGCATACACTAATAAAAAATGTAAGTAAATGCTGATTGTCCAGTAAAGAATATCTATTTTAATGTGATTCATATAGTTTTATTTTATTGTGGGTCTTGTGCTTGTAAATAGTTTGAACAGCAAAAATTGTCTGCATTAAACATTGATAAGCAATTTAACACTTTATTGGTGATTAGGATGATCAAACGTAACTGGTAAAAATGTTAATAGGTAGAGGAAACTACAGTACATTTTGTCAGCAAAGAGATGTCTAAACAAGTATATAAATCATTTATTTATCTTAGAGCAAGAAAAAGCATTCAATACGTACCTTGTTCCAATTGAAACTAAAAAAATTGGTTTTATGTGAATAAATTTTAATTGTAATCATGGAAACGTATTTTGATTGTTAATATCTTAATTTTATAAATTACATGATTTATTTAAATATATATATATATATACATAAAGATTCTTGTTATGCATATCTTCACGAACGCGTCCTCACACACACACATTGCGCCCGCATATACCACTTCAGTTACTGGAATTTGAAACATAAGTAAGCAAGCACTAGTTCTTAAAGAAGAGAGTTAGCATGAATGATGAAATTTCTAAAATGGAATTGTGCTGATATCTGGGATATAGATCATACCTTCTTGTTCCTCTTCACCTTAGGTTTTAGGTTTACGACCTGTTCTGTCTTCAGTCCTGCCATCGTCTTCTGGCTCTACCTACATCTGTTCTTCCTTGGAGTCTGTAACTGATTACACATTTCATTTTGAGAGTCATCCATTATCCTGCCTATATGGTGTTTCCTTTACAATAAACACCATCTAGTCCCATCGATCATGCTTTATATCCCCAACTTGGCCCCTACTTCTGCATTGCTTATTTTGATCATGGAGGGGACAGTCTGGAACAAACTTTTGCTCACCTCAGCTTCATTTCAACAGCTTGAGTATTCTGAGAATCTTGTTTATACAACGCCCATTTCTTACACCCATACGTTAGCACGGGGGTGCTGCCGTTATCTCATAAAATGCCAACTGTATCTCCCTTGTTGTTTTGTTACATAGTATACGGTGTAAGGTGCCACACATCAGTTGGTATTTATGAATGAGTGTCAAATCAAATAATCTCAACAAAGTGTAAATTAGATTTTAAAAATATTGTAATTAAAGGTAACATAAACATAAAGCATAGTGTTAACATAAAAAGCCAAGTCTTTAAACACACACGCGCGTGCGCGCACTTCAGGTCTTTTGAAGTGGTCGGAACTATGTCATGACTTATTAATATAGGCCTAATATTATTGAGTTTCCGTTGTGTTGTAGCTGAGGCATTGTTTCGGATTCACAACGAATGTGCAGCAGATGATCTTAGAGAGAATTTAAACACTGTACTAGCTATTATTCATAAACACGACGGTTTTAATACATTTCATAGATTTAAAATAAGCTGAAGCCTATTTTCTGGAATTGTTTTTCTAACGTTAAGTTGCGAATTATGATAAAAATTATTTAAATAAAGAGCTTACTTTACAATTCTATGGTCTAGTAATGGTCTACAGTGTTTTCATGTTTTTAAATATCCAAAACGTTTTTTTGTAAACACTTGAGATTTATGTAAAGTTTATAATTTTCTTACTGAAATCGGTTTGTGTATGTGGGGGACAAATTGAAAACTGAAGCATGGAGATTTTGTTTAAACATCAAAGTATAATTATTATGTGTGGCAGAAGGGACACACACACACACAGAGTTTAGATTTAATATAATTTTATTGATGTTGCTAGGTCATCTTTGTGAAATCTACTTCTAAAGGAACATGTCTTTATGGTTACAGAGGACTTAAAAATAGATGATTCAACATTATTCTCTTTTATACAAATTTATTGTAAGTAAAAAAAGTGATTATATTGGTTTTTGTAGATTAAGGTAAGAAATAATAGAAATGATAATACAACTAATAGAAATAGAAATATTAGAATAACTAGTATACGAGTCAAGAGTATAACTCGTACATTAAGAGAAGAGTTTTTATTAACGTGATCATGTACTGCTGACTATAATAAACAACTAAAAAGTTCGTTTTCTATACATTTACATTTTACTGTACCTTTAGAATGTACTATAGTAATTGTGTGTGAGGAAAACCTAATTGCCATTGTATCACATGTCCATGTCACCTGGCATGTTACACGTGGTGGCTTCAGCATTCATAAGTGGATAGGCCAGTCTGACATCCGGGTGGGCCACACTGTAAGAAATTTCTATGTAAATAGGAATATATAAATAACATAATTACAAACTATACTACATATTTATACAAGTAGCATTGACATTGTCAAGCTATATACACATTAAATTATCTACATATGTTTACTCCAGTGTATTATTTTCAAGCACATAATTTTGTGATCCTGTTTTCTTCTACCACAAGGTGTGGAAGAAAGCAGTAAAAACATCATGGTGCTATAACAACATGTTAAACACTTTAATATTATGGTAGTAAAACACATTAAAACACACACGTGTACAGTACAATCAGTTTCATTAAAGAAGTTGATGGCTGTTACTGATATACGGCTGACAGATATATCAACAACTACACTTGTTTGGCCAAGTTTTTGGTAAACAGCCTTTCATATGTTATTAATATAAGCCATAGAATGGTTTATAACACACTATTTGTAGTTTTATATTACGTTTTGTAATATTTTGAGACACAGAATTGTCTTCTTAGAGGATCAAGTTGATACAGAAAAAATAATAGTCGTTTGTAGCAACTTGTAACTCACGGTGCATAAGTAAAATAATCCAGCAACATATGAATAGAATGTGTTTATTTTATGTGAATTGTGTATTCAAATATAACAAACACTTTTAACATTATAACAGAATACAATAAATATAACGGTATTTAGAATATGAAAGAATAAAAGTTTAAACATTTTGTGTACAGAAAAATTAGAAAAACTCAGAAACTTTACATTAAAATATAATGTAATGTTAAACCCGAGGCCTCTTGAAATACACAAATAACCAATAACCAATAACCACAGGACTGATGCCTATCATTCCTTTAACAACAAACAAAATTAAAAATAAACGAATGAAATAAAATGTTTTAAAACAAAACAAAAATACATTAACATTATATAATTTGTTAATGATAATTTATACTTTTCAGTGGTTCGAGAATAACAGTCAGTTTTCAGTTACCGTACTATTTGCTTTGAGATGCCTGTAAATAATCAGACCCTTTAAGATTTACAACATAAGTCTCAATGGAAATAATAAAATTTATCGAAACATATAAAAACAAAAATAAGCATATTAGAAACAACAACAAATGCTATTCACAACAAAAAACACAAATTAACAGCAAATGACATCACTTTAACCAAAGCAGATAAGAGTAATACAACAGTAATGACTTTTAATAAGGATTTAAATAATAATGCAGAAGAATTTGTAAATAATAATAATAATTGTATTCTATTTTAAAAAATTCTACATATAAATATCAAACTCAAATATATAACATTACTGGAAAATAGTAACGAAATTTAAAATGTACATACAAATACAAAATGGACAATCAAAGTGCACCAAAATTAAATTACCTTATAAAATTATAGGAAGTTGATCAATCTAGAAGCCTTTAATAAACGCTAGAACAGTATAAGACTATAAAATATCTAAATAAATTATTATCACAAATTTTAAAACGTAAAATATAACCTCAAACCAAATACAGTATAAAATACATTATCGAACTTATAGAACAACTAAAAACCATACAATTAAACAAAGGTACAAATTACATTCTTCTAACATTACAAACATGCGCACAAACATTCCCGTTGGCGATGCTATAAATATTGCAACAGATACACTGAAAGCAAGTAATAAAACGACATACATTAGGCATTTAACTAACAGTTTGAAAATTCTTTTAAAACAAAATTATTTTCAATGTGTAGTAAACTATACCACCAAACACACGGTCTTGCTAAAGGACCCCCAACCTCCGCTATCATATCCGAAATCTTTTTAAAAACACTTGATGAAGAAATAATAAATATAATAAAATTTTATGACCAATTAGGATATTATTTTAGATAAGTCGATGATACTCTATGTATAGGGCCTACATAAAGATGAAGGAATTAATATTTTAATATATTAAATTCAATGAATTACTCACATAACAATCTAAATTTATTATTTATATTAGAAAAATAATAAACTAAATTAGACTTAACCATGTAAAGAAATTAAAATAGTTCCAATACTCAATTTAAAGACAAACTTCTCAAACTAATTAATAATCCTAAGTAATTTAACCATCGTCCCCAACATAAAATGGAGCTTTTAATTACTTAATATACCGTATGTATAGATATGACATTAAATAAAAAAAAAAAGCAAAGAAATAATATTCTAAAAAAATAGCAAATAGATAATGGATGCAAAGTACAAACTGTGGATTAATTATAAAATAAAATAAATCTAAACTCACTAACCAAACACTTAATAAAACTACCTGTAAAATCTATCTATTAATGACAATATAAAATTGTATCATTAATACGACCTCTACTTTTTACGGAAATATAACTCGAAAGATAAGGAAATTATATAAATATACAAATTTTTAATAAAATAAAACCTAAAACTGTGCCGAGTCTAAGATAGATTCGGCGCGTATTCGGCATTTAACGCCAAAGGACGTAAAATACGGTACTGTATTTAGCGGTAGAGATACGCATACAATCTGCAGCTGTGATAATCAAGCTGCGCTTGATCGGTGCTGCACTCTGGTGCTCGATACTGATTGCGGGCAAACTATAGTTGGAATTACGTTCTAAAAATTGTCTCTCGCTGGTAGCCTAAACGTTCGCCTCGCCTGCATTCTTCCTCCGACAGAAAGGAGCTTTTGTTGCACCATCTTCTACCTATGGCAGGCTAAACAAATACAGATCTGCGGTAAGTTACGGCAATATGATTATATACATCAATTTAAAGTAATACGAAAGAAAAAATTGTTTAATAAGCCCACATTGAGTAAATTCTGTTAACCTCACGCCACGTGGTGACTTGTGAAATGCGTAATTTAAATGTAACTTTTATTGGTAATTATAGTAATACTATATTAATTTCAGAAGTCTTAACTAAGGCACCAGAATTGAGAATAATGTAAATGCAAAAAGGTATTTGTTTAATAAGTACAGAAATAGATGTAATCAGGTAACCTCTCACACCACGTGGCAAATAAGCCTATGTGTAAATTTTATTAATTGTATAACAAACGGAATAATTGTATAACCGTAATTGAATTATGTTAACCCACAGGGGTAAAGTTTATAATATCAAATTTAACAAAACTAAATGTTTTCAAGATAGGGCCAGGTGGCCATATAACCGTTGCCAAGTGTGTAAAACTATCATTTTAAGTAGCCCTAAAGCTGTGTTAATATTATATATGGATTTTGGTGCGTGTGAGGTTTCTGGGGGAATTCGTTTTGAGAACTTATCGCTGATAATATGTTGTATGACTAGGGTCCCTCGCTTCAAGACGAGGAACAGCTCCATCCTGAACAATTAACATCTAGACTCTCTCTCAACTTCATCTGCCGAAGGAGAATAGCGAGGATAAGCCACCAACACCCTAACATGTAGACCAGAAGACCACCGCTTCACACCCATGGAATTAACAAGGTGACAACAAACCAATTATTTTTTACACAGTGTGACGTAACCCACTAGAACCAGTGGACATAGAGTCACTCTACACCAATGACTTAAGCTTTAAACATTTTAATTGGGTCCCCGGTTAACGGGACAGAATATTGCGTGGTCTTGGGGGGGGGATCTTTTGTACATTTTTTAAATCTGTTGTGTAAAATGTGAGCCCATAGGTTGGCATGTATCTGGGGCTGTTTCCCATTCAGGCGTGTAAATTTCCTTCTTATTTTCAGTATAAGGGTTTCATTAGTGCTACTAATTCATTCAATCAACATGTAATTTCACTGGTTAAATTTAGTTTTCATTTTATGCTTAAATTTCTCATTTTTAAATTCAGTTTGGATCATATACGGATAGAAGTTTCTTTGGTAGTTAAGTCGGGTCACCAGTTTAATCCTGTATAGGTGCATATTCATGCAGACTTGAACATGCTCTTGGGACAGGTTGAGTTATGCACTATCTTGCCTAGGAACATGTCGGCCTTTGGGCCAACTTACTTTTAAAAGGGTTATAAGGCTTATGGCAAGTTACTGTTTTCAATACTTAACAAAATTTATCAATATTTAAATTCTTTTAATTAATTATGATCACTGGGGTGTTCACTGTATTCTAATTATAATTACTCCAAGTCTAAGTGCTCAATGTGGCAGCACTTTATAATAGTATCAGGCACTATGCCAACTCTTGAATTTAGTATGTCCTGGGGCCACTGGTGTTACATACATAATCTGTTATACAAATATAATATGTTATACACATATTAGGTATTATAACCTAATATGGATATTTATAGATTGTTAATTATGTACCTCATGGCGTGGAAAAGGGTGTGGCAAGATTTAATGATAGATGTTATAATTGTCCTGTTTTGTGGAACATGTATATGTATTGTATATTCGTGTGTATTTTTGGGGGTTATATGTGTATTGTATATTCGTGTGTATTTTGGGGGGGGTTAGATACAGGGCTACAAGGAGAATATAAAACCTAGATTTTATATAAATTTAATTTCAAATGACATTGCTTAAAGCAGAAAATATAGATTTTATATTTGTTAATTTCAAATAATATTTTTTTTTAAGCAGAGAATCTAAATGTTATATTCATTGATTTTTGTAAGTAACAATTTGGAAGGAGATAATGAGTTTAGTTATAATAAAAAGATTTATTGGTTGTTAATTTTGTGAGTTTTAATTGCAAGTCCCGTCTCACTGGATCCAGCGCATTTTTGGCTTCTCTAGGCTTTGGCCTAGTTTTAATTATCTTGTGGCCCCTCTTTAGGAAAAAAAAAATTTCAAAAAAAAATTTTCAAAAAAAAACAAATTTTTTTTTTACAAGTCAAAGTTAAAGAGGGGTTACATTTGGTAGCAGAGCGTGGTTGAGATTAGGGTCATCCCTTGGGTCCTTTGGGTGTGACGAGGCTTGCAAACTCAGGAAACATTTTGGGGGTCGAATAGAACTTAGAAGTATCTCTGGAAGTCCCTATATCTAGAAGTAACTGTGTCTTGTTAGGTTTAAGGTTTGTGTATTATATGTGTATATACTTGCCCGCCTGTTGGTATCGTTGAACGGTAGGTTGCCACGCGGTGTGAAATTTTAAAGGGGGACATTCCTTTGGAAACGCGAATTATCGCAGATCTGTGTCTAGGTGGAGATATGGTTCACGTATTACCTTGTCCATAATAGGGGAGGTGTTTCATTTATGCGGTATGGCCCGATCGGCAGTCGGTCTCCTCCGAGATACGGGAGCCGAAGTCATTACAAATTTTTTAGAGAATTTGTCGTTGGTCGGTAAATTTTGTCATGTTGTGTGTTAATGTGTGTGTCGCATTCCTTAATGTGTAGTGTTGTTGAGAGCAAGTTCAGGTAAGTGGGCTGGGTCCTCGCAACGGTAGGGGGACCCGCAGTCTGCTCGAAGGAAGCGTATAGTACTCGAGTTTTTTCTGATTCCTGTGTTTTTTTATTGTCAATTTTGTAGGGTGTTAGGTGTTTTGTGGGAATTATGTTTTGTTGATTGTGTATTGTGAATTGTGCAATTCTGGCGGCGGTATGCTTTCAGAAATTGCCCTACCCCCTTTCAGGAGTTCTCCAGAAACTTTCGGTGGTAGATGCAATAGATGAGGATGGGTTGCTGGTTTTCTTGGACCTGGTCCTGCAGTTGGCAGATTTCCCGGGTGTGTCCGATGGGGAGGTCTTGTCCCTTATATACCCGTATTGCCAGGGTTCATTGGCAGGGTTGGTCACCAATACTCTGCGTCGGGGTGGCAGTGTCGACGCTTTTCATGGGGAAGTGTTGAATTTCTTCATACCCCATCGACGACGTTCCCAGCATAATTTAGATTCATTCTATCGTCTACAGGCCAACGGAGAGGAGTTGGGGGACTTCGTGCATGATGTACGGAAAGCTGCCCGGGTATTAAGATTAGGGTTGCCCGAGACGGAAGTAATACAAGCAATTCTGGAAGGACTGAATCCCCAAGAGAGATCGCGTTTGATATTCGCAGACCGTCCACGTTGTTTCGCGGATCTGTACCTGTTACGTGTGGTTTCTAAGTCTGTTCAGGCAGGGGACGAGTCCCGGGGAAGAGCGGCTACGGATGTCCAATACTCCAGTGGTCCGTTAGGAAGAGTTAAAAAGGACAAATATGGCGGTTGGAGAAGAACACAAGAGACTGTCAGAAAAACTGAATATTCCGGAAGTAATTGTGGCTACAAGGGTGTGACAAGTGAGAAGACAGTAGCAACGGTTACAGCAGAGAAAAGAAATAAGTATGAAATTAACAGGGAAAGAAGAAGTTATATTAGAGAACAAACATCGCCAAGTAGGGAGCCTGTAGCAAGGCGTTATTCCTATTTGGAGAGAAAGGAAACTGTAAAGCTTCCAGAGGAATTACCAGTGCCTAGTAGAGTAGTGGATGAAGAAGGTGAGGAGAAAGAAGAAAAGCGAAGTAACTTCTGTGGATCAATACAAGACGACAAGAACACGTCTGTTGATATTGAATTACAGGACTCTGAGAGGACGTCATGGTTGAATCCAGATGCCGTAGAATTTGTTCCGGTATCTCCATCTCGGTTCATGACAGATCCAGATCCGTAACATCATCATCGCCTACGCCGGGAGATGAGAAGTCACTTGATGGTGGAGCTTTACCAACGTCAGTAGAATGTAATTTAGACATTGCACATGGACCTGGACAGCTGGATTCCAGGTTGGGAAATGTTGAGGAAGTTGTAGTTGCTGAGAGTGGTGAAGAAGAGGAATCGAAGGAAGAGGCAGAAGAGCGGTCTGCACATGCTGCGCAGGAGAGTATAAGTGTAAGTGTTAGGGAGGCTGCAAGTGTTTCTGAGGTTGCGGATGGACAAGGGGATGTCCAGGCTGCAAATGTGGTAGAAGTAGATGAGGTAGAAGTTGAGGAGAAATTGGGTGGTAGCGTTGTGGAGTGTGTGAGTGGGAATGATGTAGTGTGTGAAGATGTGCAGACGCTTTCTGTAAGTAGTGTTGAGGATTCCGAGGATTGGAAAGAAGTTTCAGGTGGACCAGGTGAGCAACTAGAGGATGAAGATGTGCAGTGTCGTGATGGTGATTTGGATTATGGGGACGAAGAAGGGGAAATTGTAGAAGAGAAGAAGGTAGAAGCAGAGGAGTTAGAGGTTGAGGATAATCCAAATCGGGGAAAAAGTAGTCAGGTAAGTTGCCTTGATTCTAATTCAGAAGAACCAAATCAGTACAGCTCAACACGAGATAGTTTTTCAGAGAGTGGTATCCAAAAGGAACGAGTACCTAAAGTTCGTCATAAAAAGGTGAGAAGAAGCGGTTAACGGGTAGCGGGTAGATGTTCCCCACAGTCCCAGTGGTGTTCGTCTACTTCAGGGTTGCGCCCCTGCCTCCGCGAGCCTTGGTTTTCTCCACCCATCCTTATTCTCGGAGGGAACCATGTCCTTACCCTTAGTCCTAGCTATTGACCTTTCAATTATCCTTGCCCTTTTCATCTTCCCAATTTTCCTACCCCTCCCCTTAGAAAACAAAATAAAATAAAAAACAAATAAAAAATTAGAAAGGAAAAAAATTATAAAAGGAAAAAAGAAAAATATCAAAAGGGAGTTAGAAAAGAAGTTAGTTGGAAGAGTTGTGACTAGATTGTGGTTTGTCGTTTTATGATGGAGTGTGATAGGGTGGTGTAGTTTTCATTTTCCTTTGTTGTAGTTTGTTGTTGATTATTGTAGGATCGGGGCCATGCCGCATTCCCCGGTTGATTTCCCTGGTAGGTTATTTTTGGATTAAGTGTGGGTTGTTAGACGATGCCGTGCTGAAGTGTACCCCCCTTTGCTAGTTACGCAGTATTGAAGAGTAAAGGAAGGGATTGATGTTCGCGTGCCCTCTATGCGGTTTTCTCTGTCCGGCTAAGTGGGGCCGTCCGCCCTAGTGTAGGGATGGGGGCCAGCCATATGGCAAGGATGGAGATGCCTTGTTGGTGCATGTGGCTGGTCGGTCCGAGAGGTGGACGAGAGGAGTAGTACGGTCACTCACATACCAAATGGGTGATACCTTGTTTGGTCTTCGGACGAGTATGTGAGTGGGACCAGTAGAAGTAGGTGGTGGTCACCAGAGAGGGTGACGTGTTGGGGCGGTCCTTTGGAGTTGGCATGGCGGAGAGGGTCGAATGGGGATGGTTGCAGTTGTGAGGAGGTTTTTGTTCTAGTCCTCTGTTTAAGTGTGGGGCAACTATGTTGCCCTTTTGGGGTGGGGGTGTGCCGAGTCTAAGATAGATTCGGCGCGTATTCGGCATTTAACGCCAAAGGACGTAAAATACGGTACTGTATTTAGCGGTAGAGATACGCATACAATCTGCAGCTGTGATAATCAAGCTGCGCTTGATCGGTGCTGCACTCTGGTGCTCGATACTGATTGCGGGCAAACTATAGTTGGAATTACGTTCTAAAAATTGTCTCTCGCTGGTAGCCTAAACGTTCGCCTCGCCTGCATTCTTCCTCCGACAGAAAGGAGCTTTTGTTGCACCATCTTCTACCTATGGCAGGCTAAACAAATACAGATCTGCGGTAAGTTACGGCAATATGATTATATACATCAATTTAAAGTAATACGAAAGGAAAAATTGTTTAATAAGCCCACATTGAGTAAATTCTGTTAACCTCACGCCACGTGGTGACTTGTCAAATGCGTAATTTAAATGTAACTTTTATTGGTAATTATAGTAATACTATATTAATTTCAGAAGTCATAACTAAAGCACCAGAATTGAGAATAATGTAAATGCAAAAAGGTATTTGTTTAATAAGTACAGAAATAGATGTAATCAGGTAACTTCTCACACCACGTGGCAAATAAGCCTATGT
The DNA here is from genome assembly GCA_034769895.1 of Magicicada septendecula. Taxonomy (NCBI): domain Eukaryota; kingdom Metazoa; phylum Arthropoda; class Insecta; order Hemiptera; family Cicadidae; genus Magicicada; species Magicicada septendecula. The sequence goes on from CM068369.1 coordinate 391,947,964, forward strand.
GTAAATTTTATTAATTGTATAACACACGGAATAATTGTATAACCGTAATTGAATTATGTTAACCCACAGGGGTAAAGTTTATAATATCAAATTTAACAAAACTAAATGTTTTCAAGATAGGGCCAGGTGGCCATATAACCGTTGCAAAGTGTGTAAAACTATCATTTTAAGTAGCCCTAAAGCTGTGTTAATATTATATATGGATTTTGGTGCGTGTGAGGTTTCTGGGGGAATTCGTTTTGAGAACTTATCGCTGATAATATGTTGTATGACTAGGGTCCCTCGCTTCAAGACGAGGAACAGCTCCATCCTGAACAATTAACATCTAGACTCTCTCTCAACTTCATCTGCCGAAGGAGAATAGCGAGGATAAGCCACCAACACCCTAACATGTAGACCAGAAGACCACCGCTTCACACCCATGGAATTAACAAGGTGACAACAAACCAATTATTTTTTACACAGTGTGATGTAACCCACTAGAACCAGTGGACATAGAGTCACTCTACACCAATGACTTAAGCTTTAAACATTTTAATTGGGTCCCCGGTTAACGGGAGAGAATAGTGCGTGGTCTTGGGGGGGGGGATCTTTTGTACATTTTGTAAATCTGTTGAGTAAAATGTGAGCCCATAGGTTGGCATGTATCTGGGGCTGTTTCCCATACAGGCGTGTAAATTTCCTTCTTATTTTCAGTATAAGGGTTTCATTAGTGCTACTAATTCATTCAATCAACATGTAATTTCACTGGTTAAATTTAGTTTTCATTTTATGCTTTAATTTCTCATTTTTAAATTCAGTTTTGATCATATACGGATAGAAGTTTCTTTGGTAGTTAAGTCGGGTCACCAGTTTAATCCTGTATAGGTGCATTTTCATGCAGACTTGAACATGCTCTCGGGACAGGTTGAGTTATGCACTATCTTGCCTAGGAACATGTCGGCCTTTGGGCCAACTTACTTTTAAAAGGGTTATAAGGCTCATGACAAGTTACTGTTTTCAATACTTAACAAAATTTATCAATATTTAAATTCTTTTAATTAATTATGATCACTGGGGTGTTCACTGTATTCTAATTATAATTACTCCAAGTCTAAGTGCTCAATGTGGCAGCACTTTATAATAGTATCAGGCACTATGCCAACTCTTGAATTTAGTATGTCCTGGGGCCACTGGTGTTACATACATAATCTGTTATACAAATATAATATGTTATACATATATTAGGTACTATAACCTATTATGGATATTTATAGATTGTTAATTATGTACCTCATGGCGTGGAAAAGGGTGTGGCAAGATTTAATGATAGATGTTATAATTGTCCTGTTTTGTGGAACATGTATATGTATTGTATATTCGTGTGTATTTTTGGGGGTTATATATGTATTGTATATTCGTGTGTATTTTGGGGGGGGGTTAGATACAGGGCTACAAGGAGAATATAAAACCTAGATTTTATATAAATTTAATTTCAAATGACATTGTTTAAAGCAGAAAATATAGATTTTATATTTGTTAATTTCAAATAATATTTTTTTTTAAGCAGAGAATCTAAATGTTATATTCATTGATTTTTGTAAGTAACAATTTGGAAGGAGATAATGAGTTTAGTTATAATAAAAAGATTTATTGGTTGTTAATTTTGTGAGTTTTAATTGCAAGTCCCGTCTCACTGGATCCAGCGCATTTCTGGCTTCTCTAGGCTTTGTCCTAGTTTTAATTATCTTGTGGCCCCTCTTTAGGAAAAAAAAAAATTTCAAAAAAAAAAAATTTCAAAAAAAAACAAATTTTTTTTTTACAAGTCAAAGTTAAAGAGGGGTTACATTTGGTAGCAGAGCGTGGTTGAGATTAGGGTCATCCCTTGGGTCCTTTGGGTGTGACGAGGCTTGCAAACTCAGGAAACATTTTGGGGTCGAATAGAACTTAGAAGTATCTCTGGAAGTCCCTATATCTAGAAGTAACTGTGTCTTGTTAGGTTTAAGGTTTGTGTATTATATGTGTATATACTTGCCCGCCTGTTGGTATCGTTGAACGGTAGGTTGCCACGCGGTGTGAAATTTTAAAGGGGGACATTCCTTTGGAAACGCGAATTATCGCAGATCTGTGTCTAGGTGGAGATATGGTTCGCGTATTACCTTGTCCATAATAGGGGAGGTGTTTCATTTATGCGGTATGGCCCGATCGGCAGTCGGTCTCCTCCGAGATACGGGAGCCGAAGTCATTACAAATTTTTTTGAGAATTTGTCGTTGGTCGGTAAATTTTGTCATGTTGTGTGTTAATGTGTGTGTCGCGTTCCTTAATGTGTAGTGTTGTTGAGAGCAAGTTCAGGTAAGTTGGCTGGGTCCTCGCAACGGTAGGGGGACCCGCAGTCTGCTCGAAGGAAGCGTATAGTACTCGAGTTTTTTCTGATTCCTGTGTTTTTTTATTGTCAATTTTGTAGGGTGTTAGGTGTCTTGTGGGAATTATGTTTTGTTGATTGTGTATTGTGAATTGTGCAATTCTGGCGGCGGTATGCTTTCAGAAATTGCCCCACCCCCTTTCAGGAGTTCTCCAGAAACTTTCGGTGGTAGATGCAATAGATGAGGATGGGTTGCTGGTTTTCTTGGACCTGGTCCTGCAGTTGGCAGATTTCCCGGGTGTGTCCGATGGGGAGGTCTTGTCCCTTATATACCCGTATTGCCAGGGTTCATTGGCAGGGTTGGTCACCAATACTCTGCGTCGGGGTGGCAGTGTCGACGCTTTTCATGGGGAAGTGTTGAATTTCTTCATACCCCATCGACGACGTTCCCAGCATAATTTAGATTCATTCTATCGTCTACAGGCCAACGGAGAGGCGTTGGGGGACTTCGTGCATGATGTACGGAAAGCTGCCCGGGTATTAAGATTAGGGTTGCCCGAGACGGAAGTAATACAAGCAATTCTGGAAGGACTGAATCCCCAAGAGAGATCGCGTTTGATATTCGCAGACCGTCCACGTTGTTTCGCGGATCTGTACCGGTTACGTGTGGTTTCTAAGACTGTCCAGGCAGGGGACGAGTCCCGGGGAAGAGCGGCTACGGATGTCCAATACTCCAGTGGTCCGTTAGGAAGAGTTAAAAAGGACAAATATGGCGGTTGGAGAAGAACACAAGAGACTGTCAGAAAAACTGAATATTCCGGAAGTAATTGTGGCTACAAGGGTGTGACAAGTGAGAAGACAGTAGCAACGGTTACAGCAGAGAAAAGAAATAAGTATGAAATTAACAGGGAAAGAAGAAGTTATATTAGAGAACAAACATCGCCAAGTAGGGAGCCTGTAGCAAGGCGTTATTCCTATTTGGAGAGAAAGGAATCTGTAAAGCTTCCAGAGGAATTACCAGTGCCTAGTAGAGTAGTGGATGAAGAAGGTGAGGAGAAAGAAGAAAAGCGAAGTAACTTCTGTGGATCAATACAAGACGACAAGAACACGTCTGTTGATATTGAATTACAGGACTCTGAGAGGACGTCATGGTTGAATCCAGATGCCGTAGAAGTTGTTCCGGTATCTCCATCTCAGTTCATGACAGATCCAGATCCGTAACATCATCATCGCCTACGCCGGGAGATGAGAAGTCACTTGATGGTGGAGCTTTACCATCGTCAGTAGAATGTAATTTAGACATTGCACATGGACCTGGACAGCTGGATTCCAGGTTGGGAAATGTTGAGGAAGTTGTAGTTGCTGAGAGTGGTGAAGAAGAGGAATCGAAGGAAGAGGCAGAAGAGCGGTCTGCACATGCTGCGCAGGAGAGTATAAGTGTAAGTGTTAGGGAGGCTTCAAGTGTTTCTGAGGTTGCGGATGGACAAGGGGATGTCCAGGCTGCAAATGTGGTAGAAGTAGATGAGGTAGAAGTTGAGGAGAAATTGGGTGGTAGCGTTGTGGAGTGTGTGAGTGGGAATGATGTAGTGTGTGAAGATGTGCAGACGCTTTCTGTAAGTAGTGTTGAGGATTCCGAGGATTGGAAAGAAGTTTCAGGTGGACCAGGTGAGCAACTAGAGGATGAAGATGTGCAGTGTCGTGATGGTGATTTGGATTATGGGGACGAAGAAGGGGAAATTGTAGAAGAGAAGAAGGTAGAAGCAGAGGAGTTAGAGGTTGAGGATAATCCAAATCGGGGAAAAAGTAGTCAGGTAAGTTGCCTTGATTCTTATTCAGAAGAAACAAATCAGTACAGCTCAACACGAGATAGTTTCTCAGAGAGTGGTATCCAAAAGGAACGAGTACCTAAAGTCCGTCATAAAAAGGTGAGAAGAAGCGGTTAACGGGTAGCGGGTAGATGTTCCCCACAGTCCCAGTGGTGTTCGTCTACTTCAGGGTTGCGCCCCTGCCTCCGCGAGCCTTGGTTTTCTCCACCCATCCTTATTCTCGGAGGGAACCATGTCTTTACCCTTAGTCCTAGCTATTGACACCTTTCAATAATCCTTGCCCTTTTCATCTTCCCAATTTTCCTACCCCTCCCCTTAGAAAACAAAATAAAATAAAAAACAAATAAAAAATTAGAAAGGAAAAAAAATTATAAAAGGAAAAAAGAAAAAATATCAAAAGGGAGTTAGAAAAGAAGTTAGTTGGAAGAGTTGTGACTAGATTGTGGTTTGTCGTTTTATGATGGAGTGTGATAGGGTGGTGTAGTTTTCATTTTCCTTTGTTGTAGTTTGTTGTTGATTATTGTAGGATCGGGGCCATGCCGCATTCCCGGTTGATTTTCCCTGGTAGGTTATTTTTGGATTAAGTGTGGGTTGTTAGACGATGCCGTGCTGAAGTATACCCCCCTTTGCTAGTTACGCAGTATTGAAGAGTAAAGGAAGGGATTGATGTTCGCGTGCCCTCTATGCGGTTTTCTCTGTCCGGCTAAGTGGGGCCGTCCGCCCTAGTGTAGGGATGGGGGCCAGCCATATGGCAAGGATGGAGATGCCTTGTTGGTGCATGTGGCTGGTCGGTCCCGAGAGGTGGACGAGAGGAGTAGTACGGTCACTCACATACCAAATGGGTGATACCTTGTTTGGTCTTCGGACGAGTATGTGAGTGGGACCAGTAGAAGTAGGTGGTGGTCACCAGAGAGGGTGACGTGTTGGGGCGGTCCTTTGGAGTTGGCATGGCGGAGAGGGTCGAATGGGGATGGTTGCAGTTGTGAGGAGGTTTTTGTTCTAGTCCTCTGTTTAAGTGTGGGGCAACTATGTTGCCCTTTTGGGGTGGGGGGTGTGCGAGTCTAAGATAGATTCGGCGCGTATTCGGCATTTAACGCCAAAGGACGTAAAATACGGTACTGTATTTAGCGGTAGAGATACGCATACAATCTGCAGCTGTGATAATCAAGCTGCGCTTGATCGGTGCTGCACTCTGGTGTTCGATACTGATTGCGGGCAAACTATAGTTGGAATTACGTTCTAAAAATTGTCCTCTCGCTGGTAGCCTAAAAGTTCGCCTCGCCTGCATTCTTCCTCCGACAGAAAGGAGCTTTTGTTGCACCATCTTCTACCTATGGCAGGCTAAACAAATACAGATCTGCGGTAAGTTACGGCAATATGATTATATACATCAATTTAAAGTAATACGAAAGAAAAAATTGTTTAATAAGCCCACATTGAGTAAATTCTGTTAACCTCACGCCACGTGGTGACTTGTCAAATGCGTAATTTAAATGTAACTTTTATTGGTAATTATAGTAATACTATATTAATTTCAGAAGTCTTAACTAAGGCACCAGAATTGAGAATAATGTAAATGCAAAAAGGTATTTGTTTAATAAGTACAGAAATAGATGTAATCAGGTAACCTCTCACACCACGTGGCAAATAAGCCTATGTGTAAATTTTATTAATTGTATAACAAACGGAATAATTGTATAACCGTAATTGAATTATGTTTAACCCACAGGGGTAAAGTTTATAATATCAAATTTAACAAAACTAAATGTTTTCAAGATAGGGCCAGGTGGCCATATAACCGTTGCAAAGTGTGTAAAACTATCATTTTAAGTAGCCCTAAAGCTGTGTTAATATTATATATGGATTTTGGTGCGTGTGAGGTTTCTGGGGGAATTCGTTTTGAGAACTTATCGCTGATAATATGTTGTATGACAAGGGTCCCTCGCTTCAAGACGAGGAACAGCTCCATCCTGAACAATTAACATCTAGACTCTCTCTCAACTTCATCTGCCGAAGGAGAATAGCGAGGATAAGCCACCAACACCCTAACATGTAGACCAGAAGACCACCGCTTCACACCCATGGAATTAACAAGGTGACAACAAACCAATTATTTTTTACACAGTGTGATGTAACCCACTAGAACCAGTGGACATAGAGGTCACTCTACACCAATGACTTAAGCTTTAAACATTTTAATTGGGTCCCCGGTTAACGGGACAGAATAGTGCGTGGTCTTGGGGGGGGGGGGATCTTTTGTACATTTTGTAAATCTGTTGTGTAAAATGTGAGCCCATAGGTTGGCATGTATCTGGGGCTGTTTCCCATTCAGGCGTGTAAATTTCCTTCTTATTTTCAGTATAAGGGTTTCATTAGTGCTACTAATTCATTCAATCAACATGTAATTTCACTGGTTAAATTTAGTTTTCATTTTATGCTTTAATTTCTCATTTTTAAATTCAGTTTTGATCATATACGGATAGAAGTTTCTTTGGTAGTTAAGTCGGGTCACCAGTTTAATCCTGTATAGGTGCATTTTCATGCAGACTTGAACATGCTCTCGGGACAGGTTGAGTTATGCACTATCTTGCCTAGGAACATGTCGGCCTTTGGGCCAACTTACTTTTAAAAGGGTTATAAGGCTTATGACAAGTTACTGTTTTCAATACTTAACAAAAATTTATCAATATTTAAATTCTTTTTAATTAATTATGATCACTGGGGTGTTCACTGTATTCTAATTATAATTACTCCAAGTCTAAGTGCTCAATGTGGCAGCACTTTATAATAGTATCAGGCACTATGCCAACTCTTGAATTTAGTATGTCCTGGGGCCACTGGTGTTACATACATAATCTGCTATACAAATATAATATGTTATACACATATTAGGTACTATAACCTAATATGGATATTTATAGATTGTTAATTATGTACCTCATGGCGTGGAAAAGGGTGTGGCAAGATTTAATGATAGATGTTATAATTGTCCTGTTTTGTGGAACATGTATATGTATTGTATATTCGTGTGTATTTTTGGGGGTTATATATGTATTGTATATTCGTGTGTATTTTGGGGGGGGGTGATAGATACAGGGCTCCAAGGAGAATATAAAACCTAGATTTTATATAAATTTAATTTCAAATGACAGTCTTTAAAGCAGAAAATATAGATTTTATATTTGTTAATTTCAAATAATATTTTTTTTTTAAGCAGAGAATCTAAATGTTATATTCATTGATTTTTGTAAGTAACAATTTGGAAGGAGATAATGAGTTTAGTTACAATAAAAAGATTTATTGGTTGTTAATTTTGTGAGTTTTAATTGCAAGTCCCGTCTCACTGGATCCAGCGCATTTTTGGCTTCTCTAGGCTTTGGCCTAGTTTTAATTATCTTGTGGCCCCTCTTTAGGAAAAAAAATTTCAAAAAAAAAATTTTTTCAAAAAAAAAAAACAAATTTTTTTTACAAGTCAAAGTTAAAGAGGGGTTACATTTGGTAGCAGAGCGTGGTTGAGATTAGGGTCATCCCTTGGGTCCTTTGGGTGTGACAAGGCTTGCAAACTCAGGAAACATTTTGGGGGTCGAATAGAACTTAGAAGAATCTCTGGAAGTCCCTATATCTAGAAGTAACTGTGTCTTGTTAGGTTTAAGGTTTGTGTATTATATGTGTATATACTTGCCCGCCTGTTGGTATCGTTGAACGGTAGGTTGCCACGCGGTGTGAAATTTTAAAGGGGGACATTCCTTTGGAAACGCGAATTATCGCAGATCTGTGTCTAGGTGGAGATATGGTTCGCGTATTACCTTGTCCATAATAGGGGAGGTGTTTCATTTATGCGGTATGGCCCGATCGGCAGTCGGTCTCCTCCGAGATACGGGAGCCGAAGTCATTACAAATTTTTTTGAGAATTTGTCGTTGGTCGGTAAATTTTGTCATGTTGTGTGTTAGTGTGTGTGTCGCGTTCCTTAATGTGTAGTGTTGTTGAGAGCAAGTTCAGGTAAGTGGTTTGGGTCCTCGCAACGGTAGGGGGACCCGCAGTCTGCTCGAAAGTACTCGAGTTTTTTCTGATTCCTGTGTTTTTTTATTGTCAATTTTGTAGGGTGTTAGGTGTTTTGTGGGAATTATGTTTTGTTGATTGTGTATTGTGAATTGTGCAATTCTGGCGGCGGTATGCTTTCAGAAATTGCCCCACCCCCTTTCAGGAGTTCTCCAGAAACTTTCGGTGGTAGATGGAATAGATGAGGATGGGTTGCTGGTTTTCTTGGACCTGGTCCTGCAGTTGGCAGATTTCCGGGTGTGTCCGATGGGGAGGTCTTGTCCCTTATATACCCGTATTGCCAGGGTCCATTGGCAGGATTGGTCACCAAAAAAAAAATTTCAAAAAAAAAACAAATTTTTTTTACAAGTCAAAGTTAAAGAGGGGTTACAAAACTAAATCTAACGTTTACAATAAAAATGGAATATAAAAAATAGAACGTAAGGACTGCAATAAATTCTACGTAGGCCAGTCGAAGAAAAAGCTACTGTATAGATTCATTCAACATCGCAATGCGTTTTTTGTAACCCAATATTTACAAGTCTAATTTGCAAACAAATTGTTTAATTAATAAACATTACTTTCGAAACACTGAAAACGTTTAAATTAATTAAAAACACACAAAAAGGTACCAAACTGAATATCTGGGAAAATAACAATATTTACAAACACAATATTAATAATGCACTAATTAAAGAATTAAGTCAAATAAAACAAAACAAGATAATCTATTTAAAATTATGCACTTACTAAAATAATGAAAATAAAAACGTGAAATATTTTAATAAAAAACTTACTACGTAAACAAACATGACAGCTTATTACAATAATCAAAAATGTAAATAGAAATAACATCGATTATACTTGTCTTGATTGTTCATCATCTTTTTTCACAGCACTACACTTTTATATAATATGAAACTTTCAACTAGTGAACTTACTTGTCTTTTCTTGTCAACGCGTTTCGGCGTGGTGTTCGCCTTCGTCAAATTTGGGTCTGTCTCAAAGCTGACGAAGGCGAACACCAGGCCGAAACACGTTAGACAAGAAAAGACAAATAAGTTCACAAGTTGAAAGTTTCATATTTTATAAAGTTATATAAAATCAATTATTCGTTAACTCATAAAGAAATCTCTGAAGATATAGAATAATTCTTTGAAACGTGCATCAGGAGAAAACATAATAATATAATTTAATCCAATATGCCTGAAGAAGCACTTATTACTTGAAAACATATTATTATAGAAGACATTTGCAAAGCTACATCTATACATACACTAAAGAGAGAGAGAGAGAGAGAGAGAGAGAGAGAGCGAGAGAGAGAGAGGAGAGAGAGAGAGAGAGAGAGAGAGAGAGAGAGAGAGAGAGAGAGAGAGAGAGAGAGAGAGAGAGAGAGAGAGAGAGAGAGAGAGAGAGAGTCTACATTTTTACAGCTTGATATGTGACAAGTATTTCATCAAATATAAAAAAGGTACCTCTCCTTGTATAAACCAAAACATAGGTATCGCTGACGAAAAACATGAATGAATATAAATTAATTTTGTATAACTTAAGGACTTGGATTTAACACAGTATTAAGATATATTGGCATTGATGTTAAGTTTTGTAAGTTCCAGACGTTCTCTGGAACAATCAACCATACTTTTAGAAACAAGGTACGTCGAGATACAAAATTAAAGTTCTACAAAGCTATAGCAGTCCCTGTACTGTCCTATGAGTGTGAATTAATGACAACAACCAAAAAATTATACAATAAAATACAGGCCTTGTAAAGAGGAGTTAACAGGTGTTCTAAACTTTGCTGTATAAAGAAATGAGGTCATAAGAGAAGAATTTTTAACTTGAATGAAAAATTAGAAGATTAAAAACAACGGCAAAAAGAACACTTAGAAAGAATATCAGATTCCAAAATAGCTAAACAAGTATGTAGATACAAACCTATACTCACAGGTGTTTGGGTAGACCCAGGAAGGCAGCAGACCGTGAAGGCGGTACAGGCAGCACTTTGCCTATGCCGTGTTGTGTAGATGATTAAGATTTGACACAAATTAGAGTAATGGCATTCAATTTATTCATGGACCACGGTACAAAGTAATTTTAGCTTAGAATATAGAATTAATTAATCAAGATTGTGGATTCAATTGGATATAATGTAATTCGGAATTGAAGACACGTGGTATACAGTGTTCTTGGTAACCGGAAAATAGACATTTTGAGCACTTGGTTTGCATGTTAGGAGACGTTTTGAAAAACTTTGGTTCCGAAATCATTCCAGCTGACTTATTTTCCAGAGAGACTTCAATATTCATTTTGCTTTAGTGCACCATAACATTGCTAGATCATACAGCCTCAATCATGCCTAGTGAGACATTATTTTCAGTTCTGTTCAGACATCGATCAAGAAGATCATGATACATCAACGTTAAGTGGTTAAGCTACTGTTCTGAGGGCTACAGGACAAGCAAAATTGTGAGAAATCTTTCGAAATTGTTAACTACCTATCTCATCTATGACAGACTTGAGATAGATAGAGGGCTTCTCAGTAACGTCCAAAGGAACGAAAGAGACCGTAGAACGCGCACTTGAGATCGTCATACGATGAATCCGATTTCAAGGTTTATCATCCTGAGACAATTTTATTCTACACTTTTAAACACAGTAAAATGTAATGTTTCTAGTTAGTAAAATAGTTTCATGACTACATTGTAAAGAAGGTCTTTTTATTTAAATATCTAATAAATTTAATTTTATTAAAGGCATTGAAATTTTATATTGAACACGTACTTAATGAGCGAAATTGTACTTATATTCAAAACAAAAGCATAAAAGAGTTTTTATTATTTCGGGTTTATAAAGAGAACACTTAATTTTTTTTAAGTTTGGCATTAACAATACGTGTTTAAATCGTTTGAACTAAAAACGTTTGCGAATTCTGTACAGACCCGAACCTATTGTGTCCCGATATATAAAACCTGCTTCGTCTTTAAGCCTTTGTCTATAGCGTAGGCTGTCACGGTGGAGTTTGTGGTATGCCGGCTATTGCGCCGTGTCGATTGTTTTGAGACGTCATTTTCCAGACGTTTCGGCTACCCACCGTAGGCCTTCTTCAGTAGTGAAAGTTTTGAAATTTTCGACAAAGTGTGGTAGCAAACGTTGTCAGTAATGTGTACGTTTACCATTTATTTTCATATTTATGATCAAGTACATCCGTCACGTCGCAATTATTGTTACAGTAAATTAAACCATTTTCTTTAGAACAAAAGTATTAAAACTGTTCCTGGCGGATACGAAAAACCATATTTTAGTGTCATAGTGAAGGAGATTCTAGCCTTTCAGCCGTGAACTGAAAAGCTCTGTCTGTTTTTTGGACAGTTTCAAATCCCAAACTAGATAATTTAATTCGCCTTGATTTATCAGATGGGGTCCAGAGGAACACTTACTAGGTTCAAAAGTATTATTTAATGTAAAATATTATGTAATAAATTTGAACGTTTAATAAGAACATATTTACGGATGGACAATTGTTGACACATTGAAAACTGCATCACAATGATCTGATTTAAAAAATTTTGTGTGATGATCGTCAAACAAGACCCCGTTACTTCTAAAGATATAATCTTGGAATATTGTAACCCTTATTTTACGTTTTTGTATGGAAAATACTGGTATAAGGGGGTGTTTTAATTTATCCCGGTTTACTCCAAGCTTGTGATAAACGCTTTGATACGCTTTGATAGAATATTTATCGTACTTTAAAACACACTTTCATACACACCAGCCATAATAACGATTAATGATACTAAAAGCATAACCTCAATGGTAATTATTGATACTAAATAATTATAAACATGCTTTGAAAAAATGAGATGTTTAAGTACAAATTTTTGCGTTCAGTATCTTCGTCGTACGGTGCTACAGTTCGAAATCGGGACTTTGGCCTCCTTTGTGTTAATCGTCCACCTAATTCCAGTGACTGCAAGGGACTTACTTCATCGCATTCCCAACATCTCTCTTGCATTCACGGCAACAACAACTTCCCATCATTTCCTTGAGCAGCTTATTGATCTTTTGCCTTCTACATTTCGAGTATGGACTCTCTTTGGTATACTTCTATTGTCCATTGTCACAATATGGCCAGCCCTTTGGAATTTCCTCAGTCTTATCATAATATTTCAACTGCTCTTTTTCGAAATGACGTATGTATATTATTTTTAAATTGTAACCACTACCCGCACTTTTATACATGAGGTCTAGTCCTCCTTCAAGCATTCCAGCCCAGTGCTCATTGTGTTAATACATAGCTTTCAGTACATTGCATAGGACAGATCTATGGTACATCATGATATGCGCATTTTATCTTCTTATACAATGTTTTTTATTTAAACATATAAATAAATATAAAATGTATCTTTCTGGGTATGTTGCATCTGACATTATCACTTTCATGAATACAAATCTGCATGAATCACCACGTGCGGTGGTATATGCTTCATGTCACCACGTACGGTGGTAGTAGAACATGAAGCCTACACCACATGTAAGCCTACTACTACATGTAGGAATGTAGGCTCTTCCAACTAATCTTTGTCAGTACCACTGTGTCGAGTTTATTGGAAATTCTGAAATATTACAGTACAGCCTGCTCCAATTTTGTTGGTTTCAGGAATTAAAAATATTTCCACTTAATAATACTATTGAAACTATAGTTCAGACTCCACTGAAAGTTGCAGTACCTCCATTTTAAACCTACATAATAACACTCGTTAGGATTTTTTAAATTGTATTAAACTTTTACTATAGATTGATTGTTTTCATTTCCATGTACATATATGTTCTAAAAGTGTACATTTGTATATATTTTCTAAAATTGTCATGTCCCGACAACTCATAGTTGCTGCCACCATCATATTACTATCATCTTCTTTCCCGTTAGCCAATTTAAGCAACATACTTACCTGTTTTTATTCTTCTAGCTATCTTTTCCCTTGTCTTCTAAGAATCTTATCTCTAGAGGTTTGTTCATATAAATATGTTTGAACCGCTGTGTTTAAGGTATTCTTCCTAAGATTCTCGTCACTTTTCTCTAATGATTTTATTTTACCATTTATGATGCACACACTCAATTCCCACCTACTCTGGTACAAACTGGTTTGATTTCACTGAAAGCTATATGTTTTTTTGAAATCTTTCTTATGTACACGTTGTAATTGCTGAAGATGAAAAACAAATTTTGCAGAGATATATTGCTACGTGTTAATATATCGTGGGAAAATGTTTTACATAACACCTGGTAACATTTTTATGTATCTGTGTGTGTGTGTGTGTGTGTGTGTGTGTGTGTGTGTGTGTGTGTGTGTGTGTGTGTGTGTGTGTGTGTGTGCACGTTACGTGATTGTTTGCTGTCCAAATGTCACAGGAAGTTGTGAAATGTGTTTTTACTGTTTCCATTAATCTGCGCAAACAGTAATATTTATATTTCCGGACATGCAGTTGACGTAATGTGTGTTTATTAGATTTCATAAATTTTAAAATATTAGACAGTTTTCAAATAGTGTTTTGTTGTATTTATTCAATCAGTGCAGAATTTTTCTCATTTGTATAAAATTATTATATATAATTTAAGGATTTGAGGTACATATTTATTTTCTTTTTATCTTCATTGGTTTCCTTATATTGCACCTAACACATATTATATTTGGGGTTCCCCACCCGACATAACTTGATATTCTAGGTGTCAAAGCTAACACATCTTTGTATTTAAAAATGATTAGACCACATTCAATGTTCAGAAAACTCTAGGTTACCACTGTAATTAGAATGGATCTGTAATGTTGTGTTTCAGATGCCTCCAAAAAGTATAATTATGTAAAAATTAGGACATGGGCAACTACTAATATGGCTTTAAGTACATGAGACAGGTATGGTTTAACTGATTTCTAAAGTAAATAATAAACTGAGATGTAAAAATTAAAAAAATTAGAAGGGTTGATTTTGAAAGAAAAAACTGTGGACTCGACAAAAACAGTAATTTCAGAAATTTTAAAAGACCTTCCACCTGAAGATACACTAAAAATGCTGAAACTAATCTGTTGTTCCTGAAGGTGGAGATAAAAGATGGTGTATTTTCTGTAAAAGGCTCATTCATATTGTGTTATGTAATTAGGCCAACAATATATGTAAAGGTACAGACAACATTGTTTACATTTCTGATTTCGGCGGTATTGTGATTTACAAACTTACAAGGATGTTTTATATTACATTTTGTACAAATATTTACTATAAGCTCTCTAAATAAAATCAGTACGGACCTTGATGCTCCTTTCAATTTCACTTTTACTTTCATTTTGTTTAATCAAAAGGTGTAAGTCAGTTTGGGAACTTTATTTCAAACTGTACCAGTTTAATTCAGTTTTACAAAAATCCAAGTTTTAAAAAGTCTAATAATCTAATAAGATGTTTAATTACTACATAATTATTAGAATTATATAAAGAATTACTAGTTGATTACTAGACAATTTCTGATAATTTCTAGAGTAAAATTTAGCACATATTTATATAAAGGCAATTTTTTATCTCGACATCACCTTTGAGTAATAGCCCATAAACAAAGTCGTATATCGGTCCTGGTGTATCCCTATATTAATTTTATTTATCTAAACTTTAGTTATATTACAATTTCTGTGGAAGTGCTTTAAAAAATATATGCGTACGTATCTCTTTGTAACTACGTTAATATTTTAAGAGCATACCATAACCCGATTAATGCAGTCAGGAAATTTTTATCTGGAAATGTACAACGTACTTCAGATTCCGTTGTGTCCAGTACAAATGTAATGCTTTTATGAAATATTGAGTTAAATATAGTATATTTTATGCAAAGGCAAAACGATGAACAAGAAACATTTAGAATTAAGATGAAAACCATGTAAGTTGTTTGAGCATATAACGGAAAGTATTGAAAGTACCGTTACAGTTGGCTAAAAATGAGATATAAGAGCATGAGACTTCCTAAAGCGGCAGCGTACGTACATTTTGCATCACAAATAAAGAAATATTTCAAGTAACAGAGAAAATAAAAAGGGATAGAGACACAATACGTAAACAGGAGGTAAGCAGATACTTCAGTTATTTGATAGGAAAAAAAGATCGAATTTGTATCATATTTAATTTCTTTTCTTTTATATAGACCTGTACATGATTTTTAAAATAACTTTTCAATTTATTTTTTTTTCACTCAAGGCTTTATTGCTTTTTTTTATTGTTAAAATTTTTAAAAACAAGTTTTTCTTACCGTTAGACACAATTCTTGTAGAAATACATTTATTAATAAAACTGTATTTGCCTACATGGAATTGCCCGGATGTCTATTCACTATTTTACATTTCAAGGAGTAATTATACGTTGTAATTAGTTTTCTTTGAAAAGAATAATAACATTTTATATTTTTTCACAAACAGAATTGTCACTGTTGCACACCACTATACAAAAATTATTCCGATTAACGCTTTCAAGCTTCTCAGCTCATCATGAGATCGGAATTAACTAGCAGACGTAAGACCAAACCCTTCACACCCCCACATCCGGTCTGACGATGAGCTGAGAAGCTTGAAAGCGCTAATCGGAAAATTTTTCTGTAGTGGTGTGCAACAGTGATAACTCTGTTTGTGATTTTAACCACTAACACAACTTTCTTCATTAAACTTTTATATTTTATGTTGTATTACACATAATATTCCTTGTGTACAAAGTTATTACATAGATGAGGGATTTTATGTTACAGAAAGAGTTGCGTAAACTAGTGAATGTCAGTTACGTGGAGAACGAAGCGTCACGGTTTCAGAGATAAGCGGCTTCCTTCGTGACACATCGTATTACCTAATCAATGACGTTTACATCCGGCGTCACCGTGTTTCCACTTATATTATTAACTACTACAAGCAGGATCTATGGAAATTATATATAGATTATTTAAATATCTATATTTATGTATCTTTTAATTCCTATTTAAATATATTTTAAATCAATTTTATAAACATAAATTATAAATATAAATATAAATATTTTTATTTTATAAATTAATTTTTTTGCACACTGAAAGATATTTTTCTGATAAACGTTCATATTATAAAACTATATAGGCCACAGTGGGAAGTCATTAATCCGAACTAACTGGAATCACGAACTAATTCAATCATTGATTTGATCTAGTTACTACAACTTAATTACTTAATTATAAAAATAAGAGTCAATATTTTGAACCAAAAATTGTGTTTCAGAGTACACATGGACAACAACTTATAACTTGTGTCAAGAAAGACAAATTTACATATATTTACATCTTGCTATTCCGTCTACGTGGGAACTGTGTGGCATAGTTTAATAATTTGTATAGCTTAAATAGCTAAAACTTTTTATTATTTATTCTATTGTTATTTTTTAGTAAAACTATGTTTATTGGGAATAGGACTACAGCGAATTAGAATTCTTCAGTTCTTAATCCAGCGATATTCATCCAGTGACTCTCCCAAGTGGGACTGTGGGCGTTGAAGTCTCCAAACATGGAGATGATAGCTGATTGACCGGATTCTGCAGATCTTCTGCACGCCATGTAGAATCTGGTAAATTAGCGAAGTAGATCGTCATCTTTAGTGGCTATAACAAACTTATAACTACTGCTTGTCAGTGGCGTACCTAGATATTTAGTACCTGGTGCGGAACTATTTGTCACCTTCACATAATGATACCTACCTCCAAATGGCCAAACATTATCATTTAAATGGTACTCAAATTTGAGTAACCTAATAACCAGATATAATCTCTTCGTTTTCATCATACGTTTAGTTTTTATTTTAACAATGCAAGTGCAATATTTAACAATACAGTAACTACACAAACAAAATATTTACTATAGTCGTGGTAGCCTATGCATATTTCCTTACATATTAAACTTTACTAGCACAAGCCATTACAGATACTGAAACTACACTCCAAACTATGTACGGCTTTATAGACCATTAATTAATTGTACCTAACTAAACCCCTGTTCGCCCACTTAATATGCATTGGACAAAATAAGTGCGAATCTTCTGAATATCTTCAGTAATTTGAGATTTGGTTAATGCATAATTCATTGTAAATACATACATCACATCTATGTTTCTCTATGAGTTTAGAAACCTTACGTTTTTCGGTTTCGTACTTTTATTTCAGCAAACTTAATAATTATATCATTAAAAAAAATTTTAATTTTATCTGATGTTTTTTGTTTGATTGAAATAATAGCCAAATTTGAAAGCCTCGACTTGCTCATAGTAGAACGGAGATAACTTTTAGTGATACGCAAATTATCAAATAGAGTCTAAGTGCTAAAGGCAAGTTTGGAACAGAGTCAGAAAATTCCATTTTAATTATGAATTCAAAAATTTTCAACGATGACTACTTCTTGCAGTCTTCTTGGTCGACTTCAACCCCTCACAAATGCCTTCTCAGTCGCTCGATTTCAACGATGTCTTCTTTGGAAAGCGTTTCAATAAGATTTGGTGACAGACCTTGCAGATCTTTGTTTGAAGCACCGACTAAGTTATTTTGTTCTAGAACAAAGAACAATTTTTACACTTTTTTCATTGATTTAGTGTTATTATTAAGTTTTGAATGGAATTGATCCACACATTCAAACATAGCTCTTTTCAATTCTTGTTTTATTGTAAGACTAACTGTCCACACTTTTCTCTTATTTCTACTGAATTCATTGGGGGTGAGTGTGCACTCTTGATACCCCTAGGCGAACGCCTTTGTTTTGCTTCAGATAAACTTTTTTTTAGAAAAATTTTAATGTTTTAAATAATAAAAATGAAACAGTAAGAAACAATTTTTGATTTTAAAAAGCTAAAGAAAACTTGCACTTAATGCATAATTATTAATGGTAAAAGGTATGTAACACTTTCACCAAAATAGCCACTCTTTTTGAAAATGTGTATTTCTAAATCTATTAAATTAACTCCGTTCAATTGCTTTAGTGGCATGACCCTAACATCTTCTTCTGCATTAAATTTCATGTCGATTGACTTAGTATGTAGGGCGAGTTTATGTCGGTCAACTGAAGGGGTGGCAACTAACTGGCAAGTCATTGTCACACATCTGTCACATCACAAAGAAAATAATCATCTCTCATCGTTGCATTGGTTCACAGTGTAATTCAATGTAGGTGCTATTGTTTTCGGTTACTTTGTCAAGTTATAGGTTATAGTTGAAGCCTTGAGATTTTTGCCCGCCCTTCTATGTCGTAAAGTGTAGATCTTCCAGGATAGCCGTCCTGACTATTTATACTCACTGTTTCCACAGCAACACTGACTTTATAAACTAAGTGACAATACCTAATCCTGTAGAAAAGAAAATAGGAAACAAGAATAGTAATGGTTATTTTGAAATAAATATGACGAGATTATAACATTTTTAAGCATGTGGGTTATTATACTAATTATGAGGATACTATTTATTATGTTTTGAGGGATTGGAGACTAAGACTTTTAGCCACACGAAGTTGACCAAGAGTGTTGTTTAACTAAATAATCGGTTATCATCTACATTCTAGTTACTGGAAAATCCAAAAGTAGAAATAATTACTACATACGTTCATAGTAGTTTATCTATGAACGGAGTTTCAGTTCAGTTTTGTGGCACAATTACTTGCTTCTAATGGCGATATTCTTCCGGCAATTTGGCTTGCAAGGCATCCAGATATGCACGGCATATGGAACATGCGCTTGGAGCATTCTGGATGTTGCCCCAGGCTATGCTGCGCAGCGATGATGGCTGGTCGACTGAACTTACCACAGGAAGTTGTATATTCTTGCCAGTCTATTGTTTGCAATCAATGCGTGCTCGGTAGTTCTGAATTTTTAGCCATATTTCTCAGCAACAGTAATTGACGTCGAAATTGTAATGACACCATTCCTGCTTTACAGTATAACCAATATAACCTTTCCCAATATATACAGGGGAATGATCCTATGCCATAACTCACCCCAGCACTGTGAATAGGACCTCCTGGCTGAGAGTACTCGACACTCCCATAATCTATTTTGGATAGTATTAGCGCAGCATACAAGAACAATACAAATTTCTCTATCCGCTCCCCAGGTCGTGTGGGAAATGCACATGATGGCTTTTAGCGAGGCCTGTAACCCCACCTCGCACCAGTGTATATACATGCGCAGTCCACGTTAAATATCTAACGGACTTTAAACCTGAAAATTTGATTTCATGCTTATAGTGCAGCCCAACATCTTTAATGGTTAGCATCGGGTCTTGTTGCATTCCTCGGTTTCGAAAAAAGTGGACACAGGTTGTATATGTTGCCGAAAATTAAAAGTCTATGCTGTTAGCATTTTCGGTAAACGTGTCTATTGCGCCTTGCATGTTATGTTTAATCATTGTTTTTGTTTCAGCCGAGTAGAACAGCGGCAGATCGTTAGCACAATCACTCCCCAACTGACGTCTCTGTACCCTCAAAAATCCCATTAATGGCTATAGCAAAATGCGTGCCGCTCAACTGATATCCTTGCGGTACTCCATTTTTTATCTTGTGTAGGGCCAAAAGTGACTACTCGACCCGAACACGGGAAATCCTGCTTTTGAGAAAATTGGAGATAAGTTTCGGTAGGTTACTTCTGAGCCACACATTAAAATGGTGCTTGTTGCGGCAGCTAGTTTCGCGTAGTCAGGTTGTATGGTAATTGCATCGACTCGTGGCCTGTCCGCAGTGTTTCTCGCCGCAGCGTCAGCTTCTTCGTTAGGCCTACCTTTAATAATTACATGGCCCGTCAGTCTTCCCATGCGATGACGTCTTTTGGGGCGAGACCTGTCGCAGTTTCTTACTCTCTGCAGTTCAGGAGGTCCCTACACACTACCACCTGCTCTGTGATATTCAGGGCGGTATGAGAACAACTTCTACCTCTATGTCCCCCTGTCTTCTGCAGTTTCAGGAACTTCAAACCCTGTTTATCGTTTGACCAGTAGTCCACCTGCAGCTTTTTTGATGTCCTGTACCTATTCCGGAACAACCGATGAAAGCTTTTTCAATCGGAATAATACTCACTTTTTACTGCGAAGTCAACTTTCTCTCGTTTCACCAACAGATACTTCGGCAAGGCCGGCACAGTGGCAGACAATGTCACAAATCTTTCGGCATCAACCGAGGATAATTATCTCCTTTGCATCACTCTCCGAGGAGGGCTTTTCCTGGACAAGGGTTTTTAAGGTACCCCTCAACCGGAGAATTATCTAGAGAACTTTGAATGTTGCTCCCACAAATACCGGGGAAGTGGTAGAGCTCTCGAGTATCACGGCTAGGAGTAAATACAACAGGGTGCGTCCTGGTTCCCCGAGGCCATCGTTTGCGACTCAGTAACGTAGACTCCTCCACCCATTGGCAAGATCGGTTCCACGGAGGGTTATGGTGTGTTTTTTCTACCGGTACAAATAACCTTGTCAAACTCACCTACCAGTGCCCTCTTAGCCAGTTGAAAAGTAAAAGCTTTTGCCCACCCCTCACGAGGCCAAGGTATTGCAGGCCGGGCGTGTAGGGATGAATTTCTGGGGGGCAATATCATATTATTATGTCATCATTACATATCTCAACTACTACTACTACTACTACTACTACTACTACTACTACTACTACAACTACTACTAATAAGTCGACTACTACTACTACTACTAATACTACTATAACTACTACTAGCTATTATTATTAATAAATCATTATGTTAACTATTTTTGTAAAATATTCTAAACACTGTAAGACAGAATTTTGAAAAACGATATGCTCTCCAAACGACTGTAAATATAGAAGATAAGTAAACGTGTCCCCGAATTACATTTAATTTCTATACAAACTTACCTGTTTCTAATGCAGCATCTTAACCACATAAAACATGATCTTTAAAAACAACGTTAATGCTATTGCTTACTATAAATCTCCGCTACACAATAGCATCTCTTGGGTCTCGTACCATCGTTGGTACCACTGTGCGCAATACAACATTGCCTGGTTTTACAATTACAATATAAAAGCATGCAAACACAATATACAGTTAGACTGACTTCTCTGTATACCTTATGATCAAGCTTTACACAGTCACAATTTTAACTGCCCATGATGATAAATACAGGATTATATTATCTGCAAATGAGAGTCTACTGTGTTTAAATTTATTCTATTTTTCCAACTTCTACACTCTTATTATTACTTTGTTTAAAAACTCAAACACGAAATATTAACAGTAACAGACAAGACATAATATGTCATTCAAATTATATTTATAACATTAGGCTAGATTTGACGTAGATAAAGAGTTATTCTGAGCATCCGGAGCGGCTTGGCTCGACGACGTTCGTTTGAGGAAGTATACTGTTCCACTGGTATTGGAAGGGGGTGAAGAAAATAGTTCTAAATCTTTATTGTTGTCAAACAACGCAGTCTTTCTAGAATAGCAGCGCAGTAACCACTTAAAGGTCGTTGCAAATACATGAAGTGATATACCAGAAACAATATCCAAAGTTTTAATTTTTTGAGCAATTGTCATAAACATTTTAGCGTAGGCTATAACTAAGTGCTATAGCAAAATTGAAAGTTAAAGGCATGGGAATGCGCGAAACGCTCACGCTCAGAAAAGAATGGCTTTGTGGGGGGAGTCACTCTGAAATGTAAGCATTGTTATCACCGTCAGTGCAGCCAGCGTGTGAGTATATTTTTAATAGTAACCAAAACTCGCGTACTGTTGAGGTTTGTTTGTAAAATGTGTCAGCACGGATCCCTCCCCCTCTCACTCACTCTCTCTCACTCAATCTCTCTCACACTCTCTCTCTCTCTCTCTCTATCTCTCTCTCTCTCTCTCTCTCTCTCCCTCTCTCTCTCTTTTAGTTTAATCCTAAACAATAAAAATCTGTTTGAAGCAGAAGGAAATATCATGATATTTTAATACAGTATTTTAAGATAATTTTAAGAACATCGATTAACTACAGAAATGTGACAACCTGTAAAAATAACAGATGAATGAAAGATGAGGTCGTTTATGTTTTACCAGCTGGAAAAAACAACCTTTTATTGTAAATAAAGCTAACAGTTTAACGTACAGCATACAACATTTAACATTTTTACAATTTTGATCATTTAAATATTCTATTTCTGCGTGATGTAAAACAGTACAGCATATAACGTGGCTGTCAAAGTGATCCATACTTGTCTTTTCACAAACCTGAGGTTTGTTAATTTTTGGGCTTTTAAATTGTTCTCCTTATAATTTCTTTCCCTCCTTTGCGATACGCGATAACGTGCAATTTGATATTACTTTTGCCATAGTAATTCGTTTGAAAACACTTTTAATTAATTGATAGTTTTATTCCTTCAGCCGCTTCTTTTTCGATATGCTGTAAAACTTTAAAAGTTATTTCTCGTGCTTGATTGTGAATAACTTTTCTCTCTTTGTTAGTTACGCTGGAAAATAGCGGCATTGGGCGATGACACAAATATTTATTAAAATACGCAATTATAGAATAAAACTGCCAATAGAAATTATATTATAAAATTAAATAACGATTAAAATGAATAACTGTAAGCAACGATATGATTTATAATTAATTGAGATAACAAACAAACAAGTCTGATATAGCTCGTAACGCAGTAATTAAAACGATATTAAAACGTGACGCATATGTTGGTAACACTTCACTTTATTAACACTTCATAACAACTGATTCTCCCGCATTTCACAATTTTTTGAAATGGACACGTCCATTAATTTTTGCGCTACTGCCTTTAACTTTCAAGTATATAATTAAATGTCGATTATGTGTGTGCCTTTGTGTGTGTGGGGGGGGTAAAGGTTGGCCAAATGTTATTTGTGGAGCGTTGCTTTATATGGTGCAGAGACATGGATACTGATGAGGGAGGATGAGAAAAGATTAGAAGCATTTGAGATGTGGGTTTGGCAAGCAATGAAAAATGTTAGGTGGGTTGATAAAGTAAGGAATGATGAAGTTTTAAGAAGAATAGGGGAAGAGAGAAAAATCCTGAAGGTAATAGAAAATAGGAAAAGGAATTGGTTAGGTCATTGTTTAAGAAGAGACTGCTTGCTTACAACTGCCATAGTGGGTGTCATATAAGGAGAAAAAAGAAGAGGCTGTAGAAGAATGAAGTTAATAGATAGTATTAAAATCAGAGGGTGTTACGAAGAAACGAAAAGACTGGTATGCGATAGGACAGCTTGGAGAGCTTTTACCATTTAAAGACCTGCCTTAGGGCACAACACCAAATAACAGTAATAAATATATATAGTATAAATAATATTATTTTTACTTGTGGTAATTTTATCACTTGCGATTTTTACTGAATTAAAAATTTTTAAACTTTTTGCAACTTCAAGTAACGCATTGAGCCGCATAATATGCTACTAGACAAAAAAACAATGTATTATATCTTGCAATTAGCTAATAATCAGACATGTTGTACATAAGATCATTGAACAATGCATTTTAATTATTCACATAGTCTTATTTATACGTGAAATCAAATCAGGCATTTTCCCGTAACAACAGCCAATTTCAAAACAGGTTTCTTATATTTTGCTATTATGTGCGTATTGTATATTAAAAATTTGTATTGGCCTATGACGGTACACTTCCCTCTCTTATGTATACTCCGTTTTCTCTTCTGAAAGCTATAGCAACATTCCTCGTTTATTCGTTTTCGGAATGACTAGATTATTTATTCAGAACATGAGCGTTCCTTATTTTCGATATAGGCAACCTAAGAAAGTTTTGGGGTGTAGAATTCCCTCTACTTATACAGTTACCTTATCCTAGTGTTCTTAAAATACCCAAAAATTTGTGCGCGCGGACACACACAAACACACACACCGGCAAAAGTTATAACAATTGCATGTGTCACACTTGAAGGTTCTAGAGGCATGTGAACAGATCGAAATAGTATACTGTCTGGAGGATGTATACGTGACAGTTTCTTGTAAATTTTCCATAAGGTGAGATACAATTCATTATATGGTTTCTTCAGTAAATCCTTATATAATGTATAAGAACCTTTTAATTTCTCAATTCAAGTTTTTTTTATTAATCGAGCCTTGAATGTTGCGACCCCAAATTCTATGCAATGTACAAGAGTCTCATAGAATAAGTAGTCGGTTATCAAATATTGGAATGCTTCGGATTTATTAAAGATATGTTTTTTTTATTCCAATAATAATTTACTATTGTTTCTGATAACAAAATAAAATTAACTGTCTCTGTTACCTTTTCTTTACAATTTTAAAAATAAATTTTGCTTAGTCAGTATCTCAAGCGTTTATTAGCTAACGTATTCTCTTACTCTTCAGCTTAAGATCAGATAACGTTTTTCTTGTAAATTTCTGTCTATGGACAGAACCTAGCATGAAAAATCTAGTTTAATTTTATTACTTTTCTTCAGGCTCATAAAACTTTATCTATAAAAAAACTCACATATTTAGTTCTTTAATTTATGAACAAATATTACCACTCGATAGGTCTTTTATTTATGATATTCTGGTGTAAGTCTTATGTCAGAAATTGTATTTTTACAAAAGTTATTTAATTTATTCTGTTTTTTATTATTTTTCTCTAACATGGTTATACATACCCGCAACACTCGCACTCGCCATATGCCTACGCATATGTTCGCACTACTTCACAACACTGATTTTTATTTTACTGTCAAAATTAACTTAAATTAACAAATTTGGCATGTATTTTATTGTCTATTATACAATGTCTGAACATGCAGCCTTTACTTGAACAAACTTTCATCGCAACATGCTATCATACGCTGAGAGTTAAATTACTAGGGCTACTTTTTGAATAACTGTCACAAGCCTTAAAGGCGAGCTCCCATATTATCACAATAGTTTTTAGTTTGAATATCTGTTAAGAAAGTATATAATTTTAGTAATCATTTACTTATTACAGTAAATTGCTTACTGACGCCTGTTCCTACTATATACTCCTTGCAACTAGCTCTAATTTAGAAAAAATATCACTCACAGAGCCGCATGTGTGCTGGCAATCCTATTGTATCCTAGTGTTACTTCTAACAGAGAAATTCGATTCTTTGTTCTTTCTAACATCAGACAGATAGTAAATCAAAATACTTACTAATCCGTATGAGGAGTACTAACTCAAGTGTCAAGCATTTTTACCTTTCATCAGATAAATTGCATTTCCTCTTTGACGTGCGTTCCAGAATCAATTTACAGGTACTCTAAACGACTAGTGGGTTCAGTTTTTAATACTTGTTTTTTCTTTATATCTTCAGCTTCCGTTATTTTACACTATTATTGAGGTTGCTTACAAACAAGTGTAGATTTTATTGTATAGATTAAACAAATTGTGTAATTAAGTACAATTGAATAAATAAGGTATTGATTACACTTGTCCTTTAACATAATTATTTTTAATGAGCAAGCGTTTTCACTGTCGGAGTCGGCAGATGTAAAACATTCAGAGCTTTTAGGCCATAGTCGGTTAGTCTTCAAATCCTCTGCGAAACGCTTCAGCTAAGCCCATGATAACTTTTTCCAGTGGCGTAATCGAGTAGAAGAGTCAGTACAGAGCTCGCATCTGGGAGAAAACAAGCGGGGCGTCACTTAAGCTCTGTACTGACATCACTGCCTCCTACACTTTGTTTGTTTACGCCGCAAAAGATGGTTACCATGAGCGTACCTGAAACGTTCGGCAGATGATTTGAGGACCAACCATGGTCTATCAGACCAAAATGGTATCAATTTATCGTTGTTTTTATTTTATGAGGTATCAGCTTGGACATCTGTCTTCTACATTTATAGCCAATGTGTAATTCTGTGCAACATTTTACATTAAACGTCCTGTAAACATGTTTTACGTTAGATTATATTAGGCACAAGGTTTCTGGCTAATAGGTTGAGATAGATAAAAATATTCTTTTTTAGGACGAGTTTAGTGTGTTACCATTCTCAAAGTAGTAATTACGGAATTTAATCTGCATTCAAAATTAGTATTTATAGCCTATTTTTGAGATCTACAATATACATTTGTCAAAATGTAATAAGTTTATGAAATGCATAAAATATCTATATTGGTAATTTATGAAACTTTAATAATTTTTTGCTAGATTAATCTAACCTTTCGCAGGACATCACATTATTTCAATCAGATTGATATTTGAAATATAATTTAATCAACTAGGTACAGATAAAATTGTTATGCAAACGACAAAAAATTTACTATTTGATCATTGTAAATTTCGTTGTTTACGTTAGCAAAAATTACAGTTTGAGTTTGCAATTAAGTCACACAATGCATTCAAGATTATATATTTACTTTGATTTTGTTAACGGCTATTTGAACTAGATGCATCGGGGTCAATACGTTATATACTGATGTATTACTAGTAGGCCTATATTACTTTGTCCGAGTGGAACTTGTTAGGTCAACCTGGCTTAAGCGCTCCGTACAGATGGCTACAGTATACAATTCATTGTTTGCTGGTTTCCACCCAGCATTCTAAAACTATGTGACTAGCAACAATATGCAGTGTCTCATGGCATACGTTTATGCCATGAGACAATACATGGCAGTATGGCTGGTCTGCAACCCAAGAACTTCATTTGATTGTGACGATTTTTATGGGTAGTAATAATAGTAAAGGATAGTTAGGCCTATTTGTTTATACGTATTAAAGAAGAAAATGATAAGATATAGGATATATTTGCATTATATAGGTCGCCGAAAATTTCTAAAGTTTACTCTTAAGTTGTTTCCACATCAGTAAAACGTTTCTTTAGTGTATTTACAACCTCTTAACTGCCATGTGCTCTGTCACTTGAATAAAATTAATTCTCCTTCAAACTTTAAACACTTTAGATATAAGACTAAAAAAATCTGGGTTAGAGTGTAATAAAAATAAATAAAAAATAACTAAGGTAACAAAATATTATGTCCTGAGCAGAATTGTAATAAAAAAAGTTGCAAATTCATTTAGAGTGCTTTATAATGTAATATACAGGCTGTTAATTAATGCATGAAGTAGTTTTCTTGAAACATATCCTTCAGTATACATTTTTCACATTAAAGTGGCCATTAATTCACATATGTGTACTTGTATTTGTGTTCCGGGTTGCATGTATGTATGTTTGTTGGGAGCACTTCAGATTGGTATCTCTTGTTTCTTGTGCTTCGTGTTTTCTTTCAAAACTGAGAATCGCGTCAACTGGTTCTGTATTCTTATAGCAAGATCCGGTCGACTGGCTTGATTGACATGTGTGGATAATATACCCCATGGTATTCTGTCTGGATCAGACAACGTTTAAACTGGCTGATGTGTCAGCAATAATTCCGTTTTTGGGGGGGGGGTATACAGCTTGCATCGTTCTTATCTTGTTGAAATTTATCTTCAGATTAAACTAAGAGATGATGGTTCTCTTAGTTTCGAAGCCCCACCACCACGCCAAGGTGGAACCACACGGTGGGGACCCCCCCTCCAAATGGGGCCCTAAGATGGTATGCGGGCCCCCCCAGTATTGTGCTGTTCTGGTTAGAACTTATGCCCGGTCATACTTAAGCGTCACCATAGTCGCCGCCCTCCTCGGCGGATAAGTCGAAATCCTGAAAAAATAAATATCGTCCCACTAAAAACTTATAACATGAACTATTCGCTAGTACAATGAAACCTCGCTAATTTCCAACTATTGTATTTAAAGATGTGAAGACATTACTTGTCTCTGTTAGTTTTGTAAGTATACAAGTAGGCCTACTGTTAAATAGAATTTATTCATTATAATTTTATAAATAAAGGTATTCGTTAATTTCAATTTTTATTTCATTTGTGGTTTGTATTTGGCATTAAGTATATACTAGAATATACAAGGGGTCCTCTGTTACCTTAACAACAGCCGTAGTGTACACAAATATGTGAAACACCCTACTTCCCGGTGTGTAGATTTTCCAAATTCAGGACGTAATCATTCAACCAGTGAAATGTGATACATTGTTTTAAAAAGACCATTGATAGTGTTTATGTGTACACTGAACAGTACAGTATAGTGTATAAATCATTCTAAATTATATTAAACCTGATTCTTTTTTTGTCTGTGTAGAGCATAATAATTAAAAATTGTTTTTAAATGTCACCAATATAAAACACAAAACATTAACTTTGAAACCTAAAACAAAAATTATAAGAGCAATAGTAGCAGGATAGGGAGAACAAATTGAAACTGTCAAAAGATATTTCAGTGGCAAAGCTTTCAACTCATTTATTAAATAAGGGAGAAAAATTAAATAACGGCGACGTAGATTGAAAGAAAATATGTGTTAGAAACCAGAATTTCTGTATACAAGGTGATTCAAAAAGGACTTTACAACTTTGAAAGTATACAGAAATTTATTCAGATAACTTACGGAGTGGGTAGAGGTGTCGTTTCGAAGCAAAACACATTAAGTTTTGACTCACGTAGTCCATTAATACCGAACACACACACCAGTAGCGCTGTCACCATTGTTGTCGAAAATGGCTACTTTTACTGGTGCGGAATGTTCTCGCTTTATAGTTTGGTTACACGATACGCAATCAGCAACTGCAGTTCAACGTAAATTCCGTACTGAGTATGGTAGGGAGCCTCCTAGTAGGCCTACAATTTACTCTTGGCACCAAACCTTAGTTGACACTGATTGTTCTGTACGACATTCAAAATCACCAAGACGTCCACAAGTTCCTGAAGCTGCTGTGGAACAACTCAGAGAAAGCTTTTCTTGTAGTCCTAATAAATCAACTAGACGTGCGTCACGTGAGATTGGTATTCCACAACCAACTGTGTGGTGCGAATTACTTGAACGCTTGCACTTGAAGCCATACAAACTAACCATGGTTCAACACATTACAGATGAATATAAAGTCGCTCGCCAGCAATTTTGTGTGGAAATATTTGATAGATTTGCAGACAACGAGACATTCCTAGACAATGTAATTTCTAGACATGAGTCAACGTTTCACATCAGTGAACACCCATAACTGCCGAATATGGGGTAGTGAAAACCCCCATGAAACCTTGCAGCATATTCGTGATAGCCCTAAGGTCAATGTTTTTTGTGCCCTTAGCAAACAACAAGTGAACGCTGTTCTTCTTCCAGGAGGCAACCATAAATGGTCTCGTGTAATGAAAATGCTAGAAAATATCCTAATGCCTCAGTTAGACGAGGATGACCAAGATTGACGCCTTTACTATCAGCAAGATGGGGCACCACCTCACTACCGCGTAGAAGTCTTGAGGTTTTCTTGATACCCGATTCCCAGGTCGGTGGATTGGTCGTGCAGCTCCAATTGCATGGCCATCTCGCTCCCCAGATTTGACACCGGTAGATTTTTTCTTGTGGGGTTTCATTAAAGATCGGGTTTTTGTACCACCTTTACCTGCTGATCTTGCTGAGCTGAGACTTCGAATTAACGCCGCCGCTGCAGAAGTGATGCCCGACTTAGTGGCTAAAGTCTGGAATGAAATCGACTTCAGGTGGGATGTATGCCGCATTACAAATGGTAGCCACATCGAACCACAATGAATGTTGGATGACAAAAGTGATGTGTTTTGTTTGAAATGACACCTCAACCGACTCTCTAAGTTATCTGAATAAATTTCTGTATGCTTTCAAAGTTGTAAACTCTTTTTTGAATCACAGTGTATTAAAGAATGCAAATTGACACGGTCTAAGTACATGTGTAGTCTTAACATTCACATAGTAAAGAAGCTCTAAAGGGCGAGTTTCCAAATTGTTGCAAAACATATCATGTAAAAGAAGGGAAGAGTGGCAAGAAATATTTGTGTGCCAGAATGAACTTCAGAAACAACGTTAGAGGAAATAGCATAAATGTTGTCAGAGGAGACATCCAGCTGTGAACGAAAAGTTAAAAGACATATCATCACATGTCGGTGTAAAGATATTTTAAGTGTTGACAAGATGGGGGTTTCCCCAAAACTCCTGAAGAATGATCCCACTGTCGGGTGATTGATGCGCCGCCGGCGGGAAACGTAAGGAGCAAGTACAATTTTGGCGGGTGGAAAAGTAGTTGGGTCATAAAAATGTCATTACCAATGAAAATAAAGCCGCCTATTGATACTTTTTAAAAAACGCTAAGACATTTCAAATTTCTACTTGAAGCGATGTGTTCTAACATTAATTAGGCCTACATGTATTAAAATGTACATTAATAAGTGATTGAATACATACTCGAATATTCCAAATGTTTATATTAAAAGTTAATCAGGCACCAATATATGCACAATATGTACTAGTGCATAGAACTCTGTAATTCGAAATTTCATTAATTCGAAATATTTTGTACTCACTTGGATTTCGATTTAGTGAGGTTTTACTGTAACATGTATAATCTAGCATTGTAACAGTTAGTGGATGAATACTACATTTCAGAATGTGAAAATATTGAAAAAATTGTAAATGTTATTTATTAAAATGTTTTACAGCTGGTAAAGTTGTTACTAGAATGTGAAGAGTGATATACTGTAGCAAAAGTATAAAACTTTTAATACATAATAGTCTAGAGAGTACTAGTAATATATTTAAATTGTCAGAAGATATCCTCATTAAACTGCATCATAAGTTTGGGGAAATCAGTTCTATAACATTTTCAAAACAAATAATTATATTTTAAAAATCAACCTGTTTATTTTACCTTAACATTATAAATCTGTACAAATTACTCGAAAAAACTAGTATAGTTTCTAGAGTACAATTAATTTTTATTTGTTAAAAACCAATTTGATCCTTATAATACAAAACAATGAGAGATTGTTTTTTGTCGAATGCATATTTCAAGCCTACCATTTAAGAAAATGTACATAGCATATATGACTAATTTTGGTTTTACTCTTTATTTAAATATCAGTGACTGAAGGATAAGAAGAATTTTACATGTGTGTGTGTGTGTGTGTGTGTGTGTGTGTGTGTGTGTGTGTGTGTGTGTGTGTGTGTGTGTGTGTGTGTGTGTGTGTGTGTGTGTGTGTGTGTGTGTGTGTGTGTGTGTGTGTGTGTGTGTGTGTGTGTGTGTGTGTGTGTGTGTGTGTGTGTGAAATGCATAATAATTTTTTTAGGATGGAGTTCTACCTTAGATGAGTAAAATATTCTATGAACATAGCGAGAAAATGTAATAATTATTACTTTAATACTTACTGGGCCACAAAATTGGAAACGTGTTATGACATGTTCCAGTTGTCTTGTAAACTCCAGTCGCTTTGGAAGAGGCGTATAGTAAATAGTTTCGATTTCAGTCTCTTCCTGCAAAATAAACAAATGTTATACTATTACTATATTTACAGTGTATCCTGTTGAAGTAAACGCGATTGAAGAAGATTCTATTGTACAGTACAGTTCTCAAAGACCAAATTAAAGTTTATTTAAATTTAGATTTTCCTGAGACTAAAAAAGTAATGTCATACAAATATAAATTTGTAACTGTAACCATATTTCTATTATCTTCTCAATTCATGGAACTGCCAAATATAAGTCTATACTTACACAAAGGTTTAAAACACAAGTTTCCTTGAAAGTCTGAAAAACTGTCTTGGGACAAGAAGCATTCGAACTTACAACTCTGATAGTTTATAATAGTCTGACAACAAAAAGAGTGTTGGTCAAAATTGATAACATGGATTGTGTCTGGCAAGAAGCTATTTGTAATTCAAAACGTTTGAACTTAATTGCACTTTATAAGACAAACTGTCTTGTTGTGTCAGCTTTACAGTCCAAGAAACAATAGGAAATTAATAAATAAATATATTGATAGACAATATATTGTAGGAATAAATTCCTAAAATTTTAAAAATAATTTTAAATTTAAAAAAAAAGATATTATATAGATTATATAGACACAGATAGATATAAGTATACAAAGATAAAGATACTATATCAACAACAAAATAAAAGGCTGGAAAGTGTAAGACTTATAGAGATCGTAAAGTAGGAAAAAAAGGGGATTGCAAGTATCAACACATACTCTTCAAGATAAATGTATTTAAGTGCTCCATGGTAGCAAGATTATTCATAAAACTATGAGTAGATTATACAGAATAAACATAAAAAGTATACATCAATGAAAGATTGAAATATGGCATGATCACGTGACATAATCGTCTCAGGATGGTTCAGAAGTGAATAACTGTATTAGAAATTCTTGATGAGTTGAAAGTGTTGTATATAACCTCTGTATATAAAACTAAATGCAAACAAGTGTTCAGGAAATTATTATTATAAAGTTCAAAACCAGTAATAACAGAATGTTATTCTGAATTAGTGGAAAGAGTTTTAAAATAAAAACCTAACAACTGAACAAGCTACTAAAAATATTTTTTTAGTTGACGTATTTATTTATATTGCTGCTAATACCGACGCGTCGCTCAGTCTATGACGTGCGGCATCTATGGATTCTCTGCTTTACCACCATAGATGCCATATAAAGAATGAGTGTTTGTCATCCGAAAAAAGTGTTCTTATTATAAGTTCTGATATGACAGAATTTATTATAAATTCTTATTATAAGTATATAAGTGAAATGAGCAAGCTCTTGAAGAATATATAAACAAACTTATTACAACACTATTTTTAATGTTGCGTGGAAATTGATAAGGTGTGGAATACAAATTAAAGAATTTAATTCCAAGAATGTACAGGAAAGTCTTAATTAGTTTATTTAAGAGGTAAAGTATTTAGGTTAACGTAAGACAAAAGTAATCAGAAGCAGAAAATATAGAGACATACTAGAGAGCATAATTTTAGGACTTGTCAATTTTGTTTGTTTTACTACGTAGTAATAAAAATTAGCTTTCAAGAAATATAAGAAACTAAAAATGTTAGTCATTGAAGCTTCCAATAATATATAAGGCTTGGTAAACAAATAGATTTAAATTTAAATAAATTTAGAAAACAACATGAACCATATTACGCAGAGATCATGAGTATTTTAATGAATAAAGAAAATGTGTAAGTATGTGTATGGAATTTATACATCTGTAAACGAAGGTTAAAAATTTTCTCTGTTTATGTCACTGCTTGTAGTTATGGGTTTTTGGGTACACAAGGAATATTGAGATTACAGAGAGGTTCCAAAATAAGGAACATAGGGTACATTTAGAAATAGAACGTGTAGTTATACATTGTACCCAAATGTTGAAGCACTATGTTCAGTATTACAATAGTAGAGAAACGATAAGAAAAATTAAGAGCAAGACCCCACTTAATCTGAAAGTGTCTGTCAGTATGATGTGCTAATGAGTCAATACAGCACACTATCAAACTAGAATAAATGAGATGATAACTAAAAGATGGATACAGACAATTTTTAGAATTCAGACAATTGATAATTTAGAGTAAATTTATGATAGTTGTTAGTTATATGTTTAACTGATTATTAGAATTAGTAGAAACTCTGACACAATGTAAGTTCCACATGAATTTTTTGATGTATGCTTTTTATTAAGAATCTTAACTTATTAACATCATAGGTCAACGACATGTGTTCATCTTTGCACCGTTCAACACATGTGTTACTAAAATAGTTTCATAGTTTAATTTTGTAAAAAAAACAAAGTTATTTTAGTGATACTAATAATCAGTGCATCAATAAAACGTAACTAAAACATGCATGAACTAAACATATCACTTACAATGAAGACGAAACTGTCCCGATACTCCCAGATGTAATGGCCGGTGGTCGCCTGTAAAGAATAAACAAGCTTTATACATGCTGACTGTATTAGACATTCAAAAAATTAATCACTATAAATGAACACTTCATTTTAACTAATATTCAAGACGCACACACACACACATATATAATGGATAAGAAATATAAAAGTTCAAAAATTTGGCTTTTATTACTTAAATTTATTTTAATCATTATAAATAGATTAAGCAAACAACGTTTTCAAATTAGTTGCCGATTGTATTGTATCATAATCTAAGAAATACCAAAGATTCATTTTGTTACAACTGAAAAACAGATTAAC
This sequence comes from Magicicada septendecula, assembly GCA_034769895.1. Lineage (NCBI taxonomy): Eukaryota > Metazoa > Arthropoda > Insecta > Hemiptera > Cicadidae > Magicicada > Magicicada septendecula. The sequence continues at coordinate 391,982,249 of CM068369.1, forward strand.
TCAAGTTATTAACCAAAATTCAAATGGACTCTTGATGACTCATTCTTTATAAGATTGTTAAACTTCCTAAAGGCAATTCGCCCTGGATCTTACTGAAGCGATAATTTATGGTTTATGTTTTTTGTATGTTATTCAAGTATGTCACGTTCAATAACAGGTTTTAGACACACCATGACACCCTAAGCTGTATTTTTGTGTTGTTTTAAACACTATTCTCGTCACTTTCATGTTAATTCTCAAATGGTGGAGCTCAGGGTTTTCTTCAGCTTGATTGCTTTTATACTAAACAACACTTTTGTCGACTGTAAATTACAGATTGTGCGAAACACATTTTCACCTGGAAGGTTACCTGCTTTTCAAATCTATACAACTGAAATCATTCATTTATCAACTTGTTTAGAGAGCAACTTTTGTAATGTATTACACTATTACTGACATGGCAAAACAATCTCCCATGTGAGTACTCATTTATTAGTATATAATTAGATAGTGTGTGCAGATTGATTGAGCTACTTTTCATGACTATTTTGGCAACCATGCCTTCTATGTTTTGTGGTTTTGCGAGTTAGTGAAGTTAAGACTACGATAGATTCAGGTGGCCATCTAAGTGTATTACTCAATAGTGCCTCTGAGACCCTTGTTTGTTGACTCCTTGAATAGGTACAAATAACTTGAAAACAGATTCAGATTAACAAGAGCAGAGAACGATTGTTTAATTCAATTACTTGCCTAAACGTTATTCAAAATTGAATTAAATTTTAGGTAAAATTTTGTTTATCTATGTTGTTAATATATAGTTTAAGGTAAATGAACAGTGGTGCGTACCTCATCTAAAATCGGGAACATCTGTGGAATGCCTGGAACTTGCAGAGCGTCTGTTTCAAAAAGATATTACTTTAAAACATATAAGTTAAACAAATTATAATATTAAGCAATATTACATGTAATGTAATATCTCTCATATATACAACATTTTAAAATTAATTTATTTAATTCTTTTACAACTTAAATTGTAATATTGAAACTAGTGACTCTAATACCAAAAAGTTTTAAAAACTTTTAAATTTTTGATTAATTTGTGCATGTTAAAAGAAAAGTCGATTTTTGCTACGTTTGTTTGCTACTTAGAAACTCGATTTGATGATACTCGAGTGCCAACATCAGCAAAGGTGACTCATTTCCATAACCTTTACACCTGTTTTTGTTTTCTGTACACACGTCACACATTACCGTTATCATCCTACTTCAACACACTAACATTAAATTAATCGTTAGCTGTAAACAACAACAACAAAAATGATAATAATAATAATAATAATAATAATAATAATTTATTTACAAAGCTAAATTTATTAAAACAGCTGCAGAAACTCTTAAATGTTACACTCTGTGTTACTGAGTTAATAACCAGTAACAATTTAATTAGTGTCATGCAGTAATGATATGATCATTAAGTAGCAAAACACAATATTTCCAAATTTAGATTTGTTATCACATGGAAAACTAAATAATCATTTTAAACTATATGCAAACAAATTTTAATTATTATATGTAACAAAAACTGTTCATTTTATAATAAAAAATAATCACACTAAATATTATTAGTAGAATATAAACTGACATTATTGTTATAATAAAAACATAAAACATTTTATTTAATTGTACTATAAGTAAACCATAGCAATAACTTTGTTTAATTTTTCATCTGATTTAAGTCTTGGTTCACTAAAGTAGACTGAAAGTTATGCTTCAAACTTGAATGAGACCTCCAAGTGTATGTGAAAAAAATTAAACATTGAAACTAGAGTGCAATGAGTTTTTTCTGTTTGTTGAAAGTGTTTGGACAATTTCATTTAAACACAAAACAATAAACAGACAAAACTACATTGTTAAGTGAGTACTACATATTGTGAACACACACAGTTGATAAGTGAAATGTTTTAAGTTTCATAAATTTGTGTTGTTTTTTTTTTTACTTACTGTCCGGTGTGGCGACTAGGTGTCGTCCAGGCAGGACCCAAATGTTGACTTTGGTGCAGGCTGTAAACAAAATGCAAAAAATATAATGATACTGAAGCATACGTTTTATAAATATTTATTAAACAGTAGAGGGTTTAAAATACAATAGCTCACTTTTACTTGATAAAAGTAAATAAATATTAAAAACAATAAAATATAATGTTATTTATAAAGGTATTTTAGAGCAATTAATTATTTTATATTAAAATTAATATTAGTTGATTATTTCAATAAAAGTTCGTTACTAACATGTACATGTTACTGGCATATTAGAATCTGCTAACTATTTTCACGTGAATAATAGATTTAAACAATTTTGAACTGTTAAAGCTGTTTTAATGTACAATTCATCCTACTAATTTAGTGTAGTATTTTACATTACTTACTGTCATTTGGCTCCTTGAATCTTGAGCGATTCTTCGAGTCTGTTAACAAAACAATGAAAGATTATAGCAAAAGTGTACATTTTATAGTGTTTATATAAATTATATTATACAAAAATATAAAAGATGACTAAGTTATGTAGATAAGACTAGTATAATTAATGATAATAGACTGATATAAAAAAATGTTTAATTTATAAATAAAACTAAAATTATAGGTATGAAAATTTACTCTATATTAGGTAGGCACAAACACTGATCCTTTTGTGTGTGTGTGTGTGTGTGTGTGTGTGTGTGTGTGTTTTATGTACAGGGATGTTCGGGCTCTTGTAAGCCTTTGTAGTTCTGTGTTGGCTACTAGTGTTGTTATTCTTCTAGATGTGACTGTGTTTGTTATCGATGTTCTGAGATATTTCTCTGCTGTCATCAGCAGTGCGGTGTTTGTCTGATTTCACACTTTTTCGTTTTAAAATTGTTTAGTTCTTCTAACTGGGTAATACTGAATATTGTTGCTATCATGTGTTGGTGTATATGTGGGAGGAGACGTTTCCTTAATTAGGGTATGTTTTATGCACTGCCCCTGATATTCAGACAATGTGGGTGTTGTTAGACCTGTAGGGCTTCTCTGATTTTGTTCCATTCTGTTGGTTATACGGCTTGATTATGTTTAAACACGAGATGTTAAATTTACTTGTGACTTTGTCTGTACCAAAACTTAGATAAGATAGAGACATACCGAGAAACTCAGATAGGTAGATAGATAGAGAGAGAGAAAGAGAGAGAGAGAGCTAATTTTAAAAATGTTGTAATTTGTAACCACTGTGTAATTTCTTAGCGAGACTCTACCTTGGGCAAAGTGTACATGGTCATCTCCTGTGGGAAAGTGTACAACGGTCTTGTGTTTTAAGTGGCCTGTATTTTGTAATCTTTATTATATATTTAATCAATCTATATACATTAATATATCAACCTCAGTTTCCCTCTGTGTGTGTGTGTGTGTGTGTGAGTGTGTGTGCGTTGCTGGGTAGATATGTAAAAGTGTCATCTTCCTTGTACGCTTTCATGCTTTTTGAAACTACATTACATGTAGATCCAACGCGCGCGCGCGCGCGTGTGTGTGTGTTATTTTGATTAAAATTGTCACGTTTAGTCAATTCTCTAATGTGGCGTTCTCAGATGCAAATTGTTCACCAATTTTGAATTGTGTGCAATATCTAAAAACAGTGTTGTGATATTCCTATTACAATGTTTGTAAAAGTTATATATGTTTTTTAAAAGTAATAGTCAAGTCTTATGTTTAACTTAAATATATATATATATATATATATATATATATATATATATATATATATAATTTGTGATGTTTTCAATTTGTTTCTTCTGCAAGTAGATAATATTGTATATTCTCTTTAACACCTGACGCACGATTCACTGAAAAATATCAGTATCATCAAAGGTTTCTAAGTGAATTAATAACAATCGAAATAATTCTATTAATATAAAAGTAACGAATAATCCAATTTGTATCGATTTTAATGTAAAATAAAATAACTGATAATCGATTTAGGTCGATTAGTTAACGATTGTTTTAATGTTTATTTCTTCAGCAGCTGTTTTCTCGGTTATATTTGAAATTTTGTTTATATAGTATTTTATTCACATTTATTTTTATTTTTTAGTAAATTTATAATTTTAAATAGATCGTCTTGTTTTGTTTTTATTTGGGTTTGTTCTTTAATTAATAAATTATTGTTATTGTGTTTGTAAATGTTAAGATTTTCCCAAATATTCATTTTTTGACCTTTTTGTATGTTTTTAATTAATTTTATATTTTCAATGTTTGGAAACTGGTGGTTATTATTTAGACAATGTGTGGCTAAATTAGATTTATAAATATTTGGTTTTAAAAATGCATTGCGGTGTTGAACGAATCTATCTCGTAGTTTTTTCTTCGTCTGGCCCACGTAAAATTTATTGCAATCTGGACATTCTATTTTATATATTCCATTTTTATTGTGAGTATTGGATTTAGTTTTAGGTTTTATTTTATTAAAAATTATATTATCTGTGTTATAAGATATTTTTAAATTAGTATCTTTAAAAATTTTATTTAGTTTTTGAGTTATATTTCCGTAATAAGTGAAGGTTGTATATTTTATATTATTATTAATAGATGAATTTTTAAATGTAGTGTTTTTAGGAATTTTATTAGTGATTTTATGTTTAATTTTATTTTCTAATTTATTAATAGTTTTTATTTTGTATCCATTTTTAACTGCTATTTGTTGGATAATTTTTCTTTCTTTGTTTCTTTCTGTGTTATTTAATGGGATCCTAAGCATTCGGTAAATCATGGAATTAAATACTGCCATTTTGTGTTGGGGAGGATGATTAGTGATTAGAAGTATTTGGTATTACTAAGTCAGTTTGAGAAGGTTTCCTGTATATTGCGTATTCAAAATTTGTTTCATTTTTCTTTATTGTTAAGTCTAAATAATTTAATTTATTATTAGATTCTTCTTCTAACGTGAATTTTATTTTAGAATGTAAATTATTTATGGAGTTGAATATTTTATTTATATTTATACCATTGTTTTGGGAAATGTACAGAGTGTCATCAACGTATCTAAAATAACATCCTAACGGGTCGTTTAATTTTATTATATTTATTATTTGTTCGTCGAGTTTTTGTAGGAAGATTTCTGATATGATAGCGGAGGTTGGGGCTCCCATAGCAAGGCCATCTGTTTGATAGTACAATTTGTTGTTGTATTGAAAATAATTTTGATTTAAAATTATTTTTAAAGTATTAGTTAACTGTTTAATGTATGTGTTACTTTCGTTATTTGTTTTCAGATTATTTATTATAATATTTATAGTTTCTTCAATGGGAATGTTTGTATACATGTTTGATATGTCGAATGAATATAATTTTGTATTTCTGTTTACTTCTACGTTTATTAGTTGTTCCGTGAGTTCGATACTATTTTTTATATTGTGTTTTGCTGTACATTTTTTATACGGAAATATAACTCAAAAACTAAATAAAATATTTAAAGATACTAATTTAAAAATATCTTATAACACAGATAATATAATTTTTAATAAAATAAAACCTAAAACTAAATCCAATACTCACAATAAAAATGGAATATATAAAACAGCAAAACACAATATAAAAAATAGTATCGAACTCACGGAACAACTAATAAACGTAGAAGTAAACAGAAATACAAAATTATATTCATTCGACATATCAGACATGTATACAAACATTCCCATTGAAGAAACTATAAATATTATAATAAATAATCTGAAAACAAATAACGAAAGTAACACATACATTAAACATTTAACTAATACTTTAAAAATAATTTTAAATCAAAATTATTTTCAATACAACAACAAATTGTACTATCAAACAGATGGCCTTGCTATGGGAGCCGCAACCTCCGCTATCATATCAGAAATCTTCCTACAAAAACTCGACGAACAAATAATAAATATAATAAAATTAAACGACCCGTTAGGATGTTATTTTAGATACGTTGATGACACTCTGTACATTTCCCAAAACAATGGTATAAATATAAATAAAATATTCAACTCCATAAATAATTTACATTCTAAAATAAAATTCACGTTAGAAGAAGAATCTAATAATAAATTAAATTATTTAGACTTAACAATAAAGAAAAATGAAACAAATTTTGAATACGCAATATACAGGAAACCTTCTCAAACTGACTTAGTAATACCAAATACTTCTAATCACTAATCATCCTCCCCAACACAAAATGGCAGTATTTAATTCCATGATTTACCGAATGCTTAGGATCCCATTAAATAACACAGAAAGAAACAAAGAAAGAAAAATTATCCAACAAATAGCAGTTAAAAATGGATACAAAATAAAAACTATTAATAAATTAGAAAATAAAATTAAACATAAAATCACTAATAAAATTCCTAAAAACACTACATTTAAAAATTCATCTATTAATAATAATATAAAATATACAACCTTCACTTATTACGGAAATATAACTCAAAAACTAAATAAAATTTTTAAAGATACTAATTTAAAAATATCTTATAACACAGATAATATAATTTTTAATAAAATAAAACCTAAAACTAAATCCAATACTCACAATAAAAATGGAATATATAAAATAGAATGTCCAGATTGCAATAAATTTTACGTGGGCCAGACGAAGAAAAAACTACGAGATAGATTCGTTCAACACCGCAATGCATTTTTAAAACCAAATATTTATAAATCTAATTTAGCCACACATTGTCTAAATAATAACCACCAGTTTCCAAACATTGAAAATATAAAATTAATTAAAAACATACAAAAAGGTCAAAAAATGAATATTTGGGAAAATCTTAACATTTACAAACACAATAACAATAATTTATTAATTAAAGAACAAACCCAAATAAAAACAAAACAAGACGATCTATTTAAAATTATAAATTTACTAAAAAATAAAAATAAATGTGAATAAAATACTATATAAACAAAATTTCAAATATAACCGAGAAAACAGCTGCTGAAGAAATAAACATTAAAACAATCGTTAACTAATCGACCTAAATCGATTATCAGTTATTTTATTTTACATTAAAATCGATACAAATTGGATTATTCGTTACTTTTATATTAATAGAATTATTTCGATTGTTATTAATTCACTTAGAAACCTTTGATGATACTGATATTTTTCAGTGAATCGTGCGTCAGGTGTTAAAGAGAATATACAATATTATCTACTTGCAGAAGAAACAAATTGAAAACATCACAAATTATATAATTACTGCAAGAAACATCGAGTTACTTATGTAGAAAATGATATATATATATATATATATATAAAGTGGATATATTTAAAACACACACACACACACACACACACACACACACACACACACACACACACACAATTTTTAGGTTACAGCATTTTCCTAACTGTTCTTATTTATATTCTAGTTGTAAGAAACTTACCCTTGATACAGGGGCATATACAGCGTAGTAGGGCTGAAACAAATTTAAACAGATTAATTTAATACGTTAATAAAATGTAATTTATAAAAAAAACTAAGTCTTGTGCAGTGCAGAATATATGCTATTAAACATAAAATCATAATCCATGAAACGCAGTTGTAATACAAAAATCAAAACAGTTTTATTGTAATAACAACACACATTCTAGCATATGTACACATTGTACACCTACAGGATCGTATTGACTAAATTTGAAAATAATGACAATAAACTTGTAATGAAATATTATAGTAAAAACTAAAATGTCTCTGCAGGATTATACCATGTAAAGCAACAATTTGATTAAAATTTTAATTCTTTTGCTTAAGTTACAAGAAAATTTAACATATTGTCTAAGATGCTATATATAAAAAAGGGAATCCTACAACAAATGATTATAATAAATAAATATATAAAAATAATAATGACATGAGATTTAGAATAGATAATTAATTCATAGACAGGAAATGTACACAGTGTAAAAGAGAGACAGTCAGATAGTGGAAGCGACGAAGGTGTGTGTGTGTGTGTGTGTTTGTGTGTTCTGGTAAATGATTACAGTTTTATTAAACTATTAATTGTGTGTGTACTCAAGTTATCGTGTACGATTCTTATCAACTTGCTGTAAATCTGGTAGTATGACACCTTGAAAGTACCTCCATATCATTATCATTCACAAAGTGATGCATAAGCACATACAGCAGGGTTTGATAAAGAAGGGTACATGATTTTCAGTAACCAAAGTTTGGATAATAAATAAACAGTAATTTTTTATGTCTAAATTTTAAAAAATGAATACCGTATCGTTTAAACACTGCTTGAATATTTTTGAATTAGAAAACTGACTTCCAATTAAATATACAAAAACAAAGTCAATACTGTGTCCACACACATTGTAGTTCTCAAATAGAGTACTGCCTTGTTGCGTTAGGCTTTCCATTGTTTTGCTTTGTACTGATATATACAAAATATTGTCTTCCAAAAACTGGACAAAAAATTTTAAACCTAACAAACCATTTTGATTAATGGTAATTTTACTATTCATAATGTAATATTACAATAATTGTAGAGACAAAATCCCAGTGAATGTCTTTTCCCTAATCTTTTCTGCAAATGTAATTTTAGACGTACGTACTGTCTTGACAAAAGCCCCTTTATAATTTGTGGATATCAAATGAAACATATGACTGTTTTTTTTTTTTGAATTTGCAAAGTGGTATCCCTGTACAGTGTTCTGATATTTGTTTCGTAGAAGATATGGGCAATCTCGGAATTAACAAGCAAACTATAATTTTCAAGCTTACAAGCAAATTACGAATGAATTACAGTCAATTATAAAGTTAATTTAGAGGAGTTAATTATCTTATATTAAAACTAATCTTGGCTGATTATTTCAATCAAAATAACCAGCCAACATGTTTGTATGTTATGACAATCCTGGACCTGTAGATATTTATTAGTATTCCTAATAATTGAATCTTCTAATAACTGTGTAGCAGAAAGTATTATTGTAAAAGAACCTGACAATGTTATATTGAATATAAAAACAATTAAAAAAGTAGTGACTTACAATTGAAAATAGTCTTTATTAGACCCATGTTTCGTAGAACGATTGCTGTAAAAAACAATGGTAATTAGTTAATATCGTAGGAATAATACTAAAACACAAATGTCATAACATACAGTCATAATTAAGCACACACAGTGTGATTAGTTTCACTCACATAAGTCATACTAACTAACGGAAAGCGAAACACTGTCAATGAAATGGCCAGTAAAAAAAAGTGTATAGTATACATATCATTTGTATCACATTTTTATAAAATAAAGTAGAGTGTGTTTGGTTGCAGCATACACAATACCTACAAGAACGATTTTTCAGAATGTTTAATATACTAAAATATAACAGTCAATAAATATATATTAAAATAATTTCATAAGTATTTATTTGTTACTTTGTGGTGTAATGTTTGTACAAATTAAATGGAACACGATTTATAAAGAAATTTGAAAACTTAAAGCTTAGTTACAATAATATTTTTTTTAAATATCAAAGTTATTTGTTTAAAAAATAAGACAAAATTTAAACTACTATTAATTACAAATGCACATTTCAAATAAGACATGTTTTTCTTTGAAAATTACTAAGAAAAAATGTGACAAGCAATTTTAAATATGCAAGGGACAAAAAAATGTAACTTCATAAAGAAGAGAATAACGTTAAATGTGTACCATCAATTAAATATTCAGTTACAAGAGAAAAAAGAATAGCTCTTTTACACAAGAAAAAGCTTAAATATTTTTATAATAAAAAGTAAATTTGCATAGCAGAAAAAAAAAAATCTACAGCATACACTAATAAAAAATGTAAATAAATGCTGATTGTCCAGTAAAGAATATCTATTTTAATGTGATTCATATAGTTTTATTTTATTTGGGCCTTGTACTTGTAAATAGTTTGAACAGCAAAAATTGTCTGCATTAAACACTGATAAGCAATTTAACACTTTATTGGTGATTAGGATGATCAAACATATCTGGTGAAAATGTTAATAAGTAGAAGAAACTACAGTACATTTTGTCAGCAAAGATATGTCTAAACAAGTATATAAATCATTTATTTATCTTAGAGCATGAAAAAGCATTCAATACGTACCTTGTTCCAATTGAAACTAAAAAAATTGGTTTTATGTGAATAAATTTTAATTGAAGTCATGGAAACGTATTTTGATTGTTAATATCTTAATTTTATAAATTATATATTTCCTTTAAAAAAATATATATATACATAAAGATTCTTGTTATGCATATCTTCACGCACGCGTCCTCACACACACACTGCGCCCGCACATACCACTTCATTTACTGGAATTTGAAATATAAGTAAGCAAGCACTAGTTCTTACAGAAGAGAGTTAGCATAAATAATGAAATTTCTAAAATGTAATAGTGCTGAGATCTGGGATGTAGATCATACCTTCTTGTTCCTCTTCACCCTAGGTTTTAGGCTTACGACCTGTTCTGTCTTCAGTCCTGCCATCGTCTTCTGGCTCTACCTACATCTGTTCTTCCTTGGAGTCTGTAACTGATTACCCATTTCGTTTTGAGAGTCATCCATTATCCTGCCTATATGGTGTTTCCTTTGCAATAAACAGCATCTAATCCCATCGATCATGCTTTATATCCCCAACTTGGCCCCTACATCTTCATTGCTTATTTTGATCATGGAGGGGACAGCCTGGAACAACCTTTTGCTCACCTCAGCTTCATTTCAACAGCTTGCGTATGCTGAGAACCTTGTTTATACAACGCCCATTTCTTACACCCATACGTTAGCACGAGGGTGCTGCCGTTATCTTATAAAGTGCCAACTGTATCTCCCTTGTTGTTGTGTTACATAGTATACGGTGTAAGATGCCACACATCAGCTGGTATTTATGAATGAGTGTCAAATCAAATAATCTCAACAAAGTGTAAATTAGATTTTAAAAATGGTGTAATTAAAGTATGGGTTAACACAAACATAAAGCATAGTGTTAACATAAAAAAACCATGTCTTCAAACACACACACACGCGCGCGCGCACTTCAGGTCTTTTGAAGTGGTCGGAACTATGTCATGACTTTTAATATAGGCCTAATATTATTGAGTTTCCGTTGTGTTGTAGCTGAGGCATTGTTTCGGATTCACAACGAATGTGCAGCAGGTGATCTTAGAGAGAATTTAAACACTGTATTAGCTATTATTCATAAACACGACGGTTTGGATACATTTCATAGATTTAAAATAAGCTGAAGCCTATTTTCTGGAATTGTTTTTCTAAAGTTAAGTTGCGAATTATGATAAAAATGATTTAAATAAAGAGCCTACTTTACAATGCTGTGGTCTAGTAATGGTCTACAGTGTTTTCATGTTTTTAAAATATTAAAAACTATTTTTTCGTAAAAACTTAGATTTATGTAAAGTTTATAATTTTCATATTGAAATCGGTTTGTGCATGTGGGGGGCAAATTGAAAACTGAAGCATTAAGATTTTGTTTAAACATCAAAGTATAATTATTATGTGTGGCAGAAGGGACACACACACACAGTTTAGATTTAATATAATTTTATTGATGTTGCTAGGTCATCTTTGTGAAATCTACTTCTAAAGGAACATGTCTTTATGGTTACAGAGGACTTAAAAATAGATGATTCAACATTATTCTATTTTATACAAATTTATTGTAAGTAAGAAAAGTGATTATATTGGTTTTTGTAGATTAAGGTAAGAAATAATAGAAATGATAATACAACTAATAGAAATAGAAATATTAGAATAACCAGTATACGAGTCAAGAGTATAACTCGTACATTAAGAGAAGGAATTTTTATTAACGTGATCATGTACTGCTGACTATAATAAACAGCTAAAAAGTTCGTTTTCTATACATTTACATTTTATTGTACCTTTAGAATGTACTGTAGTAATTGTGTGTGAGGAAAACCTAATTGCCTTTGTGTCACATGTTCATGTCACCTGGCATGTTACCCGTGGTGGCTCCAGCATTCATAAATGGATCGGCCAGTCTGACATCCGGGTGGGCCACACTGTAAGAAATTTCTATGTGAATAGGAATATATAAATAACATAATTACAAACTATGCGACATATTTATACAAGTAGCATCGACATTGTCAAGCTATATACACATTAAATTATCTACATATATTTACTCCAGTGTATTATTTTCAAGAACTTAATTTTGTGATCCTGTTTTTTTCTACCACAAGGTGTTGAAGAAAGCAGTAAAAACATCATGGTGCTATAACAACATATTAAACACTTTAATATTATGGTAGTAAAATACATTAAAAACACACACGTGTAGAGTACAATAATTAGTTTCATTAAAGAAGTTGATGGCTGTTATTGATATACGGCTGACAGAAATATCAACAACTACACTTGTTAGGCCACGTTTTTGGTAAACAGCCTTTCATATGTTATTAATATAAGCCATAGAATGGTTTATAACACACTGTTTGTGGTTTTTTATTACGTTTTTGTAATATTTTGAGACACAGAATTGTCTTCTTAGAGGATAAAGTTGGTACAGAAAAAATAAAAGTCGTTTGTAGCAACTTGTAACTCAGGGTGCATAAGTAAAATAATCCAGCAACGTATGAATAGAATGTGTTTATTTTATGTGAATTGTGTATGCAAATATAATAAACACTTTTGCATACACTTTTAACATTATAACAGAATACAATAAATATAACCGTATTTAGAATATGAAAGAATAAAGTGTTTAAACGTTTTTGTGAGCAGAAAAATTAGAAAATCTCAGAAAATTTACATTAAAAGATAATGTAATGTTAACCCCAAGGCCTCTTGAAACACACGAATAACCAATAACCAATAACCACAGGACTGATGCCTATCATTCCTTTAACAACAAACAAAAATATAAATAAACGAATGTAATAAAATGTTTTAAAACAAAACAAAAATTCATTAACATTATATAATTTCGTTAATGATAATTTATACTTTTCAGTGGGTCCAGAAAAACAGTAGGTTTTCAGTTACCGTACTATTTGCTTTGACATGCCTGTAAATAATCAGATCCTTTAAGATTTACAATCTTAAAAATGACTATATTTGAAATTTTACGTTATAAGAAGTTCTGAAGCTTCCATAATCTCATGAGTTGTAATTTGAAATAAAAAATTCTTGACAATTATTACCCATTTTGGGATTTTAATAAATATTTGGTTCAGACAATGCTAAAACCATCACAGAGGATAAGAAATCTGTACCACACAGATAATTAACTGCTTTTTTAGTAAATCTGAACATATGAAACTTTTACTGTATGGCTTCAGACAACTTATACAATTAGAAATGCTTCAATTACCATTAAAACATTGCTGAAGCTCTTCCCTAATAAAACTTAAAATTTGCAATTATCATTAGATCTAAAGTCTATAAGGCAACTGCCTGCGATAATCCAGACTTGGTAAGTCGCATAGAAGTTACGGTAGTGTTTTCTTCTTTCTTGTATAGAAAAGTCAGTTCACATACTGATTTCCCAAATTTAATAAATATAATCTCACACGGTTTTAGAATCCATTCCTAACTTAAACATGTGTACAAGGTTACCCTGAATGGCCTTAACCAAATGCACTGCATAGATTAAATTGCAATTTTGCTCCTGGCAATAACCTGTAATGACTTACACATTACTAAAATGTGTTTAATCATAGAAAACTATAACGTAAAAAGAAATTTTAGGTTTTAAGAAGTTCCAAAGTTTCCATAACCTCCTGAATTCTAATTTGAAATGAAAAATTCTTGAAAATTACTATCCATTTTGGGATTTTAATGTTTTGTTTCAGCCAATGCTTACACCATCATAAAGGATAATACAAAGTTCGTGTATTCAGTGTTTAACTATAAAATATTTGGGGATAATAGCCAATAATTGAGATGAAGTTTCATACATTTTTAAGAGGCAGGGAAAGTTATAATAAAATTGAAGTTTTATTTTATGTTTCAAATACGTGATAGTAATTTAGATATTTTATAATTTGGTGCTGTTCTAGCGTTTACTAAAGGCCTAATGGTTTTATCCAATTTGTGCATTATCGATAATTAATTTAGTTTTGGTTTTAAATTTTCGGTTTATTTATTAAATCTATTTAAATGTTTTATCTACAGTTAATTTTAATCAAATAGCTACTTTATAAACCAAGTAAAACAAACCTTAAATATGTAAATAAACATATAATATAATAAAAAACCTTATAGTTGAAACAGAAAACGCAATTAATAAAATAGATCAAGAAAAACAAGATAAAATAAGAACATAAGTCTCAATGGAAATAATATAATTTATCAAAACATATAAAAACAAAAATAAGCATATTAAAAACAACAAATAATGCTATTCATAACATAAAACACAAATTAACAGCAAACAACAACACTTTAACCAAAGCAGACATGAGTAATAAAACAGTAATGACATTTAATAAGGATTTTAATAATAAAGCAGAAGAATTTATAAATAATAATAATAATAATAATTGTATTTTCTTTCTAAAAATTCTACATACAAATATCAAACTCAAATATATAAAATTATTGGAAAATAGTAACGAAATTTAAAATGTACATACAAATATAAAATGGACAATCCAAGTGTACCAAAATTAAATTACCTAATAAAATTATAGGAAGTTGATCAATCTAGAAGCCTTTAATAAACGTTAGAACAGTATAAGATTATAAAATATCTAAATTATTATCACAAATTTAAAACGTAAAATAAAACCTCAAACCAAATACAGTATAAAATACATTATCGAACTTATAGAACAACTAAAAAGCATACAATTAAACAAAGGTACTAAATTACATCCTTCTAACATTACAAACATGCGCACAAACATTCCCGTTGGCGATGCTATAAATATTGCAACAGATACACTGAAAGCAAGTAATAAAACGACACATATATTAGGCATTTAACTAACAGTTTGAAAATTCTTTTAAAACAAAATTATTTTCAATGTGTAGTAAACTATACCACCAAACACACGGTCTTACTAAAGGACCCCCAACCTCCGCTATCATATCCGAAATCTTTTTACAAACACTTGATGAAGAAACAATAAATATAATAAAATTTTATGACCAATTAGGATATTACTTTAGACACGTCGATGATACCCTATGTATAGTGTCTACATAAAGATGAAGGAATTAATATTTTAATATATTAAATTCAATGAATAACTTACATAACAAACTAAATTTATTATTTACATTAGAAAAATAATCAAATAATAAACTAAATTAGACTTAACCATATATAGAAATTAAAATAGTTTCAAATACTCAATATAAAGACAAACTTCTCAAACTAATTAATAATCCTAAGTAATTTAACCATCCTCTCCAACATAAAATGGAGCTTTTAATTACATAATATACCGTATGTATAGATATGACATTAAATAAAAAACGAAAAGCAAAGAAATAATATTATAAAACAAATAGCAAATAGATAATGGATACAAAGTACAAACCGTCGATTAATTATAAAATAAAATAAATCTAAACTCACTAACCAAACACTTAATAAAACTACCTATAAAAATCCATCTATTAATGATAATATAAAATTGTATCATTAATACGACCTTTACTTTTTACGGAAATATAACTCGAAAGATAAAGAAAGTATATAAATATACAAATTTTAAATATGCTATAAAACAGACAATATTGTTTTAGGCTAAAACCTAAAAAAACCTAAAACTAAATCTAACGTTTACAATAAAAATGGAATATAAAAAATAGAACGTAAGGACTGCAATCAATTTTACGTAGGCCAGTCGAAGAAAAATCTGCTCGATAGATTCATTCAACATCGCAATGCGTTTTTATAACCCAATATTTACAAGTCTAATTTGCCCACAAACTGTTTAATTAATAAATATTACTTTCCAAACACTGAAAACATTAAATGAATTAAAAACATACAAAAAGGTACCAAACTGAATATCTGGGAAAATAACAATATTTACAAACACAACATTAATAATGCACTAATTAAAGCACTAAGTCAAATAAAAACAAAACAAAATAATCTATTTAAAAGTATACACTTACTAAAATAATGAAAATAAAAACATGCAATTTTTTAATAAAACAGCTTACTACGTAAACGAACATGACAGCTTATTACAATAATCAAAAATGTAAATAGAAATAACATCGATTATTCGTTAAATCATAAAGAAATCTCTGAAGATACAGAATAATCCTTTGAAACGTGGATCAGGCGAAAACATAATAATATAATTTAATCCAATATGCCTGAAGAACCATTTATTACTTGAAACCATATTTATTATATTAGACATTTGCAAAACTACATCTATACATACACTAAAGAGAGAGAGAGAGAGAGAGAGAGAGAGAGAGGGAGAGAGACAGAGAGAGAGAGAGAGAGAGCCTACATTTTCACACCTTGATATGTGACAAGTATTTCACCAAAAATATAAAAAAAAGGGACCTCTGTTTGTATAAACCAAAACACAGTTATCTTTGACGAAAGCATGAATGAATATAAATTAGTTTTGTATAACTTAAGGACTTGGATTTAACGCAGTATTAAGATATATTGGCATTGATGTTAAGTTTTGTAAGTTCCGGACGTTCTATGGAACAATCAACCATACTTGTAGAAACAAGGTACGTCGAGATACAAAATTAAAGTTCTACAAAGCTATAGCAGTCCCTGTACTGTCCTATGAGTGTGAATTAATGACAACAACCAAAAAATTAGACAATAAAATACAGGCCTTGTAAAGAGGAGTTAAAATGTGTTCTAAACTTTACTGTATAAAGAAATGAGGTCATAAGAGAAGAAAGTTTAACTTGAATGAAAAATTAGAAGATTACAAACAATGGCAAAAAGAACACTTAGAAAGAATATCAGATTCCAAAATAGCTAAACAAGTATGTAGATACAAACCTATACTCACAGGTGTTTGGGTAGACCCAGGAAGGCAGCAGACCGTGAAGGCGGTACAGGCAGCACTTTGCCTATTCCGTGTTGTGTAGATGATTAAGATTTGACACAAATTAAAGTAATGGCATTCAATTAATTCATGGACACGGTACAAAGTAATTTTAGCTTAGAATATACAATTATTAATCAAGATTGTGGATTCAATTGGATATAATGTAATTCGGAATTGAAGACAGGTGGTATACAGTGTTCTTGGTAACCGGAAGATAGACATTTTGAGCACTTGGTTTGCATGTTAGAAGACGTTTTGAAAAACTTTGGTACCGAAATCATTTCAGCTGACTTATTTTCCAGAGAGACTTCAATATTCATTTTGCTTTAGTGCACCATAACATTACTAGATCATATAGCCTCAATCATGACTAGTGAGACATTATTTTCAGTTCCTGTTCAGACATCGATCAAGAAGAAAATACATCAACGTTAAGTGGTTAAGCTACTGTTCTGAGGGATACAGGAACAAGCAAAATTGTGAGAAATCTTTCTAAATTGTTAACTACATATCTCATCTATGACAGACTTGAGATAGATAGAGGGCTTCTCAGTAACATCCCAGAGGAACGAAAGAGACCGGAGAACGCGCACTTGAGATCGTCATACGATGAATCCGATTTCATGGTTTATAATCCTGAGACAATTTTATTCTTCACTTTTAAACACAGTAAAATGTAATGTTTTACTTCCATGTTCCTTAAGGAAATGGAAGTTTGGTGATGGCAAAAAAAATCGTGTTCGAGATTATTGCAGATTCTGATTGTACGAAACTCAAAACATGAAAAAAAATCATTTTTCTAAAAGTGTCTGTGTGTGTGTCTGTCTGTCTATCTGTAGATTTCTTTATATGGCAAACGATAACAGCCGCAAATTCAAACAGAATCAAATAATTTTTTGCATACAGCCCTGATTTGTAGAGTACTCAAGGCCTATTGTTTTTGGTGAAGATCGGTTGAGGGAAAGGGGTAGTTTACCTGCAACTTTTTTTACTTCCGAGTTCCTTAAGGAAATGGAAGTATGGTGATGGCAAAAAAAATCGTGATCGATATTATTGCAGATTCTGATTGTACTGCACTCAAAACATGAAAAAAAGTCATTTTTCGAAAAGCGTCTGTGTGTGTGTCTGTCTGTGTGTCTGTCTGCGTGTCTATCTGTGTGTCTGTCTGTCTATAGATTTTTTTCTATGGCAAAGGATAACAGCCGCAAATTCAAACAGAATCAAATAATTTTTTGCATGCAGCCCTGATTTGTAGAGTACTCAAGACCTATTGTTTTTGGTGAAGATCGGTTAAGGGAAAGGGGTAGTTTACCAGCAACAGTTTTTTTTTAATCAAGGGTAATTTTTACTTCCATGTTCCTTAAGGAAATGGAAGTATGGTGATGGCAAAAAAAATCGTGTTCGAGATTATTACAGATCCTGATTGTACTACACTCAAAACATGAAAAAAGTCGTTTTTCGAAAAGTGTCTGTGTGTGTCTGTGTGTCTGTCTGTGTGTCTATCTGTCTGTCAGTCTGTCTATAGTTTTCTTTTATGGCAAACGATATCAGCCGCAAATTCAAACAGAATCAAATAATTTTTTGCACACAGTCCTGATTTGTAGAGTACTCGCGACCTATTGTTTTTGGTGAAGATCGGTTGAGGGAAAGGGGTAGTTTACCGGCAACGGTTTTTTTTATCAAGGGTAATTTTTTTTAGCAAACGATAACAGCCGCAAATTCAAACAGAATTAAATAATATTTCGCATACAACACTGAATTGTAGAGTTCTCAAGACCTATTGATTTTGGTGAACATCGGTTAAGGAAAAGGGGTAGTTTACCGGCAACGTTTTAATGTTTTAACAAGGGTAATTTCTTTAGCAAACGATAACAGCCGCAAATTCAAACAGAATTAAATAATGTTTCGCATACAGCCCTGAATTGTAGAGTTCTCAAGACCTATCGATTTTGGTGAAGATCGGTTTAGGAAAAGGGGTAATTTACCGGCAACGTTTTATGTTTTAACAAGGGTATTTTCTATGGCAAAGGATAACACCCGCAAATTCAAACAGAATCAAAAGATTATATGCATACAGCCCTAAATTGTAGAGTTCTCAAACCTATTGTTTTTGGTGAAGACCGGTTAAGGGAAAGGGGTAGTTTACCTGCAGCGTTTTTTTATCAAGGGTAATTTTTTTTTTGCAAACCATAACAGCCGCAAATTCAAACAGAATGAAATAATGTTTAACATACAGCCCTGAATTGTAGAGTTCTCAAGACCTTGAGAAAAACTACCCCAGTTTACCTGCAACATTTTTTTAGCAAGGGTATTTTATATGGCAAACGATAACAATCACAAATTCAAACAGAATCAAACAATTGTTTGCATAGAGCCCTGATTTGTAGCGTACTCAAGACCTGTAGTTTTTGGTGAAGATCGGTTAAGGGGAAGGGGTAGTTTACCAGCAACGTTTTTTTATCAAGGGTAATTTTCTATGGCAAACGATAACAGCCGCAAATTCAAACAGAATCAAATAATTTTTTGCATACTTCCCTCAATTGTAGAGATCTCAAGGACTTACGATTTTGGTGAAGATCGGTTAAGGGGAAGGGGTAGTTTACATGCAACCTTTTACGTTTTAACAACAGTAAAGTACTTGAAAATTCATTTAAACTTTTTCAAACAATGGTAATTGTTAAAAACAAAATAATTTTGTTGCCAGGCAATAAAATTATAATTTTTTCATTTTAATGTAAATTATGTATGAGTTAATATACATGTATAAAATAATATATCGTTCGTGGCAGGCAAACATATCTCAGTTATGTAATGTTTACGTTTCCATTTTATTATTATGATACCACAATAAAAAGGCATGGAAGACACACACACACACACACACAAAATTCGCGTTATTTCTGGCCTCACTCATGTTTATTTTCTTACATTTGCACGCTTTTTAAATGGTAAGTGCCGAAACCCATACCAACATAACGCGTGCAAGCCGAAAAAGTGTCCAGCGTGGATAGCGATTTACTTCCTGTGGATCGCTGGGCAGTGTAACTGCACGTGTTTACAGAGGAACGATTCACAGACAGACTTTTCGTCTTTAGGGAATGAACCCTCTGCAAGATACTGAGGGTCCATGAGTGACTTTGGAGCGCTCCTTCTTTTTCGCGTGTTTGTTCTGTGAAACATACACTGTAGATTCGCAGCTTGATAGGAACGCTGCAACTAGGAACACTGTAGCAACGCTCAATAGGAAATGTTGAAAATTTTGTCCACGGTGTACCGTCATACACACTAAACCTGCTCTGATGTTTTAATCACGGACATCAAAATATTAAAACTTTGGAAACTTGAGCACTACTTAATGGAGATCAAACATTAACTTATACAAGCCATTAATTTTATGCAATTTTTTATATATATTGTACAACGTTATCGGCAACAAATAAGTAGTTTTTGTTAAAATTCCTTCCCGGGATGTTTGGCCGTAGTCCAATGTTTTCTACAAAACCAGATGTTTCGGCAATGCCATCGCCTTCCATCATCAGTGAAAATCGAGTGCGATAACGTGAGGTGGTATACGTTAGTGACCACAGTACTGTGGTTAAGGCTGAAGCAGTAAGTAGAAAGAAGTAATTTCTATAGTAATATTTCATTTCGAAAATGATTTTAAATATAAATCTTAGAAGATGGAAGTCATGTATAGTTCTCCATACCGATATTTTTCTAGGTCAAACGATAACAGCCGCAAATTTAAACAGAATCTACTACTACTCTTTTGCTTACAGCCCTGAATTGTAGAGTTCTCAAGACCTGTTGTTTTTAGTGAAGATCGGTTAATGGAAAGGGGTAGTTTACCTGCAACTTTTTATGTTTCAACAAGGGTATTTTCTATGGCAAACGATAACAGCCGCAAATTCAAAGAGAATCAAATAATTTTTTGCATACAGCCCTGAATTGTAGAGTACTCAAGACCTATTGTTTTTGGAGAAGATCGGTTAAGGTAAAGGGGTAGTTTACCTGCAGCGTTTTTTTATCAAGTGTAATTTTGTTTTGGCAAAGCATAACAGCCGCAAATTCAAACAGAATCAAATAATGTTTAACCTACAGCCCTGAAATGTAGAGTTCTCAAGACCTTTTGGTTTTGGTGAAGATCGGTTAAGGGAATAGGGTAGTTTACCTGCAACTTTTTATGTTTTAACAAGGGTAATTTTTTCTACGACGAACGGTAACTGCCGCATATTCATACAGAATCAAATAATTTTTTGCATACGTCCCTGAATTGTAGGGATCTCAAGGCCTTTTGATTTTGGTGAAGATCGGTTAAGGGGAAGGGGTAGTTTACCAGCAACCTTTTACGTTTTAACAACAGTAAAGTACTTGAAAATTCATTTAAACGTTTTCAAACAATGGTAATTGTTAAAAATAAAATAATTTTGCTGCCAGGCAATAAAATTATAACTTTCCATTTTAATGTAAATCATGTATGAGAGAAAATATATCGTTAGTGGCAGGCAAGCATATCTCAATTATGTAATGTTTACGTTTCCATTTTATTATTATGATTACTGCAATAAAAACGCAGGGAACACACACACACACACAATTCGCGTTATTTCTGGCCTCACTCATGTTTATTTTCTTACATTTGCACGCTTTTTAAATGGAAAGTGCCGAAACCCACACCAACATAACGCATGCAAGCCGAAAAATTGTCCAGCGTGGATAGCGATTTGCTTCCTGTGGATCGCTGGGCAGTGTAACTGCACGTGTTTACAGAGGAACGATTCATAGACAGACTTTTCGTCTTTAGGGAATGAACCTTCTGCAAGATGCTGAGGGTCCATGAGTGACTTCGGAGCGCTCCTTCTTTTCCGCGTGTTTGTTCTGTGAAACGTACATTGTAGGTTCGCAGCTTTACTCTAAGCAACGCTCAATAGGAAATGTTGAAAATGTTTATCCACGGTGTACCCTCATACACACTAAACCTGCTCTGATGTTTTAATTACGGACATCATAAAATTAAAACTTTGGAAACTTGAGCACTACTTAATGGAAATCAAATATAACTTATACAAACCATTAATTTTATGCATATTTTATATATATATATATATATATATATATTATAACATCAAATAAATACGTGTTATTGTTGTAATGTTTGCTGTGTTGTTGTGTTTATGCAACGTGTGTAATGAGCACCTACCTGCTGTCCGTTCTTGCGGCTTCTTCCGACTATGGGCGTGTGGATTTGTGATTTGAATTCGCAAGTAGGTTAACTCAAGTGTACAAAAACAAAACCCTAAACTTGTTATAATTATTGTGAAGAGTTTTGTGAGGTTGGTAGGTTCCGTAGTACAGCAATAAAATACAGTGTTGGGTAATAAAATCGGGTTTTAATATTCTAATCACACATAAGAATGAAAAAACTTATAGTTACAACAATTCTTACGAACTAAAACAGTAAATAGAAACTGGTATGATGTTTTCTGAATGGTTACTATTATTCAGAAAATGAGCTTGTTATTTTCTAATTTTATTAATTGTATCTTTCTTGATTTCAAAGAAGTTAGTTTTAATTAATTTAATTTATGGATTTAATTTAATTTGATTTAATTTGCAATGCTTTCAAAATGATTTTAATAACTCTAAAATGCTTGTAAATATTCTGAAATAAACTAGCCGTGAATCTAGTTCAACGTGCCTTTATTTACTAGTGATTTGACTCACGTATACTGCAGTAAAAGTAATTAATTAATTCTCTAATAAGATTTGTATAGCGCTTTTCTTTTTATCTATATCTAATTCTTAGCTAGGGCTTATTAGTTACTCATACATGCTATACAGATTATCACATTTGAATATTTCTTATTAATTTAGAGTCTTTGATTTATCGGCATCTGAATTATTTCTTTTACAATGATTTTAAAAAAAGAAAGGAAAAATTGATCTTTTGAGAAGTGAATAATTTGATTTTGACTTCCCTGGTTCAGAAGATGATGTAGAGATGCTCCGGAAATCCCTCGCTGTCCTGATCCAATCTGCTAGAGACGACGATCTACTGAGCGTCCTGGATTTTGGCGAAGAGTTCGGGAATCAGCAACACTCTGCTCCTCCTGCAACTGGTGATGGTTTTACGTCTGTAGTTTTAACTGCTACAACTGCGTCAGGCTCCTCGTTCGATTCACGTTTCACTCCAGCGTGTGTGTCTCGTTACGGGATGTCGCTCTGCTCGTCAGTTCTTCAGCTCGTACCACTGGTTATAGACGACCTCTTCTGTCGTACTCTTGAAGTGGTTTCTTGTATTATATAGTTGATCTCTTGCGTGCGTAAGCCAACAGTTAATGTATTGCGCTATACGTTTATTTGTTGGTAAGTAAGGTATCTTGAATAGACGATATTATTACGAGTCGTTACAGTTGATCTGTTGAACAGGACGATCGTAATAATGCGTGTTGACACCTCGAGTCTTCACAGATAAGTCTTCACAAATGTGTGTTACTAAGACGATTGAAGATGTACGTGTGTTTCTCTTGAGTACTGGCAGTTGAGTGTTCTATCAGCCGAAAACTCTACGTTAGTTCCAATTTCTTTGAATGATTTGATTGGCTGACACACTCTCCCTTCTACTTGAAATTTGAGTCACCTCATTCCGTGAGAACGAAACTAATTCCCACAGTCTGAGAATTAATATTACTTTTAATATTCTTAACACACCGGATTTTAATTGTCGGTGCGGATGTCCGGTCGCAATTTATTTTGCGATTATCTTGGCCGCAAGCCAAGTTATGCTAATTCTAAAATATATATTTGGTTGTTAATTCTTATGACTATTACATATTAAAAGCTCTTCTGTGTAGCTCAATTACTAAGGAAGTTATTAACATAAAATCAATTATCTTCCTTAATGTTTAATTATATTAACTAAAATTCGCAC
The DNA here is from genome assembly GCA_034769895.1 of Magicicada septendecula. Taxonomy (NCBI): domain Eukaryota; kingdom Metazoa; phylum Arthropoda; class Insecta; order Hemiptera; family Cicadidae; genus Magicicada; species Magicicada septendecula. The sequence goes on from CM068369.1 coordinate 392,006,216, forward strand.
ACCCTATTACTAATATTTCGGCAAACATTTTGGCTATTTTGGATTTTTCCTAAATTTACCGGTTTCCGAAATATTAATAATTGAAAATTTGGGCGTGTCCCTTATTTGTTATACTGTGTGTGGTTACGTAACGGCAGCTGACGTTGCCGTGTGACCCTGTACAATGCGTTAAGATGCACGCTACATCATACGAGTTGAATTTCAACGGTTTAAATTTATTTAAACCTTGATATAGTAAATCCTATACATATAACTCCAAATCAATGAGATTTGGTCACGTTATAATATATATATATATGTGTGTGTACAACGTTATCGGCAACAAAGAAGTAGTTTTCGTTAAAATTCCTTCCCGTGATGTTTGGCCGTAGTCCAATGTTTTCTACAAAACCAGACGTTTCGGCAATGCCATCGACTTCCATCAACAGTGAAAATCGAGTGCGATAACGTGAGGTGGTATACGTTAGTGACCACAGTAATGTGGTTAAGTCTGAAGCAGTAAGTAGAAAGAAGTAGTTTCTATGGTAATATTCATTTTGAAAATGATTTTAAATATAAATCTTAGAAATAATTAATGCTTGATGCCTTTACTTGGTGAAAATCCATTATAAATTATAGTAAAAAATAAAACCATAAAATAGTTTTTGTGATTTCCACTCGTCATTTTTTTTTCTCTTAATTGAATTAATAGTTAGTCTATTTTTATTGTTAAATGGTAGAGTCTTAATTTGTTTCGCATAAAGAGAAGTTAATTTATCCGCTACAATGTATTTGTTCAATGGTATTGATTCGGAATTTTCATGAAATTTATTGTACTTATTACAAGCTAACTCACAATCCACACCTAAAATTTCAAACTCCTTTTTATAATTTGACGGTTGTATATTATATTTGAAACCCTTTTCGATCAGTTTAGTTTCAAAACTATTAAAAGTTACGTTGGTCAAATTCATAAAACGTTGATAAAATATATGGTTAGAAAATTTGTTATTATGCCCGCATTGTCTATTATAATAATTACCGCTATTACTAACCTTAAACATTTTCAACTTGTTTAACTTACGTAACTGATTTAAGTATTTGTTATGAATAATTCTTTGAACATCATTTCGCACTTTACGGTCTAGCAAGTCAAATTCTATATTATGCAATCTACGTAATAATTCTGTATGTATAAACTTAAGGTAAATATTACAAACGTCTCTTTTATTGTATTGAATCTTCATGTCGTATAACATCCATTTTCTAATGCCAGCTTCAACCCCTTTTATCGCTGATAAACTTTTGTTGTTCGTCTTCAAACTCATGTAATGTGGTGTTAAGTTGTCCATTAAGCACTTTTTGAAGAACCAAATATTCTGCGATGTAATTTTTGTACGGAGTAACACTTTAAAATACCACAAGGCCAACATGCTAGTTGTAGCATCTTTCAAATAATTAATGCTTGATGCCTTTACTTGGTGAAAATCCATTGTAAATTATAGTAAAAAATAAAACCATAAAATAGTTTTTGTGATTTCCACTCGTCAAGTGGAAATCACAAAAACTATTTTATGGTTTTATTTTTTACTATAATTTAAATCTTAGAACACGGAAGTTATGTATGGTTCTCCATACCGATATTTTTTTAATCAAGGGTAATTTGTTTATATGGCAAACGATAACAGCCGCAAATTCAAACACAATCAAATTATATTTTGCATACAGCCCTGAATTGTAGAGTTCTCAAGACCTATTGATTTGGGTAAAGATCGGTTAAGGGAAAGGGGTTAGTTTAACAGCAACGTTTTATGTTTTAAAATGGTATTTTCTATGGCAAACCATAAGAGACGCAAATTCAAACAGAATAAAATAAGTTTTTGCATACAGCCCTGATTTGTAGAGAACTTAAGACCTACTGTTTTGGTGAAGATCGGTTAAGGGAAAGGGGTAGTTTACCGGCCAGGTTTTTTGTTTTAACAAGGGTATTTTTTATGGCAAACGATAACAACCGCAAATTAAAACAGAATCAGATAATATTTTCATACACCCCTGAATTGTAGAGTTCTCAGGACCTATTGTTTTTGTTGAAGATCAGGTTAGGGAAAGGGGTAGTTTACCTGCAACGTTTTATGTTTTAACATGGGTAATCTTTACTATGACGAATGATAACTGCCGTAAATTCAATCAGAATCAAATAATGTTTTGCACAGCTTCCTGAGCTGTGGAGATCTCAATGTCTACTGATTTTGGTGAAGATAGGTTAAGGGAAAGGGGTAGTTTAACTGCAACATTGTATGTTTTAACAATGGTAATTTTTTCTATGATGAACGATAACTGCCGCACATCCAAACAGAATCAAAGATTGATTTGCAAAAGACTCCTCAATTGCACATCCTCAATTGTAAAAGACTGAAGGCTTGTTGAGTGTGGTGAAGATCGGTTTACGGAAAGGGGTAGTTTACCTGCCACATTTTATGTTTTAACAAGAGTAATTGTTTCTATGACGAACGATAACTGCCGCACATTTAAACAGAATAAAATAATTTTGTGCATAGCTTCCTCAATAGTAGATAACTCAAGGTCTGTTGATTTTGTTGAAGATCGGTTAAGGGAAAGGGGTAGTTTACCGACAACATTTTATGTTGTAACAAGAGAACGTTTTCCCTGAAGAACGATAACTGCCGTAAATTCAAACAGAATCAAATAATGTTTTACATATGTCCCTGAGTTGCAGAGGACTCAAGGTCTGTTGATTTTGTTGAAGATCGGTTAAGGGAAAGGGGTAGTTTACCGACAACATTTTATGTTGTAACAAGAGAACGTTTTCCCTGAAGAACGATAACTGCCGTAAATTCAAACAGAATCAAATCGTTTTTTACATATGTCTCTGAGTTGCAGATGACTCAAGGCTTATTTATTTTAGTGAAGATCAGTTAAGGGAAAGGGGTAGTTTACCGGCCACTTTTAATTTTTTAACAAGAGTAATTGTTTCTATGAAGAACGATAACTGCCGTAAATTCAAACAGAATCAAATAATATTTTGCATGTATCCCTGAATTGTAGAGGACTCAAGACCTATTGATTTTGGTGAAGATCAGTTAAGAGAAGGGGTAGTTTACCTGCAATGTTTTATGTGATACCAAGGTTAATTTTCTATATGGCGAACGATAACTGCCGTAAATTCAAACATAATCAAATAAGTTTTTGCATACATCCTGTATTGTAGAGAACTCAAGGCCTGTTGATTTTGGTGAAGATCGGTTACGGGGAAAGGGCAGTTTACCTGAAACATTTTTTGTTGTAACAAGAGTAAAGTACTTAATTTTGATAAATAAAGTATCCTGATAAGAAGATGTTAATAATCCAGTGTAGAAACGTTGATGAAATATCTATAAATGAAGAGGCTAGATGAACGGGGTGGGGGTAATTTTCTATAAATGAAAATTATAGTTGAAGGGGGAGGGTATAATTTTTATGTGTACTACGTTATCAGCAACAAAGTAGTAGTTTGTTGTTAAAATTCCTTCCCGGGCTGTTTGGCCGTAGTCCAAGGTTTTCTGCAAAACCAGACGTTTCGGCAGTATCATAGACTGCCATCACCAGTGAAAATCGAGTGCGATAAGGTGTGGTGGTATACGTTAGTGACCATAGTACTGTGGTTAAGGCTGAAGCAATAAGTGGAAAGAAGTAGTTTCTATGAAACATTTCATTTTGTAAATGATTTTAAATATAAATCTTAGAACATGGAAGTAATGTATGGTTCTCCATACCGATATTTTAGTTAGTAAAATAGTTACATGACTACATTGTAAAGAAGGTCTTTTTATTTAAATATCTAATAAATTTTATTTTATTAAAGGCATTGAAATTTTATATTGAACACGTACTTAATGAGCGAAATTGTACTTATATTCAAAACAAAAGAGTAAAAGAGTTTTTATTAATTCAGGTTTATAAAGAGAACACTTAATTTTTTTTAAGTTTGGCATTAACAATACATGTTTAAATCGTTTGCATTAAAACGTTTGCGAATTCTGTACAGACCCGAACCTATTGTGTCCCGATATATAAAACCTGCTTCGTCTTAAAGCCTGTGTCTATAGCGTAGGCTGCCACGGTGGAGTTTGTCGTATGCCGGCTATTGCGCCGTGTCGATTGTTTTGAGACGTCATTTTCCAGACGTTTCGGCTACCCACCGTAGGCCTTCTTCAGTAGTGAAAGTTTTGAAATTTTCGACAAAGAGTGGTAGCAAACGTTGTCAGTAATGTGTACGTTTACCATTTATTTTCATATTTATGATCAAGTACATCCGTCACATCGCAATTATTGTTACAGTAAATTAAACCATTTTCTTTAGAACAAAAGTTTTAAAACTGTTCCTGGCGGATACGAAAAAACATATTTTAGTGTCATACTGAAAGAGATTCTAGCCTTTCAGCCGTGAACTGAAAAGGTGTCTGTTTTTGGACAGTTTCAAATCCCGTATTAGATTATTTAATTCGCCTTGATTTATCAGATGAGGTCCAGAGGAATAATTAGTGGGTTCAAAAGTATTATGTAATGTAAAATATTGTGTAATGTAAAATATTATGTAATAAAATTTAATATGCAATAAGAACATATTTACGGATGGAATATTGTTGAACATTGAAAACTGCATCACAATGATCTGATTTAAAAAATTGTGTGTGAGGGTCGTTAAACAAGACCACGTTACTTATAAAGATATAATCTTGGAATATTGAAACCCTTATGTTAGGTTTTTGTATGGAAAATACTGGTATAGTGGTTGTTTTAATTTATCCCGGTATACTCCAAGCTTGTGATAAACGCTTTGATACGCTTTGATAGAATATTTATCGTACATTAAAACACACTTTCATACACACCAGCCATAATAACGATTAATGATACTAAAAGCATAACCTCAATGGTAATTATTGATACTAAATAATTATAAACATGCTTTGAAAAAATGAGATGTTTAAGTACAAATTTTTGCGTTCAGTACCGTCGTCGTACGGCGCTACAGTTCGAAATCGGGTCTTTGGCCTCTTTTGTGTTAATCGTCCACCTCATTCCAGTGACTGCAAGGGACTTACTTCACCGCATTCCCAACATCTCTCTTGCATTCACGGCAACAACAACTTCCCATCATTTCCTTGAGCAGCTTATTGATCTTTTGCCTTCTATATTTCGAGTATGAACTCTCTTTGGTATACTTCTATTGTCCATTGTCACAATATGGCCAGCCCTTTGGAATTTCCTCAGTCTTATCATAATTTCAACTGCTCTTTTTCAAAGTGACGTATGTATATTATTTTTAAATTGTAACCACTACCCGCACTTTTATACATGAGGTCTAGTCCTCCTTCAAGCATTCCAGTCCAGTGCTCATTGTGTTAATACATAGCTTTCAGTACATTGCATAGGACAGATCTATGGTATATCATGATATGCGCATTTTATCTTCTTATACAATGTTTTTTATTTAAAGATATAAATAAGTATAAAATGTATCTTTTTGGGTATGTTGCATCTGACATCATCAATTTCATGAATACAAATCTTCATGAATCACCACGTGCGGTGGTGTATGCTTCATGTCACCACGTACGGTGGTAGTACAACATGAAGCCTACACCACATGTAAGCCTACTACTACATGTAGGAATGTAGGCTCTTCCAACTAATCTTTGTCAGTACCACTGCGTCGATTTTATTGGAAATTCTAAAATATTACAGTACATCCTGCTTCAATTTTGTTGTTTTCAGGACTTACAAATATTTCCACGTAATAATACTATTGAAACTATAGTTCAGACTCCACTGAAAGTTGCAGTACCTCCATTTTAAACATAATAACACTCGTTAGGATGTTTTAAATTGTATTAAACTTTTACCATAGATTGATTGTTTTCATTTTCATGTACATATATGTTCTATTTGTATATATTTTCTAAAATTGTCATGTTTTTATATTTCTCACCCGACAACTCATAGTTGTTGCCACCATCATATTACTATCATCTTCTTTCACGTTACCCAATTTAATCAACGTACTTACCTGCTTTTATTCTTCTAGCTATCTTTTCCCTTGTCTTCTAAGAATCTTATCTCTAGAGGTTTGTTCATATAAATATGTTTGAACCGCTGTGTTTAGGGTATTCTTCCTAAGATTCTCGTCACTTTTCTCTAATGATTTTATTTTACCATTTATGATGCACACACTCAATTCCCACCTACTTTAGAATGGCACCTACTGGTTTGATTTCAATGAAAGCTATAAGTTTTTTTTTTTGTTGAAATCTTTATTATTTACACATAGTAACTGCTGAAGATGAAAAGCAAAATTTTGCAGAGATATATTGCTACGTGTTAATGGATTGTGGGACAATTTTTTACATAACACCTGGTAACATTTTTTATGTATCTCTGTGTGTGTGTACACACATACTCACAATACACACATATACTTATACCCATCGAAGACAATGTTTGTATGGAACTGCTATAGTTAGGATTTTACTAGTGTTTGCGTAATGAACTATCGTTACGAGGTAACGGCAATTACTTAATATGCTCAGTTTGGGTTGACAGAAAATAACTGCAGATATTTGCTTGAAAAATTTAATAAAATTACTACAAAGAGAAATTTCATATTTCAATATTCTTGTACTTTGTCAGTTATGTTATGTAGGCGATAACTTAATCCTACCATTATATTACACAGATACATTTTAATGATTCTATTTTTATATGTTGTCTTTTTGAACAGAAATTATGCTATATATTAGTAATTTTCTTTACCATCACAAGTAACAGCTTCCAGCTCCTGTGACTGATTCCATCGTTGACCAATTAAATGATTCGTAGGTTGTCTCCAGAAGGCGATGTAAATCTAACCACTTACCTAAACGCTGATCTGTGAGATGTGTCAAGTCTACACGACATTGTTATGGATTGGTGTTTCTATAATTTCTTTAATATTTAATATAATTTTTTAGTACAGTTCCAATATTTTATGTATTATAACTATATTCCGTGAATGTAGACATTGAATTTACATATCTTACATCGCTGTGTATTACACTATATACAATTAATATTGCAGAACTTCAGCAATGAGTATAATGTTATATTAGCGTTATCTTAGTAAACACCCTACCGTCAAGTACATTACCTTAGTAAATACAGAAAGTCTTTAATAATTAACAAATATCATGTAGTGGGAACAACAATAGCATAAGCACCATATCCTTGTTCCACATGCCGTAGAATGGAAGTCACGAGTTATTTATGAACTAATTACTACTTATTTAAATTTGTATTATTAAAGAACAACTTCAATAGATTTATGTGTAAGCAAATATTTTTATTAACCTAGTTATACCCATTGCTTGAATCAGAGAATATTCGCTAAAATTGCTTTCCTTTATAACTTCCAATTTGTATTCCCCAATTAAAGGATAATGTACAATTTCATTTTCAAAATTTTAAAAAGAAATTTTACAATTTTTATAATTATTTATTTTAATATTCATTATAATTTAATTTAAAAACTCAGTTTAAAATACTGAATTTATAATTACGTCAGTATAACATATTACAGTCAGGAATACAAAATGCACTCAGCGGTTTCACAAACATAAAATTTGCACAATATAGCAAAGTTACTCGTTCGTTTTGTCCAGTTGCTTTGTTCAGATTTACCATGTATGTTAATTTTGGTCTTCTTATGTATGTGCCATAGAAACGCAAAATTCAAATGAAAAAGTTTGTCCCACCTACACAATTAGATTCACCTATCCCCCTTCTGACAGGAGATGTCATATACTTTATAATTGTGGATCACAACTAAATAACAACAAAATAAAAACTTTAGCAACTGCCTACGAGATTTTATTTTGCCCAAATTTCCAGTGGTTTAGTAAATTAAATTAACTCACACAGAGGAGGGTTATCACATTAACTCACACAGAGGAGGGTTATCACATTAACTCACACAGAGGAGGGTTATCACATTAACTCACACAGAGGAGGGTTATCACATTAACTCACACAGAGGAGGGTTATCACATTAACTCACACAGAGGAGGGTTATCACACTTTCACGTTCCTTAATCATGGAACAATTAATATTGTTGTGCCATTACAGGACATTCTACGTGTTTCTCGGCTGTAATGTGTGTGTGCGTACATACTGCTGCTACTTTGGGATGAAGGACAATTACGTGACACTTGTCACGCGTCCGTAGCCGACGCTGTTACATACTTCACCGGTCCGCTCGCACTGTGTTCAAGGCGGCAAGCAATTACGCTCTAGTGTTTTCTAGTAGTGTTGACGCGTATTATGGATTATTCTGGAACACTTGTGCTATCTATTTAAACAACGAAATCTGCCGCTTAGTTTCAGTTTCAGTTTCAGTGACGATTTATTCCAACAAGGTTAGAAATTATTGTCGTGCGATTTACACAGTGTGTCTCAAGTGGTGTATTAGTGATAGGTGATTATAATGCGGAATTCTTTATAATTGACATTATTATTATTATTATTATTTGTGTAGAAAGATTAACTTGAATTATTGTACAAGTATAATATTGTTGAAAAACTTGTTGATTTCAAACTGTTAATTGAGATTAATTAAAGCTGGTGATTAGTGACTTCATTGGTGTCTTGTATTTTGTTTTCCACTGTACCACACGACGATCAAGGAGACTGTCGTGACAATATAATAACAGTATACACCAATTCTTTTTACATGGGAAGTAAGGTTTTTTTTTGTATACAATTACTAAACTTCAAAATAGAACAAACATAAATTATAATCAAAAAATCTTACAAAACTTCAAATTGTATGGGCGTAAAAATAAATTTTGGATTTGAATATAGTTTTTATTTATTCATCTAATAATAGTAACTTACATTGTTTTAATAAACTTAAAGTAAACAGAGGTTTTTATGAAGATTTTTCCTGTTTTATTCTTAAAGACAACGAATACACTGGAAACTGTCTTCTGTAAAGTACACTTGTAACACTTGTAAATTGTTAGAGCATGCAATTTTTTTGATGCAAAATCTACTACTTGTACAGTAGTTTCCCAATAACACATAAATTAGTTATTTTTTCTACGGGCGTAGTTCCAAAATTATTGTACACTTGAAAGAAACAAACAGACATTTTATTACAACTACTTTTAGTTACATATTTTTGCCACGTTACACTGCTGAGCCCCAAAAACGTAACACATAACATACACCAGAAACAATGAAGGTACTTACTACTACCTAAGTCGCTTTACACAATGTAAGATACTCCTAAAATACTCTTAATGTCTAACATAATTACCTAAAGGCGGGGGTGTGTATAAAATTAAGACTCAGTACAAGCAGCTAGTGAACAGAGTCAAGGTGCACCCGTTTATTTTAGAATAAAAATAAACCTCAGAACGTTATATAATTGTTTTTCAGCCAGAGAAAGATGAATTACTGAGTCGACCAAATACAGAATAAATTAAATCCCAAAATCTCAAAAATTCAACAATAATATAATTCAAATACTAGATTAACCAATTATTAAAAATTCCACAGTTGCATCAATTAAATATTGGGTGGAATCGTTAAAAATTCAATAGTTGGATAAGTCAATGCCAGTTTACAATTTGAAATACATAGCGTACAAGCTATGATCTGTTCATTAAATTTCTTAGCACTTTTTTTATACTGTAAAGTCCTTGCAAAGATACAAGTTCATATTGCACAAAATGATAAATTTACTTCATCTTCCCTTCGGCTAGTAATCTGGTAACTGGAAACTGTAGGTGAATATAACTAATGAATAATAATGTTACTTGAACATGTGAGTTGTGTTTGCTGGCGGCCTGCTGTTTCTGGTCACACCGTGCGTAAGCCAGTCATGAAAAGCCGTGTTTCTGCGCTGTTAATACGGCGTGCCGTCGTACGTATTCTTGAGAGTATGAAGAAATCATGTGGCGAATCACTAGTCTCACGTTCGTGGGCCCATACGTGGAACCAAGCTTTACTGAAAGTTCCAAACTCTTTAGTATAGGTTACCAGCTACTACACGTGCACGTTAAGTCACATAATACATAATGGCAAAATTTACAAAAGTACAGTTATAACAATTCTCAAAATTACAAATCAAATTCTATAACAAGTGACAAATGCTAAAATTTACACTTCTTTCATTTTCTTTAAACTAACTGGCTGAAAATTGGTTTTTTCTCAAGGCTGACTATTACAAACAAATACATCATGGTAGATTATGAGTTACAGTCTTTTACAAAAATACAAGTTTTTATTTTACAAACGTTACAGACGAATATAGTTTGTCACCAGCATTGATTTATGAGACTTAGGATAACAAAGAAAACATAATTACCTTGGTGATGAGATTTCCAACCAAAGTACCCACCAGGAGACGATGGGCGACTCTGCTCACAGCACAATTTGATGGTAGACTGACTGGACTTGTCGAGCTAAAAGCTTTACTAGAAAAGGGATGGGGGGGGTGACGTCAGGGAACGCTGACCAAAGTACGAATAATTTTCCGTCGCGCGACTATTTAAACTTATTTTGATTGAATCGGTATTAACGCTTGTTGCATTCAGCAAGGGGTGCTGAATAACTGCAACATATTAAATAAAGGTTTTTAAGCTTATTTTCTAATATAATTAACAAATCGGCTTCAACATTTGTCTCAAAGTGACACTAATTTTAATAAACATCTCTTCATTAAAATTTACGTCCACGTTTGTCAGCTAGTATATATTCTCAATTTTCACTTATTCGTCAGACAAAAATCTTCTTCTTGGAAAACGTTCCTTCAGCTTCCTGAACAAGTGGAAATCACAGGGATTCAGATGGGATCTGAAAAGAAAGTGCTTGAGAGATTCCCACCTTTCTTGAAGCGTTCTCTCAGCAGTATGGTGAGTCGCGTTGCCACATAAAAGCGTTACACCTCGTGTCACCACTCCCACTATGGGGAGTCGCGTTGCCACATAAAAGCTTTACACCTCGTGTCAGCACTCCCACAAGTTTTTGACGAGTGGCTTCCTGTCATTTGTGTAAAGTTTTAGTGTAAAAAATCCCTTCGGCGGAGTGGATCGTAACCAAACAAGAGATGGGGGCTCTGTCAGGGCAGCCTGGGGGTATCCTAGGTTCCTGGCCAGGCAAAATGGTGCACATCGGCAGCAGGGTGTTCATCTATTGTGCAGGCGAGGAGCCTATAGTAGGCCAACGGCTGCACACATGGGCTGAGTTAGTCTATTGCAATCGAGCAGAGAGTTCGTCATCAGAGGTGAAAGTAAGTCTCTAGGGGAAGACCAGGCATAAAGCAAAGTTCCTGATCCTCCAGATTGGGGGTTTTACAGCAGGCCAGTAACCTGCTTAAGTAAAGTATATATGTACTTACAGAATTCATACGAGCCTCGGAAATCGGAGTTGGTAGACCAAGCAGGAGATGGGTTCCGGAATATATCTATCCGGCCTAATCCTTGTTGTGGTGGTGGTGGTGTTGATGATGATGATGATGACGACGACGACGACGACGACGACGATGATGATGATGATGACGATGACGATGATAAAGATGATGTTTCCGTGTAAGAGCATTAAGTGTTTCTTCTTTGTAAATGAAACTGACTAGTAACAGTCCCACAATTCTGTCTCTGTATCTTTCCAAACAGGAGTTATTCCCTTGAGTGTTTTGCAACTAGAGTGCCTGGATGTTATATCGTTGATTCATTTTCCTTTCTGCGTACTGCGGTAGATACACATTTCCACTCCTGTGACAATAGTCTACTGTCGAGGAAGTCTGTTTTTCTCGACAACACATTAGAATGTTCAACGTGCAGCCAGTCATTGTGCTTTGTGCTGTTTAGTCAGATCTTTGGGCATCCATATTGCTGAAACTTCCCGGTAACCTAAAACGACGTGAGCAATCCGATAAACAGAAGTTTTTGTTACGTTAAGTATCATTTAGTATAATGATAGTGCAGTATCATTAGTGTAATGCATCGGTCGGTTACCAAAAGTTCGTTAACACGATGTTCATTTTCAGCATAGCATGCAACTTGAGATCTCCCTTCGTCAAACAGTGATATCGTCCCTTAATTACACCACACTATATTTGTTTACATACAATTCACTATCACCGTCTACTTAAACAATTCCTCTGTGGATTTCCGTTGGTTTTTTTTGTTCAGAAATCGAATAATAGCTCAAAAGTGTATACTAGACAGGTTTTCAATCACATTTTTTAAACTGACTGACGTTACGTCATCACAAAAGGTAATAAAATACAACCACTGCGATCTACACTATGTATGGTTGTAAATAAATGGCTCTAAATCTTACCAACTAACAGCATCAGGATCATAGTTGTATTTCTATCCGCATGGTAGCGCTAATGTACTTTACTTTTGGAATGGTCCTGGTACACGCCGTTTTGGCGCGTCAGTATGTAACTTATTACTTATTTAATAACACATGATTATTTAAATACTGTTTCTCTTTCAATTTAAATATAAAAAAATATAATCCTGAAGGCCGAAACAGAATAAGACAATATAATCCGGTTGATACTCACTTAATCATCGGGTCATTTAAGATTTAGTTTGTCAGGTGCTGATTAATGGTTGATAATGTTGTTCTAAGAAATTTACCTGGTTAATCTCTCAGCACGGCCATTCATTTTAGGTTCCTTCGTATGTAACAGATATACATTACTGTTAAGTTATTTGCATTAATTATATCATTTAACGTCAGTGTAACTAGTAACTTTAAAAACAATAATTTAATAATCCTTTAGCACGTGTTTTAGCCTAACACAGTTTTTAAAGTAAAATTTATTCGATTTCTTAAGTGAGTAGTTAATTTTGGGGAAAATTAGAGTTGAGAATTAAAGATAGAATGATATACGATTAAAATCCTTCAAGCGGTGAAGCAAAACCGTTGTCACGCCCTTGAGCAAAGTTGTCAGTCTTGTGATTCTCTCTTCTATCACAAATTTAACAAACTTCATTCAAAGGCGTGTAAAGTTGTGTCCCTTGCCTATTCAAGGTGTGACAGTATACAATGCAATACTCGTAGAATGCCAATTATTAAGACTTTCATACAGTTTTTATACTGTTTATTCAGTGCCCGTAACACGTGCGTAACAAGAGAAATAAAAAGTCTAACAAATGATGAACACGATCTGTAACACAATTGGCACTGGCGTTGTAGACGTAGAAAACATCCACATGTCCAAACTAAAATGTTGCTTTTTTCAATTTAGATTTCCAGCTGTAAGAAATGTAAAATTATTGTATTCAAATCATTTGTTTCTAACAACTATGACTAATATGATAAATACGGTTCAATCTAGTAAGTAAATTTCTCGCTGAGTATACTTGTAAATTGTCATAGTTGGGTCTGTGTCATTTGACATGAAACACAAACGAATTCTCCCCAATGGAACTTAAAAGATCCTGTTCAGTTAAAACGCCATGTACTTCTAATTAATGAGATTCATTTCTAGCTACACAATAGGTTGAGGGCTACACGGTTATAGTTACTTTTGTGCTTCACAGGTATGATATACCCGATATGTGTCTACCATATACACTGGGTACACGATCACATAGTCTTATTACCACGTAGATAGACGCATAAATGTGTATTTGTGTACATACTGATTGAATAAACACTCTTGTTCCGAGCACTACAGTTGATTCCAAAACCAAGATTCGGATCTCATTTACATGAACGTGATAATAAGAAGATTCTCTTTACGTACTACAGAAAATATAATCGTTTTCAGAGTAATCAGCTTATTAAATAACTCATTCAATACTAGTTTCTGCGCTTCTTTGCTAGTGGCCAATGCTAGTTTGGCCACGGTCAATACCAGGACACATACCAATCTGTAATTGCCATATTACTGCCCTCTTTCAGCTCTATGTTTTTGTAGTTCGAAAGTAATGAAGTAATTTTTGACGATGCCAATTATAAGTAAAAAAACAGCTGTCCAAATCATTGACGCAAAATTACACAGGCTAAGTACTGAAACTATAAAGCAAATCAAACACAAAGTATTCCAAATCTACTTACGTAACTGGTTCTATGCGAGTGAACATGCGACCGAGCATGTATGTGATGCAAATGATAAGGATGTATGTAATATTTTAGTAGACTTGTTTACAATATAGTACCGGCACATGTTACTGCGTTAAGGGTGAAAAAACGTTTTATTTGAACAAAGAGTAGCCACATTTATCTGTTTTTACTTCCATATTCCTTAAGGAATGGAAGTATGGTGATGGCAAAAAAAATCGTGTTCGAGATTATTGCAGATTCTGATTGTACTACACTCAAAACATGAAAAAAAGTCGTTTTCCGAAAAGTGTCTGTGTGTGTGTCTGTCTGTGTGTCTGTCTGTGTGTCTGTGTGTCTGTGTGTGTGTCTGTAGATTTTTTTTTTTTGGCAAACGATAACTGCCGCAAATTCAAACAAAATCAAATAATTTTTTGCATACAGCCCTGATTTGTAGAGGACTCGCGACCTATTGTTTTTGGTGAAGATCGGTTGAGGGAAAGGGGTAGTTTACCGGCAACGGTTTTTTTTTATCAAGGGAAATTTTTTTTTTATGGCAAACGATAACAGCCGCAAATTCAAACAGAATCAAATAATGTTTCGCATACAGCCCTGAATTGTAGAGTTCTCAAGACCTATTGTTTTTGGTGAAGATCGGTTAAGGGAAAGGGGTAGTTTACCTGTAACGTTTTATGTTTTAACAAGGGTATTTCCTATGGCAAACGATAACAGCCGCAAATTCAAACAGAATCAAAAGATTATTTGCATACAGCCCTAAATTGTAGAGTTCTCAAGACCTATTGTTTTTGGCGAAGATCGGTTAAGGGAAAGGGGTAGTTTACCTACAAGATTTTTTTAACAAGGGTATTTTCTATGGCAAACGATAACAGCCGCAAATTCAAACAGAATCAAGTACGTTTCTGCATACAGCCCTGATTTGTAGAGTACTCAAGACCTGTTGTTTTTGGTGAAGATCGGTTGAGGGGAAGGGGTAGTTTACCAGCAACGTTTTTTATCAAGCGTATTTTCTATGGCAAACGATAACTGCCGCAAATTCAAACAGAATCAAATAATTTTTTGCACACAGCCCTGATTTGTAGAGTACTCGCGACCTGTTGTTTTTGGTAAAGATCGGTTGAGGGGAAGGGGTAGTTTACCTGCAACGGTTATTTTTATCAAGGGAAATTTTTTTTTTTTTGGCAAACGATAACAGCCGCAAATTCAAACAAAATCAAATAATTTTCTGCATACAGCCCTCATTTGTAGAGTACTCAAGGCCTGTTGTTCTTGGTGAAGATCGGTTGAGGGGAAGGAGTAGTTTACCTGCAACGTTTTTTATCAAGCGTATTTTCTATGGCAAACGATAACTGCCGCAAATTCAAACAGAATCAAATAATTTTTTGCATACTTCAGTGAATTGTAGAGGACTCAAGGCCTTTAGATTTTGGTGAAGATCAGTTAAGGGGAAGGGGTAGTTTACCAGCAACCTTTTACGTTTTAACAAGAGTAAAGTACTTGAAAATTCATTTAAACTTTTTCAAACAATGGTAATTGTTGAAAATAAAATAATTTTGTTGCCAGGCAATCTGAAAATTTCAGATTTTGTACCACAAAATCTGAAAAGATTATACGATAGTTTATGAAATGGTTAATAATACGTCAGTGGAAGGTGTAATGAGAAATTAGCAGAAATGGAAACCTGGGGAATGTTAACTGTTCTGTAGATACAATTTTGTCAGAATGTTTGGAAATGATCATCAACATTGAAGAAAAAGTAAGCATATTAAGAAACATATGTAAATACTTATTATAAAAAAATAATGTTTGTTTTTTGATAAAGTCATTTTGATTATAAAATATAAATATTTACAACAAGAAAAGAATTTTCAGTTTTCAAAATTTAAATATATTTTTATAAAACAACGGGTTCTTCATTGAGGTGGGGACCATGTCACTCACTCCATCTCAAGCCTCCTCTCCCATTATGCAGAAAAAGAGGACCCTGTCAAGGCTGATACTTTGACGACAGTGACAGGGCTTTCCACCAAATTCAGCAGAGTGACAGGTAGGCCCAACTCTGATTGGCTCCTCAGAGTTCCCCAGCGTTAGTAGGTTCTATGAAAATATTTTATTTCAAAAATGATTTTAAATATAAATCTTAGATATGTTTTATAAATCTCATGTTTTATGTTTTAACATGGGTAATTTTTTATATGACGAACCATAACTGCCGTAAATTCAAACAGAATCAAATAATTTTTTACATATGTGCCTGAGCTATAGAGAACTCAATGTCTGTTGATTTTGGTGAAGATCGGTTACGGGGAAAGGGCAGTTTACCTGAAACATTTTTTGTTGTAACATGAGTAAAGTACTTAATTTTGATAAAGTATCCTGATAAGATCTTAATAATCCACTGTAGAAACGTAGATGAAATATCTATAAATGAAGAGGCTAGTTGAACGGGCTGGGGGTAATTTTCTATAAATCAAAATTATAGTTGAAGGGGGAGGGGATAATATTTTTTATATGTGTACTACGTTATTGGCAAGAAAGAAGTATTTTTTTGTTAAAATTCCTTCCCTGGCTGTTTGGCTGAAAATGATTTTAAATATAAATCTTAGAATATGGAAGTCATGTATGGTTCTCCATACCGATATTTTGACATTGTCACCAAGTTTTTACAAAAGCTTTTCATACTTTGTGAAAAGTTCCTATATGCATAAAAATTTTGTTCGAATTGATTGTAGCAAAGGGCTGTCCTATCAGGTCTTCAGGTCTTGTTTGAGAAGACCAAAAAGTTATAGTCGCAGGGTGTCAGGTCAGGGCTGTAAGGCGGATGGCACTACACTTCCCTATTTAATTTTCACAGAAACTCTCCCCGTGACACAGACTGAATGGGGGTGGCAGCGTTATCGTGAAGAAGAACGACTCCATCACTCAGTCTTTAGGGCCTTCAATCTTTAATAGCTATACCCAACTTTTTATAAGTCTCCCAGACTAATTAGTGATTGATGTTTGTTGTTCCTCGAAGCTTAAACACACCGCACACGACTCCTTCTAAATCGAAAAGATCGTCAGCATAATCTTACAAACAGCTGGAATTGTTTTGGCTTCTTTTGGCTGTGGCGAATTCTTGTGTTTCCACTCGTTCGATGGTCGATTTCTCTCTGTAGTGTAATGGTCCGCCCGACTCTCATCACGCGTGACGGTTTTCTTTAAACGTGGAATAACGATGGTAAAAGGATCACGCAACTTGCTGCGGTTGATCGCCCTCAAAGTTCTTTTCTCGCAGCCTTGTGAACAGTCACTCTGACATTCGCTTCAAAACGATTCTTCGCAGACTGAGGCATTTTCTCCACATATCCGGATTTCTTAAGTTCACCAGGACACAGAAGGCTTCCCATGACGATATTTGGCCTCGGGATAAAGCCTCACTTGCTCTCAAGGTTGCGTTCGTCGTAAAAGTGACGAGTGCCTTGGCCGAACCTCTTCCATTTTGATCTAGTACCTTAAGCATGACACCTCTTCTTGCTAGATTTTCCGCAAATTTGTCGGCGTCCATCTTCTGTACACTCCACCTGAGGGGAGCTCCCGGAGAATCCACCAGCTTCTGCATCGCTGAATAACTTCGAAAGTGATGAAGTACTGATCACTTCCTATCTAATAGTGTAGTCTTTCAGTGCCCTCCAGCTCCGGATCCGCGGCACCCGGGTCGGTCTCGGTACATAAGAAAGTTTTTGCTCCGAGACTGAGTAGTATTTTACTAGTAGTAGTAGTAGTAGAAGTAGGGCTTCTATTATTATTATTATTTTTGATATTATTATTGTTGTCGTTGTCGTTGTCGTTGTCGTTGTCGTTGTCGTCGAAAATTATATTAACTTGAAGAGGGGTTAAAAGAAATTATTTTATTGTATAATGAATTAAAAACCATTTTATCTTTGTCTTTTAAGAATGCAGTAGATTCTTGTCGTCTACAATTAAATGATGTTCATAAATAATTAACACAGACCACTCATCTCCGAAAAACTATTTTCTTTAATGTAACGATAAAATATGGAGAGATAAATTACAAAGAAGAGGAATTCTGGAGTGAAAACTGCATGTCTGTACACTGGATTGCGAAAGGTTCTGATAGTATTAAGGCTCAGCAAGAGAAAGTGAAGTCTGCCTTTTACTCTTCACAAATAACACATCGTGACACTCTCAGCACGTATAAAAAAAATAAAAAAAATAAAAACAAACTGAACTAAGCATTGCTGTGACATTCATGCGTTTTCTTTTTCTACATTCACAAATACCTAAACTTACAAATTTGTTCTTAATTGATGTATTTTATTAATATGGGATTATATTTAACCCTCACCTTACCTAATGTTGCAAACGAATATATTGTAAAATTAAATTTACAATGGAAATGGAAAATAATGAAAGTATAAACTTCCTTGATTTATCTGTACGAAAACAGAATCGCTCATTTACATATAAAATATACAGGAAGCCAGCTACTACGGACTTGACTATACATGCTAAATCATTTCATCCTCACACACAAAAAATAGCGCCGTTTAATGCATTAGTGCACAGACTGATGACTGTACCTTTAAGCCGTGAAGCCCATAGGGATGAGGTTAAAATTATCAAATACATAGCCATAAAAAATGGTTACAAAAGTGATATGGTAGATAATTTGATTCGGAAACATAAGTATAATCAGAATAAGATAAATCATGACAGCGATAAAGTGCAATTTGTATCAGCCGAATATACTAATGTGCTCCCTAATGTAATAAAAAATGAATTCAAGAAATTAAATATAAATGTTTCATTCAGAACTGTCAATAATTTAAAAAATATATTTAGGTTAAGGTCTCCTAAAGTAATAGAAAATTGCTCAGGCATATATTGCAATGTGATGATTGTGATAAATTTTACATCGGCCAAACGGGGAGGAGATTAATTGACAGATATAAAGAAAATTTACCAAAAAAGGACATCATATCAGCCAAGTCTAAATTTGCATTAGATTTAATAAATGAAAACCACAATTACACGGTGTTCGCGGAGAATGTGGTACCCATGCACGTCACTAACAAAGGTCGTTTGATGGATGCATTGGAAGAAATCAAAATTTATAAACCATCCAAAATCCATAAAGAAAGTTTGCTCAACGACCAGCTGTCATTTAAATCTAATATGTTGTATGATACCGTATTGAAGATAAACGGTGAACTTTGCAATCAGCCCAGATGATATGTGACTGTCGGGCAGTGCGCACTGTCTTCGTTAGCTGTGTGTGTACGGTGTTTAATTATGTTATTTATAACATTTGTGTTTGTTTTATTCGTTCGTGTGTGTATGTGTTTTTAATAATTTCACCGACGACTCCTATATACTAGGAAGAAGAAGTTTTACCTGATGATGGGAATTTAATTCCCGAAACATGTAGTGGAATTATAAAACTACAAGATCGCTAGACGGATCAAATAAGGTAGACTACATTTTAAATAATAAATTATAATTGAATATATTACGTTTTTTCCAAACGTGTTGCTATTAAAACAGTATATACAATATCTTTACGGACAGTATTGTAACCGTAAGGTATACGGTGTACATAAGTATTAAAAACAACTTTGTAAGTGTAGTACGGGATTAGAGAAAGACGACAACCACAAATAGATTTCGGCGACCAAAATAATTCGTGTGTAAAATTTACTGTTCAAAGCGAAAAGCGAGTTCTGTCACAAAACGGAGACATGTATTACTATAAACACTAACTAAGTAAACCTGCAAGTTTACTTCCCCTTACTATGAGTTGTTTTTCGTTTCTCACAGAAATACGATTATTATTTTAAAGGGATATAGATTTTTGTGTGTAGGCCTACTTTTAATTTTCCTGTTAACCTAAAACGTCAAATTTGGCGTCACAGGCGCAAATCAAAGTTATATTATTGAATTAATTGATTTTCTTAAAGTATAGATTATACGTCGTATTTAATGTTTTTCAGGTGTTACTCAATTTTTCGTTCAGTGTTTTTAATGATAACTTAATATAAGTTATTCTTGCTGAGTAATTCGATCAAAGTTTGAGTGTGCTCACTACTAATATACTTAACGTATATTGACGAGTATGCTATCATAATGACACTTACTCTGTGGAGATCTTAACACATAATGATAACTGCAACATTACGACATCGAAACGCCAGAAAATGTTTTACGATGGTATTCATATTACATGTAAAATTTAATATTTCACAACGTTACAGAGATGACTTGTTTTGTGTTCAGAAAGTCACACGTAAACTTTCGTCTGTCAGTTTCGTAGTGAATGTGTCAGAGATAAGCGGCTCCTCTCGTGAGACATCGCTGTCGCTGTCTTACCTAAACTGTGACGTTAACGTCTTACGCTACATTATTTCCATTTCCACAGCAGTCAGGTAGTTATATCTCTTCCATAATTACTGCGTGCAGGATCTGTGAAAATTATTGAAAAAGTAACTTTGTTCTAAAACATTCCATCATGAGTAAAACCTTAAACATTTTATTTAATGTAGTAACAATGTGTATTAAAAATGTTACTTCTAAAATGTTTGTATGCTAAGAATTTCTAAATATATTCAAAAAAATGTTCTTTCATAAAAATTTTTCAAATTAAACGTTTTAAGAAAACAAATGAAATTTTCTTCAAATTTAAAGTTATACTTTTTTATAGACAAATTTATTTTAAAATCTGAATTCCATTAACTTTAAACAAACTTGGATTTTTAAAAATCATCTACTAAACCAATTTAAAAACACTAAGCTATTTTGTTCTGTCTTATTTTAGATATTCATTAAAAATTACTTGTCTATTTGGCCGTTTTCAGTTCTTGACAAACATTATGGCAATAAACGTTACGGTGGTTCCTGCGGCAGCCAACTTCAGTAGTCATAACTTGTTCATCCACTTGTTTCAGATAACTGGATAAGCAATGATTCACCACTGGAGATAACCTCCGTATATAACTGTAGGGCTTACTGATGGGACCATACATAGCAGACCAAGCAAACGCTTCGTTTTCTTACTGGCTCCCTCCTTACTCCAGCTGTCTTCCTATAAGTCGTTGTTGCCTTATCAAAAGTCGGCAACCACGCTACGGTAAGCGACAAACATTCTTCAATCTCGATGGCCCCTCTGTACAAGCGATAGAAGTTTGTTAAAAGTATAATTGAATAATTTTATTCAGTTACGAAATGACAACAAACTAACTGACAATGATAAAATTTTAGAATACAAAATAATAGTATTAAGTCTTACAATATCTTATCTTAAAACTAGTATCTTAACCTTATCTTATCATACCTTATCTTAGTATTAGTATCTTATCTTACCATATCTTAAGACTAGCATTCCATCCCCATTTAAACCCCATAGAAATTGTGTGGGCAACTGTCAACAATAGAATTGGATCCGAGACAACAATAAGACTTTTAATATTGACAAAGTAAGAAGGGTGTGTGGAAAAATGTGTTCTTATCACAGGAGAAAGCAAAAAGCGTGACGGTACTAGAAAGAAAGCACATATATAAGAAAGCGTTGAATATCTAACAGACTATTTTATTGCAAACGTGCGGAGCGATAACGGTGAGACTTCGGCAGAAAGCTGATGTTTCATCAAGATTTTGGCAGAATGGATTTTATAATTCAGTAATTAATTATGCGGTAATAATCTAAGGTAAATTAATTACGACTTTTGTTTCATATTATTGTATTCTGCGTGAGTAAGCGCAGTACGCGCAACTTCTGGCACGTGAATATTATGTATAACACTGTTTACCTACTGTCAGGCACTGATAAATGTTGACTGAGAAATTTTATTCATTTCTCAGTAACCAAAGCTCTAATTGTAACAAATAAAAAAAATAAATAAAATTTGATCTATTTTCAAAACTGTTTTTGCTGACATTATGTAACTATTTTTATCGTAATGCTATGACGGATTGATGTGTTGTATGGTGAAAACATAATATCTGACACTAGATGAAATTGCTAATTACAACTTAAATCATAGTCAAAAATAAATAAAGCCACTCATGTAATAATTCATCTAGCTAAAGACTGTACAAGAGTCAGTAACATACAAGAAATCTCAACTTATTACAGTGGCGGATTAAGTAATACGTAATAATTACTTTACACTAGACCGTAAGTCAAAATAACAACTCCGATAACTATTCTAATATCGTAGATCCAAAATCGGCCGACAGCGGGCCGCTTACATTTATACCCTGCCGAGGCTCCAAAAGAATCTACTGCTTGCCGTGTGATAGTCGAGAAAGAATGCGTAGCCAAACTTGCTGACCTTGTACATAATCCACAGACCGAATAATGCAGGTCCCCTATCTGTGGGCATAAGAGTAGATTACACAAGACACAAATCATTATGTTTTGTTCGAAACTCTGAAAAATTTAATGGAATTCATTAGGCGTCTAAATACTGTTACTGAGCATAAGAAATAAATGCAAACATAAAAAATAGAGTATTCAGTTTGTTTCATAAATAGCTGAGAAATGCTATTTTAAGTATGTTAATTATTGCCAATCATTGGGAACAAAGCATTAAATATGTAGCGAGTCTTCGTAGCTAGTAGTATGAGTTGAACTTAATACTCAACTTACAAACATTCTGCATCATCCTATTTATTATTTATATTTGTAAAATAAAAATCAGAATATATTTAGTTATTTATAAATGCACATAAAGCAAAATTTATTACACACTTATTAAATATTTTGTCTCATAAAATATCTTTATTTGATTGCTAGAAAGCAAATGCATTAAACAACTTTCAGCACTTACTAGCGTCTATGCCCACAGTTGTAACGATTGTCACTACACTTTTTTTACTATCACGTGTACTACAAGATTACTGTCAAACGGAGTTTTTCACTGTACTACTGTTGAAGTAGAAGTTTTCTAGTAATAAAAAGTTAACGTCAAATTTATTACCTTGATTTTAAGGTTTATTTACTTGACAGAATGCGTGCACTCGTGTGAAATAAAAAGTAAATTTATTACAGAGGATAACTGTCCTAACATAAAACAGCTTCCAGATTAACATTCTAATGTTTAAATGTGGTTTTTACCAAATTTTGCTTCTAAAACCTATTATTCAATAATTTAAAATATTAAAAATATTTTGCTAATTGTTGAGGTGATTGGTAACACACGTCGCTTCGTGACACTTCACACGTGTTGTGATAACAAATGTTCCAGACATACATTCCAGACGTTTGTCGATTATTATACCGGCATACGGTCTCCGGGATGAGTACAACGTTGGACATTGATAAGGTTTCCAGAGGATTCAAGTGCCTGTAACCACGTAACTATTCTCGACGAGTTTTTCAGGAAAGGGTAGAGTATCGCGAACTTCATCCAGTTATAAACGTACTCGACAGCGGCCGGACAGCCAGCGATATTAGATTTCGTTTTGGAGGGATTGTTACTGTAACTTTTGATTTAGTGTAAATTAATTATTCTGTATAACTTAGTGCGAAACTGTTAATAACCTGGCATTTATTGTTTGTTACATTGTTATGTGTTGTACAAACTTTGGATTTAAGAATTGTATTTGAGTGTTGTTTCCATTTTGCCTTTTGATTATTTCCAACTGTAAATAAAGTTGAAATTAGCAACTTCGTCGAATCCCAATTACTCTGTTTTTACTGTACAACAC
The DNA here is from genome assembly GCA_034769895.1 of Magicicada septendecula. Taxonomy (NCBI): domain Eukaryota; kingdom Metazoa; phylum Arthropoda; class Insecta; order Hemiptera; family Cicadidae; genus Magicicada; species Magicicada septendecula. The sequence goes on from CM068369.1 coordinate 392,030,022, forward strand.
GACAATCTGTGAGAGAGTCGTAACGGAGGGTCAGAATTGGGTACGTACCTTTAACAATGAAAACAGACGACACTTCGTAGAAGAGTAGTGTGCGTGGTAATTGACTTAAACAAATGGATATCAGTCAGATGATGAAAGCCTTCCAAGCGCTGCTACTGCAAACACAGGAATGACAAAAAATAAACCAGACGGGAAGCAGAAGAAGCAGAAAAGCTATAGGATGAGAAAATCAGGTATGAAATAGAGATACACATCAATTTTTACAACCAGCATGGACTGAAACCACCCAATGTCCTTTGTTTATTGGTGATTTCAGGCTAATTTTGTCATTGTCTGTCTAGGTTTTTGTAGCTGAGTAGAACGTTTAAAATACATTTCGTCTGTGTATACTGCGATCCGTCGTTTTTCTCTGTATAGGCACACTTTTCTTATATAAACAACTTCTATGTTTCTAAATGTCATGTTTTTCTATTAAGGGTTTTCTACTGCTTCCGTCACGTTCCCATCGAAATCCACATTGACGAATAAGGTTTCACAGAAATTTATTAAAAGAAATTCGTTCTTTTAGAATTTTTAAAATAACTTTTGTGTTGTCCCCCAAAGTACTGGAGAGGATGAGTAATGCCTTACGGTCTCATTCCTTGATGAAGGGAAATATCCAGCCCCACCTCCAAGTGGTGGGGGATGGACAACACCTACGGGTGGCTAACGCGGATCTGGAGACCGAGTGACAGCCGGTACAAGCTGTCCCTCCTCTACTTGTCATTGCCAAATAGAGGTTTGGGCATCCTCTTGCCCTTGGGGTGAGAAATTGCCCTAAAGGCGGATGACCTTCCATTGATGATGGACGTAGGATGTGGGAGGCAAGGAGAAACCACCATATTAAGGATCCTTATGGATATCTCAACAAGTAAAACTGGTCTCTTTATTCTGGTAAGACAGCCAGTTTATGGGAGGACACGCAGGCAGAAAATCGGGCTGGAAATTAAGCCTGAAGGTGGCAGCCCCACGTACGTCGTACCCTGCGATATGCTAGTAACATATCTAGGGGACATCTTCACTACTAAATTGCCTCAAATAAGGAATAGCCTGACGGTTATACGGCAGGAACTGAATATTATGAGTATACTCGAGAGGATTGCCCAGTATCGGCTGAATTGGTGGGAACATCTTTGCCAAATGGATGACTGCCGCATCCCCAAACAACTATGGAACTAAACGCCGAGGGAAACGGAGAGGTGTGGGACGTCCGAGGAAGCGTTGGAGTGACCACCTGTAATATTTGCCTATTTGAGACCGGAACAAACCATTCTTGGTTTAAACCTTGAAGACGATGATGACTTTTGTGTTGGTTTTTTCTCTTTTATCCTGTAAAATTCGTAAATAATTCGTTGAATAACATGCTTGTCGAATATTCGAAATCGATTTTATTTTCTTTCTAGGGTGTTTTTCTGGGAATTGGTAGTAGATTTTGTATCGCTCGTACACTTTGAGGCCTCTTTAATAATTCTAAAAACACAACTTAAAGAGACCCCGCACGCCTGAACTGCTCGTTTCTGTAATTGTCTTTCTGAAATGTCTTTGTCTTTTGACTTCATAAACTCGTAGACGTTGTAAATTATTTTCCGCCTCTACTGACAAATTTCATTTGCACAGAAGACGACGGCGTCCAGTCTGCTACATTTCACTAGGTATACAGAAAAATAGGGCAATACTCTAAACAATTCTAAACTCTACCCTTTTGATCAGAAACTTTTTTTGGAAAGTACGAACTCAATAACCTCCACAGCTTCTCGGTGAAAACTGAGGTACGCTGCTGTACCTCCCAAAAACCCGAAAAAGTCATAATGTTTACAATTGAGGTAGATAATAGGGCGAACTAGCTCTATATTTGAATCCCAATCAGACAGCACACCGAGCGTACAAATTGCTAGAAGTTAGGAAAATCAGACGTAGACTTATCGGACGCAGACTAGTCTAAGCGCCAAAATCATGTTTTGAGAAAAATTTATTCAAATTTATGGCAAATTTAAAACCACTACTTTTTAAAATACAAAGCTAATTTTTGGTAATATTACATATAATATACTCCGGATTTAGATAGTACAAAAATTATCCAAAATTGTATCTAAAACAGGCTCTGTCTAGAAAAATTTCTCTTAGACTATCTTTGATTTCAGCTGAATCACTGCGACAGTATTTTGTATCAATAGTCCAAGTGCCATTTTCTCACTTGGCAAATATTAACGACCAGGCTGTCACTTTTACAAAACAAGATATATCTGGGTAAAATTTCTTCTGTGACTAGGGTAGCCGGAATGACCCAACAAAAACCCAGAGCTTTAGAAACTTCAGAATTATCATAGAAATTTAAGATTTCAAACAATTAAAATATATAAAGAAATTCTCCTATAAAGTAAGACGGCCTTCCTGGTAAGTGATTTTTTGTTGTTGTAGATACTTGATACACAGTTTGTTGTTGTATGGTTGTATGATGTATGAGGTAAAAATTTAAATTTATTTACACCAACATTTAGAATTGTTTCTGAAACGACAGGCAAAGCTCGCAATGTTACAGTATGTAATAGTAATGAAAAGAAAATCGCCGAATCATTCAAACACAACCTCGAAAAATCGCACTGAAAAAACAAAGCGTCGTCTCAACCACACAACTATTGGCGCACTGATTCAGGAACCATAATTCTCGCCGCATCTAGTGGCGGAAGGTGTACAGTACTCTATTTAATTCGCTTTCGCTGTTCAAATTCCCCGAACTTCTAGGTAGTACCCCCCTATGTCCGCACGGACACACGCATGCTGTCACTCTCTTTGTCTCCTCCATCTGCGTGTGTGTGTGTGTGTGTGTGTGTGTGTGTGAGAGAGAGAGAGAGAGTCTTCTATGAGTTATTCTGTTCTTCTTTCGATTTGAGTGAAGGTAGCAGCATGGATAAAGTTTTAGAGACAATGTTCTTATGTGTTACACAATACTTCAAATGCTAGAGGACAGAAATGTCACAAGGCTGGAAAATGAGATGCGCCAAGAAAACCTGCTAAAAGAGTTAAAAAATATAAAATAAAATAAAAAATGAATAAGAATATAGAAAACTAATGAAAATATATTAGTATGAGGACGTTACATTGCTTATTATTAACCGGCCTTTGCTAATCATTATCTACCAAATACCTATTATTGTGGAGTATAGTATAATCCCCCTATCCAGAGTTACGGGTGTCTATCATTATGTACATAAAGCTACAAAGCAGATTTTTACTGTAAGATTCATTTCACTCGTTTTCTCTGATATTGTGTTTGTAATGGTATGTTTGGTTTGTTCAACTGCTATGCAAAAAATATATGCAAAATTTTGTATCTGTTCAATGTGTATTTGTATTTTTGCACATAAAACCAATAAACACTGGCTACAGTACACGTTATAATTTGAAAAAAGAGTCTATGATATCTGTTAACAAACTCAATATTTGTGCAGGTGAGCGATTAACCGTCGGCTCACTTGATTTTTCTTTAACAGGCCACAAGCACAGTCGACGTAAATAGAAAGTTAGATGATTGTCCCCGGAGCACTCAAAGAATTCGCAATTTACGGTATTTCCACATCTGAACTCGAGATGCCAGGTAGACCCTATAGGTTTTCAATTACAATCTGCGGAAAACTATAAATTTCTTTTAGTACCAAGACTACATTACCAAGTTTGTTGTTTAAAGACGTCTTCAAACAAAGAGAGCAATGAAGTTGTAACACATTCGCTTGATATATTCATTTTTTTTGGTTCCTCATATATTCTACGAAAAAGACAAAGAACAAGATTGTGTAACAAAATTATAAACGATTTTAAAAAATTTTGGTGGGACCTTAAATCATAAACCAAGACATGTTGGATTGTCGGCAACTCCTATTCAAAAAAGAAGTATTTGATTTACTTGAGGATGAAGAAACATTACAAAATGTTTTGACTGTAATAAGTACTTTGTCCCAACCTGATAATGAAGTTGAAGGAAACACGCGAAACGAAAATGTTAAAATACGTGTTGTTATTTAAGGGATTTGAATAACAATCCTTTGGGGAAATGCAAGCAGCTGGTTCACACATCATGCTCAGAAGACTGTATTTTGGAAGAAAACTTTGTACTGAAGGTCTGCACGTTGTGTTTAAACAAACTAGTTGTCAAGAAGGAAAGATAAGAAAATAACTAAACAATGTATGCAAAGACAACCTAAAACGATGAAATTAATGTCAGTCAAATAAATCTCATTCTAAAGCTTCTGTATGTTTTACGGTACGTACTCCAATACCTGAAGTTGGCAGAGGAAAAGGTGATGACAAGTCTATTTTAGCTGTCGTTGTCTAAAAAAAAGCAAACAAAAGTAGGAGTATTATGATTGGAAATAGGGAGGATGGCCGCATAAGAAATGGTTGTATTCAGAGTCTGTGAACAAAAGTTAACTGCAATTGAAGGAGTACCGAATGTCTAGACAATTGTTACTGTCTGTCGCCACAGCCCAAAGTAACAAAGTAAAATCTTATTTTATTTTATTTACAATTTATTCAAAATCTGACTATGTATAGATAAATTTGTATTTTTAAAATGTACAATCATCAATTTTTGTACAAAATATTGTTACTGATTTCAAAAATTTATAAAAACTATCCATGTTTTTAAATAGAATTGTCTGAGTTTAGTTTACATAAATGACATGTAGACAAATCATTTGTGTTTTGAATATCTGCTTTGTGTAGAAAGCACTGAACAAATCAGGTGTAGTTTGTGTTGTTTATTGGCTATTCCTACAAAATTTATAAGACCAGTAAGGCTAGTGCGTGCTCTGTAAACCACTTATTCTAAAAGATTATAAAGAACGCGTAATGGCTTTACAGGCTTGAGATAGAGTTGAGTCATTTAGGATTAACGCTATTATTCGCTGCCTTCAGGTCTGGTCACATTTATTCTGATAGCTGTGAGTTTATTTACATTTCTTAACAAATGCGATGCTCAAAAATACAATGTAACAAGTCTTTATACGTTGTATAATAATTCGTAGAAAGGAGAATATGATCATTATTATCAGTGGTTTTCGTACTGATGATTCAGTAATTTTTACCGATGATTGAAAGATTTCGAACAATTATGAGGAGTCTGTTGACCTGAAAAATGATGATAAAAACATCTATAAACTATCAGTTGCAAATACCTTGCCTCTGAACCAGGACACGACAGTGGTCATAACCTTTCCTGGAAGACAATGTTAGTCAAATACGCCGAGTAAATTCAGTTTGTGATTTTGGTGTAAACGTGAACACCCAATTACTTTTCACTAGTCATGTATGTATAATGAGGACTGCTTCATTGAGTGAGTCGTCACTTCCAGTCAGCTAATAAGACACTGCGGCTATATCAAATCATCATTCCACCGATTCTGGAGTACTGTTCAATGATCTGAGGATATAATAGGGAGAAACTTTAGGAGGGGGTAAAAAAATCTTTTTCTTTATTCAATATCGTTATATCATTCGCGTTTCTTTCTCGTGAGGTCGATTATAAATATTGCAGCATTATGACTCTTGAAAATGTTAAGCACTACAAGATGAGCTATATATGTAAGTATTCATGGCCATATTGAGATAGATGTCTCTGAAATTGGTTACAGAGTGCCTTACGTCTTGTCAGACATAAGGCATGGCTTGTACATACATAAGGCATGTCTTGTTCAGATATTTTTGGCAGAGCATGTTCGGTGTTAAGACGAGGTCTCTCAGAATTATAACAGAGTTTGCAAACGAGAAGACGTTGATGTGTTTTAGTTGAAATAGCCTATAACGCATTTAGGAAGAAGGTTATGAAGATACTGTATGTGAACAAGGAGTGCAACATTACCTAGGGTACCTACCCATTTCATAAATGTGTATGTCTATTCATGTTGCTTTTTGTATATGTGTAGTATATTTCCTTTTCGTCTATCTTATGTTGACCTTCTCCCTGAAATACGTCCCAATGAGGTAAAGTACATACACCGATGTATTCCTACGGTTCTTACAACTCTTTTCACTTCAGAATACAATCATTCTGCTTCCTCGTAAGACTATAATCTTCAGAAAAGCTGGGATGGATATAAAGGGAGAAGAGATTGCTTTGCTGCTTAAAAAAAAACTGTTGTAGTTGTTATTATAATTACTATATTATAACTTGTAATATCAGACTTGAAGCAGTCTCGTGACGTTACTGTAAGTGTATGGCGGATATACCGCATCGCGGATGACAGGAAAGTCGGCTACTACTGCAATTGAAAATACTAGCGTTCCTTGGATAATAGTCAACCTGATTACGTTTTGTTACGTACGTATATTTCGCAGAATGTTTACTCTTAAGCGATCGTTGTTTTTAAAATACAAATTTTCTTGTATGTAAACCTTTCCTTGTATAATCAACAATTATTTTGATTCTTAATTGTTAACACTGTAGCCCATTACGCCGTCGCAGTAAATGCTAGTGTCGTTTTATCCAAATAATTCCTCCCCCAAAACCCCCATCCGCTCTCTAACATCTGCTATTGGTTTATCATATTTCTGGTGGCCCTGGTAAAAAAATGATTGTATGTGCATGTGCACTAATAAATATACTCAAACTTATTTATTTGCTAACTTTATAACACTGTCCATAGAAAAGTGCAGGTTTTTTTCTTTTGAAACCCTGCTTAGCGATGGCCCAAATCATTACTATAGGATTAAAATTCAGGTTGTGCGTAAACGCCTTAAACGGAGTACCCAGGTTTTACCAGAGTAGCGTCTATTTAAAAATGTTGTACTGTTTTATTTTAATTTGTACGTAAAACTCATATTTTAATATAGTTGGTCTGCAAGGAATGCCATGGTTTACTATCCAGTTGCCATTACTATCGTATTGTCATTTATTTAATAATTAATCCACATTAAAAGGGTCCTAATACGTGAATAAATGTGTAAATAAAACATTCGTAAACATTATATTAATTGTTCTTTTTACTTTAAAAAGTTTCCGTCAACAACTCATTTGAGGATTGATGGACTCAGGCTAAATACACTGTCATTATAATTAAATTGTTATTTAAAACTCTTGAAATCACTTTGAACGTTGGTTTTCCTTCTTATATCGTATGTACGCGTAATTTTTGAATAATTTATGAAATTGCATATTTGTCAAAATTGTGTGAAATGGTTTTCATTTTCTGTCTTGGATACTTTTCATGGTAAGTAAAGACTGCTAAAAGATCTTACATCTCCCGTATACGTTGATGCTTCCCTAATAATTCTAAAAACGCTGCTTAGAGCTATTTAAAATAGCTACCCGTTACTGAAACTTTCTTTCGGATAACTCATAATCTTCCGATTTCATAAGCATACACAATTATAAATAACTTTCCGACTTTAACTACGTACTATGACTATGACTACCATTTCTACATAATTCATTCAAGACATTCTAGTCTGATCTCGGAAACTTCGAGAACCGGAAAATATAGGAGAAAACTACGCTTTGATAAGAACTGATATATTTTGGAAAGTACAAACACAACAATGACCACACTGTGTCGTACAAAACTGAGCTGTGATTGTGTACTGACACAAGCGCACTGCAAAATTAGTGTCATTGGCACAAACATGCTTGATTCATGTAGGTACGTCAAGTCTAATTAAAATAATCTATTAAACATTTTGTTAAAAGACTTAACAATTCTTAATGTTTGATGGTATCAAAAACATACCTGTAAACTAATATGTAACGACGCGTTACGATGCGTTAGATTTTTCTATTATTTTACAGTTAATACTAATCAAGTGAGCTATTGTTAAACCACGTGGCAGGTATTATATTGGATTGTTATGCCGTGACAGGTTTTGAATAATCAACATGATTGGATTGTTGGAATGGGTTGACAAAAACGAACTTAGCACTAATGTAGGATTTGGGTCCCCGTTGCGAACCTATCATACATGAAGGAGAAGGCTGATTTGTCTATTTGAGGATTCATCGAGTCGTTGTGTGCTTGTGTTTAAGTTTTCTCCCGCTGAAGCTTGATCGTGATGGCATGAGCCATAGACCGGCAGATGAAGGGTGTTGACCAGGACGGTGACCTGCCATGTCGGGGTGGCCGGCTTCTAAAATAAAGCGTTTGCACAGTCTCAGTCTTTCCCGGACTCAGCGGCAGAGCAACGTGGAGGCTCGAGCAGTTCTCAGGTGGTCGATGCTGTTAGTTAGTTAAGGTGGGTATTGTTAGTTAAGGTTCACGAGCCAGTTCCTAACATAGTTTATGAAAGAAGAACACCTATCAATACAGGTTTCATTTTAAATTTGATAGACAAAATGTTTAATATCCAGTAGCATTTTTACTTGATAAAATTGATTTGCACAATATTTCTAGTAGGTATGAGCAGGAGAATGTATGCTCAGATTAATACAATTCCAGTTGCTTTCGAAAACCTACATTACATATTACATGTAGGCTATACAGTCACCGTAGAAGTTTCTACCCTCCATTATACGTATGCATACATTTACAAAGTGAGAGTGCATTACAAGAATAGATATTTATGAGATGACTTGATGTCTGCACACTTTATCCACCGCTGTACCATAGTTCCATGGTGGATAATTAATGATGAAAACGCTGCTAGTGTGCAGATAATTTTGATGAATCATAAGCGCCACGTTGGAATGAAAAACATTCTACACACCTAGTATAAATAGACACGTCTAGTGCATTAAGTATAACTTAAAAATTAAAAAAAACTTTAATATAATCAGGACGTAAACATTATGTCATAAAATTGTGGTACAAAAATGTGATAAAAATAATATTACCTATTATTATAATAATAAATTTTGTATAAGTACTTTTTATAGTTACAAGAACTGATAATACATATTTTTAATTACTTTTGTGTTTGTTATTATATAGATAGAGATTTTTGTTATACTGTATATAAGTTGAAACTAAAGACGATAAACCAACCACAAGTTTTATTTAACACTTCGATTCAAATTACACTGAATTTATCAGTTTTTTTTAGAATTATACGATATCACGCCCTAGCAGAAAAAAGTAAATATAACACTCAACAACTTGATTGTTTATACCTGTACTGTATGACAGTTCTTACAGTGTGGATCGTGTAAAATGTTTTGATGACGAGAACACAGATTTGTCGAACTGTGAGGCATCTCAATAAACATTACTGGATATATTATTGTAAGTATAGTTTAAGATATGCCTTTTTAAACAATAGAAATAAAACAAGTGAATACCAGGTCTATAATTGAATCGTTAGTTACAAATTCAATTTCTTCCAATGAAAAAAAACAATAAAAATTCGTATACAAACTTCTTCAAGTTTATGTTTGTCTACCACACGCTAACACAGCAATCAATAAGTATCGCTTAATTAACAATGTCGCAATTAATAATAAAAGTCACTGCTTGTCGATGTCCGCTTACAATAATTCACACTAAACTGCTACCGTTATTTTTCACTAAACCGCTGTTTACACACCCACCTAATCGAGTAAATGACAACAACAACAACAACAGCCGCTCGCTTGCTTTGACTGTACCTGTCTGTGATTTATTCAGTGTGTGAACGGTCCCCCATAGTTTGTAAGCTGTAACATAAGCTGGTAATAAACGCCCATTGATAAACAATATTAAGTCCATCCCTTATCATGTATCTGAGTAGTACAATATCGTCCCTTAGGTATCCCTTCCTGGCTGCAGTATCTAAGACTAACACAACAAATGAAACGGTCAACATTATTAATACGCTTGAACACAATGAGCGATTGCCGTCACTTCCAGTACCATAATGTAAACAGGTAAATTTTAAAAATGTAAATTTAAAATAAATACAATTTTAAAACATATGCACATGAGTTCCGACAAAGCTAGCTCTCATCGTCAAAAATGTATTTCGCGCTCTCCCAGGTCTTAAAACATCAGTGTCTCCGTTTTACATGTCTAATTCTTTCTTACGTCTTTACTTCCGCTACTAGCCTTTAAATCATCAGTCGTATTATACGATTCATTTCCTTTTCTTTTTATATTTATAAACATGTAGTCTTTTCTTTTTATAACCCGAAACATGCCATTACTCTGTGTTGGTCACAATGTTGGTGTGTAAAAGTGTTTTAAATTGTTTGAGACCTCATAATGTATAATATATAAATTCACAATAAGTACATAATTAATGATATTACATAATATATAAATAATACGTAATATACAAATATAAGTACTTAACAGGGTTTGTGGTAAACAATGGTAAAAAATTATTAACACTGTAAAACAATTATTGTAACATTGAAAATGTTTATAAGGACGTGTCGCACATTTGCGGCCGATCGCTGGTGCGTTATCGAAAATGGGAACCGGTGAGTTTCCATAGAAACTACTTCTTTGTTGTCAATAACGTAGTACACATATAAAACTTTGCTTATGAATGCGACTAAATTTAACTTATAATCTGTACATTGGTAAAGGAAGAATGAATTCATTGATTGGTGAATGAACATAAATATATATATTTTTTAGATTTATTGAAGCATTTTCAATGCCCTTCTCTGTGCATTGCATTTGTGCAATGCCTGTAAAAATTTTCATTTTAATTAAGTAATTAACTACAATTAAAAGTAAAAACCAAATACATTTTGTACTCGTGAGTGGCTGCATTTAAAAAAAATTAGCTTTTAACATAGGAAATAATACGTATTTGCAACAAACTATTTTCATTTAAAAGTTTACAGCAGTATTAGAAGTATTTTGCAGATAGATTTAGTAGTTTTGTTTGATAGTATAAATTTTACTCGTTTTTTAATTGTTATTTTACAAATTAAATAAACAAATGTAAACTCCATTTAAATAATTTATTTTAAATTTTATTTATTTATTTTTCTAGATTTCATATTTTATTAAAGAAAAATTTGAATTTCTCAATGAATGTATTCATTTTGCATTCATTAAAGTAAGCAATGAATAATAAGCATATACAATAAGTTATATAAGTAATAAAGAATAAGTAATATAAAATAAGCAATTCATTTATTTAAAATGAATTATTAATATAAATAAAGTTGATACTTGCTGTTTTATTATAATTTTTATTTACACAGTAGACCTTTAAATAAGATAAAAGATAAATTTCAAACTTTATTAGACATCTTTTATTTAAAGTTATTAAGTGGAAAATCACGTATATGCTTAATTTTCTGTGTAGTCACAAATTTTGTGTAAAAGCACGAGTGAACTAAAATTACACGTCTCTGCTTGACTTGTTTGACAACCTAAAATTACATAACCTATCCTGTGAGTCATACCTGTTTTCCCAGAACTATGTTTCTCCTTTGCAAACATCTAATCAGTTTACCCGCTTAAACACAAAGCGACATTCAATCTGTAGTCTACATAAATGTTTTTGTGTGTAAGTCTGTGTAAATATACGTATTGTCTTGTTATGTATGAGCGCGCGCGCGCGCGCGCGTGTGTGTGTGTGTGTGCAGTTTCTGTTTTACTTGATTGACTCTGTGATGTAAACGCGTTATGAATGTTTCAGTGGCACATTCGACAAAGATTACAGTTACAGTTACGTAAAGCGTTCGAACTTTGTTTCATTGTCTGACGACATAACAATTCTACTTGTCAAAGCAACACAACATTTCCGTTACAAAGCGCCAATTGCCTTTCAGATAAGCTAGAAGTTTATTCTGTATTTGACGCTTTCTTTTATGTAAAAAGGTATTGGCTTTCTGCAGTGAGCTGTAAACAAACAAAAATGAACATCAAGCGAAGACTTACTATATCCTTTAATGCAAACCTGTAAACCTGGGGATGGGAAAATATGAATTACAAGACTTATGAGTTAAATTTAATTCCACTACATTTGTGTATCTCTATGTCACTGTTTACATTGAGTATGTCCTTTAATAATAATAGTGTAGTGGCACTGTGTAAGTCATTCTGTAAAGTACACGATAACATACAAATTTAGAAACTATCCTACAGTTAAATTAAGACTGACAAATTTTAGCACATAGTATACTTTCTAAGTGTACTGCAGAACCCGGTGTAACGTTTAGTGGTTTTGTCCACATAATAATACTACGGTAGTTTAAATATTAAGTTACATTAATTTTTGTTATATTACATTGAGACCTCATTAATTATTATAAATCTCTCACGAATAGATTAGTGAATCACTAATCTATACTAATTTGATTGGAACAAATTGTACACTAAATACGAACATAGCTTTTTGTATGCACCTCTATGTACCGTGCATTAAAAAGTAATACGTATTTGCAACAAATTATTTTAAATTAAAAACTGACAGCAGTATTTCATGTATTTTGCAGATACATTTAATAGTTTTGTTTTATAGTACAAATTTTACTCGTTTTTTAATTGTCACTTAATAAATTAGATAAAATAAATGTAGACTCCCTCTAAATAATATTTTAAAAAATACGGTATAACTCCACCATCCAGATAGAAATCAGCCAATGAGACTGAACTTCAGTAACAATTTTTGTTACAAGATTATAACGTTTTGGCCTACGTGATTTCATATTAACATCAGTTTTTTTTGTTTGTTTTTTTTACATTGTAACTAATCTCAGATAGATTAACGAGCAATTTGACTCTATCAATATCTTAAAACTAAATGTCAATTTACTGGGTTAATCCACTGGTATCCCTCAGATTACTCTAATGGTGAAAACATACACATACACAACACTTCACACTGTAGTCTGCTTTACACACACCACACTAAACCAGGTCAAAAGGTTAGGTCCTCTTGAGCCATCTCAATATCCCATGTTGGTCAAGCAGTTGAATTGCCTCTACGTTAACGTGGTTATGAAGCCGGTAGTCTTCATGCTTCTGTGCAAATTTCCTAATCTCGTCAGCAACCATTTCCACACCCAGGTCTCTGTGCAGGTCACTATTCCTTATGTACCAAGGGGCATTAACAATATTTCTCAGTACTTTATTTTGAAATCGTTGTATGATTTCGACGTTACTCGCACTGGCACACCCCCGCAGCTGGATTCCATAGGTCCAAACTGGTTTGAGCACCTGCTTATACAGCATAATTTTATTATGTATTGCAAGCTCGGAGTTTGCACCAAGGAGCCAATACATTTTTTAAAATTTGAGATTCAGTTCCTCACGTTTTTTTTTTTTAATGTGCTCTTTCCATCTAAGCTTAGCTTCTTGGTTCATGCCTAGATACTTTGCTGTGTTTGCATACGGAATAGTATAATTATTTAAAACGATTGGTATTTGTTCAGTTCTTCTATTGGTAAAGTTGACATTAACTGATTTATTCTCATTAAGTTTAATGCGCCAGCGTTTTGTCCATGCACTAATCTTTTCTATTGCTTCCTGCAAATTATTATTAGCCTCCAGCTCATTACTCCCAACTGCCAAGGCACCTGTGTCATCCGAAAATGTAGCAATCGTTGTTTCTTCTGTTTGTGGTATATCATAGGTGTATATCAAATACAGCAGCGGACCCAGAACACTGCCCTGTGGAACACCAGCCTCGATTAGTCTCAATTCTGAGTATTGATCTTCACTTTTCACTCTGAACATTCTTCCGCTAATGTATGACTTTAGAAGTGAGCGAAACTGTTTCGGAAGGAGTTGCTTTAGTTTGTATTCCAGTCCTTGGTGCCAACCTTTATCAAAAGCCTGTGCAACATCCAGGAATACACCCGAACAAATTTTTTTTCTTTTAACACCTTCTCTATTAAGTTACTAATTCTATGCACCTGATCTATAGTCCCGTGCTTATTTCTAAAGCCAAATTGGTGTAGTGTAATTATGCATTTTTCTTCTATGATAGGTTTCAATCTCTTCAACAGGAGCTTTTCGTACAGTTTGGATATCACCGGTAATAGTGAAATCGGTCTATATGATGTACTACATTCACTTGTTTGCCCGGTTTAGGAATCATAATAACTTCCGTTCATCTTTTTATTACTGCTCTCCAATTTCGACAGTCTAACCATGACATTCTTTTTAAAGTTCTCCAGGCTTTTCTCTTGCCTGTCGAGGTGTCCCATGATATTCAACAGCATTTCTTCGATATTACTGGATTGTAACTTAACTTTTGCTTAACCACGCTACTCCAAGTTTGCTTCAGTTTTGCACTGTTCTTAGGCACTTCTTCTTCCGAAACAGCAGGAGCCCCTTTTTGGGTCTCGTTTTGCTTTGTGGTCGTCTTTCCTTTAGCTACGTCTTCTTCCTATTCTGCTGTTGGGTTGCAGGTACTCTTTCTTTAACTGCTCCTTCTTTCTTTCCTATGGTTTGCTCTCTAATTTTCTGTAAAGTTTTAGCTATTCTACATCCTCTGTAGTTTGAAGGGTGTTTTTCACCGCAATTAGCACATAATGGTGTAGTATTTTGCTGTTTAGAACATTTTTGCGTAAAATGTTCCCCAGCACATTTTACACATTTTGGTAATTTATGACAATATTTTTGGGTGTGACCAAATTCTTGGCATCTTTTGTACTGGGGAATCAATTTAGGTCTCCTCACAGATTGTATCTCTACTCTCATTCCCAGTATATCATGTATTTCGTATATTCTATTAACATCTTCTTCTTTGATGAATGTCAGCATGTGGACAGGTAGCTTGATATTTTTTTAAGTTTTTTTTTAAGTTTTCGCTAACTGATTTCTTCAATATGTTTTCAACGCTAATAATTCTGTATTTTCTTTGGTAAAGGTCGTTTAGTATCATTTCAGTACCAAATGAAGGACTTATTCCTTTTGCTATCACTCTGATAGGGCGGTCAAGTTTGTTTTCAAATGAGTGCCAGCATATTCCTTTATCATTTAATAAATGCGTGACTCCTCTGTATGCCTCCGCCTCTTCCAGGTTAATTTTAATTTTTTTAGACGCCAGTAGTCTTGATTTCACTATAATTCCATTTGTAGCTAGCAAGTCATATGCCTGCTCATAATTTTTTTTCTTATCTATAATGATCGGTGGCGGTCTCTGTCTCATTTTCTTAGTATTATTCTGTGGGATCTGTGGATCCTGCTGTGGGGAGTTTCCTGGTGTATTCCTTTTCTTTCTTTTGTACCTTCTACGTTCTATCCATCCTGCCTCCCTTTCAAGTTCCTCCTCATCAGTGTAATATATGGCTTGCGATTTACTGTTACTAATCTGGTTTTCATGTTTAGCCTGCTCATTCTTTCTTATCTCAGCTAGTTCTAGCTGCAATTCTTGTATCTGTTGCTGCATTTGTTGGCACATCTTCTGAAGTTCGATCTTCTCTTTCTCTGCTTGTTGCCAAGCACTATAGAAAGTTTCTTTGTTTGTTGTTTTAACTGCTTTTACTGGTGATCTAGCAGTTTTACGGCTCTTTGAAAATGGACTTTCTTTGTTCTTTCCTGCGTCATTCAATCCAGTCGCATTATCCAGCACCGTGGCCTGGGATTCTACCATCGATGCAGAGTAGTCGTTGGCTGACGGTCCGTGGGAGCCCACTCGCACACTCACCTCACGTACCGGTTCTGGGGATCCGTGCCCCTGTCCCGTAAATTTTTCAACTATTTCCTCCTTTTCCATCATCTTTTTTGATTTTGGGATATCCAAAGGATCCTTAATGCAAAGGGTTCCCTTGCCTCTGCATCCTATACCGTTGGCCAACTAGTGGCTCATCCGCTTTTAGGGGCAGTTTCCCACCCCAAGGGCAAGAGGGTGCCCAGAATCTCTACCCGCTCATCCGCCCTCCATGGAGGCCGTTGGCACTTGGTAGAGGGGAGACTCCTTATACCGGGAGTCACTCGGTCGTCAGAGCCTCGCTAGTGATAACAGGGTGCACCGCATGAAGGTGAGGTTGACAGTTGAGTGCGAGAGGCTGTTTGAGACGCATCATCACCCCTTACACCCCATATTAACATCAGTGATTACGTTTTATTGACTAAAATTTAGAGTATTAGTAATTAGGTCGTTATTACAAAAAATTTTGAGTTATAACAATGACCGTATAGATAGTACGAGAATACTGCATTTATCCGTATTTGTAAGCATTTGCAAATTGTTATTTAGTTAAGAAATTAATAGTAAATATATATCTTTCCAATTTATTAAAGAATTCTAATAAATATCTAGGTATTTATGCAAAAGTTTAATATATACGTTTTTACTGGTCTACGTTCCTTGCTTATTAGACAAAATACAATTGTAGTTAGAGTAATGTTTAAAAGTATGAAAGTATAATTTTAATAAATAACTTAGCCAATGATATTTAAATTAAAATAAAAGTAAATAGTAATGTTTTATTAGAAAATAAACCAATGCATATGCAATGTAATCAAAAGAAAATAGATTATTAAAAAGAGTTTAGGTAATCTATAATTATTACAGTAATGAGCAAGTCGAGAGCATTATTATATAATTACAAATGTTTATTGTAGTATAAGAGTGTATATTATGTCTATGTGTAAGACGAGATTATTATTTATATGTTAATATTTAGATGTGTGCTACGGTTACTCACATGCAAATAATAATGTTATTTTTAAATCGCAACAAAATAGAAAATATTTGATTCATAAATTTTTAAATGATTCTAAACCATATTACGTTGTGTTATTATTATTACGATTACACCTGTCATAATTTTATAGCGTAAGTAATGTTAAAAAATAAATAGCTCACAAGAAGTTGGGAGCTTCACAAAAACTTAACGCTGTAGTATATTATCTTTTCTTTAAAGAATATTCAGATATTTTGCAATATTCATTAACAACTGTCCGGATTCGATTAACAACTCGACTGTCGCGTAAGAATAATTTTATTAGTGTCCTGAAGAAACTGCAATATTCTGTTCTCAATAGGGTGCAGAGTAGTCGCAGGCAATTTTCGATATTCAAAAGTCTAAATACAATTTTAATAAAACATATTTTACACATTTCACTTCATTTACATTTCTAAGCTTATTGAAAACATGGTATAACTTCTGTGAACACAAAACTAGAACCTCAGTAAAATTAATATTTGGATAAAGTAAGATTACCGTTAAACCTGTGATAAACCTCATTTCTATAACACATTTTTACCTGACTATACAAGTAGGACGGTACTAAGGTGGTGGTCTACGGTCGTTGATTTCCTTGTTACTTTTGATGAAGTATCAAATCATGAGTATTTTATCTAGTAATGATAACGGGAATACGAAAATTTAGAAAAAATGGCATACCATATCATACGTTATAGACCGTATTGTGTAAAATATAGGCAATTCTTTTGCGTTTGGTAGAATCAAAATTAAAAGGAACGTGCCTTCAAATTTTACGTTACTCAATTTTATATTGAATAATTATATATCAATAAATCACTTTACATTCTGGCAACTTTTAAATTAAGAACGAACATATTTTTAAAAACGGAACATATTAATATACGAGAAAATGATAC
The DNA here is from genome assembly GCA_034769895.1 of Magicicada septendecula. Taxonomy (NCBI): domain Eukaryota; kingdom Metazoa; phylum Arthropoda; class Insecta; order Hemiptera; family Cicadidae; genus Magicicada; species Magicicada septendecula. The sequence goes on from CM068369.1 coordinate 392,047,500, forward strand.
TCTCTCGTATACAAATGTACGTTAGGCAAAAATCCAAAAAATGTGATATACGTTATTTCAATGTATTATTAAAATTTTAATACACATCGCACAGTATAAACAACAAGTATTATCTGATTGGTCGAAGAAGATTGATACTGAATTCACGTTATTACCCCTAAAAGCTGACAGAAACTGGGAAAATATCTGAAAGTGTGTAAATTGTTTAATTGCGTCCAATTGTTTAAGACCAGCCTTAATAAACATGTGTAATAGACTTTATTAGGAGACGGTTGTATTGTACGAGTTAGATTGATAATTTAGGTTATAAGATTATAACATTTTGTCCTACGTGACTTCATATTAACATCAGTGGTTATGTTTTATTGACTAAAATATGGTGCGTTAGGAATTAAATCGTTATTACAGAAAATTTTGAGTAATAACAATGAATATTAGATTACTAAATTTTAGGGTAAGAATTCTGAATTCACTGTAGTTCTGATTAATGTGCTAAATAAAATTAATTTTATATTTCGTGAAATACTGTAAATTCTCAATCATTCTAAAACAAATTATTGTTTAATTCTTATCTACGATTGAGAATACCTTTCTTAATTAAATGTGAGGCTTAGTGAGAGTAGAGAAATATGTTTACCACCGGTTTAACATTAGTATTTTGTTTATTACAGTTATTTTGATAATACGAGAGGCAGTCAAAATGTAAAAAGAGAAGTGAAGGTGGAAACTGACAGGAAACGTCAACCGTGTTTATGCAACTAAATTATCATTGTTGAGATTATATGTGGTCCCACAGAGAAACTTCGTGTTTAAGGATGATTAACTTATTGAAACAAGTGTGATTCTAATTCAACTTTTTGTTTTCGCATCTGTAACAAACATTAGTCACATGGGTTGGATTATAGCAACTATTGACTTTCTCTGAAGGGGAAACATTGGTATAAACAATCGTCTATGTAATCGTCTATTTAAGCTACTTCCCGGCCTGTAAAGATGTAGTTATGTCATTATTATTGTAATGCATTACGAGATGTAAAACATAGCATGTAAGCTATAGTATAGAAAATGCTATCTGTTTACCATAAAACAATAAGCAAAATGAATTCACAACTTTAGCAAGCAAATTAACCTACTACTTTTGGATCTTTTGGTGTAAGTAATATCCGAAGCTGTCCCTTGCGACATAGATATTTACTGTACACTTTAGACATATTTTCTTCTTACTTAAGAGGAAGAGCTGTTGAAGATGCAAAACCATAACATTATAGTGTACGCCATTTTCTGTCATATTTTTTTTCGTTAAAGTTTTAATAATTTTAAAAATTTCATCTCGTAACAAACAGAACGTAAAATTTTAATCATACTTTCCTATAAAATATAGCAGATTTTCCTATTGATATAGATATTCATTAGAGGTATTATAATTATTATTGCTAAATTAAGGGTATCTTCTTTTCATGCAATTGTCCTAACATTTGCTGATATTATCATTACCACTGTTCATACGACCATAACGTTTTCACATACAGGTTACTTGTTACAACGTTGTTAGTAATACTTTTTGTACTTTTATTTGTTTTACAATGCAATTGCTTTGTTAATTAATATTATTCAAATGATATGAAGCGCTTAAAATATAAAACTTCAAGTATAATATTTGTTTGTAACACGTTAAAATCTTAAGGGCGCTGCTTTATACTAAACACAGTCTCCGTTACACAAGGTGTTTACATGATACAACATTCGGACAAAGTTATCTATCTCTGTTCTACTTGCTTTTAGCACGTTTTGCTCTATTTAAGCTAACGGATCATTGTTATCAGCTTTTTTGTAACGCTGGAAAATTTCGTAACTCTCCGTATGTAAAAGTTTGCATTGACTTTTCTAAGAGAAATCCTTGAAGCGTCAACCTTCTAGTGCGAAACATCTAAGAGATCTATTTTTACAACAGCGCCAAACACACAAACAACAACACAATACGCAAGAAATGCACGTGTTTGTGTGCGTGTGTGTGTGTGTGTGTGTGTAGTAGTAGTAGTAGTAGTAGTAGTAGTAGTAGTAGTAGTAGTAGTAGTAGTAGTTGTTGTTGTTGTTGTTGTTGTTGTTGTTGTTATTGTTGTTGTTGTTGTAAAGCGGTCCTGCAAATATGAAACGGTGATGACCATTAGGGATGGCGATAATACTATAGCACAAGTGAACACTCCCATCAAGTGACATCTAGCCTACTTAGATCAAAGCACAAAACCAAATAAAGGAAACCAACCACCGTAGACGAAACAAATGGATTGGCTGGGTAGCTTTAGGCAAGTTAAATTGTGTACTAAAAATCAAACGCGTTCAAAAAAAATGAAGTATATGATTAATTCATTCTTCCAGTGCTTACACACAAGGTGTAAACTTGTAGCACTTTAATTGTAAAGCCTACCTTTACAAGAAAAATGTGGATAAAATGTTGTCACAATCAATGTAACAAAATTACTTCGTGGATCAATTTTTTTCTGTGATCGGAAAAGTAAAAACTAAGACAGATCTAAAACAAGAGAGCGACTGATATTAGAAGGCGTTCATCATCACGTAAGTAAAAGCAAGTAGGCCGCAATTCCATAAAATCGTTGGACCGCGAAGATAGTGGGGTAAACCAATTAAGCGGGAAAAGAGGAGAGAGACCACAACATAGATAAGCTTCACAAAGACTTTTGATGAACGGAGTCTCGAGAGCAACTAGAGTAGGCCTCTACCAGTAGATTGTTTAAAAGAGGGTATGTGGTGTGCGTCTGTGTGTGTGTGGTTGTGTAACATACATATAAAATATATGACTATTGGTTTAAGCTTTAAATTTTCTAAAGTGTGTAGTAATAAAACAATTATTGCTATTTCGTTAAGCACATTATTCTGTTGTACGAATAAGTTATTATAGGTCTAACATATAATTTGTTCTACCACGCATATAGCCTATGTATTATAACCCATATGAGTACATCATGTAGCCTACATCTGAAAGTCCTTACCATTTCGACTAGCCTCGCACCAAAATTGTAACATTGTATCCGATTTGTGCACTCGTTTCACACCACTTGTAGTCCCAGGGCTACTATAGTTTAGTTTAACAGGTCAACTCTGTGTATATTTTTTATATAGGCCTATTCATTTTCAGAACAGATTAATATACGCGAACCGAAATAAACACTACGAGAACTTCCGATTTTACTTCAGATATATAAATATATTCTTAAACAAAGAAGCTTGTGTTTTATCCAGAAGCCATTACTCACTCCGTTATCAAAAACCTAAACAGTTAGCAGCTAGAAGTTGAGAGACAGGCTAAAGCTCGCGTAAGAAGCTGCTTATCAGTGAACAGTGACGGAACGAGACTTTCCTTTGTTAACGAAACACTTTCAACAGGTTTTACATTTCGTTATTTACCTATTCTATCTGAACCAATTTTGTTCACCTTCAGGAAACATGTACACTATTTTAGATTTAATTAATTCTTAAATAATTAAATATTATTATCACTTACACAAATTTGTTTATATATTTCAAAGTTGTAAAGTAAGCATATCTACTACACGTTAGAACATCAAAAATTAAGTGCTTTTTTTTTAGTTAATATCAGCTGTATCCCTGACATATCACCTCATGTGACAGGGAAGTAAACCTATATTATTTATGTACCATAACACAAAGAAAATTATTTAAAAGAAAGCCTCTGTCACATCAGTAAAAACTTTATAATACTTAATTTAAAGATAAAAAGAACTTTTAAATATTACGTTATTTCACTGTATAGAAAGTAACCTTCAGTTGTGTTACAAAGATCAACCGAGACAGATTAATTATTTTTTTATTAACTGTATTAAAAGCTCAATAGACTGTTATAAAAGAATATCACCATTAACAAATCCACTACATTCCAGTACAGTATATCTCGACTAGTTATTCATTGCAATATATATGTATATATCGTGCAAAGGAAAATCCTATTGTATGTATTGTTTCAATGGAATTTTAATGGGATGTACGCGGATATTCACTCAAAATAAGACATATGACGAAAATAAGAGTCATATGTAGATTTTAATTTCGGATTCTATATTTTACTTTGTAAGGAACTTTGTAATTTAAACTTATAATAAGTTGTTGTAAGTGCAAATATGTTGTGATGTACATCAAAATATGAGTAATTATAGTACGTTCGGGTTACAATACACGAATGCGCGTGTACGTGTGGTGCTTAGACGGTAATTAGAAAAAAACCTTTTAGCACCTTTATTTGAGAAGGTTTTGAGATGTGACTTAGACAAAAATGTAGCTCATAATATACAATACAATTGTTTGTTACTAAATAATTTTGTTTGACTTACATTTGAAAAGGCATATAAAGAACATAAAATTTTAAACAACTTCTCTGCAGGTTCAAAACAATTCTTGACTAGCCTAAGCTGATATTTACGTGATCTAAATGCAATTCCCTTAGTTAAATTTAATTTCTGTAGACAAGGAACAAGTAACTGACCAAGCAAAGCTTCAGAATATCAGTCAAGATCATGTAAAGCTTCGTGCAATTTACGTTCCTAACAAGTTATTAAACGGTGACTCACGTGGTCCTGAACAAATTACGAGTTCGTGGCCACAAGTCCGTGAATTTAACGAACTCAACGCTCTGATCTATGGCAGACAGTCTTTAGCTTAATATTATAAACAAGTGTAGTCAAACCGTGTAGTAAACTAGGTGTTTTCTGTGTTAGTGGAATATTGTCTTCATAAATTTTGGACGACGTTTATTTAAGCGTACTATTAAATATACTGCAGTCGCACTGAATTAGACCCATTGAATTTCGGACCAAAATACAACCCTAAAGCGACTCTGAGAGACTCTACCATCAACATTATTACAGACATGACAGACTACTGTATAAAAATGAAATATTTCAAAATAATTAACATTAGTAAATTTTGTGTCGCCTAACAGATTAACCTGTGAAGTAAACCATTAGTGAGAATTTTTAAATTTCCATCATCGTTCACTTAATTAATTTTCAAAAAGCAATCCTTCTATATGTTTTTATCAGTAAAATTAATTCAGGCTTATCAATAATATCTCAATACACACACGCAGAGGCGTAGCTAGGGGGGAGCCAAGGGGGCAGCCGCCCCGGGCGACATAGCCAGGAGGGCGGCAAAGTAAGCATAGACTTGAAAAAATTGTTTTCAGTTTATAAAAGTACAAACAACTCTGTTCTTTGATATCACTATTCCTTTCATAGAGGAAGCATAACCAACCAGCTTGCTGTTGTCATACCTTGTGTAATAAACAATATTAGTCTATTTTGTACTCAAGAATCGTAATTACGGTACATTATGACAACAAATTACGCTGTAACAGAGGTTCTTTGTCCCTCTCTGTACAATACAGTACTTCATTCACGGATGTTTTAGTCTATGCGGTTTCTTATCTCGGTATTTATAAATAGTGCATGCTGTTTTAAATTAGTTTTGTTATCTTCCGTGCGAGTGATGAGTAGACGTTTAGTCAGTACGGTTTTTTTGTCAGTGTTCATGCTCTTCGTATTCACTTGTTGTCTCGAATATTTTTTGCGACTTTGTAGTGAGTTGTTGTGCCGCAAAGGAAAACTGATAATCATACAGTAATACCTTTATATAGGCCTAGATATTCTTAATTGTTATTCATATACAGACGAATATACTATTTATAAACGTATAAAAAAACGTTATGTTTGTCTACGTATGTGCAGTTCTTCCCGGTTCGACGCAGCAAACGTTTTGAGTATCAGTTGTTTCTGAGTATCTTGAGTGTGTGGTTTGTATTTGGTTTGTGCGTCTTGTGAGTATATCTGGGCCTATAATACTTCACGTGTATGTAATCATACTAATACTATTATTGAAAATCTATTTTTTTTTAATTGTATTTGAAGCTGATATGAAACGAAGTAAACTCAGTGGCGCCCAGTTCCGGAAGAGGAGGGAAGAAAGATTAAGAGTTACAACAAGTTCCAAAGAGTTTATGAAGTCTTTTATTCAATGACAATCGAACCACGAGTGTTAAAATATTACAATTAACAAGCAATCAACTTGCAATCATACAATGGATGTTGTTAGCGACGAGGCTGTTGATAAATACAATAAAGTTAACGGCGTGAATACTTCAAACTGTGAAAGTGTTCAAAATACAGTTACAAGATTCAGTTGATTCTAGTATCATGGTCGATGTTGGATCGTGCAGTCTTGAAATTACAGGCGATGAAGAACAGAATATTACTAGCAACAATGTAGATCGTGTTCTCGGTGCTGCTCTATACGATATGGGAGTTTGGCCAAGCTTGATATCTCAATCCTTCCGAGATATAATGTTGAATAAAGGAACATGTCAGTTGCAGAACAAGGACAGCCATCTTCCTGAAGATGAAGATTGATGATCCTTAAACAAGTGCTAAATGGCGAAAAGATAAACCGCACTTGGATGTGTTTTTCTCCAACTACAAACTCTCTATTTTGTTTTCGTTGGATTTTATTTCCACAAAAAAAACTATCAATGAAGCCAGTTCAATAGTGAAAATGGGTTTTCGTCGTGGTGAAAGTTGAATCTCCGTATTCAGGATCATGAAAATAGTCCTGCTCATCGGTCTGCGTATTCGGAATGGAAGGAATTGGAACGTTCTTTAAACAGAGGGGGACTTATTGATGGTGGGGCGTCAGTATCACAAAAATGATAAGAAAGAAGCGCACGATGCCAGGGGAGTATGCAGACGACTCTGCATTGACCGTTCAGCAAGAAATGCGACGTTCTCTAATAGAAATTTAGGGTAAAATGTCAGATGAAATTTCTAGTCGTTTCTCTAACATAAAAGAGTTAGAAAAACGCTTTGGATTCCTTTGTAAATTTGAGGCGTACGTAAATGATGGGAATATACATTTTAAGGGACAGGTTTCCCAAATCAATATTAAGTGCACAGTGCTTGTAAAACTGTATCCACATTGACCTAAACAGTCAAGAATTGTTCAGTGACTTGAAAGACGTCGTATTTTTATTAAGAAGGGCAAACGTTAACGGAGAACAAATGGACTTTACACCTCTGGGAATGCTACACTACATTTCTTCAATGGGATTTGAAGCCTACAAAACAATAGCAACACCTTTAAAAATGTTTCTTCTTTACCAGTGTCTGTGTCTTCTTGTGAAAGATCGTTTAGTAAACTTAAATAGATTAAATCGTACCTACGATCAACAATATCTCAGGACAGGGTATCAAATCTAGCGATACACTCAATTGAAAACGACACTGCTTCGTCTTTAGATTAAATGATTTAATAACCTACTTTATTAAATATTAAAAATTAATATTAAGTGTTTATTAATAGAAGACGGAACCATTAACGGAAATAATGGTAAGTGATTTATTTTATTACTTTTAATGTTGTCCTTTGTTTAACTTTATGTTGCTTTAGAATATTCTTTTGACGATGCGCTTTAGACCTACAAGGAATTTGCATATTTATTATAACATTTTGTGTTATAAAATTGTTATATTACTACATTTTTCTGGTTTACAATTATTACTAATAATAGACTAATAATTACTAACACAAACTGAATACCGGTAGGCCTAATATTAAACTTATAATATGTAATGTCTTAATTTTGCTGAACAAATATTCTTAAGACGTTTTCTGGACGTGCTTTCATATAAAAATCTACCCGTTTGCATTTATTAAGTACTTTGTTCACTGGATAGTCCTTCATTTTTGCTCTTTTATCCCCTTTTAATTGTGAAGGCGAGGCGGCCGACGATCTTCTTGCCCCGGGCGCCAAATGCCTAGCTACGCCACTGCACACACTATAATGGTGAATAATGATGGCGTTTTGCAGTTAAAATAAATCAAATGCATTTATAACATTATATTTTTTTATATTTATCATCAGAAAAATAATACTCGATTCCTGTTGACTATAATCATTTAGGATAAGCTTTTTAATGTGTCTCCTGTAAACACGTCCTCACATGTAGTGCACATCTAAACTTTGTCGAGTTTATCTTATACGTCGTGTATTATAAACCACTATCTGAACTAAAATTATTCAATAATAATTACTAAGACTTACTAAGATTTTTTCCTTTTAGTGATTCCTTTTAAACTTGTATCCTTTACGTCTATGTTTATAGAGTTAGATACAGTACAAGAATACGGATACAGTAAATTAATCCTTTTATAGTTATGAAGTTATATCGGTTTGATGCGGTTCAGCTCAACTAAAGTACATTTAAAGTCGTATTTCTTTGCATTCAAACCTAAAAGATCAATCGTGAAAATACAAGTGCCTAACGCTTTCGGAAGATCGTGTATTGTAATCACGATGGGGTCATGGTATCGTAAATATAAGACAGAAAACTGGTTATGTGTTTTTGTGTGTTTGTAATTGACTTTATTTTTCATCCACGTCTGTACATCATTATACCGCTGCATGTACTTCTGTGTCGCCAAGAGTAATTTATGATGTCAGTAATTTTCTGAACCACTGAGTGCGTCGTGGTACACGCGTTGTATAAAGTCTTTTAACCTCAATGCACTGTGTCATTCGAAACTCTTGTTTTGTGATATATACGTACGTATATATATATATATATATATATATATATATATATATATATATATTACGACGATACTCTTAGACACTTACTTTTGCACATATGCTATTACTCATTTGTGCGCACTTACCCACGTCTCGAAGGTATACTCTTCTTCTGCAGTATTTACCCTGATGTTTCCCAGCTATGTCGCAGGCTTTGGTAGTTGATTGAGTGTGGATAAGCACGTGAATATCGTTATACAATCGTAATACAAGTAAAGTGTACAGAGGATTTAGTACTGGTTGTGAAATTAGTACGACTTTGTTAATAAAATCATATTCATTTTGTTTATTATTTAAAAAAATACAATTGTCATATTATTAATTATTGTGTGGGTTATTACTATTGAAACCCTTGTATTCAATACGAATATAATATCAATATAACGTGATTAAAATCTAATCTCTTATATTCTAAGACATATTATACACAAACATAAGACATATATGACCTGGAATATTTACACAGACATATAATACATAACACATATAATTATTATAAAACGTGATTAACACGTACGAAATTGAATATTCAACTTGTCTTAGCAAGTGTGGTTTTTATTATATACCACTTAATTAAAAAATTAATTAATTAAATATTTATTAAAATTCTAATAGAGACCATTCTATTACTTTAATTAATTATATTACTAATGTCTCAATTAATTAACAATATTCAATTAACGTAACTCTCATACTTGAGTTTACGTTATCGTTACTTGCTTTTAATTATATAATAATATATAAAAATATAATACAATATGGTTTCTATACTGACCATTTACTTATGAGATTAATAAATTTATATTCTTTGTTATCAATTATTATTCTTTGAACATTTATTGATTATTCATTATGAAAAATAAAAATATAATAATTGATTATTCATTATGAAAAATAAAAATATAATAAAGTTTATGTAAACTTGTATATGGAATCTAGAGCCTTCTTTGTTAGAACTCAGGGTCATTATAATATTAAATAAATGTCTGACTTCACCTGCATATTTCTGCAACAATTTAACTGTGTCGTTACCGTCACCTGGACTCTCGAGTTTGGATCCTCTTCGGGTATCACCTCCTCTGTCTCTGCGTCGTTGAAATTAATCTCTCTGTCTACTGGATGCTGAGTTCTGACGTGGACCTCTGGTCGTGATGATGTACGGCTGGATGTAGCTGCATGTGGCTGTCCCTGCGTCCTCTAGTATTTTGCTCTGGTTCCTCTCCTCTCCTTGTCTTGTCCCTCATGGATGTCTCGAAGTTCTACGTGGACTTCTTAAAGTTCATCGACGTTACGACTCCTCGTAATTACGATATTATAGTCTTTTAAATAAATCGTGTTTCACTACTACTTTCACCGACGTACTGCCGGTTCCATCGAACTTCAAGTTACGTAATACAGTTTAAAACATTACTTAACTTTGTAAAATTCGCGGTTGCGAGATGCGTGGATTTCACGTACTGTCGGTTGGTAATCTGAGAAAGCGTGTGTCGCTCAATGGGGCTTTATACTACTGCTGTCGTTCAATTCCTGTTGGAAACTGTTTGGACAAAATTGAACAGGCCCGCGCGTTGATTTAATTACTAATTACAACCTACGCGTCTTTCTATGAAGCGCACACTTTTTTATAAACATTATTTTACACATCGTTAGGTACATTATTAAACTTAACCTATGCAAATTATGAGCATTAAGTTGTGTAAACTATGGAAGTTACGGCACAATTTCACACGGTGGCTGAACGGTTCCCACGATCATAGACCACTTAATGTCTAATTGTAGTGCCAGGCGCCAGCTTTATTTTTACATATGTCTCTGATTCGTGTGACTTCTGGTTTTCGTTCAGTACTTAAAAAACTGTGTACAATTTTCCACACTCGTATGCATAATTCAACTTGTTCTTCATTTACACACTACCACTAACACACACACGCAGACTGATACATACGCGGCTGCCTGTGGCTATGACGTCACCTTTGCCAGTCGGTGCGTGCTTCTTCTCCCCTCGCTGCGTTTAAAAACCAACTAGGCTTTTAATTCCATATGCAGGCTCACTTACAATTATTTATTTATTTAAAATTAATTAATACGTATATTTCTTTTATTACCTCTTATACCTAACGCTTAATTATTACATTACTTTTGTTATTTACATCTATTACATCTCATACGTGCTTTCGTATGTTATCATACCTCAATCAGGGGTTGATACATAGACTTATGCTAAACGTATCGTTGCATAAATTCCCCTGCTGGGTAAAAATAAAATTTTAATTATTATTTGAAATATTATTTGAATAAAAAACAAATTTTATTTCTTTGCTCAGAAATTAATCATTTTATTTTTTTTTATTAAACTCACGCTTAGTGGTTATAAGGGTTCATAAAATTTTGTTCTAACTTTCCCTGGGTGGATTACGTCCCTCCCATGGATTATAAGTTGACTTTGGATTTATTTCTTTATCCATAGAATTTACGGAATGCTGATGCATAGTACTTTCCAATAGTTTTTCCTCTTGTCGGATCGTAGACGATAAACTTGTTCTACGTGGACTTCTTGAAGTTCATCGACGTTACGACTCCTCGTAGATTACGATATTATAGTCTTTTAAATAAATCGTGTTTCACTACTACTTTCACCGACGTACTGCCGATTCCATCGCACTTCAAGTTACGTAATACAGTTTAAAACATTACTTAACTTTGTAAAATTCACGGTTGCGAGATGCGTGGATTTCACGTACTGTCGGTTGATGATCTTGAAAAGCGTGTGTCGCTCGCTGGGGTTTTATACTCCTGCTGTCGTTCAATTCCTGTTGGAAACTGTTTGGACAAAATTGAACAGGTCCGCGCGTTGATTTAATTACTAATTACAACCTACGCGTCTTTCTATGGAGCGCACACTTTTTTATAAACATTATTTTACACATCGTTAGGTACATTATTAAAATTAACCTATGCAAATTATGAACATTAAGGTGTGTAAACTATGGAAGTTACGGCAAAATTTCACACGGTGGCTGAACGGTTCCCAGGATCATAGACCACTTAATGTCTAATTGTAGTGCCAGGCGCCAGCTTTATTTTTACATATGTCTCTGATTTGTGTGACTTCTGGTTTTCGTTCAGTACTTAAAAAACTGTGTACAATTTTCCACACTCTTCTGCATAATTCAACTTGTTCTTCATTTACACACTACCACTAACACACACACGCAGACTGATACACACACGGCTGCCTGTCGCTATGACGTCACCCTTGCCAGTCGGTGCGTGCTTCGTCTCCCCTCGCTGCGTTTAAAAACCAACTAGGCTTTTAATTCCATATGCAGGCTCACTTACAATTATTTATTTATTTATTTAAAATTAATTAATACGTTTATTACTTTTATTATCTCTTCTACCTAACGCTTAATTATTACATTATTTTTATTATTTACATCATTTACATCTCATACGTGCGTTCGTATGTTATCATACCTCAGTCAGGGGTTGATACATAGACTTATGCTAAACGTATTTACGATTATTTCATAAATTCACACAAACACAGAATCATGCACTCAACGCAACTATTAAGTGTAGTACACCGGCCAGGTCGCAGGATTTTTGTTTCTCGTTGCGTCAAGTATATGTATTTGCACAATAATTAAATAAATTTTAAAGAGGACTGAGATGTTGTTGACATGATTATACACAAAACAATAAGTCGTTCGCATCACCCCATATTTTAATGTCGAAGCGTGCTCACACACACAAACACACACACGCTGCAACTTACGCTACCACAGGAGGTGTCCCTCTCGACAGGTTAGATATTGTAAATTCCTGCACAAAATTGTATAAAACTGTTCCTTATTCTATTTATACTAATTACAATATAAAACATAACGCCCTGGGCAAATATGCAAATATATGTATTGTTGCAATATATATGTATAGCTGTCTTTGTTTACTTTACTGCGATAAACACTATTTAGCTGAGAACTGTTTTAGGTATGCCATGTCAATCAATTTTGTGCATGCGTAGTTTGGAGTAGAAATTAACTACTCAATGTAATATTTTTGAAATTTGTCTTGTGTTAATTAAAAAAGTAATGTTGAAAACATCTTTGCAAAAATAACTTACTACCCAAGTAAAACAATTTTAAATAATGCTGTTACTTGTAAAACGTTATGTCGTACTTACATATACTGTATCATAAATTTTTTTTCATGAAACAATACTTAAAATCACAGCCAAAAACAATCACGCAAGAAATATTGTTTAATTTTGTGGAAAATGTATTTTACCTGCAGTACTAAAACTACCTGAAAAAATCTGTACTAGTATTTCAGATTTAGTTACCCCGTGTTATATTAAATGCAAATTTTGACTTAGACTAGAATGTAATATAATATTCTAGCAATTTTCCGAACGGCCCTCGTATAAAGCACCGTCTAAGAATGATTGTCACTAATGTTTATTGTTATAAACAATGTTTATATGTTGTAAACAATGTATGTTGTTTTCTTTCTAATCGAATTTTACTTAAAGAAGTGAAACAATTAAACCTTGACAATGTTTTGGAGTATTGAGCTTAACACGTACCACTGTCAGTAGCATTGCAAGGATTCCATGTGACATTTACTTCGCATATGCAAACGTGTTGATTGTCAGCAGCATATTAGGTAGTACCTTAGATTTCAGTGTCAACTCGTATAATAGTAGATTGAAATGTAAATAACGGAACTGCAACGTATTGATGTAATAAATATTAAGCCTAATACGATGTTAAATTTACTAAACTATAAGACACAAATTCATTCTCACTTAATACTCATTCGTTCCATCAAATTAATACTTCATAATTACGTCTTTTATTAGGGTATTGTTCACTGAATTCATTATTTGTTCATTAATCTGTACAAATAACAATTTGTGTGTGTGTGTGTGTGTGTGTGTATTCGTATAAATTTATATAAATATAATAGTAACTTCTATGGTATATGCTGCTAATGTCTCCGGTTCGCTGTCAAGCAAAGGAATAGGACTATCTCGCAATATGTTTTTTAAGTCTTCTTTCCTTATGGACCGCGTCTCAAATGCCTTGCATGACAACGTTCAGTCACATTACAATGAATATTCTCAGGTATATGTGATCTACTTCATTATTTGTAAACTTAATAAAAACAAAATACTGGAAATGTATTTGATTGATGTTAGTTGTGCACTCTGAGGAATTTTCATTGGACGGTTTTTCGTTAACATATATCCGTGACACTATTAATAACTAAAGTTTAGTTATAAGTATAATGGTACGGTACTAACAATTAATTATTACACTACACAACGACTTTAAAATTGTTAAAAAAAAATAAAATACACATGCGCACATAAAAACAAACCACTAACTCCAACACCCAAAATGGAATCTATTGTACCATTGAAATATCTTGTTTGTTGCCTTTAAAATGCGTGTTAGTCTTGCGATACGAACTGGCTACATAAACTGTCGCAATGGGAGGAGCATCTTAAATAAAAAATGAAAATTTAGTCCTACAGAACGCAAAATCTCTACCTCTTCTACGTTTTAAAATACATTTATAACTTGAAAACATGTAGGAAAGTCATGTAGGCCTATAATACATATTGAGTCAAAGTCATAAAATCTTACTTTTGAATTACCTCAGTAAAAAAATTATTTTTTCTTAGGTTATTGATAAGATGCATTACATTCATCTATACCACACATTTTCAGAGATTTATATCTGCTTAAAAACAAACTGAAATCAGTAAACAGTTACTAAAAATAAGAGAGATAAAGTGAAGCCGATACAGAAAATACGTAGTAAGACAGGAAAAACATTAGCACTGCTTACATTCGTTCCATCACAATTGTGTAATATGTGTAGAGTTAATACCATATTACAGAAGATTAAAACAAACCTCGCGGCTATAGGAAGTGAAGTGGGTTTGTTTCACCTAGGCCTCAGGCAGTGTAATTTATATAATTAATTTGCAGGGTATAATTCAATCCGAAAACAACAACAGCCTTGTTTTTCCGACTTCGCTTTCTCTCCCACGATTGTTTTTAAGGTCATTTTGAACAGACATTAAACTTTTTCAACTATCATTCACCGTTTATGAGACGAAGGTGTATTTTATAACGAGTCTTTATTCTGCATTAATTAAAAATAACCGATAACCAATGGAACGTTGCGTAAATCATGTGATTGTGCGGTGGGGGTTGGGGGAATCTACAGCAAAACCAGCAGTACACAATGCAGAATCAACATGAATTTGAAGTTACACCTTTTGTTCCACTCTTTGTGCCCAAGTAACGAGCAGTGTTTGATCCATGCAAACCGTGCTCCAAAATTGTGGCAAGGGTTTGGTACTTTGTTGTTCTCATAAACAGTGGCGTACGCAGAAGTCAATCGGGGGGGGGGGGGGCTGAACCTTAGCAGTCCATATATTGACCTACTCTTCTACAACTTATACTATAATATAGAGTACATATGCCAGTTAATGGTTACAATTTATTAGTATGCGTATTATTTTCAGTAGGTTTCACATTTTCTTTATTAGAAATCTATATTCGTGATTGGGGGACTTATCCAAAAATTAAAAATTTCGTATAAATGTAAAGTGTTATTAAAGTAACTTTTTTCATTATTACAGCAGCATTATTCAAAATATGAAATTAGGAACATTATTAAAATTATCGTTTTATTTATCGATTGATAGCTGCAAAAAAGTGCTGAATTTAACTTAAGTAGGCCTATTAAATAATATTTTTATGAAAAAGGTTTATGTACTTATTTAAGTTCCATAAAAATATTATTTAATACTTAATTAAAATTCTTAGGGTTCACTGGTAGTAGTGGCCGTGCCTGTGTAGCACCGTTAAATTAGAGCGAGAGAGAAAGACAACAGGTAGCTTACTGAACGTTACACTCAGCGTAATACACCGCTCAATGAACTATAAATTATAACTGAAGTAATAATTGTTATTATAAACTACTTATTTTGTTAGTATTTACAGCCCCGTCCAAATCGGCCGACATATGCAATTTTCTAATTTTAAACGGGAGACTAATTAAATTAAGGAAGTGTATATTACATTTTAGCGGTTGGGTGGGGCTTAAGCCTCCTCCCCTGCGTACGCCACTGCTCATAAACGTAAGGATATAGCACCAGAAGAGAGAAATCTAGGCTTAACGCACTACAGACGGACGTACATGCTTGTGTGTGCTTAACGTGACCATGTACTTGTTGCGATCTCATTAAGACGCTTTACGAATGATTTGACCTTGAAGAATAGAGGAAACGTGTTGTTTCTTCAACATGAGAAAGACTTAACTTCGAAGAAGAGGAACACATTTCTAGATTTCCTTTTTATCAAAAATATATTTAACCAACACACACATACACACACACATGATCCGCTGCGTCCGTCTGTCTACAGGAGAACCTATTACAACGAGTTCGTTGCGTGAAAGTAAAGATGACGCACAGTCGATGCTGAGTTCACAAGTTCGGTGGAACCCTTCTATCACAACCACTAGAAACGAGAGTCTGGTTTAACACCTCAATCCCCCGATATTTACTTCCCAGCACACTATTGTTTGTTCACTTGCACTCGTAGATTGGGTGTCACCGATTTCGCCATTTACGGTATAGTACAACATCAACATCGTCTACTACTACTACTACTACTATTACTTGTATTACTAACTTACTACTAATAATATTATTGCTTTGCCTCCGTAGATTCATTTTCGCTAAACCATAAGGGAGTAGGCCTAGTAGCAAACTTCGGGATGTATTTGAACAGGCTTATGTTTTATTTATTTTTAAAAAGTAAGACAGAATGAATTTTTAGGTCCTGTTACATAAAGTTTTGCAATAAGTAACTAAAAAGACAAACAACCTGTTATATTGAACATGGTACGAAATACACCAAAAGAGCTTTTCTTAAAGTACTTCAAAATGAATCGAATTATCAATGTGGAATCGTGAAAAGCGAATAAAGGCCATACAAGGTAATAAAAAAAAATAATAAACTGGAAAGATTTAACCAAAAGATTCATAAAAAAAAATTGCTACATATAGCATATATACTCCTCTTTCGCTTTATATCACAAATTTTCCTTGATTCACTTTTTATCTTACTCAGTTCCGGGCCACGAAAGCACGGGGCTTGAGCGACCGCATATGTCTCAAACCCTTAGAGCGCTTCTGAGGCCGGTTGATTTCTTACAAGCTTGTAGTCGATGGTAGACACAAGTGATACTGAAACCTCCTGTTTTTTACCTTAACTTTTAGGTGGTAAAATACGTCCGTATTCCGAATTCTGACACAAAATGTGAACAAGAGAAAAATTTTCTGTGCGATGGGTCCCTCACTGCTTGAGTGCTTAACAGAAGCAATGTCGCCTGGACATTGCGACCTTGCTGAAACAAAGATTTGACGTTGAAGGTCAAGCTTTCTGCATCGAAACATCCCTATTGATGAAACGTGGGTTAGAGACTTTGAACCGGAGTTGAAATCACAGTCAAACGAGTGAAGAGGTCTATCCTCCCCACGTCCAAAAGTTTCGTCGAGCTCAATCCAAGGTGAAACAAATGATGATCTTCGCTTACGATCATCATGGAATCATTATGACAGACAGAGTTCCATGTGGTCGAAGTGTCACAGGACTGTATTATCGTGATTTTATTCAAAAACTGAACAGAAAAATGCACAAAATCCGACCTCAGTTGCTCAAAGCTGGGCCACTCATTCTCCATGACAACGCTCACCCGCACGTCGCCAGTACCGTAGCTAAAAAGCTGGTGAATACGGTTGGGGAGTGTTACCTCATCCACCCTACAGTCCTGACATGAGTCCTCCAGACATTGACTTATTCCCAAAGTTGAAACAACCCATGCCAAGACATCGTTATTCATCTCTTGAAGAGCTTTCTGCCGCCGTTACCCAAGCCGTTCGTCAGATGAACAAAGATGGCGTATTAGATGAAATTGCAAAGCTTTCTACACGTTGGAACACGGTAATTGAGAAGCAGGGAGACTATATTGAAGGATTGTAAAGAGATGTTGTCAGAAAATAAACATGTAAGCAAATAAAAAAATTATGTACATTATTTATGAAATGACCCTTGTATAAAAATAAACGTTTCTAAATGAAAATAATTCTTACGGGTAACAGCTTTTGCGTAACACTTTATGAGTGATTGGACAAACGTACATCGATATACAGCTTCATTCCGTAAATTTTTACGTAGTGAATTAACGGGTTTTTAAATACATTACGGTTTAAACTACCTAGTTTAGTAGCTTAATTTTATACGATTTGAGTATTATACCAAAGTAAAAACATTGAATTTGCAAAAACTAATTACAATTGTTTAAAAATAAGTAAAAGATCAACATACGTTTTACAACAGACATTTTTATGAAATCAATTTTATTTTGTTATTTTAAAAAATATTTTTAAAATATTACCTGTGACAATAAAACTTGGTAGTTAGAATTAAGATTTTATAATTTAAAGTGTAGTTTTCTTACATTTATAGTAGATTCAGGGCATTCACTTGAGAGTAATAAAAGTTGATTATTAATAACTTGCATATAATAAATATGCATATAATATTATATAATATCATCAGATAGTTACTTCTAACACTCTCCTACAAACGTAGTATAAGAATTACAAATATTTTTTATACAAATGTTGGAATAAGAAAAATTAGAAGCCATTACAAATTGTCATAATAAAAATCCAAAGTAAATATAATCATTTGTTTGAATATTCATGATGTGAGAGAGAGCGAAGAATAAGCCGGGAAGGGACCAATTCTCCAAAAATATATTGTTACTCGGAAGAAAGTAGTAGAGACAAGAAAGAAATAACGATATTATCCTGATAAATCGCATATTGACATCTCCAACAACACTGTGGTTGTAAAATTTAAATAAAGACTTAGTTTAATAGCGCTTAGGTCTTAGCACCTGCATTAAGTCTGATGACTAGACTGGCTACGTTGACCGTAAACATATTTTAAAAAACGTATGATGCCTGAATTGTTTATAATCTTTATACACTCATTGAATTTTGAAACGATCTTTTTTACATGAAAATAATGCTCTTTGATTAAACCTTGCTCGGTTATAAAAATTAGTTTAAAGATTAGTTAGTAAAAATTAGTTTATAATATTATTTTTTACTTAAACCTTGAATAAAATTGTTAAAATAAATTAGTAGCAGATGAAATTTTTTTCGGAATATATTATCAACTATAATTTTGGATGTTAATATTATTTCTTAGCTAAATTTGTGAAACATTAAGAATAAGTTTGTGGTTAAGTGAAGAAGAATAGAGTGCTAAAACTCTGATTTAAGACAAAACGTTGTTGTGGTACTTTTATGCCTTCCTTATGTCTTTTGAGTTAGAAGTGTGAAGTTGTGTCATGGCAGGGATGAAAGTAAAAACATCCAGGAAAAAGTAGGAAAAAGTATTCTACTAAGAGCTATCTTAACATATGTCGTATTGACTTCTACGGCACTCCAACATTGTTCATCCATTGAACAGCTTCTGCGACCATTTATTTGTTAAACACTATGGCATATACAGTAATATAAGGTAAGAGTTTACAGCAAGTTCAAATTTGAGTAACCATTCATAGCTGAATTAACAAAATATAAATATTTCTAAGATGTTAATATTTAAGGCACTTTTTTATCTCTAACAATTTTTGAATTCATTATCATAAGTGAGTTTGTACGAGTGTGATAATTTATGCGCCAGCGCAAAAATATTTTTACTGCATAAAATAAAAATATGATATAACAAAAATGTCCTTAATATTTTGACATTAAATAAGCCTACACGTGTTTCTGTTCAATATGACACAAATACATAATGATAAATGTACATATTAGATTTAGTGGGCTCAAATTGTGAATTTGATTTGCTAAATGTAATCAACATCCAGACTTTTTTAATCTAAAGCATTTAACTTTATAGTCTTATGGATCGTGATCTTAGAACAGTGGAAAACATTAAATCGGACTAATAACGATTGCCACTTTTACAAAACTTTCATAGTTTATAAAATCACACTCGTATCAGTACCTACTAACAGATGCGAACCCAGGATTTGGGGGGGGGGTGGTTATTAACAAGGTGCACAGTTTTGGTTTTCTTTATTCTATTCTCTACAAGCACGGCTTGTCAAAGGTCTTTTCCTTTTAATGAATTGACGTTCGTCAATAATTAGTCGAATTAGACGCTTGCCGAAATCGACTAAATCAGTTTTTATTTCCTTTGTTGAACGTTTTTTATGGGGAGTACTGAAAGATTTTGTATCACCCGTATACGATGATGTTTCTTTAATCATTTTAAAAACACTACTACAGACACACCGCACTCATGAGTTACCCTTCCCTGTAACTTTTTTGATCTTTCCTTATCTTCCGATTTAATAACCTTGTAAACAATATAAATTATTTTCCGACTCTATGTATGACTTTAATTTACGCTGCAGTCGACGGCGATCCAGACCGACCCATTTTACTCTCCTAAACGGAAAGATGTCAGTAAACTAAATACTAAATACGCTTTGTTAAAAAACTGAGTTTCTTTAAAAGTACGAACACAATAATGTCCACGACTTCTCGGAGAAACATTAGCTTGTTTCCGTGCTGAATTATGTGCATTACATATCCTGCGCTGTTGGAACGAAAACAACTGATGAATGTCTGGTAAACTTACGACGCTTATTTTTAGTTTACAATTTAGTGATAGTAAAAATGATCATTTGTTTGTGATAATATAGTAATTACACTGTTACGACGGTCTACTGATCGCCGTATGGTACAGTGGAAAACAAAATACAAGACACCAATTACGTCACTAATCACCAGCCTTAATTATCACAATTAAACAGTTTATTATCAACAACATAGTCTCTTACAACAAATCAAATAAAAATTGTTCACACATTGTAATGTTCTGTAATAGTGTAACACTTTTTTCGCATTGCGTAACAATACTGTCTGTATGTACGTTGATTACAAAGTTTGTTTTCTAAATTTGTTGGAGGGATTCTAACCCCCCAAACTCCCCTCCCCTGTGTGCGCCACTGTTTACTTCTTCTAATTGTACTAAATCTAACACTTACTATACATAACAAATAATAAAAATAAAACAATATAAGTTGTATAAATTATAATATTACAATACAAGTAAGAGCTTTAACACTTACGCTAGCTAGAGCATGTACTGCTGTACAATACTCCCTAACCTTTGTACATAGGCCTACAATGAATTCGCAGAACAAACTGTGCGCACGAGTGAACCCCAATCTCGTTATATTTACGTAGCCAGCCAAGATCATCTGCTGTTTTCAGACGACAAGGTACCAGATAATTCTACATCAGTTGGGTGGTGTCCAGAATCTAGACAGTTAGGTGGCCACTTTTTGTGTCAGGAAGCTGCAGGAACATTGTGTCGACTCGCTGACTCAGAGCTACCTGACACAAGTACGCAAGTGGCGCATGTTACTTACTGTCGTGTCAGTTACAATACTTAAAATATAATGTTATTAACGACAAACATATAATGAGCTACCCTTAAATTACTACCAATAATGTATCTAACGTACAACATGAAAAAAATATCTTGTCATGTAATATCTGCAAACTAAGCACATTGATATTCTAATAGTATTGATTAGAATAAGCTGCAGGCAATCGTGTCGCCCCCATTATCCGGAAATGTTGGAATATACGACATTCATGTATCATAACAATGTTTATACGTTACAAAAGAAAGATGTTAATTTGCATTACACATTTAACAAAAGAAGTTCTACTGTTAAAAACAAATGTGCAAATTCATATAGTCTTGCTCCAAATAAACAAATTCAAATTTTGTAAATGGCGTATTTGAAAAATAGTATAGTAGAAAGCGATTTGAATTATTAAAGTTTTAAAAAGGAAAGCCATACCATAGTCATAAAATTTTTCTTCGATTTCTTTCTTTCTCCTTTTACTATCGTCCTTTTTGAAGCACTGGACGTTCTATTGTAGGTCTGAATATAAATACTTCCTACATATGAAAGCAAGCATGGAGTTGTGGCCTCAGTAAACAGTGTCACATAATAAACGGTGTATGAAACCAAGCTTTTCCTGTAGAGCATACTTTGTTATACACTAGAATGAAACATATGTTTTTACTAGGTATTAGAGAAACTATCCATACTTTTACAAATAAGCTCATAAATTACTGTATAAAATTTGTAATTTACCAATAATAATCTTAACATTTAGTTTATACTTGACGCGTCATTAAGACATTTTTTATATAATGTGATTACAATTCTGTCACCATAATTTAATTAAAGAATTGCGTATTTATACATCCTGTAATAAGAAAAATACGACAAAACAAGACGGCCTCGTAAAAGCAGAAATTATTTTTACTCAACGCATGAACGTTTATTCAACGAAATAGAAAAGTCCTGCAGATTTTTTCGTCGACACTACATTTTACATTTTTATGCTATAGAAGTGGTGTTCTTACGCTACAAAAGCGTGTTTCAAGCGACATTTATATGTTTTGTTGCCCTTTTCAATACGAGTAGTCTGGGGCGAAATATTTGTTTTGGTATGAGACGAGCATTTGTAAATTCCAGTACACACATAAACAAACAGTAATTAGTTCAGAGCTAACAAGTGACTTGCATTTTATAGCATGTGTTCCAACGTGCTTAGTTGTTATTGTTGATCCTATTAAGTAACATTTAATGATTATGAGAACGGTTATGTTTACTAAAGTAACCATCTCCAACATAATACTAAAGTCATAGCTCTAGTCATGAAACGATAATTGTGCACAATGTAATTGTAACAGATGGATAAATAAAAACTATAAATTGAAACATAAATATGGAGGTTTACAAATAGGACAGTGCAATATCTTGACAAACCGTTTAACACCGTCAAGTAAATTTTAATAAAATTACAAATTTTACAAATTTTTACGAAGTAATACATACATACATGATGTTTGTCATGTATTTTCTGAGTCAACAGACAGACACGCTGTTCCACGCCGCTTAGTAAAATGGTACTGACGTAGAGCCAGATGACACCTGTCAACATCACACTCCATAATTGACCTTGGCTTACTATGAAGATTACAAACATAGCTTAGTGAATAGTTGAATAATTGAATTGTAGGATAGTCATCAGTATGAGTTGTAGTTTACAAACTGTTGTTATTTATCTTAGTAACTTTTATATAAAAAGCTATTCTGGAAAAACTGTTGTAGTATTATTTATTACAGTTTCCTATCGTAATTGTTCCTTTAAATTTAATAAAGATTTTTGAGGATCGATTTCTTTGACAGTAAACAAATTATTCGACTGTTGTAAGATTGCACTCTTTATATAATATTGAAACAGATGGTTGAATAATACGTAATTTTTAGATAATAATTAAAAATCTTAAACTGTAAAGATAACTAGTACCAAAGTTTTATAAATAGTTGTTAAAGAAGTTAGAAAGAATTACAACGTAGTAGGAACGTTTAAAAATACGAACACTTTGTAGTTTCACAATTTGTTCTTATACTCTGACAATTGTTTCAGCCTATTAGGCTATTCTCAAAGACCGGCTAGAACAACTAAATACAAAGAGTGTGTGAGACGGTGAACATGTGTTAAGAGTGTGTATATAAACATGTGTCTGCGGTGTGTCTGATGGACAGGGTAGAGAAGCTTGTATAGGGAAACTCAAGTGACTGTAAAAACTAAGCATAACAGGAATGAAAATTCTAAAAATAACTAAACTAAATAACAGTTTTTATCGAAGAAGATACAAACAATTCTTTCTGTTCATTTGTTATATTTTTGTTATTTTTAATTACTTACTTTATTTCAAAAAGTTTCAATAAATAAATTTTTTACCTTTTCCTATGTTATGCAGTAATAGTATGTTTTGTTTTTTGTGTCTAGAAAGTGGTTGTTTCTTCAGCAAATGATCTACAAAACTGTATTATTTAAAATTGCTTGCTTATGTTCATAAATGCGATGTTTCAGAACACGGCCCATATTGCCCAATATAATTAGCATCACATTCTGCATAATGTATTTGATAAATTCAATTTTTTGTAGTAAGCGTATGTTTGATTTTTCTTTATTGTTTACCAGTAATGAGAAAAGATTACGTTTATTTACTGACATCATGTTAAGCCCACACTTTTTTAACCGAATGTTAATTCTATCTTATGTAAACGGAATTTAATTTGTTAATCAAAATTTTGTATTATTCTGATCTGGCTTCATAGAATAACATTTTTTTTAAATAAGTGTCTTCTGTTCTTTAAAATAAAAGAGTCTATTAATATTTCTTAATAACCATTATTTTCTGTTTTGTTTTTTTATTATATTAACTTCTATATTACAATTTTTATTGGATAAGAAACTATCAGGAGACTGTTAACGATTGCATGAAAACTACTTAATTTTATGTGTCATGACGTTAGTGACTGTTTACGGTATCTATAAAAGTAGATTGTCTATACATCTGAAAACTAAGATTATTTTGCACCCTAGTAATGGTGAGACCAAGAATTTAACACTTCATAATTTTTGTTTTAAGTCTAAATTGTACAGTACTAAAAAGCGAATGAATATAATCTAAAAACATGTAAAGCTGTCTATCATTTCCCGTCCAGATACAAAATACTTCGACAACATGTCTTGTCCGATAAAAAACATTTTTTTTTATGTTGGAATTATTAGACGCAAAAATGTTTTTCTCCAAAAACGTCAAAATGATTTGTCTTAATAAAGGTAATATAGGAAAGCCAATAGGAAAGCTAATTTATAAACAAATTTATTATTAAACTGGAAATAATTTTTGTCTTATAGAAGTATCTAAGCCTGAGAATAATTTATCTTTTTGTGCGTTGTTTAACGTTAAACTATTATGTGAGGAACAGATAGTCAGCAGAACGTTCATATACATGGAACGAGGTAGATTAAGACACCCAAAGAGACCAAATCCCAGTTCAATCCAAATACAACTTTAACACTTCGCAAAAGAGACCCCAGAGCTAATTTTACTGCTACTTATAATTAAAGAAAACAAATTTGAACAGTCAAATTAGTCTCTTTAGAATTATTTAACAAAAAATATCAGATAAGATAGATCTATGTGCTTTACGTTTTTTTATAAAGCAAGAATATTAATGTTAGATTGTCATACATTGGTTAGCAAGTTGGAGGATTTTAATAACTTCCTGCGTCAATTTTACTGGTACAAGTATATATTTTTTTTAATGATTATAATCAAATACAAAAGACAGCTGTACAAAAGCAATGGTAGAATATTATTTCTAATATGACGTAAAACGTGCGTGTGTGCGTGTGTTGTAAAAGAGAGAGAGAGAGAGAGAGAGAGAGAGAGAGAGAGAGAGAGAGAGAGAGAGACATGTAGACTTTAGATATTATGTTACGTGTATACAGTAGGTAGCCTATTCCGGACAGTGCAGACATTGTTTAATCAACAACATCTAAATCGTGTTTTTGACCACTTACTCTTTCTCATGCATCTACATCTTGATAAAATTCTCAGCTTTACAGCTAAAATCTAGTTTGTTAATATTTATCGAACAACTAACTCTATCTTTTATGTCTAAACATTCTAATGACCAAAAATAGTTAGGTACTTGAATGAATATAAAATTTATGAAACTCTTTGCTCTTGTAAAAAATCACGCGTCCTTATTCAAACTCAGAATACAAGTACAATTCATATTTAGGGACAACAATCTAGTAACGACTTAAACGTGATTAAAAAATAATATCTTATTCATGTAGTCGCTGGTGTGTCACATGATTACTACTAGTGTGTAAGATACTATTAAAATTTGTTCACAAATATTAAAAAAGATAACAGTCTAAAATTGCGGGAGCTGATTTGACGAGATAAATAAATAAAACCGTAACTAAGCTCAGATTGAACGGCGTAACTTCAAGTTGAGTATCGAATTCAGAACAAAGAGGAAATGCAATTTGCCTGATAAAAGGTAAGAGCACTTGGCAGTGAGAATAGTATCCCATGGATTAGCGATTCCTTTGCTTTTCTTACTGTGTGACACAGGAGGAAACAAAGAATCGGATTTCTCTCTTGATACTAACGATATAAAGCTATCACGCTCCCATTCCGCTGTGCTCAAACCGTATTTACATATATTTGCTTGCTACGAATGAACAAATAGAATCTTATGGTTACTTGTAAGTAAAAAAAGAACAAAACACTTAAACAAATTGAAACATTAAAATATTATATTTAATATAATATTTCTTACCAAGTTTAAAAACAAAATACGAAAATATTACGGACGCTATTACTAGATACGTGGGAGCTCGCGTTTTTAATGTAACATTAAAGTACGAAAATGCTTCAGATAAATAATATCAATTACATTATAACACGATAAGAATAATATAATTAATTACAATACTGTATACAATTATTGAATTAAAACATAATTACATGAATTATAACACGTTACCATCTCATTCGTTTACATATCAAAAGCTGAAACTGTTTGCAGTGACATACAGAAACTCATTATAAGACAGCCAACCTCTGTAGAAGTATTTGTTAACGTTTGTTAACATATACACCTGATGGTTACCACCCGAGTTTTACGTTCCAGGCAGCCTACATAAGTTACTGTGGGACACTGTTTATGTGGGACTTCTTGTTGTTAGTTTTCTGTCTATTTATATATAGTGATGACTCGAATTAATTGCCTTTTCATTTTCCCTTTCCACAACTAAAATAATTAGACGTGAAGCAGTCGCTTAGGTTATAGTGGAAAAAAGGCGGGAAAAGTGAAAGCCACGTGAGAGCAAAATGACTACTGCTAATTGAAAACATTAGCCTACTCTCTGAATGATTGTCTATGTACGTTAAATTTTTATTTCTTCCTGCATCCAGAACTCCGAAGGCGTGGAGTAAATATGAGAGAAATGTGGTTGCAACTGCACAGCTCACACGGCGAGACCCTCGATATAAACTCTTGGACCATGTTCCCCAACATGCGATCTCTCGTTTCGGTAATGTTGCTTAACCCCACGCTCTCCTGATCTATCGATTTGCAACTTTTTTGAGAAGGTAACTCAAGTTAAGAGTGCACATGAACAGACCACACACAGTCGAAAAGCTGAAACCTTTACATTTGTCATGAAATAGCAGCTGTGGCGGAAGAAATATTGGAGCAGACGATACAGGAATTTCAGGACACTCTGGGTGTGTGTCCGGCAAGAAGGATGTCATCTGATTGACATTATTTTCCGTACGTAATTTTGTACGTAAAAATTCTCTAAAATACCTTCCCTTTGTGTAATTATAATTTTACATAAGTTATTCTTACGTGAAACATGCGTTTCCTCTGCTGAACCTTCCACACTGGGGCGTCGCACTCAATCGTTTTCAAAATTCACATCAAACAACTCATACACCTATATATTCAAGGTTTATTCAACACAACACTGTGGGAGCTGTTTTAATGGACGTAATTGAGGATTTGGTTGGTTCAGACAACAAAAACAAATGATAAGGGAGACTTTAACTATAACCACAATAGTCGCTAAGAAAACTAGAAAAACTCAGAATTAATAGGCGTAAGATAAAAACAGTGTACTCAACAGTCATATTTGATTTAAAAAGTACATATTTAATAAAAATAATAATAAAATGTTTTACTTATCTGTACACAATATAAGTTACACACAATACCTGTGTTTGTGTTTGTGAAAGGAAAATACAAACATTTCAACCACTTATAAAATAGTATGTAAAATTATTCTGTAAATATAAACTCTGCATGTTGTGGCTATCACAATCCTGTGGGTACCTGTTGGTGACCTCTTTCCATATTATAACGAAGATGAAATAAAATAGTAGCACATCGCTTTACGCGTACGTGTTTCGTGGCTCGCCGCCGCGCGCGAGACTGATCCAGACGTTTACAGGTTACTCGGCAAAATGATGTAACACTCTTTATTGGTGTAGGTCATGCCGACGTCCCTTCCAGACGTTTACGCGACGATTCTGCCGGTATCCACACTTGCTATCTGACTACATTGTAAGGTGGTGGAGGTATAAATACCGGATTCCGAAGCGGCCCAAGTTAGGAGGAGGTCAGGAGTTACCCGGCTACAGGCACAGTTACCCGGGCTAACTCGCTAATCTGTGTTTGCAATATATGTTTTATAAAATTTTCATCTGTATCGTCAACATCATCATTCTACCTTCATAATCAATCATCAGTGTTTTCCATCAGAGAAGTTTATTGTGTTGTGTTTTTGCGATTTCTGTTTTTTTTGTGATTCCTCTGCTAGTGCAGGTCTTGTGTTTGTTAGCTCTTTTGCTTCGACGTTCATTTCGATTATCGACATTGCGTCGAATGCTAAACCTGTTTCTTTGCTTCTCTCATGGAAACCTGCGTCTCTGTTCCTCGTTCTACACCTTTCCCCAAATACAGTGACAGTGACAAATACACGTCTGCTCAATAGTCCGTAAAGGACCAAGCCATGCCGCAATGCTTTTTTGTTTAGTGGGATGGTTGCATGGCTAGTATAACGCGTCGCCATCCGGTAGTTCCAGTATTCAAAGCCAGGAAGCGCCTCAATTATCTCATTCGTCCACTCAATTTTGCCTCACGACGATGAGTGCACGCGATAATAAGCATCCGCTAGGAATTGAACCCGGAACAACGTGCACATGAATCGCGCATGCTAGCTCCTACACCACCTGAAGATTCTCTAGTGACAGTGATAATGATAGGGATTGCGTGTTAATGCGTAGTGATGAGCCGGGAAATGAGCAGCTTTTGTTTGTTGATGATTAAAAGTCTGCCAAACGCAAGCGGAAACTGGTCGCTACCCCGTCTGTCGCCGCTTCTGTGCTGGCGCTAGTCCCGGTAAAAACGGCACTCAGCGCGCACAGCCTCCATGTAAATCTGTGCCTACCTTCCGAATTCCTCCGATTACGAGGCGCCCGCTTGGTGTCCTCTCCTGTTGGCCACCAACAGGCGTAGGCTGTCGACCTTCCAGAACATAACCCTCCGTTTGTCATTCCTGACAGTCAGAATTTTTCCAGCTCCTTCGTTCCCTCCAGGTCAGTCTTCCGTTGGTCAACATTGAGGTCAGGTACCAAGGCGTCTCGCTAAAAATTACGGCCATAACCGTCCAAGACATCCGTTCGGTGCAGTCTTTCCTTAACGAGAGGAAGATTTCCTTCCATACTTTTGCGATTCCTTCGGAAAGGGAAATTCAAGTTGTTGTATTCGGATTCACCTCCCATACCTTGCCTTATTACATCAGGTAGGAGAACGTCGCGCTCGGATATGCGCCGACTGCGGTGTCCGTCTTGCATTTTGGAAAGGGCGACGACCCCAGCCTGTCAACACTTTTCTAGTGAAACAACTGAAAGTAAGCTCCTTAGAGGAGATCTGTGGTCTCCACAATTTTCTGCACCTTGGGTGCAAGTCCACATATTCGACCCGCGGCCTGGTACCTCTCAGTGTTTCAACTGCCAGAGATTCGGCCACTCAAGTCTTTTTTGCCACTAACCCAGATTTGTGTGCAGAGCCCCACCGAGGCTGTAATAAGCCGAAAACTGGGTTCACGGCCATTTCCGGTCAACTACAGGGGTTGCACCCATTTCATTGCAGCTCAAAAGTTCCAGCGGCTTCCTGCACGCCCTTGAGCGCAGCAAAGCCGTGTAGCAAAGCCAACTTCTAACCAACGAGAGGCATTTCCTACTTTCACCGGCGCATCTTCAAAAGCCCCGGCGGTAACTTCGGTTCCTCCCGGAGTTTCAGTGCCGCCCGCAGGTGCCGTCTGCCGTAGCGCTCGGTCCGCCCAACGCGGCTGTATCCGCTATTCCTATCCAACCTTCTGCTCCCAGGAGCAACAAACAGCGCACTCGTCTCCACGGGAAGGACACTGGTCGACAATCTTTTCAGGCATTGCCTGTCAAACCACAACGGGCGATCGCCGCTCCCAGTCTCTCTCCTCCAACTTCCAGCGAACAGACCCTTAGTCTGTCCGCCAGCCCTGCGCCATCAGTAACCACGGCCGAGTCCAGTCAGAAATGAATTCCGAAATCTCGGGAAACTTTCCGGGCCCCGGCTGACCCCCTGACTGCCTGGGCTGAAAATGTTACAGCCAGCATCTGGTCTGCTCTTGATACGACCACGGTGCTTGCATTGGTTTTCCAATCCCTATCTTCCCTCTTCCCGTTACTCCCCTTGAATGGCTAGAAGCCTACGGTTCGTTGCACGAACTGCGATCGATATTATTACTATCAGGCACAAAAGATATCTATATTGTACGCTCCCATAAACACACGAGTATTACATGTAAGTAGATTTTGTATTACACATCAAGGTAGAACAATAATTTAAATCTCAGGTTTAAAATCATCTTTTCTCCAAATCCATATTTTATTGAACGAGTAGAAACATTAATTACTTAGTTGAACTGCCTCATGAAAAGATTTATACGTGTTGATGTATAAGTATATACATGTGTAACATAAATAATATAACATGTATAAAGTACTATATTTGTATGTAGTTAAAATGTTTGTATGATGCTCACAATAATGATTTAAATATTGAATTTATCTTTCCTTTCTCGCTTATAAACCAATAAGCAATTATAATACAAGTAAATGGCTAATAAGAGGGATTTTCCATTGTCAATGTTTAAAAGTAAGTATGACTTTCCAATTTGTATTTTAGCATTCGTATTATATGGTAAAGCCTATACTGTGTATGTAATTGTAATTTAAAATTGTTGTTTAACTTTATAGGTACAAATTTCTAGAATTAAAACATGAAAAAACGTTTATAACTTTACAAATACTGTAATTCAGACAAAACTATTTATTTAATGATTGTTAGAGACTATATTTCAAGAGACTATATTACTATATTTCATATATAAATATACGTATAATGTAAATTTGGAAAATTACATTATATTTAAAGCTAGATGAACTAAAACGTAACTAAGAAAAAATAATTAATGGTTTGTTATTCTAATGACTATAGTAAACTGAATGGTAATTTATAAAGTTCCTTTACTTTAACTAATTAAATTAAATTAGACTTAACTAATATAATAATCAATTTTAAGATGTTTAGTGCAGTATTTGTTAAAAATTCGCGAAGTATTTGATAGTGGCTCACTTATGAATGCGTACTCAAAATCTGATGCCAGTTTTCCTTTTAGCTTACACAATCACAATGGCTGACGATGCTGCTTATATCACAATTTAATTTCGGGTAACATTTCTTTAAGATACTTAAAACTAACACATTTCTTTATCGTTTTGTGAATACCTAATTCCATGTTATTTGTACTTTAATATTTAAGTTAAAATAAACTTAATTCCATTTGTGTTATCTTAGGAACCACAAATAAATATAACAAGTACCACCACTTACTCTGATAAAATGATAATTGATAGCGTTCAGCTTATGAAAGAAATCGTTCAAATCAACTTCCGTTGCTAAATACAGCTATAGGAGTTTATAAACATACTTCATTTCAAAAATCTTTGGTAGTAATAACCACAGTTTTCAGACGTTTTATATTGTCTCCTTATGTTATAAACACTTTACAGTTTTTATTAGGTAATTAGAGTAAGTTACGTGTTACTATTTTTTATCTGTGTAAATAAAATTAAATTTTAATTAACGCTACAAATAAAATTATAGAATAGTCATATATATTTACTATTATAATATAAACATCTAAAATAGTTAATTATAATACGTTTGTGTTACCAGATCTTAATTAAAAGAAATAACAAAATAAGATTCCAGTGCAAAAGATTTATGTACATTAATCTTCGTATAATTGTCTTAAAAGATAATAAATTCCGGGATTCCTGTCTACTTTAATTTTTAAGAGGTTACAGAAGGTTTTTACACTACGAAGGCGGGTATAAAACGGCAGTTCCACATGTTTATTGTGGCCTGCTTATAAAAGAAAAACGAATGAAACACTTTTCTGTGTGAAAAAGACGAATAGTTTTCGGGTATATAGATTTATTTCGTGTTACGTAATCTCGTTGTTGTGCTCTGTTATTTAAAATTAAACACAATAGATTTGTAATCAGTCAGTTATTCATGAGACGAAAGGAAAGCACTATCTTTTGAAATTTTTGAATAACCATACGCTATAAATTTTCTTTCTTTTGTACTTGAATACGTCACGTTTGTTAGTTAGTTATCAGTTATTTTGTTATATTCATTCGTATTAACGACACTTGTTGTAGAGAAAAGAAAATAATATTACAGCATAATACTACATAATGATTATTTCATGTGTATGTAATAACAATTATAAAAAGGCTATAACTTTTTAAGATTCTAAATTTTTACGTCTATCCTGCTATGTCGTTTGTCTTTCCAGCCAGAGACAAAATTTGTTTGAGTAAACAAGATTTATAAACTTATCTTTGTATTCAACTGTTTCAAGAGTTCAAACTGGTATTCAGTCAAATCTGTGAGTACGTGGAGATGTAGCTTGGCTTGTGACCTGCAGTTTCTTTGCAAAACTGTATGTTGGAGGTTATTCAAGGAATAACACAATAAATGATTACACTAATTACTATTAGAACACGTGATACAGATTTTATTCCTTAAACAGAACTTAACGTATTATGAATATTCTAATGATCTTATAAATAACAGACACAAAAAAACTAGTAAGAAATAAACATAAATTAAACATTTGTAAAATTGCAGAGGCCTTAATGGGTTGTAATTTCAAGATACAATTTTAAATTAGAATCGTGTTTTTTATATATTTTACGTACCTACTTGTAGACACAAAATAGTTATTATACAAGTGATCAAGACAATTTTAATAACGAAAATATGTATAGACCTACAGACATTTGAAAATACGTCATGAACTTAACAATATACAATTACCTTGTCATCACATATTTGCATTAAAATAAGAGTATTGTAATTCGTATTAACTTTTTATAACGTATTAATCTTGTATCTCACGTTCATTTAATTAATACCGTAAGTAAATTAATGTTTAAAAAATAGAGATCCTGTTTGCTGTCGAATTGTCCGTTTAATCACTGCATAACTAAATAGGAATAGATGACTATTCTATGTGAACCGAGCTTAGTTGACCCAATGTTAATTGGTAGCCTATGCTTTTGGTGCTATGTAATGCATACTTCTATTCTGTGAAATTGTGCGTTTAGCTTATTTCATCCAAATTAATTAGACGCCATTAGAATTACTTGGTTAGACGCCAAAACAATAGGTAGGCCTACCTACCTACCTACCTATACGTACACAACTTAATTTCGAAGTGTGTTTACAGGGTAAAATTCCGTTCTGTTTTTATATATTGTGGATGCAGTAGGACTATTAGCGTATATGCTACTGATGGTATTTTTATCAAAGCTCGCATATTTTTATAAATTACCTGCACAGAACTTATCGATTGCTACCGGTATTTACTTAAAAATTGCAGTTTCAACATTTTAAAACTTTTTTATACATATATGCTTAAGAAAATCTGGCACTTGTTAAATATCCACATGATCTATGTCGTATTGCTTTGAACAAAACACACACTGCAATATGTGTTAAAACTATTTTTTTTTTTTTGCTCCTAAGAAACACGTACGTAGACAATATATTTTTGCGGTTTAATTTATAATCTCAGTCTGCCGTTGCTACGTATAATGTCCATGACCACCTCCTCTATAACATTACGCAAAAAGAAAACAATATTTTACATTTATTATTCAATTTCACAAGCGACTCTTTGTCGAGGGCGCAAAGCCATTGCAGTGGGTTCTGCAACATTTACGATATACATTTTTACAATTTTTATTTTATATTAAAACAAGGCAGAGCACACTTGTTATAAAATTACCAGTAGGCATAATAATCTGGTTTGTAAAAATTTAATTGTTAACTAAATTAATTTACTTAACAAAATTTTCCTTATCGACTATAAATTCACGTTTATTGTTCAAGTCATACCTTTATTTCTTTTAGGTTCATTTAAACACTCTCCGTTTAATATGACCATTGTTACAATTTTCTTTATTACATATCCTCCACTTTGTCTATATTTTCATTTTTATTCTTGTCGTTACTATTGTCACTGCTGTTATTATTTCTAATTATTCGTTTCCTGGTAATTTTAGGTAACTTATAAAGCACTACCATATTAAAATAAAAATATATATATGGTAATATATATATGGTATATATTATTATACCATATATAAAGCATACCGGGCGAAGAGAATCTGTCAGGCCCGGTTTACAGATTCTGAATTGCGAAGACCGGCAATAAGTAATATGCGTAAGTCACGGTATTAAACAATCAGTGGATAACACAATATTCTCTTTGACTTACGTAGAACATTGTAGTACTTCCTAGTCAACATCACATCTCACGGGTATCTTCGCAAACTGTAAATAATTGCGTTGTGAAAGCGGTCAGCCACTTGAGTTTGGGATTACGGTGAATAATAATAAGAGCAGTTCGAGTAGAGATGGGATAATAGTTCATTGAAACGAACTAATCATACCTTAAACGATTACCTTTTTTCTTACAATTAATTTGAGTCTAGAATATGGGCTTCGTCAGAGTAGGCTTTTGCAAGTTGAAACTACCCTAAAATATCCCACTCAAAAAATAACAGTAACGTTGTGTCTTTTTATACTTCTTTAATGTAGATCTAAATGTTACTTATAATATTTAATAATAATTTATCGTGTACATCTGCAAAAATGTTGCTATGAGATGAGTGAAGATAATATTTATGACTTTTTGTTGAACCCTAACAGTGAAATGAAATTCTGCTCTTGGTTTAGTGAATTAATATACTTCTAGTTTAAAAACGCAGAATACATTTTTTAGGCTGTATAAATAATGGTGAAATACTGGAAAAAATTATTCAGTAATGTAGGAATAACCTTAATTATAAAGACTTGACTATTTACCTCCAGGTATATCTTCACTTGGCCTGTTTTTTAAAAGATTAATTGTTATTAAAAAGAAAAAAGGTCACTAAAAAGTATTACTAAACACAAACACATATTCACTTAACAGAAAAAATCAACTTAGTTATTTAAAAATTCAGGTTGAAAACATCAGCATTTATATTTTTGAAGATTTTAACCTTCTCCGAGTTTCATTTATAATGTACTCTGCTTTACAAATTTCGATTAGGATTTTAATTTTGGTTTCTTCATACAAGCCCAAGATAATACTACTTGAATTTTTTTCCGATATCCTGCTGATTTCCAGGATTTAGCACATTTATATTCTACATATGTAAACGTATTCAAAACATAATCCTCAGCTATTGGGATGGTCGCAGTTGGTGGATAGCGGACGTTCCGTCAGATATGATGGACGTTACGAATACGGCTACGCCAAATAAGCAGTCCCAAACCCGAGGCAGCAGCATTAGCAGGGTGTGGTGGGGTGACCGGTGGCGTGGTCACACCACTTAAATTCCACATATTCCCTATGACGATGCTGTGACTTGGCGAGTACGTGCCGGCATCAAATAAGCATTGCCCCATACTGCCTTGTATGGAAAAGGATTGGGTTCCCTAAGACTAGGAGACGGATACTCCGATATAAAATCAAGGGCAGACCGGGCTCTAAGCTGTAGAGAAGACGGCCGGTCTAGGGGAAGAAAATCCCAAAATCAAATTACCTGGCACTCCAGGTTGGGGGTTTGGAGTAGAGTTGACAACCTATCTATAAAATAGCAATGTCTGGTAACCAAGACTTGTCAAGGTTTGCAGAAGCTGGTGATTCATGATGCTAAATTAATATCCGGAGGTAAAATATCCCATACTCAAATCTCCGGAGTAGGACAGTACCATCATTGTGCAGTGCTCAAATGGAATCGGAAGTACTAAATTGAGAAAAAATCAAGATATCTGGAAAGAACAAATCTAACATAAACACGGCAACATGAAATGTAAGAAATTTGTTGATGCCTAGAAAAGTGAAATAAATCGCCGGTGAAATTAAGAAATACAATTTAGACCTGATTGGTCTTCAGAAGATAAGATGGCAAGGTAAGAGATTGATAGACAAAAGGATTTTACCTTCATGTTCAGCGGACCAGATGCAAGAGCAGGAAGAATTGGTACGGGATTCACCGTGAATAAGAGAATGACAAAGAGAATAATAGGAGTAGAATCAATATCAGAAAAGATATGCAAAATAAGAATTAAGGAAAAGTTTAGGAATATAACATTTATATCAGCACATGCCCCGACTGATGATAAAACTGATGAGGATGAAGAAAAGTTTTATCGGAGCTTAGCGTCAGCCCACGAAGAATGCTCAAGGCATGATATGATAGTGATACTGGGTGACTTCAATGCAAAGATAGGCAAAGAAGATTCAACTTACGACTTTGCTGGGATTATTCTATACACAATGTGACTAGTAAAATGGACGAATCCTGCGACAGTTTGTAGCTTCATACAGTTTGATAATTAAAAGCACATGCTTCAAGCATAAGAAGATCTACCTAGGAAGATGGAAGATGCCAGAGTCAAATCAGATCATTCAAATTGATTATGTCTTGATTAGCAGAAGGAATGCGACGTCGGTTCTAGATGTAAGGATAATCAAAGGCCCTAACTACGACTCTGACCTCTTCTTGATCAGAGCAGTATTGAGGGAAAAATTTGCAATGATATAAAAGGACCAGGGAGAAAATGGGATGTGGAGAAATTGAATGAGGGAAATGTTAAATACAGATATGAACAAAAGATAAGTAAGAAACAGAAGAAGTAGAAGTAGAAGTCGCCTGTTCCAGTGTAAAGTCAGCAGTAATAACTGCAGCAGAAGAAGTGATTGGAAGAAAGATAAACGAAAGAAATGCGGATTGGTTTGATAAGGAGTGTAAAGCAGAAATAGAGAAAAAATAGTGACAGAATGAAAATGCGCAGCAGAAAAACAATAAAAACTGTACGCGCTATAGAGAAAGCAGGGGAAGCAAAATATGTTTGTCAAAGAAAGAAGAGGGAATACATGAAGAGGAAAGTCCAAAATATTGAGAAATTTCAGGAATAAGAACAGATTAAGAAGTAAAGAGTGTATCAAGATGTTTTTAGCTAAGAATGAATGTTTGAAAGGACAAGGATGATAATTTAATAGCTGAAAAAGAGAAGATAATTGATCGTGGGAGGAGCTTTTGAAGAAACTTTAAATATAAAGCATGATGATGGTGATGGGAACAATGAAAAGAGAACTACGGCGCAGAATTTTTGATAGAGAAGCCAGCGGTAGAAGAAGTAAGGAAGGCTATAAACCAACTAAAAATAACAAAGCTCCGTAACTGCAGAACTACTTAAACATAGAGCGAAAGCGCTGACAAACAAAATATATGGACTAATATGCAAGATATGGTTGGAGGAAGAAATGCCAAAATACTGGTATATTCGACTAATATTGAACAATATTCAAGACATGCGATAAAGCCGACTGAAGTAACTACAGAGGTGTAACTCTGCTAAGTTGTGTTTATAAAGTATTCTCAAATGTACTCGAGGAGAAGTCTTCTGGTCTCTACTGTCTTCTCTACGAACATGAAGTAGACCTACGAGGGTCAGTTGAAAAGTTCGCGGGGCGACATCTATATCTCAATGGTAGAACTAAAATCTACCGTGTGTTACAAGACGTAGCTATATTTCTCGTGAACACCTGTTAACTTCCAGATATATGTGTCAATTTTTTTCACTAGCTGTTTTAAATTTTCCTGTCACGCGTGTTTTTAAAATCAAACATCGTGTTGTGATCAAAACAAAATTGTACGTGTGTCAGGAGATGCTGCGCCTTCAGAAACAATGGTAAGTGGGCCACACTCGAGTTTAAACGTGGGCGTACAAGCACTGAAGACGATTCCAGCAGTTGACGTCCAAAAAGTGCAACAAAAATTACATTATTGAAAAACTTTACAGGGTGTTGGAAGAACG
The DNA here is from genome assembly GCA_034769895.1 of Magicicada septendecula. Classification (NCBI taxonomy): domain Eukaryota; kingdom Metazoa; phylum Arthropoda; class Insecta; order Hemiptera; family Cicadidae; genus Magicicada; species Magicicada septendecula. The sequence goes on from CM068369.1 coordinate 392,085,232, forward strand.
TAGATTGAGAAGTGGATGACGTTGCTGAAATCATAGGCATCTCATATGAGCGTGTGCATCATCCTTTAACTCAAGAACTTGGTGTGAAAAAGTGTTGTACAAGATGGCTGCCGCATCTGAAGTTCTTGCATTTTTTTAGGCATCCAGTGTGGAGACCATCTTCAAGTGTGGGGAGTTTACCACGTTTAAACTCAAGTGCCTACTTACAAACCGTTGGTTTTGAAGTCGCAGCATCTCCTGACACATTTACAATTTCGTTCTGAATTTACGTTGGCTCTAAACAATTTTTAACAAAGAATCACACCACGACGTTTGGTTTTGTCCGTTTTTCAAAACACGCATGACACGTCAATTTGAAACAGCTTCTAAGCAATGAATAAATTGATAGATAGTTTATGAAATTAACAGAAGTTCACATAAAATACAAATCTTGCAGCACACGAAAAATTTTAGTTTTACTGCGAAGCTACAGATGTCGCTCCACAAATTTTTTAATTGACCCTTGTGCACATCCTTTTTATCAACTCTAAAAAAGCTTTTGGCAGCATAAACAGATCCAGACTATTAAAGGCCCTGAAAGCACTTGTAAAACTGGTTGATATTACAATAGATGGAACAAAAGGAAAAGTATCTCTAGGAAGAGAAGAGAGTAAGGAATTCACATTAACATCTGGGGTTAAGCAAGGCAATGCATCATCGGCAACATTATTTAATTTAGCTCTCCAGTATGAAGTAGGAAAGTTGGGACTGTGTGGACATATATTTCAGGGAATGAGACAGATCGGTGCATATGCAGATGATGTGGTGGCCAGACATATAAACAGCCTAAAAGGAACCTCTAAAGAACTGGAAAGGAAAGTCCAGAAAGTAGAACTCCATGCCAACGAAGTAAAGACAAAGTATATGAAAGTACCAAGGGCAAAGGGAAGGAGGAGAATTATAAATCGCGATGTTGGATGGCATACTTTCCAAGGGGTCCGAGAATTTAAATATTTGGTTGCCTCCATAAACAATGAGAACAAAATCAGTAATGAGATTGCAAATCACATAATGAGTGGTAATAGAGTTTTTAATGCCCACCAGAAAATGTTCAGTCCGGTTTAGTCAGCAAAAGAACCAAACTTAGATTATAGACATACGCTGTGAGGCCAGTTGTGACATATGCTGCGGAAACCTGGACACTACCTAATAGTGACATACATAATTTAAGAGTCTTTGAAAGAAGAAATCTAAAAAAAATCTTTGGACCAGTGAAGGAAGGTGAAGAATGGCGCACACGAAGCAATAGGAAATTGGAGGAATTGATAGATGGCGCAGACATAGTGATGGTTCATCAAGTTCATGAGGATCAGCTGGTTGAGACATGTGATGAGAACGGAGGATGACAGAATGCCCAAAGCACTTCTTACAGGAACAATAGATGGTCAAAGAAGGAAAGGAAGGCCTAGAAAAAGATGGTTACAGGACGTAGAAGATGAGCTCAGGAGGAAAGGTATCGGAGATTGTAGACGGAGACTGGAGGACCGAGGTATTTGGAGGCGACTAGTCGGGGAGGCCAAGGCTCATCGTGGGCTGTAGCGCCAGAGATTCAGCCAGTCATTCTACACATAATGCTGTCATAACTTAACCCGGATCAATGAAATTGATAAAAAAGTCCAAACTTTTAAAAATTTATAAGCTTAACTATTCTACAACTTTTGTAATATAAACTATCATTTTTTCATTTGTCATGAATTCGTATAACTCAATACATAAATTAGTAAAGTTTGTAAATAGAAATCAGATTTTCTATCAGAACACGTTTTACAAACGCTTTCACTAATAAAATATTTTGGAGAAAATTAATAATTAATTCTCAGATTGCTGGAGACGTTGTTTATAAACAAAACAAAAGTCGCAATACACTATTGATGAAAACGATAAAAAGAAATGTATTAAAATTGCTGAACGTTAGATGACAATTTGTAAGTTTTCACGTCCCCTATCATTTAAGACTTGTAATAAATAACACAAATTTCAAGCAACAACAAATCTTTTTCTTTTATATATTTAAAACGTTTAAACGTCTGTTTGTAACCCTAGAGCCGCGTTACTAGTCTGCTGCTTTTTTGTACTTTATTTATCTTAACAACTATCAAAATAATAAAAAAACAGACAACAAAGAACAGTTTACATTAAAATGTTTATTCCTTTTTATTTTCTCAGGAATTCAGAAACAACGATGGCTGGCAGACGTTTATTTATACAAATCCTTACTTTCAAAAAAAAAAGAACAATATAAGTCAAAACAGAATACTTGAACACATAAAAATGTGTAGTTTATAAAACTTACCTAAAACTTAAAGAATTTCGGAGAAGAAACTACAATCAAGGTCGGCAAACAGATAAACACAAACTAAAGGACTCGGCAACCAGCAGACAGAACACACTATCATAACAATGCTCGTTCGCAAGCTAAACGAACTAACAAGCTCCTTCACTGAACAAATGAACTCACCAACTAAAGGTGGTATATTTTTAGTTTTGTAAATGATCGTCGGGAGCGTTCCGTTCGCGAACTACAGGTCTCGTCGCTACCGACTATGTTCACTAATTCTACTGAATGAATAGTTCATTTTGACTCGGTCGTTTTCCAACGACACACTATTAAGTTCGAGTTTGAGTAGTTCAGTTTCTTTGAATTGAGTGTTTATTATTAATGTTATTATTAAAGCGGCGTGTTAGTCAAAATGGCAACCAAATATTTATTTGTACTGTATACTATTGTATATCTAATTATTTAATATTGTAACTTATATTATTGTTTATTAAAATAAACAACACGATCGTATAAGGTAATCGAACAACTAGGAGAACTGTTGCAATATGAGTGTTTGTGATTCATATAAGTATAAATAAAAATCGTTAATACCGTTTTCTCTGGCGTTCAATAATTTATTCCATTGTTGTAAGATGGCGATCGTGTTATCAATACGTAATTTATGTTAGTCCAAAACAGTATTCAATGTTTGTATACTGCACTAAATTCAATGTTTGCATTAAACTTTCACATATTTTGTTTACTCTAATCAATGAATCAGTTAGCTTTTACTATCTATAAATAATAAATATTTATTTTTATTTATATTATTTACATTATACAGTTGTGGAACTTAAACGGTTAATCACATACATCTTCCCAATATATAACTAATTTGTTTATGATAATATGAGCTGTATATCATCTGGGATTCAATACTTAGTAATTGATATAATCTGGATACCCATGCTTTATATAAAGAATATGAGAAAGCCTGAAGGAGAAATTTAAATAGTTTTGTTAATCTCCAAGTCACTAATTACCTTTGATATATTCTGCATTATGACGGGTTTTATACAACAACGTGTTCCAAGGATAAATCCTCATCACCATGTTGTAAAAATAATGCCAAAAAAGTTTGTAAAAAAATAAAATTATTGGACATCACAATTGAAAATATAAATTAAATACGATCAGGAGAAACAAAATCAACCCAAATATCTGCTGATTGCGTTTACTTTATTATTTTTAATGTAATGACCTTCAATTTTATTATTTAGAAATTTTTTGCGGATTATTTTTACAACCTTCTGAAGAGGATTTAACCCTTAAAGTGTGTCGTGCCACGGACTATAACAAAAGTAATTAGTTTTGGTTGTACAATGCCTTGCAAGATTAATTGTGGTCCTAAATCGATATTAGTTACGCATAAGATAGGCAAACCACACTACTAGTAGTGCACGTACGTTGTGATTTTACACAACAATTAGCAACTAATATACCTGCTTGATTTAGCATTAAAAACTTACCACTTGGCACGTAAACCTATATGCCATGCTATGGAGTAAGCGACATTTGTTGTGGATACAACAATGGTCAGAACATTTACTCCTGAATATTTATTTCAGACTGGGAATAAACAGCTGAAGCTGCATTGCAGCAGTAGATGAGATACAATCAGAACACACAAGTGCCGAGTGGTTCTGTGCTACAGTTCAGCATAAACATTATGTATACATGCATGTGTCTCTCTATGAATTGCACATGCGTGGTAAAAATATTATTTACAATTTAGTCACAGTCACATCAGTTATCTTTTAATCCTATCAATTACCAAATTTACAAAGTCTGTGTAGATATAATACTAAATAACTGAATCTGTTTCATGACTACTTCTTTAAAACGTATATCATGCGTTTTTCTATTATGTTATTATGAAGTTAGAATGTTAGGCACTTGACGACGGAGGAGGTGAAGCTACAAATAATGCTGCTTTTATTAGTAAACAAATACGGTATTACAAAAATATTTTTCTACCACCATAGGTGAAAAGAAAGGAACTAAAATTATATGTGTTTAAGATATTCATTACTGTTGGTAACTTAAACTAAATTAAAACTTCAGGCTGATACAAATCTGGACGGAACGTCGAGTTCAAATAAAGAAGTTACCTGATACTTGGTGAATAACAAGTATCTCTTACTCTGCAATCCTGTAACACAGTTGTAAACTTACGTAGGAGTTTCTTTTCTTGCTACGCGATATTTTCTCTTTAAAACAGACATTACATTCTTTAATCCAAGCCACTGTTCAAATGTTAAACACGTATAACAAATTGTTTGCTTTTTAATTGTATTACAGATAACAGTATACACCAGCCAACATATCTTTACGCTAAAAGTACACAAAGTGTGAAATATAGTTTAAAATAAATAAATTAAAATATGTAATATATAACTAGCGAAAGTATTAGTTTATATATAATTGTAATAATAATATATTGTACATGGATAAAGATTTAATATATTTGGTAAGAAGAATAGGCCTACGTTAGAAAAATTATTATGATCTTATCCTGCACATAAAGTAAGTACACTTAACTTTTGGGAAAATATGGGACGTTATCCGTACTTATAACGCTGTGAAAATTTATAAAAATTTATAACACTGTAATTTTTTTCTAAGAAATATTGCAATGTTTTCTTGTAGTGGCTATTTTAGTGAGTTACAACTTTATCATTTAATATTTTTGAAGAAGAGAATAACTTTTCTTTGATAGTCGCTAGCATTGTTATGACGATCTCGCTGATCGTCATGTTTTAGCAGTGGAATAAAGTAATCGAACACCAGAGAAATCGTTAATTGAACCTTTAATAACAGGTTCGATAAACGAAAGCACTCCCTACAACAATTTTCCAAGTTTACAATTTCCAACATACACATTTACGCCCTATCGCTTCTATTCTCAATACTCAACTAACTGCGATGTGGGTTACTGAATTTATAATCATTATGAACTGTGTGTCAGAATTACCAGAGGGTTCACGATGCTGTAGGTTTTCAGAGAGTAATCCGATGGTCTATAGGAAGGCGCAAAAAGATTTAAAATATGCGAGAACCTTCATCGTGATGCATATATATCATGTAAGACACGCATATTGCCTGTCTGTTAGAGTAACAGTATTCTTCAAAACTGTGATAATACCTAGCATATGTCAGTATATACGGACATTAGACAGTATACGTATAAGTGACTGTATGGTAGTACATAGTTATGTAGCATATAAGACAGGTAAGTATACGTTATACTGCACACATTCAAGTAGAAGGCCTGTACACTCTGAATTATGTAGCCTACACGTTGTATGCTAACAGTCGTTTTCTACTGAACGAAAGTGCCTAATGTACAAAAAAAAATCGGGCAGTCGTGGGACTGCCGACAGAAGTGTTAACTTAAATAACATTTTCTGGCACCCAGACCGGTCGAACTCCCACGCTAGGACTCCCCGGGGTACGGAAGGTTCTCCGAAGCCCGGGAAAGCCGTCGACATGCTGGGGGAGGAGCTGGGACACTGGCCCGGCCGTTTTTCGCGAGATCCGACGTAAGACTCCTCGGGTTCCGTGGATGGACTCCGGGGAAGGCCCGTCGGACGATTCCCGCGCTATTCCCTACGCGGGAGGCTTCCCCCAGTATGCCGGGACACGGCCTGCTTTTCCGGCATCCAGGCCGGTAGAACTCCCGCGCTAGGACATTGTCAGACACTTCCCCGGGGTACGGAAGGTTCTCCGAAGCCCGAAAAAACCGTCGACATGCCGAGCGAAGCGCTGAAACTCTGGCCTGGCCGTTATTCGCGAGATCCGACCTAAGACTCCTCGGGTTCTGTGGACGGACTCCAGGGAAGGCCCGTCGGACGACTCCCGCGCTATTCCCTACGCGGGAGGCTTCTACCTATGCCGGGACACCGCCTGCTTTTTCCAGCATCCAGGCCGGTCGAACTCCCGCGCTAGGAATTTGTCAGAGACGTCCCCGGGGTACGGAAGGTTCTCCGAAGCCCGGGAATACCGTCGACATGCTGGGGGAGGAGCTGGGACTCTGACGCGTCCGTTTTTCGCGATATCCGACCTAAGACTCCCCGGGTTCCGTGGACGGTCTCCGGGAAGGCCCGTCGGACGACTCCCGCGCTATTATCTATGCGGGATGCTTCTACCTATGCTGGGCCATCGCCTGCTTTTTCCGGTATCCAGGCCGGTCGAACTCCCGCGCTAGGATCTTGTCAGAGACCTCCCCGGGGTACGGAAGGTTCTCCGAAGCCCAGAAAAACCGTTGACATGCCGAGCGAGGCGCTGGAACTCTGGCCTTACCGTTTTTCGCGAGATCCGACCTAACACTCCTCGGGTTCTCTGGACGGACTCCAGGGAAGGCCCGTCGGACGACTCCCGCGCTATTTTCTATGCGGGAGGCTTCTACTCATGTTGAACCATCGACCGCTTTTTTCGGCATCCAGGCCGGTCGAACTCCTGCGCTAGGACTTGGTCAGAGACCTTCCCGGGTTTCGGAAGGTTCTCCGAAGCCCGGGAAAGTCGTCGACATGATTCTGAGTGCAATTAGTAGATTCATATATATAAAGTTTATATATATATATATAAAACAAACGGCACAGAACTATACGCGTGATAAACTGTTTATAGAGTACTAAAGCAGACGCTTCGTGAGAGAGAGTGGGAAAGAACATGGGATGCAGAGAGGGGGAAATTGTTACGGATTCTCGTCGCATTCCTTTCTGATGACGTCACATTCTACTGATTCACTCCCGTGTAAATTTTTTCCCTCTCCTCTGCTATAAGAAGTTAACACTTCAAAACACGAATATTTGTATTAACACACGTTCACGCTTCATTGATAAAATTCATAAATTTAAGAAATAAAAACCTAGTAAATCTAATAAACACCGCTTTGTTCTGGGCACCTCACGGTAGTTTCATAGCCATTCTTAACGTTTCACAGCAATCTCACAACTTCATACTTAAGAGGAATTTAAATTCGAAACTACACCGGTATAGTAAACTTGAATCCGACACTTTGATTGTTTGTTTGCCGATCGTACAGATAATTTAGCAAGATATATCCGGAATAATTATATTATCAACTTTATAGTATACTAAGAGAGGGATTTAGAAGTCGGTCTATTAGAAGCTAAGGTATTAAGTGTGCACTTATCTGATGGAGCGTGACTTGCCAACTCGTAATTACAGCAGTCTGATTTGTGGTACGACTGCTTTACGTGTTCCGTGATCCCATCACCTATTTGTGCCCAAGTATAAACTTAAACGGTTTTAGAATGAGGGTAAATGAATAGTATTATATTGTCTTGCATTTGTGTGTGTGTGTGTGTGTGTGTGTGTGTGTGTGTGTGTGTGTGTGTGTGTGTGTGTGTGTGTGTGTGTGTGTGTGTGTGTGTGTGTGTGTGTGTGTTCTTTGGCCGCCGCCGTCGCAGCAGCAACTAGCGTCCTCGCGCAACGGCCCTTTTCAAGGACATAACATGATACGTTATAGGAATGCCCCATTTGTCTTGTGACAGTGTGTGTGTGTGTGTGTGTGTGTGTGTGTGTGTGTGTGTGTGTGTGTGTGTGTGTTGTTGTTGTTGTTGTTGTTGTTGTTGTTGTTGTTGTTGTGAAGCACACATGTGATAAACATCATAAAGTCATTTTATGGTGCTTCGGACTAACTTCCAAGTCATTCTTAGCTATGTGACTCGATATAATTATTTCAGACCGATCGTTTTCCTGTTTAATATTTGTACGTATGACGAATTTCTTAAATGTTCATAATACTGGTTTGGTGTAATGTACGTATAGGTAGTATTAGTGTGTCAGGTTAATGTCCGGAGTAACGTGTACTGTATTTGAGACGTGTCCTGTTTTACTAAATTGAACTTGCGTTTTAGTAATTCTACCCACTTAAACATTAATTTTTATTGTTTTTTTTGTCTGTCTTTTACAAATGTGTTACATCCAGCGTTGTATGCAGCTTTGTAAATACCATTGTTTATTGTGTCAGTGTCGCTTTGTGAATTATTTTCATTCACTATACACTTACTCTGTGTTTACTCGCTACTTCATCTCTTTTCAATGGTAATTTAATACCTTCTAATGAAGTATTTTACTTCCATATTCCTTAAGGAATGGAAGTATGGTGATGGCAAAAAAAATCGTGTTCGAGATTATTGCAGATTCTGATTCTACTACACTCAAAACATGAAAAAAGTCGTTTTCCGAAAAGTGTCTGTGTGTGTGTCTGTGTGTGTCTGTAGATTTTTTTTCTATGGCAAACGATAACTGCCGCAAATTCAAACAGAGTCAAATAATTTTTTGCATACAGCCCTGATTTGTAGAGTACTCACGACCTATTGTTTTTGGTGAAGATCGGTTGAGGGAAAGGGGTAGTTTACCTGCAACGGTTTTTTTTATAAAGGGAAATTGTTTTTTGGCAAACGATAACAGCCGCAATTTCAAACAGAATCAAATAATGTTTCGCATACAGCCCTGAATTGTAGAGTTCTCAAGACCTATTGTTTTTGGTGAAGATCGGTTAAGGGAACGGGGTAGTTTACCTGTAACGTTTTATGTTTTAACAAGGGTATTTCCTATGGCAAACGATAACAGCCGAAAATTCAAACAGAATCAAAAGATTATTTGCATACAGCCCTAAATTGTAGAGTTCTCAAGACCTATTGTTTTTGGTGAAGATCGGTTAAGGGAAAGGGGTAGTTTACCTACAACGTTTTTTAACAAGATTATTTTATATGGCAAACGATAACAGCCGCAAATTCGAACAGAATCAAATAATTTTCTGCATACAGCCCTGGTTTGTAGAGTACTCAAGACCTATTGTTTTTGGTGAAGATCGGTTGAGGGAAAGGGGTAGTTTACCTGCAACGGTTTTTTTTATAAAGGGAAATTGTTTTTTGGCAAACGATAACAGCCGCAATTTCAAACAGAATCAAATAATGTTTCGCATACAGCCCTGAATTGTAGAGTTCTCAAGACCTATTGTTTTTGGTGAAGATCGGTTAAGGGAACGGGGTAGTTTACCTGTAACGTTTTATGTTTTAACAAGGGTATTTTCTATGGCAAACGATAACTGCCGCAAATTCAAACAGAATCAAATAATGTTTTGCATACGTCAGTGAATTGTAGAGGACTCAAGGCCATTAGATTTTGGTGAAGATCGGTTAAGGGGAAGGGGTAGTTTACCTGGAACCTTTTACGTTTTAACAAGAGTAAAGTACTTGAAAATTCATTTAAACTTTTTCAAACAATGGTAATTGTTGAAAATAAAATAATTTTGTTGCCAGGCAATAAAATTATAATTTTTTCATTTTAATGTAAATTATGTATATATTAGAAAATATATCGTGCTTGGCAGGCAAGCATATTTCAGATTATAAATCTTAGAATATGGAAGTCATGTATGGTTCTCCATACCGATATTTTTAAATAGTTTTGGCGCGTCTACGTTTTGTTTTGTTGATCAGTATAAATTCTGGATATTTCTTTATGTTATTATTAGCTACGTTGTTATATTCTTTGTTATATTATTATGTGTTTATAGGGATGTTTTCATTTTATTATATTTTACTCATGTGATTATATTAGTTTATTAAATTAGTTTCATTCAACTAACTGATGTGTCCTATTTTCTTAATAATATACTTTACAGTGTCAAAATAATACTGTGTTTCTTTTCCTCTTCTTACAGACATTCGATTCACTGTTACAGTAAATTTTCGTATATCTATGAAATTAGTAAAAACTCAGCTAAACACCTGTGAAAGTAAAATATTTAGTGTAATTTGTTTTGCGCTAAATATAAAACAATAATTCTCTCATATTTCGAGATTTTGTAAATTCGTTGTTAGAGTAAAACAATTTATACTTGCCATTAACTAACAGTGGTAGTCCACTTTCTGTTCTTAATATAAAAATATGTTACTAATATAAAAATTAGAAGTTTTGGTAGTAAAAAGAAAATCCTCTTATAATGATTATGTTTCACTAAACATTCTTTTAGAAATACGTTTCAATTAAATGCTTTTTTTGACAGGCTTGCTATTACTACAGTTTACCTTCGGTAAGGAATTTGCCGGTCACATAAAACTCTTAAAAACACACAAGTAAATATAAACTGTGCATTGCAGTACAGTGACTTAGGAAATACATGTATATTTAGGTTTATGTATAGAGATTTCAACGTTTTTAAGTGTAAATTTAACTTCTCTCTACACTTGTACTTTTAAAACATATGTAACACGATCAGGTTTGTATATAACTTATGTCTAAGAACACAGTCAAGTAGGAGCACAAGAGGTCACCACACATTTGTTTAGCAGACGCAATTTGCAACCTACATTTTGGAATGTTATCAGAAATTGTTATCATTGGTTTTTATTATAATTTTTATGGTTAGTTAAACCATTTTAAAATAAGGATCTGAACCGGTTCTGTTTACTATATCTTATGAGATGATGGTAGTGCGCGCGCGCGTTATTCTTTGTGTGTGTGTGTGTGTGTGTGTGTGTGTGTGTGTGTGTGTGTGTGTGTGTGTGTGTGTGTGTGTGTGTGTGTGTGTGTGTGTGTGTGTGTGTGTGTGTGTGTGTGTGTGTGTGTGTGTGTGTGTGTGTGTGTGTGTGTGTGTGTGTGTGTGTGTGTGTGATTGTCAGTGTTTATGTTTATATGATAACTGCAGTTCCCTGTTACAATAATAATATAGACCCTGATAAGGGTAACATACGAGTAAAGATATAGTAGTCCCCTATTTAGCTATTGTAATAAAATCTTATTAATGCCACATTCCCTTTTATTTTTATAGTACGTTTTCTAGCCTACATCAATAAAATATTTAAAATCCTATCAATATTGTGGAAACATTATGTAAACTGTATAATAAATGTACTTAGCATCTATATTAAGCAATTTTCCTCTCGCGTCCAATAAGCTAGCCTTGTCTTAAAGCAAATAATTTTTAGTGTCTTTGTGTATTTTGACAATACTGAAGTATTTTAAAAATATTTAATACAATCGTTAATAATTTTTGAAAGATAAAATTAAATTTGCAATGTTTATTCACAATATAGAATTTGAAGGATGTTAGAATTACAGTATCTCAGAAGCAATATGTAGAAACTTTATAATATATAAAGAATAATTTTACAATAAAGTCTACACTTAATATGAAATTAATGTGGAAAAAATATCTACGATGTAGTATATAGTAAAAATAATGCGTATCCTACGACACGGTTAATGCAGTGATAATTAAACTCAGATTTTGATGGTATGAATCATCACAAAAAAAAGAGAGGCACGATCTCTGCCATACGTATAAAACATCCACTTTCGGTGTGAGAGTGTATTTCGGTTGCCTTGCTGCAATATTCACACGAAATATAATAACAGGGCAGTGTTCAACTTGTCTGAAACGGGTTCTATTAAAATGCAAACAATGGAAGCAATTCCATGTCGTTATTTACATACAATTTCATCTGAATTCCATCTTTTCTACAAACACATTTTGTTGTGTTTCTCAATTTTGTTATACCAATAGCATTATTACTTATTTTTCTATTCTGAAAAATGAAAAAAATAAAAATGATTACGTGTTTTGCATGTGATAAACCTTGGTACTAACATATTTGTAATAATATTTAAAACCATATAATTATATTATTAAATTGGATCCGAAAGGTCGCATCAATTGTACCAGTAAACACATTATATACAACGAATAATGAATCTTATGGCCTGTAAAAGTAATCCAGTTAAGACGAGATGTAGTCTGACCTAAATTATTGGTGCAGCACAAGCCTGGATTTAATGATTTTTAAGATAATTTATTAATATATTTTTGTCTGCTTTCTCTCCTAAGAGAAAACAGTAATAGCTGTTAGAAACTCAAGCTAGATGTTGGGAAAAAATATAAAGTTTTTGTTTCATTGCATATATTGTTTACATACATAATATAATTGTAGATTATTTTCACTTTCTTTAGGAATACAATTTTATTGGTCTGTTATGTAATATTTGAAAATTCGGATAATGGATTCATTATTGTGGTGGCTTTACCTACATCTTAATTAATATTTGTCGCTCGTGACTAATATTATTAAGATTAAACTATTCACAATGCCTAAAATAAGGCCATTTAAAATAGGCACCTAATAAGACAGAAAATTTATGGCTGGTCATATAAAAACATTTCATATGCGTCTGTGTTATAAACGTAGTTAAGACAATAGTGTCAAAAGCAGAAGGCGAAATACTGTATACGTGAATTATTTAGTATGTTATATCTAAGGCAGTAGAACCGCTTCTATTGTCTCGCGTTTGAATGCAGTCTGTCACCCTCTCAGCACGTATGGAGTCTACATTGTGATCTTATGTATAGATAGTGCAGCTACTAAACGTGAATCACTGTAGCACAAACCTCCGGAGATGGTTCCCGTTAACTACACGAGAGAGGACGTATTTCGCAATGTTCCGTTATATTAACTACATTCGCAGTTAACTTCGGACCGTCACTTGTTGGTAACAAATCAAACCCGCCATTCATAACTCTCCAGCCTGTTCAGCCCTACGCACGCACGAGCGCGCGCGTGTATATTGACAGCTTAAAATAGAATGTATGAATATTGTGGAATTAAATTTGCGGGATTAATATTGTTGAATGTGGTATACGAAGGGCACCTAGTTAATTCAACATAATTATTTACACATCCACAACGACTAACACTATAAGATGAAATTTATAACTAATAAGATAAAATTTGTTAAACAGTAATATTCAAAAAATAATAGTTATTTACATCACACATTAATCAGCAACCGTCAGTTTATGATAATGATGTCATTCAAACACATGCCATGTTAAATTTTACTTCTTCTTCTTCTTCTTCTTCTTCTTCTTCCTCCTCCTCCAACAAGGATTAGGCCTTGGAGGCCCGTTCTGGCGTCATAGGATTTATTCCCATCTTTTCTTTGGACTCCCTACGCTTCTTCTTCCAACTGGCTTGTACCTACATGCCGCTTTTGGTAGTCTTCTATCATCCATACGCTCCAAATGGCCCTTCCAATTTCTTCTATGCAACTCTGTTTTCTCTTTTAAGTTGACATTTCCAACTCTTCTTAATCTCTTCGTATCTAAAATCGATCTTGTTTAGAACAACCTTTGACCGATCTTAGAACGTTCACCTTCGCTCCTTGTTTGCGGCTTTTATCTCCCTTTCTCATTATCTATGACTCACTTCCATGAAGAAGCACAAAGACAGCCATTACATTGTAAAACTTAAACTGAGTATCTTTTTCCGTCTTGTTCCAGTGTTTTTCTTATAGCGCCGCACATCATTTGAAAACTTATGTAGTTTATTGTCTATGTCTCTATTTTTCTCATATGATATATCATACCCTAGGTAGCTAAAGTGAGACTCTTGTTCATTTAGTTGGTTGTTAATCACTATTTTGGCTCCTACAGGATTGCTTCCCAAGAAAGCCATCACCTTCGTTTTGATTGTAGAAATTCTTAACTGATACTGGATCGAACACCGTTGTAAATTATGTAGTGCCCTTTGTAAACCATTTTGGGTGGTACCTACAAGCAGCGTGTTAACAAATTCGCTTTATCTTAGAGGAATACCTGTTGATGGGTAAATGCTCTGCCACCTACGACTGACATCGTCCAAACATAATTTGTTTTAAAATTAATCTGTTATATCGATGAAGATTCATCCAACACTGTGCAGCGCTTTTGTGTTTAATTTAATAGGAACTATTTATTTATTATATCTGTTCAAGTCTCAACATAAACATCATGTGTGAATACTGTGAGATTAATATTATGAAATTATTATAATTACATTGCGAATTCACAATAGCTAATATCAGCTGTCTTTTGAAATCTCATCTATTAATAATGATTGTCCAGTAATAATAAGATATTCATGTAATATATTAATGAGATATTTCCAATTTATTACTAAGTATGTTGCTCAGATGCTACCTTTAAATATATTAAATTACCTTTTACAATAATTTTTTTTTTATTGTCGGAGATTATTGTAATGCGTTTAGTGCCTTTGTGTTGCACTCAGTATGAATTCCTTAAAAGTTTAACAATACTTATTTAAATTGTAACTTTATGTATTTATAACTTATCGTTGATGTTTAATTGAATGTTTTATATCGTCAATCGCCACCCACAAACTTATGTAACCGCAGTGAAGATTATAATAATAATATATTAAATAAATAAATAAAAATAATAATAAAATTTCTTGTTTTTTACTAGGGTAGATAGGAAAATTTGCTCATCCGAAAGGATGCACACTTCCGGGGTCTGTGAGTTTGGGTATTATACATACCCGACCCACTAAAAAACTACCCGCCCTTCCTCTTTTGGGACATTAACTCGGAACTGTTTTACACCACTTTGCGGCTAGGCTCACTGTTTTCAACTCTAGGGCTCGCTTCTGTCTTCTTATTCTTTTTCTATATTAATATTATCCAGATCTACCTTCTTCGCCATATCCCTTCTACAAAACATGCCACACACTTCCAGGTGATCTCCCATCGAAGCAGTGCCATGAGCGTGGTAATAAACTGTACACGTTTAAGGCACATTAAATACGGAGTCTTTCTCTGCTCTAACTTAATTTAAAATTTAATTTACAAAGCGAGTACTCTTACATAACGAAAAACATTAATTCTCTTGTAGAGCGCCAAGTGCAGAATAAAAATATTACCTTTCCTCTTAAGAAATGTTACTACGTCTTACTTTGTTACGAAAATAAATTTTCGAGTTGACAAGTAAACTTGTTACTTTGAACAATCAACGTTTGTAAGGTACCGATACCGTAAAAAAACCTGTTTTTTGGTTCTCTAGAATGTGATTTTTAGACGTTGCTATAGCGTTTATAATTTGTCACAGAATCGAGAGGCGTAACTGCCGAACCCGCAGGGACCGCAATACGGCGAGCCGGGGCCCACGCAAACATTCCTCTTAATTCTTTAAGAATGGGTATAAAACATTGCACTTAAGTAAAACAAGATTTCTTCGTATGTGTTAACATAAAAAACAAATTCATTTATGTTTTACTGTTATTTTACACGTACCTAATGAGGTACCGGTACTTTGAGAGTGTAAATTATTTGGTTAACTGAACAATAGAGCGGTGATTCCAGTTAGGAATGCACCTAGGCCATCGGCTGGGTCTGCGTCGTATTGTTGTTCGTTATGAACTACGAAATGAAACTAAAAAAATGGACCAAAGTACTGGATCGCGATGTAACTATTATTCTAACATTGGCAGTTTCTAATTTAGCGTTTAGAGGCCATAGAGAGAAGATAGGCCAGTCGAGTAGCGAAACTTTGTGGCATTTATCAATCTCTTTAATAAATACGATCCATTGTTATTAGAGATAAGCCCTTCAGTGGTCCAAAGAACAGTGAGAAGTAGATGAGTCCAAAGTGAAATTATTCGGCTTTTATCTAAAAAAGTTGAAAATATTATTTTTAAACATATTAAATCTGCTCAGATTTTCTCTGTAATAACGGATACTTCAAAACATCAACAACAATAATTGACTGAGTCAAAATATTAGATATATCTTAATTTGTAAAGATGAAGCAGGAAGGCAAGCCGACTTAAAAATTAATAAAAGCTTTTTTGAACTTGCAGAAGTGACCGATCAGCTTAGCCTAGGTTTAGAAGAAGAGATTTTAAACAGTCTTGAGAAGAACACATTCTGTTTATTTAAGAGGAAAGAATGGGATGAATTAAGTAAGGGTAGGAGGGAGGCCTGCAAAGGATTCTTATGGGGGTCTAGAAGAAAGACTTACGCCACTGACAGAATCAATACAGGGAAACAGAAACACAATGATGTAACAAGGATACTCAGGTGACACCCCACATAAACGTTTTATGCTGTTAAAGTATTCTTTAGGGCAGATAATAAGTAATTATAATAGACATTGTAAGAATCTAACAACGATTTCATCAAAATACATATAAGGTTCATTATGGAATGTCAAATTATGGAAACTTGAAATTATGGAAACGAAAATGTTCAGAGAACAGGTACGATATCATTTAAAATGTTCTTAAGTATTCGGCTATTCAAATCGTAATGGGGTAAGTGTTTCAGAATTTTGCAGCCAGTAATAACACAGTTTCAATTACACTGTAAAAATAGATTTGAATAAACAAGGAATAAAATGAATATTTTAATACTGTTAACAGAAAAAGCTCTATGAGTTGAACTATTCGATGCTGTGTGGTTCAAGAGATATCCTTTGCAGACACGATAGATACTATTTTTAACGAGATTGTTTTGCAGACATAAGTATATTGTTCCTATATTATAAGTATGAATCAAAAATGTCAAAAGTAAAACACGAAGTACCTACAAAAAAATGAATCAAGTCCATATCATATATTTCAAGAAAATATAGTTTAAAGTTTCCTCCTCCAAATCAGTTTATTCACTGCATAAAAGTTAACTGTTATTTAGAACCAAATTTGTCGTGTTTACTTGCTGAACTGCTACATATCATGTTCCGGACGAGGCCTTTCAGTGTCTCCACCATTATCAAGTCCTAAACCACGACAATGTTGGAATTACAGAGCCTGCTGATTCAAATAAAAAGATGAACAATGTTATTTGGTAGCAATTATGTAAATGATATGGCTGTACCTGATATGAAAGTCCATGTACGTATTGTAGTCTATAACTAAAGATGGATTCTGTCCATTCCGTGTAAATACAGTCTATTCTGTAAATGGATTTGGTCCATTTTAGTTATAAGCCCTTCATATTATACCGAAGGGCTATACATACATAAATATTATACATACTTACGGATATGAAATTATTTTAGTAAACTAGTCTCATTTAGATATGAGACTAGTACCTTACGAGACAGCCGTCACCGTCGGAACAGCCCTTCACTCAATCAATTTAATTCATTACTTAAAATATTATTCTGTGTATCGTTCGATACACGTAAAAGACGTTTTCCCTTCGCGATACTACCAGTCAATGGTGCTGACTTTGCCTTTAAAATTAAGTAAGGTTGTTATGAGTTCAGTGGTCAATTGCAACTAACGCAATTTTAATAGTTGGTTCAAAATTAAACCAAATATTAGAAAATTGGCATAGATTTAATATTTACTTATTAATGATATTAAAGAAAACATTTTTTAACAATGAATCAACGTGTACATGCTCTGCAAAGCTGTTTTGTATTTTACAATCGTTTTGTTTCACAATGGGTACAGTTTATACTAAACTAGAAACTGAAGAGTAAAACATTACTCTTTTAAGTCAGTTTAAGTTTTTGCTTTCTCACTACATACATAAGTTCATTTTCCTTTAATTTACTTTGCCTCTTCAAATTATCAAATCTTTCTAACAAGACAGTCTTTAATGTAATAATAAAAATAAAAATTATTGTTGGACTATGGTACAATATTAAAAAAAAATAAGTCATTGTTATAGAAAACTGTAACATACTGCAAAATTATCGCGATCTTGCATAAATGTTTGTTACAGTTAATACAATTGTATTTGCATACACCAATTCAAATTGTGAACAGTTTGAAATATTAACTAATAATTTACACAAGAATCAGATAACTGTCGAAAACGATTAATAAAACGTTTTACCGCCAAACAACACTGTTAAAAACATTTTATTCCGCATTGATATTTCTATTACAGTTTAATTTGTGTATTTCGTGATGCATTAATAACCTAGTGACCTACGATTAATGTGTTAAAACTCCGAGTACACTTTTGTTTACATGTAAACAAGACACAAGTTAAAACACACCCAGAGAAGCATATAAAGACAATTCTGTGCCTAAATCTGGAGGAAATGAAACAAGGCAATTAAATTAACAGTGGAGTGTCTTCCATTGTTTGCACACTGAATAGTGTGTCCCCAATTTATGATCTGTGCTGTAATACTACGCGCAGATATTGCTATGCCCATAGGGAGCTCACATACACCAATGTTCTGTTCTGTTCTGTTCAACAGCTTATTAAGGTACACCGGTTAAGACAGACAAAACGCTTCTCAGAATTATGTGTCCCTAACGCCGCCATTGTGTGTGTGTGTGTGTGTGTGTGTGTGTGTGTGTGTGTGTGTGTGTGTGTGTGTGTGTGTGTGTGTGTGTGTGTGTGTGTGTTATGTATTTTCTACGTATACACGTATTGCTTTATATACAATATTTTATGGAATATTTTAGTTTAGGTGTTCAATAACAAGCAGTTTTGTAAAGTCTCGAGATTTATTCACCTCAAACCCATGCCTACAAAAATAAATATAACTTACAATTTACTACTCTAAATTCCGTGATCTTTTTCTGCTTATAATTATAATTGTAAAATGTGGAAAACTTGTGTTTACATTACTTTAAACTTATATTACTTACATTAGATACATGAGTAATCGATAACCCATTACACACCACACTACATAGCGCACATAATGTGAGTTTTACGTACTAATTTGCGTAAGAAAATTACACACACTTGTATCCCTTAATGCACAAAGGCATTTCCTGACACATTTGAATGGCAGCAAAAAGAGTTATTATTACTGTATTATGTTGTTTAATTTTTATAATAGTTCAAATTACAGGGGTCATAAATATTTAGTTTATTTGTATGATTTGAAAGGGTTTGATATTAACCTTCGATGATCTTGCAGTTCTCTTGGTTCCGCATTATGGTTGAACTTGTGTATCTTATTCAACACGTCACGGTTTCTAATATAAGACACGTTATAGTTGAGATATTCAACATTCCAAACCTGATAACATACTATTTGTTTTCCTACAGCCCGTCAATGTTTAACTACTATGCTAATGAACGGACTGTTTGCAAGATTTTGAATATTCGTATGTGTGTGGCGGTGGTTATACAAGATGCCATTAAGTAAAGAAAGCTCAAGCAAGGATAATGATAATGGTGATTTAGAACGATAAGTAGCGCATAGATTACTATTTGTCCGGTCTTCTTCAGTAAAAACATTTAACAAAGGTATCAAGACAAATATTTGTGTTTTTTAATTGTGAAAACTTCACCGCACAAATTTGTAGAATACAAAAAACCACTGTGTCGTGTGTATGTGTGTGTGTGTGTGTATGTGTGTGTGTGTGTGTGTGTGTGTGTGTGTGTGTGTGTGTGTGTGTGTGCGTGTGCGCGTGTGCGTGTATTGATTGACGTGTAAAGCCGGTTTCCAGTATTTCTACTCCTAGGAAACGCATTAGGCCTCCAAATACGATTATCAACTTCAAATATGTTATCCAGGATTTTGTACGTAGGAATTTTTTCGAGTTTCAGGATAAATGCGAATCCCTAATACTGTTAAAAATTACTCTGACTTTGAAAGCAAAACTTATTTTTTGACAAATTGGTCCACCGATACGGACTTGTATCTGAGAGCAAGTGAATATTTCGATCTTTAACGAAAGTAACTCCCAATATTGTGGAAATTAGAGCTGCGATGCTTAGTAACTGGAATTTAGAAAAAATTCCTAAATTATTAAGAAAAGGGAACCACAGTGTATTAACTTGTAACGCTTCTTTACCACTCTGTTGTTTTAGAAAACACATTTGGAACACATTCCAAACACATTTGTTTTTAGCAATACGTATCGGCCTACAAATTATATGAGCTTAATCAGCTTGAAAAATGGTTATAAGTAATACGACTCCCTACTTATCACTGTCACTACAACCAACAAATTGATAACAGTAACATTGGGTAAGAACAGCACGGTAAAAAACTGATAGAAGTAGACTTTATAAAAACTGTATGTATATTGTTACGATGGTCTCACTGATCATCGTATGGTACATTGGAAAACAAAATACCGCCAAAAATGACATCACTAATTACCATCTTTAATTAATCACAACTAATAATTTGTAATCAACAAGGTAGTCTCTTACAACAATTTAAGTTAAATTTAAACACACGCAATAATAATATCAAGTAATATTACTAACTATACGAGTCCCGTACTAACTATAACACAGTAATCACTTCTCACAATACTACGACAACCACTCGATCCGTTCTAAAGAAATCGTTCATTATAAGCTGACTGACTAAGCCAGACGCTATTGCGTTTAAAGAGTTCCAGAATAAATTTCCATCCTTACTGGACGCCAGCTGAATTGGTATCTTTAGTGTTCTTGAACAATCTGGAACGTACTTTCAAGCAGACTTGACTGAGGTTCACCTGCTCGACTACCCTCCGGACGGGTGCAGGACACGCTCTCGGCTATTCGATAGTGTTTTCGTTACGCTGCCCCCTCCTTAAGCATGTTTGACCCGAACTGCCAAACTGTCTCTGAGGAACTACTTGGCCAAGCGATCTAAGTAGCTGGTCTACTTGCGAAGGATAATTCTCCGGCTCTTCGAGTGTGATCCGAACATCAGTTTCCCAAGAATAGAGGTCTTCCGCTCAATCACTAGTTTTATCACAAATGTTTATCACCATACCGTAATTCTAGAGCTTTTATCAATTCGGCATAGATGTTCTGGCTCTCAGGTGACACTTTCTGTAGTAGTTTTGCTGCAGGCCCTTTTTAAGCGAGAACGAGTAAAACTGCCTTGTCTTTCTCTGGCCAATTATTTGCGCATTTAGCGGCTTCAAATTGCCGAAGATACGTCGTCCAGTGGATGCTTCCATCAAAGGTTGGTGCTTTGACATGAACTACCCTAATTGGAGGCAAAGCTACTTTCTTTATTGTCTTATTTTCTGTGTATTTTTCTGTCTTTACCATAGGTACAGTCTGTTTAGCAATTTGTTTTGAAACTCTCAGTTCGGTTGTATCTTCGTTAACTGCTCGACTTCACTTTTGCTGTCTCGTGTTTCCAATTGTCTCTTTTATAGTTGTTAAAGTCTCCTATACTTCAGGTATTTTATTTGACATGGACTCTTCTATAACAGATATTTTTGTAGATATAGCATTTTCTACACTTGAGACAGATTTCTCTACTTTAACTACGAATTTTTAATGTCACTAATTTTTGTACTTCCGATATTCTATTAACTTGTTTATTAATGTCACCTCGTAATAGACCCAGCTCTGCAGCAGTATTCTTGCATCTGCTTTTGCTAATGTATCAACCATTTGATGTCACCTGTTTCACGCTTCCGTTCCTCTGCCTCCTGCTTACGTTTCTCGTCTTGTCGTTCTTCCAATTCCAAAATTATTGTTTTCTGCCTTTCTTCTGTTTCCAGCAGTAATGCTTTTTGCAGTTCTTGTTTTTCTATCAGGAGTGTTTTCTGTCTCCCTTCCACTTTCTCATCCTGTCGTTTTCCTGCTTCTTCTGCTTCCTGTTGCCGTTGATTCTCTGTCTGCAACAGCAGCACCCGGAAATTTTTCATCATCTGACTGGCATCCATATTTACAGTTAAATTGCAAATTACACTAGCCTTGCACAAAGTGTTCTCTGTTCCCACTGTTAACATTCTGTCGCACTTCTGACCCATTGTTACAACGCTCTCACTGATATTTGCATGGCACAGTGGAAAACAAAATAGGCCTACAGACACCATTGAAATCACTAATTACCAGCATTAATTAATCACAATTAGTAATTTGTAATCAACAAGATAGTCTCTAACACAATTTAAGTTAAATTTAAACGCACGCAATAATAATGTCAAGCAATAGAGTTCCGCACTAAACATAACAGCAATCAATTCTCACAATACTACGACAACCACTCGCTCCGCGCTGAGAAAATCTTTCGTTTTAAAACTGACTGACTTAACCAGACGCTTTTGCTTTTATATGTCGCGCAGAATTCCAGAATAAATTTCCATCCTTACTGGACGCCAGCTGAATGGGTATCTTTAGTGTTCTTGAACAATCTGGAACGAACTTTAGTGCGCCCTTCACTGAGACTACATCTGCTCGACTGGCGGAGAGACGGGTAGAGGACGCTCTCGGCTGTTTGATAGAGTTGTTGTTACAATAAATATTCCACACGTATATGGAATATTACACGTATAGAGAATGCATCTGTAGAATACCACACGTATGTGCAAAATATATGCACAAAGGTAGAAGTCTGTTACGGCGATGAAAAGGTGGAGAGATCAGCTGTAACAACAGACGACGTAATAGGTTTTGAGCCTTATATTGGCAAAGGAAAGGAAGAAGAAGAAAAATATGAGTGTGTGTGTGTGTGTGTGTGTGTCTGTGCGCGCGCGCACTCGCGTGTTTTGTATTGTAACGTTACGTTCTAGTTCGTACGTATTCGTGTGTTGAATATATGTTAGGACTATTACGGAATACTCTCGAAGGTCGAGTGTCCTTCCACCTGTTTCTCGGCTATCCGAGTAGGTGCAGCGCCTCTCAAGGCCGCAACAGTTAAGTAACCTCTAGACTCTTCGAGTGCTTTTTAACTACTCAAATTATTCTGGCATAGAAAATTATTCTGACAGGCTATATATAAGCAGCAGCGGCTGGCTTAGTCAGTTACAGTAAGCTATTTATTCAGTGCGCATCGATTGGCTGCTGAGGATTAGTGGAAAGTGCTTATTATGTTATAATAAGTGCGGAACTCAATTATTTGACATTATTATTGCGTATGGAAAAGTTTAATTTGACTTATTGTACGAGACTACCTTGTTGATTAAAAATTGTTATTTGTGATTAATTAAAGCTGGTAATTAGTGATTTCATTGGTGTCTGAATTTTGTTTCCACTGTACCATAAGACGATCCGTGAGACCGTCGTAACAATATATTTCAATACAATCATATAGCCAACCAGACCGTAGGATGTGAGCTTACTTGAGTTACGTTCAAATACTACGTCACATAAAAAGATTAAATTTGTAGAAAGTAGAGAGTAGTGTGGGAGAAAATAATCAAGAGGAATTTTAAAACATAAAAATATCGTTTAATTTAAAAACAATCTGAATTGTTTAAAAATGAATGCCTCTTTTTATAAGTGTACATGTGTTATAACCACAGTATGTAATAACCATCATGTACGTAATTTACACTTACTATGAACCTCGTATAGATATAATGTACCTTAAAATTAAAATTGTTTTACTTTAGATAACTGACGTTAATGAATTATTGACAATTAACAATTTAACACATTACAATTTTGGTAATAAATGTTTTTAAAGAACATCATTCCAAAAGTTGCACTATGCACCCAAAGAATTTAAATGCTTAAAATGTCAATTAAATTTTTACACATCTTTCTTACCATCTTTCTTACTTCATATTCTTGAATAAATAGTGTTATATCAAATTCGTTGTTTAAACTAGGACTAACTATTCACTCATTTATACTTTTTACAAATTCTTTATTACTTTGTCCCTGTTTTTCTTTTATTTAATAATTTAGTTTGTTGATAGCTGAAGCTGTAGATCACTTTTCCCTGCTGTGTGTGCATGGTGGTCCTCCTGACGGTTGCTAGTGTTTGTGTTTACATTTTGCACAATGTGATGATATACGAGGCCTATTCTGTTTTCGCAAGCAGATCGGTTTCGCACAATTTTGCAAAAAGTATAGTTTTTCATGCGACTAGTTAGTAATCGTCCCCTACCGGCATTACAAACAACAATAACTTACAGCGTTCAGCAATCCCCAAACAGAGAATTCACCCCTCTTGACTTAAATGACCCAGGTGACATAAATGACTGAGGTTGTTAGTTTTAAAACCGTACGGGTGTTCAATAAATTTTTCTTATATTATGTTTGATACAGTTTATGTATGCAACGTAGTACATTACTGATACAATTTAGTTATATGCATATTGATATAAACACACATACACACACAAACACACACACACACACTCTCTCTCTCTCTCTCTCTATATATATATCTATCTATCTATCTATCTATCTATCTGTTTGTCTGTCTGTCTGTCTCTCTTTCTTTCTTTCTATCTATCTATCTATCTATCTATCTATCTATCTATCTATCTATCTATCTATCTATCTATCTATCTATCTATCTATCTATCTATCTATCTATCTATCTATCTATCTATCTATCTATCTATCTATCTGTCTGTCTATCTGTCTATCTATCTATCTCCCTCCTTATAAAAAACTAGCTGAAGTACCCGTTCTACGCCCGGGTGGCGAGCATTTTTATTAGCACATATTTAATTATTTATTGGCATATATTTTATACATTTAATTACATATACATTTAATATACATTTAATTACATATTGGCTATGAGATTTAATTATTGGGCGAAAACTTCTTTGTAGACCACATTTTTGGTGTAAACTCTGTGGTCTTTCTTTAAGTTGCCTTGTTGGTCAGTTCCTAAGACGTTTACCTTGACTTGCTGAAAGGACTTTGTTCTTGAAAATGCAACATAAAGTTGTCCATGACTGAATACTGGAGATGGCAAATAAATACCAACTGAATCCAGTGTTTGCCCTTGGCTTTTGTTGATGGTCATAGCAAAAGCAAGTATAAATGGAAACTGTTTTCGTCTTAATGTAAAGGGAAGGTCAGGGTCACTGGGTGCAAGAATAACTCTTGGAATAAATACCCTGGTGCCTTTAAAAGATCCGGTCAGGATTTCACAGTCAATGACTTTTGACATCATTTGCTTGACGACCATTCTGGTGCCATTGCAAAGACCTCTTGTTGAGTCAAGGTTTCGTAGCAACATTACTACTGCACCAACTTTCAAGTTAAGTCTATGAGGAGGCATACCTCCAGGTGTTAAGCTGTTCAAAAACTCCATTGGATAGTTTGCTGCCTCCTCGGAATTTGCACTGTCTTCCTGAATACAATCTATGCTGGTATAGCATTTCAATTCAGATTGAATTCGTCTACGGACATTTTCATTAAGGTCAAGTGACTCGTGGTTTTTTGGAGTCAGGATTGCACGGTTAGCAATGCTGTCATCTCCTCATTGGATGACCTCAGGAAAGACAGCAGCAACAATACATCCATTTTCAATGCAGACTGGAGGAATTTCGAAGATGCCTTCCTCTAATCCAGGCTCTTGGAGTTTTCCATTCCCAAGTTTTAAAAGCCAATCGGAAAAACCTCGGTGTTCTGATGGGACATTGTCCTCATTGGCACGCATGTTTTTGTCTAACTTTAGGACCTGAATATTTTTCCAACACTTACTATTCTTCATGCATGAAGAAAGTATTTCGTTTCTGCTGCCATGTGGAACAACAGGGAGAATTTGTCTAAAATCTCCACCGAAAAGAAAGACCGCACCTCCAAATGGTTTTTTAGAAGGAACTTTTGGATCCTCAGCTAAGATTTCTTTATACAGTGTGTCAACTGCATTTACTCCATGTGCTGGGGCCATTGATGCTTCATCCCAGATTATCACTTTGGCCTTTTCCAGTTCATTTGCCGTATTAGTCCCATGTTGAACATTACAGGTTGATGTTTCATTTATTGGAATAGGCAGCTTGAAACGACAGTGTGAAGTTCTGCCTCCGTCAAGCAAAGTTGCTGCTATGCCTGTAAATGCACATGGCAAGACTTTTTGCTACGCACATAGTGCATGATTGTGTTGTAAAGGAAGGTTTTACCACTTCCGCCAGGTCCATCAATAAAGAATAGACGTTTGGGTAACTTAGGGTTTTCAATTGCTTCCCTGATTTTGTCGAAAGCCCTTCTTTGCCCTGGGTTGAGCTTTTGAAACTTTTCTTCGAACATGGTTTTTTCGGCAATTGGATCGTAATATTTTCCAGAATGGATTGGCTCGTCAAAGCTGCCGACTGGAAGTTCTAGGCCAAAATCTACCAATGACTTTCCATGTGTTCGAAGGACAGATTCAATTTCTTTAAGCGTCAAATAGAGAGCTTTTTCTCCATCAGGAAAGCGTCTCTTATATTCTTGCATAAGATTGTCCTTATGTCTGTCGAATAATGCTGCTGCATCCGACGGCTCACACATGATACAAATAAATGCAAACAATGCCTAAGTTTTACTGGCATTTGAAGGGTTGCAGCTTCTGTTAGGCAAGTATTCCATTCTGAGTCATCATCAGTTAATCCCCTTGCAATGCATGCTTCTTGGAAAGTTGCAAAGGGGATAGGATTTCCTTCGACCGTTCTTAGGTCCTCGAAAGATGTTGCTCCTCTAACATTGAGAAGGAGAATTCGGAGGAACCATTTTTCTCTATCCGTGGCACTTACGGCAAACATTCTGCCAATTGTAGTTTCATGTCCTCTAAGACGTGGTTTCCATTTAGAATTTTTGTCATCCCAGGTATAGTGTTCGGGAATTTCAATATATAAATACTCTTGGGCATTAGGGTCTTCCTGATTAAGTTTAAACCAAGCCAGAAGTTTGGACGTGATGGCTTTTTGCTGTACAGCTTCAGCTTCCTTGCCTGGTAAAAAACATATTGTATGCTTGTCCTCAAGGTGGACATTTAATCTTTCCACATGATCAGTTTGGTGGTGCATTTTGTATTCCCTGAGCCTCCAGCATGCTTCAGGTGCACTTACATATCGGGTCTCCAAGTAATTTTTTACTTCGTCCCATTCAATAGTAGCTTCCTGTTCTGTGGGAACAGTAACGAATTGAATATTTGCACAATCATGCCTCTTGTAAACGTATTTGAACAGGTATTTAACGCTTTGAATTGAGCTACAAATCTCTACGTTAATGTGGGCGTTGTATTTCAGAGACAGGTATGGGTTGTATGGCACCAACCATCTGTTATCCACTTTGTTTCCCCCAAGTTCAACAAAGTTACCATCATCTCGGCGTTGATATTTTGGGTAACCATTGACATTGCTGTTGGTCTCGGCACAGAAATCTTTTGGGAATTCTTTTGTGCATTTGCCGTTTCCATACACGGTGCGTTTGGATTTAATGGACCACATGGGCCGTGTATCATACAGGATTTTACAATTTCATGTAGCCTCGGGTGGGCATCTTTATCAGGGAGTTCTGCACAAACAATTTTGTCAATTCTTTCATTCTCCCAGGCTTTGTCTTCCGGGGCCATGAATAGCAATATGTGCCCATGTGGTAGACCACGTTTTTGGAACTCGATCACGTGGAGCATAGCCCTAACACGTCCAAATCTATGGTGTTTGGTTAAGTCTTCAAGTAGCAATTTCAGTTTCAACTCAAACACTCTTGCTACTAAATCAGGCCGGTCGCATGGTTGCTGACCGGGAAGTAAGTTTTTCCTGATTTCCCTCCATTTAGGATTGCACGTGAATGTTACAAATAAGTCAGGTTTGCCATATTTCCTGACCATGGCCATATCATCTTGGTAATTTTGAGCCATATTTCTTGGACTCCCTTGGAAGGTTGAAGGCAATATAACTTTCTTTCCAGGCAATATGTTAACGTCCTCAAAATTGTGGTTGTTCACAAATCGGTGAAGGACATCATAGTCTTCAGCTCGTATTGTGTTTTGATTTTTTCGAAACCAATTCAAACGGTTTGCCTCGGTCTTGCAATAGGCATCAACCATGAATTGGTGAGTCAGCTTCCCTGCGTTGAGGAACTGGTAAAAATTTCCATCACGAATGGCAAAATGGTATGAATACCATTGAAGCTGGGACACATTTCCTTGACCAAAAGCTTTCTTCAGATCTGTGGTCCATCCTGAATCCCCATATGGGAAAAGCAAAGGGTAGCACATTGGGTCACAGAGTCTACTCAGGATGGATATATTTTGTGAAATTACGCTTTTCGGATGAATTGTAATATCCCGATTTTCTGGGGGTGCACCATCTGCACTGTGAAAAACGGCAGCAATTTCTCCTCTGGCAGTGGGAGCGTTGGTTCTGCCGGGGAGCACATTATTTACTCTTTCTCTCAAGAAAGTCATGCTGTATTCAATTGGCGTTCGGTTTTCCCGATTTGCCTTTAGCATTTCGTCTTGTTTAAATTTGAGCATGTTCTTGTATTCTCTAGAGAACGGATTGATATCTCCAAGAAGTTTTTGAAGGTTCTCCATTACGACACGAATGCATCCATTGTTTGCTTGATTGTTCATTCTTTCTGTCAAGGCTTGGGCCGAATCCAAAATGTACAGTCAGGCATACATTGGTAATTCACCTTGATTTGGGTGTAATGCAGATGTAGCGTGATAAATTTGCCCATGGATTCTGTAACAAAAAGGACCTGAACGTCTGGTCACTGATTGGTCAACTTGTGCTCCCATTGAGGCAAAGGCCATTGCACTGTTGTAGGATCTCATGTTTTCCATGAAATTTTTGGAATTTGGATCAGATCCATTCATGTAATTTGTTTGTAATGAAGGGATGCATTCGTATTTCATCTAATGCAATGGTCCCTTTATGGCAGCAATTTGACATTAATTCATTTTTGAAATGCGTGGCATTGCAAAATGGACATTTAGCGTCCATTGGGTCAAGATAACTTTCTTCAATTTCGTCTTCATTGAAGTTTTTGGAAAGCAAAGCGGTGTTGCGGGATCGGACATATCTACTCAGACGTCCTCTTTGATGTTGGCGTGCAACCCTTTGTCTTTCAGCGTTTGCCTCGCGCTCTTGTTGAAGTTGATTTTGTGGCATGTTTTCTCTGTGTTGCTGGTGACTTACAGCATTAGCTTCACATTCTGCTTGAAGCTGCTCTTCTGACACGGCCGCTCTACGGAGTCTTTGAGCTTCAGCATTACGTGCTTTTTTTGCTGCAATTTCTTCAGCAGTTGGTGGTTGCGGGCGTTTAGGAGGCATATTTGATCGTATTTCATTACTTATTCATTGGATCATCAGAATTACGTATAAACATAAATATCATAACTAAAACATATACAGAAATATAGGACAATTACAAAATATATAGACGTACCTGTATACAAAATTACAAAACATATCAACACAATCGCATAGTAAAAACTTTAATAACTATAGGAACGGAAAAATGTATACATTCGATGCCGGTAAATATCATTTGTTTATTTACTTGTTACTATGGTAACATACCGATGACTAACACACTACCTACCGCGTTATATTACACAGAAATGTAGGACAATTACAAAATATATAGACGTACCTGTATACAAAATTTCAAACATATCAACACAATCGCATAGTAAAAACATTAAAATCTATAGGAACGGAATCGATGCCGGTAAATATCATTTGTTTATTTACTTGTTACTATGGTAACATACCGATGACGGACACACTACCTAGCGCGTTATATTGTAGATAATTCACCTAATTGGCACACCAAAGTTCACAGTTGCTAAACGTTTATCCATTACTGTTGCAGAATATTTGACAGTATGATTACCTCCTAGCTTCAGGCCTGGAGTGAGTAGAGGGAATGGGGTGTTAATGCCACAGCAGATAGAATAAGTCTGATCGTCACACTACGATGGCGAGAAGGGGAGTAACTAAGAAAGGCTACCTTGCACGACTACTTGCTATCATTGGCCGTTTAAAAAACAGCGTTCCATATAAAAAATACCGTAGATATGTTTTGTGATTTAAAAAAGAGTTGCATGTTGCATGAGCAAGCAAAACAAGTTCGCAAGACAACCCTTCGAGTACCATCACCGTCAAACTCTCAATCGTTGTTGTAGCATTTGCATTGTCAAATGTAATAAGTATAAAATGCTTTAAACCTTCACTTACCTTCACTTATATGTAGCTTTTTCCTTGTCTTCAGAATAACTGTTCAAATCAAGGAAGAAAACACTATGATATTTTTAACCAGCTACTATGTTTAAATTAAACTACAAATTTTATTAGTGGTTAAATAATTTATGCTACACTCACTTGTTGCACACACCACTAGTCACTGTGACACCGATTCCCGTTCCCGTACCCGTTCATCATCAGATCGTAACTGCCACCTTGACCACATCATCAGATAGTGGTGTGTGCAACAAGTGAGTGTAGCATATGTTTAAATTGTCATCAATACATGGAAGGGGATAACGGATATTCCTAGTTATCTTATTTAGCTTAGTCATCATCAACATCATTATCATCTTCGAGGATTAAATCAAGGATGCTTTGTTCCAGCCTCAAAAAGGCAAAGACTCAAGCACTTCCTCGGACGTCCCACACCTCTCCGTCCTCTAGGCTTAGGGGTTGCGTAGTTGTTTGGGGGTGCGGCAGTTATCCATTCGATAAAGATGTTCCCAACAATTCAGCCGATACTGGGCAATCCTGTCGAGTATACTCATAATATTCAGTTTCTGCCGTATATATGTGTTTCTTCTATGATCATGGAGTGTTTACTCTGCCACGTACCTGAGAAATCTCATTTCAGCTGCTTGGATTCGACTGGTCTGGCCGTTCGTTAAAGTAGAATTCTCAGAGTCATAAAGAAGTGTAGCAAGGGGCCATCACCTTGTAGAATTTTAGGCGTGTTCTTTTACTTGGTGACTTCAGAGTTCGCCTGATGGTTCCTCACATAAAGTTGAACTTATGCAACTTATTCATAATGTCGTTGCTTCCATTATAAGAGACACTGTAGCCCAGGTATTCAAAATGTATTAATTTTTCAAAGAAAGTATCATCTATAACAATTTTTGCCCGTACGGGATCAGTTCCACGAAAAACCATCACCTTGGTCTTAGGTGTGGATATTTGTAATTCAAAGTCTTTGTAGATTCGATTTAACAAATGTACACCCATCTGGAAACTGTTTTCTGAGTCCGACAGAATAGCCTGATCGTCCGCAAACTACAAAGTGACAATTTTAGAGTGACCAATCATAAAATGCTTTGGAAGACACATCTACTAGTTTTGTATAACATCGTCAATGTATAAATTAAAAAGAGAAGGCGATAATGGACACCCTTATCGTACTCCACAATTGATCAGACCAACTCTAGGAGCTGTTCTCGCTTTCCCTGTTTAATTAAAATTTTATTCTCCACACAAAGACTGTATAGCTCTAATTAGATGCTGTAGGATTACTTTTCTTGATATTATTGCCGATAGTTTGCCCCGATTCACTCTGTCAAACGCCTTCTCGAAGTCGATGAAAGTTATGTATGTAAGCAGCTGATACTCTCTACGTTTTTCAATGAGCTGGGCTATTGTAAATAAACAATATAAACACGATCTGCCCTTCCTAAAACTGTTTTGGACCTCTGAAAGCCCAGACTAAGATTTAACTTAGTAACCCACAATATGTTTTTGCAATCTACGATATATACATACTACGGTGAAATGACGAATTTCATAGAACTCCATAGCGTTGCTTTGCTTATTGGTTTCAATCGTACATATTCCTTCCTCTTTAGTCAACCGTACACGCGTTCTATAGTGTGCGTGTGTGTGTGTGCGCGCGCGCGCGGACGTGCATTCTTTGTAGTTGTAGATATAATAGCATCGAAATCTTAGTTTTAAAGTGGATTTATTTATTAATTTAAATAACAACTGCTCGCGTTCTTTCTGTATCTAATTGGCATACAATTACGGAAAGTTTAATAATAAATAATACATAAAACATGTATATGTGGGGATTGTTATTCTAACTAACCATATACAATATTTAACAGCACACAGACACTAAGAAATTGGTTGCGACAAGTAAAACATTTTTATAGAACAAGCATACCTACTGCTCAGTATCTACGTATTTCCTTGATTTAGAGAAGAAATTACGTGAATCCCAAAGTATTAGATCTTGTGCTAAATTTAAGTCAATATAGAGACAAGATTACACAATATTCTTAGGTCCCTGTGAGATTATTATTTAGATCGTTTTACTTGTCTTCCATCTTACAACAAAAAAATACAAGATTAGCAAGAAGTTCATGTAAACATCGTTTTATTTGGTTTCTCATACACTTTTAAACATTTTTTAATAATTTTTGGTGTCGTTATAGACTTTACAATAAACAATAGCATAGATAATATACACATGAACTCCTTGAATAACTATTCATTTAAATTTTCTGCGTGTAAACTGTATATGTTTTATTTGAGCGTTGTATCTCGCTTTGTTATCGAACCTTTACATTTTAACAACGTGAAGGTTA
Source organism: Magicicada septendecula (assembly GCA_034769895.1). Lineage (NCBI taxonomy): Eukaryota > Metazoa > Arthropoda > Insecta > Hemiptera > Cicadidae > Magicicada > Magicicada septendecula. The sequence goes on from CM068369.1 coordinate 392,117,571, forward strand.
GAGACACACTAAATCCCTGGGTGAGACGTTCTTATCACTGACAGACTGACACTTTGCTTTTTTAACATAACACGTGCAACAAGTTTACGCTTTAGATTTAACACGATGAATTTCGCATATTTTTTTGTTCTTCAATAAAATAAATTTGATATTTTTTTATTATTTCTATAAATAGGCCTATATATTGCAGCATATCAAAATAAATATTGCATAGATTGGTAATACTACTACTAATAATAATAATAATATAAAAGGGAGTCTATATCTGGAGGTAGGAAATTTATTAACTAACACAAATTATACTTCTGTCTCATGAAGTTTTCAAACAGAAAATTATTTATTTAATTATTTAGTCATTTAAAAAAAAGTTTAACGATTATTTTTTTACAACTGTGGATTTACTTTGGTGTAGAATTCCACACTAACGGTGAGGTCCGTCGATCAGCTGTTGATGATCAGATGCCCGTTAACCTTGGCGTAGCTGACACTCGCGTCTCACACACACTCCCGCGGTTATCTATCAGTTATTGTTTATTAATTAATCTCAGGGTTTTTGTTTATGGGTAATTTAATAGATCTGTGTATTTCGCGTACACAATCCGGGCTCTTCAAGTGTTCTCGCGCCAATCAGTAGGGATAATACCCCGCTTGATACTGCTGTCCTAAGCAGAAAATCTTGCACTCGAGCAAAAAGCACTTATATTGAGCTACTTAAAATCTTGTTATTGTTTGAGTTCTGCTACTCGAAATATTGTATACGGAAAACTCGTATCGTATATCTAAGTTCTACGTCACTTATAGAATATATACGTCCTGACACGAACGAAAAAGTCGCGACAGTCAGTACAACCTTCTATGACGAGATGTCGAAGCGAACTGACCGAAGTGCTCACGGCAGAAGACCGACTCGAATAATTTTTAAAACTTCTGATTGGTTGAAATCTTAGATACGTCATAGATTATTATGATAGACTGACTTCAAGTTAAAACAATGTCCAAGTCTACAAAGGCCTGTCTAGATTTAATCTACCATTTTTATTACCCTCTTGCAGATAACGAGTTAAAAGAAGAGTAAATTTCATTTAAAAAATTATATTAAAATTACAATTCTGCAGTATTGAACATATGAAAAACGTAGCATTCAATATGGTGCATACTCTGTCCAAGTTTCATGAAAAAACGTTAATTACTAACGACGTTATTCAATAAAATGTGGATCACAAGCGCACCCTCGCACTCGCGCACTAATATTGCACTGGACATGACAGAGCCTAAAATTATGGGTATTTTGAGATAACTCACTTCTTTACCTATATCTTAATTCAAAACTTACATCTAATTAACAAAAAAAGAATAAAATCAATTTAAAAATTTGTCTATGATCGTCAGAGAATGTGCTACAGCACTAATATCCGGTATTGATGGCTTTCACTTCCCGGTTCCGTTGCAATAAATATTCGACCTAACGCTTGACGGGACATAAAAAACTAACTTTACTAAGTAGTTAGCTTTAACTGCATTATAAGTTTAAAAAGAAGTTACTTATCTAATTGTATTTAAAAATTTCAAGTTATCAAAGATATAGCGACTTTTACGTTGTTAAAATACTTAACAATTTCTACAAATTTGTCTCAAAATAGACGGTAAACCTATGAGATGTTGTTTACTCCTTATTTATTCTACAAAAATAACGAACCATATTATAATAAAGCATATAGCGTGTAGCAATAAATCAGTAAATTTTATAATTCATCATTATGTAAATCATAATGTATTGCAACAATACATATATTTGCATATTTGCCCAGGGCGGTATGTTTTATATTGTAATTAGTATAAATAGAATAAAGAACAGTTTTATACAATTTTGTGCAGGAATTGACAATATCTAACCGGTCGAGAGGGACACCTGCTGTGGTAGCGTAAGTTACAGCGTGTCTGTGTTTGTGTGTGTGCGCACGCTACGACATGAAAATATGGGGTGATGCGAACGACTTATTGTTTTGTCTGTAATCATGTCTTAACAGGATTATAATAAACTAATTACTTGTGTTAAACATGTAAGCAAAGACTTACGCCAATTATAAAAACACCATTCCATTAAGGGATTCTTAACGACTGCAGTGATATATAAAATATTGCAGAAATTTGCAATATTAAAGACGTTAAGTAATTAATGTTAATTACGGGTGCAATTAAAGAGTAATTAACATGTGTGTTATGTGCGTGAACAGAAAAAAATTACGCAAACAATGATATCGCGCATGCTACAAGTGTCTTTACGAAATCGCTAAAATGAACAAAAAAGTGATTCGTAATTAAAAGGACGCTTTGCATGAAAGTTACAATTTCTAACATGACAAAAGCACATGTCAGATTGAGTCCAGTATAAATACGACCGACAATTTTGGGGCATTCTCAGACTCAAGGAATTTCTACACGAGGACACTATGTCCGTTTGATAAGATATTTCCAAAGGACGTCACGCTGCTGGTCTGCCGATCGACTGAACACACTTTTACCACACACACAAGACGTATGGAGGAAGTCAGGAGCAACAACAACAACCCGTAGAGACATAGAACACACCATCATCATCATCATAAAATTCTCAGGATTCAGGACGCGCGCACACACACACACACACAACGGTAACGGCAGCAGTATGCAGGTGATGACTAAATATTTATAATTTTGTTGTGAAAAGAACTTTCAAAAAGACAATTTAACATGAACAGTAAGACTTAAAATTTTTAAATATAAATAATAGTTAAAGTCAATAATTTAATTTTATAAGAAAATTTGAAAGTTACTAAATCTTTTGTTATATGCTAAACATTTGGGTGTGTTAGAGTTATATAATAAATAGAGTTAAATAATAATTTGAAAGTAAATGTAATTAGTTTATTTTGTCTATAGCAACTAGTAATTTTATGCTTAAGTTTAATATTATTTTTGTTTCCTTTTAAACGAGTTGCTATTAGCATTTGAAGATTGAATCAAAGTCAGACACACTACAAATGAAAGAATTTAGATGACTTAATTAACATGTCTGTTTAGTTAATAAGAGTATATGATTGTTTAGTTTTTAGACGTTATAAACAGCCTAATATGTGTGAAACTTATAAAAGTGGATATTTGATCTATCTAATGTTTGAATTTTTTAATATTGGAATATTTTTCTATTAATGAATAAATCTTAGGATGATCATTTTTTTAAATGGTTTTTAATAATTATTTCATGTCAACAGCATTTCACTTCTCTTTAAAATGTATTTAATTATTGTCCAACTACATATACTTGACGCAACGAGAAACAAAAATCCTGCTACCTGGCCGGTTTACTACACTTAATAGTTGCGTTGATGGTTCTGTATTTGTGTGAATTTATGAAATAATCGTAACGTTGCAATATACTTTACTGGCCCTACAATCAGATGGTCCGTTGTGATAGATGATGTATGGCATCAACCAATACTATAAATTAGTTCTGTTTACATATACACGTTATTGATTATAAATAATTTAATTTAATACAAGTATAATGTAATGTACCTTACACCATTGATAGTAGGGTTGTGTACAATAAATAAAATTGATATACACGTAGGATACAATGGGACATTACAGATAATAATTCTTCTTCTTCTTCTTCTTCTTCTTCTTCTTCTTCTTCTTCTTCTTCTTCTTCTTCTTCTTCTTCTTCTTCTTCTTCTTCTTCTTCTATGGCGTCACAGTTCGAAGTTGAACCTTAGCCTCCATAATCATCCGCCTCCATTTTCCCCTGTCCTTGGCGATCGATGTCCATCGTTTTATTTTAAGTAAATTATCAGCATCCCTCGCCACTGCGTCAATCCAGCGTGTCTTGGGTCTTCCGACAGACCTTCTACCCTCATTCTGACTAAACAGTACCTTCCTAGGTATTCGTTTGTCTTCCATCCTAATGATCTGTCATGCCCATTGCAATCTGTGCAGTCGGATGGTGGTAGCCAGATCATTGTCTTTATACAGCTTGTATAGCTCCTCATTGTGACGCATTCTCCATATCCCGTTTACTTGGATTGGTCCATATATTCTACTCAAAAGTCTCCTTTCAAATGTATTGACTATGTTAGCGGCTTGTTTGTTCAGAGTCCAAGTCTCGCTGCCATATGTTATCACCGGTCTAATCATAAATTTATATAATGTAACCTTGGACTCATGGTGGATATTCCTTATCTTGGTATTATAGATAATTACCAATATTTAATTATAATACAACTCGTAAATATGTGCAAGATGATACCATATTAAAATACTTTACTCCTATTCGTTTGGGTAAGTGGGTAAAGGGGTCATAAGAGATAGTAACTTGAAGTATGCAACCTTTTCATGTTAGATATACAATGATCTTCCTTATATTCTTAATGACCGTGGTAACATTATGATAACGTTAGGTGTAATCCTAGAATCAACAACGCTTGCGTACGTCGTATTCTAAGATGACTGACGTTCCAAGATACACTGTGTTAGGAAGCATGAGGTGTATCGATTACTCACGTACTCTGGCAGCCGTGACTTTGAGTATTCATGTGTATTCTCTGCACACTGTTGACTTCATGTTATACATATACGGTTTTAATAATAAGTTTAAATACACAGTAGTGAAATGTACACGCTAATAATCGTGATCCGGAAATGGGTAACGGTATTATCTTAAAATAAACACTGAGTTCACATACCTTGGGATAAAACGGAACCGGAACATATGATGAAGTAATCAATGCAGTAATCAACAGTGCTACGAAAATTGCAGGCGCTTTAAATCCTAAAATTGGCAGAAAATTAAGAATGAATACCAAGAGGCATATCTGCGAACCAGTAATTACTAACACATTAATTTTTAGTTGTAAATTATTACAAAATAAGAAAATTAAGATAGAAAGAGACAGCTAGAAAATCCGGATTAGAAAGAAATAAACTCGAGGTTATCTGAAGCAACTACACTATAAAAAACATAGAAGGTACAAAAACCAAACAAAGTATATGTTATGGATATGTACGTAGAATGATGGAAGTGGTGGGTGACAGCCTTCTAGAAATTGTTGATGGGAATAAAACAGAAGAAGATTTTCTCGAGATATATTAAAAAAAAATTTAGAACGAGAAAACTATAAGATCGAAGAATATGGACCTCTTTCACTGTAGAACCGGTTTGATGATGAGGGGGTTAAAATTTAAATACTTAATTTGTATGCTACAAAATAATCCCATACTTTAAATCAACTCCAAGAAACCCTTTAATTGCATTTTTTTAGTTTAAACTGCGACAGTAAAAAAAGTATACTAATTACATATTTTATAAAACTTTTACTACTTCCTGAGGCGTTTAGGAACGGACACGTAAACAGGAACTGTTAATTATAAAACCTATCTATAAATATCTTGCTATGCTGTCTGTCTACTTTCCTATTAGCGTTTGCCTGCATATGCAGTAACTGTACATCCGAATAAATTTTCGGCTTAAATTCTGAGGACATTTTAGATTAATATTCATTTTAAACTTGACTGACTATATTATAATGGGATCTTCCTTACAATAGCTTACTGGTTTTTAAAGAGCTATGTTTCGTAACTTCGATTTTAGCCAAGTGTCTCTTCAGAACAGCTACAAATGAACACAAAGTATGGAAAATCTCTAGTTTGTAGGGCATTGTTTGAGGAATTTAAGTCTGAGGCCTTGTACAATAATCCACAAAATTCCATAAAGTGTGGAATACATGAATAACGTTTTGAATATTTTGGAGAGAAAGAAAACTTCCAGGATATGGCGGCATGTTTTGTTAACATTTATAACAAATATATGTTTAAAAATGGGGAAGTGATTGCATCAATCGATATAATATATAAAGGAGGCCTTTATTAGAATTTGTCAACGGTATTTAAATTTACATACCTTTGATTAAAATTTCTAGTTAAAATTGAATGTGACAGTGTGGTTGCCTTAAAAAAAGTACCAACAGACGCGGGCTTGTTCTTCATCTGGGTGCAAAAATAGTGAAATTACTGGAGAAACCATTATTCTTAACTTTTTTGCAATCAGCAAAGACTCTTAGCAAAGACACATAACATAGACTTTCTTAAACTTCTTAAACTTATCCAACAAGATTCCAGAAACAGAAAACAACATACATTAAGTAATTTATGAAGCAAATGGACTTGAGTAGATGAATTCAGAATAAAATAAAATAATTAACATGCAAATTTACAGGTGATAGAGCTGCTTTAAATAAAAGTAAATGTGAAATGTACATAAAACCTTAGGTATGAGAAGGAGTCTTTGCAAATTTTGTATGACAATAAGTGGAAGAAATTATCTATGGTAGTAACTATAAATTTAATATAAAATTGCAATGTATAATATAAATATTCAGATATTATAGGTGTAATATCACCAATATTATAGGTGTAAAGCTGAACAAGTAAAAGTGTTTTTTTTTATTCCAGTCTCATTTTGAAAGATCCACAGAAAATATTAAACCTCATACATAATGGGCAAGAGGGAAAAAGATTATTTCAAAGTTATAAAGCTGCTTATTAACCCAAACCTTTAAAAACATTAGACTTAAAATATAAAAGTCTGTCATTTAAACGTTTATGTGTGTGATTCTGAGTAATACGAAGAGAGACGATTTAATCCTTTTGAGACATAGGGCTGGAGGAGGGTCTTATTAGAATTATATGATGGAAATTATAAATTTTGTTTAGTTTAGAAAATAAAGAGACAAGTCAAGAAAAGTAGTGTGGCCTACTATTACAACGCGGAACACAAGTAGTTCAGACAAAAATGTTTACCTTTTAAAATTTTTATCTGAAATACTGGTGTTCCGCGTTGTAATAGTATATTTTGCTTTTTGATAACACTCGGAGACGTTACAGATAAAAAAATCGAAGAAGAGAAAATAGTGTAACGTAAAGACAATAATGACGGATGGTGTATTCAATTGATATTAATTGCCCTATTATTCCGTCACTAAAGAAAAAGTCTTTTAAACGAATACTAAAGAAAAGCTAGAAAGGATGTGTGGAAATTTTACGTTGGATTACCTTCTTGGATTAAATGGGTGTGGAACAGTCACAAAATGCAACAGAAAATTCAGATACAAAGATTCTAAGTACATAAGAAAGAAATTGCCTGATGACTGTAAAATTTGGATCAACATTTATTCTGTGATTAATGTCTCAAAAGAGAGAATATGTGTGATTGGTAATTTATGTCTACGTACATGCCCAAAATATTTTCATGTATGACCACAGACAGAGAAAATTCTAAAAAACCTTATACAGTTATGAATATAGATTTCACTTGTATTTATTTCAAAACGGATATTTTGGACGTTTATTTCAATTTATGTAATAGCGATGTAAAACTATGTATTTGTACCTCTAGCGACAGTCTAGATTTGAGAACAAAAAAAATCATCCTTTTAAGAAAATATTCACTGTTTAAGAAAAATATATTTGCTCCCATTGCATAATTATATTTAAAAATTAATAACAAGATTTTCTGACTCAGCTGCTATACACATTCGATGTCAGAACTGTCATACTGTCTTATATCGTACGTATGAATAGGCATGGGACAAAACTTTTCACACGCTTTGTTAAATTTCTTATGGATGTTACCATTGCACAACAGACAGCTTTGCTCTAGGGATTAAAGTTTCGCGCATCTTCTTTTAAAACGTGAACTTAGGCCTACGTACTCTAATATGATGCCCTATACTATCATATAATTTATTCATGTAGCATTAAAAACATCTAATGCACACGAAACTTATAAAGAACATTATTTAGTAGTTTTAAAGTGCTCTTTCAGTTTGAATCATTAGTACGATAAAATTTGTTAAGAACATTAGATATCTAATCATTATAACGTACGTTTACATAGCATAGAATTTATTATTCAAAACTACAAAGTTAAATACCTTTGCCAAAATGTAACTACAAGAATCTATTTTATAGAAAAATTATCTAAGCGACTTATTTGTTCTTTGTAATGATGATGAAATTCCACTAATTGATGACGATTCTACTAATACACGTGGATTGTATGGTGTGCTTTCATTAAACAACAGCAAATTTTTGTTTTTGGCACTAAAGAATGTTCGTGTGGTTTGAACCTTTGTGTGATGCTGCATTTCAATTCGTACATAAAACCAGACATGAACATTATTAATTTATAGACTTCTACGGCTTGAGCTACCAGCGCTAAAATCGAAGTTTTGCATTTATGGTGTATCTGTTGTTTCACACACTCTTTCAACTCGTGTAGACCTCTGTGACACATTCCAAACGGTCTCTGTTGTCAACCATTTACAGTGTAGTTTGAACAACTTAAACTCTAACTTTCGTTCTTTGCTGAAATACACATTGTTTGATGAACATTAGCGCAGGGGCTCCGGAATTCTACACTTTGTAAATTCGTCTCCGATTAGGATACCTTCCTCTTCACTACGCCCTCGATCTAGGTTTATACCGCATCCTCGAGCGACAGTCATTTGTAGCGTAGACTAGAAATTCAACACACACTTCTATCTGGTGTCGGTACCTGTCGTCCCCCGCACCCTTTCCTTTCATGGGTTTGCAGTCTCTCTCCTCTCTCTCCTACAGCACTACAGCCCTTGTTGGGCTCTGGCCTCCTTCAATTTTTCCCCCCCATTCTCTTCTGTCGGTAGCCATCCTCCTCCAGGAACGCACTTTCAGTATTTCTTTCGCATCCTCATCCACCGCGTCCTCCCATTTTCTCCTCGGTCTTCCCACTGGTCTTTTTTCGTGGATTCTGGTATTCAATAGTTTTCGTGGTATTCTGTCTTCCCCCATCCTGGCTACATGACCAGCCCATCTTAGACGCTGACGTTTTATGTATCGTGTTAGCGGTGGTTCTTTATACATTTGATACGATTCAAAGTTATATCCTATTCTCCAGCCGTGTACGTCATTAACTGGTCCCAGGATTCCTCGTAATATTTTCCTTTCAAAGATATCGAGAGTGTTTGCTGCTTTGGAGTTCAGGATACACGTTTCGCAGCCGTAGGTTAAGATGGGTCTTATTATTTATTGTATATCCTTAATTTCATGTTTCTGTGGATGTCTTTGGATCTGAAGATACTTGATGTAGCGAAACACGCTTTATTGGCTTGGACTATCCGGTTTCGGATTTCGGCTTCTTCTGTGCCATTTTTTCTAATATGGTTCCCAAGTATTTAAAGCTGTCCACCTTTTCGGTATTGTCGATTGTTCTGTAGTTTCTTTGTCTTCTAGACTCCACTAATATTTTTGTTTTATCTATGTTGATTTTGACGTCTATATTGCTAGCATTTTCTTTGAGCTCAAAGTATGTTTCCTCTGCTGCATTTTTTTGTCCGACAATTATGTTGATGTCGTTCGCGTAGGCTGCTAATTGGACCGACTTGTTTGTCAGTACGTTATTTCTTCTTACTGACAGTTTTCTGATAACATATTCTAGAGTTAGATTAAGCGAGGTCGGGGCCAGCCTGTCTCCTTGTGTTAACCCTCGATTGATTACAAATCCTTTTGTCATTAAAACTACGAATATCGTTCATGCGACATAAAGCCGTTTCCGCCTCGGTGGTCCCCACTAATATGGGATATTGTGCTAACATTTAGGCAAGGCTAATACGTTTGTGGGTGAACAGAATTAAGTACGGCACAGTGCCAATTACCTCAGGGACTGCAGAACAATTAAGAAAATTCTCTCAGAGATCTGTCATTACCGCCGGTGGTGGAGAATTAATTTTAGATGTAGCAACAAAAGACCAAGAAAATTGCACGTGTACTGGCGGCTGCTTAGATTATTCTAGTGACAGCCAATGCCATCGTGATTGCCAGGCTTTGACACTTTTCCAGTAACAGCGCATTGTTTTTCCTTGTAAGTTGTCGGATCTTGATGAATGCTTAGCTAACAAAATAGTGCCTATTAGTAATTTTTATATTCGGTATCAACTTACTTCAAGTTACTCCGTGCGTGTTAGCTAAAACTTACGTTAGTCAATTATTTTACACCATCTTACCCGTCGTTGTCATTATAAATTTCATTAGCAATCGATTTGTAGCCGTTATAAATTATCTTGCTATTAAATAAACATACAATGTTTCGACTCGTTGAAATGTATTTATTTATCGGGTTAATACAGTATGTCAGCAGAATTCGTTTCGTCATCACATCCAGTATTGGTGACTCAGATGGTAGTAATCGAGCCGTATACAAAACATTGACTTCTGGCCGACACATTTAAGCTTCAAAAAAATAAGTTTAGTATAAATAAATATATTTTTAATAGGCTATTTTATAAATACTCGATTTTAAAACGCCCACAATATTTCACTTTATTGACTTCTCCTATTATGATAAATACAAGATGGACATATAGAACTTACCATGTGTTAGTGTATGTTGTGTAGTGCCAGTTCGTTAGTGAATGGATACTTAAAATGAACGTATTGATTTAGTGATAGATAAGTATAACGCTCTTATCATTGCCGAGTAGCAAAAAAGAAAAATAGAATTTGCGTATGTGTACATACGTCCGTGAACTCTCTTGTTGAACACCTGCCGATTTTGAGCTGTGTGTGTGTGCAGTTCTCAGCCTATGTGTGTGTTCTGCCGACAGTAACAGGATTTATACTACGAATGAGGAGATCCCTCTGCGTACGTATGTATTTTACGTGTGTTAGTAAACTCTGGTTCAGACATGTATAAATGGGAATAATTAAAATATGTTTATTTAATCAAATTCGCAAGTTACAAACTACGTATCGCGAATCAGAGAGTGCCATTGAAAGGCATGCACATTGACGCGTGTATAGTAAAATAATTGCAATGTGAGCAAAAATAACGGAGTTATGTAACCTGAAATTAATGACGCCTGTAATAAATAAGTAACAAGCAATTACGTTATGTGCACATAACGAGTGGTAAATCGCGCATTTAATGCAAATGGTGGTTTGCACATTAATTCTGCCGTTATTGCAAAAACATAATTTGCAAAAAATTATGTTTTGAAAAAATGATGTTGAAACCAAGCTGAACGGGTTACAGACGGAATTTATTCATACCTGTCATGTCTATTTACACAGGACTATACATACATCAGAGAATTTCGAACTAGGAAACTAGACTCTAATAATTTACTCACGGGGACACTATGTCCGTCTGCTCAGGGAGATAGAATCGTTATCATCATGCTGTAAACAGCACATTGACGGAGCAGCATCCGGACCGTCATCATCATTTTCATGCAGTAATAACACAGACAACAAATAGTCTAAGTAGGAATCAGCACATCACCATCGTCAACATCATTATTATCATCATCATCAACATCCAGGAGCCGCGAACACAAACGCATGCGTGTGCCTAACAATAGCTTTGCAGCGCTAACACACCAGATACTCAGGTAAAAAATGAACAAATAACTTATATAAAACATAATTATGATCTAACAAATAAAAACAAAACCATAAATTTTAATTGTGTAAATATTCAAATTGAAATATTAATACGTATTTTTTGTTGCAGATAATTTCGTATTTAATTTAAAACGGGTGCATTATTGTAAATAATAATTCTTTTTACTTGAAATAAATATATTATTTACATTTAACCTTTAACATTTAAGGTTTCAATTTTTATTTAAGAAATGCAATAATGCTTTTATACATGATTTGGTATGGTTAAAAAAGATTTAAATTTGACACTCATCTCAGACATCCAAGCAATTTAAATTGTATAATAATTGTTTCATTATATATGTGTTTTATTCTTTGAGGTTTGTATGTTATTCTTGTTTGATACAGATAAGGTGTATAATATGCTGTCATTGTAAACTACAAAGAAATACAGTAGAGAGTTGATTATCGGTGCTCATTGGGACTCAGGGGTTGTTCGGATAATCAAATAGTACACAGACTTCCCAGATTTTAAGGCAATTACATTTAAACCTCTTGAAAATTTTATCAGAATAAGGAAAAATTCAAATGAAGTAGGCAATTACAGTTTTAATTAAAAAGTTTAATGCAGGTAAAAATACAGATTAATGTATAAATGTAAAAGAAAAGTTATAGTAAATGTAAAAAAAGATATTCTCTTATGACTTCACAAAATATCATCTGCATTTTAAGAAAAGTAATCTTAAATTTTTCTCTGAACTAAGTTTGACTGTTTTTTCTTAGCAGCCAAATCACTTTTCTTTGAGTCATTTTTAATAAAAGAAGCCAACTTGGACAGCTTTCTTTCTGTTTTTCATGCCATTCCATGGCTGTGCTTAAAGCTATATATACGCTTCTTCATGACTTGGGCAACTTGGTTTTTCTTCAGACTCCTCTTCATTTTCTTCATAATCTGAGTAGCCTTCTTGGTTTTCTTAAATATTTAAGAAATTTTTGATTTCATCATCATTCATAATTTGGTACCCAGAATCAGTATCGTTATTTAACCAAGTTTCATCATCCTCCTTGTCACATTCTGAAAATCCTTGGAATTTTTGAAACAGGTCCACAATTTCCTGCAGATGGTCATCACTACTGAGTGCATCATGTGATTCACGTTCTTGTTGCTCTTCAAGTGGTAGCAACTTGTTCAAGGCCTTTATCAGTTTCCCCTGTATAAGAATGTTCTACGAATCTGCTAGCATATAACTGCAACTTTTGAGATTCAGTTGTTTTAAAATGACAGCGTTATCGTTTCTTTCTCGGTTAAAAGCAGCCTTCGCAGAAGACCTTTTTATACATGCGCTTAAGCTTCTCTACGACATCCTGGTTCATAGGCTGTACTATTGGAGTTATATTTGAAGGCAAAAACATGACAGAAATTCTCGTCTACAGCATTCAGTGCCTCTGCCTCTGGGTGTAACGGTGCATTGTCCATTATAAGCAAGGCTTTCCCACTTTAATTTTCTTTTTCTCTAAAAGACTTCAAATTTGGTATAAAATCATTTTTATACCATTCTAAGAACAAACCACATGCATCTATGCACGCTTCTACGCTTTGTATGAAAGTGGAAGGCAATTTACATTTTAAAAACATCTAGGATTTTTTGTTTTCAAATCATCAAAAGAGGTAAAGCAAGGTCCCACTGCGATTTGCGATAACAAGAATTCTTACTCGCTCCTTACTAACTTTAAAACACGGTGCCTTAATTTCTCGATAGTACATAATTGCGATAGCACATATAACAATTAATTACTGTAGATCACTCACTACGTATCGTAATACACAACGCAATAACAGATTGTGACGGCAGCGGTATGCGAACATCTGCTCTCCGGTACCAGCGGATACGAGGCGAGCCAATCAGGGATCAGCACCCGAGACGTAACCAACTAACGTGCTCGGAGCGAGCCAATCTGAGATCCCGGCCAGTGCATAAAACCAGCCCCGATAGAACATTTTGCGCACTTCAGCGACACGCCATCGGACGCACTTCATCTCCTCTCCTCCCTCGGACGACATCGACGCGGGGTCAGCAGGAAGGAACGGCCGAAGAATAGAACCGGCGTTCTTGCGTCTTCGCCCTCCAGTTTCGCGCCAGCGATGGATTTCGCTGGGCCGGCAGCCGACTCTACAACCGATGCCGAGAGAAGAGGAGGACTGCAGTCCGACACGAACAGCGGGCGCAGCCGCCAAACATCTCAGCGCGGCACTACCAACATCAGCGTTCTCGCCACCAGGTCCTTTTTAGGGCCACCAAAAACACTAGAGTGTAGATTGGCGCCATTTGTCATGCGGAAAGCCTTTTGAAGCAAGATCCAGCCACGCCAGAGAGCTACCAACCGGCACACGAAACAACATGGCGCCCAACAGACACCTCTATAAGATCCGGATAAGAGCAGTAGGCTGACGACTGGGGGTTGCGCAGGTCGCGAGTTTTGCAGTGTCCCGAGTCTCAGATAGGACTCCTGCCACTGGGTCAGTTTGAGTTCTTTTATTTTGTTTTACCTACTTATGGAGGGTCGAAGCGACCTGCGATTGGTGGATTATACCACCGGGGCTAATAAGCGAGGTCGCTTCCAGGACTCACCTGGTCGCGGGGTGTATTTACCAAATCCGGCAAAGAGGGAATTGTGGGTTACTCTTTCGGAACGAACATAGAATCTACGCGCCAGGCGTCTCACGGTGTCATCAAAAGAGCGGACACCGAGTCCTCTCCTCAAAAGGCGAGAAGAGTACCTCCGGGGACTTTACACGCAAGCTTCAGTCCCCGGCCGAGAACGCCCTGGAGCGCTGACCTATGACCACGAGCAAGGTATCCCCAAACAGGACAGGCATAGGTAATCACGGGCAACAAGTACGAGTTGACTATGAGCTTACCAAGCCGGGGGGTCATTGCCGGATTAGATAGCACGGGCCAGATTCTACTGAGTTGCGCCGAAGCGCGTTGTCGGATGTACTGTGTATGGGTTCGCCAGGTGAGTTGGGAGTCCACCTGGAGCCCGAGGCACTTGACGCTATTGGTCTAGGGTACCTCGACGGGGCCTACTTTAAGCGGCCGAGGCCGCTTGCGTTTTCGCGAGAATATTACCGCGGCACTCTTGGAAGCGTTGACGACAACTCTCCAGTCATCGGTCCACCCGACATACCCGTCGAGTTGGCGCTGGAGCTTGATTGCCGCATAACTTGCTTTCGGCTCTGAGGCAAAAGCCGCAGTGTCATCCGCGAACAGCGACAATTTTACTCCAGGAACTCGGGGCGTGTCGTTGACAAACAGTGAGAACAGGAGAGGCCCAAGTACACTTCCCTGAGGGACACCAGCGGTAATACACCTCTCCGAAGAGAGAGCGTGGTCTACTCTCACTCGGAAGCTACGGTCTCGCAGAAAGCTGCCGATCAAGTGAACGTAGCAATCTGGGAGAAGGACATCCGTTATTTGTAAAAGACACCCTCGTGCCACACGCGGTCAAAGCCTTTCTCTACGTCCAGGAAGATCGCAGTCGTCTGTTTGCCCTGGCAGCCAGCCTCGGTAATGCATTCCACGAGTCTCATCAGCTGATGAGTCGAGGAGTGTAGCTCACGAAAGCCGAACTTTTCGGAGATCAGCACGTCCAGTCTTTCTAGGTGGTCGCGGATCCTACGCTAGATCAATCGCTCGAAAACCTTGGACGTCGCGGACAAGAGGCTGATGGGTCTGAGGTTTTCCGCGCGAGACGATTTCTTTCCCGGCTTGGGTATCACTATAACTGTAGCCGTTTTCCATTTCACCGGAAAGTAGGCCAGTCTGAGACATATATTGAACAGATCAGAGAGGAACTTCATTTCACCCTCGAAGGCGATGGAGTGCCGAATACATGACTCCGTCTGGGCCAGGCGCTCTCCTGGCCTTGAGCTGAACAATCCTCTCAGAGACCTCCTCTTCTGGCGAGATGGGCTCCGGCTGGACTGTGATACCGGCCGATAGAAAGCGCTCTACCTCGCGGCAGATTTGCTCAGTGAAGGCCGGGTTCTTGGATGGGTTGGGAGCGAACTGCAGCTCTAAACTGTCAGCCAAGAACTCTGCCTTCTCGAGGGGGCGTCCAAGGAATTGACCGCCGGCTCCTACTAGTGCGGGGAGAGGCGCCCGTTTACGCTTTTCCGTTAGGGCATTGGGAATCCGCCAGACAATACGGTTTTCGGCAGGGCCATCCATCTGTGTTACAGCTAGCTCCCAGTTACGTCTACGGAACGCCAGCATGTCGCGACGCAACTTGCCGGACGCTCTGTTAAACGCAGCCTTGTCAGCCGGGTCACGAGTCCTCTGGCAGCGTCTACGGGGGCGATTCCTCTCGCAAGCGAGCTGAGACACCTCTTCAGGGATCCGCTGATAGTCGGGCGTGAGCCCCGGCTTCATCCGGGAGGACACGTCTACCGCCGAGACTACGGCTGTGTCGAATAAGTCAACTGCCTCGTCGACATGCTGGGTAATGTCGAGTGGTATATGCTCAGGTAGGCGGCGACTGAACGCCGGGCCAAAGCGTTCCCACTCGATTACCCGCCGCTCGTCGCGGACGGTAGAGTGCTGGGTAGCTAAATGCACACTGATGGGGCAATGGTCCGAGGACAGATCCGAAATGACGGAGACGTGAACCGGGCAATAAACGCCCCTGACCGCGGGAATTCCCAATACGTCAGGGCGGGAGTTAGCCCTCGGTGGATAGTAGGTAGGCCCGGTAGGACCCATGACTGTGACCCGAGCTGTATCAGCATACCTGCGTAAGCGGGCCCCGTTTGGGTTCATCAAGGGGCTCCCCCAATCAGGGTGCTTACAGTTCCGGTCGCCCGCCAGGACTACCCTGTTGTGTGCGCCAAAACGGCCTCCAGATCGTTCGACAGGAGCTCCGTTTGTGGAAGCTTGTATGCGGAAACCACGAGTAGACCGCCGAGAGCACCATGGAGCTAAACCGCGGTGCACTCGAGGTTCCGCCGCTGAGGCAGGGCAACGCGGTGATGGCGAAGACTCGCCTTCACCGCGATGGCGGTGCCCCCTCCTCCGCGACCCGACCGGTGTCTCGGTAGCGCACGTAGTTGGGTAGTCGGAATCGACGAATCGACTTCTTTGTTTACGATATTTTTCTGTTGGGTCTTTATATAATTGTATGCAATGTTTAAGATATTTTTCTGTCTTAAACAACCAATAAAACTAATAAAAACAGCTAAAAACATCTTCAACAATAAAAATACAGACATATATATAAATAAATAATCCAAAACCTCCTAAAATGAATAGCCTAATAAAAATATACAAATTAAACAACCCAATACGACCATTAATCAACTTCAAAAAAGCACGTACATACAAAATAGCAGAAATAGTAGCACAAAAACTAAAAAATAACAATCTAACAAATAATTATCACAACATAAAAAATACGTACGAATTAATAGACAAACTAAAGGTAATACGGTAATAAATATAGATGAAAACACAGTTTTCACATCATATGACATCACAATCATGTACACCAACATTCCAATTGATGAAACAATAGGCATAATAATAAACAAATTTAAAGAACAAAATGAAGACACGCAGTATATTACTGAAATAAAACATAGCCTCCAACTAATACTAAAACAAAATTACTTTGAATTCAATAGCAAAATTTTTCAACAACAAGAAGGATTGGCAATGGGATCTCCATTATCTAGCACAATAGCAGAAATATTCTTACAACTTACAGACACCAAAATACAAAATATTATAAATTCCTTTGATCCAAATAGCATTTGGATAAGACATGTAGATGATGGGCTATATGTATCAAGTAACAAAAAGACAAATGCAGAGAACATATTAAAACAACTCAATAACATACATCCAAAAATACAATTCACAGAAGAAAAAGAAAAACATAACAAAATCAAGTATTTAGACATAACCATCACAAGATACAATAACCACCTATAATATGCAATATATAGAAAACCAACTTCCACTAACATCATTACACCTAACCATTCTGATCACCCACCACAACATAAAATGGCAGCATTCTATTCACTATTTAACAGAAATGTACAAAATACCCCTAAAAAAACAAGAAACAGACAAAGAAAGAAATATAATTTACCAAATTGGTTATGAAAATGGATATAATAAAAATACTGTAAACAAAATAGAAAATAAAATCAAATATAAAATAAAAACTGAACAATTAAGAGTTAAACAAAATGAACAAAACAAAAATAATAACAACAATAAAAAATTGGCCACATTCACATACATAAATAATAAAATGACAAAGCTAACAAAACTGTTTAAAAACACAGACATTAAAATAGCATACAAAACTAATAAAAATTATCTACAAAACTAAATAACCCACACAGCAAAGATAATACAACAACCAATGGTATATACAAAATTGAATGCAAAGATTGCAATAAATGTTACATAGTAAAAAGAAAAAACAACTGAAAAACGTTATTTTAAACACCTAAACGCATACAAAAACCAGAAATATACAAATCTAATTTGGCCACACATGCAATAAATACTGGACATGAATTCCCAGACATAACCAACATGACACTGATAAAACACATACCACACAAAGGCACCATAATGAACATTTGGGAAAATTTACAAATACACAAACATAAAACACAAAACAAAATAATACCTGAACAAATACAAATCAATACAAAACATCACACAATTTTCAAAGCACTCGACATAGAAAATACACAAAATGCTAATATATACACCACAATCACACACAATAATACGAATTTAAAGCACCAGAGACCAACAGGAAACCAAAGCAACAACCAGCCAACACACAAATACCTCACAAGTCTCAAAATTAAGAAGGCTGAAGGTGGGAACACAAGGCTTCCCGAAACATGTTCCAGAAAACATCTTGAGGTAAAGTCATTATAAAATATATATTATATACATCAAGAAACGGACTGTAGAAGGAGGTGTTTGAATATATATTGCAACAATACATATATTTGCATATTTGCCCAGGGCGGTATGTTTTATATTGTAATTAGTGTAAATAGAATAAGTTTTGCAACAACAGTTTCATACAATTTTGTGCAGGAAAATGCAGGCTCTGTCCTGTCGAGAGTGCACCTACTTCGATAGTTAAAAATACGGCGTGGGTGTGTTTGTGTGTGTAAAGCCAGCTGCGACAAGAATATGGGGTGACGCGTACGAATTGTTTGTTGTCAATTAATCAGGTTTTAACAGGATTAAAATAAACTAATTATACGTTTTAAACCTGTAAGCAAAGACTTACGCCAATTATAAAGACACCATTACATAAAGGAATTTTTGATGAATATGGTGATATAAAATTTATTGCCAAAGGTGTAATATTAAAGTTGCAAACTAATTAATATAATTACTAGTGTAATTGAAGAGTAATTAATATGTGTGGTATATGTGATTGACCAGAAAATAATTACGCAAACAGTGATATCGCTCATGTGACGAGTATGTTCATGAGTTCGCGATAATTAACCAAAAAGTGAGTGTAATAAAAAGGACGCTTTGGCGCGAACTGACAATCTGTAACATGTCGGAAACAGGCCTGTACCTGTCAAATCACCACAAGTATAAATACCACTGGCAATTTTGGGCGAACACACACTCAGACTCAAGAAATCTACACACGACGTCACGCTGCCCGATTGCAGATCGACCAGGACACACACATTGTACTAAGACCTATGGAGGAACTCTGGAGCATCACCAACAGCAACAACCCATAGAGACAACAAACACCGCATCAGCATAGTCATCATCATCATCATCATACTCTCAGGATTCTGGACACACACACACACATGCAACGGTAACGACAGATATACGCAGGTGATAAAAGAAAACAATTATATTTTTTATTGTGAAGAGAGCTCTCGAAAAGAACTTAAATATGAGCAGATAATAATTAGAGTTTTAAAGTTAATAGTAGTTAGATAAAAGAGTTTAATTTAACAAGCAAATCTAGAAAAGAAACGTTAATCTTTTGTTGTATTTTTGGGTGTCAGTATAAATCAATAATAGATTGGAAGTAAATGTAATATAATTTTTATTTGGGTATAGCAACAATAAATTCATTCTTGAAGCTTAATATTGTTTTGTTCGTAAATGAGTTGCTATCATTATTTAAATTTTGAGTGAATTTCAGACACACTAAAATAAAAAGAATTTAAATAACTTGTTTAACATGTTTGTTTAGTTAGTAAGGTTATATGAGTGTTTATTTTCGTTGTATGTTATGAATAGCATAGCAGGTTACAGTATATTTGTAAAGTCTATAAAGGTGAATATTTATTTGTCTAACGTTTGAAATTTTAATATTTAAATATTCTCTATAATTTAATAAATTTTAGAATGATTATTTTGAAACGGTTTTAAATGATTGTTTCATGTCAACAACATCTCACTCCTCTTTAAAAATTATTTAATTATTGTGCAACCACATATACTTGACGCAACGAGAAACAAAATCCTGCGACCTGGTCGGTGTAATACATATTATAGTTGCGTTGAGAATATGAGAATATGATGATATATTTGTATAATTGTTGTAACGTTGCAATGTGTGTGTGTGTGTGTGTGTGTGTGTGTGTGTGTGTGTGTGTGTGTGTGTGTGTGTGTGTGTGTGTGTGTGTGTGTGTGTGTGTGTGTGTGTGTGTGTGTGTGTGTGTGTGTTATACATATATAGTGTATATACTTATACATAATAATGTTACATATAATAACATAAATTGCAATGTGTAAAAATTTCAATATAAAAATATATAACTTACAGTAACTTACGTGTAAAAGTAACAAATTCACTTGTGAAAACCGTTACCGACAAAACAGTATAGACTCTTATTTTAGATCCACCTTAAAGTGTAGAAAATACAGATGTATTTCAAGTAAATATATTGTTGCGACTGTCTCACGGAACGTTGTGTTGTATAGTGGAAACACTAAAAACAGAATAATAAGATAATGCCGCTAATTACAAACTTAATTAGAGTAAAAATAAGACACTCCTGTACGATTTTTCAAGCTAAATCTTGGCCGACACACAGGAATGTAACAAATAATAATTGTAAACCGCAAATCACAATGACAACAACTTGGCTAATGCACTCTAATATGGCAGGTCGTAAACTCTACATTTTGCTTCTGAAGAGGAACTTTTATACTTCGCCTCTGAAGTGCAATAACCAGGATGCCAGTAGAATTATCGACAAAATTCGAAAGCGTTACCTAATCACAAAGCATGTGAACTGTCACGCAATCGTTTCTTTTATACTTGTAATAGTTGTTTTCATAGTTGTCACATATTTTCTATTTTAGATATTCTATTTCTATTTACCAACTTGTTTGTTTAGCTCACCTCTTAACAGGCCAAAGTTTGCAGTAGTGTCCTCTCGTACAAACTCGTTAACGTCATCTGCTCCATATTTGTTACAACCATCTCAACGTAGCATATCATTTACATAGCTATTCTGTGTACTACAGTTTAGTGTTGTTGCAACCGAAGCAAGACATTTTATCTTGACATTCCATCTAATATGAAGATACTACTTAGTAGCTAAAATGTGTAGCACCTACTACCAGAAAATGTAACAATTATTGCTGGAATTAGGTTGCGAGCTCATACTCTCTCTCCCCCTCTCTGTCAATGTCTCTCTCTCTCTCTCTCTCTCTCTCTCTCTCTCTCTCTCTCTCTATATATATATATATATATATATATATATATCTATTTTTCTCTCTCTTTACTTCTTAAAAAAGGCTTAAGAAGAAATATAACAAAACCCAGATTCTAACCAGTGTAGAAAGACTGTAATTTATTCAGAAAAAGGTATGTAATAGTTGTAATACTATAAAAGATTACATTTTTCCATATTAGTTTTGTCTCCTTGTATTGAATGTAAGGTGTTTATGTTTAGGTTTACATTTTTAAAGAAAGTAGAAATTGTTTACGTTTTCTTCTTTCATAAACGGAAGTTGGTTAAAAGCGAAAAACCATTAGAGAGAGTTTGCTGCTACTTCACATTATTTATTTGAGTGAATTTCCTTTCTAGAAAAGGATAAAAAGTAAAATACCGGCATACCTGCTGTAAAGTTCCAAACAAACAGTTCTATTTTGATTATTTTTTTTCTTTGCATTAATACATTTTTATAACAAAGTATATGAAGTGTCAATTATATACATAACGGTGTTATTTGAATTGTACTCATGTAATATGTAGGCCTATGTGTATATAAATGTGTGTAAAAGAAAGATAAGTGTGTGTGTGTGTGTGTGTGTTTCTGTTTTCTACTCCTTTTCACTTTTTGCTATTGAGCTCAGATCATTTCTTTTTACGAGTTCACAAACTTTGACCATTTTGACTATGACTAACTAGTACACTCGCTTTTGCTATTCAGTCCCATCTTTAAGATTATTTTGCGAGTTCCTCTATCACTTTTTTTCTAGTTTCCCATATACCACCGATGTCTTTTCATTTATTCTTTTTATGGGTCCTCACCAGCGAAGCTGTTTCTTCAGTGTACTCTAGTATAGACTTAATCTTGAATTATTTTTGTATTTCTATTATTTTTATTTCGTTTCTAAGTTGCCCCACTTAATTAAAATAAATTTTTAAGTAATCTGAATAACCTCGGGAGTCTCAATTTTATATATTCATTTCTGCATGACAACACCCAAGACCTACAATCTCATTCAGGCGTAAAAATTGTCTTGCAAATCCTTTTCGCTTCCTACCATAATAATATACATGCATGTATGTGTATTCCAAAACTTTTACAATTTGCAGTCTCCAGTCCCTTAAAAACCTATATTAGATTTTTTCAAACTTACGTTTCATTGCTTCGGAATCTCATTTATTAAGTAATAAACAATGATGGACTGTTTACATCCTGTTGTCTTAGATCTTCGAATCTGAAATTCGAGTTGACTTCACATTTCACGTACTTCATTGTTTCTGCTCCTTTTGTATGAAACTATAATGGCTCTAATAAGCTTCCTACTTAATTCTTGTGCTACTAATCCTTCTGTAATAATATTCTCTCCAAAACCTTATATAACTTAAAAAAATTTTTGGGTGCGTGTACTTATGTACGCGCGTTAGAAGTTATACATCTTTTTGTATATAATATATAATATAATATACATCTTATTGTATAGTGTTTAAGTGATTCAATAAATAAATAACAACGAATAAACAACGACCACAGTTATAATATATATGCATAAAATAAAATTAATATGACTATTGTACACTAAAAGATAAAAATGTAATTCAATTGAATGAATGTAAATTCAATAATATAAAGTTTTAGTAGAGAAAAATTAATTTTTTATCAAATATCTCAAAATATTTACGGATTACGAATAGTGTATTACAGCAATGGATTTAATTTTCGATAGACTTCTAAATAATTAAGTGTGATCTATAATTTAAAATATAGAAATATATATTAGATTATTGGATTAAAGCAAACATAATGATAGGATACTTATCGAAACTTTTATTCATTTAATATAAAAAAGACTTTTGAAATTAATACTTCTTTACGAAAAATAAATGATTAGTTGGTACTAGAAGAAACCTACGTTTTAACAAAAATTTCTGTAATTAGTGTACAAAAAACGGCTGTACTTTTGAACCTGAGACCATGCTGAATCATGATTCTCTATTACCATTCGCTTCCAGTATAATTCTTATGCAGTTTCCATTATTTTGTAAGAAAGAAAGTTGTATGTTCAATGGCGATTTTCCTGTTCACCTTCTAAATCATAATTGTTATTCAGTTTCCATTCTTGTTCTAAATTCATTGGACCGAAATTATAAGCTAGTTCCCATTTACAGCACATTATTACATTACAAAGACGAATTTAAGTAAATCTAATTTATAACGAAAGAAGTACATTAAAATCCTCACTTCAACCTAATGCAATAAAAACCAATGTGCACGTTTCTATCATACTATCTGCATGTCGCTAATAGATATGAGTCTTAAACGAGTCTTAAGCAAATGATTAACTATTAGTAATTGGTTATCGTGGAATTTTATGTTGGTCTAAGTTAATGAAAAAAAAATTAGAAGAACCACTAGAAACCGATAGGCCCTATAAAATGACTAGCCTATATTGCATTAAAAGATGTCAAAGAGTGTATTTTGCACAAAACTGATTACAGTAAGGAACTTTGTTTATGAATAGAAACAAATAGACTCCATACTTAGTTTGTACCATTAAAATTCACAAACTGATAGATATTATTTCATAATGTCTATTGTTATTAAAAAGATTAAAATAACAAATGTATAAACAAAGTTTTGTATATTCTGAATACAAAAATTAAATATTTGATATTTATAGCCTTTTACAAAATGTATAGAAACTTGTTTTACGTGGTGTAATGATTTGTTTTATATAGCAACTTCTCAGGTTTGAATAAAAATAGACACTCACGACCCAACAGTTCCCTGATTATTTTCACATATCATAATAAAAATTAACCACAAATATTTTTAAACACTTATTAAAATTTGGTTACACAATTTTTGTCACCGAAAAATATTTCACAGCACAATGTATATAAAGTTATTTAATTATATATCCATTCACGATCAGCAGCAGCAGGTCCATCGAGGCCGCGACCGAAATGTTTTGATTTGTTGGCCTCGGGCTCGTTGTCCACGGCTAACTTCATCCTGTTAATCATCCTGTTTCCGTTGCATGGTGCGCGCGCATTTCGTTAAATACTAAAATTTCACCCTCAACGCGCCTAAAGAAGTATAACTTCAAAAATTAGAATATAAATTAAACTGTATATAAACTAGAAAAGCGTGTGAAACAGGAAAAAATTAATAAAAACAATTCTAGACACGACTTCAGATCTATAAAATAGGAGTGAGACTACTATCAGCAAAACAGAAATAAAACGTCTTTACCTACTTGAAATGCAGTTGGAATGGGTTACTTAAGCATAGTAATGAGTTAAAAGCAATTTTATGAGACCAGAAATCGGACGTTTGTCTAATCTCTGAAACTCGATTTACTGGACAAAACTTCTGCAAGTAAACAGATATAAAATATACCACCCTGACACCCTGTCACCCTGACAACACACTACGCGGTGGATTACCTGTGATAACAAGAACATAAAACGTTTTGAGAAACCTAATTATGGAACAAGTGAAGTATAAGTGTGAATTTTCTTCTAAATTAGGACCTTGGTAGTGACACCAATGAGTTTTGCACCAAGGTAAACTCTGGAAACAGGAGATTACCTTAGTCTCTTCCAGTCTTTAGAAAATCACTTTATAATTGGAGTAGACCTTAATGCAAAATATATGCATACAACACCAAAACATATTAACATCAAAGGTAAGCGTTTGTATAAAACGATTACGCTATCAAAACCTGAGTGCCAATCTACTGGAAACCAACTTTTTAGACTTTTCAAACTAACGTTTCACCCCTTCGTATCTCATTCAGCAAGTAATAAACAAAGTAACTCATTAACAAAGTACTGTTTGACTCATTACATTCTGTTGTCTTAGTCCTTCGAGTTTCAAATTCGGGTTGATTTTATATTCTGTATATAATACTGTTTCTGCTCCCTTTTGTACAATGGTTTAACAGGACTGTAACAGGACTATAGCTGTAATCAGCTCCCTACGCAGTCTATAATGTAAGTAAACTCATGGTTTTCTTTAATGGTAACGGATTTTTAAAAATCCTGATCCAACAGATTTCTCTGTTCAGAAGGAAATGGCAGCCAAAACGTGTATTAGTATTGAAGAATACTATGACTTATCATCTTATCGTCTGCCTTTAATATCTAAACTGAGTACAAGAGTAATACAGATATCACTGACAAATAAGTGAACATACTAGAATGGATTTTGACAAGAATTTGAACACGAAATGAGTTTTATGTTTCACTGAGAACAACTGTAATACTTGTCCCTAAACATAAAACAATTAGTACACGATATTCAGCATGCTGCGTGGAATAACACTCCTGAATTAAAAAGAAAATACCAGGAGTAAAATACTCTAAGGAAATACAAAAACTTGTTTTAAAGAAAAGTAAAGCACTTAAAAATGGCACAATATTAGAGCATCTACAGACAAAATATTACTTAACTTGGACCTGCAGCTTAAGAAAGAGATACGTTTAGTTAAAAATGAAACGTTTACCAACTTGCAAAGAGAGCTAACGGATGACAAGAATACTGAGTATTCCTTCTAGTAAGTTATCAATGGTTTCAATTGGCCAAAAACCTTAATCTACCTATTCGAGAATATGACCGCACAAGGGAGAGGAAAGATGTTGAAAGTCATGAAACCTTTTCTTTACATACAATTAATACATGTCGTCTACATTTGGTTGCTGTTAATAAAACCTAGAGGCTTGTAATGTGAAAGATAGAACAATTAAGCCTGTAACTCCTAATGAGGTGCTCAGTGAGACCCAAAAGAATTTATTTCTAAGAAAGCACCAGGTAACCAAGCACCAAGCTATGACTTACAGCTGCCTATAATATTTACACAACAGTAATATACTGAGTACAACAGTAATACAGATATCACTGACAAATAAATAAACAGACTAGAATGGATTTTGAGAAGAATTTGAACACGAAATGATAAAATAATTAGTAGGCCTACATGATATTCAGCATGCTGCGTGGAATAACACTCCTGAATTAAGAACAAAAACAAGAGAATTTATATCTAAGAAAGCACCAGGTAATGATTTAATACCTGAACGGGTACTAAGATAACTGACAAACGAAGGAACAAGAAAACTTACGTATTTATTTATACGACTTCGGTTGCCTATGTGCCAATGCAGTGGAATATTGCAGAAGTGATTATGGTCCCTAAACCATGCAACTACAAAACGATAGGTCATCATATCGGCCTATATTCTTATTGTCAATTATATCTAAAATGTAATTAAGAAAGTTGTGTTAGTGTTTATAATCACAAACAGAATTATCACTGTTGCACACCACTATAGAAAAATTATTCCGATTAACGCTTTCAAGCTTCTCAGCTCACCGTCAGATCGGAAATAACAAAACAAGAGGATAGAACCATAGAACTATAGAAGACAACAATAAGTTCGTTAACCCTGTGGAAGACTATGAAATTTTAAAAGTAGTAAATAACACAGTTGAAAGGAAGCTTAGGGAGGAGTTAGAAATATTGAAAGAAAGAGAAAAAGGGTTAGACAATTTACTGAATAGTAAAACAAAATTTTACAATGAAAAAATATGTTGTAATATAATTAAAAGTAAAATATAGAGGACGGATAGATAACATTAAGAATTAAATTGCATAGGCCTATATGGATGTTTTTGAAATAAGGGTAAGTGACTGCGCCCACAAGTGTGGATGGGAAAGGCGTTACGTTAGGTTTTAAAAGAATGCACACACACGCACACACACACACACACACACAACACATAAACACAAGGAATGTGCTAGAAAAATATGTAACTGTACAGACGGGGGTGACAGGGCTCGGAGGTTGGGAAGGAACATTTGAATTATAGCTTGTTTCCGGGGCTGTGGGTGGACAGTGGGGCGTGTAGGTGTGTGAAGGGTTTGGTTTTATCCTCTTGTTTTGTTATTTCCGATCTCACGACGAGCTGAGAAGCTTGAAAGCGCTAATCTGAATAATTTTTCTATAGTGGTGTGCAACAGTGATAATTCTGTTTGTAATTATATCTAAACTGTATGACTAAAGTTATCCGGGCTGTTTGGCCGTGGTCCATGGTTTATTGCCAAAACATACATTTCAACAGCTCTAATGGCTGCCATCATCAGTGGAATTTTTGAAAAATCCTAAACGTAGGGTGTTCACGTCAGCCTATACCACAGTACTGTGGGCCTGACGTGAACACCCAACGTTCAGGATTTTTTTTAAATTCCACTGATGATGGCAGCCATTGTAGCTGTTGAAACGTTTGGTTTGGCAATAAACCAAAGACCACGGCCAAACAGCCCGGATAACTTTAGTCAAACAACTGACACCGGCCGTGAAAGCCTAAAGACTATATCTAAATTGTTTGAAAAACTGCTCCTCAGATGTCTCAGAAAGGCACTTAAACGGCGAAAACATTTGCTCTACATTTAGCTCTTACTTTTAAACCACCTCCGGTTGCTGTTGATGAAGTTGAAGAAAAGCAGCTTATTTTAAACCACCGAATTAGATTTCGCAATAAACATTCAAATTCTTTAGCAAATATATCATGTCACTGAAGCGATTGAGCAGTCAGTGAAATAAAATAAAGGATGTGCAGCAATATTGTTAGATGTGGCTCAAACGTTTAATAAAGTGTGCCCCGAGGGTTTGATATATAAAATAAAAGTAACCCTTCCTTTGCAAACAAGTCAAATCCTTGAACCATATACCGCAGAACGACAATTACAGCAACGTGGGGTGACGATTATTCTGAGGTAAAGATTTTTTTATGTGGGGTACTTTAATTATGCCCTCAGACTTATTATATACATATTGTACGCAGGATATATTCCGAAATGTGTTAGGGTGATAACAGGAAATACAAAATTATTTTGCTGACAACACTACATTACTAGCTACCCGTAACAGCAGCAAACAGTTTACAGTCAGCAGTTAATAATGTCACTAGGTGGGAAGAAAATCACGTTTTAAACTATATGAAGTAATATCTAATTGTGCAAAACTTCAAACAGAATACTTACGAATATTAGTCAACTATCACACAATTCACATGCAATATCGATATATTTGCATAAGTTCTATTAGTTTATTTGTTACATTTGCACAAGTTTATTATATTTTTCAATGTTCTATCATATTACATGCAACTTGTTTCATTTACTTTTCTCATCACTTTTTTCCTATATTTCTCCGCTTTTACAGAAAATGGCTGCTTTCTCCATATTTCTACATTTACTTAAAAAACACTACTATGTCCTTGTCACATTTAATTGTCCCTTTAATTTGAAACATAATTCTATATAGAAAAATATCTCTTACTTCAAAACCATACGAGCAACTTTTCACACGTTGAATGAGGCTACTCGGTACTGAAATTCTTACTTCTGACGTGTGTCACACAACCCACCCAGTTTCTTTAATATTTTTATCTGTTCTTTCAAATGTAGGTTTATCCTATCCGTTACATTCATCAGCAACATTTTTATCATTTCCAAATATTTTATTAGATTATTCTTTAATATTTTCTTTAGTCCTTCCCCTTCCGCTTAACATAAGTTTCATTATTATTCATCTCGGGTCTACGCTCTGTACATGAATATAAATAAACAATTCTTGTTGTATTTCTTTTTATTAAGAACAATAATTATTAAAAACAATTCTTGTTATTTATATCTGTAAATATTATTATTAGTAAATAGCTTTTTAAATTATTTTTGCCTCTTCATTTTTACTTTCATCTTTGGTAATAATAGTTTCCAGTTAGGCCTACTCACTCCATCTTTTCACTATTCACGCCAATTCGCCCTTCATTGCTAGGTCTGTTCATACACAAAGCTTTACTTTACTTTCTGTACAAAAATTATTCTTTAATACTGGAAGTTTTAATGCCACTATCCTGTCATTTTGTGTAAACCGCCTTGTTGAAACTCTATTATCGAAATATAATAAACGCTCAATATAAATTAGTTTTAGATTTGAGTTACCCACAAAGTTTTACATAATTAATATTATTCACCATATACTATCAATATTTTATCACGGTCTGCTAATAGTTTTGTTCTGATCCTTAACGAAGACACATTATTAATCTGGCAACAAAAAACAAAACTTCAAGATGGAGTCTTCTGAGAATAACTACATAAATGGAAATAAAATGTAGGACAAAGATAAATTAATGTTTCTTATATAATATTACATCCTCTTTCAGAGCATGATGTTTAATTCTGTTAAATTTCAATTTAAAAATGGTTTTATTATACATTTTTTGTATCTGTACATGGACAACTGTTTTCAGTGAAAAAAGTAAATTTTATATACACAAGTGGTAAGAGTTTTAAACTGGGTCAATTGCCTTTTTATTGCTAAACGTACTGCTATATAATTGTGATGGTATTAAGCAAACGTTTGACATCTGCAAAGGAAAACATTAAGAAAATTTTATTTATATTATTTAAGTACGAATAAATATGTGTTCCGCTTAAATTTTAATAATTTAAGGGAAAACATTTTCTGTAAACGTATTTTGTTTAGTATGAGAAAAGAAAACAACTTCTTGAAGAATCCAAAATTTATGTAAACTCCACATTTTACAAACGGCTTTCTCATGTAGAAATAAACTTCAACACGTTTCGCGTTTATAGCACACAACAATAAAAGCGTTAAACTGTCCCTTGCACGTAATGTAAACACATTATTTGTGTACCGCCTTAGATACAAAAAGAAAATGACAATGAGTAATTCTGCAGGGCTATACTGTCGCGTTGTAATATAACGTGTATATGTCTGAATACAAATCTTTCCAGTCATTTTACAAGTATTGTTTTATATTTAATATTAAATATTTATATTTAATATATTTGATTGAACAACACGTGGCTTGGTACTAAACATTTGGAATTTATTCCTTTTAAACATTTAATATTAATAACATCTTGCAAAGTAATAGTTTTACCACATACTGTGTGTATGTGCGTGTTTCCTCGATGTACAACAGAGGATATATACTCAAACATGTTTAATTCTGTCGTTCAATCTGAATATGAAACTTTCTTGAACTGTATTGCTTCATAAATAGTGTGAAATGCTCTTCAAATATTAATTAATTCTACAAGTAAAACTATTGTATTTTTTCCTGACGCACGTTTTAGTGATCACATCAGTATCATCAGAGGATTATAAATAAATTATTTGCAATCATTATTAATGAATTTATTACTTCATAAATATATAGTTACTCGTTACCTTACGGTAGTCGTAATTACTTTGACAAAAATATCTTTAGCAAATCTTTCCAGCCACTGTACAAGTATAGTTTAGATTATTTTTGGAACATTTGTATTTTTAGCATATATGGTGTGCAATTATCGGCTCAGTGTGCAATAGAATCATATGAATACACAATCATGTTTATTTTAATCGTAAAAATGTTTTGTACGAACATGCTTGGATATAATTACATATACAGTGTGGGCCATAGTTTTGCTTGACAAAAATGTATTTTTCGATATTACAAATCATTCGAGTTTTTACGATGTTTGGTTATTTACACGCAGTTCTAAAGCATCAACAACATTTATTTCCATCATCATCATAATCATCACCAAAGACACCCACCTCTCACCAGCGTATGCCCTACACGACAGCGGGACTAGCCCAGTACCCGGACGATACAGGGTCTCCGCTGACAATCACCGTCAAGTCTACACAAAATTCCAGAAGGTGATACAGCCTTTCTCAGACAACTATAACACGTAGAGGATTTTAGTGAACGCAAATAAAACTCAACTATGTGCCTTCAAATCTACAGGAAAAAGATAACTCTTACACTTTTTACAAACTCCAGTCCACGTTGGCCCAACAACTGTACCCCGAAGCGTGTATGCAAATATCTCTCCTTCACATTTGACTCCAAACTCGCCTGGCAACAACACGTCAAAACAACCACTGCCCAAGCAAACACAGCCCAAACGAATCCGAACACTCAGGATCTTTGGTAGAAACGATCGCTGCTCCAGACTAACACTTAGCAGCCAGCATCTACGCAGCGTGTAGCCATTATGCCCATGGCTCATCCTGACGTTTGCACATCTGATGCTTACAGCCGACCCCACACGCCTGAGACCTTACAGAATAATAGAATGGCGAGCACTTGGACTAACATACAAGTCCAAACACGTACCAGCAACATAGCTATAAACTCTTCACCGTTCCCCCATTCAGTCCATTGCGGGTTCCATTCTCATGAACCGTCTGCTGGCTCTTACAAACGAACCACCCGTTAACAACAGATAAACAACATTACACCCAACCTACGGTGATCCTCCAGGCTTTTGCTGCAGATACAAATGCAAACCTTTTGGGCATCCAACTCCAGCGCCAACTCGACGCGTATGTCGAGTGGGCCGAGAACTGGAGAGTTGCCGTTAACGCTGGTAAGAGAGCAGCGTAATATTCTCGCGACGCCTCAAGCGGCCTCGGCCACTGACCGTTGGACCGGTCGAGTTGCCCTGGACTAAAAGCGTGAAGTACCTTCCGCTTCATCTAGACCTCCGACTCACCTGGCGCACCCACGCTCAAAAGATTCGACAACGGGTTTCGGCGCAACTCAGTAAACTCTGGCCCGTGCTTCCGATTCCTGCGATGATCCCTCTCTCCCGGCTAGGTAAGCTCATATGTGTGCTGTGACTACATATGCTTGTCCTGTTTGGGGATACCTGGCCGCCTTCCGTAGAAAGTTGCTCCAGGCTGTTCTCGACAGGAAGCTTCAGGTTGCATGCAAAATCCCCCGCAGTCGAGAAGAGGACTGGGTGTCCGCTCTCTTGATGACACACTGAGATATCTGACGCGCAGATTCCATGATCGGGCGGCACGAGTTATCCACAGTCTCTTAATCTACGGTCTTGGTAAATACAATCCAAGGCCAGGTCAGACTTGGAAGCGACCCCGTTTGTTATCCCCAGTGGTATAATCCACCAATCAAGGGAAGATTCCTGCCCTTCTACAAATAATAAAATAAAGTAGTATAATAAACTCAAAACGACCCACTGACAGGAGTCCATTTGAAGTCTCGAGACACTGCACTACTCGCGTCTCGCGCCTTGTTCAACACATGCAAACTCCAATCAGAGAAGATAACCAGAGGCTGACGAAACAGCAGTAGATTCAGAAGAGAATTCCCACTGATGCCGCAGGTGAAGTTGAAACGTCTGGCATTTTAAGAAACGCATCATAGCTTTATAGTCTGAAGCTTTATCTATTAGTGTAAATGGTCGTGAAAGCTTGAACGTAGAGGTAATAACTCAGCAGAATAGCCACTTTTGTTAGTGTTTATAGCGCGATTCTATTAAGTGTGCACAATTGAAATATAAATTATAAATATAAGGCTATTATTAATATATTATTATAATATCACAGGAAATAACACTTACAGCTTTAAAGATTGTGTGATACGTGTTTATAAGAATAGGCTATTTCCAGCTAATAAAAGATGTCAACTATAGACGCTTGTGAATTTTTGTAAAAATTTCATACCTTTTTGAAAATCATACATAGTTTAATTATGGAATTGAGTTTACTAAAAACTGGTACAAAACTAGCACATTTAAATTTATTGTTATTTAGAAAAGTGAGGTAAGCCTACATCTAATGACACGTAATTTTCTCGTACCTTTATTATCTTTTCTTTGTAACCTGGACATAATATGTATCAACACATGTTTGTAATAAAATTGTGTGAACAGTGATATTTCTGGAAATTTGGGAGGGTTGGGCGTTATCAGATTTTCGCTCATTGTAGTGATACAATGTATGGATTGTCCCAAAGGACAGATACTTTTGTTATATATGAAATATTTAAAACATAAAAAATAAACTGATATAAACGTTGTATTGTCTCTATTATCAGCCGTTTTTCCACTATATTGTACAATAGAAGCTGCAACTCATCAATGAATCGCTGATTGCAAAAACAACCTAAGTCCAGCTGGTGCAATTGTTGGGAAATTGAAATAAACCTTTTATTTCTCAAATTGACAAAGCTTAAGTTACAATAAAATTTGGACATATATTAAATAGCATATGTAATGTGTTAGTATTAGTAAAACTGACTTATATGTTTTGAATATTATGAAAAAAAATATGAAAATTAGTGGATTTAGGTTGTTTTTGCAACCACCGAGAAACTGGCATAGTATTAAAGTAATCCTTACTATGTTTTTCTGGGATACTTACCAGAAAACTTATGATAAGTTTTTATATCATAAAAACTTATGATGTTTTTATGGTTTCCAATAAAATAGTTGTGTATATTTAACTAATAAATGAATTTATTAACTTTATATTGAAAACATAAAGCGACAAATAAGATATATTTTATACTTGAGTCTCGTTCTTTCTTGTTATTTCACTGCTCTTCGGTTATTAGGGTTAGCTATCACTTAACTTGTAAACAAATTTTCTAAGAACTTCACAAATTAAATAAAAAAGTAATGTATTTTAGAAAATTTGTGTCATTTTATACTTTTTAAAAATTTAAGTCTTGACTATTAAGTTGATAAATTACTAGCACTCGTAATCACACTCTGCAGTTTTTGGCCATAGTAAAATTTCATTCCAAAATTCTTCATTTTTCTCATCTGGCACATAAGCAATACATTTTTTTATATCATCTAATTTTTTTTCATTTATTGGAACCAGCTCTTCCATGTATGCTCTATCTGATGGTAAAGTAACGTTGATGTTTCTAATTTTCATTGGAAATGTGTGTTTTTCTAATCCATTAATATAATACCTGGCAATAACTGCTCCTGGCCATTGGCTGTCGTACTGGAAAAAGTGAAATTCTGATATTTTGAAACTTATTCGCATATCGCGAGGGATGTTACGTTTGGAAGTTTCCAACGAGAAACACGTCTTTTTATAAAACAGAGGCCACCATTTTTTGAAGTCAATAATATCTTTCCCTTCAATTAAGTGAATAATAAAATTCATTTTTCCACTGCAATTGACAATGGCCTCAATGAGGTCCTTTGGTGTATATATGCAGTCAATTTTTCGGAGATATCTTTTAAGGACCCCGAACACCCTATCGCAGGGTAAAAATGAGTGGCCTCTTATAGGAAAGAAGTGCTCAATAGAAGTAAATCTACCAGTTTCCATTAAAGCTAGGTTGAATCGTTCCATGACCTGGTTTTTGTTTTGGCCAGGGCAGTTATCGCAAAAAATCAGTAATTTTTTGCAACTCTGATCAATATATTGTTCAATATATTTCATTAAAAAAGAACATACTTCGTTCGGTCCCTTCTTTGCGTTCCCTTCATGATATATAAACAAAACAGGCTGTTCTGTTTTTAAATTATAAACACAAAAAACACAAACTGTTAGTTTTCTTAGATAAAATAAATCCTGAACAGGACTTTTTGGCATACTAACGTTTTGCATGTAATCAAAACAAAGTGCAACTGTGTCAGCATTCTCTTGACACAATCTTTTGGCATTTTCAAGAGAACCATAAAACTTCTTTGCTTTTCTCGTGTGCACAAGTTTTTCTGCAATTGCCACTCGTTTTGCAGCATCATTCAGCGATTTTGATTTAATTTTTATTGTCAACTGTTCACACTCACAACAGGTGTCCACTTGGGGACGGCCAAAAGAGAGATTAAAATTTTCTTGAAAAATTTTATTGTAATATTCGTACTTAATGATGGATTTCATCAGGTTAGCCAACCTATGATTTAGTGTAAAAACAACCTTAGTCCAGGACTTGGGTTGTTTTTACACTCACTCGTAATAACAGCTGTCGGTTTGTGTATGTTATAGTAGTGCTAGAAGGTTGTTTTCGCGCTCATTGCATCGGTATACATTTATTCGCTATCAAAATGGTAAAAAGTGAAAATGGCCAAAAATTGGACTTAGGTTGTTTTTGCAATCAGCGATTCCAATAGATTTAAAACATTGCAGTAAATGTTTTAAAAAATTAATATTATATGGTTAACCTAGGTTATGACACGATTTTAAAATCGATATTCTTGTATCAAAAATGTATATCAAAATGTATTAATAAAAATTTGAAAAATTTTATGAACACTGTCTACTTGTAGAACAGGAGTCTTATACTCCTCATATTTATAACAAAAAAACATAACTTAACATATATTAACATAACATAACTCCTTAACTTATCAAGAAAAATCCACGTTGTGTCTAAAAAGTAGAATGGCTTTCGTGTCATATATTTAAGTATTTTTGCTATTACAATACTGTCCGTAGTTTTCACGTTCTTTATTGTCACAAACACTTAAAGCCTAATAAACGTATTGTCAATTTTCTTTACAGTAGTTAAACGTTTTGAAAAATATGTCATTAAGAGCAGGCTAAATGCTATTGCATTTACATCGATTTTACTTTAAACATTTATCAATACATTTATACGCTTACTTGTACGTTTTTCAACTCCTAATAAACTTATTTATATCTACGTTATAACATGTGCCTGATATGTAGGTTGAAACGATGGATGGGCTTTGATTCTTGAAAACCTGAAACTTGAAAGAACCAACATTTTTTTTGGTAACGAGTAATAACTAAGTAGCCATTTCAGTAACGGATTACTGGTTTACACAGTAAATTGGTTCTAGCGAATCTGAAATGTAGACACTACATAGTGTAGTGCCGGCAGTCAATAGGAATGATCCATTAACCAATCATACCTTTTCAGCATTTATACGTCTCTTAATAGCTTATTATTCTTGTCTCAAAATGATAAACATTTTCGTGCTTTGTATGATGCATATTGATACTGGCAATTTGTAATAAACATCGCGTTATAATCATTGTAGTCTTTGTTCTAACAGTTAAAAAACTAACAGTTTTAACGTTTTTATTATTTTATTTCTAATTAATGATGTACTGTATTCTGTATGTATATAATAGTAGCGGGAATGAATTTTGCTCTTATATTCCCGTACGTCTTTTGAGTATTTGTTTCTTAATCTGTCTAACATTTTAAGAGTCTATAATATGCAATACTATGGTAGCCTCAAACGACAATGTTCCTTCTTACTCTAAGCGACATACTCTGGTTTTTACGTATTCTGTTTGAACACATAACATAATTCCTCCAGTCTATATTTGTGAGACGAGCTGTGTTTTGAGCATAAATCGAAAACCAGAACAACGGGATACATCTGTTTAAAATTTTATAAGCGGCTCGAATATTGAAGTAATGAAAAATCTCTAGTAAAAAGGAAATGCAAAGCAGCAACGACACAAGTGCAGCAAATTTTGTTAGTAAGTTTAAGAACAAGAGACGACACTCTCTACTCACAATCGACAAGACAACTTGTTTATTTGGACTCTAATTACGAGCTACGTTGGATACAGTTTGATATCGAGGAAAATGTTTCAATTTTGTTTAAGCTTACGAGTTGCACTTCAATACCTCGATTCATTTTTACTCTTAGTGCCTCAAAAAAGATGAAATTGCTTGGATTTTAAATTGACTGTAGACTTGTTACGTTTTTAAAACTGTAATCATTTAGAATAAATTATAATTGATTCTGTAAATAATAAAAACTTAGATCAAGTAAATTCTTTATTTTGCACCTGAGAGAAAAATTTAAATTCCTATTTAAGCGTTAACAGTAAAAAATATTTGTTTGTTAATGTGAAAACCGGGCATTTACCGATAGAGGTTAACCATTTTTAAGACGCCAACGTTACGCTTACAATACGAATTCGTTTTCAGGCTAATAATTCTACAAAACAAAACTATAAAACAAAATGAACACAAAACTGTCACACAAGTGATGTGCGCAACAGTTCCTAAATACTATGTACATGTAAACGGATAAACGTATTTTGCAGAATCTTGAGCTTAGCGAATGAGAGGCAAACGGTCAACGAAAAACATGAAACACACACACACACACACACACACACACACACACACACACACACACACACGCACACACACGTGCATACACACACACACACACGCACACACACACGTGCATACACATTACACATTTATGTATGTATGTTTTGTGCAACACACAGAAAAGAAACTGAAGAATGCAATTAGCGTCCCACAAGTTATTAGCTTGAATACAACAATCTAAATTAGAGGAGAAGAGAAAAGATCAAAAATTATTTATACATGTGGTTATAAACGTTGAGCAAAATTTGAAAAGACTCAAAAAAGTTAAAATACCCTTAAGATCATGTAAATTAAAGAATTATCGCAGTGCCTACATTTCAATAGAACGGAAGGAACACGTATGTTTTAATCAATATTGACAAATGAAAAAGTCATAAGCGCATGACGTTTACAATAATTCACTAACGTAATTAGTTATGTGTAAAATACACTCAATCATTTTCTAAAAATTTTTAAGGAATGCTAAAAAGTAAAATTGCGTTGGTAATTAAATAGAAAAATTACTGTAAAACTAAATGTATAATCTCTCACTTGACGTAAAAACGACTTAATTATAATGCAATATACAATACCTTATATCACTAAGGTTCAATTTACACATATGCAGCTTACAATCAAATCTATAACTATACAGCAAAAAGTGACGTAGCCATCGATTGCACTCAGTAGAATTGTAATCGGTAATAATTACAATTACTGAATACAATAAAGATATTGAGACATTACTGAATACTTTTAATACAAAAAGTAAACAGAAAATGAAATAGTAGGCTTGAACTAAATAATTGTATGTTGCGCGCTCGCGTGTATGTGTGTGTGTGTGTGTGTGCTCGCTAAAATTTGTGTTTGTTTACTCACTAATGTAAAATTTTTTCAGACGTATGCTTACAATAACAACTGTTATGCTGTGCGTCTTATGTTATAATACTGCCCCAGAATATAACATGATGTAATTTTCTGAGCCACTGAATATGTCGAAACTCATAACGCAGTAGGCCTATTCTTCTTTAACATCAATCAGTGTAATGCTACCTTTTCTCTCACGTTTTGGTTATAGTTTGTTAGAATTACAATACATAATTTATTATTTTACCTTACAATTTGTCAAATTACACTGTACGTAGTAATTTGTATATATGTTTGTATATATTGGCGTTAACAGATATTGTAGGTGATAACTTCCTTTTTCGCCGGCGTATCCTAGTAAGCGTCTGCTGATGGGTGGTCTGGTACGAGTTCCGGATAAAACAACAAGAACTGCTGATGGGTGGTATGCATACGACGAAAACCCCCGATTACAGGTGATCTTCGCAATGCCCTCGAGTCAAAGGGATAGCCCCTTTTTGGTGGCACCAACTCTGATGGTCGCATAAGGTGTATGCTAGTTCACAAAATGAAACTTGGAAAAGCCTGAAAACCTAGTGCTGCCGCGTTAAAGAGAACAAGGGTTCCAGCTTTATGGCTAGTACCTTTATGGGTCTTCACACAATGTCGTCTTGTCTAATGTAAGACAGTAAACTTTGGTAACACATTGAGTCCCGCCATGTGCATACCGTCCTCTTTCGCCAACTGGCTTCTTGGGATTCGACGGAGATATATTTTGGCAAGTGAGAGGGGGAGTACATAGTAGTCGGCTTCACACTGGGGTGGTGGCTTTGCCGCACTAAACAGTGGAAGTACAATAGTTCTCCTTAGGGCGTAAGTACTATGTGTACCTGGGATCGTGGCCAAAGGCCTACGATTACTCTGAGCTTCGAGGATCGTCGTGCACACGCGACAAATCACAAAATCGTAAATTAGCCCGTCTTGTACTCTCCTGTTGCTATTTGCGAGTTGAAGAAAAGTTTTGTGGTGGCTGTGTTTCATTCCACGTTTTCAATAATCTCGTCACCGATGTCTTTCTCCTGGGGCCAAAGTGAAAGTCATTCTGGTTAATTATATTCTTGTTTAAATGTCATCTATACGTAAGCCGAAGAAAAAGATTATAAAATAGATTAAAAAACATGATTTTACCTTCAAATATAGCACCTTCCTTTTCTGGAAAGTAAAAAACAAGAAAGTCAAGAAAGGAAACAAACAATTAAGTAAATAAAATAGTAATTAATAGCATTTTTCTAAAATAATCATAACCTTTTATCTTTAAAATGGGCTCAAGGTTTTCCTTCAGAAAGGAGTTAGTCCTACTGTTTGAGAGTGAGAGAAAGCAATTTATGTAGAGTTTGCCTTTACGAAAATTCAATTAATGCCCTACCGAATACTGAGATTTTAACTTTAATAAGAACACGATATTCTATTAAAAAGTACCTGTAGAACATCCACGACATTCAAGAACCGCAGCTTTCAGAATCCAAGTATTTCAGATGAGAAGCATGAAAAGAATTAGTATGACTCCTAAGCCAATGGATCAAAGCTACTAGAGATTCTCGCCGAACAGTAGGCCTACATCGGAATTACCGGCTTTATTAACAAACATGCTGAGAAGATTGTTTAAACTCCTCGGGAAAGAAAGAAACTCAGGATTCCGAATATAATTAAAAACAACAACAATAACAACAATAATAGGATATGCATATTAAATAATTTTATAATATCAGTATGAATAAAGTGTGTGTATAGATTTAATTAACTAAGTTAGAATGTTACTTTGCAGAATGTACAAAATTTTCGAGTTACTAAAAGATATTTTTTAACTTTTCCAAGAATTTAATGTTAAATATAAGGCGAGAAACAGTACAAAATTCATGAGTCATGAATTGTTCCATAACTTGAAAAGAGAAGGCTACGATATTTCTGGAAGGTAGGATCCCAGTGCACGTTGATACGTTGGGAGCTGCATTACATCAAATGGAAAATACACCGGTAATGTAGAAAGTAGAATTGCACCAAAGTAAGAGGACCATTTTCTAATAAAAGATCTCTTCTGGCGTCCAGAAATGCGTCCCTGAATACTAGGAACAAATTTATAAAAAATATCATTTGGAACATGCATATACACATGTTGGAACAATTTCATGTGCATATCCACATGTGACTCGGAAACCTGGGCTCTAAAGAAATTGAGTTGTCTTGAATCATTGAAATGTGGTGCTGGCGGAGTGTCTTAAGAATATCTTGGACGAAAAGAGTGCTTAATGATGAGGTTTTGAAGAACGTGGGTGAAAGAAGGACGAGTACTACGCAAATTAAACTGCTCCATCACCCTGGTCGAGGGGCGTAATGGAAGGGGGAGACCTGGACAGTAATATCTGGATGAGATTAAAGAAGAAGGAAGATATGTGGTGATTAAGAGACATTTAGGTCGGAGAGAAGAATAAGAAGATAAGGCGAAAATTATCTTCAACTTTTAAAATAAATAGTTAAGTGTAATACAAATTTTTCTGTAGACTGTAATTATAAGTTTGTTATAAACTGATACTAAAGCAACTTTTGCAATATATTGTGACACTACAACAATAATTCTTATGTAATACATTGCAACAGTACGTATGTGTATGGTTCTGTGCATTGCACAATTAGTTAAGATAATTTATGTAAATTAAAATAAATAATCAGTATTGTCAGTAGTATAATAATTCAGATAGAAAGTTGTAAAGGGGAACAACGAATTTGCCTGCTTGAACAGGAAATTCACGCCACACACAGCAGCGTCTGTGTACACGTGTATCTTACGTGTGTGAATGCGGCCAGTTAATTCCTGCAAAGCGTCACCCCTAAAATAACGTTAATCGATAAATAAATTATTTAAATTGTGATAAGTGTGTGTAAAATATCACAAAACAAAATACACCACAGTGTGAATAATATAAAGACCCACGCGTATACAAAAGATTGTGCGAAAACAATAAAAAGTGTAAATACAGTGCAAATAAATGTAAATAAAACCTATAATAATTAAGATAGAGAAAAGCGGTTAACACACAGTTGTACATATAAAAATTAACGACCAGATGAATATCGAGTAATTTGCAAAAGATTTCGCATGTTGCGAAGACAAGTGAAATAAGTGTGTAAATAATCGTGTTTATAAAGGGACGCTACGACAGACTGATTCATGCAGAGAATTGTCCAGAGATGATTTTCGCGCCCAAGAGTATAAATACGCGAGACACACCAGCCCTTTTATCTTTCTCGTTCAACCACAGCAGCATGCCCGACAACTTCATCACTTTCGTGAGATCACCGCTGCAGCCAGAGGCTATTACTGGGGACGAGGGAGCATCCAACTACATGTATAGATTCCAGCCGTACGGTACGAGTCATCGGACTACCGAGAGGATCCAGAGGATGGGGAGCGGACTCCAGGACTACACCGACTACGGAGGATCAACCAGGATCAAGGACTCAGGACCAGAAGAGGATACGCTGAGGAATTACCACCACGATTAGGGTGAAATAAATCCATGTACTCATCAAAAACAAACGACTCAATTAAAGAAAATAAAACAATATAAAAGAAAGACAATATAATTTCAAAAAGTGAAATTAATCATTTTTAAATATAACTGTTTACAGTATATTAATTTATAGTAATATTTGAATTTATGAAAGTATATTTTTGAAATGATAATTTAACGAAGATATTTAAATTAATTTTGAAAGGAAATAGTAATATTTTTTTAAAGTAATTAATATGTCATAAATAAGAGATGCATATGCAATATTAATTTCAAAAGAAAAATTAGAGAATTTAATAAGAATTAAAGAAATTTAGCAAGTCGAGAGCAATATTATATCATAATTAATGTTGTTTATAATTATAAGTTTCTATTTTACGTTTCGATGCTTAATATTTCGAGATGTTACTTGTATTTTATTAACAAGCATGTGTACGACAAATACACACATGCAAATACTAATAAAGTTTTTAACTCGCATATTTTTGAAATTTTTAATTAATAAATGTTTGAAAGATTCTAAACAATTCACGTTGTTATTATTATTACGATTACACCCGTTGTAAATTTATAACGTACGTATCGTTGCAAATAAATTGTGCTACCAAACGTGTGGCTCATTAACGATACAGACAAAATCGTTATAACATATAGTTAAACAAAACTAACTTTAGAAAGGTCCAATGCTTGTACGTGAAGCAAATTTATGAGTGCAATTGACAAACTTGCCTAGATCAGGAGCAGACTCTCCCCATGGATTTGACGTCAGTATTAACCAAGTAATTTATTTCATTTAGATACTCCCTATTCTTACCTTATTGATAATAAATTAGATGATAATTGTGAAGCCTATAAATACTAGGATTTCTCCTGACAGTGAATTTTACTCATACTGTTTTTGTTCTACTCTTTGGTCGTTCTTTGCACGTTTACAACACATGGAGAAGATTCTTTCAAACAATTTGATTTGTATGCCTCTTCTCTTTTTTGCGTTAATTTGTTTTCCATTTCCTCTATTTGTATCGTTTCTACTACGGCTTATGTGAGATTCTTGTGTTATTTTTCCAGTATGGGGTCAAGTTATTTAAAAACTGAAAAAGGAACGAATGAACGAATTAAACAACTAGAGATTGAGAGACTAACAAACATCAGACGTCATCTAAACTTTATTTAGCAAGCAATTCCCATATTTTCTACTTTCGTCCCTTTTATTACTGTTCTGGAAAGGCGTACAATCCTGAATTGATTTAGACGGTGCATGTACAGGTATAAACGTTCTGTATTAGTCGGAAATGTGCGTTTAGGTAAAAAAGACTATAATCATTAATTGATTACGACTTATTTAAAAATTTCAGAATTAACCTGAAAATTCGTACACTTAATTCAAAAATAAAATTATGAAGATTTTCCTTAACAAGAATGGTTTTGAAAAACTTAAATTTAATTTTAAATTTTAATTTTAATATACACTAAACTTTAAGTTTGATATATGTATGTTGTCGACTGGGTTATTTAAACAATATTTATTCACATTCATGCAATTTTTGAGAGAGTATGAAAGGTTTTAATAATATTTACCGCTTAAAAACTTTAATTATAGAAGTAGTTGATCATTTGCAGAAAATTCGTAAATATTATAACTATTTTTTGGTAACAA
This sequence comes from Magicicada septendecula, assembly GCA_034769895.1. Taxonomy (NCBI): domain Eukaryota; kingdom Metazoa; phylum Arthropoda; class Insecta; order Hemiptera; family Cicadidae; genus Magicicada; species Magicicada septendecula. Next base: position 392,160,782 of record CM068369.1, read on the forward strand.
TTAATTTCAACGCAATATGAAGAAAAGTGAGTACACAATGTTCGGCGGTATTGGGAAGCCACAAACAGCAGCAGTGGAATGGCAATGCTGGGGTAGAAAGTGTTGTCAACCCCAGTGTTGTACACTGCATTCTACTTAATTAATTACAATAAGTGTTTCACTAAATAATTGGACTTTAATTAACAAATTTTGCTATTATATTTGCGGTGCTACAAGCGCGGCTAAATTTGAGCCTATTACAATTAAATTTAGAAAATGTTTTTTTTTTGTTGCGTGCCATTTACGTGGACCAACTTCTGCTTACTTTTTATTAATGTTAACATAATTGTGATACACTGTACATAAATTTTATAAGTACAGTCTCTATTAATAAAATTAATTACATATGGTTCACGCTGACTGCTTTTTACGGTCAATTATTAACATATATAATTAATGATTGTAAATAACATGATTCTTATTTTATGTACACAAGGTCATACTGACATTTATGTTGCAACACCATCAACATGAGTGAAGTATTATTTTCTGTGACATACAACAATGACGTAATTTAATGATACAGTAAATGTTTAAATATGTCTATTTTTAACAGTGCTGGACTTTAATAACCTATAGTATATAAATATTTATCAAACTATTTTTTCTGTAATCAGTCCACCATCAAAAAGTAAACAATCAAGCCAGTAAGTTAATTCTTAATTCCTAATGTTAAATTATTGTTAAAAATAAAATTAATTTGAAAAATAGAAATAAACAGTTAAATAAATTTTCTGTTACTTTGATTGCACTCTAAGAATGTTAACAGCTTATATATAAGCGCATTTTTCTTCTTCTTCTTCCTCTTCTTCTTCTTCTTCTTCTTCTTCTTCTTCTTCTTCTTCTTCTTCTTCTTCTTCTTCTTCTTCTTCTTCTTCTTCTTCTTCTTCTTCTTAAGTCAGAGGTTCGTGAGCTTGCAATTTTATCTTTTTCGTGGACATCCCTTTGATCACCACATACCTTCTTCCTTCTTTAACCCCCAGCCATGTACTCCTGCCCTCCTCCCATTTACCCCTTGATCAAGGTAATGAACCAGTTAGAATAACGTAGCAGGTGACCAACCATGTTACTTTTCCTTTACACAATAAATCCAATCAATATCTTTTTCCACCCACTCTTCTCAGAACCTCATCATCAGAACTCTTCACTCCTTCGTTTAGGTATTCAAAGATGAAAAATCATTATCTAAAGGTGTGAAATACGATCTACCCACATCAAACAAAAAATATTTATTACACGAGGTTACCAGTGTTGAAGCCGTTGTAAAATGCATTACAGCCAGGATACACAACATAAAATACGTTCCATAATTAACAATAAATTAAAGGCAATACAGTTGTTTTCCTAAGAAGATGATTATGTACAATAATAAAATGCACAAGAAGATTACATAATAAGATTATGTTCAAGAAGATGAATTTATCCAAAATAATAGTGTAAAAGGTTTAAGTAAAGACTCTACAAAAAAACATCAGAATTGAATGCAGCTGTCAGAGGCGTACTTATTGGGTGGGGGGGAGAACGGGGCCGGACTCCCCCAGAGGGTCAAAAAAAGTTGACGGATTTTGTTAATCTCTTAATTTCTATGATATTTTTTTTTAGCTGTGTATGCTAATATAGTAGTATCTCTTTTTTAAAATACAAACAACTTATTACACAGCATGTGTTCATACGTTTGAAATACGACATAGGAAAATCAATTTAGTCTATGGGTATCTTGTAAATAATGTTCCAATATCGCGTATTTTTATTGTTATTATAGTTTATTTAATAGTAGACTATCGATTTCATAATGTTATCACACGTTTTCTAACCACTTTAAAGACAATAATATTGATTAGTTTTAACTTGTTTTTTTTCTTTTGTATGAAGCCGACTCGACCGGACCCCTCCCTCAAGGCCAAATTATAGATACGCAACTGACAGCTGTCAATAGGCACGTTACGATGTCCCACCAAAACGCTAGGAATCATGTCAAACAGATAAAGGCACGTACTCCTATATTCACAGGTTTACCAGAAATCAAAAAAGAACTTACGCACACGTCCGTTAATTAACTACTCTGCAACCTCCAGCATATAAAGTTGCTAAAAATTAATACTTAAATTTGACGTTACATTTATGTACAAAATAAGTAATATTCATACGTATTATTATTTTTAAAATAATGGTAAGTGGGTTTCATTACGTTAACTTTTTATTACCTGAAGTAAAGTAAACACTGACGTACCGACGAATCCAATGTGATTAGTTTTGGGCGTACTACACGCGAGACATATTATTTTAAGCTACGTGTAGCACGAGCTAGATGTAGTTAGTGAGTTTTTTTTTTTGTAATGTGTGATAAGTTTACTTTTGTATTGCAGGTCACTGAAAACTTCGCAAGCAACCAAAACATAACTGAACAAAAAACAATATTTACGACACAGTACAAAAGGACACAACATAAGAGCACAACAAGAGAGCAAATCCAGGCAAAAGCCTTAGATTTGTTAAGTTCCAATTAAAATTTCAATATTAAGATATTACTTTTCAATTGAATTTTTTTTATTAAGTGTAGTATAATAACTATTAAAATATATTACATTATGATAATATTTAATATTATGAAACATCGCTATGATAAGAATTAGTTATACTGTACTAGCACTGCTTGTGCACTATGCTGCACTTGCCAACAAACCCCATTTTTTACAAAACCGCAAATACCACGAAAACAAAAAAAGGATTTTATTGAAACAAAAACCAAAATAAAATTTCGATTTTTCACTAAGTTTCACTTGATGATATCATATAGCTATCTCTAATAAAAAGCAAGTTTGTCGCATGCAAAAAATTTCACTAGATGCAAATTAACAAAGAAATTTCATGACAAGCAATATCTTGAGGCTCTGTTATTAAAAATTTTTAAAGCTGTCAATTCAAATTTATGTCTAAAATCATCCTCAAGCTTAAAGGAAAACGGTGGTGAAAGAATTTTTTAAATCGTGTTAGCAGTTTTTGAGGTTAGCTTGGAGAATGAAACAAAACAAACTTTACCTCTTTATAATATAATACCGTATTATAGATTCAGTTTGCTGTACTCCTGCCACGCTCGCGTTCCTTTCTCCCCACAATGCCAGATTTACGTGCTCCATCACACCTTTATTCAGCCCCTAAACGTTTGTCGGTTAACGTGTTTATTCAGAATAGTGCGCACTGTTTCGTAGTGTTCTGTGTGGTTCCTGTTAAATGTGTATGTTCCAGTAATTTATATAATGATTGGTTTGAATTTCACCGACGCGTTCTCATGACAGGATAAGAATTTTAGGACCCGATAACGGGAACTTGTTCCCGAAACGTTTCGTATGAACGAAAACAATAAGTCGCAAGACGGATTACATTACGGTAATTAAATTGCCGTATGAGGTTAAACTTAACGTTTTATTTTTTCAAGCAGAATTATCACTGTTGCACACCACTATATAAAAATTATTCCGATTAGCGCTTTCAAGCTTCACAGCTCATAGACAGATCGGAAATGAACAAAGAGACATGAAAACAAACCCTTCACCACCACCCTGCTCATACACAACAAGTTATAATTCAAATGTCCCCCTCTAAGCCCTGTCACCTCCATCTGGACAGTTACATATTTTTCTAGCAAATTCCTTATGTTTCAGTTGTGTGTGTGTGTGTGTGTGTGTGTGTGTGTGTGTGTGTGTGTGTGTGTGTGTGCATTCCTTTTAACCTAACCGTCTTTCTCATTCACAATTGTGGGCCAGTCACACACCCTTATTTTAAAAACATCCAATTAGTCCTATGCAATTTAATTCTTAATCTTATCTATCTGTCCTCTAACATTTACTTCTAAATTATGTTATAAAATATTTCTTCATTATCAAATTTAATTTTAGTACTAATTAAATTGTCTAACCCTTTTTCTCTTTCTTTCAATATTTCTAACTCCTCCCTAAGCTTCTTTTCGACTGTGTTATTTACTATTTTTACAATTTCGTATTCTTCCAAAGGATTAACAAACTTATGGTTGTCTTCTATGAAATGTCTTGCATATAATGAATTCGTTGTTCTATTACCTTCTCCACGTTTGTGGTCAGACAACCTGCATACAACTTTTCGTCCTGTCTCACCTAGGTACACTTTGTTGCAGTCTTTACATTTTAATTTATAAATTCCGCTTTTCTGCAATACTGGGATTTTTTCTATATTTCTATTCCTTATCTTATCAAATACCGTTTCACATTTTTAATAGTTTTATCTACTCCGTATTTATTAAAACATTTTATAATTTTTCTAGTATGTGAACCTATGTATGTCAATGACCCTGCATGATCCTTTTCTTCAGGGTTCTATTTTAGCTTTTTGTATGTTAACACTTTTCATAACTATATCCACTATGTTGGTGTTATAGTTATTTTACCTTACAATTTCCTTTATCGTTTTTAACTCTCTATCTTTCGATTCGGTCCCTTTAAAACACTTCTGAGCTCTATAACAAAATGAATTGATTGCCGCCATTTTATATCTATAAGGGTGGTAAGACTCTGTTGGTATAATTATATCAGAATACGATTATTTCCTAAATATCCAAAACTGTAGTTTTTCATTATCTTTAATTTCTATGTTTAAATCTATGTCATTTATTTTCTTACCTCCTATCTCTTCTTTAAATTGTAAGTTTTTATCCTTATTATTTACATCATTTATAAACTCATGCACTTCTTCTATGCTTCCTTCCCAAATTACTAATACATCGTCAACGTATCTAGTCCATAATTTTATATTCTCTTTATACTTAATGGAACTTATTAATTGCTTTTCAAAATCATTCATGTATATTTCTGCAAGAAAAGGGGATAATGAAGATCCCATAGGTAATCCTTTTTTCTGTATATAAAACTTGTTATTAAACCTAAAATAGTTCTGATTTACACAGTGTTTAACTACTTTAATCAATTCCTATTTATACCTGTATTCTCCCATATTATTATCGTTTATTAACTTAATAACTTTATTTACTGTGATATTGGTAAACATGTCCTTAACATCCAGTGATATCAATTTTGTATTTACATTAATGCTAATATTTTCTATCAATTTTACATTATTCTCTATGTTGTATTTTGTCCCAAATTCATATTTCACTTTCAGTACTCTGCTAACTTCCTTTGATAATTTATAAATAGGTGCATTAATAAAAGAAACAATCGGTCTAATTGGTTTTCCTTCTTTATGTATCTTAACCTGACTTTTTATAGTTGGTGCTGTTGGATTACTTTCCAATAAATACTTTTTCTTATTTTCTTCTATAAATGTTATCTGTTTCATCATTTGTTTTATCCTTGACTGGTACTTACTTGTATAATCATACTTTATTTCTTCATATGGTCCTTCACTTATAAATTCTTCCGTTTCCTTTATGTATTCGTCCTTTCTCTGTAGCACGATTGTATTTCCTTTGTCTGCCTTCGTAACTATAATATCATTCTTTTTTAATTTATTCTTTAGTTTAGTTAAAGTTAATTTGATTTTTTGTTCATTTTTTGAATTATACAAATTTTTATTAAATATTTATCTACTACATTCCCTACTTCCCACCTTATTCTTTTTTTATCATTTTCATTTCCTAGTTTTGTATTATGCTTTCACATTCAATAATGGTTTTTTATTGATTTAATTCTGATGGCGGCGCGTATTTTAAGCCTTTTGCTACATTTCTTTTTCTTCTGTATTGAAAGTTACCTCTGTAAGGTTTATTACTCTTTTTTCATAGTTATTCTTAGAGAGGTGTTCCTTTTTTATTTCGTTCTTTCTTATTAATTTATTTAACTTATCTACCATTTTTTTATTTTTATTTTCTAATTTCTTTTCTGCGTACCCCAAACCAAAATTATATAATATTTCTTCTAACTCTACAAACGAGTATATTTTTAACAATTCTATATGCCTATCATATAATTCCCTAATATAACTATTGATTACGCCGTAAAGTGACATTATTTCTAATTTTATCCACAACTTCTCGCTTTGTTCTTTTACTTTTTTAGATAGTGTGTTCTTATTTTTAATTTTAACTTGCGCGTATTTTGGGATGACATTATTATCCAGACATTGTTTATTGAACCATATTTTACTTAAAACCCACTTCAATTTAACTTTTAACTTAAGATATTTAAAAACTTTACTTTCCTTATTGTTGTCGTTTATTACCTCATTGTTGTTGTCCATTACCCGTCGTCGATTGCACATCTTAACAGAAGTTTAATGAAGAAAGTTGTGTTAGTGGTTAAAATCACAAGCAGAATTATCACTGTTGCACACCACTATACAAAAATTATTCCGATTAGCGCTTTCAAGCTTCACAGCTCATAAACAGATCGGAAATGAACAAAGAGACATGAAAACAAACCCTTCACCCCCACCCTGCTCATACACAACAAGTTATAATTCAGATGTCCCTTCCCCACCCTCTAAGCCCTGTCACCTTCATCTGGACAATTACATATTTTTCTAGCAAGTAGTAAATAACACAGTTGAAAGGAATCTTAGGGAGGAGTTAGAAATATTGAAAGAAAGAGAAAAAGGGTTAGACAATTTAATTAATACTAAAATTAAATTTGATAATGAAGAAATATTTTATAACATAATTAGAAAGTAAATGATAGAGGACAGATAGATAAGATTAAGAATTAAATTGCATAGGACTAATTGGATGTTTTTAAAATAAGGGTGTGTGACTGGCCCACAAGTGTGAATAAGAAAGACGGTTAGGTTAAAAGGAATGTACACACACACACACGCACGCAACTGAAACACAAGGAATTTGCTATAAAAATATGTAACTATCCAGATGGAGGTGACAGGGCTTAGAGGGTGGGGAAGGGACATTTGAATTATAGCTTGTTGTGTGTTAGCTGGGTGGGGTGGGGTGGGGGTGAAGGGTTTGTGTTCATGTCTGTTTGTTCATTTTCGATCTGACGATGAGGTGTGAAGCTTGAAAGCGCTAATCGGAATAATTTTTATATAGTGGTGTGCAATAGTGATAATTCTGCTTGTGATTTTAACCACTAACACAACTTTCTTCATTAAAGTTCTATTTTTTGTTGCAAATCTGCTAATCGATTGGTTCAGACAAAGACCGAGATTTTTTATATTAGTGACAAAAGTTGACAATATCGAGATGAAGATAGCAAACAATAAATATATGATCAACATAAATTTTACAATAAAGAACACACACGATTGTTTTCGTCTAAGATTTCGTGATTCACTAAACACGTGGTTCAGTATTTATTGAATCATACTCTAAAAGTTATCAAGTTTGTACTGTACATGTACTTTGAATTAATACTACAAACACTTCTTCATTGTGTTACGTCAAACTTGATTACTATTTTCAATGATAAAAGAACATTTTAAAGGAAGCAGATATCCTTGTTTAATTCTGCGAACATTTTAAAGAAAGCAGATATCCTTGTTTAATTCTGCGGCAATGTCTTTATATTCATAAACATATTGGAAAATTAGTTTCCAACAAAAATATATTAACTTATTATGCCAGTGCAATGTAATTCAAACGTTTTAAATTTAAAAAAAAACTTGAAAAAATCGATACATATTATTCATATAAGGATAAACAAGATCTGTAAACTTATTTCATTTAATAGTATACAAGAGACCATAACAAGATGCTAGAGGAATTTACATGAACAGCCAATTTTACGAACGGCTGTCTTATACGGAAATAAACTTTCAACTCGTTTCGCGTTTATAAGCACACAACAATAAAAGCATAGGACTGTCGCCTGAAAACGGCTCTCGTAATATAATCACGTTTGTGTAGCCTCTCGGATACAAAAACAAAATGGCAATGGGTAATTCTGCAGGATTTTACTGTCGCGTTGGAATGAAATGTGTATATATGTGTATATGTGTATTATATCTTTCCAGGCTCTTTCCAAGTCTTGTTTCATTATTGATATTAATAAAATCTTCTAAGCTTATAGTTTACTTACGCTTATTGTGTGTGATTATTTCCTTATTTATAATAGAATAGTGTGTCATCAAACACGTTTGCTTCTCTTGTTTAAGCTAAAGTTGCAATAACTTTGGTGCTGGTAACATCTTGTTATTACTTGAATGAAGTTCTTGTTAAAAATATTATATTTAAATTTTATAAAATTATAATTCTAACATTGAACATTTTAAAAAATTGATGTTTATAGATAGTTACCGATTTATTTACAAATAACATTTCAGTTTACCATTATTGTATGCTCTGCATAAAGTTTCCAGTCTGGAAGAAGTATGGAAAGATATAATAACTTTCGAGTAGTTACCAGCGTTATAGGTAGTGCGACAATGCGTACCATTATTGTTACAAGACTAGGTATTCTTAGCGAAGACGCCTTCAAGTGAAATGGTAGTCGAGACATTATTTCAGAACCGTAATAGTACAAGAATAATAAACGTAATAACAACAATATTAAAAATCAATAGTATTATCGTAAACTGTGTTTTATAGATTATAAAGTTTTCATAGTTTTATACTTCTAAATTAAAACCGAAAAAGTACAGATTTCATTGAAAACTATTTATGCAAAGCAGCAACAGTGGTTGCCAGCTGTGATGAGGGGATTTTTAACACTGATGATGAAAAAGCTGAATAAAAGTCAAAAGATTGTCCCTTACTATTTTAATCCCAAAAATGTGTACACAAATTCCAAATATTCATGAAGACTTATAAAGATAGAAGACTTACACGAACATTTTAAGCAGAAAATCCAAAAATCATCTCTTCTCGTTGACGTATAGTCCATCCAAAAGTATTAAATTTCAACTATAATCAGATTACGCTGGCCGACATACAATATTAAACGTATTTATCTTACAGAATTTTCTATATAACACGTAAACGAATTTTAGGTAATTTTTAAAAAATTATTGTACAACGTGGTAGTACAAAGTCCAGACACATCAATAAGATGATCACTTTTGTAGAAAAGGAAGTAAGTACAAAATACGCAAAAACTATCTGAATGTTTCAGCAAGATGCAGTCTCAGAAAACCTTAACGCGTAAAACAAAATACTTGTAAAACACTGTTACGAATGGACTGTCGACAGTAGAACTATGATCATGTAACTATCCTACATGTAAATGCTTTTCCATATCGTTTTACCGGGAGATTTACGGTATACTTTAAATTTTGTATTTAATTTTGTAAAAACATTAAGGGGAATGTGCCTAATATCGCAACCATAATCAATATCTTTAATTCTCAAGTCGTTTTTCCTGTTACTTAAAATAATGTTTTAAAATCTCTTATTCCAAACATAACTTTTGTAAATATGAACAAAATTTAGTAACTACACTTTTATATGCAAAGGTTTTTTCTTTAATTTAACTTCCTAACAGAAAGCACATAATTTTTTTATAATCTTTAGTCATTAAGTATTGTTTATGACACCAGATTCGACATTTTATACATATTACCTATTTTCTTTCCTACTGTCGGTTGAATAACTTTGGTTGCAGTACGGGCACTCACAGTCGTCGTCATTGTCCTCTTGATGTGTTGAAACAGTCAGAGGGTCGGCGAACTCTTCATCTGAGTCTAAAGATTTAGCCAACTATTGTACGCCACTATTATTCGGCTGACTATTTCCACTAGAATACTGTTCTTCGATTCCCACTGTTCAATATCAGTGGCGTCAGGTTTGCAGCTGCCAGCAGACTGCACTGCGTTCAGACTCTTGGATTTTGATTGTCCGTGGTCAGATGACTCAGCGATAGCAACAAATCTGTATAGCTGAAAATATCTTGGTTGACAGGAAACAAACCGACTTTTTTGAAACCATCAAAGCCTTTTTGTATGCCTCGCCCAATAGTGTAGCAATTTGGTAATGAGTCACAACTCTGCCAACATTTTGATTTAGCCTAGATTTTATTGCGTGGGTATAATAAGTTTTAAATGCTGCAATAGCGTCTATACCACCTATCTAGAAGCTCAGGTATCATATGTTTTTAGGGAATACCATGAGTGGCTGAATAAAATGACCAGTTCCGATCACACATATAACAATGTTACAATGTATAAATGTTGGTTAACAATGTATAACCAAAGATACCCGATCTGCCGCAGTAACTGCTCCTACTTCACGTACTTCTCTCAATGATATCGCCTTACTGAATTCGTGTTGAACTGCTGTAAGACATGTCTGGACAGTGTTGTACAGTAGACTAGGAAAATTGATAATTTAGCAATTAAAAGCTCGTTAATATAAAAAAAATTGCTTGACGTTTTCTCTTGTGAATCCTTTGACTCTTTCTATCGAAGTAGCCTGAATTTTCCTTAAACTAAGTTATAGATGCCTCTTTATAAATGAAGGCAGTCACATCCATCCAGCAGCATCATCACTTTGCTAAACGGATGAAGAATTTAATTTTTTTTCAAACTGGAAAGCTATTCTCTTAATATCTTTGTCAGTTAGTCCATAAAATCGAGATTCCATTTCTAAACAATATGTAAAAATTTCTTCTAATTCTAACAGAAGAGCCGGTTTCTACTATGCTTTGTGTTAACCAATTTATCAATATCTTCGTTACCACCGTTTACTTTCATTTTCAATACGGATTTTGGGATTTGGAAGCTGTTACGAAGGCTATCACGGCCGGAGTCAATACTTAGAAGATTAATTTCCGAGCTGTTGGGCCATGGTCGATTGCTCACTGTTGTTATAACTAGACAGATTTTCTTCAGTAGTGAAAAATTAAAAAAATTTAATTTTTTTTGTTCGACAAAGGGATGGTAGTTGAACGTACCCCTTATTGCGGCGAAAGGAATTTTTTCGTAATCGGGTTTTTTCTAGGGGCGCTAGGGTAAATACTACCCTAGGCACACTTTGTTTACTTAAAAATGGTAGAACGGAGAGTCTTGAATTAATATTGTACTCTAACATAATGTATAACAATGTCAGTTTTAATTTCAAACTACGCCTGAAATAAAGTTAACTTTGTTAACTGACTTTATCTTTCTCAGCGATTGTGTGCCCATAATTATACTAAAAATAACTGCGTTGTTCAGAAAGACGCACTGTACCCAAATATTATTTTCAGTATGCACAAAACACCATATGTTTTTAAATAACACTGAATACAAAAACAGCAATCCAGAAATAATATCAAACTTTCTACGAGTCAACACATATAAGGAATTGTATTGTGTTACAAATCCTATAGGTCGTTGATATCAAAACCTATAGGACTGGCTTATCAAAAGCAACTTCAATTTTCTTAAGATAATTGCCTATAACTGATAAAAATTAAAAAGAGAACACAACTCCTTTGCTGTTATTAGCAGCTTGCTAAATATCACCAAATTATATCGTCTGGTACATTCACCAGAGAACTAATTTCAGATATTCGTTAATAACCTCTAAACAATTAAAACTTATCATAACAATGCTACAGAAGATAAAGATACAGAAGATAAATCTAAAGTAAATTAACGAGAAATCTTCAAGATTTTCTTATATATAATAGAAACATTTTAGACTACAAAACATTGTAGATTCTCATATGATGGATTTTTAACTAGTTCAAGCTACTGACAACATTCTAAAATTCTGCTATCACATTTGCTTTCACAGTCTAAACGATAAAAATATATAATAACTAAAAGTTCAATAATCAATTCAAATTGAAGATACTTTTATATTACTTCATACTAAAGGAAAAGATAAAGAAAAACAAATTCTAACCGGTGTAATAAGTGAGTGCTATTTTATCTTTCGTTTTTAACTGACTAAACATTAACATTTTATTTTACATTTTCAAGAACCTATGATGGTTTAAATCATTTTATATAGGCGTGACCTATTACGAGAAAAAATCGAATTCCTGTTTCATTACGTTATCTGATTCAGTGAGTTACCTGTTTAATAACCTGCACAGAAAAAGATTAAAACTAACTTTGCATTGGACGTACTCTTCACACGTTAATATATTGTATGTATTGTATGCAATATATCGTTATTATTAATCACTGGACTAGTCACTTCTATGTCATATATTCACTCAATGGTTACGCTCATTGTTTTACAATAAACAAATTGCAAAACAAACAAACTATATATACTAGAAGTGTTTAAAATAGACAGTCAACACTAACAAAAACCACTAAAATTTATACTCAATCCTATTAATGTAGGCCTAATATTGTAGAAAGAGTGCAGTTACTGTGTGAGATATTTTACTGTTCAAACCGTGCTGGTTAACTTTGAACCATAATCAGGAACATGGATAGTATAATTTGTACTTACATTGTAGTACTGTTAAAAGTTCCATATGTATTTATAAATCTTAAAGACAGGCTAAAAATAATATATTTGGTTAAAATGCTCTATAAGATGTTATGTAAGACTTTCTGACATTATATACCTGTAAGATTTTGACGATACAAAATATATCAATTATAGATACGATCTGAATAAGATCAGTGTACGTAAATTAATGATGCCATTGGCTTTATAGTCAAAGTATCTGGTAAAAATTTGTAATTATCGTTTTTTAAACAAAACGTCGAGTTGCTATCGGAAACTTAATTTGTTTTCAAGTGTATAATGTCCATGCAGTTGACCAAGCTTCCAATATTACATGTCTGTAATAAAATTTTGTAGGCAGCAGTGTTTATCATAATATGGGAGTGTTGGACCGCTATCTGATTTTCGCTAACCGTACAGATACAACACAAGCGTTCTCCCGAAGGAGAAATAACTTTGTTATACTACGAAATATTAAAATTGTTTACCGGCTACTAGTGCCGATAAACTGGTATAAAATTTACGCGAATATTATTTACCATCGTATTACAAAGATGTGGATTACATAATGCATTAGACTGAGCTCAAAATCTCTGAGTGGAACGCGGGCAGAGAGGGAGCGTAGACACGCGGAAGCGCAGTTGCGTTAAACAATCTGCGATTAATGAGAAATACCAATTCACATTAAAATATCAAAACTCACTCAACGCACACTGTCCTTTCATTGAGCATTAAAGATAACTATGATGCTATGTGTTAGTATCTTAAAATATTATTAGTATTACAATCTAATTTCAAATTCACAGAGCTTAACACTTCGAAATGTAAAAGGTGACTTACATTTTAAAGAGGGAGAGTTAACTGTTCATCTGTTTCCTCTTTTCTGTCAGAATTACCACTGCGATCAGAGTGACTGTCACTGCTTTCTGTGTTTTCACCACTATCATTGCTGATATTATCATTATCCGAATCTGATGTGATATAATCTTGTCAATAACGTCTAACACTGTCCCATCACTTTCCCAGTAGTAGTCCTCTACCTCCCCAACTTTTTTGCAGTACCCTACCCAGTCACTTTGAGTTACCGACATTACTGCTTGCTCAGTTAATTCAGTGAATTTCGTAAAATTAAGACTTCCATGATTGTTGCATGTTCCATGACTGTTCGTACGTAGTTTTTAACTTTTGCCCAGGCAAGTTCAAGAGTATTTAGTTCGCACATATAGGGAGGAAGCTCTACAACAGTGTGACCCTTGCTTGCTAAAATTAATCAATCTTTACTGCTTTTCCCTGGGCCGATGGACTTCTATAATTTGTAAAAGATGTTCCTTTCTCATACCTTCATAACAATCAGCACCCTTATTTCTCAGAAATTGTATCATATCGAGTTTCGTAGAGTACTTTGTCGGAATCTTTTCAGCTAAAACAGAATGATACGGCACATTGTCCATTCTATTACTGATTCTGGCGGAATATTTGGCAACAACTTGTTCTCAACCCAGTTTTTGCCCATGATAGTCACCACTAGTATTTCCAAGTTTGTACAAAAGTTTAGCACCTGGAACAAAGCCATTTTACTTCCCGCATGTAAAATCACTAATCTGTTTCCCGCATTGTAATTCTATAACACACCAGAAACCTCATTCTGTCAACATTTATCTACAGTTATATTACTGTTAACCCATGTTTCATCTAAAAAAATATGTTTCTCCCAGATTCCCGAAAAATTTTAATTTGCACAAGGTACTTGTAACGCATTATTACAATTTCTGGTTTTCCAATTAACGCTTTTCTTTTACTTCTACATTTCTTCCATTGAATCCCACACTTTTTAGCACTCGCGTTAATGATTTAGTGCCCAATGGAAAATGGATTCTTTCTTTTACCATTGGTAAACGTTTTTTAACAGTAGGCAAGTTTTACGTTTTTTCCTCGGTGTGGTGAGTTTTGCATCTGGACTGCATTTTCTTTGCTTCCTAGAGTATTTAATGAAACTTTCCAATTTATCACAGTAATACGTAGCTCGTTTGGTAACTTGATTAAGTGGATATGTCAGTGAGTTTCTTTGTTTTTTTCATCACATTTTTCCAATTATATTACTAAATATTTGGCGACCTTCACTGTGAGCAACAAAACTTTTTTTGTTCCTTTTGATGATCCTTAAAGAGACATTATGAACAGACACCTACAACAAATAAACAAATAACAAGATAATTCACTCACTAAATGAAAGTAACTAAAAGTACACTAATCCTAAACGATAGTTCAGAAATTCGTGTTTTTAATGTTACTATAACACAACTACTTAAAAAGTACTAACTTTGTAAACACAATACCAATAATACGTAGACTTTAAATGCACTTACTACCGCAACTGTAAAAAGCGGACTGCAACAGTATTACAAACTGTGTAGTCTGCCTTTGTAGTGGATGCCAGTTTCCACTGTGAAAAGGGCTAGAGAGCTGTGATGAATCATTGGCCTTGACAAACAAATGATACCAGCACACACACACACACACACACACACACACACACACACACACGCATACTTTATCCCCTCCATCAGAGACACAGAATTCAGTCTCATGCAGTACAAGAACATTTCCATAAAGAGTGTTATTGAAATCACTATACTGAGTTCACATAGAACGATTGGACCTCTATGTATGTCCGTATAAATTTCTACAAAACTTAGTTAATTATACGGTAAAACTACATAATTTTAAAAGCTATCTAATTAGTTGACTTGGAATAGTTGTTAAATCTGCCTCATTTAAACCACCGACGTCGGCAATCAAAACAACCGTTATCCATAGTACTTATCATACTATCTCCACATGTAGTTTGTTGCTTACATGTTTCTGCACATCACTGAAACAAATGCTACAGTACACCAGAATAAAGACGACAAGACGGGTCGGATTTATTTTCTCTGATACGCTGCTGTTGAGGAATACTAATTGTGATAACGTCGCTTCTACTGATTATGATGATGTAATTTTTCAAACAGGAAAATTTTATTGGTCCATACGGAGAGTATCGGGGCAATGCGCACAATTTAAGAGACACATTGTTATATCAATGTCTGTTCCGATCGTTAACAGTTTGGTTGAGTCAGAATTTCAGATATAAGCTACCATATATTAACGAAAAGACTGATAAGATTTTTTTCTAGAACTAAAGAGGAACCCTGATAAATTTAAGAAAACGGGACGCGTCTTTTTTTGCTTTTTGCTTCCAGTAGAACATCACCTGATAAGAAACTACTCAAAACCTTAAAATTTTTAGCTTCGGAAAACATTTACTCATATTTTAAGTTTTCATTATACTGTATTTTATATTAAAAATTAAAGCTGAAATATTAAATCAGCATATATTAATAGCATCAGTCTTTAGTATATGTAAGGTCTGTAAGGGACTCCAAAGACTCAAATCAAGAGGACGCCACTAACACTAAAAACAGACTGGTAGTATTTACTGTTTTTATTTGTATTTATATTTTGTCTATTTCCTAAATTTGCATTGTTATATTTTAATTGTTTTTAAATGCCTTATCTGTGTCATAGTAGGTACCCTATTATACTGTAGTATTATTCTAAGAAGCAGTAGTATTCACCAAAGGACTTGTCCCATTTATAAACAATAATAATTTGTGTATACTGGTTTTCATTATTTAGTATCATATAACTTACGCAATATCAATTATAATATTAAGAGATTATTAGCGAAAAAATTATAACATACTGATTATTAGCGGAATACTGATTATAACATAGTACTTATACGGAAAACTACTTAGCTGTAGTTGAAATAGGCTCAAACCACTGCAATAAACTATGATGGATCATGAATATTAGATATAACATGACCAAAACTATTTTTCTAAACATTTTAGAAAGAATCGGTGTTTGTAACTTGGAGTCAATGACAGTCTAAGTGAAAACACCATAGATAAGTCAAAAATAGAGTGATGCACAAACGCACGTGGGTTGACGAATCCACAGTGTAAAAACTGAGGAATGAATGTAGTTGTGGATAAATATAATGACAATAGCTCCTTTTTTAACAACATAGTAGTTTAGGAGTTATTCAAGAGAAACTGCGTTTTGTGAGTCGTTTGGTATTGAAGGAAAGTAGTGTGAACACTCCTCATTATTACTGTAGTATTTAAGACACTGCTTGACTCTACCTGGTATCTGTGAAAAACTCCTTGATTTTGAGGTGTACCCGGGAATAAAACCCAGGATGTAATCAAGCCATGCCTGGTATGGTATACCTGGTATAACATATACATATTATATGACTAAATAAAGTAGATATGCTGTGAACAACACGATGTCTCTCAAAATACGGTACAAATTTTCCAATGAAAATCAAAGTAAAACTAAAGGCAAGAAAGTGAAGGAACTTTCTGATCTTTAATTAACTAATAGCAGGTTTCTAAAAGTATAATATATCCAAGTTGTATATTTTTGAAATCAGATACAAATTACGTTCACTGTACACAATCTACAACAGTCAGGCAGTATAATAACAATAATAATAATAATAACACACAATACAAAATTATATAGGCTATTAGTATCTCTGTATAGACTATTGTATGTAGGTGTGTCTGTGTATTTAATTACAAAGTTTAGAATATTGTTCCATAACTTACGAATACAATGCGATATACTGAAATACTACAAACTTAATACTATTGTAATGTGACAGAGTGAAATAAAACTAACTTTAAGAGCTAATGCTTGTACGTGATGCAAATTTATGTATACCATCGACAAACTTGCCTGGCTCAGGAACAAACCCTCCCCTGAAATTGACTACGGTATTAACCAAGTAATTTACCGACAGTAATTTATTTCATTAGGACACTCCCTCTTCTTACCTTACCGCTAATTATTTATTGTGAAGCCCAAAAATATCCAGAATTCTACTAAAATAATATTTTTATTTTTATTGTTTTTTCATTTATTATTGGTAATTGATACATTATATTCTTCTTCATTCACTTACTTCCTTTCATGTAATTTTTCGATTCAATATCTGTCCTTTTCCTAATACTTTCTTTTTCCCTCTTTTACTAATTGCCCCATTCTCAATAACGGAGTGACTGTTAGAGTCATCGCTTTTTCTAATATAATATTTTCCTTTTACCTTTTTAGGCGTAACTGAAATAACGATTTGCATACCGTCTAAAATATACAATATGTATTCATGTACTTTTACATACTTAAACTAAAATGCAGGATAAAATGGATACTTTATTCGTTGTTATTTGTCTAATTTGCGATGCCGTATTTCAAAAAGCACGACTGGAAAAGAGACAGGTGTATGTCATCTGTCATCGTAAGTTTGTGTAGAGAACAGATCTCACACTCTTTATGACTGCTTCCTCTTTTGGTTACCTTAATACGCTTCTATAATCGTAAAGAGTTTTATGGTGTTTCTAGACCTACCGTTTTAGCATTCAGCGTAAGCGTTCTGTAGTTGTTCTGTCAAACATTTAGGTAACATATCAAAAGATTTTCACAAAGTTGATTATATTACTCTCCACAACCTTATAATATTTAACTCTAAAAAACGCAAAAATACAAGGCCAAACCGAAAACTCAAAAATTAAAACCAGAGGAATAGAACTGATATAAAATAAGTAAATAGGCGGCTGAAATGTAGTGCTACTCACAGTGTCTTGCTTTTTTATACCGGCCGGATTACATGAGTAGCCAAATATATTACTACACGCGTCCGTAGACATTTCGACGGTACAAGTGTAGAGGTGTCTTTTAAAAATCACAACTAACTTTCACTACTTACGGGGAAAAACGGTTGAATATCAATGGGCGTCTTAAGTTAGTTTTGGGAGCGGACTGCAAAATTTAGTTTATTACAGATTGGTCCCACCGTTACTTTCAGCAACTTCAAGTTCTCATCCTACTCCGCATGTATACGTATAACTGTAATGTTGTCATCTGTATAAAACATTTACAGTAGGTAACAAAATCAAGATTGATGTCTCGTATCTTCATAAAATTTATCAACACCTACGTTATACACGTAAGTATGCGTAATTAACATATAAATACAAAAGTGCAAGAGCAATGAAATTTATAAAATAAGACTCATTTTTGCTTAATAGATATAATTTACAAAACAGACTTTACCAAAAAAGACTAAAAATTTGTTACCTCTGTGTGAAACACATATGGTCAGTAGCAATCTAAAAAATGGCACTTGCAAGGATTTCATCATACTTATTATACAGCTGCTCTATGATCACATTCATAATATGCATACATAATTAGAGTATTCATCATAACAATTAATGATAACTTTTCAGAGTTATAAAATTTAATTTTTAAAGTATCATTACGTTGGTCGTTCATGTTAGTAAAAACTTTCGTCCTACAAAAATTTAGATAATACATTTTTATCCATCCCAATTACATGTTATTCATCTAGAGCATGTGTTAGTTCAAATTTGAGGAGAACAGAACGTCTGTATAATAATAGTACCGGGCTTACTTTCTATATACAGTGCAATGTGTTTTATGACAAGATTTAATTATTCAATACAATTTATTTCTCTTGATGCGTACATGAAACCTCATTACACTTAAGTACATAAACCAGTTTGTTTTATTTTTAGTTTCTTTACAGCAATGAAACAAATCAATAAATCGATGAAACAAAACATCAACACATCAATAAATCTTTAGTTTCTTTACAAATCTACATACAACCGATTAAATAATAAATTCAAATTAGCACAAACCACTGCGTAACAGTAGAGTTTTAGAGTGTATTACAAACCTCAACAGTTATGACAATTCAATCTGGCGACCAGTTAAATCTCCAAGAGAATCCATGAGAATAATGCTCCCCATACCCACAGAAACACCGCCTGAACGACCATGGGCTAAGAGTAATCATAGTAATCATGAAAAGACAAATATATTAGCACAATATCTGGGTCAAGTCCCCTCCTTCAGTAATTCTTAAAACATAAACATCTAGGAGACTAAAGAAAACAGCGATTGCTATGTTAAAACAGCGATTGTTTAGCTAACAGACAAATAAACTGCTAAAAATTTAAAGAAGTCAAAAAAGTAATTTTACTCATAAACTAATTGCAGATGACTTGTCAAATGTTCAACAAGCTTTCAGAATAAGTGTTTGCCATGTCAACGTATACATCTATGTTTAACTCCAATCTAAAACTCTAATATTTGCCTAAGTTGTTAAAATCGTATAAAATAATTCTTATTTTAAACCTGGAAAACAATTAATGTTGCTTTTTAGTAGACCGCTAAGTTTACTATCCTTCATCTCTAAACCACAAAAAAACCTATTTCATCAATACATCAGTCCCGTTTTAAATAATATAATATCAACTTATCAATTTGGTTTCAGTCAGAAACATTCTACTATCTAATATCATACATCCAAATGCTATCGTATAGCATGCATAATTTAACAAAGCCATTAAATGAAAATAGGAATTACAATCAGAATGATCACTGTTGCACACCACTATATAAAAATATTCCGATTAGCGCTTTCAAGCTTCACAGCTCATCGTCAGATCGGGAATAGACAGGAAATATGTGAAACCCAACCCTTCACCCCTCTCCCCCACCCTGTCTATTCATGTCTATTCCCGATCTGACGATGAGCTGTGAAGCTTGAAAGCGCTAATCGGAATATTTTTATATAGTGGTGTGCAACAGTGATCATTCTGATTGTGATTTCAACCACTAACACAAATTTCTTCATTAAAAATAGGAATTGTTCAGCGTCCTTCCTAGACGTGAGTCAAGAATTTGATAATGTTAAGCACAATGGCTTCTAACACAAAATCAACAGAATGTTTCTGCAACACATTGTTTTCTTTTAAAATCATACTTATTAGGTAAACATCATCATGTTTACCTAATGGTTTCGCCATTCACTCTTGTGAATGGTGAAACATCTGATTTCTACTCTATTAAATATGGAGTTTCCAATGGTAGTGGACTAGAACCCGTCTGACTCCGAATAACTGATTATTGTATAAAAGGAACACTTTTAGACGACACATCTATCCTTACTACTCATAAGGACCCTGCAATAGCGTCAATTGTCATTATTAATACAATTACATAAAAATCAATACATTAATACTGACATTTTGTAATCTCAATGTCAATGTTAAAATTAAAGGTTTATAACTCATAGGACTTGTACCAGTGGTTTACTCTCACTGGTGCAATTTTAAACGCAAACACCACAATCATGAATAGAAAGTCTTAAATCCACAAGCTTGTAAACCTGCGGTCAGAAATATCTACCCTTGTAAGTGTAGTTATTCCAGAATCCGTTTGAAATATTTTATTATTACAACGTAAAATAATAATGTACTTAGATAAACGTATTAACAGTTTTGTAACCGTTCAAAA
Source organism: Magicicada septendecula (assembly GCA_034769895.1). Lineage (NCBI taxonomy): Eukaryota > Metazoa > Arthropoda > Insecta > Hemiptera > Cicadidae > Magicicada > Magicicada septendecula. The sequence continues at coordinate 392,181,582 of CM068369.1, forward strand.
ATAGCAATTTATGAGATTCAATTCTGTAAATTTTAAATTCGGAAATGAAAGAATAACATATTTCTCAGCTAAAAAGTATAAAATTTAGTTAAAATTTTAAACTTAAAAATGATTGTCATATATTAAAGCGGGTTGTTTTTTGTTTGAGTCTGAGAACGAGCATGTAGAATGGAAACATTCTAAATAATATTAATTAAAATTCCACTGTTTACGCAAAACGAAGACCCGTAAAATAATATTTTCAAATTATTACCACAGTTTGTTAATTACAGTCATAATTGTATATAGTAGCACTGAATGTAATTAATTAACCAAAATGTAGTCTACAAATTGACAACGCTTTATGCCTCTCCACTGCCACTACAACTGCTGCTGTTTGTGGTTTACTAATACTGACGGCCATTGTGCTCTGACGTCTCTTTATGTTAAATGCCATTTACGTAAACTACTAAATTATGTTTACGTTCGCATTAATAATAATATAATTACCTGGTGAATTTGAAAATTCAAATGTTAGCAAGAGCAAATATAGGATTGATAAAGAAAGCGATGCAGCTACATCAGACATACTTTTACTAACAAATTTTGTGAAGAGATTGAAATCCCAGGAATTTAAATAATTTTAAGAAATGTGAACTTGATGTGACATTTAAAAGTCGTATTAAATGTAAACAGCTTCTGTTTTGTACAGGACTATGTTTGATAATGATTTCTAAAACAGTGAATGAAAGTGGCATAGAGAATGTGACGTAATTTTACAGTATTTCAAGCAATATCTTTCCTTTAACATTTCGTTTACCTTTCTGTAGTATAAATATAAGGTACTATTTGCCAACAGCATTCATAGCTGTTACTTGTATAAAGTAAGCAAACTCTAACTTAATGTGTCGGATCTTTACTACAATTAGAATTGTATAGAACTACTTACTGTCTGAGTTTAAAAAAAATAACGTTTTGTTGAGAACGGAATGAGTGTTTTTGAACTCGTAAAAGCAAAATATTCAAAATATTTTTGTTGTTTCCTCCTACGTTACTGAAAGAAATGATGAGTCATTTCCCTTTACGTTAGTAACGTTAAAATTTATTTCCATTTCTGACACCATATATACAGTTCTGGCCAAAACTGAACGTAGGCCTATAAATTAAAAAACACCTCAGCTTTATATAATATAATTTTTACTATCTTTAGTGACCATATATCTTTTTCTCGTTGTGATATATTTAACAAATATCTCGGATAACCACTAATGCTGTTTAAGTAATTTAAGATAAAGGATAGTAATGATTTTAAGTCGAACATGTGAAAGAAAAATGCACTTAAACTTAGTCTGACCTTGTCTAATTATAGCTCATAATTTTTCTTTCTACGTTTTATGAAGGTAAAATGGTCAGGATAAACAGAATGTATGTCAAGATTGGAGTTCCAGAGTTCGGAAGTATTGTAATTTTATAGTTGTACAAATTTTTGTTGGCGCATAAAAGTCTTATTTGGATGTGCCATAATAATTTTAAGTGACAACTTGTAACATCTGAATAATATTAGCTAGCGAGTTATTTAAATTTAACTAAATATAGCTTAATTTAAAATATTTAAATAAGTTTTGCATGGATTTTTAATTGGTTTTTAAATGTTTAAAAACTCATTAGCCATTAGATTTTTTGTTACTCATGATGTACTAATCACTAATGATCTGCGCGTGCAAAATAATGTATTATAATAGTCTGTGGAGCTTGACAAGAATAATTTATATCGTGTGCTAATTAAAAACGCATTTAGGGATGTGCGTCAGGTGCGGTCGCACTGAGCCCCTTGCTTTTGGAGGTCCTGGTCACTCACCCTAAGAAGAAAAATAGAAAATGAGTGAGTGAGAGAGAGAGAGAGAGAGAGAGAGAGAGAGAGAGAGAGAGAGAGAGAGAGAGAGAGAGAGAGAGAGAGAGAGAGAGTCTTGTGTGTGTTAGCAATGCCTAGACACCAAGACATGTTTTGTAAGTACAAGTCTAGTTTTCAAAAACAACAATAATAATAACATTAAAATATAAATAAATAAAATACAGAAAAGCAGAAAGATGTTTTCCAGTGATTATTCTACACATCTTGTGACATTAAATGTTAAAGATACACTGCCCTAAAAATTAAGTACATTTCAAGCACTATAATTGAAAGATAATTTGGTGAATGTATATTCATCTTGATAAAAATAGCTTTTTTTATAGACGGTGCTAGTTTGAGAGGGTTTGATTGAGATGTAAAGTTGGTTGAAGGGGCCTTTTCTTTGGTTTCACATGAACATGAATAGTGTTATAGGAGTCCCACAGCTAGATTTGCACCCGACCCGATCACGCGGCTGCTGAAGGTAGCGCGGGCGCCAATTAATCTGTAATACTAGCGACATATTTTTCATTATTTCGTATAAATTTATTACATAAATAACGGTATGAAACAACATAAACCAACTGATATAATTGTAGTCTTCTCAATGTATTTGCCTTAAAATAGTTTTTAATTAAACTACAGTATTAGCATAGCGAATAGAAGAGAAAGTGAGATCACTTAGCTAGTTACTGTGGTTCGCCGCAGCGTGGCGCTAGCATCGCCCATTGTTGTGTACGCCAGCGTGAAGCACGAAAATAATTTTTAATACAAACACAATTCTGTATTAAATAATACTTACTTGAAACTGTTGTAAAATGTTTTTACATGTTGTAACAATTAAAATGATATTTACGATACACTGCAATGCGTACGTACAAATACAAAAGGATATAAGATTTAAACAATGTACTCACCCTAGGATGTCAGCAATTCGAAACCTTCGAAATTTTCCGAGAGGATTTAGCCGATTTTGTACTGGTCATTTCTCTACGTATTTTCTTCGTACGGAAAAAGAATCGGTACTGGATATATTTGAAAATTAGCTTGCCTACAATGTCTAGTGTGTGTTCACGGCAACATCCTACGCTGTCCGTTGCGGGCACATTAATTTCTTTGATTTCATCCAAACATGCAAAAAAGTTTCCCCCCATATACTGTTTGGTGAACTAAGTTTTATTGTGACAGTTGTTTCTGCTTGCAATAGTACATGATAAACACCATTTGAAGGGTGCGTTAAATGAGATGTTTCTTTGATAGTTCCGTAATCTTTTATTTTTGTCCACACAGCAGCAGGTAGATTAGGAGGACGATCGTTCCTCAGTGCAACAGCACAGTCACCACAGTCAGTAATTCTACATGGTTTTCTCACTATGTACCCTGCCAAATGATACACGAGACATTCTTTCGGTGCACCAGTTTTAAGCTCAGGTAGTTTCTCTGCCCAATTGTAACATTCCGAGTTCTTTAAAACTACATTTTCCCTGATGAGCAACTCCATTGATTTCTTGAGGGCTTTGTTTTTATTTTCTACCTCCTTACACATTTCACGGATTTGGTTTACAAAAGAAGTGAGTGGAGATTCACTTTTCGGTTCACAGTTTGCTCCTTTTGCCAACGTAAGTTTAAGTGGAACATGTACAGACTACAACATATGAAGATGTAGAAAGTCAACTGTAGATGGATGGTCATCGCATGACAAAGAGCGGAGAATCTCGAAATGGCGTTCTAGAGGATCCTGATTTAATTTTGCAGTAAGTACGTATTTAAATTTCTTGCTCCACAAATATTCGGATGGTCTGAACTCACTGTTTCTGTCACAGAACAGTTTGTCGAATTGCTTTTTTCTTGGCCTGTTTGTACTTACTGTATTTGCCTTTTTGCGGGTGACTTTCGGAGTTTTAGAGGCTTTGTCAAAAATGTAGCGAAAATCGGAGAGATATGAGGTACCGCGCCAGGCTTTAAGTTCCATCTCAGTCTTGGAATTTCGACCTTTTATTGTTTACAACAAATGAATCTACTTTCAAAATCAAATCATCAGAAAAATTGTACTTGACAGTTATAAGATTTACGTGTAAGACATTTGTCCTTCCTGGGAATTGCCCTCGTCCACTTTGCAAACTGATCTTCGTCCCTGGGAGGTCTAAAGAAATGATTTCCTTTGTAGGAATTTTTACCATAGCCATTCCTACATCCAGATGCAAAACAGGACGGCATTTCTATTATATATTTTAACACACAACTTCTATATAACTGCACTACTACATACATTTTTTACACTCACTGTTAACTGAAACTAAAAACTACCCGTATATGAAAAATAACACACACAAGTCATTACTGTAACCATTCATACATTCTGAGCATTTTTACTATATATTATCACACGTTTATTACTCAGAATGTTCGTAAATCACTAATTAATTGCAACTGAACACGATATAAGTAATGAGACGCACAAACACACTTTTTACAACACATAAAACACAGCTCTTTTTTGCTCATGGCTAATAGGCTTACCGTCTCAACTACAACAACCTGCGATCGCAGCGCCGAACTTTAACGTGGTCACCGCTAGCCCTATTCACGACTATAGCGCGCGCCCAGAGTGATCTCACTTTCTCTTCTATTCGCTGTGCTATTAGTTTTTCACAAATTACGAAATGTGAATCAAATTAGATTGATGTCATGTTGTCAACAGTTTTGTTTGGAAATTAAAATAATTCCGAAATCTGTTAATAAAAGCAAAATTGTAATGTTTCTATTACCGTAAAGCACACGTTACTACTTTTCCTTAGAATTTTGCCACGCAGTACCTGCGTGTAATTCGTTTATTGAGGTGTTATTTCATAAGATCTGGACGGTAGTCTCATCACGCTTTTGCTATGAAGCAACCTTAAAGTTGAAGTTTTGTTGTCGCCTTGACATTTTATACCCGACTATCGCCCACACTGATGTTCATGTCTCCATCGGGACATGTGTTGTCACTGCACATGCTTTACATGCGCTGAACGGGAAGTTTCTTTATTAACTCACGAACAAGAGCACGTACATGTATTCTGTTAATGAATTATACCAATCATAAAAATAAACTTTAGAATCATAGAATCTTAATTTTTTATTAATAAGAAACAAAATTTGTCTACAGAGAAATGGTAATTTTACATCCATATTCCTTAAGGAAATGGAAGTATGGTGATGGCAAAAAAAATCGTGTTCGAGATTATTGCAGATTCTGATTGTACTACACTCCAAACATGAAAAAAAGTCGTTTTTCGAAAAGTGTCTGTGTGTGTGTCTGTGTGTCTGTCTGTGTGTCCGTGTGTAGATTTTTTTCTATGGAAAACGATAACAGCCGCAAATTCAAACAGAATCAAATAATTTTTTGCATACAGCCCTGATTTGCAGAGTACTCACGACCTATTGTTTTTGGTAAAGATCAGTTGATGGAAAGGGGTAGTTTACCAGCAAAGTTTTTTTTTATCAAGGGAAATTTTTTGTTTGGCAAACGATAACAGCCGCAAATTCAAACAGAATCAAACAATGTTTCGCATACAGCCCTAAATTGTAGAGTTCGCAAGATCTATTGTTTTTGGTGAAGATCGGTTAAGGGAAAGGGGTAGTTTATCTGCAACGTTTTATGTTTTAACAAGGGTATTTTTTATGGCAAACGATAACAGCCGAAAATTCAAACACAATCAAAAGATTATTTGCATACAGCCCTAATTTGTAGAGTTCTCAAGACCTATTGTTTTTGGTGAAGATCGGTTAAGGGAAAGGGGTAGTTTACCTGCAACATTTTTTTAACAAGGGTATTTCTTATGGCAAACGATAACAGCCGCAAATTCAAACAGAATCAAATATTTGTTTGCATACAGCCCTGATTTGTAGAGTACTCAAGACCTGTTGTTTTTGGTGACGATCAGTTAAGGGGAAGGGGTAGTTTACCTGCAACGTTTTTTCATCAAGCGTAATTTTTTATGGCAAACGATAACAGCCGCAAATTCAAACAGAATCAAATAATGTTTTGCATACGTCCCTGAATTTTAGAGATCTCAAGGATTTTCTATTTTGGTGAAGATCGGTTAAGGGGAAGGGGTAGTTTACCGGCAACCTTTTACGTTTTAACAACAGTAAAGTACTTGAAAATGCATTTAAACTTTTTCAAACAATGGCAATTGTTAAATATCGGTATGGAGAACCATACATGACTTCCATATTCTAAGATTTATATTTAAATCTTAATATCGCCTGCCAAGCGCGATATATTTTCTCTTATACATGATTTACATTAAAATGAAAAAATTTTAATTTTATTGCCTGGCAACAAAATTATTTTATTTTTAACAATTACCATTGTTTGAAAAAGATTAAATAAATTTTCAAGTACTTTACTCTTGTTAAAATGTAAAAGGTTGCTGGTAAACTACCCCTTCCCCTTAACCGATCTTCACCAAAATCGAAAGTCCTTGAGACCTCTACAATTCAGGGGTGTATGCAAAAAATTATTTGATTCTGTTTGAATTTGCGGCAGTTATCGTTTGCCATAGAAAATACGCTTGATAAAAAAATGTTGCTGGTAAACTACCCCTTCCCCTTAACCGATCTTCACCAAAAACAACAGGTCTTGAGAACTCTACAATTTAGGGCTGTATGCAAATAATCTTTTAATTCTGTTTGAATTTGCGGCTGTTATCGTTTGCCATAGGAAATACCCTTGTTAAAACATAAAACGTTACTGGTAAACTACCCCTTTCCCTTAACCGATCTTCACCAAAAACAATAGGTCTTGAGAACTCTACAATTCAGGGCTGTATACGAAACATTATTTAATTCTGTTTGAATTTGCGGCTGTTATCGTTTGCCAAAAAAAAAAATTTCCCTTGATAAAAAAAAACCGTTGCAGGTAAACTACCCCTTTCCCTTAACCGACTTCACCAAAAACAATAGGTCGCGAGTACTCTACAAATTAGGGCTGTATGCAAAAAATTATTTGATTCTGTTTGAATTTGCGGCAGTTATCGTTTGCCATAGAAAAAAAAATCTACAGACACACACACACACACACACAGACACACACACAGACACACACACAGACACTTTTCGGAAAACGACTTTTTTTCATGTTTTGAGCGTAGTAGAATCAGAATCTGCAATAATCTCGAACACGATTTTTTTTGCCATCACCATACTTCCATTCCTTAAGGAATATGGAAGTAAAAATAAAACAATTTTGTTGCCAGGCAATAAAATTATAATTTTTTCATTTTAATGTAAATTATGTATGAGTTAATATACGAGGTGTGTTCATAAAATGACCAAACTTTTTGAGGAACACATCATTCCGCACAAACGACGCGCCGCGACTTTGCGCGCACCTAGCGATAGTTTTTGACAACAAACTACCACTTACTGTGTTCCGCTATTAGCAGTAGTCTTTGAGGTATATCACATTGAGTGGGGACGTGCACACGCTGGCCGGCGGATTAGTGACAAAGCGATTAAGAAAGACCGCGAGAACAACGTGTGCGTATGAAATTTTGCAGCAAAATTAGGTTAAAACTTTTCAGAGACATTCTGGTTTTCAATTAAGCATACGCGGAAGCCTGCGTGAGGCCAACGATTAGTTTAAGAATTTTTAAAGAGGGAAAAACAATGTTCGGTGCAGATCAAAGCGATATCGAAGATCATGGGAAGAGAGCTCGTGATGTGGTAATTGTAAATCATCGTTTAAATGCCGATACTTTCTGACAGAATCCATTTAAGATCGTAAAATTAAACTTTGATAGAAAAATTTAAATGTATCGTATCACTGAAAAATTCTTACTGTGTTTGTTGACGACGATCAGAAAGAGACCCGTTTTGAAATCGGGCAACAACTGCGTACCAATGCAAATGGTAATGAAAACTTTGGAAGACAATGGAAATAGCTCTGTAAAGATTTTACGAAGTCAGCAGCAAAATTTTATACACACACGTTGTGTTAAGATCTTCATTCTCACTTCGTTATAAATTCGCCGGACGGTGTGTGCCCGTGCCCACTACAGCGAGTGTAGCTCGAAGACTGAAGATCGTGACGGAACAGAGAAAACGGCATTCAGGCGTCAAAACCTGTCGCTAGCAGCACTTAATTCTGCAGCTCGCTCTATGCCCTAGTTGACGTGCTACACAAATAGTTCGGTCTTTTTTTGAACACACCTCGTACATGTATAAAATAATATATCGTTCGTGGCAGGTAAGCATATCTCAGTTATGTAATGTTTACGTTTCCATTTTATTATTATGACTACAGCAATAAAAAGGCAGGGAAGACACACACACACACACACACACACACAATTCGCGTTATTTCTGGCCTCACTCATGTTTATTTTCTTACATTTGCACGCTTTTTAAATGGAAAGTGCCGAAACCCACACCAACATAACGCGTGCAAGCCGACAAAATGGACATCAATTTGCTTCCTGTGAATCGCTGGGCAGTGTAACTGCACGTGTTTACAGAGGAACGTGTTCATAGATAGACTTTTCGTCTTTAGGGAATGAACCCTCTGCAAGATGCTGAGGGTCCATGAGTGACTTCGGAGCGCTCCTTCTTTTTCGCGTGTTTGTTCTGTGAAACATACACTGTAGATTCGCAGCTTTACTCTAAGCAACGCTCAATAGGAAATGTTGAAAATTTTAGTCCACGGTGTACCCTCATTCACACTAAACCTGCTCTGATGTTTTAATTACGGACATCATAATATTAAAACTTTGGAAACTTGAGCACTACTTAATGGAGATCAATCATTAACTTATACAAGCCATTAATTTTATGCATATTTTTTATATATATGTGTACAAGGTTATCGGCAACAAAGAAGTAGTTTTTGTTAAAATTCTTTCCCGGGATATTTGGCCGTAGTCCAATGTTTTCTACAAAACCAGACGTTTCGGCAATGCCATCGACTTCCATCATCAGTGAAAATCGAGTGTGATAACGTGAGGTGGTATATGTTAGTGACCACAGTACTGTGGTTAAGGCTGAAGCACTAAGTAGAAAGAAGTAGTTTCTATGGTAATATTTCATTTCGAAAATGATTTTAAATTTAAATCTTAGAATATGGAAGTCATGTATGGTTCTCCATACCGATTTTTTAACAGTGTATGTAATCATCTTCTATTATAAGCATAAAGAATTATAATTATCCTTACACAATATAGAAAACATTAAATTAAATAATAGTGAGTGAATCAATATCATTTTGTTTAATTAAACGCTGATTTTTAATTACATTCTAGTTTGAAATTTAATTAATTTTAACTTCATAAAATATACAATTGTTTATCCAGTTCCACCAATATATTGTTTATATTTACAACATGTATTTTACCGTTGCCATTACCCTTTGTCTACAACAATCTAAGACCGTCATTACTACCGGAATAAACGACTGTACAGTCTAGTTCTTCTGGGGCCACCTCATTTCATTTCCCTTAAAGCCAGGTCATTCATTTCCACTTTCAGGTTTGCTAAATTCAATAACGATTATTCAAACGCTATACAGATTCATAAACACGAATAAAAATCTAATACGTCAATAATATCTTGAATATTTGAGGCCTATGTTTATAGTGGAAAGTATAAATCCTGATGTATTTACAAATATTATTATCTAGCATAGCTTCAGCAGCTTTGAACACATTATTTTAAACAAAGAAAATGTATTGTTATAAGAAACGTGAAACTATTATTAAACAAAACTGTCTGTAAAAAAGGAAATACAATTTAGTGGCGTATGACAAGGTTTCATGCAAACACAGTTTTATTACCGAGCGATACTAAAATATACCCGTTACCCTTTCCCATCAGGTTTTTGCATTCAGAATCTACAGTTTTTAAAGCAAAACTTTAGACTATTATTGTGGTCGGCAGAAAACATGTAACACATGAAACTGTTTTCATTATTTTTTTTTTATGAGAAAGCGTTTGTTAAGTGAAGTGTCAATATAAATTTTGAAGGCACAAAGCTGTGTGTTCACTCTGTCGCAATCCAAATTGCAGTTTTAGAAACAGGCTTAGAGGAATAACCAAATGAGTTTCAGTTTTCTCTGTGACTACAAGTTATAATATCCATTACAACAATATTGTTAATTTTATTGTTATTATTTCCTCAATTTTTAAACTGAAATTGTACAATGACTGTCTTTAGTATAATTATTATACACAGCATTTAAAAAATTGCGACGTTTGTCTTTATTTTCGTCACAAAACTCCATAAAATATTCAATGTTTAACTTTTTAAAACGTTAAGATTATTGAGAACAAATATTAATGCGTCATCCGAGGCCTTTGTAAGTCATTTTATATTATGACCGCTTAAACTATTTTAATTGTCTTCAAAATATTTGGTTTGTTAAAACTATTAAGACATTAGGTCACACGTTATTAATGTAGGATTTCTGTGAATTATTATACAACTTATTCGACTATTACAATGTAAAACACAACATAATTCAATAACATTTGGTAAATTCTGCTTTTATTTTTAATGTTTTCCTTACTCTCTTTTTACTATATTTCTAATTATAGACAGTTGAGATCTGTTCATAAGGTCTGCGGAACGGTCATTCGTATTTTTAGAACCAAGGCACGTCGAGACACAAAATTAATGTCTTACAAACTTATGGTGGTTCCTGTACTGTTCTGTAGGTGTGAATTGTGGACAACCAAGAAACAAGAAACTAAAAACAGGCCTCAGAAATGGCGTTTTTAAGAGGAGTCAAAACGTCGAGACACAAAATTAAAGTCTTACAAACTTATGGCGGTTCCTGTACTGTTCTGTAGGTGTGAATTACGGAAAACCAAGAAACAAGAAACTAAACAACAGGCCTCAGGAATGGCGTTTTTAAGAGGAGTCAAAACGTGTTCTAAACTTGATCTATAAGGAATCAGGCAATAAGAGGAGGATTACAAGTTTTTATATTAAATGTCAGATAAAAAGATTATAAACAATGGTGGAAAGAACACTTAGAACAAATGTCAGAGCCAAAACTGGCCAAAAAAGTCTTGAAATATAAACCTATATGACATAGGTGTGAGACTATGCCCAGGAAGAGTTGGCTGAAGGGTCTTTAAAGGCGGAACAGTCACCATCTCGCCTATGCCGTGATGTGAAGATGATGAGGATGAGACAGTTGAGATGTGACAGAAGCATGTCGGTCATGGGCACTGGGTATGCGTATGGGTTCTACAACTGTGTACAAACATCCGAAACCACACGAACCCAAGTTCTTTACGAAGCTGTTAATCCTTCCCTCCACACTCATAACAGGTGAATGATAAACCCATGGCTTGATACGTAGTGGCATAGCGATGTTATTTTAATTCTTTGGATACAATTTTGCATAGCTGTGTAAGGTAACACTCCTGCCTTGGTGGACATAACTTATATAAAATCGCAACGAACATAGGTCGCATAGTCTGTGGGAAATTCAGGTGGAGGAGGTCCGTTTAGGGTAAGTCCCTGCCTACTTGGCTAAAACCCGCCAGTGGATACAAGCCTTTGGGAGATGGGAGTGAGAGATATATCGCTGATACCGGTGTGCCTTTTCTCTCTCCGGCACACCCAACCTAGCACGCTGTCTCCCGGGGAACGGGGTTACCTGCTATTCGGCGATATCAGGACTGATAATAGGTACAAAGCTTGCTTCCAGACGTATGGCTTCAATACCTATGTGCGACTTTAGGCTGTTTGCTGGGCCCTTTAAGGCTTTTACCCGGCTCCTGTACGGGGGGTTGACCTCCCCCGTTCTCCTATCTGGGAAATGAAACGCCACCACTAGAAGGTCCTTGCTAGGCAGCGTTATGGCTTCAATCAAAAGATTATGTTTTCACATGCCATAGCGGCTGAGTTAATTACGTTTTACAAGAACAGAGTGTCGTCCTGCTCGCCAGTAGATAGACATCAGGTATTTGTTCCTGCCATTTCCTGGTAAGCTTTTTTGGTATTTAGGGTTCTTTGGAGCTGGTGTAAGCTAGACACCTAAGTGCGACTTGAGGTGCAGCGGTGGCGTTATGTCACCCCTAAAACTATATAAAGAAAAAATATAAAATTGATATAAAGGATTTAATTTTGCGGGGGTGTAGGGTCGTGGTTCAGTTCTTCGTATTCCAGACGTTGCGGATATGCCGATGTCGCAAATGGCTGCGGCAGTCATCTTTGATGCAGGCGCCGACGAGGTCTTTATGACCATCGGGCGTGGGACCCGCAGAACTCAAGTTTTATCAATGTGAGTTTTTAAAGGTAGGAGACCAAAATATCTGTAGTCAGAACAGAGAGTAATATACAAGGAAATATACGGCCACATCAAGGCACAGAAGGTAATATGATTTGTAAACATGCAAAGAAGACCCAAAACGCTAATAACAAAAGTTAAGACGTGGAGACCATTAAAGAACAGACTAAAATGACGTCAAAATTTTGTTAGATGGAGCATGTGCAGGCAAACTCGAAATAGATATATAAAACTAGCAACTGTTCATTAGAGAGAAAATTAAGAAAGTAGGACAGGCTGACCGAAAGGAAACCCGAAAACATCGAAGAGATCACAAAAATTTGTAGTTGAGAAATAGATGCACAAGTGATTCACCAAAAACTAGAATCATAGGAGTTTCAGGAAAAATGTATTTAAGTTTGGTGAATTTACGACCTCTTGAAAGAAACAATAATAATTATTATTATAACAATAATAGTGTGTATGATATCCAACAGCCGAAATAGATAGGAACTAGCAGAAGAAGATAACAATAATAGAAATAAAACTTACGTTTTTATGCCTGATTTCTTCCAAATAAGATAAAAAGTGTATGTTTAAATAGATTTATTTGTGTGTACACTGTGTCTAATTTTTCTTCTAGTTCAAAGACTAGAATTTTTAAAAAACATGCAATTGATTTTTATTACTACTATAATGAGAATTAGTCTTCCTTATACGCTGCAGCTTTTTAAATCTACACAGAAAATACACTCCATTATCTGACGCCTCAGCCTGAATAGCAAAGGAAATATTATATTAGAACATCGGAGTTTATAAAATAAAAAGTAGATTGTAAAATAGTATAGAACTTGAAGAATAGAATAATATCATACACCTGGATTAATGAGCGTATTACAACGTGCAGACTCAAAATACGAAGATGAAATTTAATCCTTATTGCCGTATATGCTCCAGAGGAGGGGAGGAAAGAGGAAACAGCAGCATTTTGTGAAGATCTTCAGCGAGTACTAAATTCTACCAACAGGAATGAGTATATTGCCATAGAAGGGGATTAGAACGCCAATATAGGAAAAGAGCCAATCAGGGACTAATAGGAATAAATGGAGATACTATGGTGATTCAGAATGGAAAAATACTTAGAGGTTTTGTGAGTTTCAATGCTTCCCGCACAGAAATTCATTCTTTCGGCACAAGGAAATTTACAAATTAACAAGGTAATCTCGAGTACTTAGGTCAGTCATTATTTTATTGCAAACGAAAAACTGGGTAATTTGTTAAACGATATCAGAGTAATGAGACGGAAGGAAATTGGCTCAGACCCCTATTGGGTAAGGGCAAAAGTAACACTCAAAGCTAGGTGGGTAAGACCAGAAAATTTGTATTCAAACTCTGACTTGTGGAAAGTCAATCTTCTCAAAGAAGATTTTATAAAAGATCTCTACCACGGACGAATAAATCAGTATTTGAAAATAAAACCTGTCAGTACAGAGGTAGAAGAAGAGCAGAATGAACGTAAAGAAGTGATTGTTAAGGCAGCCTCAGAAGCAGTCGGAATAAGCGACCTCTGTACCTATGGAATGAAGACTTGAAGAACGCAGTACAGACGAAAAAGGAACTGTATTTTAAATATTTGTCTCATAAAAATCCACATTTGTTAGAAGAACACACAGAGAAGGCAAACAAAATCCCTAGTCAAAAGTGCACACAAGGAAAGCTGGGAAAGATATGTGTCCAGCATTGAAAGTGATGAACATGGACGGCAAAATGCAGCGTAAAAAATAAAAAAAAATAAAAAATAAGGATGAGAAAGATGCAGCCAATCTAGAACTGGTGAGGAAGACGTACTGGACTGAATTCTGGTACAGTGCAGATGAAGAGGATAATGGAAAGGAAGTCACAGAATTACCCCAAACAGTTGACTACATATAAGAGGAAGAACTTGAGGAAGCATTATGTGCTAGCAAGAGTAAGAAAGCTGGAGGAGCAGTCAACGTAAATACAGAGCTCTATAAATATATCCCAATGTTAGCAAAATACAAGTATATGTTTTCGGCCATTGTCAACCAGTGTTGGAGACAAATAATTATACCACCGGACGGGAAAAAAAAGGCTTTGATAGTTCCTATTTTCAAAAAAGGTTCACAAACACAGTGTGAGAACTACAGGTGCATTAGCTTACTCAGTGGAGCATATAAAATATATGCCAAAATTATTAACAACAGGTTAAGACCTATTATGGGCACCATCTTGCTCGAAGAACAGTCAGGGTTTAGTTTCGGTGTCTTGCTATTATCTGTTGGTGTAGTTCACTGTATTCACGATAGGCCACTCTAAAAAGTCTGTAGATATGTGACTCAAACTCTTGAAGAATCTCACAGTAACCGTGTTGTTTTGCTCTCGGTTGAGCATAGTACACGACGCGAAAAAACTGATCACCTTAAGGTAATTTCCAGAGCTTTTATTAATTGGCGCACATGTTCTGGCTGTCAGGTTGAAACGCCCCCTTGGTCCCAGATTATTTTTTTACACCTTTTTCTAATCACCAAAAAAAATTATTTTTTTTTTCTCTGGGAAGGCGTAACTTAATATTTAAGACTAGGCACATGGCCTAGATGGAAATAAAATGTGCTGAGCCATAGCGACAGGTCTTGCAAGAAAACAGCTGATCAACAGTAACAAGATTTTATTTAAGTTTTTTTTTGAACAATTAGTTTTACAATCATTTTGTCTGAGTTTTCTTAATACTTTACATCCATTCAGCTCTCTCTTTAAATTCACATGGTTTAATTACACAAAATATGTCAAAGTATTTTTAAAGTCACATGGTGGTTTAATTACGACAAGAATATGTGAAAGTATTTTCAACAGTTGAATAATGGCATGCCAACCTACTGAATTTATTGCATTTATTATAACTTTTACTTCCTATATTTTTACTTTTAAAAACAACAGTTTGTATTGCATGAGTAATGCAGGAACCATTTATGAACACATGACAATTATAAGTGTCTGGAGCAGACAATCCATGATCATTAGATAATACAATAATAATTAAATTAATAATTAAATTCAAAGAACAATTACTTAGGTGTACGGCAGTACTTTCATCTACCTGTTCCCCATCACTAGGATTAATCACATTAAATTGAAAGCAGTGATCACAGCAAACGGAAGTTTAAGAAAGTTACCTAAATATTAAAATTGTAGAAAATTAGTAGTTAATTAAAAAAAAATTAAAAGGAGTCGCCTTTTAAGTTAAGTGTTAAGTTAACTTAAATTAAGTTAAAGGTGTTAAATTAGATAAGTATAGGAATCGTACAGTATAATTATAAAAATTTGAATAGTTAAACTGAACCAACAAAATAACCAAATAAGAGAAATTTAGATTCAGAAAAATCAGAAAATAAATCGAAACGTGCAGGATCACTGGTCATATGGCAGGCAGATGCAAGCACTCTCCGAGTATTACATTTTCTTAAGTTCTGAATACTGTCAAAAAGAGTTTTAAACTGTTTTGTCTTTCACAGGAATAGAATTAAATATTTAAATAATAGAAAGGTAACTCATGACTCTATGCAAATCAAAACACAAATAATTATAAGTTACTTATAACCCAGTCAGTAATGTCCACACTTTAGCATGTTCTCACAAAACAAGTTCAGTAATGTTAAACATGCGTCTAATATCTGGGCATAGATTTTAGCGTGTGTGTTACCCGATAACCTGCGGAGCACTTCGAGTGTAAAGTTTATTAAATAATGGAAATTTCCCACCGGATCTTTCGGAGGGCAGTAAATACGTCCTGCATTTTCGGTGGTGTGTGAAGGACGATGTCGGATGGCGTGACGGCGTTGGGGTGTCTTACGCAGGCTCTGCGGATGGGCGAAGATGTAGCGTGCCCATCACGTGAACCCCTTTCCCCTCGACTAAGCGGAGAAACCTGAAGCTCTTTAAGAAAATTTATCTAGGCATAGTGGTGTCACAATTTACGCCGTCACAATCCAGCCGCACCAAGGTTGAACGAGAAAAGAGGCCGACGAACGGCTCGGCGCTAACTTATAGAAACTCAGACATTTCTGACTAAATTTCATTGACAAGCAAAAGCCACAGCCTGCCAAATGACGTCACCATTCAAGGTCGCAGCGAATAACTTGCATCTCGATATCAAAGCGGGCATCGTAACAAGCAGCGATAGTGCGCCGAACGCACGGAAAATAAAATTAAAGTGGCCGTGGTGTTTACCTTTCAATATAACCACGGCACAAAGTGGCACTTCCTGTAATAGCTTCGGTGGGGGGGGGGGGTCTTTTTAAAGCGAGGAGGAGTAAAATCACTTTCTCTTTTTCTGTCTACTTATTTGCGCATGCAGGCGCTTCAAATTGTCAAAGGTGAACGCCCAGTAAGTGCTTCCATTAGACGTTGGGACTAGGGCGTAAACTGCACCCACTATTGGGAGTAAAATACCCGTTTTTATTATCCGTATTTTCAAAAGACTTACCGGATTTTATTAACGACCTTGTGTTTTCAATTATTACTTTCGCCGTTAATATTACTCCTTTATATTTACTATTGAGTCTCCTGTACTTAACATAGATGTTATTTTAGTTGACATAGATTATTATATTTCAGATATTCTAGTTTCTTGTTTGGTCAGTTTGCTATGTAGTAAAACGAATTTTGTTGTGGTGTAATCATGCAGCAGTTACTGCACGTGTATCAATGCCTTGACGTCTTCTGATGGACATTTAGAATCTTCTTTTTGTCGCTTCTCTACTATTTTATGAATACACTTACGATTTTCTCCTGTTGTTGCTTTGCTGCCGGGATCATTCATTTCTACGAATCCTCTTTTCTTTCTTTTTAAATTACGTTTGTTATCCGGACGTTTTCTTTTCCTTCTGCTTTCGCCTCTTTGGAGCTTTCTCTTCTTGCTTCTTGCTCTTTCATCCAAGCATGTAAACATTCCAACGTAGACATTTGACTGGTGTCCACTTTTCTAAATCAGTGATCACGCGCACTAACCTCTTCTGCGCTATAATCGCTCTATGGTTCCCACTGTTAAAGATTCTATACCCTACTTCTGAATACCAATTGTTACGACGATCACAACTCGCTTCAATTCGCCCCTCACAACTTGAGCACCAGTTTAAATAAACATAAACACTCGTATACAAAATTTTCAAGTCATAATTGTTTAACAGAAATGATTATTGCAACAAACAGTAAAATCCAAGTGGTGAATACTGTCA
This sequence comes from Magicicada septendecula, assembly GCA_034769895.1. Taxonomy (NCBI): domain Eukaryota; kingdom Metazoa; phylum Arthropoda; class Insecta; order Hemiptera; family Cicadidae; genus Magicicada; species Magicicada septendecula. The sequence continues at coordinate 392,198,963 of CM068369.1, forward strand.
CAATAAATAATACAAGTCACCGTTCGCTGATTTTTGCACACAATAATTCATAATTACTAATAATATGTCTTACCCCTTCAATTCGTTCTACGCAAATAGTCGCAGAGAGGACGTGTTTCTGTATTTATACATGGCAGAAGTGGAGAAGTGGTGGAATCAAGTATAAAATGTTCCACTTTGTTTTAAAGTAATCGGAACAATGGAGACGCGATATCGGGATATAGGTCCAGGAACATTTCACCTTACGACGCTACACACGTGTACAACGTCACAGTCTATTACGCCTGTTACATAACTGTCAGCATAGCAGTTTTCTTTATGCATGTTCCAAGCCAGATTATGATTTACCTCTATTAATGCCATTTATTCAATACATTTACCCAAACAATTTAAAAAGTACCTTTAGTCTCTGTTCAGAAAAGTTTTTGTTATCTTGACGGAACGTTACTTTCGTTTCACACTAACATTTGCATTTCCTTACAATATTCTCATCGCATATTCCTATTGACTTTTTGATACTTTAAAGGCTTACGCTATATGTAAAACTTATCAGTCACTTATGTTTAGCCTATGGTAGCAAATACAAATACAGTTGTTTTTATTACTATTATTTTCTTATCAACATTATAACTGTCTGTGGCATTCAGTTTTAAAGAAACTGCCTGTTATATTATCGTATATATATATATTTAAATTGTAAATTTAAAACCACATATACATTTCTCATAGCTCTCTTGCGCGTAAGCGTCCTCCACTTTCCTTCAGTAGACGATATTTTTCAACCGAGATACAAGGAGAATGTCCCTTACCTAAATATTGTTACGTCGGTCTAACTGATCGTCGTATGGTACAGTGGAAAAACAAAATACAAGACACCAATTAAGTCACTAATCACCAGCTTTAATTATCAGAATTAAAGAATTTATAACAACAAGATAGTCTCTTACAACAAATCAAATAAAAATTGTTCACACGCAATAATAATGTCAACGAGTATAAAACACAACTGTATTACAATTGTCCCGCACAAATATAAAACACTTCACCACAATACTTCGAACTGCACTGGAATATATCGCAACTCAAACTGACTAAGCGCCGCTGAAGCCTTGTATTAATACCCAGCTCAGACACCAGAACATTCCACACACTACACATCAGCTCTACGCTAGGACGTAATTGATTGCGGCCTTGACACAGTGCGCGCGGCTGGCGACGTCTAGAAAAGTCTCGCGAATGCATGTTGAAATCACGTACGCACACAACACAGCCGACTTTCTCTGGAACATTCGAGAAACATGTAGATTGTTCTGTAATGTTGTAACAATATCTTATGTTAAGAACTGATGCTAGTGTAAAAACTAAAGAATTCTTTTGAACACAGACAGATCCTGATATACTTTATAATTTCGTGTAAGGTGGGATGATACTAAGTATACAGTTATTTAGTTTCAACCATTACAAATAAATAAGTCGATTAATTAATTCAATTTACAATAAACAAATCACTTTAGTTAATTAAAGTAAATACTGTATATAAAATACCTGTAGCATAGGGAAAAATGTCCATGTATTTCATCAAAATTAATTTATTCGTTGAAATGGTAATTGCATTAACAACAAACACATTTCATTATTCACATTTCTATATGTTTCTACACCCTGTTAAATTTGTATGGAATGTTTTAAAAAACTAATTACATAAGTTTACGATACTGTTGTTTACAATTGGTAAATAATATAATTAAATGATTGTTGTAAATAGCTTGATTCTTATTTTACCTGTGCAAGGTCATAGTGATAACAAGCTTAAGATGGCACCACTACCTACAGGAATAGAGTATTCTTCTTTCTGACGTAAAATAGGTAGGTGCTTTTAAGGGACAATGTATATTTTTCTCGTTTCTAATAGTGTCCTTTCATAACATATTAAAATTATGTATGCAGTACACAGCTAAAACTAAATAATAACGCTTGTACGTAAATTCTTAACCGTCAGCGTTAATATTATTAAATAATAAGAGTTCAATAGAAAAAGTTCTTTAATGAAACACATAAAGAACTGTTAATTTTCTGTAATTTCTAGTAAATTTTTAATTTTTGAAAACAATGAACAGCCTGCATGTTAGAATGATTTTACGCTAATATCAACCATTAGACGTGAGTGACTGCAATGTTTAATATGTGGACGTGCTATCAGTTATTTGAGAAGCAAATATACTATGTACTTTAGACGAGATGATAAACAGAAGAGTCTAAAACAGGACCACACGTTCAGTACTATATTTTTGCTTGTAAAATTTAGTATGATCAATTCGCACAAAAAATTCTAGCCTACAAAAATTCTCACTAAATTTCTCTGCAATTTTCAAAGGTTTCAGAGTATATCATATATTATGACTACGCGCTGACAATGTTAACACCTTATGTCACACTTAGTATTTTTAAAAGATACAAAATATTACATATCTAACTGTTCTCCTACGTAAATGCACATTTAAATTACCATGTTACCTGTCAATTGTCAGCTTTGTCTTCAGGTAAAATAAACGTAATCCATTGGCTGTTGAAGCAAACGATTGTTTCTAAAGAAGACAGAAAAAAGAGTGTCAAATAGTAGTTCCCACGTAAATAAATAATACACATTTAAATACACACACACACACACACACACACACACACACACACACACACACACACTGGTATCACTATGATAGCATAAAAGTAAAAGTATTAAAAATATTTCTTAATGTACTTTTATAAATTTTATTTGTATAAGATCTTTCAAAATGTTTTTCAGTTAGGCAGAATAAATTTACGAACATATCCTTCAAGTTTCAATTAATAAAGAAGATAGGCTTTTATGGTCTTCAGATAAATGTTACTGCCTTTAGGTTTTTAGGCCGTGGTGGTCAGCTGTTGTTGATATTACTTCTAAACGTTCCGGCTACGCCCATGGAGACCATCAGCAGTGGCGTGACAGAATAAGTCTCAGAATCCGATCGGTAATCACAGAAGCGGTCAACAATGGGCGGTGGAGGCAGCTTTAATAACTTCAGGCCTTTAATAACTGGAGGTGCCAACTTCCGGTTGTTCCTGATTTCGTCCAACCACAGCACCACTTCCTCTAATTATCGACCTTGAGTGTTGGTGTAGCAGCGAGTTTAATGGTAGGACACGGTGCTGTGATTGGGCAAAATACTAATTGGATACACATTGGGCCTGCGTTTTTTATTAGGCAACTCCAATTAGTTTTAGGCAACTCCAACTCCAATTTTATTACTAACTCCAATTCTAGAATTGTTTGATCCTTGCTGTCTGTACTGATAAGACGCTATGACCTCGTCCGTTAAGCCACTGCTGATGGCTGCCATGGGCGTGAACTGTACATTTGTGAAATATCAATAATCGACAATTTCTTAAAATATTAATATTAACAATCCGGTAGGTTTTAAATCTTAGATTTTTAATTATGGGTACTATAGCACCTCTAGGCACATTTAAATGCAATTATTATAATTTATTTTAACATTAAATACGAATACATTCATTCAATCCAGTTTTTTATTTTTATAAATATAAGATGTCCCTAAAAAATTTCAGGGACATATTCAGTAAAATTAGTATCCACACTTCTATTTTTATTACCTTTTCCTCATACGTATTCCTAAAATTACTTTTCAGTTTACATTCTTAATAGTTTACTGTTACACTTTTGTATACATATACTACAATCCCACCATTTCTATATGTAAACCACCGCTTGATTTATAAGCTTACCCTTATAAATTTTATAAAACACTTATATAAATTTTCAAAAATTCAAAGCGTGAAAGCAAAAATTTTTGTTTAAGATCAAATTGTTTGTGACGTTGTTTTTAAGATTAAAATTAAAAATAAAATAAATATTTACTACTTAAAATAAGTATCAAAAGCAATGCAAGTTATCTGCAAACAGCTGAATATTTCCTCATTTTATAAACAGATGTGGAAGTAGAAAATTGTTGAATACATTTCTCAAAGTACAATGAATTAAACATACCCTGATATTCTACAATTACAAAAGGGCTGGTCTTCTCTTAAAGCTTTGAAAGGCACATTAAAAATAATATTAAAAAATTATTATGAAATTTTGTTGCTCCAAAACAATTTCCAAAAATTATTTTTAAATTTTAACTATCATGTTGCAATGTTGAGTTGTTATACAGCTTACTTTTAAGTTATTATCAAGATAAATCGACACAATAGGTCACATTTCAATGGCAGTGTAAGAAAGAGCACAAGTCAGCAACATTTTCTTATCATTTCATTTGTTTGAACATATTGGTTATTAAAAATGTGTAAAACACACAAACGTTTATGAAATAATTGTTTATTTTGTACAAAATAATATTCATAAAATGTCTAAATGTATTCATACATATTTGGTAATTGATGTGATAAAAAAATATCATATATGTATATTTTTAATTGCGTAACAATTAACAACAAAAAATATCACTTATCTTATCAACGCCGCCAAAAGCAGTTACTTCACTTAAATAATATACGTTTTTACCCAGAGCTACTGTCGGATTGTACAATACGTATGACCTGTAATTCTCTATTCCACCCTGATATCCTCTCTCGCTCTCTCAGACACACACACAAACATCAACATGAAATGCATTAAGCGTGGTATTAGTTACTGTACTTTACACATAAAGCAGAAGTGTAAAGCGGTGATAACGTGTGTAATCCAGCGCATTTGTTAAACATTGGCTGCATGGTTTTCAGAAATTTATTAAAAGCGAAAACATGTTAACAGATCAGCACAACAATAAACAATCACTGTGACATTTGGCATGTGACAGAAAGAGACTGACTGGTGTTGAAACACGTAATGTAAACACACGTGTCCACATCGGATATTAATGTTTGTTTTTCAATTAGCGCATTTAATTTTTTTATTTTAACCTAGTTGTATAATGAGTTATCTGTTGATATCTACGCAGATAAATTAACTGCATATTAAAATACATTATCTGTATGCTTGTATATATAGTGCATTTCTACATTGTTGGGTCTCATAATGTGTTGTGAATGAATCAATATACTGTTTCACACATTAAGTTTTGCCGGGTTGTTAGGCTGTGTTCCAAGGTCTCCGTGTGGGATACACCAGACTTCCGGCTGTACCCATGATATCAAACTTCAGTGGAGCGGTAACCGAAAACTCAACTTCCCGGTAGGGCTGAGTGATCACCAGAGGATTGGTCAACAACATTCGCCAAATTTTATGTATTCAGTAATCTTAAAAGGTGGAGCTAAAGTCAAAGTGTTGGTTTTCCAGCATATGGTCGAAACCTATTTTCTAGAGCCACAGGGAAGGGGATTTTTGTTGTTTTCTATACCATCTAAAGAGTATTCATCGTAGAATCCACTTCACAATAGAGAAAGAAGTTGGCGACAAGGTAAAGTTCTTAGATGTGTGGTCCTTAGAATAGATGATGAGTTTGGCCACAGAGTTTATTGAAAGCCAACGCATACGGATCGTTATTTGCATTGTGACACCAGTCACCAACCAGCGCGCCTATTGCGAACCCCGGTGGCTCGGCGAGGAGCTCGAACATTACCGCTATGCGGGCGAATGGTTACACTCCTATTAAGGTGAAGACAGCTCTGCGGCCGCGTAGATCTGGTCGGCTGGATGCGTCGGAAGAACAATTGCTTGTTAGCACTGGTTTCTTTCTCTACGCCAGGAGTGCGATAGACCATGTTAGGACGTTGGCGTGGGGTGCGGCCAGTTTTTCTGCCAGCACAGAAAGTCCAACATTCCATACGATCGGTAAAGGACTCCAGGAATCCTCTTTTCTAGTTCAATGAAGAAAAATGGAATTACATAAACACATATAATTTGTATTTACTTAATTTTTTATTATTTAATTCAAAATAATGACAAACATTTTCAAATTTAACTTATTGTCTTTTCTTTTATAAAATTGCTAAACTGCTATAATTGTTTTTATTATTTAGACAAAGCTTTTCGTCATTACTGACATCTTCAGGTCTTAAACAACGTTGTTTAAGACCTGAAGATGTCAGTAATGACGAAAAGCTTTGTCTAAATAATAAAAACAATTATAGCAGTTTAGCAATTTTATAAAAGAAAAGTAAGGATGGCTGCTAATTTAAACAATACGAAGAATAAAACATGTTAACTTATTGTCGCTATTTTATATTTTTAATAATATGACCATATTAAAAGGCAACGCGTTCTCTATCAGTTCCTTATGGACAGTGTAACGTTTTGGAATTTTACTTCATGACTTTACTTTCTTAGGCATGACTTGACACGCGAAGCGAGTTTCAGTTTTATTCATTTATTTACTGTTTGCAACTATCGATTTTCGTAAAACGTAGCGTGCATATCAATACTTCTACCTCCAAACAGTCCTATTCTTTGAGATTCGTCTTTTTAAAATTAGAGGGCAAGAGATAAAAAATAAGGGGTCAAAATTACACAACAAAAAATCAAACTTCCATGCGAGCTATCAAATTAAAGAGAATCTTAGACAAAATCAGAATTTCCGTTCAGTTTTTAAATTTATAAATTTTGGGAAACCAGGGCCTAAGAAAGTAGTTTCAAAATTGTACAAATCCATTTAAGATATTCATTTAAAATAATTTTAACAAAATATGAATAGACCTATAATGTTACTTTTGGATGTTCTAAAAACACCGGGGCACAAAAAAGGAATCAAAATTTCGAAAAAATATAAAAACATATAAAAACCCGAGACAGTTAACAGACGTATGGAAGCTTTAAGACAAATCCAAATGTAATATTTACGCCTATTTAAACAAAATGTAAGTTTACGGACACTATAAATTAAACTTAGAAGTTAAAAATTTTTAAAAATTTTAAATCTCTGTGCAACATCAATTTATAAAGAATTTTATTTAATATGCAACCTTGGTATCTTAAATAATAAAAAAATGTAATATATCTAAATATGTATATTAACATTAATATCAAATTAACTTGATATCTAATAATAAACCATTTTATCCACTTTTATTTAAGCTATCAATAGCATATTTCATTAGGAGTCAAAAGGCTTTACCCGTGCGCGAATGACAAATTCCAGTATGAGGCGAAGCCGAGCACGCGAAGTCATGCAAGTACGGGAAAAGCGTTTATGAATGTGTAATGAACGATATTTTTTATTATACCTCTCTGAACACAAGAATAAAAAAATTTACTCATTATTAGAAACCTTTGTTTTGAAATGTAAACAAATAAGTATACCTTTAATTTTTACTAAATGTAATATTTATATTACATTTTGTGTTATTATAAATATTGTAACAATCTAATGGATCGCGTATTATATTTGCCACACGTTGGTAGCGTCAAATCTATAACAATTTAAAAAGGTCCCGTAATGATAATAACTATTACTGTGGAACTCACCTTTTTTCCGCCGTTCATTTCAAAAGTTCTGCTGAAATTGGGTTTGCTAACTTTTCTTCGTAACTCGAAATAGGTTATGTTTATTATATCAAAATCAATTCTATTTTTAAAACTATCGGAAACCAAACATACAGTATTACAAATAATAGTAGTTTAATTATCCATTTCTCAAACCCTTTGGTTACACAATAATGTTCCAGATTATTTAAGTCAAATTGCCTGGCTTACTTTATTTATTGCCGGTTGGCTAATCTGTTTATCAACCGGTGATAGCAGTAAAACGATGGTCGATTTCGTTTAATTTCAGGGCGTGTAAATGTCCTTTTGGCTACAGAAAAAAGTATTGAAACACACAAATAAAAGTACAAGCTTTACAATAAATATACAAATATTATATATTTGAAAAAATATGGACGACTATGGTCACAAACTACTTCGAAAGAATTAGTTTTTCTAGGTTAAGTTGGTTAATACAGTATTGAATTAATTTACAGTTTTCCCACAAGAAATAACTAGAATAGTGGTTTTAGAGTTAGTTTTAATTGTTCATTATCAAAATAAGTCCACAATTTTAATTAGTGAGTGTGAAATCAAGGTTATTAGTGTAATTCACATTGTCTGTCTTCGTTACGTGATAATTCAAAAATAGTTTATACTTAGCGACTATTTCCTCATCTCAGGTCCAGTTAAAATGTCTTGGGTATAGATGGTTTTCCTTTTAGTGATTTATCCACTTCTGTGGTCCGCTTGGAACTGCTTTTTGGATTATTATTAATAGTCTCTGATGCTATATTCAGATTTTTATTAGTTTTTTCGTTTTCTATTACTTTGTTTTTTAATCTCAAGCTCTGTAATTTCTTCAGTCTTTACTAATTATTTCTTCAGTAATCTCATGGTTACTAAAGAACTCCCAAGATTATTTTCCTAAATTTGTTGTTGCTAGGGTTAAAATACGAAATTTGATTGGTGGACATGATGAGATATTGTCATTGAAATACATTTCAATTTTGTCTTTCTGTACAAAATTGGTCAAATATCTTTAAATTGGTCTAATTCCCTTATACTAACTGGGAATCTAAATCTAATAACATCATTGTCTTGCTTTTAACTTGTACATCAATTTGAAACCAAACAGGGTTACTTTTAGTTAACAAATAATGATTTTACATTTTTACCACCTACTTTCCTTAATAATTAATTTTAAACTACTTATTTCGAATAAATTTTTGTTGTGCAGACTAATATCATTAAATCTATTCATATTACATTCATTATTTCACTAAACCTTGCTGTTATACCTTAAAAGTTACAATTTTCTAGTTTTTTATATAGGCCTATCAGCTAACATGTCTGAAATCCTATACCTACACTTGTTCTAACAAATGATATTTATGTTGTTACTTTAAAACATCTTCTACATAAACAAACTAACATAATTACTTAAAATACAACATTTGTTGGTTTTTAAACCTTACAAAACAATATAATCCTTTACTTATAGACAAAATACGTAATTTCCTTCGTCTAACTTTAGTACAACAGATTATGTATTGTGTATTAGTCTTAAAACTTTACACATAACTTCATGAACATAAATAATTAAATATTACAATATATATTAGCAGTTTTAAACAATAATAATGAACCTAATACTCATAAATGACCTATGATTATTTTAAAATCATCACATAATAATTCAACTTAATATTTTACATTCATCAGTATTCTCCCCTTGACCTACTGATAATCAACATTTTATCTTTATTTATTGTCACTTTATCACTTCTCACTATTTTAATTCACATGTAATAATGTTTTTGGTTCCACATTAATTATACATTTATGATTATTACCATCACTTTAAATCAATTGTAATAGTGTTTTTGGTTTTACAATAAATATACTCTTATTTTATTATTATTATACTGGTTCATTTACACTTGCTATATCATTTCATTACATGTTTACTTACTACTTATTATATAATTCCATACTCATTAGTCTGTACTTTTAGATGGTCATAACAAATTATAATTTACTTGGAATAGGGTATTTGGTCTCGAATATTCCTTCATAGTTCATTTTATGTTGCATTTATTTTTCCCCATCACCTTACCTAAACATTTGGGTATAGTCAGTCATAGTTAGAGTCTCTCAAATATAGTCATTAGTGTTATGCTATCATTCTTTTATTTATTACTTTTTTTTATTGTAGAGCTTCCAATTCGTTTACTCTTGCAAATCTTACATGGTTTTATGTCATACAATTTGTCACGTTACAATATGCAGTTCTATAGCAGATACTTCATTTTCTAGAACTGAAACACAATTTGAAGTCAAAGGTGCTACTTTAGTATTATTTTCTTGCCCTCCCCCAACTAAAATGGATTCTGATGTTGATGTCGTGTTTTCTGTACTTAAATGACTGAACAACTTAATGAGAGACTTCAACTTTTCTGCTTCGCGATTCTTCTATGTAGCCTTCAGCCACACTCGAGGAACGCCAACCACCATTTCTTTTTAGAGTAAGGAAATCCCCTCCGCCTTCGACTAACATAGATGTTGAAGATCGTGTTAAGCCATGTCCAGTATATTCTTCAGAATTTTGTAGATTCAGACATTCAGCAATCTGTTTTGTTACACCACTTATAGTATGACATCCTACACCTTGAGCATAACGTCTACCATTACGATACGCAATAAGTAATCTTCTACTATGCATACTTGTAGGTCTTAGGTTAATATAATATATAATAATGGCTCCCATGTGTACCACCGAAGCAGCTTAGGAGTCAGGCACGGTAGGCTGCCATATGCGAGCCGTACGGCATACAAGGAAGGCAGTGTGGCCAGCACTACGCTTCAGCCGCCCATTATTCTCCCCAGGATGTTATCCCAGTTACTCATATTCAAAAGGCTGAGTCGACCTGGGGGCTGAAAAACGCACCTTGATTTTTATGGTGCGGGCCCGGGAATCGAACTCTGGACCTCTAGATTAGTAACCAGATGCCATACCCATTGGTCTACTGAGCCGCCAGGTTAATATATTTACGATAAAAACTCCATGGATTAAAGGGGAGCCTTTCCTTTGTAATTGTTAAACTTCTTGATTTGTGATTTTTGCCACCTCGAAGTAATACCACAAAAAACGGCCATTATCTTCTACGTCATCCATAATTAAACGAATCAAGTTATCTCTTTGGCATTCACCAGAAATGCCAAATACTAAAATTGCCTTGGTTAGTAACCACTTTTCATCTGGTGCTTTAAGTACGAATTTGACAACTTGGTGTGGAGTTAATACTTTGGACTTATTCAGTGGGTAACCAGCACTTTGTCGTTTGAGAAATGCAATAGTTTTCGATAAATTATTAACATCCACATTTTATTTTACTGCTAGGCAACTTTTTAACATTGAAAATTGACTCTGTAAAGTAGATTTCATGATTTGGCTTTTTCGGACAAAAAACGAGAAGAGTATTATCACTTACGATGTTAACTTTTTTTTCTGGCGCCATTCGCAAAATAGACAGTATTGATTTTCATATCTTTCACTAGACGTCTTAGGCAGTAATTCTGTACTTACTTTTCCTGCTTCAAGTAATCTTTCTCCTTCTGAAGAAATCACTTTAAAATTATTTTGAATCAAAATTCATAAACAGTCACAACACACAAACGTTGTTTAGCGTTGCTAAGAAAATAAACAAGCGTTGTTTAGAGTTATTAAAGAACTTTCAGTAGTATATTTTATTACGATTGGGAAGTAGACGGCGTCAATATATTAATGACAGATAAAGCCAGAAATAAATTATAAATAGGATGAAATTTAAAACTTTTATGATTCCCAATATAACATAGTGCGATATTAGTTTATTCTACTTTACTGAATATTATAATTATTTTAAATTAAATTAAGTACTATTTTATTGTTGAAAGTTAGCGCAACTTTCTGTGCGCTAAACAGACATGTAAACATGGTGTTTTCGGAGAGGTAAAATGAAAAAGTATTTTCGTATCCATCTCCTATGTGGGTCCGCATACAGCTAATTATAAAGGCTGTGAAGTTTATCAAAATCTGCAGGCCAGAAAAAGCCCCGTAGCCAACACCATACCTAGGAGAACCCCTTCAAATTTTAAAACCATTAACACTGAACAGAACATGAATAGCCGTAATGTCTCTTTTCCTACTTACGCTCAAATTGCAGGACTACAGCGTCGCTCAGAATCCTCGCCTCCTGATGACAGCAATTCCAAACAGACAGCAAACGAGGACATCACACTTTCACACTTCCTGACAAAATTTGAGACTATGTTCAGTCAACTCATGCAGCAAATTAGCGTCATGCTTAATCTCCTTACAACACTCGTCAATAAAGTTTCTAATTAATAATGAATAACAATTACATAATTGGACTATGGAACGCCAATGGACTCTCTCAATGCAGTCTAGAACTCAAAACTTTTCTTCTTGACAACGGGTTACACCTTATGCTAATATCTGAGACACATTTCACAGACAGAAGCCATATTAGGATTCCAAAATTTACTGTTTACGATACCGAACATCCTGACGGTACAAGCTCGTGGCGGAACCGCTCTGTTGATCTAAAAATATATAAAACATTATCTCTTTTCTAAAGTCAAAACTGCTCATCTAGAGGCGACAAACGTTTTAATTGAAGACCAAAGAGGCCCTCTATTTATTTCTGCAGTCTACTGTCCCCCGAAACACAGAATCAATGAAACTGACTTCAGCTCCTTTCTTAGAACTCTTGGTGTACTGCAACCCCTCCTTATTTTTTATTTAGTTTTTTATAGATTTTTTTTAAGGAGAGGCTACTAGTTATTTAAAACTAGGCAGAAGGCCTAGGAGAAGCATAAACTGCGCTGGGTCCAGTGAGACGGGACTTACAATTAAACTCTCTGTTGAACAACAATAACAATCTTTATTAGTTCTGAATTCCTTCACATAGTTATCATTCATCTTCTATGTATGTACATATTAATCTCAATTTAAAATTTACTAATATAATTCAACATTTAATATATATTCATATAATTATAATTCCTTTCTGTGTATATCCATATTAATAGTAATTTAAAATTTACTAATATAATTCAACGTTTAATATATCTTCATATAATTATAATTCATTTCTGTGTCTATTCATATTAATAGTAATTTAAAATTTACTAATATAATTCAACATTTAATATATCTTCATATAATTTAAAAACAGCACATAACATCCATAATCATATGAATTGTGTAAATATAACATATAAATTATATAAATTACCCTTTTAGAACATTTGACATACGAACACATAATTGCACATAGATACATATATACATATACATTACAAATAAGAGACAACATGTTCAACCTGGCAGACAGCCTGTATATTCCTATCATACCCAAACATGAATGTGGAGAACATCTGGAATAGTCATCATGACCCAAAACTACAATTATCAGTTTAAGTGGCCGGCATAGCCTTATATAAATTTTCATTAAAAAACCAAAACCCATTAACTCATAAGAGTATAACAGAATTCAAAAAACTGAATTAATTATAAGGACTAGAATTTACAAATTTAAATTGGCATAGCAGCCTGTACAAACTCTCAAGTTACAATTTATAATTTTAAAAAAATCTGGGTTTCTCCCCTGATAGTAAAGTACCATCACAAGGTTAACGTGTCTGTATGGGTTTGTAAAATTGTAAATTTTTCACTTTCTTTTATGCTTTTATAAGAATTCAAAATTTTAAAGAAAATCCAAGTGGAACATAACCACCAGAAAATAAAATATGAACTGAGGCGGATTTTATAACTTTACAATTATAGAACGAAGAAACTAATATTATAAATATATGTAAAAATTTTAAGAGATCCTGAACTGACTATGGCAGTAAGAAAGACAATGATGAATTTAATTATTAAAGACCCGAATTAATTTTATAAAATTGTAAGATCTATAGTTTAAGCTTTATAAAAATATATAAAAGAATTCACAGAGAGCTGAATTGACCCGGCCGCAGACATGTGCCAGTACCAGATCCAACATAAAATAACATGTCAGGTTCCTGCAGACAACTGCACCAACAGGTGACTGCCTCAGGTTAAAGAACAACAAAAACCCTTAAAACTCATTTAAAAACCCAACCCCCTTTTAAATTATAAATATATATATATATATATATATATATATATATATATACCAATAAAATACCCACTTGTAATAGGGACCCGACCCGCCGGTTAAGCCCCCAGCATATATGAACAGTATCCATATAAATCACTAAAATTCTGATTTCCCACAAGTTTCACAACTACAACCTTTACCGTAAAATAGTACAAAATTAATGATCGCTGGACACATGTCCCCGACCGGGTCTACACTTATTCTGGGGCGTAATTACATTCTGAAACTATAATAGATAAAGTTTGCAACCCAATATTATGTCCAGCTGGAACCGAGCACAATAGAGTAGAACTTGAGTTAATTGAGAATAATGTCACAACACCTGGTATTTGCTGCAGCGGCCTAGAGTATATTTAAAGCTTAAATGTCACCTGAGTACATGCCCCGTGGGTACTGTGGCGTGGCGTTCAGTCGTTCCTCCCGTGGCGGCCAAGGTCGAGTATAGATATCTTTATAGCATTGTGGCAGATGGTTAACCACACGTGGAGTAAGTCAGATTTTCGACTGGATCGGGAACGCTAAACATTTATAATGATAATTACTTCAGTCTCCCATAATTCACAACACCCACATCCCACAGCATAAAAAATACTCCCTGTATTCATCATAACCCGTTTTAACATTTTTCACTTTAAGGTTTTTCTTTTAAACTACTATAACACACTCAAGGCCTCAATGCTTCATAATCTACAATTTCAATATAAATTAATATAAAATAAATTATTATTCACAAACTGTTCTTCTTACTAATTATGCATCTTAATATACAATTTCAATATAAATTAACAAACTCGAACAGGCATGCGGCATATAGCCCAATGTGCTCACAGACACTTTCGTAAAATACGCAAGTCCAACAAAATTACAGAATAATTTCCTTACGCCTTTTATGTACAATTGCAATGATATATATATATATATAGATTATAAAATACCATATTTTAGGCTGTATAATATTTAAAACAACTTGAATATTCAACAATGAACCTGCCCGCCACGTGGCAACTTTAAACGTTATCGACTCGCATCCACGTTAATTTTAAGCTTAATGTAAATCTTTTTATGATAAAATGAACAAAAATATATTTAACACACTTACCGGAGACCACTTAGCGTTTATTTAATCATGGAAGATAGTAATTTACAACAAATAAGAAACTTGCTCCGCCAAGAAGATTGCTGTCGACGCCACGCTGCCGAGATCTGAACTGCTTCAACCTTGCGTTAAAAACCTATTCACTCTACTCCGCCAGAATGCGTTAGCGTCCGGTAAAAGGCACGCAACGTACACCGTATCGACGCTTAATTACGCATAAGTAAAGAAACCAAAACGACGGTTAATTATTTTAATATAAGCTTTTTTATAGACACGCCGGGTTTTCACAAAAACACGGCACAGTACATTTAGTGGTGGGAGGTGACTTCAATGCAAAACACCCGCGAAAGGGTTCGATATTAGCTAATCCAAGTTGTAGAATTTTATATAATGTCATTAGACAAGAATCCCTGTCCTTTCTGTCCACACGTCAACCAAGCTATTGGTCTTCTAATATAAATAAAATACCTGACCTCATTGATTTCTTTTTAATACGAGGCTCGTCTCATAAATACTACAAAGTTGACATTGCCTTGATTTGTCCTCTGATCACACACCAATTATTGGCACTATTAGCAATACTATAATTGAGTCTGAAAGTTTACCAACACTCACAAATCGTAATACTGACTGGGACTACTTTAGAGAGCTTATAAATGATAATATCTCGCTAGACCTTCCACCCCACACATCTGCAAAATTGGATTTGGCTGTAAATTATCTCAACAATACTTTTCAAAAATCATCCTGGGAAGCTACACCTTGTAATACAGCGAAGAATATTACTTAAATTTTCCTCTGGTTGTCGGAAAGAAATTAGCTGAGAAGCGTAGATTGCGACAAATTTGGGAGCATACTCATCATTCCGATGATAAAAGAAAGTGGAATTCCGCGGCCAGTACAATAAAACGGTTGATAGAAAATTTAAAAAAAGGAAGGCAATAAGGATTACCTAGAAAATCTGTCACCTAATGAAAGTACTGATTATTCCTTGTGGAAGGCTACAAAACGAATAAAAAGGCCACTGTTACAAATACTACCAATGTATATACCAGATGGTAGCTGGGCGCAAAGCAATACAGAGAACAGAATTATCACTGTTGCACACCACTATAGAAAAATTATTCCGATTAGTGCTTTCAAGCTTCTCAGCTCATCGTCAGATCGAAAATAAGATTTCCGATCTGACGATGAGCTGAGAAGCTTGAAAGCGCTAATCGGAATAATTTTTCTATAGTGGTGTACAACAGTGATAATTCTGTTTGTGATTATAACCACTAACACAACTTTCTTAAGTAAACTTCCAATACAGAGAAATCTCAGACTTTTGCCGAACTTTTGGTCAACGTTTTTCAACCTGAAGCCACCAAGAACTTCTCTTTCGATGAAGAAGTACAAAGATATTTACACTCCCCGCTCCAACTGACTCTACCAATTAAGCCTTAACGAAATAAAGGAAATAATCCTGTATAATTTTAAAAGTAAGAAGGCTCCCGGCACTGATCTGTTATCGGGGAAAATTCTAAAGGAGCTGCCTCACAAAGGCTTTGTACTAATAACATACATCTTCAACGCCATACTCAGACTTGAATACTTTCCTCTTCTTTGGAAATCAGCTCAAGTAATCATGGTCTTAAAACCTGGTGAAAACCCTCAAGAACCCTGTTCTTATCGACTCATAAACCTTCTGCGATACTTGGTAAGATCTTCGAGAAGCTGTTTGTAAAACGACTTATGCCAACAATAGTAGAAAACAACCTAATTCCGGATCATCAATTTGGCTTTCGAGAAAAGCACTGTACGGTAGATCGAATACACAGAATAACAAATGTTATTAATAAATCGTTGTAATCGAAGATGTTCTGCTCATGTGTGTTTCTCGACGTGGCTGTGGCATTTGATAATGTCTGGCAACTTAGACTGTTATACAGAAAAATAAAGAAAAATCTACCACATAATTGTTACCGTATTCTACATTCCTACATAGTGGGCAGAGTGTTTCAAGTCAAATTCTCGGATGCTACTTCTCCTCTATTACCAGTGGGGTCAGGTGTTCCGCAGGGTAACTCCCCCACCCTGTCGGTGTAGGTGTCCTGGGTCCTCTTCTTCACCTCGGACTTAAAGTCAGCATGTGAAACCACTGTTGCTACCTACGCCGATGACACATCTTATGCTACAAGAATCATTAAGCTGCGTTCAGTTATGGCTTGATAAATGGCGCATAAAAATCAATTCGTCCAAGTCAGTACACGTTACCTTCACCACACTTAAGGCTAATGCCCTCCAGTAACAATTAACGGTCAACCAATACCCCAAGCTAAAAGTGCCAAGTACCTTTAGATGCACCTGGACAGGAGACTAACGTGGAAAAAACACATAATCTCTAAGAAGATTGAACTTAACTCAAGGTCAGAAATATCTACTGGCTGATAGGCAGAAAATCGCTGTTAAGTCTCGTCAACAAACTTTTAATATACAAAGGAGTTCTTAAACCGATATGGACTTATGGTATTCAACTTTGGGGTACTGCTAGTACTAGTAACATCGAGATTATACAGCGCTTTCAGTCCAAACTTTAATATCAATAGTCGACGCTCCATGGTTCGTATCCAACAATTCTATACACCTAGACCTCAAAGTTCTAGCAACTGTGAGAGAAGAAATCATGCGCCTCTGCACGAAACGCATCTCTAAATTAGAAAAGCATCCAAACCCCATAGCAATTAATATTTTAGATAATAGTGAAGACATTTACAGGCTAAAAAGGCACAAATTGTTAGACTTACCCTTCAGTTTCAACTAATAATGTGTACTCTGTATTATCTGTATTGTTATGTTTGTGTTAGCTGTTCTGTAATATCTGTATGTTTTGTATTCGTGTCAACGTTAAGTGTTAATGTTAATCAGTATATGTGCTTTAACATTACAGTGTTTAACATTTTGAATTTATTGTACCATGTCAGCAGCGATTGGAAGTGGAAGTGACTTTTGTTCATTTGTTTAGATGTGTTTGCCATTTAGTTTTGTAATTTGTGTATCTGTTTAATCTGTTAACAAAAACAAGAAGAGCTGTCAATGGTCAGCACTTCATAATCATGTATGTGTTTTGTCAGACAATTTGTTCATGGTCAGACATTTGATTACAAATCTGCAATAAATTGAAAAAAAATCTCCTATGTGCGTACACACGATCCTTACAAGTACGTTTGATCTGAATTTTGAGTTAACATTATTCTGCGTGTAGTGTGATTAAAGAAGAAGAATTTGGCATACCTGTTCCGGATAAACTGTGTCGTTACAACTGGACTTTTATAAACGCTAAATTACAAACTTGGCTAAAAACAGGAAAAGTACAACTCACCGTTATGTTTCCAGAATACATAAAAACATATTTTGGCAACATGTGAAAACATTCGTTGCACACATACACGGTATTTACATTTCATATTTGTACATCTGTTACACAAGTACATTCCGTCACATGTAGGCCTATTATCTGTTTGTATAATTTATACAAACTGGCACCAATCTGAGTTTACTTTTAATATTTAGACAATATTCACCAACGCTTCTCTTCTAATTCTGCACAATTAGTCACCGTGGTACATATCATCATACCTCCGTGTAGAGAAACAAGACTAAAACTAGTTTTCTGTACTATCTTTACAAAGAGGCAGGAAAACAAACATTATGATAAAATTTTCAATCAATATGTATTTGTGATATTAATGTAAATGTAAATATCTGAATACATAAAGATAATGTGTATACGTAAATGTAATGTTCAAACACAATATACATTTTTAATTTATAGTAACACAAAATTTGTTGAGTTTACATAATAACGTAGTAGGATTAAAGTCCAGAATTCCAGTTGTCAGGTAATGATTAGCTAAAGATACATAGGCCTATAGTTTATACTCATTGCACCTTGAAGACGGCACTGGAAGAACGACGACTGATGTGAGGAGCAGTGGAAGGAAGAGGTACAGGACATGAAGTTACAACCTCAATTAAGGTGTTGGACAAAGACCTGAGGCTAGTGCACAAGTGGAAGCTCATAGGAGGCATGGAGGGCTGCCACATGAGGAACTTACCATGAATGGTCAGATTGGTTGACTGACTTTAACAATTTAAAAAAAGAAGAGCATACTGTAAACAGACGCTTATAAAGTACAAAATCTGTATTATTAAATTATTTTACGGTACAAAATGTTCTAGAAACTGATGGAAGTAATGATTTTACAATGAAAACTTAATCTTTGTAACTTTTACAGTGACAACGATTTTCTGGGGTCGCAAACGAATCCCCAAGATGTAAAGGACGTGTAAAAATTAGGAATAATATTAAAGAAAAATTTTAATGTTAAAAGTAAGCTTACACAATTACGCGTTTATCTTTGCGTTTTATGTAAAATGATATTGCTAAACTAATGTTAGTAGTATAAACTATAAGATCGCGGCTACCAGACAGTCCGAGAGGCAGTGAAAAGGGAAAGAATGTATAAAAATACCTACATCTTTCCTACACATATACAGACAGACATATAGCGTATTTTATCTCTACCCCACACGAGCACAATGTTTTATAATATTTGTAAATACTAACAGCCCTAATCCAGAAAACCTTTTTCGTAATTATACGTAATTATCAAATGATAATTACGATTCGTAGTTATCAAATGAGTGGAGGAATAACGAAGATTATCAAGAAAATTATTCAACAGGTTTCTCAAAGGTAGACTCTACGTTATAAGTATGTATACCTGTGTGTGTTTAAGTGTAGTCTATATATCCGTAAAGGCTTGTGTATTGCAATATACGTAAATTCGAAAGCAATTGTCAATGCTTGGCGACTTTGTTTTTACCCTTATGAAAACATTTTACTGTAGCCTATATTTCAACTTAATATTTAATTTCCAATTGTATTTTTCATATACATTCAAGTTTGCTTATTACTTCCATATTCCTTAAGGAATGGAAGTATGGTGATGGCAAAAAAAATCGTGTTCGAGATTATTGCAGATTCTGATTGTACTACACTCAAAACATGAAAAAAAGTCGTTTTCCGAAAAGTGTCTGTGTGTGTGTCTGTCTGTCTGTGTGTCTATGTGTCTGTGTGTCTGTGTGTAGATTTTTTTTCTATGGCAAACTATAACTGCCGCAAATTCAAACAGAATCAAATAATTTTTTGCATACAGCCCTCATTTGTAGAGTACTCACGACCTATTGTTTTTGGTGAAGATCGGTTGAGGGAAAGGGGTAGTTTACCAGCAACGGTTTTTTTTTTATCAAGGGAAATTTTTTTTGGCAAACGATAACAGCCGCAATTTCAAACAGAATTAAATAATGTTTCGTATACAGCCCTGAATTGTAGAGTTCTCAAGACCTATTGTTCTTGGTGAAGATCGGTTAAGGGAAAGGGGTAGTTTACCGGTAACGTTTTATGTTTTAACAAGGGTATTTCCTATGGCAAACGATAACAGCCGCAAATTCAAACAGACTCAAAAGATTATTTGCATACAGCCTTAAATTGTAGATTTCTCAAGACCTATTGTTTTTGGTGAAGATCGGTTGAGGGAAAGGGGTAGTTTACCAGCAACGTTTTTTTAACAAGGGTATTTTCTATGGCAAACGATAACAGCCGCAAATTTAAACTGAATCAAATAATGTTTTGCATACAGCCCTAATTTGTAGAGTACTCAAGACCTGTTGTTTTTCGTAAAGATCGGTTAAGGGGAAGGGGTAGTTTACCAGCAATATTTTTTTATCAAGCGTATTTTCTATGGCAAACGATAACAGCCGCAAACTCAAACAGAATCAAATAATGTTTTGCATACGTCCCTGAATTTTAGAGGTCTCAAGGAGTTTCGATTTTAGTTAAGATCGGTTAAGGAGAAGGGGTAGTTTACCGGCAACCTTTTACGTTTTAACAAGAGTAAAGTACTTGAAAATTTATTTAACCTTTTTGAAACAATGGTAATTGTTAAAAATAAAATAATTTTGTTGCCAGGCAATAAAATTATAATTTTTTCATTTTAATATAATATAATATTTTTTTCATTTAATGCAGGAATAAAATATCGGTATGGAGAACCATACATGACTTCCATATTCTAAGATTTGTATTTAAAATCATTTTCGAAATGAAATATTACCATAGAAACTGCTTCTTTCTACTTACTGCTTCAGCCTTAACCACAGTACTGTGGTCACTAACGTATACCACCTCACGTTATCGCACTCGATTTTCACTGATAATGGAAGTCGATGGCATTGCCGAAACGTCTGGTTTTGTAGAAAACATTGGACTACGGCCAAATATCCCGGGAAGCAATTTTAACAAAAACTACTTCTTTGTTGCCGATAACGTTGTACACATATATATAAAATATATGCATAAAATTAATGGCTTGTATAAGTTAATGATTGATCTCCATTAAGTAGTGCTCAAGTTTCCAAAGTTTTAATATTATGATGTCCGTAATTCAAACATCAGAGCAGGTTTAGTGTGAATGAGGATACACTGTGGACAAAAATTTTCAACATTTCCTATTGAGCGTTGCTTAGAGTAAAGCTGCGAATCTACAGTGTATGTTTCACAGAACAAACACGCGAAAAAGAAGGAGCGCTCCGAAGTCACTCATGGACCCTCAGCATCTTGCAGAGGGTTCATTCCCTAAAGACGAAAAGTCTGTCTATGAATGGTTCCTCTCTAAACACGTGCAGTTACATTGCCCAGCGATCCACAGGAAGCAAGTTGATGTCCATTTTATCGGCTTGCACGCGTTATGTTGGTGTGGGTTTCGGCACTTTCCATTTAAAAAGCGTGCAAATGTAAGAAAATCAACATGAGTGAGGCCAGAAATAACGTGAATTGTGTGTGTGTGTGTGTGTGTGTGTGTGTCTTACCTCCTTTTTATTGCTGTAGGCATAATAATAAAATGGAAACGTAAACATTACATAACTGAGATATGCATACCTGCCACGAACGATATATTATTTTATACATGGAGGAGTTCAGTGACATACACACGTACAGAAGAATTATATATATAAAGATATTAACTCAAACATAATTTACATTAAAATGAAAAAATTATAATTTTATTGCCTGGCAACAAAATTATTTTATTTTTAACAATTACCATTGTTTCAAAAAGTTTAAATGAATTTTCAAGTACTTTACTGTTGTTAAAACGTAAAACGTTGCTGGTAAACTACCCCTTCCCCTTAACCGATCTTTACCAAAATCGAAAGTCCTTGAGACCTCTACAATTCAGGGACGAATGCAAAAAATTATTTGATTCTGTTTGAATTTGCGGCTGTTATCGTTTGCCATAAAAAATACACTTGATAAAAAAACGTTGCTGGTAAACTACCCTTTCCCCTTAACCGATCTTTACCAATAACAACAGATCTTGAGTACTCTACAAATCAGCGCTGTATGCAAAACATTATTTGATTCTGTTCGAATTTGCGGCTGTTATCGTTTGCCATAGAAAATAACCTTGTTAAAACAACGTTGCAGGTAAACTACCCCTTTCCCTTAACCGATCTTCACCAAACACAACAGGTCTTGAGAACTCTACAATTTAAGGCTGTATGCAAATAATCTTTTGATTCTGTTTGAATTTGCGGCTGTTATCGTTTGCCATAGGAAATACCCTTGTTAAAACATAAAATGTTACTGGTAAACTACCCCTTTCCCTTAACCGATCTTCACCAAAAACAACAGATCTTGAGAACTCTACAATTCAGGGCTGTATACGAAACATTATTTAATTCTGTTTGAATTTGCGGCTGTTATCGTTTGCCAAAAAAAAAAAATTTCCCTTGATAAAAAAAAATCGTTGCTGGTAAACTACCCCTTTCCCTCAACCGATCTTCACCAAAAACAATAGGTCGTGAGTACTCTACAAATCAGGGCTGTATGCAAAAAATTATTTGATTCTGTTTGAATTTGCGGCAGTTATCGTTTGCCATAAAAAAAAAATCTACACAGACACACAGACACACACACAGACACTTTTCGGAAAACGACTTTTTTCATGTTTTGAGTGTAGTACAATCAGAATCTGCAATAATCTCGAACAAGATTTTTTTGCCATCACCATACTTCCATTTCCTTAAGGAATATGGAAGTAAAAGACAGGTAAGACACACACACACACACACACACACACAATTCACGTTATTTCTGGCCTCACTCATGTTTATTTTCTTACATTTGCACGCTTTTTAAATGGAAAGTGCCGAAACCCACACCAACATAACGCGTGCAAGCCGAATTTTTTTTTAAGGAATCACTAAAAGGACGGTGGTTCAAATCGGACGCTGAGGTAGAGTTTGCTGTAACCGAATGGTTCCACAAACAGCCGTAAGGATTTTACTAGCAGGGAATCTACAGGTTAGCGCAACAGTGGACCTCATGTCTTAATGTTATTGGAGACTTCTTTTAAAATCGTTGAATAAAAAATGCTTTACGGCTCTATACGTGTTTCTATTGAACAATCCTTGTATTAGTCATACACAATAATACAACTGATTGAACTTCAAATTTTTAAACTTGATTAGTTTCTATATATATGTTTAATGTTACAAATAATTCAAATAACAATCTTGATCATCTGTTAGTTCAGCGGAATAACAGTGACACTTTTAATAACCGCATAAAATAAACACTTAGAAACAACACAGGCGCTTTAACTTAACTGTTTGGACCACAGAATTGAGGCATGCCTCAACCCTCTATGTGTACAGCGCTGGACAATCCCCCCTCCCTACACTTCCCTATCACACCACTACATTGCTTACATACGATGTATACAAAAAAAGCTGAGGCAAGTTCAGGTTGCCTCATTCGCTTTAAACGAACTATGCCGAATCTCACCTGTCACCATCTAGCGGTCGCTCAATAAAGCACGTTTCGGTTTAATAAATTTGACAGTCACAGTAACAATGTATAATCTTTACGTTATGTAGTTCATACGTATTTATAATTTTCATTCTACAGAATTTTTTAGGGTAGGCATTGCCTCAATTGCCTCCATGTAACTTCGCCACTGATATATATGTGTACAACGTTATCGGCAACAAAGAAGTAGTTTTTGTTAAAATTCCTTCCCGGGATATTTGGCCGTAGTCCAATGTTTTCTACAAAACCAGACATTTCGGCAATGCCATCGACTTCCATCATCAGTGAAAATCGAGTGCGATAACGTGAGGTGGTATACGTTAGTGACCACAGTACTGTGGTCAAGGCTGAAGCAGTAAGTAGAAAGAAGTAGTTTCTATGGTAATATTTCATTTCGAAAATGATTTTAAATATAAATCTTTGAATATGGAAGTCATGTATGGTTCTCCATACCGATATTTTTTATGTCATTCTGTAATTTATTTCAGGTGGAAAGTCTATT
The DNA here is from genome assembly GCA_034769895.1 of Magicicada septendecula. Taxonomy (NCBI): domain Eukaryota; kingdom Metazoa; phylum Arthropoda; class Insecta; order Hemiptera; family Cicadidae; genus Magicicada; species Magicicada septendecula. Next base: position 392,223,143 of record CM068369.1, read on the forward strand.
AATTCTTACAGTATTGTAATTAACATTTTGGCAATAATTTTTACAAAATAGGTTTAAACTATTTATATATTAAATAAATGTAATAATTTTAAAATAGAATATATAATAATAATAATAATACGCATCAAAATATTATTAATGGAGGAACATAATTTTACGCATTTCTTAATGCCAATGAGATACATGTATCCTTATTTACCAAGTACCAAGAAAATGAAAAGTAAATCTTTTAATCTTTCGGAGTAAGAAATTCACAGCCGTACACATACACATACACACACACAATTATAATATATCATGTATTATAACTATGTAACTACATTTTATGGATAATAACCGAGCATGAGAACATCTTTTGCTTTCAAACGATCGTGAACTACATGTGTCGGGAAGCAATACGAGTTTACGGACTAAATTCGTCGTCCTGGCTAAAATAAACTTTAGAAATTAAAAAATAAAATTATAATGAAATAAAATAAAGATAAAATCATAATCATAATAATAATAATGATATAATATAAATAAAATAAAGTAATTATGAATGTCAAAATAATAAGAAATGGCGAATTTGATTCTGATCACTACCTGTCTAAAATTAAACTCAAACTCCTACCTAATAAAGTTCATCAAAAATTACAAAAGCTATTAAAATATAATACATACAGACTTGCCATAACGGAAGAATCAATAAGAAAATATCAGGAAGAAATTAAAATAGTTCAGCATGGTAACTGGCAAGAGTTATCTAAAGAAATCAATAATGCAACAATAATTACATTTGGTTTATTTAAAAATAAAAGGCAAGTATGGTGAAATTAATTCTGTGAAGAAGCATTAACAGAGAGAGCAAAAAAATGGAAAAAGTGGAAATGCTCAGGGAAAACTGAACACTATGAGCAATTTAAGCAACAAAAAAAAGGAAGCAGCAAAGATATTAAGGGGAACTAAAAGATCTTTTGAAAAATTAAAACTTGTTGAAATGCACTAAAATTTTATAAAAAATAATTGTCAAGGTTACTATGAGACTTTTAAAATAAACTAAAGATTTAAAAAACACCAAGTGTTTTTTTTTAAACTGAAAGTAGTAGAATTGGCCCAACCAATACGGAAAATTGTGAAATACTTGCAAAATATTTTGATCAACTTTTAAATAGCCCGGAACCAATTCAGAAATTAGAACTGTCAGACATTTATGAAAATTTAGAAGAAGATACACCTCCGACTATTGAAGAAATTTAAGAAGTAATTAAAACTTTGAAAAACAATAAAGCTAGTGGAGAAGACTCCATGTCAGCTAAACTTTTTAAATGGTCTCTACCAAAGATCGAAAACGATCTACAATTAATTTTTGAAGAAATCTGGAAAACAAAAAAATCCCAGAAGAATGGAAGTTGGCTTTAATACATCCGCTGCATAAGAAGGGTGATAAGCAAGAGGTTAACAACTACAGAGGAATATCTTTACTTCTAGTTGCGTATGAGATATTTTCAAAGATTCTATTGAACAGAGTAGAAAAAACATTGGGTAGCCATTTGGGTGAATATCAGGATGGGTTTAGGAAGGGCAGATCCTGTCCAGAACAAATATTCACTCTGGAGTCAATAATCCGTCACAGGCTACAATCAAAACGGATTGTAGTAACATCTGTTGATTTCAAAAAGGCCTTTGCTTCTGTTCATAGAGAAACTATAGATAAAATATCCGAGAATTTGGTGTTAAATCTAAATTGGCAAGTCTAATCCGCGAAACGCTTACGGACACAGTCTCAAAAATAAAATTCATGGGAAAAATAGCTCAACCGTTCAAAATAAATACAGGTGTGAGACAGTGTGATGGTTTATCTGAAATTATTTTGGTTTATCTCAAATTATTTTCAACTGTGTCCTGGAGAAAATAGTGAGAATTTGGAGTGAAAAATTAAAGAAATGCAAAATATCACCAATCATGTTGGAAATAAGGAACAAACATATTGATATAAACTGTTTGGCATTTACAGATGACTTTGCTAAACTTTCTGAATATCTGAATCTGTAATAACACAAGTTAATTTTTTAGAGGACTAGCCAGTAGAACATCCTTAAGAATTTCTGCAGGAAAAAACAAATTTCTCACGAACATTAAAAATGCGCCAAAATTCTTGCTAACAGATATTGGTCGAATAGAGAGGGTTAAAAAATTTAAGTATCTAGGGGAAATAAGAATGGTTTAGAAAACTCTGCTATAGAAGAAAGGATTCAGAAAATCGAAAGAGTATGTGTTATAACGAAAGATATTTACAACAAAGAGTGCATATCTAAAAATGCGAAATTACGGCATTACAGTACTGTAGTGAAGCCAGAATGCCTATAAGCAAGTCAATGTCTAGCATTGAATTATAAATTAGACAAGCTAGAAATATTGGAAAAACGAATTATTAGGAAAATATTAAGCCTACGAAAAACTTCAGAAGGTTGGAAATTAAGAAGTAATGATGAAATATATCAGAGTATAGAAAATATAACAGAAACAATGAGAAAAAGAAGACTATTATTTGTTAGACATTTGTATAGAATATACGACAATACGTTAACAGAGGAGATCTTCAAATATCTGTGGGGGAAGAATTCAACATCAAGTTGGATTAAAGAAATCCAAAAGGATTTAGAAAAAAATAATATAAACGCAGAAGAAGCAATTGAAAGAGACGTTTTTCGGGCAAAAGTGTTAAAAATGAAAGAAGTCCAGGGTAGGAGAGAGAAAAACGCTGGTTCAAAGTGGACTAAAGACAGGAAGAAGAGACACAGTGAAAAGATGAAAGAATATTCGAGAAAAAGAAAAGGACAAAGAATAAAGAATTGAAATCGGCATGTGGTCCTTAGATGGCCGGAAAAAAACAGATGTGTTGTCAATACAAATTCAAATACAGTCTTTGTTTAACAAAATTATTAATATTTGTATCGGAATTTAAAAGAACGTACTAATGTATACAAAGTTAATAATAGATAAGCTTAGATTTAAGAAAGTAATGTTAATATATCACTTTTGCAATACATAGAGGTATAGATAAACAGTGGTTCCTTCTCGTATTTTATTTCCAAAAATGTTTGTCTTTATATTCTTCCCATTTGAAATTACTACTCTAATTAATTACATAAAGAGTCGTCAGATAAATCTGATCGTGTTATTAATTTAATTCAATATTACGTTAAAAATTAAGCAAACTAATATTACTTACAGTAACAAACAATAATTGAGTTCGGTTTATCTACATCTCTTGTAATTTTATGAGAGACCAAAATTAATCAAAAGTTGGAAAAATAATTATATCCTATTTTCTATCACATTAAAAAACTATGTATTGTTGTTGGTGTATTTCCAAAATTGTTTAGCATTTTTATTGATGGTGTCCTCTACATAAAGGATTTCCTATCGACTAATGCTTTTTATGACTGAAATATTAATGATTCTTTATATCGTAACGATTAAACGTGAAATGTATAAATCTTACAGCCTTGAGGAATAAAATATAGGCAAATATAAAGCCATTGTTCATGCGCTAACATTCATATATAGGCTAAGCAAAACCCTTTAAAACGTTATTGTACAAGACGATATCCTTAACGTGTGTCCTTTCTGTAAGATACTTCATTTTGCAACATATTTATTAGTAAAAAAGACTTATGAACAAAATTAAAGGTCGCAAACATTTTTAGTATACTTAACATTTGATACATGACATTCCAGGTACAGTAAACACGGATTACAATTTGTGGCAGCTGACGTAAGCAACAACAAAAGTGTGAACATAAAAACATGAACACAATCCAAACAACAGGTGAGTGTATCCAAGTCTCAGTGGACCAAGTAGTTGTTATTATCTGCCCTTGGTACTAAATCACCAGTTTACGGTTCAATTGCTCAACATAGTTCATGCGAATTTTCAAAAGAAGTAGTTTTATCCTTACTGGTTTCGCAGACTTTCAAGACACTAACTAAAAAGAGTTTGTTGCTTTACTTTTCAAACTTTCCTGAAAAAACTCACGAATATTAGTTAGCATATTTATTTCAATTTTATATATTATCCAAGTCATTTTTGTAATAAATTATGTTTGTTTTTACGTTTTTATCTAAAAACTCTAAGCACTCACCTAAAAATATTATTTTATCGATGCTTAGGTAATAGTTATGTATGTTCACTGTTACTCTAGTCGTAAGATAAAAACGAATTTCATAAAATTAATTTATTGTTTCAGGCAATGTTATCATTATTTCAGGAAATCACAAAAATATTTAACTAATACAGTTTAAACATAAATTGCAGAGGTCGTACTAAAACTCTGTTGCTTTCAAATTAAAGCCAAACATAACTTCAGTCTGTTCAGTTTCATATAAACAAAAATAATGTAGGTAACCTATTTTTTTAACTATCTCAAATTATTTTAACGTTTCCATATCACACTGCCTATTGCTAAGACATCCTTAAGATACTTCGGACACATAGCCATACGCGACATGGAAAACCACATTGTATTAGGAGACGTTAGAAGACTTAACAGTACTTGTTCAATTGTATTATCAGATAAATCAAAGAAAGCAATGGAAAATTTCTTGTTGTAAGATTTTTACTGGTTTAATATAGAGGTTCTAGAAAGAGTATACGGATGTTGAAACCTATTAACAACAACAACATAAAAAAGGACTGAAGAGGAGGCAGGAATATACGATAATTAAAACGCAGGTCCGAAATCAGGTAAAATGAAAACGTTCAAAAATCGGATTTTACTCAGACTCAGCACAACTGTCCGCGTTAGTTCAAATCATAAGTTTTTCAACATCACAGTTCCTCTAGTACATTAATGTTATTTTGGAGCTGCACATAAAATATAAATAATATTGCAAAATACACAGTTATATTTATACATAGCACACTTACAATTACCCACATTATTATTATCGTAACTTAGGCACAAGTAACCTTATATTTAGTATTTAAGTTACAAAAATTAAAAACACTGTGTAAAATGTGTCTATACTGAAACTTATGCCAAACTACACATATAAAATTAGACCGTTTATGATAGACGTAATGATTGTACCATATTTTCTCGTCACGTAAAAATGTGGTAGCGAAAATAGTTTTTTCAAATGATAACCTTTTTTACACTGTTTAATTTCAGAAACGTTTGACGTCTGTATTGTAGTGGTAACGTGTGGGGCCTACCCGATACTAAGACTGAATATAAGGTGTCACATGTATTGTTACTGAGGCTACGGCAACTTCTATAAAATGTTTTTATGAATACTCATTACAAAAATTTTAATTGTTCATAAATGTAATATTCAAAGTTTGTTTTATTTAGGTAACTTTGTCTAAAGTAACAAATTATAAACGAGAAATTATAAGTCTTTGCTAAGATTTTGCTGAAATTTGATTGTGAGTAATTTATGTTTTTACGTGAACAAGTGATGTAGGCCTATTACGTAGTTCTGTAACAGCTGGAAGGAAACAATCTCTCGTTTTAATACAAGTGTACATGCGACCTTATCAGATTCGCTACTTCCGCAGTGCAGCTATTTTCGTAGCCGTTACCCGTATCAATTTACCGGTGTTCAACGTAACAAAAAGATATGCTTAAGAAATTTGTATCTTTGAATGGGTGTGTGATACTGATAAAACACTCTAGTAGTCCATTAAATAAGTTACGGTAACACAGTTTTTCTCTCTATAAAAAATAAGTAATAATAATAATAAAAATGATACTAAAAATTAATATACTGTTAATTCACAATAAATATTTTTCATACAATAAATATTTAGGTAATTATTCATATTTCTGCAGAAATAAATTTGAACTCTGGAGTATTTGCTGATAGTATTATGACGTTTATTGCATTAAGCTTTTGTATTCCTCTAAACAAGCTAATAGTAACTACGACATACGCGTACTTGTACAAGATAGTTTAAGCTTTTTTTTTATTTGAACTCATTTTTTGTGGTTAGGGCAAACTAACGTGAAATTTAATGTATGAGTTACATTTTGACAGTGATCTTTCATAAGTCATTGCCTCCTTTACAAACCTCCGTTCATAGAGGTAACTCCGTTAGAGAGACGTGAAAACGTAAATTTAACGCAAGCTTAAATTGTCCTGTGACGCAGGTTGAGAAGTCGGTTCATTAGCAAACCGGTATTGAACGTTGCCTTGTAAAACTCAACGTGATAGTCAGGGTGTGTTTATTACACTGAACCTGTGTGATGAAACCCAATATCTGTAATCAGATACAATACAAGAAAGGGGGAAACAAGAAAACCGAATGGTAATTTTGTACTTCATTATTAAGTAAAAATATTAAAAATTACGTAAAAGATTAAAAATTTAAAAATATCATTTGAAAAGAAATGAATACGTCACGAGATTTAAAAAAGAATAGTACTTGAAACAGAATAGAACGTTAAATTACAAGGCATCAATCAGTGACTTAATTGAAAATATACCTCCAAGTTAACGTAATACAAAGAAAATATTGCTAAGCAATAAAAACATGGATAAACGAAAATTAGCTTAACATTTTATATAATTTTAATCAGACGAATACAAACAATTATCTTCAGCTGAAAACAAATCAGGTCTATTACAGCTTGTTGTATGGGGCTTTCCAATATCTTTATGTGTGTGTGTGTGTGTGTGTGTGTGTGTGTGTGTGTGTGTGTGTGTTACCAATTTTATAAAAATGTATTGCTTAACAATAGGTGAAAATAGTAAATAAACATTTTCTAGGACAGTCGCAAAGCTTAACTTGAAAAGAAATTTTCTGTAAAAAGTTAATAATAACAAGGTAAAAAGACTTTTAATGTATTTATGTATGTTATGATTTATGTAACAGTTACC